>CM077090.1:85550046-86967546 GCA_039513925.1 Platanthera zijinensis | reverse complement strand
CCTCGTTGATTTGCATCCATTCCATCAACTTTAATAATCTCAAGAACATTAACTATAGATGAGAACATACGAATGAAATTCAAAACAGTACCGTAATGTGAACTCCATCGTGTTTCTCCTGCTTTCTTAATTTCAAGTGGTTGATTTAACCCTCGACCACTCTCCAATTCTCCGCAACCAATTTCTTGCGCTACTCTTTCGACTTCTAGCGCTCTAAGACAGTCATGTCGTTTGCATGATCCCCCAACAACATTCAATACCATGTTAACATGGAAAAAAAGCTCGGCAATTTCAGAATGACCTTCTGCAACGGCTACTAATATAAGCTGTAGTTGATGAGCAAAGCAATGAATATAAAATGCAGAAGTATTTTCCCTCGATATCAATGTTTTCAAACCCTTTAATTCACCTTTCATGTTACTGGCTCCATCATAACCCTGTCCCCGTAATTTTGAAATACTTAGATTGTATTTCGCAAATAGTGTATCAATAGCAATCTTCAGAGATAACGCAGTGGTGTCGGAAACGTGAACAAAACCAAGTAGTCTTTCAACAATTAAGCCTTTTTTATCAACATACCGTAAAACAATAGTCATCTGCTCTTTCGTCGCTATATCACGAGCTTCGTTCACTAAAATAGAGAAACAGTCATCTCCAATATCCCTAAGGATTGTGTCTGTTATTGCACTTGTTATTGCAGAAACAATCTCTTTTTGTATTTTCGGCGAGGTTAGTTGACAATTAAGTGGGGCATTTTTCAGAACCACGGCTTTAATGTCACTACTATGTGATGCAAGAAAATCAAGTAATTCAAGAAAATTCCCTCTGTTGATTGATTCATTAGCCTCATCATGACCACGAAAAGCCAGCCCTTGTCGTAACAGAAATCGGACACAATCAATAGATGCACTTAAACGAGCTCGATATTCTATAATTTGACATTCTTCTTGTTTTGCAAACGCAATCTGTATACTTTGTTTCTGATTCATTAAATCTTCACACATTCTCTTAGCAATAGAATATGGAGTTGTGTGATTCCCGACGTGTTTTTCGAGTATAGTCTTATCTTTCCAATACCGAAATCCACGACTAACGAAAGTTGGATCACACCCTCTTTGAGGGAAGACATAACAATAAAGACAAAAAGCTGCATCCTTTTCGACGCTATATTCTAGCCAATCTTTAAAATCATTAAACCAATTTTTGTTGAAGCGACGTGCTTTTTTTCCAATCTCAGTTTGAGGAAAACACTCTAAAAAAGGTTGACAAGGTCCTTTCTGTAGATAATATCTTCTTATAGAATCGTGAAGATTAACATCGAATGATACTATAGGCTGCCTCAAACCCGGGTCTGAAGGTAAATCCTCAATATTAAACTCAGTGCGAAGTCTCTTACTATTTGTAGCTTTTTACACGTGTGCGCTTACTTTTGAAAAAAATTTATCCTAAAAATGAAGTAAATTCAATTTTATAAATTAAGAGAGACAACATTCATAAATAAGCATCAACAAATAAGAGAAATGCATAACAACAGTGATTACCATATTGAATTGTTGATTGTTGTAGACTTGTAGTTGTTTGAGATTTGTGAAATCCCTTCCTTATTTAATCTTGAAGTGGAATCAATTTCTGTACATACATAAAATCACTTGAAATTAACACACCAAACCAACATATTCTACATCTAGCTATGAAAATTAGGGTCTGTTCATTTGGAAGAAATTGGGGCTCTAGAATTAGAATAGGGTGCCCATTTTCAAACATCATCACCAACAAGAACAACACAACAATATATAACTTTAAGTGAACCTACAGGGACATGATTTTTATAAAATTAAATAGTGAATTATCTGAAGATGATAAGTTTATCAAACATAATTACTAACAAGATCAACACAATCATATATAATTTCAATTAGCCTATAGTAACATGATCTTTATAAATTAACTAGCAACTTATCGCACATTATGAAAAGCAAAACATCTATGGATAAATTGAATTTCATAACCCACAACATACGCATTGGATGGATGCACATTAACACACATGCACCAACACAACCACTTAATCACATGCACTCTATAAAGCCAACTTTCACAATACATATTCAATTTCTTACAAATTCTGCAATCACTTGAAATCAATTTCTACTCATGGAGATCTAGAACTCGAAAAAATGCAATCACTTGAAATCAATTTCTACTCATGGAGATCTAGAACTTGAAAGAAATAATTAATCTTATATTGAAAAATGAAAATATTTAGCACTCACCATCACCAAGCTTGCAAATTGCAACTGGAGGCTGCTGCACTCACAAATGTTTTTGTTAGAGGCTGCAAAAAAATGAAATCCAAACTGCAACTGGAGGCCGCTGCACTCACAAATGTTGCTGTTAGAGGCGGCAAAAAAAATGAAATGTTAGTGGCTGCAAAAAAATGTTGCTGTAAAGAAGAAGAAGAAGAAGAAGAAGAAGAAGAAGAGGCGTACCGGCGACGGGCGACGAAGAGGCATGCCGGCGACGGGCGATGACAGCGAAGCAGACGACAGCGAAGCGGCGACGGGCTAGGGCAGCGATTCAGTGAAGAAGACGACGGGCGACGACAACGAAGCGGCGACGGGCTAGGGCAGCGATTCAGCGAAGAAGAGGGACGGGCGACGGGCTAGGGCACGCCGCACGCTGGATTAACTTCTCCCCCGATGAAAATGGCGTAAAATCACACCCGGGCACGTGCCCGGGTGTGTCCGAACCTAGGTCCGCCCCTGTATACTATATTAAAAAGAAGTATTGAATAGGGTCAATGGTAACAAAAATAGAACTTATGGCAAGGCAAATAAGACACTGGACAAATCACAACCGTTCATTAATTGGCTAGAAAACACGGATGAAAATTGAAACCCTCTATTTCAAATGCGGATTGAAATTCCCGACATTATTACCACGAGATTTCCCCCGCAATTAAAACAGGAATGAAAAAAATACTGCCTTTCATTTCAATCCCCGTCGAAGCCGATCCATCCTCACACGACATCTCTTCCTCGCTCATCTAGGGCATCACAGTCTGCCTCCTCCACGCGGGAATCAACAACGGTGAACCCGCGACATCTCTTCCTCGATCATCAAGGGCATCGCAGCCCGAACGGCGAACCACCAGCCGATAATGACTCACCACTCTCCTCCATCGCAGCCTGCCTCCTCCGCGCGGGAATCAACCCCGGCAAACCTCCATCGCAGCCCTGCTCTCCACCTTTGGCACATCTTCCCTCCTCCCGCGAAATCTTTCTCACTGATCTAGGGCATCGCAACCCTACTCTGTTGTGCGTAAAACCGCCATTAACATCTTCCCTCCCCCCGCGAAATCTATCCCTGGCACATTCCATGATTCACGTGTAAATGTACCTATTTGCACCAAGTCAAAATCCCCATTAACAGGTATATTTTCAGTTTCTTCAACTGTTTGCTACCATATCAGTGTAGATGTCCATATGTAATAAATGTATTTTTGCAGGGGATTCAACCTTCATCACCGAGAGCCTGCAGTTTTTCTCCATTAACAGGTATATTTTGAGATTCTTGAACTATTTGCTACCATATCAGTGGAGATGTCCATACGTATTAAATGTATTGGTGCTAGGGATTCAACTATTATATGGATTGACCTATATATGCTTTGATCTTGAATTGAATTAACTACTAATTAATACGTATATATTTTTTAGAGCCTGCATAGTGGAATTTAAATCAATGCATCATTTAGATTGCTCAAAAATCCTATTAATACCTTAACCAATAAGGAAATCAGGTGAGAGAATCTTTTAGAAATTCTTTGTGTGGGTTTGTGAAGTTCAGTGCTATGAGTTGCTAGGGTAATAGAAAAGGGGTAATGAGAATCATGAGAAATGAGTTAATAAGGTGCTTATGGGTTTTGGTTGCTTTGCTGCTTTTGTAAATGGAATGCATGAGAAAACTCTTACAGACAATTCACATAATGATGAAAAGTAAGTGAAAATAACTTTTAGAGAGTTTAAGTATGCACAACAATAAGTTTGTGATGTTTCCTTATGGTTCTTGATCTCCCTGTTATTACTTCCTTTACTCATTATATTCATTTATGATGACTGCTTCCACATATTTTTGTATAGAGCATAAACAGATGTGAGATTTACTCCATCTAAACAGATGTCGAGCAATGGCATTTGCTCATCAGGTATTTGTTGGTATGTGCGAATGAGTTTAAATCAATGCATCCTTTAAATTAAATTTGTAGGCAATCTACACCATTGCATCCATATGGTGAGTGACAATGCATCCTTTAAATTAAATGTGTAGGCAATCTACACCATTATAATGCTCTTAATGTGTTTGTTGGTATGTGAATGAGTTTGACAAATATGCTTTCTAGAATTGATACTTGCATATTTATGCTTTCTCCCAATTTGATTGGGTAGGTGAGTTGTGTTGAATTATGGGTTGTTGACATTTGAGTATGTTGAATTTCGATTTCTCTTATTATAGTGTTTGATACCATATGTTTTATATTTTGCGAGGTTGTTCTAATTGCATCCTGACTTCTTAGTTGCTCCATGTATTTTTCTGTATACCATTGATATCTTTATGTCCATGTGCTTTAAGTTTTTGTACATGAACTACAACTTTTTTGAATCCATTTTCAAGGGTATCTCAAAGGCAAAGTTGCTCTCATTAACGCTCTCCTTCCATCATTGGCAAGGTGAGTGATCTCTTGGGTTTAATGACATTTTCTATGCCCATCTCCACTTTTTCTCACCGCCATACCACGATTACTCTTACACTTTCTCTCACTATAATGAATAGAGATGCTCTAACACAGTTTTAGTTCATAATATTGATTGGATTATGTTGTTGTGATTTCAACAACATAGTTAAAAAATTTGTACTCATAAATTTCTATGTTTCATGTTCTGATTATAATGTATGCTTAGGCCTTAAAAATTTACATTTGCTTACCCACCAAATCAGTACGTATACAAGGATCCCGATTGGGTTGTATTCGAAGTACGCTCGGGTCAGAACTATGACGAAGTAAGTAAATACGTCGACGGACGTTGGATTTGCCCTCCCGAAGCTTCATGGAAGCTGTTCAAATATCATATGTATCAAACATATCCTTCAGTTGTAAGATTGCAAATCCATTTACCGAATCAACATCAAGTTAGGTTTCAAGCTAATCAGACTGTATCTAATGTGCTCGCTGATGAACGTAATTCACAAATAATGTTAACGGAGTTCTTTAAAGTATACAATGATGGGTTAGAAACCACACAATATTTATATGTGCACTTTGCAAGACACTACCGATGGCTAACTCCAACAAGGAAATGGATAAAAAGACGCATGAATCGAATAGTCATTGGTCGCATTTACGCCGTATCACCAATGGTGGGTGAGCGGTTCTACTTGCGTCTCCTACTAAATCACATTCCAGCACCAACATTATTTGATAACCAATACACTATCCATGGGAATCGTTGTTCAACATTTAAAGAAGCTGCTGAGAAGTACGTGATGTAGGGATGCCCGGAATCGGAGATCTCTACGGAAATAATTCACTCCTCGCCCAATATCACCTTAGATCTACCGCACCTACACAGCACCTATCGCCCACAATATTTCCTCATCACAAACGCAGCGCATAAAAATAACAAGGAGGATTGGTCGACTCGAAAATAGCGATCGAAATTTGAGTCGGATCGTTCCCCAAATTAACATAAAGATTGCCAACCTTTTTGGGAGCAAAACCAAGGCTATAGGCCAAGATCCGCTCCGGCAAATAGGATCCACCCGATCCGGAAATAAAAAGCCTAGCAACGACGATTTCGAAATGAAAAGTGCAGCGATTGATTTAACAAAGCGGATAAAACGACTTGCGATCCACCACAACTAATTTAGAAGAAATCACACAAGGAGGAATGAGATATTTTACCCAACCGGAGAACGTTCACACAAGATAATTGTGGGAGATTCACTCTCTCCACGGATCCACCGGCGTCACACCGAAGGGTTGCAACCTTCTTCCAAGGAGTCGCACCGAAGGAAGCCGCGCCGGAGTCGCACCGAACGGATGGAGGAGGCAAGGGGCGGCGGCTTCACACCACCACAAGGAGGCCGGCGGTTTCACACCACCAAGGAGGGGGGCGGCGGCTTGGCACAAGCTTGGCCGAAATTCTCAAGAGAGGATTTAGGTTTTCAATATTTCACTAATGATCTCATAACAAGGCCTCCTTAAATAGGAGTTACAAACAAGCCTTAACCATTCATGATGGAGATGTAATCTTATCCATCCAAATGGTTAAATGCACACCAAATAAAATATTGTCCAAATACAAAAATAAAAAGTGCAATATTGAATATAAAATTATCACTTCAAACTTGGATAATTTTATATTCCTAAAATAGAAATAATAAAGCATGAAAAGGGAAATGTTTTAATGCGGTGCGGCGAATGTTGCGCGCCGCGGGCGGAGGTTGTAACGTAGCCTTCCGCTAGCATCATCGTGACGCCTCACGTCCTTTAGTTGAATCGCCTCAGCAACCGGGTCAACCTCATCATCGTCAGCATCGTCTCCAAGTAGAGGTGGAGGGGGTGCGCCATCAATCCTCCCCCGCTCAAAATCACGCATCTCTGTTGCGTGGTCCAAGAGGTAGCGGCGAAGAAGATCGGCATCCAAACTTTGCAGCTCCAACTCGAGCACCCAAGAGTCATCCGAAGGGGGGCGGTCACGCCAATGGATGAGGAAGCGGCGGGTGTCGCCATCAGCAGTGGTAACATGCTCAGCAGCAAGTATCATCTCTGGAGTGGAAAATGTCCGTGGGAACCTGGGGAACATATTAGCAGTAGGCAAGAAAGAAGGCAACGTACCATCCGATGATATACCTGTGGGGACCGTAAGAGAGAGATCATCCGTTCTACCACTCCCCAACCCATGAGAATTTAAAGTGGGAGAAGAAGACGACAAAGAAATCAACTCTTGTGGTGGCGACAAAAATATCGTTAAATCCGAAACGTTAAAAATGGGGGAGATACCCCAATCAGCAGGCAAGTCCAAAACGAAAGCGTTGTCACCTAACTTCTTAATAATCCGAAAAGGGCCGGCGCGCTTTGGTGCTAACATTTTAACGGTGCCAGTTGGCAAGCGTTCGGGAACTAAACGGACTAAAACCAGATCGCCAATTTTAAAGTTTGATACTCTCCTATGTAAATTAGCGTGCGCCTGATAAGAGTCGTATTGTGACGTCAAAGTGGCCCGTATACGTGCATGTAGATCATGGATGTGTTGGGCAAAGGATTGTGCAAATTGACTTGCTTTATACGTTGGAGGCAACGGCACCAAGTCAAGCGGCACAGGAGCTTTATAACCGTGGACAATCTCATTCGGAGACATACCCGTAGACCTATTTTTGGAATTATTGTAGGCTAATTGGGCGTGGGGTAGGAGAAGATCCCAAGTGCCTAAATGATCGCTCACGAGGCATCTTAACAAATTCCCTAAACTCCGATTAACTACTTCCGTCTGCCCATCCGTTTGGGGATGATAGGCAGAGGAAAACAATAACTTTGTTCCCATTAATATCCATAACGTTTTCCAAAAATAACTAGTGAATTTTACGTCTCTATCCGAAACTATGGTCTTTGGCACTCCGCGGTGACTAACGACTTCTTTAAAATATAGTTTAGCGACATGAGACGCATCGTTTGTTCTACTGCACGGGATGAAATAAGCCATCTTGGAAAATCTATCCACAACTACAAAAACGGAATCATGACGGCGTTGGGTAGGGGGAAGGCCTAATACAAAGTCCATACTAACATCCACCCAAGGCATGGAGGGAATAGGCAAGGGTGTATATAATCCTGCATTGGTTTTACCACCCTTAGAAACCTGACACGTTCGGCAGCTACTCACGACTCTTCCTACCATAGTCTTAAGTTTGGGCCAATAAAACTTTTCCTCGACTAACGTAATCGTCTTATCCCTACCGAAGTGACCACTCAACCCTCCACTATGCAATTCCCAAATGATATGTAGACGTAACGATGACTGCGGAATACATAGCTTTCCGTTCCTAAACAGGTAACCGTCCTTAATGACGTATGCAGATATCGTCGTGGGGGAACTATCCTGGGCTGATAAATAGACGTCTTGGAAGTCAGGACACGTAGCATACTCATCCTTAACCCGCTCAAATCCTATAACATGTACTTCCATAGAAGTGAGTAAAAGCGTAAGACGACTAAGGGCGTCAGCGACTCGGTTATCAGCTCCTTTAAGATGTTTGAGGTTAAATGTATAACCTTGTAGGAATGCTACCCACTTAGCGTGTCTTGGGCTGATTTTATGCTGTCCGTTAATGAAACGCAAGGCCTCATGATCGGAGAGGATCATGAACTCCTTGGAGAGGAGATAGTGCCTCCAATGGTGTAGACATCGGACTACAGCATAGAACTCCCTATCGTAATTGGAATAATTCAACTTGGGGCCCGACAACTTCTCGCTGAAATAACTAACGGGATGGCCCTCCTGGCTCAGAACCCCTCCAATCCCTACTCCAGACGCATCACATGTGAGCTCAAAGACTTTAGAAAAGTCAGGTAGACGTAAGACAGGTGCCTCAGTCATAAGCTCCTTTATTCGTTCAAAAGCATAGGTGGCGGACTTCGTCCATGTAAACTCTCCCTTCTTCATACAGTCGGTGATAGGCGCCATAATACTACTGAAGTATCGTATGAAACGACGATAAAACGTGGCTAACCCATGGAAACTACGTACCTCACGTAGGGTGGTTGGCACGGGCCAGTCCTTAATGACCTGAACCTTGCCCGGATCAACTCGAATACCCTGTGAACCGACTATATAACCTAAGAACTCTACCTCCGAGGCATTGAAAGTGCATTTCTTAAGATTGAGAAATAAGGTCTCTTTCCGCAGGGTGGAAAGGATCACTCTCATGTGGGAGATGTGCTCGGTAGTAGAGGTGCTATAAATCAGTATATCGTCAAAGTAGACGACAACGAACTTCCCCATGAATGGCTGAAAGACATGTGTCATCATCCGGGAGAAGGTACTAGGGGCATTGGATAACCCAAAGGGCATCACAAGCCATTCGTACAGTCCATCCTTCGACTTAAATGCTGTCTTCCACTCATCGCCCTCTCGTATCCTAATCTGGTGATAGCCACTCCGAAGATCTAATTTGGAGAATACGGTGGCCCCAGACAAGACATCCAACAAATCATCTAGGCGGGGAATGGGAAACCTATACTTGATGGTGATCTTGTTGATAGCCCGGCTATCAACGCACATCCTCCACGTACCATCCTTCTTGGGGGCAAGAAGGGCTGGCACCGCGCATGGGCTCATACTAGTCCTAATGAAACCTTTCTCTAGCAAGCCCTCTATCTGGGACTGCAACTCCAGGTGAGCTGCGAGGTGGAGTCGATAATGGGGTTGATTTGGCAAGGAAGACCCCGGGATGAGGTCTATCGCATGCTGAATATTTCTAAGCGGGGGCAACGTGGACGGTAGCTCATCCGGGTACACGTCCCTATACTCTTCCAATAGTACCCGTAACTCACTAGGTAACTCATCCAAAACGCTAGAATCGGGCTTCGCACTTAGGAGGACTAGCGCATACATAATTCCATCAAGGAACGGATCTCTCTCAAACTCTTTCTTACCAACTAGATTCAATGCTTTCCGTTCTACCGGGATAGTGGTGTCCTTAGCCAAGACTACGGGCTCCTTTGGGATGGTCGGTCTCAAGGTGACGGTTTTGCCATTGAATTTGAATTCATATGTGTTGGCTCTACCAAAATGAGTAACATCACGGTCATATAGCCAAGGGCGGCCTAACAACACATGACAAGCGTCCATCGGAAGGACATCACACCACACCTCATCAACGTAGGATTTGAATGAGAGTGGGACCAGGCATCGCTTGGTAACGGGTACGGAGATCTTGTTGATCCAAGCGACCTTATATGGGGTCGGGTGTGGTTCCGTGGTCAAGGACATACGTGCTATGGCGTTCTCAGATACAACGTTCACACAGCTACCACTATCAACAATCAGCTTGCAGAGTTTCTCGCCACTCTTAAAAATCAGGGAAAATATGCTCGTCCTTTTCCATTCATCTAATGGTCGAGGGGTGGCCAAGATACAACGCATCACCATAAGGGGGTGATCGTCCTCTAAGTCACTTGGGACCCCTTCCGGGTCGCTCTCCTCAGCAGCCTCATAAACATAATCCGCAAGATCGGTCGTCGACTCTAAAAGGGCTATGACTTTAGTCTTCGTTGGGCATTCGAAGGCATAATGACCTTGAATGCCGCAAGAATAGCATGTGGCGTTAGTCTTGCTAACCTTTCCGATTGGAATGCGTTCACTTGCGGGGTTCTTGGTGTTCCTAGCCGTGATCACGACAGACTTGGACTCGGCCGACCGGTACTTCCCCTTATCTTGATAGGTGGAGGAAGATGCTCCGGTAGAGGATTTTCCTTTCGCATGAGAATAACGGGAGTGAGCCTTAGAGGCTAAGTGTTTTTCAATGTCGAGGGCGGCATTGAATGTGGTGTTCAAATCAGTGTGGCCATAACGCAAGAGCTTCCGCTGAATATCGGGTTGAAGCCCCTTACGAAACCTAGAAAGGGTGACTTCGGGGATCTCCCTCAGGTTACAACGCACCAACCGGTCCTTTAATTCTCCCATGTACTCTGATACAGAATTGGAGCCTTGCCGCAGGGAGGCGAGCTCGTCAAACATTTGTGTCCGATGGTACGCGGGGACGTACTGATCGGTCAACAAATTCTTCATGACGGTCCATCCAATAATCGGGTCTCCGTCCCCAGTCCCTAGTCTACGCTCTTCATTCAGCAAATAAGTTTTGGCGCGACCGGTTAGCTTCATCCTGGCAACTTGGACCTTTTGGGGGTCCGTAAGATGGTGCCAATCATAATAGCATTCCATGTCCACTATCCATGTGAGGAAATTCTGTGGATCTCCCATACCATCGAAAGTGGGGGCATCAATTTTGATGGCCCTTGTAATATCAAACTCTCGCCCGTGGCGATTGCCTCGAGGGGGCACTCGTGGGGAGTCGCCATCCGAATCCGAATCGGAAGTATGTTGGCGCCGGTGGGGCAACTCAACATTAGCGGGAGGTGGGGGTGGCCTAGCTTGATTTTGTAAAATCTGTGCTAAGGTGGCCCTAAGTTCCGTCATATCGTTACGAAGACCTGCTATCGCTTCAGCGTTACGAATTTCGTGCTCGTTCTCAGCCATCCTAGACGTAGACGGTGCCGAATACTCCGTGCCTAGCCTAGTGCGCATGCAAGACCCAGAAAAATATGAAGACGATTTTTCCTAGGGCTGTAGCTAGACTGAAAATAAAATATTTTTATAAAAGCTTGATGTGAATAATACGTAGATTGTTAAAAAAAAAAAATTTGAAATTTTGCTGAAAAATAAAAATTTCAGCCTGCTATTTGCAGACCAACTGGACAGATTTGGAAAGAATTACGATGTTCTAATTTGCAGGCAGACTTAACGCGGCCGAATCAAAACAATTTCTGTTTTAATGTTGCTGGAAATAAGGTTAGGAAGCTACAGAATTTTTTTCAGATTTTTTTGACAAGTTTTAAAATTTCGAAGGATTTACTAAATGCAGACCAACCCAAAAATTTCAGATTTTTGAAAGTTCATATCAACCAACGAAGAACGCAGAGAGGATGTTTGCAACTTGGGAGTTGAAACGACCGCCTCTGATACCAAATTGATGTAGGGATGCCCGAAATCGGAGATCTCTACGGAAATAATTCACTCCTCGCCCAATATCACCTTAGATCTACCGCACCTACACAGCACCTATCGCCCACAATATTTCCTCGTCACAAACGCAGCGCATAAAAATAACAAGGAGGATTGGTCGACTCGAAAATAGCGATCGAAATTTGAGTCGGATCGTTTCCCAAATTAACATAAAGATTGCCAACCTTTTTGGGAGCAAAACCAAGGCTATAGGCCAAGATCCGCTCCGGCAAATAGGATCCACCCGATCCGGAAATAAAAAGCCTAGCAACGACGATTTCGAAATGAAAAGTGCAGCGATTGATTTAACAAAGCGGATAAAACGACTTGCGATCCACCACAACTAATTTAGAAGAAATCACACAAGGAGGAATGAGATATTTTACCCAACCGGAGAACATTCACACAAGATAATTGTGGGAGATTCACTCTCTCCACGGATCCACCGGCGTCACACCGAAGGGTTGCAACCTTCTTCCAAGGAGTTGCACCGAAGGAAGCCGCGCCGGAGTCGCACTGAACGGATGGAGGAGGCAAGGGGCGGCGGCTTCACACCACCACAAGGAGGCCGGCGGTTTCACACCACCAAGGAGGGGGGGGGGGGCGGCGGCTTGGCACAAGCTTGGCCGAAATTCTCAAGAGAGGATTTAGGTTTTCAATATTTCACTAATGATCTCATAACAAGGCCTCCTTAAATAGGAGTTACAAACAAGCCTTAACCATTCATGATGGAGATGTAATCTCATCCATCCAAATGGTTAAATGCACACCAAATAAAATATTGTCCAAATGCAAAAATAAAAAGTGCAATATTGAATATAAAATTATCACTTCAAACTTGGATAATTTTATATTCCTAAAATAGAAATAATAAAGCATGAAAAGGGAAATGTTTTAATGCGGTGCGGCGAATGTTGCGCGCCGCGGGCGGAGGTTGTAACGTAGCCTTCCGCTAGCATCATCGTGACGCCTCACATCCTTTAGTTGAATCGCCTCAGCAACCGGGTCAACCTCATCATCGTCAGCATCGTCTCCAAGTAGAGGTGGAGGGGGTGCGCCATCAGTACGGGTTGCTTGAAGAAGACAATAACATTAGAGAATGTATAGCTGAAGCCAGAAATTTCAGAATGCCATCTGCATTACGAAGATTATTTGCAACAATATTGTTGTATTGTTAGCCGACCGGGGTCAGGACACTCTGGGAAGAAAATCATATGGCAATGATCGAAGATTACTGTAGCACCAACACTTCAAACATTAATTTCTTAATTAATAGATTACTTTGTGAGCTAAACAACTGTTGGGTATTGCATCCACAATAACCCAGATTTGTTAAAGTCACCCTTGAACTAAGATGAATTAAGATGTATTTGATATCTTGTTTAAGTTGTGTGTTTGTAGATCATCATTACTAAGTGTAGACCAATGTCAGTCTACAGTGGGTCATGAACACAGGACCATACAGTGTAATCTCTCACTGTGTGATCCAAGGTGTTGACTCATGTGTAGCCTCTCAATTGGAATACACTTCATTTTCAAGCACTTGGATCAAGGAATGAGGATAGGATTCTTGAAGAGAAGAAAACTGTAAAAGTCAAGAATTTATCTAAGTCCACCTCTCGAGAAGTTCCCATAGTTCTAGAGAAGTAGACTTAACAGTTCTCGAGAAGTTCCTCTAGTTCTCGAGAAGCCGAGACTAGTTCTCGAGAAACTCTCGTTTATATATAGTTCTCGAGAAGTCAGTCAAGGTTCTCGAGAAGTCCTTTCAGTTCTCGAGAAGTCCCAGCTTGTAGTTCTCGAGAAGTTCAGAAAATTAAAAGAAATTTTTCTAAGTCCTATTTCTCGAGAAGTCCAGAGTAGTTCTCGAGATGTCAGTCAAGGTTCTTGAGAAGTCCCTTTAGTTCTCGAGAAGCTCAGGCCTTAGTTCTCGAGAAGTCTAGTTTTCTCTCGAGAAGTTTCTCTCGTAAACTAACTTCGTTCCAGACAGTATAGTTCTCGAGAAATCCTTCTTGTTCTCGAGAACTCTCTCCTACTTCTCGAGAACAGCAGATTTTTTTCTGAAATTTGCTTAAGTCCAGATCGGCCAGATTTTTCAAATGACTTGACACGTGTCGTCATTAATGTCTTTTCTAGCCGTTAAGGGTAATCCTATATAAAGTCTTTTCATTAAGACAAAACCCTAACACCTACAAGGAGCGGTATTCCGTACTTCTAAATTTCTGGATCGGCCGTCACTTTCCAAAAGAACACATTCTGCAGCCGCCGCCGCCGCTCACGAGTAGATTGAAATTTCTACTTTCGATCCAAGAAGACTTGTTATTCAAGGGATAATCATCTTCTACTTGATCGAGTAGGTCAAAGCTTTCTCAGGTCAGATCGTCAAGTTTTCTTCAACCGTTTCTGAAAGAGCCGCAAATTTAAGAAGAAGACCTAGGGCTGAATTTTTCCAGATCTGAGAAATCTCTGTTTGTATTTTTCCAAATCTTTTTGTTATCATTGTAGGAGATTTTCTCCGAGTGTAGGAGCATTGTTCTTTGAGTTTGTAGGAAGTTTTTATCTTCTGAGTGTAGATCCTTTTGGATTGAGTTTGTAGGAACTTGGTTCCAAGGTGTAGGATTGTTTTCAATCCGAGATAGTGGAGTAGCCGAGTCTACTGATTTGCTAGATCGGTGAGGTAAAGTGGACGTACCCAAGATTGGGGAACCACTATAAATTTTCTTATCTTCTGTGTTTGCTTGATGTTTTGTGCAAGTTCGTTAAAATTTTTATTCCGCAAATAGACGCATGATTCACCTATTCACCCCCTCTAGGTGATTTTGGATGACAACTTTCCACTTTCAATTAGTATCAGAGGGAGGTTGATCGTTAAAATTTTAACGCCTTGATAAATTTCCCCTCAAAAGTTGTCACTTGGATATTCAAGTAATGGACAAGGTCAAAGATTTTGCCAAGCTTCCTCTGTGCACAAAGAATAACTTCCCATATGGAAAGAAAGAATCAAGTTCTTCATGGAAGTTGTGGACCCCCGGATCTTCATGATTATTGAAGAAGGTCCTTACGTTCCTATGACTACCTCCACTATAGATCCAACCAAGAAAGTTCCTAAGAAATTGGTGGATCTGGATAAGGACGAGATTGTACTTGTCTCTTTAGACAAGAAAGCTAAAAATATCATAGCAAGTGCAGTTGACTACTCGATGCTGCAGAATCTGATTCACTGCCAATCTACTAAGGAGATGTGGCAGTCTCTAGTTACTGTGATGGAAGGTACTGAAGAAGTGAGGGATGATAGAAGATCCCTACTGAACCAGAAATATGAAGCCTTCAGGCAAGGGTCAAAGGAGACTATTGCAGATACTTTTGAGAATTTCTTCAAGATAGTAAATGGCCTAAGAGTGTATGGCTGAGTCTTCACTAATGGGGAGCTGAATGATAAGTTTTTGAGGTCTCTCACAAAGGAATGGGACAACATAGTCTGTGTCATCCGGGAGTTTGGCAGACTAGTTGAAACAGACCCACAAAATCTATTTGGAAAGCTGATGTCCTATGAACTGCAGATCAATTCCAGAAAAGCTGAAGAAGAGAAAAGTCGCTTCTCCTCAAAAGAGAAGTCAGTTGCATTAAAGGCTGACAAATCAAGGAAGGGCAAAACTTCCTCACTAGCACCTGCTCAAGAAGTGAGTGAAGAAGAAAACTCTGAGCCAAGAACCTCGGGCTCAGAACTATCTGAAGGAGAGTTCTCGTTGCTCTCTCGGCAGTTCAAGAAATTCTTGAACAAGAAGAAGCAGTGGAGAGGCAAGGATGCCTCATACAGAAGATCACGACATGACGGTGATCAGCGAAAGAAAGGCTCAAGTAACCATGACAGGTATATCTCTAAACAGAACAAAAAGATTTCTACTGACATTATTTGCTACTACTGTAACAAACCAGGTCACGTCATAGCTGACTGCCCCCACAGGAAGAAGGAGGGTGGCAGAAGAGAGGAAAAGAAGTCCTCATACCACAAGAAGAGGATAGATAAGAGCCTGTTGGCCAAGAAAGACAAGACTCTCAACGACTCCGACTCTTCTGAGTCGAGTAAAGAAGAAGAAGCCTACTTTGGGCTCGTGACTCAATCAGATGACAAACAAGAGCCTCAGTTCACTATGGAGGTAAAATCTCACACTCCTCTCTTTGAATCTAAAAGTTCTGAGCATAATCATGAGGACAGCTCTTCTGACGATGAGTCGGAACTTATGGCCCAGTATAAGGAGTTGATCATGACTTACGATAAATGTCGTCGAGTCATGAAAACTCAGGCTAAAGAGATTAAGTCTCTAAAGGCTATTGAGAGCAGCTTGAGAGAAGAAGTTTCTAAGACCGACTCTTTTCAAGAGAACTTCAATCTTGCTATTGAAGAATACAATCAAGCTCTTAAGCACCTAGACCTTAAAGAGGAAATCATCAAAGAGTTGAACGAACAACTCGAGGCTGAGAAGAAACTTGTTGAAAATTTCTCTAAGCCTAAGACAGTTCTTCCACTCATTGTTGAATTCTCAGCTAAGGCCCAAGGAGCTGGACTAGGCCATGAGGGTGCTCCTAGTAAATCTTCTAGGAGAAATAAGGCTCAACGGAAGAATAAGGCCGCTAAGAAGGCCTTAGCCAAAGAAAAGGGGAAAGCCCCTCTAGATCATACTGTCTTTAAAAAGTTATCTTTCCAACAAATAAGTTTGATCTGGACTCGTCTTATGGTCACTTAACCAGGCCGACTTATGTAGAGCCAAAGTCTCGGTACCAAGGATGGACTCGCCCTCGAAACTTTAGTGAGAGTGTCTTTAAGGCACCTTATGAAGAAGTGATTCTTTAGGGCTATGGTCCTTATAATCATGGCCACAACTTAAAGAAAGCACCTAAAGTAAAGCCCGTTGGGGAAAGGCCTCCGAAGGAGAAGAAATCATGTGACTGCAATCACCATGAAGCTTCCTCCTCCAAGAGTGCTACCCCTGCTACACCATCTCAAAAGGTCAAGCAGGAGTACGTAAGGCAAAGATACAACAGGTTTGATTGTTGGTCATGTGGCAAAATTGGTCATTTTTCCATCGACTGTTAGTTTAATACCAAGAAGGTTGCTACTCCTCAAGTTGGCAATATGAGACTGACCACTCAGAATGCTAATCTTCGTAAGGGGAGCTTTCTAACCCGAGACCAAGGACCCAAACAAGTTTGGGTTCCTAAGGCAAAGTGATTATGAATGCAGGTATGTCCAAAGGCCACTAAAATATCAATTTGGTACTTGGACAGTGGATGCTCTCGGCACATGATCGGGACAAGAAGCCTACTCCAGAATTTCACTTCAGTCTGCAACGGACCAAAGGTCATCTTTGGAGGTTCAGACCGAGGGATAACTAAAGGCTACGGTATGATCTCTAACGGTAGTTTATCCTTTTTGGATGTAGCTTATGTGGAGGGATTGGAACACAATCTCATAAGCACAAGTCAACTTGCGACAAGGGATTGATGACTAGTTTTAGTCATCATTTTTGGGGTAATTGAGTAGCTTAAATTCCTAAGTATTATTATAAATTTGTGTTTTGTATGCTTGTTTTGATGTCCTTTTATGTTTTTGATATTAAAATCTATTTAGTCTTATTATATGTATTATGTCACTATATATGGTGTTATGTTTATTAATATTAGCTAATGCTTGGTTGTTATGTGTTAATGTTTTAATGTTTTAATGTTTTAACATTTTTAAATGTTTTGTCATTTTTATTTTTATGTTTGAATAGTTTGATGTTTTGTTTTTATAATTACATGTACTTGATGTTTTATTTTTTTGATCAACTAAGCTAATGTTTTATTTATATTTTGTAGGTTCTAAAGCACTTGTAGCTGCCCTCAAAGACAAGCCCGGCCCTTCAAGCCCAAGCCCTCAACCCGAGCCCTCTTGTAGCAGCCTACATGCAATTGGAGCAGCCCAAGCCCTCAAGCCGAGCCTAGTGCAGCCAGCCCACTTCAATACTTGCGGCCGACCCTCTCCATATTGAAGCAGCCCACTCCCCAAGCATATGGCCGGCCCTTACACCATTGGAGCAGCCCCCCCTTCATTTATTGCCATGCATGAATATATTCATGCATGGCCGGCCACCTTTTTTTCCCCATGCATGCATTTTGAATATCTCTCTCTCCATTTATTGCATGCATGAATCCTCCTCATTGAAGTGGCCGGCCCCCCCTCTTTTTCCCCTTCTACAAGTTTCCATTCATCCCCCCCTTCTTATTTTATATTTTTCATTTAATGAAATGCATGAATCCAGCCCTACATGGCCGACCCCCTCCCTCTTTCCCCTTCATTTTATATTTTTATTTTTCATCTCCATAAATGTTGTACAATGCATGTAGTTATTCTCTCTCCCCCTTTATTTAATGCATGCATGAACCATTCCCCCATGATGTGGCCGGCTCCCCCTTGTGCCCTTTCATATTTCTTATGTTCTAGAATCCTCTCCATCCCTATATAAGCCACCCCAACCCTCAAGCCAAAGGATTACAAATTTTTGGAGGAAAGTTCTAAGCAAAGTTTAAGTGTTGAGTTGGATGGGAGAGAGAGCAAGTGAGCAAGAGAGTTCTAGTACAAGTATTCTTCTTCGTTGTTGTTATAGTTATTTTTCATTGTTGTAATTTTCTTCTTAGTATAATATTATCATCTTTTTAATATCATTGTGTACCTCTTTTTATTAATCAATGAAATTCTCTTCTCTTTATTTTGTTGTTTACTTTTCCAATATTCGTAGCTAATTCCCTTGTACCATTTGATCATGAGGATCCATGTTTTGAGATGAGGATTTTTCTTACTTCGTAATTTTATTTTTGCTAAAATTTCGCTCGATCCTTCTTTGATTCATTTTGCGTCGACTCTGTATTTCCGGTATACGGTAGTAGGCCTTGTTCTCATTTCATAGTAGTCAAGAGACTCGTGATTTGAAAGATCACTCAAAGAAGGAAGGAGTTGAACGCAATCCTAGAGATAGGACGACGTAAATCCTCCGGATTGGAGTCAAATCCAATAGTGTGGATCACATCGATAATGCAACTTTAGGCTTCTTTGGTTTGTAAAGAGATTTCGATCAAAGAGTCTATAAGTTAGGAGACCTAATGCTCTAGCGAGATTTTGTCTTATTTTTGGATCCGTCACGGTCGAGTTATTTTGCAATTATAAATTTACATCTTTATTTCTCTCATCTCTTTTCATGGTGATTCATCGATCAAGTGCTATCTCTTAATCTATAGTTTCGTCTTAATCTCGTTTCAGTTTAATTATAATTCATTTCTCAAATCCCAACAGTTTTCCGGTAGGATAATAGTTAAAGCGTGAGTAGCAGTAATTGATAACCCCGTGTTTAAATACGACCTTGGTAGTACAATTCGACAGGTACACTTGCCTGTTCGGGTTTTGGCCCACCAAGTTTTTGGCGTCGTTGCCGAGAATTTTTCTTCGTCAATATTTTGAAAACGCTTTCGCTATTACTTCTGCAAAAATCAAAAAAAAAATTTATTTTCTTTTATTATTATAATCAACCCACCTCATCTTATTTTCTACCCAACCTAAAATCTCTCGAAAAGGGTAAGGGGCTTTAAGCGCCACCATTTTACCTAGTACCTTGCGAACCCTTCACCGGGTAGCCCTTGGGAAGTTCGAGAGCCAAACCGTAAAAAATCTATTTTCAAAAAAAAATTCTTTCTTCTCTTTTTCTTTCTTTTTCAAGTTTTCATTTTCATTCTCCTTCGTCTTCTTTGCTATTGCATGACCCGAGCGAATCCGTCGCTACTTGTTGATTTGGACCCAGAAATCGAATGCTCCTTTCGGAGACAACTACGATTCGGGGCTTCCACTTCTCAAACAGCGGTTGAGGATTCTTACGGGGATTGCAACTTTCATTCTGAAATGGGAGATCCTAACCCAGGACTGGCTCAACAAAGGACTATGTTCGATTATGCTCGACCCAATCTAGAGGGGACTGAATCAAGTATTGTTCGACCTGCAATTGCGAACAATAACTTTGAGCTTAAGCCTAGCATCATTCAAATGGTGCAGCAATATGTACAGTTCGACGGATTACAAGATGAAGATTCGAACTTGCATATTGCTAATTTTCTTGAAATCTGTGACACCTTTAAGATTAATGGTGTTTCAGACGATGCTATAAGGCTAAGAATCTTCCCATTCTCCTTAAGGACCAAAGCCAAACAGTGGTTGAGTTCTCTTCCAAGAGGATCAATCACTACTTGGAACATTTTAACTGAAAAATTTCTCTCTCGGTACTTCCCCCCCCCCCCCGCCAAAACTGCTAAGGTACGAAATGATATAACTTCATACTCTCAAATTGCTTCTGAGACCCTCTATGACACTTGGGAGAGGTTCAAAGAGCTTTTGAGAAGATGCCCACACCATGCTCTGCCTGTATGGTTGCAGGTCCAGACATTCTATAATGGGCTAAACCAAGAAACTAAGCAGATGATAGATGCCGCTTCCGCTGGTTCTTTGGACCGCAAAACTCCGGAAGCCGCTCTTGAGCTTATCGAGGACATGGCGATGAACACCTATCAGTGGAATTCGTCTAGGACTCGCCCATCTAAACTTGCAGGTATATATGAAGTGGATTCGGTGTCGCAACTGGCGCTGCAAGTGGAAATGCTAAACAAGAAGATATCAGAGATGACTGCTCCCTCCGCCGCTAAGGTATATGAAAATGTTGCTGCTGCCGAGCAGGTGGATTATTTGGGGAACATACCCAGGCCTGCTCAAAATAATTCTGCCAATAATTTTTCTACTTTTTCGAATTTTTCTTCTCCTCCTGGTTTTTCTTCTTCTTCGAACACTTATCATCCTGGATGGCGTAACCATCCTAATTTTTCTTGGAGTAATAATGCTAACGTCGTACGCCCACCGCACGATTTTACACTGCCACCACAACCACCACAACAAAATTTTCAAAAACCTTCCCCTTTGGAAGAGATCCTCGCTAAGTATATAAGCTCGAACGATCCTGTTATTAGAAACTTAACAGGATCAATGAAAAATTTAGAAAATCAGGTCGGCCAACTCGCCAAGGCTTTTTCTGAGAGACCACCTGGAACTCTTCCCTCGAACACTGAGCCTAACCCAAGAGAGCACGCAAATGCGATTTCCCTTCGGAGCGGTAAGGTTGTTAACGAGCCCACCACAAGGGAAGAGCCAAGGGTGATTGTCCCTCCTGTTATTATCCCCATGAAAAATGATAAATCAAATCTTGAAAATGAAAAATCTACTTTTGAAAAAGAAAAAGATATCTCTGTTTTTTTTTATTCTGAAAAAGAAAAAGATGATTTTCAAAATGATGCTCCTGTTATTATAAAGGAATTTCCGCCACCTCCTTATCCGGCTCGGCTTAGGAAGGAAAAACTAGACGATCAGTACCAACGCTTCCTTGAAATGTTCAAACAAATTCATATTAATTTGCCATTTCATGAAGCGATTAGTCAAATTCCTAAGTATGCGAAGTACCTTAAGGATTTATTAACAAACAAGACGAAATTGGAAAATTTATCACATGTAACATTAAATGAAGAATGCTCGGCGGTCGTTAAAAACTCTAATCTTCCTTAAAAGATAAACGATTCGGGTAGTTTTTCCATTCCTTGTGTCTTTGGTGATTTATTTGTTAAACATGCGTTAGCAGATCTAGGAGCGAGCATCAATTTGATGCCTTTTTCTTTATTCAAGAAACTAGGATTGGGTACTCTTAGCCCTACAAGAATGAGTATCCAATTAGCTTATAGGTCCATTAAGTACCCATTAGGTATCGTTGAGGACGTGCTAATGAAGGTCAACAAATTCATCTTCCCGGTGGATTTTGTCATTCTCGATATTGAAGAGGACGTCGAGGTCCCTCTTATCCTTGGCCGACCCTTCCTAGCCACCTCTCGAGCGATCATCGATGTTAGTAACGGAAAGTTGTTTTTGCGCGTGAGAGATGATGAGGTCACATTTTCTATTAATCAATCAATGAAAAATTCCTTAAAAAATGATGACTCATGCTTCTTTATTGATGTTTTAAATGAAGGTTCTTCCCTTTCTCTTTCTAACATCTCTTCTAACGAATTTTCCTCCTCTTTTTCTGAAATTTCTTCAAATGATTTTGTAAACACGGTGATGTCAATACAAGAAAATTTTGAAAATAATTCCGTCTTTGGTAGAAAAAAGTATGAAAATCTCATTTTTGAAAAAGAAAAGAATTTAAAAAGCTCTTATGATGAACGACCCCATCTTGATTTAAAACCACTTCCTGAGCATCTCAAATATGCCTTTCTTGCAAAAGATTCTAAATTGCCCGTTATAATCTCGGCCTATCTTTCTAAATCCGAAAACGATCAATTGATCGAAGTACTACAAAAACATCATCGAGCTATAGCGTGGCAAATTTCTGATATTCCTGGCATAAGCCCCTCCTTCTGCACCCACAAAATATTTTTTGAAAATAATTCTAAGGGTGTAGTCCAACCTCAACGTCGTCTTAATCCCAACATGAAAGAGGTTGTGAAGGGTGAGGTTCTTAAGTTATTAGATGCGGGGATAATTTATCCTATTACGGATAGTCAGTGGGTAAGTCCGGTCCAGGTTGTTCCTAAAAAGGGTGGGGTCACGGTAATAACAAATGAAAATAACGATCTAATTCCAACTAGGACGGTAACGGGATGGAGGATGTGCATCGATTACCGTAAACTCAATGATGTCACTCGTAAAGATCACTTCCCCCTCCCCTTTATCGATCAAATTTTAGAACGCTTATCCGGGCATAGTTTTTATTGTTTTCTCGGCGGTCTTTCGGGATACTTTCAAATCCCTATTGCACCCGAAGACCAAGAGAAGACAACATTCACTTGCCCCTTCGCCTACCGTAGGATGCCTTTTGGGCTATGCAACGCACCATCTACCTTTCAGCGGTGTATGCTAGCCATCTTCGATAAATATGTAGAAAATATTATGGAAGTGTTTATGGACGACTTTTCAGTCTTTGGCGACTCGTTTGAATTATGTTTAAATAATCTAGGAAAAGTTTTGAAACTGATAGTTTAACTTTCAAGGCAGCCTAAACACCTAGAGAGGGGGGTGAATAGGTTCTGTTTCACTTATAAAAACTTCTAGGCAGAATTCAATTCAATAGCTAACACAATTTACACAGCAATCACAGAAAATAAAACATCACAGATTGCACAATGTTTTATAGTGGTTCCCCAAGGTTTGGATACATCCACTTTCCCCCTTCACCTATCTAGCAGTATGCTAGATTCGGCCAAACTTCCACTTATCTCAGATCAACAGATCCTACAACTCAGAACCCAACTGGTTCCTACAACTCAGGCACAACTGCCCTACCTCAGCCTTGCCCCAAGGCCTACAACTCAGAGAATATCCTTCTCCTATACTCAGGCAAACTGCCCTACCACTCAGAGTTCAACACTCCTACACTCAGCCTTTATAACATAGGCTTACAACTCAGATCTGTGTAAACAAATCCTACAGAAATATAGAAAAGATTATTAATCTGTCTTGCCAAAGTTGAGAGAGAAAAGGCTAAGACAATTCTTGATCAGCTGATGCAATCAACTGTATCTGAGCCTTCTTCAAGGCTTCTTGAAAATGAACTTAGCTGAGTTGATTCCAAACAGCTTCTTGAGAATCCACTGGTGGTTTCTTTCTTCTTCTTCTAATTCAGGCTTGATCTCTCTCTATCCAGCACTTTGAAAGATTCTTCTGAATTCTGATTAGAACTCTTCTTAGATCTATCCTTAGATAGTCTTCTTAGATCTCCCGGAGAAGATCTTCTTAAGTGCCTAGCACTTTCTTGAAATGAATTGGATCGTAATCCTTCTCAACTTTTTGATTCTCAACAATGTTTTTCAACAGTTGCTTTCTCCTTCTGAATCCATCCATTTATAGACATTCTTCATGGTAACCGGCTGATCCGGTTTCTAACCGTTTTCTGACAAGTCTGACAGCTTCAGTTAACCGGTGGTAACCCACAGCTGTCAAGTCCTCAAACAAGTCCTGTGCCTTAGTCTTGAACCACAAGTTGTTGACACAGTCTGTCAGAAAGTGTCGAGACCATCTGTCTAACTGTGTCGACACAATTGACTTTGGTGTCGACACAGTCTTCAGTGATGTCGACTAAGTTGCCTTTGAGTCGACACAGCTTCTTCTGAAAATAACTTGGTCTTGACTCTTCAGTGTGTCGACACAAGTCCTGTGTGTCGACACAGTTGTTGTAGAATCATAACTTAGTAAGTGTCGACACAGTCTTCAGGTGTCGACAAATTCATTTCTTAAATCTGCTTTAATGTGTCGACTTAATCACAATGTGTCGACACATTCTGCTGGTGTCGACAAACTTGAGGTCGACTATTTTCTTTTGTGTCGACACATTCAGCTGATGTCGACAATCTTGAGATCGACTATATTCTTCTGTGTCGACACATTCTCCCAATGTTGAGGTCGACGCTTTTCTTCTGTGTCGACTCTTTTCTTCTGTGTCGACACAAATTCCCAGTGATGTGTCGACTTACTTCT
This sequence comes from Platanthera zijinensis, assembly GCA_039513925.1. Taxonomy (NCBI): domain Eukaryota; kingdom Viridiplantae; phylum Streptophyta; class Magnoliopsida; order Asparagales; family Orchidaceae; genus Platanthera; species Platanthera zijinensis. Next base: position 86,943,114 of record CM077090.1, on the reverse strand, counting down.
TCTGTGTCGACACTTTTTCCCAGTGTAGTTGTAGACTAACTGCTATGTGTCGACACTGCTTCCCAGTGTTGTGTCGACTCTTTTCTCCTGTGTGTCGACACTGCTTCCTCTGTGTCGACACTTGGACTTAGAATTTTTCTGCATACTTTATCACTTCTTCACCTGCACATGTCAACTTAAAACAACATCAAATACACCTTGATGTATATCATTGAGCTAGGTTGGGCTTCTTCAAATCAGGTACACATTTTCCAATGTACCCAACAATCTCCCCCTATTTGGAGAAGTCATAACCCCTATAGCCAATGATATACACCATTTATAAACAGTACTAACTGATGATTAATGACATAACAGGAATACTTAATATAAACAACACATAAAAAAAACAATTCACCACAGAATGCACATTATAATATGCCAAACAACATTTTGTTTATAACTGGGTAATGTTTGATTACAATGTTTTACATTTAATGATTACATCACAACATTACAAAACACTAAAAAAGAACTTAAAACATAATCAGGATTGATCAGGCTCTCTAATTATAATCCCTTTGCCAGATTGAATTGTAGCTGTCACAGGAGCTTCTGATTCTTCAGCTATCTTCTTTCCTTTAAGATCAGCTTTCTTCTGAGCTTCTTCCTTGATCCTTTGCCTTTCAAAATAATGAAAAGGCTTTGGGAAGTATTTGCTTGGCTCCTTAGCATCTGATGGCAGTCTTCCCAGCTTGGCTTTCCTTCTGAATTGAACTATTGCTTCTTGTCTTGCCTCATACTTCTGCCATTCTATTTCATTGTACCACTTGCCTCTCTCATGAACTTTATCTTGTACAGCTTTCCATGCAGTGAGTATTATGTTCCTTGAAGTAGGACTCCACTGCTCATAATCTGGCTTCAGTACAGCCTGCTCTCTGAATTTCTTCTTTGCTACTAGAGCATCTTGCTGTTCTTTTAGAGTAGCCTCAGGCTTATCAACCTTTCCAAAGACAATATTAGTAACCTCCTTTGGAGGACTATACATTCCTTGAACCTTCTGATCAATCATGTCAAAATCTGGAGGGGGGTAAATGACTTGGGCAACCTCAGGTTGAGTGCCTTCAAATAGATTTGATTGTATTCCTGATTCAGCTACCATAGCATCATCACACAATGGGGGATATCCCAAAGTGGCTCGAATGCTATTGGTCACCCATTTGGAGTGCTCTGAACCTGCATGTATTAGCATCCTCTCCCCCTTTATGGCTTCTCTAGATACATGATCTCTTAGATCTTCCTTTTGAAATCGGATTTGGCCATCCAAATAATTTACACCGTCTTTAAAAAATGGTTTTAACTTGTTAAGCTTTTCAGATATTTCTTTTTGAGAGGTTGTGATGGCAGTCTTAACAGATGCAATGGCAGCTTGAAAATTCTTATCAAAATCTTCCCTTTCTTTGGCTCTATCTGCAGGCAGACCTGGAACAATCTTCTTTACCTCCTCAATGATCTCATTATGAGATTCAGTTAAATTATCATTCATTCTGATCTGATTTTCCAAAACATAACTTTGCTTCAAAGCAATGTCATCCACCTTTGTAGTGATAGCCTCCTGTTGTTTAGCTAGATAAACCACAGCATTGCCACCCTTGTGGAAGCAATCTGTCATTTCAGTTTTATGCAAGTTGACCTGAAACTGAATGGACTTGATATCCTGAGCTAAGTCAAACTGAAGTGACTTGCTATTCTCATCAACATACTTTTCCATAGCCAACCTTTGTTCATCCAATTTTACTTATAGATCTATCATAAATTTGTTGTAATCAAAGGCTGGAGATACTTGTAGAGGTGTGGTCTGTAAAGCCTGCTTATAATTCTTGCTTCTTCTCTTGAAGACAACAAGTTTTCTTTTCTTTGCCACCCTGGCATCTTCAGTTTCTGTTTCAGATGAAGTATCTACATGAATTCTTTCTTGAGGATGATGAATTATATCTGTTCTAGGGGTCTGTTGCTCAGCTTCAACATCCACTGGCTCACCCTCAACCTGTGGCTCAACTTCAGCTTCCTGCTCAATGTCCATACCTATGGACTTCTCAATATCTGGTCCACCTCCTACTTTATCAGCAGTAGTATCAATATCAGGGAATAACTCCTCCATAGTAAATTCCAGTTGAGCTGTAACTTCTGCAGCAGTTAAATCTTGAGACAAGTTTAACTGTGCTTCCTCTTGTACTTGCACTTCAATACTTGTAGTATCTGGAGTAGGAGTGGACACTAGCTCCCCCTGAACCTGTGCAGTAATAAGAATATGAGCAATGTCTTTTATAGTAAAATACATTAGCTCCCCCTATACCTGAGCAGGAGTAGATACCTTTGGAGCAAGAGTGGAAACTGGCTCCCCCTGCATCTGTGCAGGTGTTGACACTTCCTGGACAACAGTTGTGTCTGGCTGATCTTCAACCTGTGTCCTCAGGGGGTCTTCTTGTAATTGTTCAGATTCTTGATTCTGTGTAGGGGTTTTCACAGGGGTGTCTGGCCTGCTCTCTTCAGGCACATCCTTGGATAGTACCCTATCCCACCTTGAGAACAATCTCATATCCATTCTTCTCATATGATTAATCTTACTCCCTTGCAATTGCTGCAGCACTTCAGGAATCACTCCAGTGAGGTACAGGCTCATGATCCTAGCCATGTTAGGCTTCTTGATTCCTTCTTTGATCTTGTCAAAGATCACCCCTGACCAATCAGTAGGAATAGTAAAAACAATCCTGGTCATCAGGCTGAACATATAGGCAGAAATCCTATCATGTCCACCTGTCTTGCAGAGGATTACTTTCCCAACTACTTCTGACAAGAACTTCCCTTGCTGATTCATACCCTTCCTGTTGAATGCAGCTCCAATCTTCAATCCTGAGTCCAGTCCACACCATTGAAGGGCTTCCCTTGTCTTAGATATAGGAACTTCCTCTTCATTCTCAACTACTTGCAATTGAAAGATCTTTCTTATACTTCTTTGATTAATCTTCACCTTAGTCCCTTGAACAGTGGACTTAATCTTGAGGCCAGTAGAGTGGACTGATGCAGAGATAAAGAACTCGTGCACCTCCTTCTTCCAGATTTTAGTAGGTTGTGAGATGAGAAATTCTAACCCTGACTCAGAGAGGAGGGTGATAACTCCTTGGACATCTGGCGGCGCCTCTGCAAAGGCCTGGCGCACCAACTCATACCCTTCATTGATGTTATCTTCAATCCTTGGCGCCATCGTTTTGTCGAGAAAGCTTGAGAGAAGAGAGAAAGATAGACTGTCGACATAGGGTTTTAGTCTCGAAAACCTTGGAAGCGTGTCGACAGAATGAGATTTTGACCTATTTATAGCCGCAGTTGAAAGAAGTTCAAAAGGCGCCAAAAACAGTCAAAATGTGTCGACACAGACGGAATGTGTCGACACAAACTTCTACCGTCTCGACATTACTTCAGCCTACTATGTGTCGACACCAATTTGTGGTTATGTCGACACCTTAGATAAACAGAAATTCTGTGTCGACTCTAAGGATAAGTGTCGACACATATTCTGTAAGTGTCGACACCATTTTCCTGGTTGAGTCGACATTATATTTCTGGTTAAGTCGACAATATAACTCTTAAGTGTCGACACATATTCTCTGTGTCGACACAATATTTCTGACTTGTCGACATAATTTCTCTGAGTCGACACATTACTACTGAATGTGTCGACACATTCTTACTTAGTCAATTTCTGTAACTTCAATGTGTCCTTTTTAACACTTGATTATGTTGTTGTTATTACCTTTACTTATTTATATACCACTTCAATTGCATTGTTAATGATTTTGTTAATACATTAATCAATGGTTAACATACCTAATTCAATTTTGAATTTATTGAATTTGGTTTCATCTAAAGGCTTAGTAAACACATCTGCTATTTGATAGTCTGTTTTTACAAATTCCAATGAGATGTCTCCTCTTTCTACATGTTCTCTAAGAAAATGGTATTTGATTTCTATATGCTTAGTTCTACTATGAGAAACTGGGTTATTAGCAATAGAAATAGCACTCTTTGAATCACATAAAAGGGGTGTTCTACTTACCTGAATACCATAATCCTTAAGCTGATGCTGCATCCACAATAGCTGTGCACAGCAGCTTCCAGCAGCAACATACTCAGACTCAGCTGTGGAAATTGCCACACTGGTCTGCTTCTTACTACTCCAAGATATTAGTCTTCCCCCCAGGAATTGACAAGTACCTGTAGTACTCTTTCTATCCTCTCTACATCCTGCAAAATCTGCATCTGAATAGCCTGTTAGTAGAAAATCTCTATTCCTAGGGTACCAAAGACCTAGAGTAGGAGTGCCCTTTAGATATCTCAGAATCCTTTTGACTGCAGTATAATGAGATTCTTTAGGGCAGGCTTGGTACCTAGCACAGACATATGTAGCATACATAATGTCAGGTCTACTAGCAGTGAGATATAGTAGAGACCCAACTATTCCTCTATACAATGATTCATCAACAGGTTTACCTGCCTCATCTTTGCATATAGGCATACTTGTTCCCATAGGAGTTCTCATGGAGGAGGATGACTCCATACCATATTTCTTAATTAATTCTTTGGTGAACTTAGACTGGGATATGTACAATCCATCATCAGTCTGTCTTACTTGGAGTCCCAAGAAGAACTTAAGTTCTCCCATACTGCTCATCTCAAATTTCCCTTGCATAAGTTTGGCAAACTTTTTACAAAGGTTGTTTTCAGTAGATCCAAAGATTATGTCATCAACATAGATCTGGACTAAGATGATCTTTCCTTTGGATTCCCTAAGGAATAGAGTTTTGTCTATCTTTCCTCTTGAGAATTTATTCTCAATGAGGAAGGTAGACAGGGTTTCATACCAAGCCCTTGGAGCTTGTTTTAACCCATACAAAGCTTTCCTAAGCTTATACACAGAATCAGGTTTAAGAGGATCTACAAAACCTGATGGCTGTTCTACATATACTTCTTCTTTAAGATCACCATTCAGAAATGCTGACTTCACATCCATCTGGTATACTTTGAAGTCTTGGTAGGCTGCATAGGCAAGGAACATTCTGATTGCCTCCAGCCTTGCTACTGGAGCAAAGGTTTGATCAAAGTCAATCCCTTCTTCCTGCCTGTATCCTTTTGCAACCAATCTTGCTTTATTCTTTACTATTATTCCACTTTCATCTAGCTTGTTCCTATAGATCCACTTAGTGCCAATTATGTTGTGGCCTCTTGGTTTAGGAACAAGCTCCCAGACTTTGCACCTTCTGAATTGATTCAGCTCCTCTTGCATAGCATCAATCCAGTGCTGGTCTTGGATAGCTTCTTCAAACTTCTTAGGTTCCATTTGGGACAAGAAACTAGAATGCAAAACTGTACTTTGATTTCTGCTTCTAGTTTGAACTCCTTGTCTTGGATCACCAATTATCTGATCAGTAGGATGATCTCTTAGATATCTTATAGCTGGAGGTAGATTCCCTTCAGGTTGAGCATCTCCAGCTTCTTCATTCTGCTGTTCCTCTTGGTTTTCATCAACTTCCATTATCTCTTGTACTCCCCCTGGACAGCAGCCTTCATTTTCCAATGCTCCATCTTCCTTTGAAGCTTCAGCAATGGAGAGCTTGTCCATCTTCTTTCTTATACCTGTTGAGTCATTTGATCTACAAGACAACTCACAATTGATTAATCTTGTTTCATCAAATACAACATGCACTGATTCTTCAACAACTTGAGTAGTTAAGTTGAATACTCTATAGGCCTTACTATTTGTGCTGTACCCAACAAATATCCCATCCTGGGATTTGGCAGCAAACTTAGTCAAATATGACTTGCCATTGTTAAGTATATAGCACTTGCAACCAAAAATCCTAAAATAGGATAGATTTGGTTTTCTGCCTTTCACAATCTCATAGAGAGTCTTTCTGTGGCTTTTGGTGATAGAAGCCCTATTGATGACATGACAAGCAGTGTTAACTGCCTCAGCCCAAAAATATTCTGGGAGAGAGGTGTCACTCAATAGAGTTCTACCAGCTTCAATTAATGTTCTATTCTTTCTTTCAGCAATTCCATTTTGCTGAGGTGTTCTAGGTGAGGAGAACTCTTGGAAAATCCCAAAGTCTATACACAAGTTTGTTATGCTTTCAGATTGAAACTCAGTACCATGGTCACTTCTGATTTTGACCACTGTACTATTCAGTTCATTCTGAATTTGCTTTACAAAATTAAGTAATACACTTGGGGTTTCAGATTTTTGTCTCAGAAAGAACACCCATGTAAATCTAGAATAGTCATCTACAACCACTAGAGTGTAGACCTTCCTACCTAGACTGTGAACTGGCATAGGACCAAAAAGATCCATATGCAAGAGGTATAAGCACCTCACAGAATGCTTGTTTTCAAGGCTTTGAAATGAGGTTTTTGTCTGCTTGCCCTTTTGACAAGCTGAGCATACCCCTTCCTTTATACACTTAACTTGAGGCCCATTCCTCACTAGTTCTTTACTAAAGAGTTGGCCAATTGTCTTGTAGTTTAGATGAGCCAATCTCTTGTGCCACTTAACACAATGAGAAGCATTGTCATCAGCTACAAGACAAATGGGGGAAGCCTTATTCTCACATTCAAAATTAAGGCAATACACATTTCTCTTCCTATACCCAGTCAATATGATCTCTTGATCACTTGACCTTTTGATATGACATCCATCCTTACCAAATGAAATGTCATATCCTAGATCACTCAGCTGGCTTATGCTTATTAGATTATGTTTCAAACCTTTTACATAGGCCACTTGGGTGATAGTAATTAGGTTAGAAGAAATGTTACCAAACCCTTTGATGACTCCTTTTTCAGATCCACCAAAGATCACTTTATGTCCATCTTTGACAGATGAATACTCCTTCAGCAGCCCCTTTGTTCCAGTCATGTGCCTGGAACAACCACTATCCAAGTACCATATAGGGGCATGGTTACTTGGATTCACCTGCAATACAGAATTACTTACCCTTAGAACCCAAGTAAGTCTTGGGTCCTTGGTTCAGGTTAGCATTAATAAAGTTATCATAACCTCTTCTAACAGGTAGACTCTTATTCTTTATAACACTTGTGTTATACCAGCAGTCCAATGCAAAATGGCCCCTCTTGCCACAGCACCAACATTCAAACTTATTGTATCTAGATCTAGATACATCCTTGTCAGAAGAATTTCTGTTCATTGCTGGTGCTGTTGCAACTTCACCTACTGATTTCTTAAAACCATTGGGTTTATGACCATAGGTAGGCCTGCTTGCCTTAACACCCTTGTTCTTCAGAACATTTGTCTTAATATGACCTTGAATGTCTTCATGATCATATATGTTAGAAGGCACTTTCTCCTTACTAAACTTTATGGGGACTGAAACGTTTAGTGGCTGAATAGGGGCTTTGCCTTTCCTCTTGAATCTGCCAGCCCTGGAGTTACCTTTAAATCCTAATCCAGCCTTACCCTTCTGAGTGACAAATTCATCTATCAAGGGTAAGACAGATTTTGGCTTAGAGTAACTAGCCACTAAATCCCTTTCAATTCTAAGTCTGGCCTCCAGACTCTTTACTTGATCATTAGTATAATTAATTGTGCCCATCTGAATAATAGTTATATTCTTCAGCTTGGCAATTTCATTTAATTTTTGATCAAGGACTTTTTCTAACTCAGTTGTTGCTATCCTTAGTTCAGCAATTTCCTGAGCCTGTGTTTTAACCAGGTTCTTGCTTTTCTTAAGGGCCTGCAACAAGTCCCCATACTTGTCTATCAATTGATAGACATCTCCTTCAGATCCAGATGCATCTTCATCACTTGATGCAGATGTAGCTGATTCTTCATTTGTACTACAAACAGATGTACAGGAAGGACAGTTTACCTCATTAGGACCAGACTGATTCTGGCATATGTCCTCTTCTGATCTTGTCATCAAACCCATGCATTGATGTTCATTGATGGAGTCTAGCAACTGCATAAACTCTTCTTCCTCAGATGCAGCATATAGTCCAATATATGCTTCAGCTTCAGATCCTGATTCTGAAGTTGACTGGTCTGACAGACTTTTATCTTTCTTTGCTACAAAGGATTTCTCCTTCTTGCCTTTCTGATAAGTCTTCTTCTTTTCTGAAGATTCCTTCCTTTTGTCAGGACAATCAGCCACTACATGTCCAGGCCTATTGCAACAATAGCAGACAATCTTTGAAGTAGTGGCTTTGCTGGGCTTTGATCTACTTTTCTCTTTCCTTGATGACCTTCTCTTCTGATAATAGTCATCAACTTGCTGTGATGTGGAAGGCCTAGACTTCCATTGCTTCTTTTTCAAGAACCTTTGGAATTGCCTAGTGAATGCAGCAAAGTCTGCATCTGACTCACAGCTAACTGAACCCTTATCTGAATTTTCAGAACTATCTTCTTCAACTTCCTTAGGAGGAGATGGTGATTTCCTCCTATTCTTTCTGGTGGCTTCAGCATTAAATGCCACAGTCTTTTCTCTATGCTCTCCTCTTGAGTTTCTTTCCTCCTCCTTCCTTACCATAAGTTGCATTTCATAGGATAGCAACTTTCCAAACAGGGTTGGAGGAGATATCTCTGCCAATTTAGCCACTTCTCTTATGGCACAGATCTTTGTATCCCAATCCTTTGATAAGGATCTTAAGAATTTGTCATTCAGTTCATAGGTACTGAAGACTCTTCCATAGGATATTAGCTCATTCACAATTCTATAGAATTTCTTATAGCACTCAGTTATGCTATCAGATTTTCCTTGTCTAAAGCTTTCATACTCCTGATTTAGCATAGACTTTCTATCCAGCCTTACTTCTTCAGATCCCTCCATGTAGACAATCAATGTGTCCCACATCTCCTTGGAGGTCTTGCAGTGAATCAGATTCTGAAATGTTGAATCATCTATGGCACTGACAATGATGTTCTGTGCCCTTTTATCCATGGTTGCCAAGATGATTTCATCCTTGGTCATTTCTGAATAAGTCTTTGGTATTTGGATATTTGCATCAAGAACAGATATCATCATTGGAGTGAAGGGCCCTTCCTGTACTGTGATGTAAATCCTTGGGTCAGATGCTTCCATAAACAATCTGACTCTCTCTTTCCAGATCCCAAAGATTTCCTTCTTGCATATGGGTAATTTCATAGACCCTAGCTCCTTATGATTCTCTCCAGAACCCATCTTCTTGAATCTTGAATCTGCCTTTCAGATCTACCTCAGACTGTTAAGTCCTTTTTGAGGAACCTCCCTCTGATACCACTTGATAGTTTAACTTTCAAGGCAGCCTAAACACCTAGAGGGGGGGGTGAATAGGTTCTGCTTCACTTATAAAAACTTCTAGGCAGAATTCAATTCAATAGCTAACACAATTTACACAGCAATCACAGAAAATAAAACATCACAGATTGCACAATGTTTTATAGTGGTTCCCCAAGGTTTGGGTACATCCACTTTCCCCCTTCACTTATCTAGCAGTATGCTAGATTCGGCCAAACTTCCACTTATCTCAGATCAACAGATCCTACAACTCAGAACCCAACTGGTTCCTACAACTCAGGCACAACTGCCCTACCTCAGCCTTGCCCCAAGGCCTACAACTCAGAGAATATCCTTCTCCTATACTCAGGCAAACTGCCCTACCACTCAGAGTTCAACACTCCTACACTCAGCCTTTATAACATAGGCTTACAACTCAGATCTGTGTAAACAAATCCTACAGAAATATAGAAAAGATTATTAATCTGTCTTGCCAAAGTTGAGAGAGAAAAGGCTAAGACAATTCTTGATCAGCTGATGCAATCAACTGTATCTGAGCCTTCTTCAAGGCTTCTTGAAAATGAACTTAGCTGAGTTGATTCCAAACAGCTTCTTGAGAATCCACTGGTGGTTTCTTTCTTCTTCTTCTAATTCAGGCTTGATCTCTCTCTATCCAGCACTTTGAAAGATTCTTCTGAATTCTGATTAGAACTCTTCTTAGATCTATCCTTAGATAGTCTTCTTAGATCTCCCGGAGAAGATCTTCTTAAGTGCCTAGCACTTTCTTGAAATGAATTGGATCGTAATCCTTCTCAACTTTTTGATTCTCAACAATGTTTTTCAACAGTTGCTTTCTCCTTCTGAATCCATCCATTTATAGACATTCTTCATGGTAACCGGCTGATCCGGTTTCTAACCGTTTTCTGACAAGTCTGACAGCTTCAGTTAACCGGTGGTAACCCACAGCTGTCAAGTCCTCAAACAAGTCCTGTGCCTTAGTCTTGAACCACAAGTTGTTGACACAGTCTGTCAGAAAGTGTCGAGACCATCTGTCTAACTGTGTCGACACAATTGACTTTGGTGTCGACACAGTCTTCAGTGATGTCGACTAAGTTGCCTTTGAGTCGACACAGCTTCTTCTGAAAATAACTTGGTCTTGACTCTTCAGTGTGTCGACACAAGTCCTGTGTGTCGACACAGTTGTTGTAGAATCATAACTTAGTAAGTGTCGACACAGTCTTCAGGTGTCGACAAATTCATTTCTTAAATCTGCTTTAATGTGTCGACTTAATCACAATGTGTCGACACATTCTGCTGGTGTCGACAAACTTGAGGTCGACTATTTTCTTTTGTGTCGACACATTCAGCTGATGTCGACAATCTTGAGATCGACTATATTCTTCTGTGTCGACACATTCTCCCAATGTTGAGGTCGACGCTTTTCTTCTGTGTCGACTCTTTTCTTCTGTGTCGACACAAATTCCCAGTGATGTGTCGACTTACTTCTTCTGTGTCGACACTTTTTCCCAGTGTAGTTGTAGACTAACTGCTATGTGTCGACACTGCTTCCCAGTGTTGTGTCGACTCTTTTCTCCTGTGTGTCGACACTGCTTCCTCTGTGTCGACACTTGGACTTAGAATTTTTCTGCATACTTTATCACTTCTTCACCTGCACATGTCAACTTAAAACAACATCAAATACACCTTGATGTATATCATTGAGCTAGGTTGGGCTTCTTCAAATCAGGTACACATTTTCCAATGTACCCAACAGAAACGTTACGAAGAAACGAATCTAGTTTTAAATTGGGAGAAGCGCTACTTTAAAGTATGTGAAGGTTTAGTCCTCGGCCACAAAATTTCCGCTAAGGGAATTGAAGTGGACAAGGCAAAAATTGAAATAATTGAAAAGTTACCGCCACCTACAACTGTTAAAGCAATTAGAAGTTTTTTAGGACACGCGGGTTTTTATCGTCGATTCATTAAAGACTTTTCAAAAATCACTAAGCCTCTCACCCACCTTCTCGAAAAAGACACTCCTTTCATTTTTGATGAATCTTGTCTCGCGGCATTTGAATTAATTAAATCAAAACTTATAAATGCCCCTATTATGATCGCCCCAGTTTGGGGTCTACCATTTGAAATCATGTGCGATGCGAGTAATCATGCAGTAGATGCGGTTCTAGGTCAACGAATCACTAAGAACTTTCATACGATTTTCTATGCTAGTAAAACTCTAACTTCTGCTCAAGAAAATTACACCACAACGGAGAAAGAACTCTTAGCGGTTATTTTTGCTTTTGATAAATTCCGACCATATGTTACTCTTTCTAAAGTTATTGTTTTCACGGATCATTCCGCTTTGAAGTACCTCCTTTCTAAACCGGATGCCAAGCCGCGTCTTATTCGTTGGATCCTCTTACTTCAAGAATTCGACTTGGAGATTCGGGATAAGAAAGGAGCGGAAAACCTAGCAGCTGATCATCTCTTTCGTCTTGAAAATCCCCATCTTGATATTTTAAATGAAACTTTTATTAATGACTCTTTTCCGGATGAGCGTCTTTTAAATATTTCTTCTTCTACCCCCTGGTTTGCTGATCTGGCCAATTATCTTGTGGCCCGGGTCCTTCCAAAAGAATACTCAACTCACCAAAAGAAGAAATTCTTTTCCGAGTTGAAGTATTATTTTTGGGAGGACCCATTTCTATTTCGCATTTGTGCGGATCAGGTGGTAAGAAGATGTGTTTCCCGGGAAGAGGGTCAACAAATTTTAAAACATGTTCATGAAGGTCCGACTGGCAGGCACTTTCAAGCAAACCGCACCGCACACAAAGTACTCAGTGCTGGCTTCTATTGGCCAAGCATATTTAAAGATGCACAAATCTTTATGGGCGGATGCGATCGATGCCAGCGGACTGGAAATCTCTCTAATAAAAATGAAATGGAACAAAACTATTTTCTCGAGTGTGAAGTTTTTGATCTGTGGGGCATAGACTTCGTCGGCCCATTTCCCTCAAGTTTAGGTAATAAATATATTTTAGTCGCAGTTGATTACGTTTCCAGGTGGGCGAAGGCCCAAGCTTTACCAAATAATGATGCTCGCGTTGTTGTTTTCTTTCTTAAAAAATTATTTTCTCGTTTTGGTTTTCCTCGAGCGATCGTTAGTGATAGGGGAAGTCATTTTTGCAACGCCCAACTCGCTAAAGCTTTAGCTAAATATGGCGTTACACATAAATTATTCACCGCTTATCACCCCCAAACTAACGGTCAGGCCGAGGTAGTTAATCGAGAACTTAAAAGAATTTTGGAAAAAACCGTTTTTACTTCTCGTAAGGATTGGTCTTTAAAATTAGACGATGCTCTTTGGGCATATTGGACAGCGTACAAGACCGCCATCGGTTGTACTCCTTTCCGATTAGTCTATGGAAAATCGTGTCATCTTCCGGTAGAAGTAGAACATCGTGTGTATTGGGCATTACAATTTTTTAATTTTGATCCGCACTCGGTCGGCGAGCATCGAAAAAACCAACTAAATGAGCTTGACGAGTTGCGAGCGTACGCATATGAAAATAATAAAATTTATAAAGAACGCACGAAATTGTATCACGATAAGAACCTGCGCCATCCTAAAACATTTAAACTAGGCGATCAGGTTCTTCTTTTTAATTCGCGTTCACGTCTCTTCCCTGGAAAACTTAAATCTAGATGGTCTGGACCGTTTACGGTCAAGGATGTTTTTCCTTACGGCACTGTGTTACTTTCGCACCCCGATAAGGGGGATTTTAAAGTGAATGGACATAGACTTAAACTTTACTTTTCAAATGATTCTGTGTCTCCTACAAAGGAGACTCTTATTCTGGACTCTTAAAGTTTTATTTTGTTATGAACATTTTTATTTTTGGACTTATTATTATTATTATTCTGGAACTTTTATTTGGATTGTTGTAATAAAGAACAATGTTGGGCTCATGCCCATAGACTCTCTATTATTTTTCTATTTTTATTTTGCTCTTCCTGTCGGAGGCACATCAATTACAAGTTCGTGGTTGCCGCTCCGCCACTGCTGATATCAAGATGGATCAAGTCAAACCTGCTGACGAATAAGTGCACTAAAAAAAGCATGGGGGAGCGGCATCCGCCTTCATCTCACGAACCCGGGGAAGTCCTGTTCTTTTTTTTATTTCCTTTACTGCATTTTCTTTTTCTCTTCTTCTCAGTCCCCTTCTCTTTTTCTTTTTATTTCCTTCATTGAGGGCAATGAAGAGTTTAAGCATGGGGGAGGGTTTATTTTCCTTCTTTCTTCTTTCCTTTTTTTAAAAAAATTATGTTTTAAATTAGTATAGTACTTTATTTTAACTCCATCAAAAATCCAAAAAATTATAAAATACAAAACCCAAAAAAATTAGAAAAAACAAAAAATCAAAAAATTGTGCTAAAATCTATTTGAAAAACAAAATCTAAAATTATTTCTATCTTTATTTTTATGTTTCTTCTAGTGATGTGTAGGCCCGTGCGATTTTTGTAGTTCTATGTAGATTACTTTGAAAATGTTTCCTAAACTTATCGTTCTACCATAGTTTAGTTCTACTAGTTTCTCTTTCTTAAATATAAGCATCCGTTTTTACGTTATAAGTTAGCAATTTGTAGTTGTCTTTTTATTCGGTTAGTTGCTTACGAATGGTTGCTAGGTATCATTAGCTCTTTTTCATTTGCGGGGTAGTCTTTCTTGGTGTCTAGAACTTGTCCCAAGCTACTCTCGAAACATTTGCGTCGTTTTTACGTTCTTTAGAAATGATTTAGGCCACCATTTGACTAGTTTGAGCTTTTCTTGCCCACCAAAAACATCACCATTGCTAAACAATTTTGGGCCTTTTTCATGTTTTCTTTGTTTTTAGCTCCACCTTTCATTTCACTATGTTCACCAAAGCCAAAATGTCCTTCCTATTTTTCACACTATAACCTTGAGCTTAAAAATTATTTTTTGTGGGGGGTATTATCTTTGAAATGAATAGGAAATTCTCAAGCCTATTTTTGGAGCTTTCTTATCAAAATGTTATCGAAAAAATAAAATCAAAAAATCAAAATCAAAAAATGAATGAAAGAAAAAAATTTATGTTTGGCCAAATTTATAAAAGAAAATTTTATGGCCTTGTTTTGTAGTTTGAATTGGAGAAATGGCTTGCTTGTCATTTCTCATTTTGTTATCATGTTTTTATTTTTATTTTTGAAGCTCACCTTGGTTTAGTGTCTTAGCCGTCATATTTATCCTCGTTTTCACTTCCTAATTATTTACCTAAGCCAAGTCTTAACGCCTATTAGAAGTCCTATTTATCTTTAGAACATAAATTCGCGTAGTGGAGAAAGTGTGAACGTACAAGCCTATGGCCACCATCATTGATGGATTTCTTTGGAGGTTACCTTGGAGTGTTTTAGGGTTAATGTTTATCTAGCAACCTAGTAGTTTGTTAATGCGTCGTTTATTTAGAACCTCTACTTTTGTTGTCCTTATTTTCATTTATTTTGGATGTCTTGTTTTAAGATTTAGAAATGTGTAGACTTTTCTTATATTTTAATGAAATTTTTAGGGTTCCACTTTCAAGTTTTCTATTGTGCTCTTCTCACCCGACTAGTAGATAACATAGAAATTAGGATAGTTTAATTTTTCATATTTTGCTTTTCTTAACTATGGAACCTAAAAATATATCTTTTGTTTTCTTTTTTCCCTAGTTCTTTATTTCTATTTGTTTGAGGGCAAGCAAATGTCTAAGCATGGGGGAATTTGATGACTAGTTTTAGTCATCGTTTTTGGGGTAATTGAGTCGCTTAAATTCCTAAGTATTATTATAAATTTGTGTTTTGTATGCTTGTTTTGATGTCCTTTTATGTTTTTGATATTAAAATCTATTTAGTCTTATTATATGTATTATGTCACTATATATGGTGTTATGTTTATTAATATTAGCTAATGCTTGGTTGTTATGTTTTAATGTTTTAATGTTTTAATGTTTTTAAATGTTTTGTTATTTTTATTTTTATGTTTGAATAGTTTGATGTTTTGTTTTTATAATTACATGTACTTGATGTTTTATTTTTTTGATCAACTAATCTAATGTTTTATTTATATTTTGTAGGTTCTAAAGCACTTGTAGCTGCCCTCAAAGACAAGCCCGGCCCTTCAAGCCCAAGCCCTCAACCCGAGCCCTCTTGTAGCAGCCTACATGCAATTGGAGCAGCCCAAGCCCTCAAGCCGAGCCTAGTGCAGCCAGCCCACTTCAATACTTGTGGCCGACCCTCTCCATATTGAAGCAGCCCACTCCCCAAGCATATGGCCGGCCCTTACACCATTGGAGCAGCCCCCCCTTCATTTATTGCCATGCATGAATATATTCATGCATGGCCGGCCACCTTTTTTTCCCCATGTATGCATTTTGAATATCTCTCTCTCCATGTATTGCATGCATGAATCCTCCTCATTGAAGTGGCCGCCCCCCCCCCCCCCTCTTTTTCCCCTTCTACAAGTTTCCATTCATCCCCCCCTTCTTATTTTATATTTTTCATTTAATGAAATGCATGAATCCAACCCTACATGGCCGGCCCCCTCCCTCTTTCCCCTTCATTTTATATTTTTATTTTTCATCTCCATAAATGTTGTACAATGCATGTAGTTATTCTCTCTCCCCTTTATTTAATGCATGCATGAACCATTCCCCCATGATGTGGCCGGCTCCCCCTTGTGCCCTTTCATATTTCTTATGTTCTAGAATCCTCTCCATCCCCTATATAAGCCACCCCAACCCTCAAGCCAAAGGATTACAAATTTTTGGAGGGAAGTTCTAAGCAAAGTTTAAGTGTTGAGTTGGATGGGAGAGAGAGCAAGTGAGCAAGAGAGTTCTAGTACAAGTATTCTTCTTCGTTGTTGTTATAGTTATTTTTCATTGTTGTAATTTTTTTCTTGGTATAATATTGTCATCTTTTTAATATCATTGTGTACCTCTTTTTATTAATCAATGAAATTCTCTTCTCTTTTTGTTGTTGTTTACTTTTCCAATATGCATAGCTAATTCCCTTGTAGCATTTGATCATGAGGATCCATGTTTTGAGATGAGGATTTTTCTTACTTCGCAATTTTATTTTTGCTAAAATTTCGCTCGATCCTTCTTTGATTCATTTTGCGTCGACTCCGTATTTCCGGTATACGGTAGTAGACCTTGTTCTCATTTCATAGTAGTCGAGAGACTCGTGATTTGAAAGATCACTCAAAGAAGGAAGGAGTTGAATGCAATCCTAGAGATAGGATGACGTAAATCCTCCGGATTGGAGTCAAATCCAATAGTGCGGATCACATCGATAATGTAACTTTAGGCTTCTTTGGTTTGTAAAGAGATTTCGATCAAAGAGTCTATAAGTTAGGAGACCTAATGCTCTAGCGAGATTTTGTCTTATTTTCGGATCCGTCACGATCGAGTTATTTTGCAATTATAAATTTACATCTTTATTTCTCTCATCTCTTTTCATGGTGATTCATCGATCAAGTGCTATCTCTTAATCTATAGTTTCGTCTTAATCTTGTTTTAGTTTAATTATAATTCATTTCTAAAATCCCAACAGTTTTCCGGTAGGATAATAGTTAAAGCGTGAGTAGCAGTAATTGACAACCCCATGTTGAAATACGACCTTGGTACTACAATTCGACAGGTACACTTGCCTGTTCTGGTTTTGGCCCACCAGGGATACATAGTTGAATTCCACGCTGACAAGTGCTTGATAAAGTCTGTTTACAATATGGAAATGATTCTATCTAGCACTCGAAGTAGGAATGTTTTTTGTTTAAATTTCATTTGTATAGACTCTTCTACACCAGTGTATCTTTTGGCAAAAGGTAGTGCGTCTCTTGGTGACCAATGGCACAAGAGGCTAGCACATATTAATTTTAAAACTATTAATAAATTATTCTCCCAGAACTTAGTACGTGATGCCCCAAATGTCAAGCACGTCAAAGATAGACCTTGTCATGCATGTGTAAAAGGCAAACAAACAAGGGCTACCTTTAAAAGCATCATAGGCAAAAACTCTAATATGTGTTTACACCTACTTCATATGGACTTATTCGGTCCACAACAAGTTATAAGTTTAGGAGGTAAGGATCATACGTTGGTAATTGTTGATGACTACTCGCGCTTTGCGTGGGTGTTCTTTCTGAAACACAAGTCAGATACCTTCGATATCTTTACAAACTTTGTTAGGAAGATCCATAATGAATACAACAGCTCCATAGTCAAAATCAGAAGTGTCAATAGAACTGAATTCAAATCTGGGGTCATGACAGAATTTTGTGAAAGCCTCGGTATCTTTCATGAGTTTTCCTCTCCTTGCACTCCACAGTAAAATGGAGTAGCTGAGAGAAGGAATAGAACACTCATAGAGGCCTGCAAGACCATGTTGAGTGATGCTTCACTACCGGAATACTTCTGGGCTGAAGCCGTCAACACTGCATGCCACTTGCAAAATCGAGCCCTCATAAACAAGAATCATGATAAGACACCTTATGAACTTCTAAAAGGCAAGAAACCAACAATCTCATATTTTAGAATTTTTGATTGTAAATGCTTCGTACTTAACAATGGTAAGTATCATACTACCAAGTTTAGTGAGAAAAGTTTTGAAGGTATTTTTGTAGGATATAATAGCCATAGTAAGGCATACAGGATTTTCAATAGAAAAACTCTGGTTGTAGAAGAATCAATACATGTTGTATTTGATGAGACGAGCTTGCTGCAAAGTATATCGTCTAGTGTGCTTGTTGAATATACAGGTACAAGGCTTAAAGAAATCAGTTTGGATGAACAGACCGAAAGTAAAGATGATAAGTTCATCAAGATCACCACTCTGACCCCTATTGGAGAGGTAGAGGATCAAGATGAAAATAACATCCAAGTTGATGAAGTCATCCCAGTGGCTGAAGAAGTCCCAGATGCGAGGAATCTAGAGCTCAGACATCTGAAGGATCACCCAATGGACCAAATCATAGGAGATCTCTGGGATGGTGTCAGAACTCGTCGAGGTACAACTAACGAGAATCTCTATTTAAGTTTTCTATCACAGGTTAAACCAAAGAAGTTTGAGGAAGCAAACTCAGACGCATCATGGATCTTGGCCATGGAAGAAGAACTACATCAGTTCAAGCGATGTAAAGTTTGGCCGCTTGTTCCAAGACCCAAAGGTAAAAATGTCATCGGAACAAAGTGGGTCTATATGAACAAATTGGACGAGGATGGGACAATCATAAAGAACAAGGTCAGACTCGTCGCCAAAGGATATCGTCAAGAAGAAGGGATCGACTTCGACCAGACATACGCTCCAGTGGCAAGGCTGGAGGCTATCAGACTGTTCCTGGCTTATGCTGTACTGAAGGGATTCACTGTCTACTAAATGGACGTGAAGTCTGCCTTCCTTAATGGTGACATAAAGGAAGAAGTGTATGTGGAATAGCCCCAAGGTTTTGTTGATCCTAACTTTCCTGAGAATGTTTATTTATTATCAAAAGCGTTATATGGTTTGAAACAAGCTCCTCGAGCTTGGTACGAAATGCTGTCTAGCTTTCTCCTCGAGAACAAGTTGACAAGAGGAAAGATAGATAAGACATTATTTCTTAGGGAAATTAAAGGCAAGATTTTGCTAGTGCAAATCTATGTCGACGACATTATATTTGGTTTTACAAACGACAACCTCTGCAAAAAGTTCTCTAAACTTATGCAAGGGAAGTTTGAAATGAGTAGTATGCGAGAGCTGAAGTATTTCTTAGGATTTCAGGTGAAACAATCTGAAGATGGAATTTTCATCTCTCAGACTAAGTTCACCAAGGAGTTGATTAAGAAATTTTGAATGAATAGTGCAACCTCTATGAGGACTCCAATGGCCTCAGTTATGTCTCTGGATAAAGATGAGAAAGGGAAACCTTTTGTTGAAACCAAGTACAGATGCATAGTTGGATCCTTGCTCTACCTTACTGTCAGTAGACCAGACATAATGTTCTCTATATGTGTCTGTGCTAGATTCCAAGTGAACTATAAGGAATCTCACTATTCTGCTGCAAAGTGGATTTTGAGATACCTTAAAGGTACATCGAATCTTGGCTTATGGTACCCAAGAAGTAATGACAGTGAACCAATCGGTTTTTCAGATGCAGACTTTGCAGGTAGCAAAGATGACAGGAAAAGCACTTCCGGGACGTGTCAGTTCCTTGGAATAAGGCTTATTTCATGGAGCAGCAAAAAGCAAAATTGTGTCACAATCTCAATGGCCGAGTCAGAATACATTTCTGCCAGTTGTTGTTGTGCACAGTTGCTTTGGCTAAAGAATCAGTTAGAAGACTACAATATGAAGGTCAAAGACATTCCATTATTCTGCGACTCCTCTAGCGCAATCGCAATCGCAAACAACCAAGTCACTCACAGCCATACAAAGCACATCGAGCTCAGATATCATTTCATCCGGGAGTATGTGTAGCAAAGGTATGTGGATCTGCAGTACGTGCCAACAGATCGGCAAGTGGCAGATATTTTCACAAAGCTGTTGGATGAGACTAAGTTAAATTTCTTCAAAACTAAACTTGGAATGCTGAACAAAGAAGGATAGATCAAAGGGAATCAGTTTAAAGCTCAAGAATCGAGGATACCTCAAAAAAAGGTCAGAAATTTCTCAAGAGGAAGGTAGCTCTCGAAAACTAAGTATATCTCTCGAAAAGTGAAGTAACAGTTCTCGAGAACTTAGACTACTTCTCGAAAACTTCTGATCTATCTCTCGAGAAGTCTCTCCTAAGCTCTCGAGAAGTCTTGGTATCAAAGCTCTCGAAAAGTCTCTTAAGCTCTCGAGAACTATATTATACTTCTCGAAAAGTATACTGCCAGTTCTCGAGAACTAACCCTACTTCTCGAGAAATGCTCGTCTTCTTTGCGACTTATGTTTAATTTTCTCTATTTCGAAAACCCGCTTGATTTCTGTCATAATCTCGATTAATTAGACACGTAATTGACATTACTAGATTATATATATATATATATAAAACATTAGAATTCCAAATTCAACCGACATTTCAAAATCAATTCTCTCGAAACTCTTCGTCTTCCACCGACCAGTGCTTCGACTTCGCCGTATCCTCGCTCTCTGCCCGTCGCCGCCGTCAGCATCCATGGCGTAGAGTTCGAAAATTTGAGTCAGTAGTGAACTTGTCGTCGCAGGAATTGCAGACATTTCTGATGATTTCCAGAACTTGCTCCTTCTCCTGAAAACAGCCGGTTTGATGTTCATTCTCTTAGAACCCTGCAAGATTGTTTTTCCAGATGTAGAGGAATTCTTCAGGAATGCCAAGGTAAGGAGAAATTGTACTGTGTTGAAATCTAAAGTCAAGGGAATCAAAATCAAGTTGAACAAGACCATACTTTCCAAGCTCCTCAAGCTGCCTGTTGTGGATGAAGAGGATGACCTAACCAATGAAGATTCTGACAAAACTTACTCCTTCTATGGAGTTTCAGTGGATGTCTTCTCTTTAAGGAGAAATGTCTTGAATGATGTAGGAAAACTTCTGGTAGATATCATTGGAAAGATCTTGTGGTGCAGAACAGGGTCCATTAGTTTTATAACCAATGACTTATTTGATGTTATGACAGCTGTAATCTGCAGGAAGAAATTTCAATATGGCATGATGGTATTTGAGATGATCAGGGACAACATTCAGGATCCCAAGTTTGCAAGGATAATCTCTTTGTTGCTGAGTGAGATTGATCCGGTCACTTTTAAAATTTCCAAAGGCACTCCAGTTCATCACTTGAAGAAGATTTCAGTGGCCTCAATCCAGAGATGGGATTTAAAACTGAAGAATCCCAAGCAGTTAGCTAAAGAACTTGCAGCTTCTGCCTCAGAGGTCAAGACCCCATATCCTCCTTCACATAATGTTGTTGAACCTTCTGGTGCAGCAACTGAGGGGGAGCCTGCAACCTCTGCTCAAGTTACCAGGATTCATACTCATACTCTCTCAGCAAGATCTCCTCTCGTAAGCCCAGTGAGATCTCATATCAGTAGCCCTGTGGCAGATTCTCCAGATGCCACCCTATCAGATGTTCCAGGATAGGAAACTCTCAAGGACACAAATGCAGCAATTGACAGCATGATTGAATAACTCATTTCGGGTGAACCAATTCCTCCCCTTCTCAAAGAAACCATTGCATAACCATCAAAAGAACCTTCTCCACCTCCTTCTCCATCTCCAAGGAAAGAATCTACTCCACCAGAGACCATCCTTCTCTTTGAAGAGGATGAGCCAGAACCTGAAGAGGTGGAAGCCCCTCTCAGGAACCTTGACTTCTCCATCCCAAGATTTATTGATGAGGAGGATGATATAATATCTCACACTGTAAGATCCCAGAGCTCTATGGTAATAGAATAAATTCCTCCATGGAAAGCACCTCCTCTACCTCAGATTGCTACACCTAGTGCCCCTCTTACTGCCATTGTTTCTGCCCATCCTGTTGCTGCTGCTACCTCTCTTAACTCAGAACTTCTCAATAAGATTGAACTTCTGATGGCTGAACAAAGAAAATATTTTGATGAATCCATCAAGTCAGTTAAAGATAAAGTGACTGATCTAGAAAAGGAATTGAGCAAAGGATTTACAGAGATCTAACACAACACAGATTCTCTTAAAGAGCTGTTCAGAATAGGTGGAAAATCCATAGACCACACAATCTCTAGTGTTGGTCAAGTTATGGAATAATTTCTCACTCTTGCAAACAACCAGATAGAGCTAAAAAAGAAGGCTAAAGAGCATGTGATGACAATCTGCAATGAAGTTGGTACTTTCAAAGAAGAAGCTATTGAAAAGCTGTGTAGAAATCAGAAAGGGGGAGAGTTTAGTGAAAGAACAAGTGGAAAAGCTTACTGCATATGCAAAAACTCTCTGGAATGAAAAATTGACTGAGATAAATAAGAATGTTTAAGTTCAAATCCAATCAGTGAAGTTCTATACCTATGATACCTCAGTTTGGATGCACAACCAAATATTCCCAAACTTTCAAGCTGATCCTAATGTGATTCCACATCATCTGAACCCCCTTGCTGAAGGAGAATCCAGTCAAATGCCAGCTCAGATGCCTTAACCTCAAATGCCTACCTTTTCTCCAAGGCCAGAAGACCAGGCACCTCCTCCTGCTTCTTATTTCCAGGTTTGGGATGATGATATTCCTCAAAGCTTACCAGAAATTCACATCCCCAAAAAAAGGAAGTATGGAGAAGGCCCATCTGCAAGCAGAAGTGCCCCCAAGCCTGACACAGAGAAAAGGAAAGCCCAGGAGTTTGCTGAAGTTTGGAGCCCCACTTCTAAAGCCTTAATTCTTGACACTCTTAAATTGTTGATGGACTATAATGAGAACATGAATCTCCATTACAGCTCCTCTGAATGGGATTTATATGAGAAGTCTATGACCAAAAGAAGGATTTATGATAGAGAATATGATAAGAATAACTCTAAAGCTCCTCCAAAGCCTCCAAGATACTATCCTAAACCTTTCAGCTATCAGAAGAGACAGCAAGAGAAATTTGACAGACAGCATCAGAGCTAGAATTGTTTTTTCTGTGGATATATATGTGTTTTTGAGAATTTTGATGAAATGGTTGTTTAATTAGAAATCTAAAACATTATATATATTCAATTTCTAGTATTGCCTAATTGTGTGTTCAATTAATCTCTTTTTGCATTTTAATTCTATTTCCTCATTTCCAGTTCTCTTTTTATTGTTATAATTCACCTTAGTATAGAGGGTTCTGACTTCTATAAATAGGGGGAGATTGTTGGGTATTGCATCCACAATAACCCAAATTTGTTAAAGTCACCCTTGAACTAAGAAGAATTAAGATGTATTTGATATCTTGTTTAAGTTGTGTGTTTGCAGATCATCATTACTAAGTGTAGACAAATGTCAGTCTACAGTGGGTCATGAATACAGGACCATACAGTGTAATCCCTCACTGTGTGATACAAGGTGTTGACTCATGTGTAGCCTCTCAATTGGAATACACTTCATTTTCAAGCACTTGGATCAAGGAATGAGGATAGGATTCTTGAAGAGAAGAAAACTATAAAAGTCCAGAATTTCTCTAAGTCCACCTCTCCAGAAGTTCCCATAGTTTTCGAGAAGTAGACTTAACAGTTCTCGAGAAGTTCCTCTAATTCTCGAGAAGCCGAGACTAGTTCTCGAGAAACTCTCTTTTATATATAGTTCTCGAGAAGTCAGTCAAGGTTCTCGAGAAGTCCTTTCAGTTCTCGAGAAGTCCCAGCTTGTACTTCTCGAGAAGTTCAGAAAGTTGAAAGAAATTTTTCTAAGTCCTATTTCTCGAGAAGTCCAGAGTAGTTTTCGAGAAGTCAGTCAAGGTTCTCGAGAAGTCCCTTTAGTTCTCGAGAAGCTCAGGCCTTAGTTCTCGAGAAGTCCAGTTTGCTCTCGAGAAGTTTCTCTCGTAAACTAACTTCGTTCTAGACAGTATAGTCCTCGAGAAATCCTTCTTGTTCTCGAGAACTCTCTCCTACTTCTCGAGAATAGCAGATTTTTTTTCTAAAATTTGCTTAAGTCCAGATCGGCCAAATTTTTCAAATGACTTGATATGTATCGTCATTAATGTTTTTTCTAGCCGTTAAGGGTAATCCTATATAAAGTCTTTTCATTAAGACAAAACCCTAACACCTACAAGGAGCGGTATTCTGTACTTCTAAATTTTTGGATCGGCTGTCACTTTCCAAAAGAACACGTTCTGCAGCCGCCGCCGCCGCTCACGAGTAGATCGAAATTTCTGCTTTCGATCCAAGAAGACTTGTTGTTCAAGGGATCATCTTTTCCTTGATCGAGTAGGTCAAAGCTTTCTCAGGTCAGATCGTCAAGTCTTCTTCAACCGTTTCTGAAAGAGCCGCAAATTCAAGAAGAAGACCTAGGGCTGAATTTTTCCATATCTGAGAAATCTCTGTTTGTATTTTTCCAAAAAATTTTGTCATCATTATAGGAGATTTTCTCCGAGTGTAGGAGCGTTGTTCTCCGAGTTTGTAGGAAGTTTTTATCTTCCGAGTGTAGACCCTTTTGGATTGATTTTATATGAACTTGGTTCCGAGGCGTAGGATTGTTTTCAATCCGAGATAGTGGAGTAGCCGAGTCTAGTGATTTGCTAGATCGTTAGGTAAAGTGGACGTACCCAAAATTGGGGAACCACTATAAATCTTCTTGTCTTCTGTGATTGCTTGATGTTTTGTGCAAATTCATTAAAAATTTTATTCCGCAAATAGACGCACGATTCACCTATTCACCCCCCTCTAGGTGTTTTAGGTTGACAACTTTCCACTTTCAATAACATTTTCGAACAATATAATAAAAGCACTAAAGATTTCGACTTGCCAAGATTAAGCGACGACATACAATATTTAGTAGACTTATCGGGTTTGATTGACAACGAACTCTCAATTCCAATATCTGATGCAGATTTAGATTCGACGGCACTCATGAATAATGGAAAACAAATTGCGTACAACACTATATGCAATAGTATAACAGAAGGAAATGGAGCTATTTTTTTCGTTGACGGTCCCGGTGGGACCGGTAAAACGTTCCTCTACCGATCTATATTAGCAACTTTTCGTAAAGAAGGACGCATTATTATAGCTACTGCAACTTCTGGTATAGCAGCAAATTTACTTCCGGGTGGTTGCACTGCACACTCTCGATTCAAAATACCAATTAAACTCGAAAACGTATTGAATTGTGGTTTCAGTAAACAATCAGATATGTGCAAATTGGTCGAACTTGCATCTGCAATTATCTGAGATGAGGAATCCATGGAAAATAAGAAAACTTTTGAAATACTTGACTGTACATTGCGAGATGTGCTAGGAAATAACAAACCTTTTTTGGGAAAGGTTCTTATAATGGGGGTGATTTCAGACAGGTTACACCTGTCGTTGTGAATGGTACAAGATTGGAAATAATTAGGTCAAGCATCGTTGAGTCTTTTTTATGGCCAGAAGTGAAGTTGCTTAAACTAACAGAAAATATGAGGGCACGTGATGACGTCTGATTTGCAGAATACTCGCTCAGGGTTGGAAATGGCGAGGATCCAACAGTAGAGAATGATATGATTCGGCTTCTTGACACAATTGTTATGCCTTGGGAAGGAGAGCATTCAGTTGATGATTTAATAACTTTTGTTTTCCCTAATATGCAAATGTACAATATCAACAATAATGATGTCGAGTACATGGAGACAAGGGCCCTGATAACTCCATTGAATGAAGATGTTAACAACCTGAATGAAAAATGCATGATTATGTTCCCGGGGGATAGTACAACCTACTATTCTTATGACTCTGTCTCTGATGATAACCATAACTTATATCTCCCAGAATTCTTAAACTCAATTAATCCCGGAAATCTTTCCCCGCACAAACTAACATTAAAACGTGGCTGCCCCATTATGCTGCTCTGAAATATAGATCAAAAAATTGGATTGTGCAACGACACTAGACTAATATGCCGTAGATTTGGAAGAAATATCATTGAGGACAATATATTGGTAGGACATTTTAAGGGTCTAAGAGTTTTTATTCCACACATACCGCTTAAGAGTGCAGAAGATTATAAGATGCCTTTCGAACTAACAAGAAAGCAATTTCCTGTTAGATTGAGCTTCTCTTTAACAATTAACAAGTCTCAGGGACAGACAATAGGAAATGTCGGGATCTACCATCCAAATCATTTATTCAGTCATAGTCAATTGTACGATGTTTTATCTCGAGGGGTTTCAGCACATACCACAAGAGTATTAGTAAAAAACTATATTATCGAGGGTCATGAAGGTGTGTTCACTAAAAACGTGATATTCAGAGAAAAATTTGATCGGGTTGACTCTACAACGACGAGAAACACGATATGACATCAAATACAACAAAATTTTATTTCATAAATAAGAACTACTTCAAATGGTTGAAAAATAAAATAATGTATTCATTTTCATTACTCACTGCAGAATCATGACGTTCATTGTTTTTAGCTATATTTTCAAGTTTCCGCTACACTTGATCTCATGTTGCCCCTGATTGAACAATGCACAAGGTACTGTAAATTTCTGAAATTCTGTATCACTGTAGATTTAGTTTTTGCAGGAAGACTGAAATTTAAAATTAATGTATTTATTTTTTATAAATCTTTATTTTACAGATCATATGTATTATAGATCTCCATTTCTATTATCTTTGCAAGGTTCTGATGTGTGCTTCAATTTAAATTGTTCTTGAGAACAAATCTCGATCTCCATTTATATTATCTTTGAGGGGGTGAGTCCTATTCACAATTACTTCTACTTGGCTAGCTTCTTGGTGTTTTTATTTTTGTATAACGTCCAACAATATTCTATATTTCTCTTCCATTCATTTCAGTCAATTGACAAGAACTGCAAGGGTGAAATAAACTACAAGAATCCAAAGAATGCTACATGCGCCTCACAAATTCAAATCTTTGAGGGGGTGAGTCTTATTCATTGAGTTTAATTAATTTGTATAAGACATAGAAGAAGTGAGCCCAAATGCAGCTTAGCATCAACCCAAGTGCATAAATTTTTGGTTAGAGCTGCAACATCATTTTTACAGGAGACTGCCACAGTACCTGACCTCAACTGCAGAGTAATCATTTTTGCATCTTATATACACTTTTTTAATTCATCTTCAACTTCATTTTTTACGGTATGCAGTCCATTGTAATTTCAACACCACCCTTATTTAAACTTGAAAATAATTTATGCCATCACAATGTGTTTTAAGAGGCAATTGGGCGGTTAATTTTAGTTCTATTTATCAGGCTAAATTTATGCCCCCTATGACAAATGTCACCCACCCACGACAAATGTCGCCACCCACGACAAATGTCGCACCCACGACAAATGTCGCACCCACGACAAATGTCGCACCCACGACAAATGTCGCTCCCACGACAAATATCGCACCCACGACGAAGACCCGTGCCTGCCACTCGTGTATATATATGTATGTATATATACATGTATGTATATATATATACACATATCAAACATCACCTAGTTGAACATAAAAGTGAATGAAGTTTCTTAAATGAGCGTTAATGAATGTCAATTTAACTCCCATATTCATGACCGCAACCATCCCGCCTAAATTGTATTTTTATATATTTAAAGGAGCTTTCTTTCAAAAAAAAAAGGAAATTACAAAATATTAATTGGAGTATTTTTACAATCATTTTAAGTACTTATTTATCTCGTTCTTTCTTAAAAAGTCTATAACAGCCGAAATATCAAATCTTAGACAGAAATCTTTTAATAATTATTAGAAAACAGATAAATATATGCTTAAAAGGATCGTAAAAAATACACTAACTAATGTTGCGTATTTTTTAAAAAATTGTTTTCTTAGATTTATTAAATTGTAATTTTGTACGTGTAATGCACCATGCTCATAGCCAAGAAATTATTCTACTTGGACTTATGATTCATTAAAAAAACCGAAAAGCTTAATCCATTTAAATTAATTGTAAAAATGGCCTAATTAATATTTACTAATTTTTTTTTGTAAAATTATTATTTTTAGATATATAAAAATACAATTTAGTACATATATGTTTGTTTGACTTTTGACATATATTTTTATAATTTTTGATTTGCCATAATTTCCTTATAAATATGAGAGATTAGATTTTTACATTACTTGGAGTTGTAATTTGTATTGATTTCTGTTTTTCTTTCTTACCAGTGCTAGTGAATACCCCTTTATATGCATTTCTCACTGACCCGCATAAATCACATCGCTTTTTTTTTTGTTGCTGTCTGATTTTGATTTCTCCGCTTTGTTCCGTACATCAAATGATATTCGAAAGAGCCTGCCGTGCGATTTGATTTGAGGCGGCCATAACAATTTTTTTACCTTTTTTCGTTCTTTGAATTCCTTGGCACAGGGATTGCTGGTTTTTGGTAGAGGCAACGGTCGGCGTTCACAAGCTGTAGATCCAACTAGGAGATTGGAGGCAGCAATGAATTTAACTAGGGTTGTTCGGAGCCGGCTCTCACAGATCTGATCATAGGAGATATTCCCAGGTCAGGCTTTGGCTCGGTGCAAGACTAACAGGCACCGGGTGATGTTCAAGATGCGGTGGCGAGCCCAAAAAAAGGCTTTTTTTGTGCGTGTCGCATCTGTTAATAGGTGCGTACATGCAGATCCGGCCGTAGGATATGCTTCTTAGCTGGATTTCAACGGCTGAGATATCAAATATGACTGTATATGATTCGCAGCTACATCAGGTTGTATATCCAGCAGATACAGCCGAAATCCGATCGTTGAAATCAAGATTCTGTGGCTGAATTTGCTCCCGCGTGTACTTACCATACAATTTTTCCCAAAAAAAAAAATTTAAGGTGATTGTTATAAACAAACCAATTTTGAATAGGTGCAAACCAATTTTACGGGCAAATCAAAAATTTATATGTGCAAACAAAATTATTACGTGCAAATCAATATAAATTTTTTTAATTTTTTTTAATAAAATATGAACAAATAGTTTAACAACAATATTATAAAATTTAGCGTATTATAAATGTTTCAAATTCATCATATAAATATTTTTTTAATGATGTGCACAATTTTTCGAAAAAAATTTTCTTAGCTGGAGAAATACGAAACCAAATGATGAAGATGAGAAATACGAAAAGAAATGTTTAAACCAGAAATAGGAGCCGAATATCAGCGAGAATGTTCGAAATAAATAAATCTGGAGCTCCCGCAGTGATCAGAAGGGAGAATGTGTGGCAGATGTCATCACGTATGACGGCGTTGTAGGTGTCATCACGTATGACGGTGATGTACGTGTCATCACGTATGACGGCGTTGTATCATGTATGGCGGCGTTGTAGGTGTCATCACGTATGGCGGCGTTGTAGGCCGGTGTCATCACGTATGACGGCGTTGGCGGTGTCATCACGTATGACGGCGTTGGCCGCGTTGGCCGCGTTGTCGACGTTGACGGTGTTGGCGGCGTTGGCGGCGTTGGCGGCGTTGACGGCGTTGGCCGCGTTGGCGGCGTTGGCCGCGTTGGCGGCGTTGGCCGCGTTGGCGGCGTTGACGGCGTTGGCCGCGTTGGCGGCGTTGACGGCGTTGGCCGCGTTGGCGGCGTTGGCCGCGTTGGCGGCGTTGGCGGCGTTGGCCGCGTTGGAGGCGTTGGCCGCGTTGGCGGCGTTGACGGCATTGGCGGCGTTGGCCGCGTTGGCGGCGTTGGCGACGTTGGCGACGTTGGCAGGTATGACGGCGTTGGCGGTTTTGGCGGGTATGGCGGCATTGACAGCGTTGACGGCGTTGGCGGCGTTGGCGGTTTTGGCGGGTATGACGGCGTTGGCGGGTATGGCGGCGTTGGCGGGTATGGCGGCGTTGGCGGACGTTGGCTGGCGTGGGCGGGCGTTGGCAGACGGCGGCGGCAGCAGCGGCGAAGGTGATAGGGAAATGGTTTGCCCCTATCAATTTTACCGTAACATTTAAAATAATTGTTTAAGAGATTTTATTTTAAAATTTTGTTTGCACCTATTCAAAATAGATTTGCCCATAATCACTACCATAATTTAACTCTCGGAACAGTCAGCAGATATCGAAACTTGCGTTTTTAGTTTCCTTCTTGTATGGGCGCCAGCTGTGTAAAGCATTCTGATTGGTGATGTGGCATTTGGAACAAAAGGAAGGTGGCGCCTAATGTTGGAGAAATAAAGATTTTTTTTTGTTTCTCTTCCCTATCACTCCTAGAGATTTTTTTAATTTTATTTTGGTGCTCTATCTCTCTATGAGATCGGCTGTGGCAAAAAAAGCTGTGTAAAAATTTTAAAAAGGAGTTTTTCGTTCAGGTCGTCTTCTGCTCTTCGGCTCTTCGGCTTAGGAAGTGCAACAAATGAAAAAAAGGATTTCTCCTATTATGAGATAATATTTTTATTTATTTTGATTTTTCAGTATTTATAAAAATTGTTTGAAGATTATTAAAAAAAAAGATGGAGGTTTGTTTATTTTTTTGTTTTGTTTCTGTATTGTTTTTTTTGTTGTTGATGTTGGACTCAATTCAAAAAGATAAATGAGAGACTCTGGAGCCATAGAATCAACAATTCTTTATATGAGTTCGTATCTGATAAAAATTGATGTTATCAAATTTGACGGGAAATGCAACTTAAGTATATGGTGATGAGTGGTGATGGATGCATTTTGCTCTTTAAATTTGGAGGATGTTGTTGATAGTGATGAAAGTCTTGATGAGATGACACAAAAAACTTTGTCAAAGATGAATCAGAGTGCTTGCAGGTTGATCAAAAAGTGTCACATTCAGGAAATTAAACACAGACTTATGTTGGCAACGTCTGTGGGAAATATATAAGGATGTTTGATGAGGCCTCCATAAATTTAGAGGAATTCCAGGATGGAGATAGCCGGAATTCTCATATTCCCCACAACTTAAGTGGGGAGTTATGAAGAAAACTGTCGCGTGTGATCTGCATGCCTGATCCATGATCCAACAACTGCGCGCAAGATCCAACTACCACTCACGTGATCTCCCCGTCGCTCCAACCGCTCGCAGCCTGCCACTTGGCTGGCCGCCGCTCCTTCGAGCGCCACCCCGTGGTTGCGCACCTCACGAGCACGACCACGGGGGCAGAGGGAGGACGGACGTCGCACGGCCTCGGGCAACGACCTCCGTGAGGTCGGCCCCAGCGTGGCATCCGCCGGCAGGCCTCCGCGAGGATGGCGCCGGCGCCGGACCGAACCCCACGGGGCATGGCTTCGGCACGGTGCCCGCGGGGCGCAGCTCGCCCCCGACGTCCTTCTTGGTCGGCCGCCAAGCTGGCCTCCGCCGGCCGAGCCTCCATCTAATCGCCCCCACTCCACCGCCGACCTTCTCCCCGCCGTTCGATTGTCTCCGAGCAATCTCTATTGTACCGTGTACGGGTAACAACCCGAATAACTTCCAAATATGGGCGGGTGCAAATATCCGAAATTATATCAGACTGCAAATAGTAAAATCATTAAAATTATGTATTCGCCAAACATTACTAAAATGGACTCAAATATCAAATATGGTGGTTACGGTCTAAAAATAGACACATAACTATCATAACCACCTCTAAGACCTATAAAAAAGATTCTAGACACTCCTTCAATGTTACCTTTTCTCCTCCTAACTTTCTCTCCGCACGTGTCCGAGCTCTCCACAGATTTTTGACGTCTCCTTTGAAGATCATCAAAGACGACTTGAAGATCCTTCGAAATCCGCTGTGCTCCTACATGTGAAGCATCCTAGAGAATTGCACCACCTGACAAGCTTCCTCAACAAATCTTCTACATGTAATGCTCCCAGCCCTCGACGCTGCTCTGAAAATTGCAAGCCTTTTCCACTCCAACATCCGAGCAGCTAAAGAAATCTACCAAGTCTCCTGAACGCACGTTCTCCACCGCCGCCGAAGACAAACATAAAGCATTGCGAGTATTGGCTTGTGACCATCTGAATGCCTCTTTCTTTCTCTGTAACACCCCTATCCGTCGCATAGTATATAACAGTAGGTCCGGCCGGGGCCCGACGCCATATACTACGGACAGACCGGTTGGTTACGTATTGAAACCATTCAACCAATCACAACGTCCTACACAACACCTAGCGGAGGCAATTTATTAAGGTTGCAAAGAATAAAGAACCCTGCCAAACATGAATGTCCACTACTCAAACCCATAGGAATATATAATACACAAAACGGAAATAGCCTTATGGCCTTACAAGAGTTGCTTAATAAAAGTGTCTTCCAAACCTCGGCACGCAGGCCGGCCACACATGAGTAAAAAAAGGAAAACACTCAAAACTTGGCCTTCGAGGGCCGGCACAGCAACTTGGGCTTTAGCCCGCTATTAACCTCTCGGCTCCGCAGCACCTGCAAGCAACAATCCACCGCACTGTGGTAAACAAAGGCAACGGTCAGCTATGCTGACCAAATTATAACGATTCCGCCCCCAAACCGGGGCGGCAAAGCTTCTTCCCTGCACTTGTTAGCAAAACAAGCAACACAACAAAATAAGCATCACAACATAGGTGCACGCTCACACGGCCGTACACCCCGAGCTCTCAGGGCACTTACTCGGCGGGCCAGTCCGAACCCCGTCCGGTCCTTGACTCTGCCACCACCCCCAGGATGGCAACCTCGTGAGCATTTAGTCCTTTCAGCCGTAGCCTAGACTCGATCTCCAAACCTCGGTAAGTCCCACGTAAAACTTTAGGTCGCTTTAACCGAGCAGGTGGAGCGGGTAGGGGTCCACCAGTCCGTTGCTCACCCCGCCGTTGCCATTTGGCCTTTGACGCGAACTAAGCTTCCCCAGTTCCAAATACCGTTCAAACATGGTACATAGCCCCGTTATGTACCCGGTTGGCTCCCAGGCCACCGATATGACAGAACTGCGTTTCCGTCCAAATTTCCGGGTGTACCTCGGGTTTCATCCCCAAGGATCCCTGATGCATTCAAACATGGTACATAGCACTGCTATGTTCCCGCCTGGCTCCCAGGCCACCAAAATGGCAGAACCTCGCTTCCACCCAAATTTCCGGGTGCACCTCGGGGTTAATCCCCAAGATTCCCTGATGCATTCTACAGCATAGAAACCCGAAAACAATCAAAATGCTCGGAGTCTTCTCCGGCTAAAAATGCACATCAAATCATCACCGATCCGGAAAACACGTCCGGGTAGGCTTCACACAACATGCCTATGTCCGTACTACGATTCCGGACTCTAACAAGAGGGACTTCACATATCTAACCCAAGGAATACCACGATCTCGCCGCACACTCGCGGGAGAGGGGTTTTCTCATGCAAAGGAAGAAGAGCTTCACATGCTCAAGAAGAGAATCGTTACCCTTGCGCTTTTCCTCGGCGCCATGATGATCTAGTCGGATGGAAAGCACCGTATCGGCCTCGCCTTCGCGGATCCGGACTCGGATCGTGATTTGGAGCTCCGAAGCTCCGCCAGTGACCGGATCTTGGTCTTCTTCCTCCTCCTTGCTCTCCCTTCTATCTAGGATTTAGAGAGAGAAAGCCCAAGTGAAATGAGGGCTTCAAAACCCTATTCCCGGATATAACATGCCAGCAACAGCCCTGAACCGTCGGATCCCAA
Source organism: Platanthera zijinensis (assembly GCA_039513925.1). NCBI lineage: Eukaryota > Viridiplantae > Streptophyta > Magnoliopsida > Asparagales > Orchidaceae > Platanthera > Platanthera zijinensis. The sequence goes on along the minus strand of CM077090.1, from coordinate 86,909,588 downwards.
ATCAAGAAATCGAACGGCTGCGATTCAGCCCAATTTTACAAAATCTGGGCCGAACACGGCCTGGGACACGCCCGTGTCCAGGTCTGTGTCGCCCATTCGCCGTCTCGACCAAAGCGATAACCAGCACATGGTATTCGACACGGCCTCCGACACGCCCGTGTCGCCTGTGACACGCACGTGTCGATACCCGTGTCCCCCCCCCCCCCCCCGTGTGCAATCGACCAACATTCCCAACCCGAGAAGGACACGGCACCCAACACGCCCGTGTCACATGTGACACGCCCGTGTCAGAGCCCGTGTCATGGCCCGTGTACATGACTCAGAAAACTCCCCAGTGTGACACGCACTGGTACACGCCCGTGTCCCAGGCCGTGTGCCTCAACTTGACGATCGCCGATCGTCAAAACGTCGACCACAAGACCCGAGGCCGAATACGCCCGTGATACGCCCGTGTCACGCCCGTGTCACGCCCGTGTCACGCCCGTGACACGACCCGTGACACCTGCTCCAAGTCCCAGACTTGGCTTAAAATGTCGCCCGTCCCTCTTTTGAGTTTCGGGGTGTTACAACTCTCCCCCTCTTAAAAGAATTTCGTCCACGAAATTACCAAAGGAGAGAAAACAGAATCCCTCAGCGGTACCCAGGCGGAACAACTCCGGGTACACTTCCAGCATAGATTGCTCTCACTCCTAAGAGCTCCTAGCTAACATAAAAGTCCCACCGGACCACGACTATCCTGATCTCCTTGAGACAAAGTCGTTCGACTTCACGGTCTCCAAAACGAACGGGTTTGACCCTAGTCGCCAACCTTTCATCCACCAAAACTTGATCACTAACGATTAAGTTCGAAGGCTCTTGCGCCGCCTCACCAAACTGCTCTAGAATTCTCTAGTGGTCCAAGGTATACCGGGCTCAGCTTCCCCAAGCATCGCTCTCGTGAAACACCCTTGAACGACTATAACTTCCAACACGCCATCCGATAACTCATCATTCCGTTACGTGGCGTTAAAGCACTTAGTCTGCCTCTCCTGTGCGATTAGCAAAAGTTCTCATATGGTCCGCACCAAAAAGGGTAGTGTTTACCACCTCTTACTTTAAATACAACTTCGTGTCATCCGTTCCTAGCCTCGACAACGGCATGCGATGACTTCTACCAAAAAGGGCCTCGAAGGGCGCCATTTGTATGCTCGCTTGCTAGCTAAAGTTGTACGCAAACTTTACCAAAACAGATGGCCTTCCCACTACTTCCCGAAGTCCAGAACGCACATGCAAAGCATGTCCTCCAACGTCCTGTTGACCCACTCGGTCTGCTCATCCGTCCGCGGATGGAAGACTGGACTAAACTACAACTTAGTCTCCAGCACTTTCTGTAACTAACTCCAATCATTGGACGTAGAACACCCACCTCGGTTTCTCACGACGTTGCGGGGCACACCGTGTGTAACACCCCAAAAATCTCCAAATTGCATTTGAGGTGCAGGCTGTTTGACACGGCCTGGGACACGGGCGTGTCCTAGGGCGTGTTGGGGGTACACGGCCTAGGACACGGGCGTGTCCCAGGGCGTGTTCAGGATAGTCGACGATCGGAGGTCGACGATAGTCGAGCCTGGGACACGGCCTTTGACACGGGCGTGTCCCAGGGCGTGTCACTCAAGAAATCGCCGGACTGAGTCAGGGAAGTACACGGCCCGGAACCAAGCCTTGAACACGGCCGTGTCAGATTTGACACGGGCGTGTCCTAGGGCGTGTGCCTACCCGTGTACTGCTCTGTCGATTTTAGAGCTCGATGAGTACCGTGTAGCAGGGGTGACACGGGCGTGTCACATGACTGACACGGGCGTGTCAGGTTCGACACGGGCGTGTCAGGTTCGACACGGGCGTGTCGATGCCCGTGTTCTGGTAGATTTCAGTCGGTGCGAGTGCCGCGTGTGCCGCTTAAGGGTACACGGCCTGTGACACGGCCGTGTCACAGGCCGTGTCGGCCAAAAGAATAATCTTTTTCGGGCAGATCTTGGCCGTTCATTTTCCTTAAGGAGGATCCTGTGGCTGGGGCTCATTCCTGGTTTGATAAGGCCGGGAAAGGAGAAGGCTAAGCTCATTTCTAAGTTTCAATTCTCTTTCTACATCTAAGAGAGAGGGGAGAGCAAGGTGAGGAAGAAGAAGTGGAATTCGGCTGCCGGTGGTGCTACGGTGGTCCAAATCACAAGCCGAGTTCGGATTTGCGAAGGCAACGCTGCTGCGAAGGCTTTCATCCGTCTCAATTTCTCTCCATGGCTCTGAAGCGAGTTCCTAGGGTAACGATTTCCTGCTTGGACATGTGAAGTCCTTATTTCCTGCATTGCATAGGGAAAACCCTTCCCCGCGAGTGTGCGGTGGGTTGTGGCATTCCTTGGGGTAGATATGTGAAGTCCCCCTTGTTAGAGTCCGGAATTGGAGTACGGATCTAGACATGCTGTGTGAAGCCCATCTGGACATTGGTCTGGATTGGTGATGCTTGTTTGCATATCGGAGAAGACTCCGTGATTATTGCTTGTATGCATGATGGATAAAGTACTGGAGGAAGTCCAGGAAAATGTGAGAGTTTGGTGCAACTCTTGTGGCCGTGAGTTGCCACTTTGTGTGCAGTTGAGCGTTGGGCTGCAACTGTATGAAAAGGCTTCGTGCCGAACAGGCAAGGTGAAACCGACCCGCGCCTTTAAATGTGGCCTCAGGTACGATGTACTTGGTTGGGCAAGGCGATTTGAGCAACGGGGGGTGGCTGATCTGTACCTGCGTTATGTTGGCTGGACATGAGAGCGCCAAGGCATTGGGCTTTCGTCAGCGGCATAATGAGAGTCCTGGGCCTACGTGTCGGACTAAATGCTCAATGGTGAGATCTGGTGTTTCCGGTGCACCCGAGAGTGCCATGAGTGCACGGGACGTCGGGCCGTCGTGCCGGCATTTGTGATATGTGACTGTGCGGGCGTGCACGTCTTGCTTGAATTGCTATATATCATATTGGACGATTGCTATGCAGGGATGGAATTCCGCTGCCCCGTGCCAGGGGCAGGGTCGTTATAATTGGTCAGCTGAATGCTGACCGTTGCCCTGTTTGCCATCGCTTCGTGGATTGGTTCTTACAGGTACTGGAGGTGCTGGTCCGAGCGGGACTTAGCGGGCTGAAGCCCAAGCTGCGCTGCTGCCCTCGAAGGCATTGTTTTGTTTCTTTTGTTCATGTGTGGCCAGCCTGCGTGCCGATGTCTGTAATCCACACTCTTGTTAAGAGAAATTGTTGTAAGGCCTTAAGGCCAGACTCTTGTGATGTTTGTATTTATTCCTATGTTATAGTGGACAGTGCTCTTTATCTTGAGTTCAAAGATTCAACCGTGAAACTTCCGCTAGAATGCTCTGTGTTAGGATGCGTGATTATGATATTAGTTCGTAGCGTCTCCGCCTGTTTGTGGAATATGGTGTGGGGCCCCGGCCGGACCCTCTATTATATTCTTCTTGACGGGTAGAGGTGTTACAATTTGGTATCAGCTTGTTGGTCGATCTCTTCCGAATTCGCGGACGAATTCTTTTGAGAGGTGGCGAGCACGTGTCAGTGTCGTCGTTATAACACTTAACTTGAACTCAAGATTGTCCACTTAGGAATGCAAATACACTTGTTTGTTGAACTTGTGTATTCTTTTTGTATGGTTGCCGTTTTCATTGGTCATTAAACTGTGTATTTTACACATATAGGTGACCAGAAGTGTTGAGGGTCAATCCGAACCACAACGTTCTGTTGAGAGTGCGGCACCAGCCGAGGTGCCCACAACTCCTCCATCCGCTGAAACAGTCCGTATCATCACGGAAACGGTACTTGCTGTGATGAATGCTCAGCAGGCTGGGCAGGCACGTCCTACAGTGGTGCCAACGCAAGCTGGGGTACGGCAAGAACCGGTAGAAGCCGAAGTTGATCCGCGGGTAGCAGATCAACAATGGAAGCAATTCTTGAGCTTCAACCCTCCGTAGTTTCATGGGGCGGGTACACCGGCCCAAGCAAAGGATTGGCTTGCAAGGATCAAGAGGATTGTGAGAGCTATCAAGGTTGAGGAGGAACAGAAAGTCATGTTAGCCACTTTCCTACTGGAAGGAGAGGCGCGATTGTGGTGGGATGAGATTGAAATGCATCACTTGGCCGGCAGGCAATTGGCAGAGATTACAATGGAAGAATTTTCTCGATTGTTCTTAGCACAACATCTGCCGATGCAGCAAAGGATATCTATGGAAATGGAATTTCAACGGTTAGCGCAGGGAGATCGAAGTGTGGATGACTACCTGCATGAGTTTACCCATTTGGGAAGATATGCGGGCACGATCTTCGCCAAAGAAGAGCGTAAGACTAGTCGGTTTTATGCGGGACTGCGAGATGAGCTGCGATATTTGTTCTCGAGTTCTGTGAGTCAGGGATTCCAAGCCTTAGTCTGTACGGATCGTTCTTTGGAGACGGACATGAAACGGGGGCAAGCAAAGGGCAACTTGGCTGTTGCGAAGCCAGAGTTTAAGCCGCCGCGTCCGGACAAGTTTGGCTACCGAAAGAGATGGAATAAGAAGTCTAAGTCTTCTGGACAAGCTCCTTCTGCGACTGTGACGGATACATCGGGGTATGGATCTCGTGCTTGTTTTACGTGCGGGAAAGTTGGACACTTCGCACGTGAATGCCGATCTGGTCCTCCAAAGGGTGATAATAAGACGGGAGCGTCTTATGCGGATAAGGGGAAGGCTGTGGTGGAGTCTTCTGCCTCGCACGCGCAGCCCAGGGTCTTCAACCTTGGACAACAGGAGGCCATGAAGCAGGCGGATGTCGTCACAGATGCGCGTAGGTTTTAATGTTCTTGTTTTTTTTGATGTGCTGTGCTTGTTTTAATTGTGATGTTATAGGGTTTGTCCTTATACGAGAGTATCCGGCGCGAGCACTGTTCGACACAGGTGCTTCACATTCGTTTCTGTCTGAGGACTTTGTCTTTCGTGTCGGGGTGCCTATCCGGACCACGACAGACAGTGTAAAGGTGTTGTTGCCTAACGAATGATTGATGTGCGCGGATCGATCTTGCGGTCTTGAGGTCAAGATAGGGAGTCGGGAGTTCAAGGTGGAAACGTTAGTATTACCGATCAAGGAGTTTGATATAATCTTTGGTATGGACTGGCTTTCAGAGCAGCATGCCAGTATAGATTGCACTTCAAAAGAGGTCACACTTGGGCAAAATACCGAACAAGAGACCAAGTTCATTGGTATGCAAGGGATGAGTGGGATGTTGTTATCTGCTCTCCAAGTTGTTAAGGCAGTTCGGAAGGGTGCAGAGTTGTTCTTCACACTCATAGAGGCGGTGGCGCCGAAGGTCAGTGTGAGTGAAGTGCCGATTGTGTCGGAATATGCTGATGTGTTTCCAAAGGACCTTCCTGGGTTACCTCCCCAAAGGGAAATCGACTTCGCTATCGAGCTGGTGCCGGGTGCGAAACCTGTGGCCCGTTCGCCGTATCGGGTAGCGCCAAAAGAAATGGCCGAACTGAAAGTTCAGTTGCAAGAGTTGTTGGAGCAGGGATACATACGCCCAAGTATGTCACCTTGGAGAGCGCCTGTTCTTTTTGTGAAAAAGAAAGACGGTGGTTTGCGACTATGTATTGATTATCGCGAACTGAACAAGCTGACGGAGAAAAACAAGTATCCAATTCCACGGATCGATGACTTGTTCGATCAGCTAGCAGGCTCAACCGTCTATTCGAAGTTGGATTTGAAGTCCGGGTATTACCAGTTGCGGATTAGGGAAGGTGACATTCCCAAGACAGTGTTTTGCACACGCTATGGTCATTATGAGTTCACAGTGATGCCGTTCGGCTTATGTAATGCGCCTTCGGTCTTCATGGATCTCATGCATCGAACGTTCCGCGAATACCTGGATCTGTTTGTGATTGTGTTTATTGATGATATCCTTGTATATTCACAATCGGAGGAAGATCATGCAAACCACTTGCGATTAGTATTGCATACCTTGCGAAGGAATAAGCTGTATGCCAAGTTCTCTAAGTGTGAGTTCTAGCTCTCGTCGGTGGATTTTCTAGGCCATGTGGTAAGTGGAGAGGGCATAGCGGTGGATCCGGCTAAGATAAGTGTCATTCGTGATTGGCCAGTGTTGTCTTCGGTGGCCGAGGTCAGGAGTTTCCTTGGACTGGCGGGCTACTATAGACGGTTCGTGGAGAACTTCTCTCGGATTGCTTTGCCTCTGACTACGTTGACGAGAAAGGATCAGAAGTTCGTTTGGACGTCGGAGTGCGCACGAGCTTTTGTGGAGCTGAACAGTCGTTTGACCACGGCGCCTGTTTTGACGTCGCCATGTGGTACAGATGGATTTGAAATATACAGCGATGCGTCAGGAAGCGGCTTAGGCTGCATTCTCCTGCAGTTTGGCAAGGTGATCGCTTATGGCTCACGTCAATTGAAAGTGCATGAGCGTAATTACCCCGTCCATGACTTGGAGTTGGCGGCGGTGATCTTTTCGCTAAAGTTGTGGCGGCATTATCTTTATGGCGTGAAGGTGGATATTTATACAGATCATAAAAGCTTAAAGTATCTGCTCGAGCAAAAGGAATTGAATATGCGACAAAGGAGGTGGATGGAATTCCTTGGGGATTATACCTTCGACATTCACTATGTTCCCGGAAAGGGAAATGTGGTCGCTGATGCCTTGAGATCCAGCAGTTGGAAGCTTTGGAGATATCTTGTGTGGAAAGAGATTCTTCGACTAATGCATGCGTGAACTGGTTGGAGGTTCAATATGACCTTGCTGACAGGGTTTGGCGGGCAACGGAGTTAGATGAAAGTCTCCAACGCTATGCAAAGGAGGGGTCTGGTGATCAATTCTCCTGGGATGACGGTTTATTACGGAAAGATGGCCGATTGTGCGTCCCTAGTGCGGGTAAATTGCGAGAAGGATTGCTATATGAAGCACACTTTACAAAGTACTCAATTCACCCTGGGAGCACAAAAATGTACAAGGACATGAAGAAACTATTCTGGTGGCCTGGTTTAAAGAAGGACATAGCCGCGTATGTGGCTAAATGTCGTACTTGTGCTTTGGTAAAGGCAGAATGTCAACGACCGAGTGGTTTCCTGAAGTCGTTGTCGGTTCCGCAATGGAAGTTTGAGGATATTTCTATGGATTTCGTGCACGGATTGCCGAGATCTCAGCGTGGCCATGACTCAATCTGGGTGATTGTAGACCGGTTGACAAAGGTGGCTCACTTTCTACCGAATAAGCGGGACGATTCAGTGGAAACGTTGGCAAAGCTCTATGTGGAGCAGATTGTGCGATTGCACGGTGTTCCCCGGAGCATCGTAAGTGACCGAGATGGGCGCTTTACCTCGAAAGATTGGAGACTAGTTCATCAGATGTTGGGCACGAAGTTAGCATTCAGTACGGCCTTTCATCCACAAACGGATGGCCAAACTGAACGAACCAACAGAACGATGGAGGATATGCTCCGTATGTGCGCCCTGGACTTCGGTAAGAATTGGGAAGAGCATCTTATTATGGTGGAGTTTGCCTATAATAATAGCCATCAAGCGAGTATAGGCATGGCCCCATTTGAAGCGCTGTATGGTCGTAAGTGTCGTACACCGCTAGCTTGGGCAGAAACTGGCGAGACCAAACTTTTAGGCAAAAAGGAAGTCGAGGATGCTACCTCAACAATACGCTCTGTTCGAGAGAGGCTCCTAATAGCCCAGGATCGGCAAGCCAAGTATTACAACGCTAAGCACCGGAATGTGGAGTTCACGGTGGGTGACTGGGTCTATTTAAAAATTAAGCCCTTCAAAGGCGTATCTCGGATTCGGCGGTTGAAAAAGCTAAGTCCGCGATACCTTGGTCCGTTTGAAGTGGTGGAGCGAGTTGGGGAAGCTGCCTATCGGCTAGCTCTTTCATCAGAATTGAGTAGATTGCATGATGTGTTTCACATCTCGGTGCTACGTAAAGCAGTCAAGGATCCAGCTCAAGTAATTGACAATAATCGAGTGCCGGTTGAGTATGGGCTAACGACAAAAGTGAAGCCTATACGGATCGAGGATCAAGCCGAGAAACAGTTGCGGAACAAAGTGATCGGGATGGTCAAAGTCCGATGGGACAATTGTGGCCGAGAAGAGCTAACATGGGAGCACGAGCAGACCATGCGAGCCGAGTTTTCCGAGTTATTTTCGTAACTTGTTCACTCGTTGTATATGTAATAGAAACATATAAATGTTTTGTTATTTTCTCCCTACTGTCTTCAAATTTCAGGACGAAATTTTATTAAGGAGGGGAGGATTGTAACACCCCAAAAATCTCAAAATTGGATTTGAGGTGCAGGCTGTTTGACACGGCCTGGGACACGGGCGTGTCCCAGGGCGTGTTGGGGGTACACGGCCTGGGACACGGGCGTGTCCCAGGGCATGTTCAGGATAGTCGACGATCGGAGGTCGACGATAGTCGAGCCTGGGACACGGCCTTCGACACGGGCATGTCCCAGGGCGTGTCACTCAAGAAATCGCTGGACTGAGTCAGGGAAGTACACGGCCCGGAACCAATCCTTGAGCACGGCCGTGTCAGATTTGACACGGGCGTGTCCGAGGGCGTGTGCCTACCCGTGTACTGCTCTGTCGATTTTAGAGCTCGATGAGTACCGTGTAGCAGGGGTGACACGGGCGTGTCACATGACTGACACGGGCATGTCAGGTTCGACACGGGCGTGTCGATGCCCGTGTTCTGGTAGATTTCAGTCGGTGCGAGTGTCGCATGTGCCGCTTAAGGGTACACGGCCTGTGACACGGCCGTGTCACAGGCCGTGTCGGCCAAAAGAATAATCTTTTTCGGGCAGATCTTGGCCGTTCATTTTCCTTAAGGAGGATCCTGTGGCTGGGGCTCATTCCTGGTTTGATAAGGCCGGGAAAGGAGAAGGCTAAGCTCATTTCTAAGTTTCAATTCTCTTTCTACATCTAAGAGAGAGGGGAGAGCAAGGTGAGGAAGAAGAAGTGGAATTCGGCTGCCGGTGGTGCTACGGTGGTCCAAATCACAAGTCGAGTTCGGATTTGCGAAGGCAACGCTGCTGCGAAGGCTTTCATCCGTCTCAATTTCTCTCCATGGCTCCGAAGCGAGTTCTTAGGGTAACGATTTCCTGCTTGGACATGTGAAGTCCTTATTTCCTGCATTGCATAGGGAAAACCCTTCCCCGCGAGTGTGCGGTGGGTTGTGGCGTCCCTTGGGGTAGATATGTGAAGTCCCCCTTATTAGAGTCCGGAATTGGAGTACGGATCTAGGCATGCTGTGTGAAGCCCATCTGGACATTGGTCTGGATTGGTGATGCTTGTTTGCATATCGGAGAAGACTCCGTGATTATTGCTTGTATGCATGATGGATAAAGTACTGGAGGAAGTCCAGGAAAATGTGAGAGTTGGGTGCAACTCTTGTGGTCGTGAGTTGCCACTTTGTGTGCGGTTGAGCGTTGGGCTGCAACTGTATGAAAAGGCTTCGTGCCGAACAGGCAAGGTGAAACCGACCCGCGCCTTTAAATGTGGCCTCAGGTACGATGTACTTGGTTGGACAAGGAGATTTGAGCAATGGGGGGTGGCTGATCTGTACCTGCGTTATGTAGGCTGGACATGAGAGCGCCAAGGCATTGGGCTTTCGTCAGCGGCATAATGAGAGTCCTGGGCCTGCGTGCCGGACTAAATGCTCAATGGTGAGATCTGGTGTTTCTGGTGCACCCGAGAGTGCCATGAGTGCACGGGACATCGGGCCGTCGTGCCGGCGTTTGTGATATGTGACTGTGCGGGCGTGCACGTCTTGCTTGAATTGCTATATATCATATTGGACGATTGCTATGCAGGGATGGAATTCCGCTGCACTGTGCCAGGGGCAGGGTCGTTATAATTGGTCAGCTGAATGCTGACCGTTGCCCTGTTTGCCACCGCTTGGTGGATTGGTTCTTACAGGTACTGGAGGTGCTGGTCCGAGCGGGACTTAGCGGGTTGAAGCCCAAGCTGCGCTGCTGCCCTCGAAGGCATTGTTTTGTTTCTTTTGTTCATGTGTGGCCGGCCTGCGTGCCGATGTCTATAATCTACACTCTTGTTAAGAGAAATTGTTGTAAGGCCTTAAGGCCAGACTCTTGTGTTGTTTGTATTTATTCCTATGTTATAGTGGACAGTGCTCTTTATCTTGAGTTCAAAGATTCAACCGTGAAACTTCCGCTAGAATGCTCTGTGTTAGGATGCGTGGTTATGATATTAGTTCGTAGTGTCTCCGCCTGTTTGTGGAATATGGTGTGGGGCCCCGGCCGGACCCTCTATTATATTCTTCTTGACGGGTAGAGGTGTTACACCGTGCCGCCTAACGATGTTATCCATAACCATTTACCAGTTACTCCACCGAATTGTCCTTCCTATGCGGAATGAAGTGCGACACTAGTGTCAACACAACTACGATCACCCAAACGGCGTCGTTACCTCACTGTGACTTTGGCAAACCATGCACACAGTCCAGTCGAACTTCTATTCTGAACTAGGCAAGGATTCAAGAATCCCCCGGCACCTGGCACTCTGCATTCACTAAGGCGCAAGGCTGGCACTTTGCCACATATAGTGCCATGACCTTCTAGAGTTCTGGCCACCAAAGCACTTCTTCAGATATCGGCACAACTTTGTGCCTCCTAAGCGAGTTGAGTGCTTGATATAACGTATCACAACTCCACTCATAGATTACCCATGCTTGGGCCGCACAAACAATTGTCTTTCCTTGGTAGCCCACCTACAACCGTCGATTTGGGATTTTGACCCATCGAGTCGCACCCACGATTTCCTTCATACAACTACACAACCATAGACTGCCAAATACGATCAGCCAGGTCATACTGGACTTCCGACCAGTTCAACAACGCTTCGGCGCTAGTCTGCTTGTCAACACAACAGATCTCTAACGCTTCCAATTCCCGAACTAGCCTCTCATCATGCACCGACAACCATTCGGCTTGGGCGGGAGCCCTGTGACTCAACGCATTCGCAACTGCATTGCCCTTGCCGGGTGCATGATGAATCTTGAACGTATAGTCCCCCAGGAACTCCATTCATCTCCGCTGCCACATGTTCAGATCCTATTGATCCAACAGGTATTTCAGGCTCTTATGGTCGGTATGAATATCGACCTTAACGCCGTACGGGTAGTGCCTCCACAGCTTAAGCGCAAATATCACAGCCGCCAACTCCAAGTCGCGGACCGGATAATTACTTTCATGCACTTTTAGCTGACGCGATCCATAAGCTATCACGCTTTCATGCTGCACCAGCATGCAACCCAAACCACTACCCGAGGCGTCACTATAAACCTCGAAGCCCTCGGTCCCACTCGGCGAACTAAGCACTGGCGCCGTGGTCAACCGACTCTTCAGCTCTTCAAAAGCTTGCGCACACTCATACGCCCACACAAAACTCTGATCTTTCCTTGTCGAAGTCGTGAGAGGTAGCGCTATCCGCGAGAAGTTCTCCACGAAGTGCCTGTAAAAGCCGGCAAGCCCCAACAAACTCCGGACTTCCGCTACCGAAGACAACACATGCCACTCTCGTATTGCAACAACCTATGCCGGATCCACCGCAACTCCTTCCCCACTGACTACGTGACCAAGGAACGCTACTGAAGATAACCAAAACTCGCCTTTGGAGAACTTTGCGTATAGCTCGTTCCTCCTTAGCGTCTCCAAAACCAAACGCAGATGCTTGAAGCGATCTTCTTTGTACTGTGAGCACATCAATAGGTCGTCAATAAAGACGATCACAACATGGTCTAAGTACTCCCTGAACGTTCTGTTCATCAGATCCATAAACACCGATGGCGCATTAGTCAGCTCGAACGGCATGACCATAAACTCGAAATGCCCATATCTTGCGTTGAACGCTGTCTTTGGGATATCGCTTTCCCTGATTCTCAGCTGATAGTAACCAGACTTAAGATCCAACTTTAAGTACACAGATGACCCACCCAAATGATCAAACAGATCGCCAATTCTTGGGATCAGGTACTTGCTCACTTTTATCAACTTGTTCAGTTCTCCATAAACGATTCAGAGCCGTAAACTCCCGTGTTTCTTCCACATGAAAAGGACCGGCGTGCTCCAAGACGACAAACTTGGACGCACAAGACCTTGCTCCAAAAACTCTTCCAGTTGAACTTTAAGTTCTGCCAACTCATTAGGCGTTAGCCGATATGGAGAGCGCGACCCAGGTTTGGCACCTGGCGCCAGCTCACTCGAAATCGATCGCTCGCTACGGAGGGACTCCAGGGAAACCATCAGGGAATCACATCAGGATATTCGGATACACACGAGATACTACCCAATGTAGGCTTAGGCTTCAAAGCCTCCCATGGTGGCAGTAACGACGCTTGCACGTCGAATCCCTGACCCCTAAACCGTAATCTTGCTACACAGAAACTCTCTTCGCGCGCATTGAACATCCATTACGCCACAACGCATCCAATTTGTCCTTTGCAATCGAAGAAGGTTCTTCCATGCACGATATAAATCCTTTGGACAAAAGGATCGCGAAGCTTCCATCTCGAACAATGCTCTCGCCGAATTGCCAAAAAAAATCCAAACAAAGCCTAGAACCTCCAGTCCTAAGTTAACACGCAAAAGGTAACAGGTATAAGAAGCTAAATTTCTATCAATTAAACCATACCTGTCTTCCCGATGATCGGCCACATGGTCTCCTGCTGGCCAAGGATGTCCATTCCCAGTTGGGCCGGAATAAACAGCGGTGCGGTAGATGCCACCTCCTTTCCCTTCTCCTCAGATATTGACCCTAACTTCTTTTTGGACATTGGGCGTCCACTCCAACAATCCCGGCCATAGTGCCTCGGCTTCCCACAGACAAAGCATGCATCCGGGGTTTGGACTGTAGTCGCTCCGGATGTGCTAGAGGAAGGGACTAGACCCGACCTCCTAGCCTTCTTGTACCACCTACGGTACCCAGATTTTGAGGTTGTCAACTTGACCACCGAATCCTTTGCCATAGCATCTTTGACTGCTCCTGCCAAAACTTTCCTTGTCTTCTGAGCATTCTCCCAACACTCTCTGGCGAGGTGCCCTTTCTTGCCACAAGAATAACAATTGAGGGTAGTTTGGGTAATAGATGACCCAGCCTCTTTTCTCGGCGTCTTTCGATAGGCAGTCCCTATCGGATCTGTAGGGTTTGGTACGCTATACACTGGCACTTGGTGAGTTTTCCCCAATTCCACTTCCAAAGCTCTGGCTGATTCCACCAAAGCTCGGAATCCCAACAACTTTGGTCCTAGCAGTAGGATACGCAACTCGCTGCGCAGACCGTTAAAAAATCTATCAACTCTATATTGCTCGCTTTCCCATTCAAAGCCTGGGTAGCGCCTTAATATAAGGAACATCTGCAAATATGCGTCAACTGAATGTGCTCCCTGCACCACAGTCATGTTCATCTGCTGCTCTAATTGACCCCCAAATGCCCTTTACTCCAACATACCGCCCGATGTTGGGGCCAACTCAGGGACAAATGGTTGCACATTACTCCCATGTTGTGCGTTGGTCACAACGAACACTGCTTCAACCACCCTTCTTTTGGTTTCCAAAGACGTAGGGGTCTCCGGCACGTCGCTGGGTGCAGTACTTTTCTCAAAAAGTGTGCATTCAGACTGCCACGCGCCACTCTCGGACACCTACCATCGTACAGAACACCAATAAGGGACCGAACAAAATTGCAAAAAGCAATTATAGGAACACTCAGGTTCCCCAAACATGTGTATTTTCATTCCTAAGTGGACATTCATGAGTTCTTTTCATGTTATAACGATGACGCACATACATGTGCTCACCACCCCTTAAAGTGAATTCGCCCACGAACTCATTTAAGCTTGACCGAAACCAGTAGTCTGATACCAATTTGTAACACCCCTATCCGTCGCATAGTATATAGCAGTAGGTCCGGCCGGGGCCCGACGCCATATACTACGGACAGACCGGTTGGTTACGTATTGAAACCATTCAACCAATCACAACGTCCTACACAACACCTAGTGGAAGCAATTTATTAAGGTTGCAAAGAATAAAGAACCCTGCCAAGCATGAATGTCCACTACTCAAACCCATAGGAATGTATAATACACAAAACGGAAATAGCCTTATGGCCTTACATGAGTTGCTTAATAAAAGTGTCTTCCAAACCTCGGCACGCAGACCGGCTATGCATGAGTACAAAAAGGAAAACACTCAAAACTTGGCCTTCGAGGGCCGGCACAGCAACTTGGGCTTTAGCCCGCTATTTACCTCTCGGCTCCGCAGCACCTGCAAGCAACAATCCACCGCACGGTGGTAAACAAAGGCAACGGTCAGCTATGCTGACCAAATTATAACGATTCCGCCTCCAAACCGGGGCGGCAAAGCTTCTTCCCTGCACTTGTTAGCAAAACAAGCAACACAACAAAATAAGCATCACAACATAGGTGCACACTCACACGGTCGTACACCCCGTGCTCTCAGGGCACTTACTTGGCGGGCCAGTCCGAACCCCGTCCGGTCCTTGACTCCGCCACCACCCCTAGGATGGCAACCTCGTGAGCATTTAGTCCTTTCAGCCGTAGCCTAGACTCGATCTCCAAACCTCGGTAAGTCCCACGTAAAACTTTAGGTCGCTTTAACCGAGCAGGTGGAGCGGGTAGGGGTCCACCAGTCCGTTGCTCACCCCGCCGTTGCCATTTGGCCTTTGACGCGAACTAAGCTTCCCCAGTCACAAATACCGTTCAAACATGGTACATAGCCCCGCAATGTACCCGGTTGGCTCCCAGGCCACCGATATGACAGAACTGCGTTTCCGTCCAAATTTCCGTGTGCACCTCAGGGTTCATCCCCAAGGATCCCTGATGCATTCAAACATGGTACATAGCCTTGCTATGTTCCCGGCTGGCTCCTAGGCCACAAAAATGGCAGAACCTCGCTTCCGCCCAAATTTTCGGGTGCACCTCGGGGTTAATCCCTAAGATTCCCTGATTCATTCTACCACATAGCAACCCGAAAACAATCAAAATTCTCGGAGTCTTCTCCGGCTAAAAATGCACATCAAATCATCACCGATCCGGAAAACACGTTCGGGTAGGCTTCACACAGCATGCCTATGTCCGTACTACGATTCCGGACTCTAAAAAGGGGGACTTCACATATCTACCCCAAGGAATACCACGATCTCGCCGCACACTCGCGGGAGAGGGGTTTTCCCATGCAAAGGAAGAAGAGCTTCACATGCTCAAGAAGAGAATCATTACCCTTGCGCTTTTCCTCGGCGCCATGACGATCTAGTCGGATGGAAAGCACCGTATCGGCCTCGCCTTTGCGGATCCGGACTCGGATCGTGATTTGGAGCTCCAAAGCTCCGCCGGTGACCGGATCTTGGTCTTCTTCCTCCTCCTTGCTCTCCCTTCTCTCTAGGATTTAGAGAGAAAAATCCCAAGTGAAATGAGGGCTTCAAAACCCTATTCCCGGATATAACATGCCAGCAACAGCCCTGAACCGTCGGATCCCAAATCAAGAAATCGAACGGCTGCGATTCAGCCCAATTTTACAAAATCTGGGCCGAACACGGCCTGCGACACGCCCGTGTCCAGGGCCCTGTCGCCCATTTGCCGTCTCGACCGATGCGATAACAAGCACACGACATTCGACACGGCCTCCGATACGGCCGTGTTGCCTGCGACACGGCCGTGTCGATACCCGTGTCAGCCCCCCCGGTGTGCAATCGACCAACATTCCCAACCCGAGAAGGACACGGCCTGTGACACGGCACCCGACACGCCCGTGTCAGAGCCCGTGTCATGGCCCGTGTACATGACTCAGAAAACTCCCCAGTGTGACACGCCCTGGGACACGCCCGTGTCCCAGGCCGTGTTCCTCAACTCGACGATCGCCGATCGTCAAAACGTCGACCACAAGACCCGAGGCCGAACACGCCCGTGACACGCCCGTGTCACGCCCGTGTCATGCCCGTGTTACGCCCGTGTCATGCCCGTGTCACGCCCGTGTCACGCCCGTGACATGACCCGTGACACCTGCTCCAAGTCCCAGACTTTGCTTAAAACGTCGCCCGTCCCTCTTTTGAGTTTCGGGGTGTTACATTCTCTCTCCCCACTCAAATTGTAACGAGGAGCAAGTTGTCGTCCTCACATTCTTTCTAAAGCCTTGTAAATACCAATAAATGGTAAAATTCAGTCGGCACCGAATCGACCACGTGATTTTTCACCTATTCACGGGTTTTTCACGTAAAAAAACCTTTGCCTAATCTCCGCTTTTTCTGTGACTGTTTGTGCGCTTGACCTCTCAGAAGCTAAGACCATCCAATTTGACCGATCTACTAAGATCCTCGTGTGATCCACAATAATTTGGTGTCGTATGTGAGAAAAGAGCTACCAAAAGATCGAAGAAGACCCCGAAGACAGTACCCGCCACCTAACGGTACTCGCAGTTCAAGACCATGGTGAGACGAAGCACTCGCACAACACAAGGATCAACTCAGGAAGGATACGTCAACCCTGGTCCTCCCCACTCCCTCATTAACGCACCCTCATAGGAGGAGACCGTGGTTGCACCTGAGAATGGGCTCGCAGGGCGCGTCTTCCGAATAGAAAATTGAGATACTGGCTCTCCTAAGAAATCTGGGAACAACTTAGGCTCATACGATGCCTCCCGCCCGAGCTAACCAGCCTCCTCCACCTCCAGACTGCATCCAGAGAACCACTAGGAATAAGCCTCTCTGGAATTCTTGAAAGAATTAAGCACCGTGCACCCTGACTGCTTGTCCAGGGCCACCAAAGCTGGTTAGCAGCATTAGCGCCAGCGGGTAGGCGCCCACAAGAATCCCACATGAAGAGTGACCAAAGAAGAGATCAGAGAGCTGATTGCTGAATAGTACAACCAGGTCGGCTGATGTGCAACTTATCTACACCGCACTGTCAGGACCAGCTCCCCACTAGTGCCCAAAATCTTGGCACACCCAGTCCCAACCGGATTCAAGCTTCGAAACATTGAGTCTTATGGCAGGATTGGGGACCTCCTAAAGCACCTTAACCACTTCTCCACCGTCCTCTTGAAGAGTACATCCAGGTCGACTGACGTGCTGTTGGACTTTTTTTTTAATTGTATTATTTTTTTCCAAATTCTTCTACGTTTCAATACTATAAAAAATTCATATAATAAAAACATATAAATAATTAATATATATAATAAAAAAATATTTTCTTTGAATTTTTAAATTTTTAATATTTTTAAAATATTAAAAACCACTGGGGGCAACGAAGCTTGCCGCCCCGGCCGGGCACTATCACGCGAGGCACGGGGGCCCCCTTCACTGTCACTAGTGTGTGTGTGTATACATATACCCTTATTTGTCAAGATGGGACCTAATCACACAACATAGGCAGAAGGTCAAGGTCAACATTAAGGGGTAGAGCAAAGACAACAAACTATCATGGTAGGAATTCTTTACTATGGGCGAGTATCATGCTCCCCTGAGGGAGTAGTCGACAGAGAGATTTTGCGAGCAAAAAAGATTCTCGCCTATGAGAGACCATTTCCAGCATCTCGCCAGACAAAAGAGAGATCCTTCAATAATCGGCAGGTATAATGTCGCCTAGTTGCAAGTCGCGAGATCAACAAGTCAAAGAAGGTAGCCTCGCAGGGCTGAGTTTCCTCGTCTAAAGACCCCCCCCCCCCAAAAAAAAAGGGTTTTGTCAATAAATAGGACCCAAGGGGGTATGAGGAATGACACCTAAAACCTTGGAATGTTTACCTTCCTCTCCCGCAAAACAACTACACTCTAGCTGGTGCCTTCCACGTACCTCGCTCAGCCATTTTTGATTGTGGAGGGGAAATTTTTTCCTCTAAATTTCTGGATACATAGTGGGACCTCATTACTGTAGTGTCTGAGATCTATTAATTTCTTCTTTCTCTTTCTTGCTTTTATCTTCAACACTGTTGGGCCAAACCGCAAGATCAGTAGCTTTGGGTTGCACTTAGATCCGAAATTTGAAGAAGGGATTTTCCCGATTCCAACACTTTGATGCAGTAAGCATGAATTGTAGTCATAGGAGGAAAGTACAACAACGAGGCAGCATAGTTTATAGAGGTGAGCAGGAAGGAGTGGCAGAGAACTCACAGTGTGTGAGCGAGTATGTGACTCGGGCCGAGTTTAGTGCGAAATTCGGCGGGTTCGCGCAACATCTTGAGGACACTGTGCGCTTCCAGCTGGCTCCTCACATAGAGGCCACGTCGATATCACTCCATCACAGGACCCATCGGAGGATGTCGCGCCATCTATGCGAGCATGCAATGAGCCAATGCTAGAGGAGAAGGAGAGACAAGAGCATTCAATGTACTATCCGTCGAGCAACCAGGGGATCAGGATCAGGGAAGGAAAGTATCTGGGGAGGTGCCGAGATACTTGCACTGGCGAGTTTGGTGCTTCTCGCCAACTCGCAAGTGGCCAAAAAGGAGGGAGGAGCTCATTCAGCTAGGAGGTGTTGCCAGCTCTAGTCCACGAAAGTTTTAGGGACTCAGTCCAGAGCTACTACTCTGGAAGAGATGACCTGCTCATGTATCTGTAGTGATTCGAGGACGTGGTGTCAATCTATAGCATGATGAATGCTTTCAAATGTAGGTTTTTCTCCATCACCTTTAAGTGGAAGACTAGAGATTGGTTTCACCAGTTGCCTGTAAAATCGATTAACTGCTTCGAGGACCGCATTGAGAGCTGATGGTGAGATTCACAACGTTGAAGAAGAGGAAGAAGGACGTGATTGCCATTTTCTATCTAAAGCAGGGGAGCATGAGACTGCGGGTCATTACATTGACCACTTTCAGGAAGAAGTCTTTGGCATCCAGGAAGTGGATAACTCTTCAATATAGCTGGCCCTGACTTTTGGGTTGAAGCAGGGGATTTTCAATCTCGAAATCAGAATGGACCCCCCGGAGTCATACAAAGAGTTGATCAAGAGGGCCAAAAAGTTTGTGCTGGGGGAGTCAACCAACCCCAACTTTCTGGTTAGACTAGACAGGGCAACCCAAAAGAAGGATGAGGGGGAGAAGATGTAAGAGAGGAGGCCCAAGGAGTGGAAAAGGAAGGGAGAAGTGAAGAAGCAGGAGGAGAGAAGGGAAGAGTCGAGAAGGAGGGAGGAATAGAGGAGGTAGGAGATGGGAGACCCGTTGGGGCTCCTGATAGCTGAGTAGAGGGGCAGAGGTTCCAGTCCAAGTGAGGATCATGAGCGATCCAAGAATTTCCTTAGTGTGCTATATAAATGTGGTAAGTACCACCAGTTGGATGGAGGAAGAAGAGGAGTTGGAGAAGGTCCTAGAGAGAAGAGCCAAGATGGAGGTAGTGAAAGCGGTGGAAGAGGTGGAAGTGTGACTGAAGGAGGAAGGCTCAGAATGATGAAGATAGGCAGGCTCTGAAGGCCAAGGTGAAGGTGGAGTTGGTGGCGTGCTTGCAAGAAAACATGGGCGTCTTTGCCTGGAGCACTGCAAACATGCTCAAGGTTGACACTGACATGGCATGATATTGCCTCAACCTCGACCCGAAGGTCATGTCTGTCAGGTAGAAGCAAAGAATGGTGGCCTCAGAGTTAGTTGAGCCCATCCGAGAGAATGTGAAGAAACTCCTGGATGTATGTATTGTATCCGAGATCCAGTATCCAAGCTAGGTCTCCAATATGGTGATGGTGAAAAAGGCCTCATGAAACTGGAGTATGTGTGTAGACTTCTCTTTGTTAAATAAAGCTTCCTGAAGATTATTATCCCTTACCTCAGATCGATGCGCTGGTTGATTCAGCCGCCGATTTTTCTGTTATGAGTTTCATAGATGTTTTTTCATAATATCACCAGATCTGGATGCACCCCTGAATCATCGCGAGGTCTCCTTCATCACCTGTAATGGCTGCTATAGTTACAAAATGATGCGCTTTGGGCTGCAGAATGCAGGGATCACCTATCAACGAATGATAAACCAGGTAATCAAGGAACAAAACCGGCTCAATCTGGAGGTTTACGTCGATGACCTTTTTGTCAATACCAGGAGCATCAAAGGACACATCAAAGCTGATGGAGACCTTCACGACATTACATAAATACAAGACGAGGCTCAATCCAGTGAAGGGCATGCTCGGGGCAAGCCGAGGAAAATTCTTAAGACATCTGCTCCCCCTTGAGGGGGTGGAGCCGAACCCTGATAAGATCAAGGAGATCATGGAGATGACGTCCCCAAAGAACGTCAAGGAAGTCAAGAGGCTGACTAGAAGGTTGGAAGGCCTTAGTCGCTTCTTGGTTAAAGTCAGAGAGAAGTAATCTCTCTTCTTCAAGACTCTCTAAGGCCGTCAGCATTTCTAGTTGACTGAGGAATGTGAGAAGGCCTTTGAACAACTCAAACGGTAGCTAACGTAGGCACCCCTACTCCAAGGCCCAAAGGAAAGAGAAGACCTCCTACTCTATCTGGGAGTGGGAGAAGAAGCAGTGTGCTCGGTTCTAGTTCAAGAAGAAGGGAAGAAGCAACTCCTCATCTACTATGTGAGTCGGGTGCTTCGATATGCAGAGTTGAGGTACTCCATTTTGGAGAAGCTGGATTTTTCCTTGGTGATCATAGCCCAAAAGCTCAGATCCTATTTTCAAGCACACTCTATCCGCGTGGTCTGTGATTAAGGCGTAATCGGCGACAGATTTCCTAGTGGACTTCCCTGCGGAGGAGGATGAGGATGGGGAGTCCTCTGAAGTTATACCCTAGAAAATTTATGTGGACAAAGCATCATGCAAGAGCTCAGTGGGAGTGGGCATCGTGCTGATAAGTCCCCAAGGAACTAGGATTAAGAAGATTGTTGAGATCCTCTTCCCTATCACCAATAATAAGGCTAAGTATGAGGTCATCATCGTATAACTACGTATATCTATAGAATTAGGGATACATAATATCCAAGTTTACACGGATTCGATGGTAAACGCATTAAAGATCTGCGAGGAATTTGAGTTTCGAGATGTTGTCATGCAACAATTTCTGGTCAAGGTGAAAGGTTTGATTGGGGATTTCCAGTCATTCTTCATTCAATATGTGCCTCAGGAGGAGAACACGTCAGTGGATCGCCTGACAAAGTATAGACCGAGGGCCGGGGGAACTTACTAAGCTATGGAGACCCTCCGTTGAGGAGGGGGAGATGATGGAGATTGGGCAACAATCCTCGTGGTTGGATCCTATTGTGGCATTCCTTACTACAAGACAGCTCCCGGTGGAAGTAGGAGATCAGAGGAAATTCAGATACAAGGTGGCATATTAGCTGATGTATGAAGAGGAGCTGTATTAGAAGACCCTCTCAAGCTCCTTGGCCAGGTGCGTGTCAGAGCTTAAGGTTCGTTGGATCTTGAAAGAAATTCATTCGGGGGAATGCAGAAGCCATTTGGGGGCTCGCACTCTGTTGCAAAAAATATTGAGGCACATTTACTTTTGGCCGACAATAAAGTAAGATGTCAAAGACTTCTTGAATAAATGTCCAAAATGTCAGTTCTTCGCTCCTCTCTAGTTGGAACCAACTCAACAGCTCAGTTCAATCACGGCTCCTTGGCCATTTGCTATAGGGGGAATGATTTTGATTTGCCCTTCCCCCAAGCCAGCGGATAACGGTAGTTTGTCCTCGTGATGATCGATTAATTTTCAAAGTGTATTGATGCCAAGACCCTAGCCAGAACTGTATCTTAGATCATCAAGAACTTAATATGCAGTGAGATCGCTTGCAGATATGGGATCCCTATCACCATCATTACCAACAACGGGTCGTAATTAACCATCTTGGAACTAACTGATTTCTGTCGTCAGTTGGGAATGGATCTTCAAAACAATGGATAGGTGGAAGCTGCAAATAAGTTCACCATCAACCTCTAGAATAAGAAAATTGTGAATCTAAAAGGGAGCTGGGAGGAGCAGCTCCCTTTGATTCTGTGGGCGTTGTGAACAACCCTGAAATTGGCCATAAGGGAGACACCTTTCAAGTTGACCCACGGATATAAGGCTCTGTTCTCATTTAAGTTTGAGGTTAGAATCCCCTGGGTGGTCGCAGTAGAAGAAGGAAATAAAGAATAGCGCCTCAAGAATGAGGAAGCCCAAAAACTCTCCCTTGACTACATTGAGGGGGTCAAGAGAAGGATGGCAAGACAATTGGACAAGCACATTCACATAAGAAAATTCCAAGCGGGAGACCTTGTCCTAAAAAGTTGGATGTTGCAGAGAGAGCAGCTGCCAATAGAAAGTTCAACCCGAACTAGGAGGAACAATTCATCGTTCAAGAGGCGCTTGAGACAGGAGGTTACCGCTTGCAGGATCATGAAGGGGAATTGCTTGGTAACATCTGGAGCGGCGATGACTTGACAAGATTTCACTCCTGAGAAGGGATGAGTATGTATGTCAGTTTATAATCACATTTCCTTGAAGATATATCTGTTGGTAAAAACCCTTATGATTTACATTAACAAATTATATTTTGAGTGATTTTACATCCTAGATTTATTACTCATGATGTATAGGAAAGGTAATATGATCTTAGAAGTTCTAGGATATCAGTGGAGTAAAGGACATGAGAAGGACACATTTAATTTTAGAGTAAAGTCAAGAAAAGCCAACATGCTTTGACTATAAGTCGACGCAACTTCGACTTAATGTCGACGTTACTTTGATTAGAAGTCAGAGAAACAAAATAAGATTAGTCGACATTACTTAAAGCTTTATATCGACGCATACGTCGATATGTTGTTGACGTAATGTCGATTACAAATTAAGTCGACAGTCAATCAGGATGAAGCCAGACTACTATATGAAATCGACGTTACGATGATTGAAGTTCTGAACGAGAATTTTTCTGGAGATTAATTCAGACTTTATTTAAGAAAGATTTAAATTGAATAACCGTTTTTTGAAGACGTTGCAAAATGATGTTAATAAGAAATGGTTCTCATATATATATATATATATATATATATATATATATATATATATATATATATAAAGAAAACCTCTATTTGGCTCAGTGTGTAATATTGTAATCCCAAAATACCCTCATTAAACCTATTTTAAGGCTTAACTTTAGAGCCTTTTGGTCTTTCAATGGGCTCATGGATTATAAAGAAAACCTCTATTTGGCTCAGTGTGTAATATTGTAATCCCAAAATACCCTCATTAAACCTATTTTAAGGCTTAACTTTAGAGCCTTTTGGTCTTTCAATGGGCTCATGGATTAATTAATAAAAATTTATGAATTATGTGCACAGCACATCCCGCCTCCCGCCAACTCTTCTACCCACGCCCCCATGTGTTTTTCATCATTTCGGCAAGCCTGCCTCATCCCGTCAGCATAGAGGAAAAAACCAACAATTACTTTTTGGACTTTTCCCTGATCCGTCACCTTCTCTCGTCAACTCCTCCCGACAGCAATTATCCAACCATCTTATTAACTTCTCAGCTCCTTTACTGCCACCCCCTCCAAAAGCACGTCTCCTCCATGTTGAAAATTGTGAAGTGAAAGTAGGGTTGATCAGGCAGACTGCGCGGCCTGGGCAAATAGTTCTGTGGATTGATGGTGCAGCCTGAGCGGTCTGATGTTGTGGCCTTATGATGGTGACCATCCAGTTCGGCTAGTTCAGTTGTTGCCTTGTTACCTGGAGTAACCGTATGGATAGGTGGTGTATCCGCGGGAGGGGCGGACTCATTCTGAGTTCGCGGAGTCTGCTTTATGCAGACTGCTTTTGGAGATCAGCTTTGGCATGTGCCCTTGCTCTGGTGGTGCGGTTTGGAGGTTACCGTAGAGTTCGCGGTTAGGCGAGCTGGTTTTGGAGCGGGCAGACTGGGCGGACTGTTGTTGGTGTCCGCAGAATACGCAATGTCCACTGGTTAGCCAGGCAGTATGTGCCTTTGGTCAAGGACATTATTGCTGCGGGCTAATGCGGTGTCTGCCGGGTTGCGCGGATTTGCCCTTGTGACGGTGTGGACTTGCTTTGTTTTTGAACCAAGTCCTGTATTTGCTCAGTCCGAGGTGATCGCACGAACTGCTTCTCAGTCCGTTAACTCAGTCCGCCAAGCTCGACAGTTATTAGCTTTGTGCCTTGGTTGCGAGCTTGGGGCATGCAGACTGGCTTCCTGTCCGACCTCCTTTAAAAGTAGGCAGATAGGATGGTGTCTGGCCTTGTCCATGCTGACTGAGCAGACTGCTTTGTGCTAGCTACGGGCTGGGGTGGTGTCTCTATCCACTAGGGCGGTGACCACACTCTTCTCCGCGCCAATAAATAGAACCCCCCTGTGATAACATAATTAACTGAATGAACAGTAAGTTGAGCATGGGTTAACTGTTGCGGCCTCAGTTTTTTAGTCTGCACGTTTTGAGAAGGTTAACTGGTTTGCTGTTTGCAGGTTGTGCGACTAGCACTGAGAAGCCAGGATTTTGGTGCTGACTATGGTCAGGGATCAGTGAAGCTTGCAGTTTACAATCAACGGTTTTGTAGCAAGTCGCATTTGCGGCTAGCCGTTCTTCTCTTATGCTTTCCAGTTCAATAACATATCCGCCGGTTTCGGTGGTCTGTTCTTCAGTTCGGCAGCGGCTCTTGTTCGCGAACTCTGGCAGCTCGGCAACCTCTGCGGTTAGGTAGCTTGCAGAGAGCGGACAAGGTGTTCAACAGAATAACTAGTTGTTCGCGGTCTCCATAGCCCAGTTTAGTACAGTAGCGGACTCGGCAGTATCTGAGGCTGTTCGCCCGACTTGTTTTTGTTGTTTCTTGCTTCCTTATTTTACTTGGAGAAATCATGTCTCATCATGTATACCTCTTGCTGTAATGAAGATTGTTAATACTTGACCTGCTTGTTGCTCTCCTTGCATCTGGTTTATTGAACTCAGTTTATGGTTGGAGTGTTTCTGTGCCTGGTTCCGCTTTCCGCTTGATCAAGTTGCCATCTTGATAGCTCTGAAAGTTTTACTTGGTATCAGAGCTATCTCCTGGTCATCTTTAGAAATTTTAACTTAGTATCAGAGCGAACAGAGGCTTGAGCAGTGATCAACCTTCAGTTGTGCTCCGCCCTTCTGGAAGCTAATAGATCAGTGGTTGTTGCAATGGAAGGTGGTTTCGCAAGGGGGCTTGGTATTGAGGTTCTTACAACGACTAACTATAAAATGTGAAAGTCATGTATGAAGAGCTATCTTCTGAGAGAGGAGTTGTGGGAGGTCGTCGGTGGTGATGACAAGTAAGAAGTTACTGCTGCAACTGGTACTGCTGAACAATTGAGAGCTTGGAGAAAGACCAACGCAAAAGCAGAGTTTGCTCTCAAGTGGGTTATCTCACCTAAACTCTTTGATCACATCTTAGGATGTGAGTTTGCTGCTAAGATTTATACATCCATCGATGGATTATTCAACCGGAAGAATGTAGCGTGGCTACAGTTCTTAGAGAATGAGTTGGTTAGAGTAACTCAAGGAGATCTGCCCATCTCAAAGTTCTTTCTTAAGATGAAGAACATGTGCGCTGAGATCTCAGCACTGGATCCTGATGAGTCCATTTTTGAAGCCAATTTGAAGAAGCACATAATCTGCAGTTTGCATAAGGAATATGTGGCCTTTGTGACTTCTATTCAAGGCTAGGCTACTCAACCACCCTTATAGGAGCTGGAGAACCTGCTGGCTTCACAAGAGAGCCTGGCTAGGCAGATGGCTGGGTTCACTATCTCTGAAGGAGGTAGTGAGACACTCTTCACTAGTAAGAAGAAGAAGAGTTGGGAGAAGGAAAAGAAGAAGAAGACTGCTGTTGAGGATGGGCCTTCAACTTCCTATCAGCAAGAGTGGAGTGCTGCTCCTAAGAAGAGCTGGAAGAAGTAGTTGAAGTGTTACAGGTACAATCAGCCAGGTCACTTCAAACGAAACTACAAGGTCAAGCTGCAGCCTGGTCATGTTGTAGATAAGGAGGGAGCTAGTTCCAGTGCTGAGGAAGTCGGATGAGGAGGAGCTTTCCTGACGGGCATGTATGTCTGTGCTCTTTCTACCGTCGACTACCAATATGAGTGGATAGTTGACTCGGAGTGTGGTCATCACCTCACTGGAGATGAGTCAAAGTTCTCATCGCTGCAAACATTCTCAGGTAATGAAGCTATCATAACCGCTGATGATACTATTCATACTATAAAGAAGGAGGGTGTTGTGTCTTTGGGTAGTGTTCAGGGTCCACTCACATTAAGGAGTGTCTATCACGACCTGGCATGAAGAAGAACCTCTTCTCTGTGACAACCGTGGTTGACACAGGCTATCACGTTCTATTCAGTCCAACAGAAGTGAAATTTCTACGCAACATATCAGCGATGAAGGCTGATGTTGCTCATGTAAGGAGAAAAGTAAGAGACTTGTTTGTTTTATCAACAAGTTCTTATGTTGATCGGATGAGGGTCAATGATAGCACTGCTATATTACATGAAAGCCTAGGGCACGTAGGGATGGACAAGTTGAAAGCTATGGCAAATAAAAGTCTTGTGAAAGGCTTGCATAAGTTGTCATCTGTCGATGATGGCCACATTTACGCAGGGTGTCACTATGGAAAGGCTCGTCACCTTCAGTTTGACAAGCCACAAACGAGGAGTAAAGCACCATTGGAGTGTATCCATGATGATCTGATGGGGCCAACGGTCACTGCTAGTCGTGTAGGCAGCAAATACATGCTGGTGCTGATTGATGACTATTTAAGATACACTTGGGTGTATTTCATGAAGGAAAAGTCAGATGCCTTCCGATTGTTTGTAGAGTTCAAAGAGCTGGTGGAGGGACGTCTTGGCCTGAAGATCAAGAAGTTGAGGACAGACAATGGTAGTGAGTTTATCTCTTTCGAGTTCTCTAACTTCTACAGGAAGCATGAGATCCAGAGAGAGATCACTTGTGCTTATACTCCACAATAAAATGGAGTAAGAGAGCGGAAGATCTATCATCTGATGGAAACTTGTAAGTGTTGGCTTTATGCAAAAGACATTCCTAGGTCTTTCTGGGCAGAGGGAATGTCTTGCGCTTCTTATGTCATCAATCGGATGCCTTTGAGTCCGATCAACATGAAGTCTCTCTTTGAATTGATGTTTAAGAAGAAGCCTAGCGTGGAAAACCTTTGGGTGTTTGGATCAACCTGCTACATACACGTCCCAGATGCTCTTAGGACTAAATTGGATGTGAAGGCGAGGAAACTTGTCTTTGTGGGCTATGACGAGTGGAAGAAGGGATGGAGGTGTAGGGATCCAGTGATAAAGAAATCTGTTGTCTCTAGAGACGTGATCTTCGACGAAATGACGTCATATGGAGGTAGCGTTGTTGGGCTACATGAGAAAAGGTTTGATGGTGGGTAGGTGGAAGCTGCTAAGGATCTTCTAGTGGAGCTGCCGGTGTCACTCGGAGCTCCATATGTTTAAAGCTTTAGGGCGGAGGCTCTGGTTCAGGAAGCAGGGGGAGCGTTGCTCCAAGTTTGCTCGAGGACAGAGCTGGTGTTGAAGGGGAAGCAGAGGTGGTCAGTAATGGTCAGGCCTTTCGGAGATCGAAGAGGACCATTAAACCACCAGCTCGTTACAGTGAAGGAAACATTGTGATCTTTGTCTCCTATTCCTTCGCAGGCCCCCTGGATGAGCTGGAGCCTTCAAAGTTTGAAGAAGCCACTGGATTTAAGGAGTGGGATGACGCTATGGATGAGGAGATGACAGCCCTCAGAAAGAATGAGACTTGGGACCTTGTGCCTAAGTTCGTTGGCATTACTCCTGTGATGTGTAAGTGGGTGTACAAACTGAAGAAGAAGGCTGATGGGAGTATCAAAAGATACAAAGATCGTCTGGTTGCTCATAGGTTCTCCCAACAATACAGCGAGAACTATGGAGAGACGTTTAGTCCAGTTTCCAAGATGACTTCGGTGTAGGTGGTGATCGCATTGGCTGCTTGCCAGGGGTGGAAGATGTGGACACTTGGTGTAAAGAATGCCTTTCTTTATGGGGAGATAGATAAAGACATCTTCATGGTTCAAACACCAGGTTACGTATCTGAAGATCATCCAGATTACATCTGCAAGCTTCAGAAGGCTCTTTATGGGTTGAAGCAGGGTCCCCGGGCATGGTATGTGAAGATCGCAGAATACCTCAAGTTCTGTGGATACTTTGCCTCTAATTCAAATTTGAGCTCGTTCATCAAGAAGAATGGGGAGCTTCTAGTCTTTATGCTTGAAAGTATCTAGTGTCGACTAAATCCACCTATGGGGGGGGGGAATAGGTGACGTGCAGTCTTTTGTAGAATTAAATTTACCTGCACAATTAAACAAACACAGTACAAAAAACACACAAGAAATTATAGTGGTTCCCCGATTTGGGTACATCCACTTTCCCCCTTCGACCTATCTCCCACCAAGGGACGACTCGGTCACTTCGCCAAACAGATTGAAATCCAATCCTCGTACTATGGAAGGAACCCTTCCAACCAAAGGAGTCACTACTCCTCCACCACGGGTTGCACCCAACCCTTACAACTAGGAATCAAAATTCCTTTACAATAAACTAAAATTGAATGTAAAGAAAATACAAACAAACTTTTTGAGTTTCCGATGTCCTTCTTCGATCGTTGAGGCTTTCTTGAAAGATGCGAAGAGTCCACAACCTGAGTACTCTATTGGAGAGGATCTTGTCAAGATTGGCGGCGACAAGTGATTGCGGAGGCGATGCTTTGTAGATCCAAACTTCTTGACGAAGCAAGCAAGGTCTATGAACGATCTCAGTCGGATCTGTCGTCTCAATCAATTCGGAATGAAGAACTAACCTCGTTCAACGAATCGAGAGACAAGAGATCTCAAGAGAGATGCGTGAGATGCAATGCTAGCCTCGGTACTGTCATCGGAAGATCAAATAAGCTCTGAGATCTGCGGCGGCGACTAGCTTGCGAGCAGCGACAGCGATCGGCGACGTTCTGCGATCTGCTAGGGCACGACGACTGCTTTTGAATTTGCGTGAATGAGTTACTGTAGACGTTCGAAATACACATGTATATATACCCGAGCCAACCCTAAAAGACAGTTGTGGGGCCCACAAGGAAAAGCCCTAGCCCCGGCCAAAACAGCGCACAGACTCTTGGTTCGGTCCAGCAAACAGGCGAAAATTGCCTAAGGCAAAATCGGCGAGAATCGTTGGTGATTCCCGTCGAAGTCGGCGGGAATCACTCACGATTCCCGTCGATTCTGCCTTGGCCGATTTCCAGTTGTAAAGCTTGTCAGCCTGTGGGAATCGGCGGGAATGCAACCTGATTCTCATTTAATCGGCGGGAATCAGAACGATTCCTGTCGAAGTCGGCGAGAATCACTTGGTGATTCCCATCGATTCTGCCTTAGCAGAATTTCTGTAGGAAAACAGTCATCTGAAAGAGGTCGGTGGGAATGCAGACTGATTCCCGTCGAATCGGCGAGAATCACAAGTGACTCCCGTCGAAGTCGGCGGGAATGACTTAGTGATTCCCGTCGATTTTAACTTAGAAGATTTTTCTCTTCCTTCCTATGAACTTGGTCTTTGACCCATCTTTGCTTCTCTTCTGCTCTTGATCTGCCTTAACCATGTACTTGAAAATAAGTACACACCAATAGAGAGAGCACACGTGAGTCAACACACTGATCTGCTAAACGAGGGATTACGTTATGTAGACCCGTGTATATTGACCCACTGCACCCTGACATTGGTGTGTACTTAGCATGGAATAGCTGCAAGCACAACTTGATAGAAAATCATCAAATACATTGTCAATTCACCTTAGCTTGTTCAGGGGCTTCTTCAAATCAGGTACATTGTGGATACAATACCTAACAATCTCCCCCTATTTGAAGAAGCCTAAACCCTACAAGCTAAGGTGAATAGAACAGATGGGAATGAAAATCATAAATGGAAAATGCAGTTTAGAGTGAAATCCATTACCATTCTCCGGAGAGCATACTTAACCTTGGCATACACCTTAGCCTTAGCCGAGAGGGTAATCTCCCCCTTTTCGGCTTCTGCAAATTTGGGACTTCACTTGGAGCACAAAGCTCCCCCTCAATTCTTGCTTCCGTGTCCGATCTTGAATTCATAGCAGATGCTCCCCCTTGATCCAAGAGCCTTGAGCCCTTCAGGCTTCAATCTTCATAGTTCAGCATGCCGAGTTCAGTTTTGAAGAGACTAAACTTGGCTTCGTCTAGGGGATTTTTTAAGATATCTGCAATCTGCTTATCCATGGGGACATAGCAGAGAGAGATATCTTTGTTTTCCACATGCTCCCGAATGAAGTGGTAACGCACTTCAATATACTTTGTTCTGTTGTGCGACACAGGATTGTTCGTAATTTCTATTGCGCTCGAAGAGTCGCAATACATAAGAACTTCTCTGAACTACAATTCATAATCTTCGAGTTGATTTCTGATCCATAGAAGGTGGGCGCAACAGCTGCCTGCTGAGATGTACTCAGATTCAGCCGTAGAGGTTGCGACACAGTTTTGCTTTTTACTGTTCCATGATATAAGTCTTCTTCCGAGGAATTGGCATGTCCCAGAAGTGCTTTTCCTATCATCCCTGCTTCCTGCAAAGTCAGCATCTGAAAAGCCTATCAGCTCGACATCATTGTCTCTTGGGTACCACAAGCCACGATTTGGTGTACATTTAAGGTATCTAAGAATTCGCTAGGCAGCGACATAATGAGATTCCTTAGTGTTCACTTGATATCTAGCACAAACGCATGTGGAAAACATAATATCCGGTCTACTCGCAGTAAGGTAGAGCAGGGATCCAATTATGCTTCTGTATTTGGTTTCATCAAAAGGTTTCCCTTTCTAATCTTTGTCCAGAGACATAGTGGATCCCATTGGAGTCCTCATAGAGGTTGCATTATCCATTCCGAATTTCTTGAGGAGTTCATTTGTGAACTTTGTCTGAGAAATGAAAATTCCATCCTCTGACTGTTTCACTTGAAGTCCACAGAAATACTTTAGCTCTCCCATGCTACTCATTTCAAACTTTCCTTGCATAAGTTTAGAGAACTTCTTGCAAAGATTGTTGTCCGTTTAGCCGAATATCATGTCATCGACATAGATTTGCACCAGCAGAATCTTGCCTTTGACTTACCTAAGAAACAATGTCTTATCTATTTTTCCTCTCGAGAACTTGTTCTCAAGAAGAAAACTAAACAGAGTCTCATACCAAGCTCGAGGAGCTTATTTTAAGCCATATAATGCTTTATTAAGAAAAT
The DNA here is from genome assembly GCA_039513925.1 of Platanthera zijinensis. Taxonomy (NCBI): domain Eukaryota; kingdom Viridiplantae; phylum Streptophyta; class Magnoliopsida; order Asparagales; family Orchidaceae; genus Platanthera; species Platanthera zijinensis. Next base: position 86,878,269 of record CM077090.1, on the reverse strand, counting down.
AAACATGATTAGGAAGTGATGGATTAACAAAACTAGGGGGTTGCGCGACATATACTTCCTCTTTCAAATTTTCATTTGGAAACGCAGATTTCACGTCCATCTGGTAGACAGTGAATCCTTTGTGAGAGGCATATGCTAGGAACAATCTGATCACCTCCAGCCTTGCAACTTGTACAAAGGTTTGGTCGAAGTCAATCCCCTCCTCCTGTCTGTATCCTTGTGCAACCAGTCTGGCCTTGTTCTTGATGATGACACCATGTTCATCCAGTTTGTTTCTGAAGATCCACTTGGTGCCGATCACATTTTGTTTCTTTGGTCTGGGAACAAGCGTCCAGACGTTGCATCGTTCGAATTGATGCAGTTCATCTTGCATGGCCAATATCCATGACGCATCTTTGTTCGCTTCGTCGAACTTCTTTGGCTCAACCTGTGACAGAAAACTAAGGTGCAAAATCTCGTTAATTGTACCTCTGCGAGTTCGGACACCGTCACGAGGATCTCCTATGATCTGATCTCTAGGATGATCCCTCACGTGTCGGAGCTCTAAGAGTCTGGCATCTGGAGCTCTAACAGCTTCTCGGGCTTCTCCTTCTTCTGGGAGATTTTATCCATCCTGATCGTCATCTTCTCCAGTTGGCGTTGAGGTGGAAACCTTGACGTACTTGGGTGTTGCACCTTTAGCGGTCTCATCGAGACTTAGCTGGTCAAGCCGTGCACCTGTATCTTCAAGAATGCCACTGGAAGAATTGCTATGAAGCAAGCTTCCTTCATCAAATACAACATTAATGGATTCCTCTACCACTAGGGTTTTCTTATTAAAAACCCTATATGCCCGACTATGGCTACTATAGCCCATGAATATGCCTTCGAAGCATTTTTCACCAAATTTAGTACGCGGGTACTTCCCGTTATTGAGTACATAACATCTGCAGCCAAAGATCCTTAAGTAGGACATGGTTGGTTTCCTGCCCTTCAGTAGCTCATAAGACGTCTTACGATGATTTTTGTTGATCAATGCCCGGTTTTGTACATGACAAGCCGTATTGACAGCCTCTGCCCAGAAATATTTTGGGAGAGAAGCGTCATTCAGCATTGTCGTACAAGATTCAATGAGCATTCTATTTCTTCTCTCCGCAACTCCATTTTGCTGAGGAGTACGCGGGGAGGAAAACTCATGAAAGATACCATGTTCTTCACAAAATTCTGTCATAGCCCCATATTCAAATTCTTTTCCATGGTCACTTCTGATTTTGACCATAGAGCAGTTAAGTTCGTTCTGAATCTGCTTGATAAAATTAGTGAAGATGTCAAACGTATCTGACTTTCGTTTCAAGAAGAACACCCACGTAAACCGAGAGTGATCATCAACAATCACTAGCGTATATGATTTGCCTCCTAAGCTATGAACTTGCACTGGACCGAACAAGTCCATACGCAGAAGATAAAGACATATGGAGGAGTCTTTGTCTGTAATGCCCTTGAAGGTAGCCCGAGTCTGTTTGCCCTTCTGGCATGCAGGACATGGGCTATCTTTGATGCACTTAATAGTAGGGGCATCCCTTACTAAATTCTTGGAAAACAACATATTAATAGTCTTGAAGTTAATATGTGTTAATCTCTTGTGCCATTGTTCACAAAGAGATGCAGTGCCTTTTGCTACTAGGCACACGGGGGTAGAAGAGTCTAAGCTAAGAAAATCTAAGCAAAAGATATTTCTGCTCCTAATGCCAGTTAATACTGTCTCCGAAGAGGCACACGATATTATCAAGCACTTATCCTTGTAGAACTTAACGTCGTATCCTTTATCACACAACTGGCTTACACTGATCAGGTTATGGTTTAACCCTTCAATATAGGCCACGTCAGTGATAGAGAATACATCGTTGGAAATCATACCATAACCCCTGGTGACTCCTCGATCAGATCCTCCAAAGATGAATTTGGGTCCATTTTCGACTGGGGAGTAATCACGCAATAGGCTTTTTGTCCCGGTCATATACCGGGAACATCCACTATCCAAGTACCAGATTGGAGTTTTGGTGGCCTTTGGACATACCTGCAAAACAGAATTAGTTTCCCTTAGGAACCCAATCGAACTTGGGTCCTAGATTCCTTGTTAGCACACTCCCCCTCGGGTGGTTAACCCTACGAGTGGTCGGCCACGCATTGCTAACATGAGGAGTCTCGTTGAATCTTGGATTAAACCAGCAATCCACGGCAAAGTGACCAACTTTGCCACAACACCAACAGTCAAACCTATTGTACCGCTTCCTAGGCTCCAGCTTCACCCTTGGAACGGTGGGTCCAACCAGGGCCTTGGATCTGGAGGTGGAGGCATCATGATGACAGCAGTCACACGATTTCTTCACTTCCTGTTCCTTCAGTATAACAGGCTTGGCCTTTGGTGCATGCTTCCTATTATGGCCGCTAGAGAAGTGGCCATAATTCTCCACTCAGATTTCCTCATAAGGTGACTTGAAGACACTCTCACCGTAGTTGTGGGGGAATGTCCAACCATCATACCGGCTCTTGGGCTTTTCAACCGAGGGCCGAAAGAAGTGGCCATAGGTTGACTCAAAGTCCTGCTCATTGCAAGGAAAGCCAGGCTTTCTGAATAAAACAGGATTGAGTGGGGCCTTTCCCTTTTCTGCAGTAGAGGCCTTCTTAGCAGCCTTATTTTTCCTCTGTTTTTTATTTCTCCTGGATGATTTACCAGGCATACCCACATGCCCTAAGCCAGCCCCCCTTAGCCTGATCAAAGAATTCATTAACCAAAGGAAGAACGGTCTTGGGCATGGAGAAGCTTTTGACAATCTTCCTTTCTGCCGCAAGCTGTTCTTCCAACTTGTTGATTTCTTCCTGTTTTTGGTCAAGGAGCCTTAGAGACTCTTAGTGCTCAGAAGTCAGGTCCAGGTGTTCCTGTCGGAGAGAGATCAAGCTAGTGATCTCTTCTCTTAGAGACACACCCTCAGCCTTAAAGAATTTGACTTCCTTTTTTTGAGCCCTCAGCCTCTTGCGGCATTCCTCAAAGGTATTGAGCAGAAACTCATACTTTTTGAGGAGCTCAGCTTCACGGGTAGATGGGCTGTCCTCGAGATCATCATCAGAAGACTCAGAGTCAGAGTCAGAGAGGGGGGTACGATCTTTTACCTTCCCAGTAAATGGGGGGCAGTCTCCTTCTGAGTCGGAGCGACCCATTAGCCCGAAGTAGGCTTCCTCATCAACACTGGAGTCTGAGGAATAAGATTTACTCAGTGTCTTTCGGCTTTTTAGCAATGTAGCTCCTCTCCTTCTTCTTATCTCTAGAGGACCTGTGCTCCTCTCCCTTCCCCTTATCTCTTTTTCTTTGGTGGCAGTCAGCAACGACGTGGCCTGGCTTATTGCATCCAAAGCAAATAATGTCATTAGAGCGATGTTTGTTCTGTTTGGATTCATATCTGTCATAAGAATAATTCTTCTTCTGATGTCTGGAGGAGCCGTTTCTCTTTCTTTGATTCCTCAACTTGAGGAACTTCTTGAACTCTCGAGTGATGAGGGAGAAGTCTTCTTCAGATAGCTCTGAGCTGGAAGATCATGGCTCAGAGTCTTCTTCCTCATCCTTTTTCCAAGAGCGGGACGAGGCTGCACCCTTGCCTTTCCTTGAGAGATTGGCTTTCAGGGCTACAGTCTTTTCTTTGGCAGCGGCTTTATCGGCTTCTTCTTCAGCTTTTCTGGTGTTCAGCTGAAGCTCATAGGACATAAGTTTCCCAAACAGAATCTAGGGATAAGTTTCTGCTAGCTTGCCAAATTCTCTGATGGCGCAGATCTTGGTGTCCCATTCCTTAGTAAGGGATCTAAGGAATTTGTTATTTAGTTCACCATCGGTGAACACTCTGCCATAACCCTTCAGGGCATTGACGATCTTCAGGAAGTTCTCGAATGTCACTCCGATTTCTTCCTTGGGACCTTGCCTGAAGGCCTCATACTTCTAGTTCAGAAGAGATCTTCGATCATCCCTTACTTCATCTGTGCCTTCCATCAGAATGATCAGGCAGTGCCATATGTCCTTGGCAGTCCTGTAGTTGCTGAAATTCTGCATCATAGAATCATCAACGGCGCTTACTAAGATGTTTTGAGCTTTTTTGTCCAGTCAGACAAGCACCATCTCATCCTTATCCATTTCGGAGAGCTTCTTGGGCACCATCTTGGTAGGATCAATGGTGGAGGCCTTAGTAGGGATATAAGGTCCCTCCTCCACTATCATGAAGAGTCAGGGGTCGACTGCTTCCATGTAAAACCTGATCCTTTCCTTCCAGATAGGAAAGTTCAGCTTGGTGCACACTGGGATCTTTCTTGAATACTTGAGTCCGTCCATTTCAGAGATCTTCTTTCTTCTTGACACTAGACACGGGATCATACTCAAGGTGTTAACCTTATTGATGAGTAACCTCCCTCTGATACCACTTAAAAGTATCTAGTGTCGACTAAATCAACCTATGGGGGGGGGGGGGAATAGGTGAGGTGCAGTCTTTTGCGGAATTAAATTTACCTGCACAATTAAACAAACACAGCACAAAAAACACACAAGAAATTATAGTGGTTCCCCGATTTGGGTACGTCCACTTTCCCCCTTCAACCTATCTCCCACCAAGGGAGGACTCGGTCACTTCGCCAAATGGATTGAAATCCAATCCTCACACTACGGCAGGAACCCTTCCAACCAAAGGAGTCACTACTTCTCCACCACGGGTTGCACCCAACCCTTACAACTAGGAATCAAAATTCCTTTACAATAAACTAAAATTGAATGTAAAGAAAATACAAACAAACTTTTGGAGTTTCCGATGTCCTTCTTCGATCGTTGAGGCTTTCTTGAAAGATGTGAAGAGTCCACAACCGGAGTACTCTCTTGGAGAGGATCTTGTCAAGATCGGCAGCGGCAAGTGATTGTGGCGGCGATGTTTTGTAGATCCAAACTTCTTGACGAAGCAAGCAAGGTCTACGAACGATCTCAGTCAGATCAGTCGTCTCAATCGATTCAGAATGAAGAACTAACATCGTTCAACGAATCGAGAGACAAGAGATCTCAAGAGAGATGCGTGAGACGCACTGTTAGCCTCGGTACTGTCGTCGGAAGATCAAAGAAGCTCTGAGATCTGCGGCGGCGACTAGCTTACGAGCGGCGATGTTCCGCGATCTGCTAGGGCACGGCGACTGCTTTTTGAATTCGCGTGAATGAGTTACTGTAGACGTTCGAAATACCCATGTATATATAACCGAGCCAACCCTAAAAGACCGTTGTGGGGCCCACAAGGAAAAGCCCTAGCCCCGGCCAAAACAGCGCACAGACTCTTGGTTCGGTCCAGCGAACAGGCAAAAATTGCCTAAGGCAAAATCGGCGAGAATCGTTGGTGATTCCCGTCGAAGTTGGCGGGAATCACTCACGATTCCCGTCAATTCTGCCTTGGCCGATTTCCAGTTGTAAATCTTGTCAGCTTGTGGGAATCGGCGGGAATGCAACCTGATTCTCGTCGAATCGGCGGGAATCAGAACGATTCCCGTCGAAGTCGGCGAGAATCACTTGGTGATTCCCGTCGATTCTGCCTTAGCAGAATTTCTGTAGGAAAATAGTCATCCGGAAGAGGTTGGCAGGAATGCAGACTGAGTCCCGTCGAATCGGCGAGAATCACAAGTGACTCCCGTAGAAGTCGGCGGGAATGACTTAGTGATTCCCATCGATTTTAACTTAGACGAATTTTCTCTTCATTCCTATGAACTTGGTCTTTGACCCATCTTTGCTCCTCTCCTGCTCTTGATCTGCCTTAATCCTGTACTTGAAAGTAAGTACACTCCAATAGAGAGAGTACACATGAGTCAACACACTGATCTGCTCAACGAGAGATTAGGTTGTGCAGACCCGTGTTTATTGACCCACTGCACCCTAACATTGGTGTGTACTTAGCATGGAATAGTTGCAAGCACAACTTGATAGAAAATCATCAAATACATTGTCAATTCACCTTAGCTTATTCAGGGGCTTCTTTAAATCAGGTACATTGTGGATACAATACCCAACAGTGCTGTTATACGTGGATGATATGATCATCACGGGTATCTCCAAGGAGGAGGTAGCTAGGCTCAGGGAAGAGCTAGCTATAAGATTCGAGATGAAGGACTTGGGTGAGCTCCACCTCTTCCTTGGACTCGAGGTGGAGAGGAGAGATAGCCGAATACTCATTTACCAAATAGGCTATACAGAGCGAATTGTTCAGCGATTCGGCATGCGGGAGGGGAAGAGTAGCTCTACTCCATTTGACTCTGGCATCAAACTTCAGCGAGATGAGGAGAGGATTCTTCCAGATCCTCTTGTATTCCGGGCTATGGTTGGGAGCCTTATCTACTTGACGATTACAAGGACAAACATTGCTTATGCGGTTGGCCGAGTAAGTCGGTATATGGCGGAACTCAGGAAGCCTCATCTAATGGCGGCAAGGAACATCTGAAATATATGAAGTCCACTTCTGATATGGGTCTCCTTTATGGGAGAGACACGGGTTTTGTTCTTCAAGGATACTCAGATGCTGATTATGAGGGAGATTCAGACGACCGAAAGTCAACATCCGGTTATGTATTCATGTGTGGATCAGCTAGTATCTCCTGGTGTAGCAAAAAGAAAGACTCGGTGTCCGTCTCTACTACGGAAGCGGAGTATAAGGCTTCGGCCTTGGCAGCTCGGGAAGCCGCCTGACTTAGGAGGCTAGTAGAAGATGTCTATGAAGAAGTATGCGGTCCAACTCTGCTTTGCGTTGACAATGAGAGTTCCATGAAACTGGTTAATAATAATTTGTCACGTGCGGACCAAGCATATAGATATTGAGCACCATTTCTTTCGAGAGAAGGTGTTGGAGGGATCTCTTATGGTAGAGCATGTGCGGAGTGAGGACAACATCAGGAACATCTTCACGAAGCCTCTGCTGAAGGGGCCATTTGCTCAGTTATAGGGACTGCTGGGCTTTGTCACCACTTCTCAGTTCAAGGGGGAGTGTTGAAAATTATGAAGTGAAAGTGGGGGTTGATCAGGCAGACCGCGCGGCCTTGACGGACAGTTTTGCGGACTGATGGTGTGGCCTGCGCGGTCTGATGTTGCAACCTGATGATGGTTACCAGCCAGTTCGGCTAGTTCAGCAGTTGGCTAGTTCCCTAGAGTAACCGTGCGGATAGGTGGTGTATCCGCGGGAGGGGTGGACTCATTCCCAGTTCGCGGAGTCCTCTTTATGCATACTGCTTTTGGAGATCAGCTTTGGCCTGTGCCCTTACTCCGGTGGTGCGGTTTGGAGGTAACCGTAGATTTTGCGGTTAGGCAAGCTGATTTTGGAGCGGGCGGACTGGGCAGAATGTTGTTGGTGTCCGCAGAGTCTGCAATGTCCGTTGGTTGATCGGGCGGTATGTTCCTTTGGTCGTGGACATTGTTGCTGCGGGCTGATGCAGTGTCCACCAGGTTGCGTAGACTGGCCCATGTGACGGTATGGACTTGGTTGGTTTTGAACCAAGTCCTATTTTTGCTCAGTACGAGGTGATCACGCGGTTAAGCGCTGTTGGGTACATTGGAAAATGTGTACCTGATTTGAAGAAGCCTAACTTAGCTCAATGATATACATCATGGTGTATTTGATGTTATTTTGAGTTGAAATGTGCAGGTTAAGAATGTACTAAAATACAGGAAAAATATTCTAAGTCCATATGTCGACACCAGAAGAAGCTGTGTCGACACTTGAGAAAGATTGTGTCGACACTTGAAGAAGGCTGTGTCGATACAGAGAAAAAGAGTCGACAACAATTGTGTCGACACCGGGAAGGAGTGTCGACTCACAGAATTATAGTCGACATCAACTGTGTCGACACTGGGAGGCTGTGTCGACACACAGGATTGCTAGTCGACAACACTTGTGTCGACACCAGAAGACTGTGTCGACATACAGAGGCAGAGTCTACATCAACTGTGTCGACACACAGGACTTGTGTCGACACACTGCAAAGTCTAGACCAAGTTAGTTGCTGGAGAATGATGAAGTGTTTGTGTCGACACAAATGCTCAGTGTCGACACATGTTCAAGATGCAGTATCTAAAAGCTGAGTCGACATAAAGGCAGACATGTCGACATCATCAAAGGCTGTGTCGACACCTAAGTCACTTATGTCGACATATATTGACAGATGGTCTCGGCACTTTCTAACAGACAGTCTCGACACTTTGCTGACAAAGACAAAGGCACAAGATCTGTTTGAAGACTTGATAGTTGTGGGTTACAACCGGTTTACAGAAGCTGTCAGACTTGTCAGAAGTTTGTTAGAAACCGGATCAGCCGGTTACCAAGGATGAAGTTTATAAATAGACAGATTTAGAAGAAGAAGAATAACGATACATATACGACACACATTAATCATCTATTGGGAGATAAGATTTCTGATCAAGAAAGTGCAAGGTACAGATGAAGATCTTCGTGAGAAGATCTAAGAAGACATTCTGACGTGTACAACCACTCAGGATCAGTCTAAGTAGAATTCTTTCAAGAATTCTGAAGTATCATCAAAGGTGTTGGATAGAGAGGGATCCAGCCATTTTTGAAGACAAGAAGGAAGCTGTCACAGGTTTCTCAAGAAGCTGTCAGGAAATCAACTCAACTAAGTTTTGATTCAAGAAGCTTTGAAGAAAGCTAAGATCCAGTTGATTTCATCCATCAGCTGATTAAGTGTAGTCTTGTTCCTTCTCTCTCAATAGGGGCAAGATATTCTATAACTTCAATATCTGTAGGATCTATTTGTATAGATCTGAGTTGTAAGCCTAGATTATAAAGGCTGAGTGTAGGAGAGGTATTCTCTGAGTGGTAGGGCTATTTATGCCTGAGTTGTAGGAGAAGGTTTTCTCTGAGTTGTAGGCCTTGTGGCAAGGCTGAGGTAAGGCTGGTTAGCCTGAGCTGTAGGAACCTTATAGGGTTCTGAGTTGTAGGATCTGAGATAAAGAAGGAAGTTAGGCCGAATCTAGCACACTGCTAGATAGGTGAAGGGGGAAAGTGGATGTACCCAGACCTTGGGGAACCACTATAAATCTGTGTGCAATCTGTGGTGTGTGCATATTTGTGATTGCTGTGTTGTGTTTGCTGAAGTGGTTTCAGAATTCTCTTATAATTAGTAATTATATTCTGCCTTAAGTTAAAACAAGTATTAGAACCTATTCACCCCCCCTCTAGGTGTTTAGGTGGTCTTGAAAGTATAACTATCAAGTGGTATCAGAGGAAGGTTACTCAAAGAAATACTTAACAGTCTGAGTTAGATCAAAAGGCAGAATCAAGAATCAAGAAAATGGGTTCAGGTGAGAATCACAAGGAGTCAGGATCTATGAAGTTACCCATCTGCAGAAAAGAAATCTTTGGAATCTGGAAGGAAAGGGTTAGGTTGTTTATGGAGGCTTCTGATCCAAGGATATATATCACAGTACAGGAAGGCCCCTTCATTCCAATGATGGTATCAGTTCTTGATGCAAATATTCAAACTCCAAAGAGTTATTCTGAAATGACCAAGGATGAGATCATCCTAGCAACACTAGACAAAAGAGCACAGAATATTATTGTAAGTGTTATAGATGATGCCACATTTCAAAATTTGATTCACTGCAAAACCTCCAAGGAAATGTGGGACACTTTGATTGTCTACATGGAGGGTTCTGAAGAAGTAAGACAAGACAGAAAATCAATGCTCAACCAAGAATATGAGAGCTTCAGACAAGGAAAATCTGATAGCATTACTGAATGTTATAAGAAATTCTATAGGATTGTGAATGAACTAATGTCCTATGGAAGAGTCTTCAGTACATATGAGCTGAATGACAAATTTCTCAGATCTTTGACAAAGGATTGGGATACCAAAATATGTGCCATTAGAGAAGTGGCCAAGTTAGCTGACATCTCCCCTCCAAACTTGTTTGGAAAATTGCTATCATATGAAATGCAATTGATGGCTAGGAAGGAGGAAGAAAGAAATACAAAAGGTGAGCATAGATCTGTGGCTTTCAAAGTTGAAGCCACTAGAAACAAAGGGAGGATATCTCCATCTCCTCTTAAGGAAGCTACAGAAGACATAACAGAAAATTCAGATAGTCAGAAATCAGGGAGCAGTGATTCAGATGCTGACTTTGCTGCCTTTACAAGACAGTTTCAGAGGTTCTTGAAGAAGAAGCAGTGGAAGTAAAGGCCCTCCACATCACAACCAGTAGATGATTACTATCAGAAGAGAAAATCCTCAAGAAAGGAAAGGAACAAATCTAAGCCCAGCAAAGCTACAACATCAAAAGTTGTTTGTTATTGCTGCAATAAGACTGGACATATGATAGCTGAGTGTCCAGAGAAGAGAAAGGAGTCAGTAGACAGAAAGAAGACTCAACACAAGGGCAAGAAGGAGAAATCTTTTATTGCAAAGAAAGATAAGAGTCTTTCAGATCAGTCCTCATCAGAATCAGAATCTGAAGAAGATGCATACATAGGATTGTATGCAGCCAGTGATGAAGAGGAGTTTATGCAATTGATAAACTCCATCCATGATCAAGAAGACCAAGAATGCATGGGTCTGATGGCTGAGTCAGAAGATAACCAATGCCAGGATCAGCCTGGTCCTAGTAAGGTACAAAATGATTCTAGCACTTCTGATATTAGTACTGGTTCAGAGTCAGATTCATCTACATCAAGTGATGTGAATGGGTTTGAATCTGAAGGTGATATTCATCAATTGATGGATGAATATAGGGTCTTATTGGAGACTCTTAAGAAAAGCAAAAACTTGACCAAAACTTAGGCTCAGGAAATTGCTGATCTTAAGTTGGTTGTATCAGACTTGGAAAAAAATTGGATCAAAAGTTGAATGAGGTTGCCAAACTGAAAACAATAACTGTGATTCAGATGGGCACAATCACATACAAATCTGATCAAATTAAAAGTCTGGAGGCAAAACTTCAAGTTGAGAGGAACTTAGTGGCGAGTTACTCTAAGCCAAAATCTGTCCTACCCTTGATAGATGAGTTTGTAGCTCAAAAGGGTAAGGCAGGCTTGGGCTTTAAAGGTAATACTAGAGCTGACCAATTCAAAAGAAAGGGCAAAGCTCTAGTTCAACCACAAAACTCCAAAGTCCCTATGATGTTTAGAAAAGTGCAATTGTCTTCTAACAGATATGATCATGAACACATTCATAATCATATTAAGACTGATGTTCTGAAAAACAAGGGTGTTAATGCCAATAGGTCTGCCCATGTTCATAAACCCAATGGTTATAAGAAATCAATGGGTGAAGCTGCAACAGCACCAGCACTGGACAGAAATTTTTCTGCCAAGGGTATATCTAGACCTAGATACAACAAATATGAATGTTGGTGCTGTGGCAAGAGAGGCCATTTTGCTTTAGACTGCTGGCATAACACAAGTGGAAGGAAGAACAATAGTCTACCAGTTAGAAGAGCTGCTGGTAGTTTTGATGTGAATGGTGCTAACCTGAACCAAGGACCCAAGACTTACTTGGGTTCTAAGGGAAAGTAATTCTGTATTGCAGGAAAGTCCAAGTTGCCATGCCCCTATATGGTACTTGGACAGTGGTTGTTCCAGGCACATGACTGGAACAAAGGGGCTGCTGAAGGAGTACACATCTGTCAAGGATGGGCCTAAAGTTATCTTTGGTAGATCTGAAAGAGGGATCATCAAAGGGTTTGGTAACATTTCTTCAAACCAAATTACCATCACTCAAGTGGCTTATGTAAAAGGTTTGAAACATAATCTTATAAGCATAAGTCAGCTGAGTGATCTTGGATATGACATTTCATTTGTTAAGGATGGATGTCATATCAAAAGGTCAAGTGATCAAAAGGTCATATTGACTGGGTATAGAAAGAGAAATGTTTATTGTCTTGATTTTGTATGTGAGAACAAGGTTTCTCCTATCTGTCTTGTAGCTGATGATAATGCATCTCATTGTGTTAAATGGTACAAGAGGCTGGCCCATCTTAACTACAAGACAATTGGCCAACTCTTTAGCAAAGAGTTAGTGAGGAATGGTCCTCAAGTTAAGTGTATAAAGGGAGGGATATGCTCAGCTTGTCAAAAGGGCAAACAGACAAAATCCTCCTTTCATAGCCTTGAAAGCAAGGATTCAGTGAGGTGTTTATACCTCTTACATATGGATCTTTTTGGTCCTATGCCAGTTCATAGTCTAGGTAGGAAGGTCTATACTTTTGTGGTTGTAGATGACTATTCTAGATATACATGAGTGTTCTTTCTGAGACAAAAATCAGAAACCCCAAGTGTCTTACTTAGTTTTGTAAAACAAATTCAGAATGAACTGAACAGTATAGTGGTCAAAATCAAAAGTGACCATGGCACTGAATTTCAATCTGAAAGTATGACAAAATTATGTGAATACTTTGGGATTTTCCAAGAATTCTCCTCATCTAGAACACCACAGCAAAATGGTATTGCTGAAAGAAAGAATAGGACATTGATTGAAGCTGGTAGAACTCTATTGAGTGACACTTCTCTTCCAGAATATTTCTGGGCTGAGGCAGTAAACACTGCATGTCATGTGATCAATAGGGCTTCTATCACCAAGAGCCACAACAAGACTCCCTATGAAATTATGAAAGGTAGAAAACCAAATCTATCCTACTTTAGGATCTTTGGCTGCAAGTGCTATATACTTAACAATGGCAAGTCTTATCTAACTAAGTTTGCTGCCAAATCCCAAGATGGGATATTTGTTGGGTACAACATCAATAGTAAGGCTTATAGAGTCTACAACTTGACTACTCAAGTTATAGAAGAATCTGTACATGTTGTATTTGATGAAATAAGATTAATCAATAGTGAGTTGCCTTGTAGATCAAATAATCCAACAGGTATAAGCAAAAGGATGGACACGCTTTCCATTACAGAAGCATCAAATGCAAATGAAGTATTGAAAATGAAGGCTACTGTCCAGGGGGAGTACAAGACTCAATAGAAGCTGATGACAACCAAGAGGTGCAACATAATGAAGGAGCTGGAGACATTCAACCTGAAGGAAATATTCCTCTAGCTACAAGACATCTAAAAGACCATCCAGCAAATCAAATTATAGGTGATCTAAGACAAGGAGTGCAGACTAGAAGCAGAAATCTGAGCACAGTCCTGCACTCAAGTTTTCTATCTCAACTGGAGCCTAAGAAATTTGAAGAAGCCATCCAAGACCAACACTGGATTAATGCTATGCAAGAGGAGCTAAATCAATTCAGAAGGTGCAAAGTGTGGGAGTTAGTTCCTAAACCAAGAGACCACAACATCATTGGCACAAAGTGGATCTTTAAGAACAAGTTGGATGAGAGTGGAGTAATTGTGAAGAACAAAGCAAGATTGGTTGCTAAAGGATACAGGCAGGAATCAGAGATTGACTTTGATCAAACATTTGCCCCAGTAGCAAGACTGGAGGCAATCAGAATGTTCCTTGCCTATGCAACATATCAAGGATTCAAAGTATACCAAATGGATGTGAAATCAGCATTCCTGAATGGTGATCTAAAAGAAGAAGTCTATGTAGAGCAGCCATCAGGTTTTATAGATTCTCTTAAACTTGGTTATGTCTATAGACTTAGGAAAGCATTGTATGGGTTAAAGCAAGCCCCAAGGGCTTGGTATGAAACCCTGTCTACTTTCCTTATTGAGAACAAATTCTCAAGAGGTAAAATAGACAAAACTCTATTCCTAAGGGAATCTAAAGGCAAGATAATCGTAGTCCAAATCTATGTAGATGACATAATTTTTGGGTCTACAGAGAACAATCTTTGCAAAAAGTTTGCCAAACTTATGCAAGGGAAGTTTGAAATGAGTAGTATGGGGGAACTTTAGTTCTTCTTGGGACTCCAAGTGAAACAGACTGATGATGGCTTGTCCATATCCCAGTCTAAGTTCACCAAAGAGTTAATCAAGAAATATGGTATGGAATCATCCTCTACCATGAAAACTCCTATGGTTACAAGTATGCCTATATGCAAAGATGATGCAGGTAAGCCTGTAGATGAGTCTTTGTATAGAGGAATAATTGGTTCTCTATTATACCTCACAGCTAGTAGACCAGATATTATGTATGCTACATGTGTCTGTGCTAGGTACCAGGCATGCCCTAAAGAATCTCATTACACTGCTGTTAAGAGAATTTTGAGATATCTAAAGGGCACACCTAATATAGGCCTTTGGTACCCTAGGAATGGAGATTTTCAACTAATAGGTTATTCAGATGCAGATTTTGCAGGCTGTAGAGAAGATAGAAAGAGTACTACAGGTACATGTCAATTCTTGGGAGGAAGGCTGATATCCTGGAGCAATAAGAAGCAGACTAGTGTGGCAATATCCATTGCTGAGTCTGAATATGTGGCTGCAAGAAGGTTCTGTGCACAACTATTGTGGATTCAGCATCAGCTAAAGGACTATGGTATTCAAGTAAGTAGAACACCTTTATTGTGTGATTCTAAGAGTGTTATTTCTATTGCAAACAATCCTATTTCTCATAATAGAACTAAATATGTAGATATAAAATACCATTTTCTTAGAGAACATGTAGAAAAAGAAGACATCTCATTAGAATTTGTTAAAACTGATTATCAAATTGCAGATGTATTTACTAAGCCACTGGATGAAACTAAATTCAATAAATTTAAAATTGAATTAGGAATGCTGGCCATAGGTTAATTTACCCTACAAATTAACTAAGTAAAATGGTGTCGACACATTCAGTAATAAAGTGTCGACACAGAGAAGTCATGTCGACTAGTCAGGGAAATTATGTTGACACATAAGAAAATATGTCAACACCTAAGGGTCAATGAGTCAACTCATCAAGAAATGTAGTGTCGACACAACCAGAGTAATGGTGTCGACACTTACAGATTTTGTGTCGACACTTGTACTAAGTGTCGACACAGAATTTCTGATGCACTACTACGTATCTCCTGTGTCGACATATCATCAATTGGTGTCGACACAAAGTAGTCTACATTGATGTCAAGACAATAGAAGTTTTTGTCGACATTTCCAACAGTGTCGACACATTTAGACTATTTTTGCCCGCCTTTTGACCTACTTTCATTAGAGGGTATAAATAGGTCGATAACGTATTCTGTCGACACGCTTACAAGGTTTTCAAGACAAAAACCTTGTGTCGACATTCTCTCTTCTCTCCAATCACTCTTTCACTTTCTTCCAATGGCGCCCAAAGTTGAAGACAACATTAATGAAGGTTACGAGCTGGTGCGCAACGCATTTGAGAATGCGTCGACAGATATACAAAGGGTTGTTACTCTACTTTCAGAATCCGGATTAGAGTTTCTTGTTTCTGAACCCACAAAGATCTGGAAGAAAGAGGTATTGGAATTTTATACTTCTGCAACAATGGATTCGTCTGGCCTCAAAATCAAATCCACAGTTCATGGAACTAAGGTGAAACTTACTCTAAAGAGGGTAGGGAAGATTCTTCACATACCCTACATTCAAGATGAAGAAGAGGTCCCAGCTTCAAAGACAAGGGAGGCTCTCCAGTGGTGTGGATTAGATCCAACCATAAAGATTGGAGCAGCCATCAATTGAAAGGGAATGAATCAACAGGGAAAGTTCCTATCTGAAGTAGTAGGGAAGGTGATTTTATGTAAACCAGGAGGCCATGATAGGATATCTTCCATGATGTTCACTCTCATGACAAGAATAATCTACAAGATTAACACAGACTGGTCTGTAGTTCTGTTTGATAAAATCAAAGAAGGAATGAAGAAGCCAAATTTGGCTAGAATTATGAGTCTATACCTGGATGGACTTATTCCAGAGGTCATGCACCAAATTCCTGGGTCCAAAATCAATTACATGAGGAAAATGAACATGAGATTATTCTCCCGGTGGGATAGGGTTCTGTCCAAAGAGATGCCTGATGTGGACAGGCAGGACACTACTGAGACATCACTTGGACATGATCAGGGCACTGAACAACTTCAAGGAGAACAAGTTAGAGAGCAGGCTGAGGACAAGACTGGGTTTACTCCACTCCAAAAAGAAACATTACCTGCACAGGTGCAGGGGGAGCCAGTTCATTCTCCTGCCCAGAACATTTCTAATCCTGACCAGTTGCAAGGGGAGACCACTTTTAACCAAGTACAAGTGGAAGAAAGACTAAACTTAGAAGAAGATTTGAACACTGCTAATATTGATATATTATCTCCTGCTCCAGCACAAAAGGAATACACTCTAGAAGAGTTGTTTCCTGACAGTGGACAGGCAGCTGATAAGGGTGACACCCTATGGGTTGAGGAGGAGAAAGGTGTTGTTGAGGGGGAGCAAGTGCTTGTTGAGGAAGAACAACAAGACACTGAGAAAGAAATTCCTCCATCTCCTCAAAAAAGAGTTCAAATTGACAGTTCTTCAGAATCTGAGACAGAAGAAGCCAGGGAGGCTAAGAAAAGGAAGCTCATGGTCTTCAAGAGAAGAAGTCAAAGCTATAAGCAAGCTCTCCAGACTGCAAGTCACCAATCTCCTACTGAGTTTGATTACAATAAGTTCATGGTGGATTTGCAAGTGAAGATGGATGAGCAAAGAATAGCCTTGGAAAAATCTATAGATGAAAGTAATAAGTCACTTCAGTTTGATCTTGCCCAAGACATCAAGTCAATCAGATTTGAGGTAAATCTGAATAAAAAGGAGATGATAGATTGCTTCCACAAGGGAGGTAATATTGTGGTATACCTAGCTAAACAGCACCAAACTATCCTTACTAAGGTGGATGACATTGCATTGAAACAAGGATATGTTCTAGAAAATCAGCTGAGAATGAATGACAATCTGACTCAATCTCACAATGCAATTATCACTGAGTTAACAGATACTGCAACAAAGCTGACTGCTGTAAGGACTAAAGATGTGGAAGACTTTGATCAAAAGCTCAAAGATGCCCTAGATTCAGTTCACACTGCAATAACTACCTCACAGAAAGAAATATCTGCCAAGCTTCTCAAATTAAAATCATTCTTTAAAGAGGGTGTGAATTTTCTTGATGGACAAATAAGGTTTCAGAAGGATGATCTTAGGGATCATGTTGCCAGAGAAGTCCTAAAGGGGGAGAGGGTACTTATTCATGCTGGCTCAGAACATGCCAAGTGGGTCACTAACAGTGTCAGAGCCACATTGGGATATCCACCCCTTTGTGATGATGATAACATGGCAGAGTCAGGAGTACAACAACAGGGTCTACTTGAAGGCAATCAACCTGAGGTTGCCCAAGTCATATATCCCCCTGCTGATTTTGACATGATTCATCAGCAAGTGCAAACAATGTACAGTCCTCCACAGGAGGTTACAAATGTAATTTTTGAAAAAGTAGATCAGCCAGGAGCCAATTTGAAAGATCAACAAGATGCTCAATTATCCAAGAAGAGATTTAGAGAGCAAGCTGAACAAAGACCTGATTTTGAGCAGTGGAGCCCCACCTCAAGGAACATTATACTAACTGCCTGGAAGGCTGTGAAGGATCAAATGTATTAAAAAGGAAAATGGTATAATGAAATTGAATGGCAAAAGTATGAGGCCAGGCATGAGGCCATAGTACAGTTTAGAAGGAAGGCTAAGATGGGGAGGCTACTACCTGAAGCTCAGGAGCCGAGCAAGTATTTTCCCAAGCCCTTTCATTACTTTGAAAGGCAAAGGCTCAAGGAGGAAGCTCAAAAGAAAGCTGAACTGAAAGGCAAAAAGCCTGCTGATGTTGCTGAAACTGCTGTGAAGGCTCAGATTCAATCAGGAAAAGGAATTGTCATCCAGGAGCCTGATCAGTCTTAGTTTTAAGTTTATCAGTTCTTTCAAATGTCTTGTAATGATCTGTTTGTTAATCCAATCAATGTAAACAAGTTGTAACAAACATTTCTAAATGAATAAACTAAACCTTGTTCTGTAATCATTTCTTCATGTTCATCTTTATTCTGTGATGAAGCTGTGGTTAATGTTTTGTTTATAGAAGATTTCTGTTGTATTATGCTCTTATTCATCATCATATTAAATTTTCATAAATGGTGTATATCATTAGCTAAAAGGGTTATGACTTCTCCAAATAGGGGGAGATTGTTGGGTACATTGGAAAATGTGTACCTGATTTGAAGAAGCCTAACTTAGCTCAATGATATACATCAAGGTGTATTTGATGTTATTTTGAGTTGAAATGTGCAGGTTAAGAATGTACTAAAATACAGGAAAAATATTCTAAGTCCATATGTCGACACCAGAAGAAGCTGTGTCGACACTTGAGAAAGATTGTGTCGACACTTGAAGAAGGCTATGTCGACACAGAGAAAAAGAGTCGACAACATTTGTGTCGACACCGAGAAGGAGTGTCGACTCACAGAAGTATAGTCGACATCAACTGTGTCGACACTGGGAGGCTGTGTCGACACACAGGATTGCTAGTCGACAACACTTGTGTCGACACCAGAAGACTGTGTCGACATACAGAGGCAGAGTCTACATCAACTGTGTCGACACACAGGATTTGTGTCGACACACTACAAAGTCTAGACCAAGTTAGTTGCTGGAGAATGATGAAGTGTTTGTGTCGACACAAATGCTCAGTGTCGACACATGTTCAAGATGCAGTATCTAAAAGCTGAGTCGACATAAAGGCAGACATGTCGACATCATCAAAGGCTGTGTCGACACCTAAGTCACTTATGTCGACATGTATTGAAAGATGGTCTCGACACTTTCTAACAGACAGTCTCGACGCTTTGCTGACAAAGACAAAGGCACAAGATCTGTTTGAAGACTTGACAGTTGTGAGTTACAACCGGTTTACAGAAGCTGTCAGACTTGTCAGAAGTTTGTTAGAAACCAGATCAGCCGGTTACCAAGGATGAAGTTTATAAATAGACAGATTCAGAAGAAGAAGAATAACGATACATATACGACACACATTAATCATCTATTGGGAGATAAGATTTCTGATCAAGAAAGTGCAAGGTACAGAAGAAGATCTTCGTGAGAAGATCTAAGAAGACATTCTGACGTGTACAACCACTCAGGATCAGTCTAAGTAGAATTCTTTCAAGAATTCTAAAGTATCATCAAAGGTGTTGGATAGAGAGGGATCCAGCCATTTTTGAAGACAAGAAGGAAGCTGTCACAGGTTTCTCAAGAAGCTGTCAGGAAATCAACTCAACTAAGTTCTGATTCAAGAAGCTTTGAAGAAAGCTAAGATCCAGTTGATTTCATCCATCAGCTGATTAAGTGTAGTCTTGTTCCTTCTCTCTCAATAGGGGCAAGATATTCTATAACTTCAATTTCAATTTCTGTAGGATCTATTTGTATAGATCTGAGTTGTAAGCCTATATTATAAAGGCTGAGTGTAGGAGAGGTATTCTCTGAGTAGTAGGGCTGTTTATGCCTGAGTTGTAGGAGAAGGTTTTCTCTGAGTTGTAGGCCTTGTGGCAAGGCTGAGGTAAGGCTGGTTAGCCTGAGCTGTTGGAACCTTATAGGGTTCTGAGTTGTAGGATCTGAGGATCTGAGATAAAGAAGGAAGTTAGGCCGAATCTAGCACACTGCTAGATAGGTGAAGGGGAAAGTGGATGTACCCAGACCTTGGGGAACCACTATAAATCTGTGTGCAATCTGTGGTGTGTGCATATCTGTTATTGCTGTGTTGTGTTTGCTGAAGTGGTTTCAGAATTCTCTTATAATCAGTAATTATATTCTGCCTTAAGTTAAAATAAGCATTAGAACCTATTCACCCCCCTTCTAGGTGTTTAGGTGGTCTTGAAAGTATAACTATCAAGCGCGGACTTCTTCTAAGTCTGTCAACTCAGTCCGTCAAGCTCGACAGTTATTAGCTTTGTGCCTTGGTTGCGATCTTGGGGCATGCAGACTGGATTCCAATCTGGCCTCCTTTGATAGCAGGTGGATAGGCTGGTGTCCGGCCTTATCCATGCAGACTGGGCGGACTGCTTTGTGCTAGCTGCGGGCTGGGGTGGTGTCTCTATCCCCTAGGACGGTGACCACACTCCTCTCCGCTCATATAAATAGGACCCCCTGTGACAACATAATTAACTGAATGAACAGTAAGTGGAGCGTGGGTTAACTGTTGCAGCCTCGGTTTTTCAGTCCGCGCGGTTTGAGAAGGTTAACCGGTTTGCTGTTTGTAGATTGTGCGGCTAACACTGATAAGCACGCATTTTGGTGCTGACTGCGGTCAGGGATCAGTGAATCTTGCAGTTTATAATCAGCGGTTTTGCAGCAGGTCGCATTTGCGGCTAGCCGGTCTTCTCTTCTGCTTTTCAGTTCAATAACTTGTCCGCCAGTTTCGGCGGTCTGTTCTTCAGTTCGGCAACGGCTCTTGTTCGCGGACTCTGGCAGCTCGGCAACCTCTGCGATTAGGCGGCTTGTAGAGAGCGGACAAGGTGTTCAGCAGAATAACGGGTTGTCTACGGACTTTGCGGACTCCGTAGCTCAGTTTAGTGCAGCAGCGGCTTGGTGGACTCGGCGGACTCGACGGACTCGGCGGTCTCTGAGGCTGTCCGCCCGGCTTGTTTTTGTTGTTTCTTGCTTTCTTGTTTTACTTGGCGAAATCATGTCTCACCATGCATACCTCTTGCTGTAATGAAGATTGTTAATACTTGACCTGTTTGTTGCTTTTCTTGTATCTGGTTTATTGAGCTCAGTTTATGGTTGAAGTGTTCCTGCGCCTGTTTCCCGCTTTCCGCTTGATCAAGTTCTCATCTTGATAGCTCTGAAAGTTTTCTTTGGTATCAGAGCTATCTCCTGGTCATCTTGAGAAATTTTAACACTCCCACGTCTCCCACATAAAGCATCTCTATACCTCTTCGACACTGCCTCAAGACACAAGCCTTGCGAGCTTCTCCTCTCCTACAGCGTTCTCTCTGTTTTTTCACCTCCCTCCCGTTCTCTCCCGACTGAAGAGCTCCATCGGCAAAGCTCGCCTTAGTTAGCGACAAATCTAGCCTCAGATAATGGCAAAGCTCACCTCTTTTCCTCTTCTTCGATTAAGCTGCTTTCTTCTTCGGTTAGCGGCAAAGCTCGCCTATTGACTCAGGAAAGCCCTCTTCCTACGTCGGTTTTCTTCGGTCTTTCTCAACTTATGCTGCATTTTCCCAATCCTCGATCACTACCAATCCTCGATCTGCATTTTCTCAATCCTATTGACTCGGGCAAGTTCTCTGATTTTGATTAGCTTTTTGTCTTCTCTGTTTTTTTTCTTTGTGCAGTTCAGTTTTAGTTTTGATTTTGTGCTCCTCTCTCTTGATTAAAAATATTTTTAGAGGTTACTGTATTATCTCAAGGCAATTTTAGGCTAGTGTATTATCTGAGGTAGAGGTTACCAAATAATCTTTTCTTCGCAAATAATCTTTTCTTCGCAAATAATCTTTTGTTAGCAATTCTTTGTTTTCAGTTCAAATTTTCTTTGTTTTCAGCATCTGTTATTTTCTTATATCACTTTTGAAGTTAGCAAACAACGGAGCCATACAATCTCATGCAGGGCTTGAGGTAAATGTTAGCAATTTTTGTGCATATTAAGTTCAGGAAATAAGATTATTTACATTCTAATTATCAAAAGAAAGCATGGATCTGTTGTTTGCATATATCACCAACCATGTGCCGTCAACCATCTGGAACTTTGCTCAAACCTCCATATTTTTGTCATGTTCTCTTTGAAATTTTCAGTTTTTTGTGTCGTAACTTTCAGTTTTTTGTCATGTTTTCTTTCAGTCTTGGTATAAAATTTATTAATCTTCACGAAGAAATGTGTTGACATTTAACATGATTATCATGAAGAGCCAAATGGAAGATTTTTTTTATCAGTGATAGCCTGATAGGATGCTCTGGAGTGAAGATCTCCAAAGTAAGTTTTTATTTAGTGATAGGATGCTCTGGAGTGAAACCAGTAGTGTGAAAGGTTTACTCATGAATGTTCCTATGAGCAGCCTTTTTCATTTCTATGATATTGAACACTTCTTCTTGAGTAAACCTCCAACAATGTGCAAATCACTTAATCCTAATTTGTGCCGTCAACATCCGGAACCATACCCAAACCTCCAGTTTTGACTAATTATGGTGTTCATTATATTAATAGTCGTACACATTAACATGTAATACCTTTGGTGCCATCACAAACTCATACCTTTGGGACCATACACAAGAATATTGGAGCAGTGTTAATCTGTGCATAATATTGTGAAACTAATTTCAGGTTTTTCTAAGATGAGCAATACTGATATGTCACTTATAAGATACACAATCCTTTAAAAAATACCAAAATGTTCGCCAACACTGATATGCTTTCAATATCTAAAACATGCAATACCTAATATTACAAAAAGAATAACGATTTCTTAAGTTGTTTAGGAATGTGTTATCATGGATTTTTATTAACTAATTACAGGTTGCACCAGTAGGTTAACTAATGTTCTTTTTATTTGTGCTCGGTGACTTTTGTTATTTGTTTTCTCCTTTTCTTTTAAAATTTTCCTAACTCAAGTAGAACAATATTTTGATCATTTACTTCCTCCTGCTCTTCTTTTGTTGTTCTTTCACAAGTAACATCAAACCCTCCTGCTCTGCCATATTTTCTAATCTGTGAAATGCATGAAAATACAAAGGCCTCTGATGAAAGCATCTAGTTCAATGGTAGATTAAACTTAGGATTAAACTTAGGTCCTCTATAATTTGTGGGGTTTATACATTTTGATGCAAGTGCACGGATTATTCATAATTTGATTAGATAGCATCTCAAAAAAATACAGATAGCAGACCAAAATAAAGTTTGGACATCGTCATCGTTGCCAAATCAGGGTGGGCCAGTCCAATGTAAAAGCGGGTGGCCTTCGACTTCGACGAAAACGCCTGAGCAGACTCGAGAGTCAACCCGAGTGCGTGTTAGTAATTGGAGACAGTCAACGACTACAAAACAATAGAATGTTCTAAATGCGGTGAGAAGTCAATCACGCACATTGTTGACTTTACAACCGTGTCAAAGACAATCACACACATCATTTCCTTTATTTTCTAATTGTGAAATTAGTTATTATTGGGTATCGTATCCACAATAACCTAGATTTATATGAAGTCACCCTTGACCTAAGATGAATTAGGTTGTATTTGATTTTCTGTTCTATTTATGTGCTTGCAGGACTTATTGCCAAGTTTAGACTAATGTCAGTCTACAGTGGGTCATCAAACATAGGACCATACAATGTAATTTCTCATTGTGTGATCCATGGTGTTGACTCTTGTGTAGCCTCTCTATTGGGATACACTTCTTTTTCAAGCACTTGGACTTATGAAGGAAGATTTGATGCTGTTTGGAATGAAGAACTGAAATTTCATAAAACTGAGAAAAATTCTAAGTGTTTTACTCAAGTGAAGTTCTAGTACTCGAGTAGAAACCTTAGAAACACTAGAGTAGATCTAGTCTATGATTCGAGTATGGAAGTGGTTCTCGAGTAGCTTATATCTAGCACTCGAGAAACCAAGTCCAGCACTCGAGTAGACCTGCTCTCCTTCTCGAGTGATCAATGTTTTAGTCTCAGAAATTTTCTAAGTTAAGTACTCGAGTAGTCTAGCTGAGTACTCAAGTAATTGAGTAGCTTAATTCAAGTGATAGAAGATAGATCTCGAGAAAATTCTAAGACCACTCGAGTGGCACATCCTTGTACTCGAGTAGTCTAGTTTCAGTACTCGGGTGATCGACATCTCGTCCAGAATTTTCTCCAAGTCCAAGCTCTCGAGAAGTTCAAGTCTACCTCTCGAGAAGTATATCTAGCACTCGAGTGATCTCTTAACCACTCGAGTGATTTCTTTCTTTATCCAGAATTTCCAGAATAACCATATCTCGAGTAGTCAGAGTCATTCACTCGAGAGCGAGTTAAGTCACTCGAGTAATATATTTCTTACTCGAGAAATGCCGACTCATTTTCAGAAAAATTCTTTAAGTTTCTGTTAGATCGAATTTTTGAATTCCGTAATATGACTGGTCCACGTGGCCATCATTAATGATGATTATAACCGTTAGGGAGATCTTATAAAAGGTCCTGTCATTATGAATAATCCTAAGCGAGTTATTCTAAGATTCTGGATCGGCCGACAATTCCATTCTTCTACAGAAAGTCGCCGCTCGCCTTCAAGAACGCCAAGGGCTACTTTCGATCCAGATCGATTTACAGATCAAGAGATTCATCATTCTCCATCTACTCCTTGATCGTATGAGTCAAAGTTTCTCAGAACAGATCTAGCCGAGAGTCTTCTTCTACAATTTCTAATAAAGCTGCAAAGTCCAAGAAAGAAGACCTAGGGAGAGATTTTCAGATCTGAGAATATTACTGTTTGAATTGTACAAATTTCTTTTTAATCTTGTAGGAGATTATTCTCCGAGTGTAGGAGATTTGTTCTCCGAGTTGTAGGAAGTTTTCATCTTCCGAGTGTAGATCTCTTTTTGGATCGATATTGTAGAAACATTGTTTCGAGTGGTAGGATTGTTTTCAATCCGAGATTGGTGGAGTAGCCGAGTCTAGCGTATTGCTAGATAGGTGAGTGGAAAGTGGTCGTACTCAAGATTGGGGAACCAATATAATTCTTGGTGTCCTCTGTGAATGCTTGGTTGTTTCTTGTGCATTAGTTCGTTAAAATTTTTATTCCGCAAAAAGACGCACAACTCACCTATTCAACCCCTCTAGGTGATTTAGGTAGACAACTTGAACTCTATTTCAATTGGTATCAGAGGAAGGTTGATCATTAGAAGGTTAACACCTTGATCAGATCTGTCCTAAGCTATCTCTAGAATTTTCCAATCATGGACAAGGCCAAGGATTTCGCCAAGCTTCCTCTCTATACAAGACAAACTTTCCCATGTGGAAAGAAGAAATCAAGTTCTTCATGGAAGCTGTGGATCCAAGGATCTTCATGATCATTAAAGAAGGTCCTTATGTACCAATGACTGCCTCCACTATAGATCCAACAAGAAAAGTTCCCAAGAAATTAATGGATCTCGATAAGGATGAAATTGCACTTGTCTCATTAGACAAAAAGGCCAAAAACATCATAGCAAGTGCAGTCGATGACTCAATGTTACAAAATATGATACACTGCTAATCTGCAAAGGAGATGTGGTAGTGCCTCATCACCTTGATGGAAGGTACATAAGAAGTAAGGGATGACAGAAGATCCCTTCTGAATCAGAAGTATGAAGCCTTCCGGCAAGGACCCAAGGACACCATTGCAGACACTTTTGAGAACTTCTTCAATATAGTTAACAGCCTAAGAGTATATGGCCAAGTATTCAAAAATGGAGAGCTGAATGACAAGTTTCTGAGGTCCCTAACCAAGTAGTGTGACAACAAAGTCTATGCCATTAGAGAATTTGGCAAGTTAGCTGAGACTGATCCTCAGAACCTCTTTGTAAAGCTGATATCCTATGAACTTCAGATTAATTCTAGAAAAGCTGAAGAAGAGAAGAGTCGATTCTTTCCCAAGGAGAAGTCTGTCGCTCTGAAGGTAGACAGCTCAAGGAAGGGCAAAGCTGCTTCACCTGCCCCTGCTCAAGTTGAAAGTGAAGAAGAATCGTCTGAGCCAAGCACTTCAGGCTCAGAGCTATCTGAAGAAGAGTTCTCACTACTCTCAAGACAGTTCAAGAAATTCTTGAACAAGAAAAAGTAATGGAGAGGCAAGGATGCCTCATACAAAAGATCACGACATGATGGTGATCGACGACAGAAGGGCTCAAGTAGCCACGACAGGTATAAGTCTAAACCGAACAAACATATTTCTACTGACATAGTTTGTTACTGTTGTAATAAGCCAGGTCATGTAATTGCTGATTGCCCCCCATAAGAAGAAGGAGGGTGTCAAAAAAGAGAAGAAAAAAATCCTCTTATCACAAAAAGAGAACAGAGAGAAGCCTGGTAGCCAAAAAGGGCAAGACTCTCAGTGACACTGACTCATCTGAGTCAAGTGAAGAAGTGGAAGCATACTTTGGTCTCATACATACTGACGAATAAGAAGAGCTCCAGTTCACTGGGGAGGTAAAATCTCATACACCCCTCTCTGAATCTGATTTCTCTGATCATGATCATGAGGACAGCTCTTCTGACGATGAGTCTGAACTCATGGCCCAATATAAGGAGTTGATCAAGGCCTACGACAAATGTAGAAAGGTCGTGAAAACTCAGGCTAAAGAGATTAAGTCTCTAAAGGCCGTAGAGAGCTCTCTGAGAGATGAAGTCGTTAAGATGGACTCACTCAGAGAAGAGTTGAATACTGTTGTTGATGAGTATAGTAAGGCTCTCGAGCACCTTGATCTGAAAGAGAAGATCATCAAGGAATTGAAAGAGCAATTTGATGCTGAAAAGAAGCTTGCTGAAAGCTTCTCAAAGCCCAAGACTATCCTTCCATTAGTTGCTGAATTCTCAGCTCAGACTAAGGGTGCTGTCTTAGGCTATGTTGAGGCTCCTAGTAAATCCTCTAGGAGAAATAAGGCTCAGCGAAAGAATAAGGCAGCCAAGAAGGCTTTGGCCAAGGAAAAGGGGAAAGCTCCACAAGATCAGAGTACATTTAAGAAGGTTGTTTTTTCTACTAACAAGTTTGATCATGACTCCTCCTACGGTCACTTCACTAGGCCTACTTATGTAGAGCCCAAGTCGTGGTACCAAGGATGGACACGCCCTCGAAACTTTGGTGAAAGTGTCTTTAAAGAACCTTATGAAGAGATCACTCTTAAGAGCTTTGACCCTTTTAATCATGGTCATAACATCAAGAAGGCTCCAAAAGTTAAGCCTATTATTGAAAAGCATATGAAGGAGAAGAATCCTTGTGAATGTCTTCACCATGAAGCTTCTACCTCCAAGTCTGCTGCCCCTGCTAGACCACAATCTCTAATGGTCAAGCAGGAGAGAATTAGGCAAAGATACAACAGGTTCGATTTTTGGTACTGTGGTAGTGTTGGTCACTTTGCCATCGATTGGTGGTTTAATCCCAGAAACTATGTTACCCCTCAGTTTAACAATGTAAGAAAGACTGCTCGCATTATTAATTCATGTAGGGAGAGCAAGCTAACTAGAGACCAAGGACCCAAGTAAGTTTGGGTTCCTAAGGCAAATTGATTTTTTGTTGGGGTTTGTCTCCACAATGCCTCAGATTTGTAGGAGGTCAGACCTTGAACTAAGATGAATTAAGGTGTATTTGATGCTGTGTTTAAGTTGTATGTGTGCAGGTCCTTAATGCCAAGTGTAGACCAATGTCAGTCTATAATGGGTCATCAAACACAGGACCATACAATGTAATCCCTCATTGTGTGATCCAAAGTGTTGGCCCATGTATAGCCTCTCTATTGGGATACACTTCCTTCATGCACTTGGATTGATGGACAGAAGCATTGGAGCTAAGCTTTCTCAGAGAAAATTTTCCCAAGTCCTTTATACTCGAGTATTTCCTTGTAATACACGAGTAAGGTAATTCATACTCGAGTAACTCCTGTTCCATACTCGAGTAAGTGTTTTCTGATACTCGAGTATAACTTCTGATACTCGAGTAAGTTTTCTCCATACTCGAGTATATCTTCTGATACTCGAGTAAGTATGTTCATACTCGAGTAATTGATTTTTGATACTCGAGTAAGTATGTTCATACTCGAGTAATTGATTTTTGATACTCGAGTAAGTATGTTCATACTCGAGTAATTGATTTTTGATACTCGAGTAAAATTCTTCCATACTCGAGTAATTGACTCTGATACTCGTGTATGTAAACGTTTCTCAGGTATATTTTCTGATACTCGAGTTTAGCCTTTTGTTACTCGAGTATATCGACTTGATACTCGAGTATACTTTTCTATTACTCGAGTATACAATTCTGATACTCGAGTATACCATTTTTGATACTCGAGTAATTCATTCTTCTCTCCTGTATTTCTCTCTTTCTATACTCGAGTATACTGCTTCTTGCTACTCGAGTAATCTATCTCTCCATACTCGTGTATATCCTCCATTACTCGAGTATTGCAGTCAACTTCTCCAGAATTTTTCTAAGTCCATTTTCATCATAAGTATTTTGAATCTGTCAATTCTGATTGGTCCACGTGTCATCATTAATCAATATTATGACCGTTGGAACCCACCTATAAATAGGTCTTTTCAGAAATGACTTTTAACAAGCGTTATTACAGAAATATTTTTTTAAGAAAGAGAAATTCCGTGAACCCTAATCTCACGCCGCCGCCATTGCCGTTCACGGAAGAAGAAGAAGAAAAGTTTGGATCGCGACTTTTGTTTTCATCGATCTTTCCTCCAGCGATCCAGAAGAAAGAGAATCACTCGATCTTGCCGAGCCTTGAAGATTCCAGATCTACTTTCTCGATCGAGGTGGTTCTAGTTTTCAGATTCGTGGATTTCTCTCAGGTCATCTTCAACCTTTTTTTTCTGATCAAGCCGAAGTTCCTAAAGAAGAAGACCGTCAAAGATCCAGATCTGAGATTGATGTTTTGATTTTTATTTTTCAAACCAAATTTCATTGTAGGAGATTTTTCTCCGAGACTTGTAGGAAGTTTTGTCTTCCGAGTTTTTGTAGATCCATTTTGGATCGAGATTTGTAGGAACGTGGTTCCGAGGTGTAGGATTGTTTTCAATCCGAGATAGTGGAGTAGCCGAGTCTAGTAATTTGCTAGATCGGTGAGGAAAGTGGACGTACCCAAGATTGGGGAACCACTATAAATCTCTTGTCTTCTGTGATTGCTTGATATTTGCTGTGTTAGTTTTTAATTCCGCATTTGACACGCATTTCACCTATTCACCCCCCTCTAGGTGATTTAGGCTAACAACTTAGACCTCTCAATTGGTATCAGAGGGAGGTTGATCGTTAAAAGGTTAACACCTTGATCGTATCCTTCTAAGTTGTTTCTTGAAAAGTATCAAGCATGAGTAAGACCAAGGATTTTGCTAAACTCCCTATCTGCACCAAGAACAACTTTTCTATGTGGAAGGAAAGAGTAAAGTTCTTCATGGAAGCAGTAGATCCCCGGATCTTCATGATTGTTGAAGAAGGTCCCCACATTCCTATGACTGCATCCACCATAGATCCCACCAAGCAAGTTCCCAAGAAGCTGATGGATCTAGATAAGGATGAGATTGCACTTGTCTCTCTGGACAAGAAAGCCAAAAATATTATAGCAAGTGCAGTGGATGACTCAATGCTGCAAAATCTGATTCATTGCCAGTCTGCCAAGGAGATGTGGCAATCCCTTGTGACTCTAATGGAAGGTACAGAAGAAGTGAGGGATGATCGTAGATCCCTACTGAACCAAAAATATGAAGCCTTCAGGCAGGGTCATAAGGAAGCCATAGCTGACACTTTTGAGAACTTCTTCAAGATAGTAAATGGCCTAAGAGTTTATGGACGTGTCTTCACCAACGGGGAACTCAATGACAAATTCTTAAGATCCCTAACCAAGGAATGGGACAATAAGGTATGTGCCATTCGGGAGTTTGGAAGGTTAGCTGAGACGGACCCGCAAAATCTGTTCGGAAAGCTTATGTCTTACGAGCTGCAAATCAACTCAAGAAAAGCTGAAGAAGAGACAAGCAGGTCTGCATCCAAGGAGAAATCTGTCGCTCTAAAGGCAGATAGCTCAAGGAAGATAATGGCTAGCTCTCCTGCCCCAGTTCCTGAGGCTGATGAAGAAGAATCATCTGAGCCTAGCTCATCTGGCTCAGAACTATCTGATGGAGAGTTCTCCCTACTCTCAAGGCAGTTCAAGAAATTCTTGAACAAGAAGAAGCAATGGAGAGGCAAGGATGCCTCATATAGAAGATCACGACATGACGGTGATCATCGGAAGAAAGGCTCAAGCAGCCATGACAGGTACAATTCTAAACAGAACAAACATATTTCAACTGACATCATTTGCTATTGTTGCAATAAGCCAGGTCACGTCATCGCCGATTGCCCTCACAAAAAGAAAGAGGGTGGAAGAAGAGAGGAAAAGAAATCCTCACACCATAAGAAGAGGATAGAGAAAAGCCTAGTAGCCAAGAAGAGCAAAACTCTCAGCGACTCTGACTCATCTGAGTCAAGTGAAGAAGAGGAAGCTTACTTTGGGCTCATGGCTCATTCAGATGATGAACAAGTCCCCCAGTTCACTGGGGAGGTAAAATCTCACACTCCTCTCTCTGACTCTGATGATGACAATGAGCAAGAGGGCTATTCCTCTGAAGATGAATCTGAGCTCATGAGTCAGTATAAGGAGTTACTCACCGCCTACGAAAAATGTCGTAGAGTAGTGAAAACTCAAGCCAAAGAGATAAAATCTCTACAGGCTAGTGAGAGCAGCTTGAGAGTAGAAGTCAATAAGACTAACTCTCTTCAAGAGAACTTCAATGCTGCTATGGAGGAATACAATAAAGCTCTCAAGCACCTTGACCTTAAAGAGACAATCATCAAGGAATTGGAACAACAACTCGAGGCTGAAAAGAAGCTTGTTGAGAGCTTCTCTAAGCCTAAGACAGTTCTTCCAATCGTTGCTGAATTCTCTGCTAAGGCCAAGGGTGCTGGTTTAGGCCACATTGGCTCTTCTAGTAAATCCTCTAGAAGAAACAAGGCCAAGAGAAAGAATAAGGCTGCCCGAAAGACTCTAGCTGAAGAAAAAGGGAAAGCTCCCTTGGAACCTGTTGTGTTCAAGAAAGTTATCTTTCCCACGAACGAACTCGATTATGAGTCCACCTACGGACACTTTTCTAGGCCAATCCCTGAGAAGCCTAAGTCAAGATACCAAGGTTGGACTCGTCCTCGTAACTTTGGTGAGAGTGTCTTCAAGGCACCTTATGAGGAGATTCATCTTCAAAGCTATGGACCTTATGCTCATGGTCATAACTTTAAGAAGTCACCAAAAGTAAAACCTCTTGTGGATATGCCTATGAAGGGGAAGACTTCATGTAAATGCTCTCATCATGAAGCCTCCTCCTCCAAGACTCAGGTTCCTGCTCGACCTCCTCCTCAGAAAATTAAGCAGGAATACAATAGGCAAAGATACAACAGGTTCGACTGTTGGTGCTGTGGCAGAATCGGTCACTTTGCCATCGATTGTTGGTTCAATCCAAGGAATGTTGCAACCCCTCAAGTTAGCAACGTGAGAATGACCACTCATGAAGCTAATACTCGTAGGGGGAGCTTTCTAACTCGAGACCAAGGACCCAAACATGTTTGGGTTCCTAAGGCTAAGTGATTATAATTGCAGGAATGTCCAAAGACCAACAAAACGCCTATTTGGTATTTGGACAGCGGATGCTCTCGGCATATGACCGGGACAAGAAGCCTACTTCAGAACTACACCTCAGTCTGCAACGGACCAAAGGTCATCTTTGGAGGTTCAGATCGAGGAATCACTAAAGGCTATGGTATGATTTCTAACGGTAGCGTATCCTTCTCGAATGTAGCCTATGTTGAAGGATTGGAACACAATCTAATCAGCATAAGTCAACTATGCGACAAAGGATACGTAGTTGAATTTCATGCTGACAAGTGTTTGATAAAATCGGTTAACAATATGGAAACTATTTTATCAGGCACTCGAAGCAGAAATATTTTCTGTTTGAATTTTATTTGTATAGACTCTTCGACACCAGTGTGTCTTTTGGCAAAAAGTAGTGCATCTCTTGCTGACCAATGGCACAAGAGACTAGCACATATTAATTTCAAAACTATTAATAAATTATTCTCTCAAAACTTAGTGCGTGATGCACCCAAGGTCAAGTGCGTTACGGACAGTCCTTGTCACGCTTGTATCAAAGGCAAGCAAACAAGAAGTTCGTTTAAAAGCATAATAGGCAAGGATTCCAATAGAAGTTTACAGCTTCTTCATATGGACTTGTTTGGTCCACTGCAGGTTAGAAGTTTGGGAGGTAAGGAATATACGTTGGTTATTGTGGATGATTACTCGCGCTTTGCGTGAGTGTTCTTTCTGAAACACAAGTCAGATACCTTCGGTATTTTCACTAATTTTGTCAGGCAAATCCAGAATGAATACAACCGTTCCGTAGTCAAAATCAGAAGTGACAATGGAACGGAATTCAAGTCTGGAGCCATGACAGAATTTTGTGAAAGTCAAGGTATCTTTCATGAGTTTTCCTCTCCCCGCACACCACAGCAAAATGGAGTGGCTGAGAGAAGGAACAGAACACTCATAGAGGCTTGTCGGACCATGTTGAGTGATGCCTCACTTCCGGAGTATTTCTGGGCTGAAGCCGTCAACACCGCTTGTCACGTGCAAAATCGAGCACTCATCAACAAGAACCATGATAAGACTCCTTACGAACTTCTAAAAGGCAGGCAACCAACCATTTCATACTTTAGAATCTTTGGTTGTAAGTGCTTCGTACTAAACAATGGCAAGTATCACACTACAAAGTTTAGCGAGAAAAGCTTTGAAGGTATTTTTGTAGGTTATAGTAGCCATAGTAAGGCCTATAGAGTTTTCAATAGAAAAACTCTGGTTGTGGAAGAGTCGATACATCTTATATTTGATGAGACGAGTCTGTTGCAAAGCAACTCGTCTAGTGTGCCTATTGTAGATGCAGGTACAAAGTTGAAAGAACTCAGCTTGGATGAACCTATTGAAGATAAAGATGAGACGTTCATCAAGATCCCCTCTACAACCACCTTTGGAGAGGGAGATGATCAAGATGAAGAAGACATCCCAGCTGAAGATACAACTCCAGTGGCTAAAGAGATCCCAGATGCAAGGACTTTAGAGATCAGACACTTGAAGGATCATCCTGTTGACCAAATCATAGGAGATCCTCGGGATGGTGTCAGAACTCGTCGAGGTACAACTAACGAGAATTTACACTTAAGCTTTCTCTCACAGGTTGAACCAAAGAAATTTGAGGAAGCCAACTCCGACGCATCCTGGATTCTAGCCATGGAAGAAGAATTAAACCAGTTCAAAAGATGCAAAGTCTGGACACTTGTTCCTAGACCCAAGCATAAGAACGTCATCGGGACAAAATGGGTCTACCGGAACAAGATGGATGAAGACGGAACAATTATAAAGAATAAAGCCAGACTTGTCGCCAAGGGATATCGTCAAGAAGAAGGGATCGACTTCGACCAGACCTATGCTCCAGTGGCAAGACTGGAAGCGATCAGGTTATTTCTTGCCTACGCTGCACTTAAGGGCTTTACCATCTATCAAATGGACGTGAAGTCCGCCTTCCTAAATGGTAACATTAAGGAAGAAGTGTACGTAGAGCAACCCCCAGGTTTTGTTGATCCAACCCTTCCTAACTATGTGTATTTATTACAAAAAGCACTATATGGTCTCAAGCAAGCCCCTCGGGCTTGGTATGAGACGCTGTCTACCTTTCTTCTTGAGAACAAGTTCACAAGAGGAAAGATAGACAAGACATTATTTCTTAGGGAAATAAAAGGCAAGATTTTGCTAGTGCAAATCTATGTCGACGACATCATTTTTGGCTCTACAGATAACAACCTCTGCAAAAAGTTCTCTAAACTTATGCAAGGGAAGTTTGAAATGAGCAGTATGGGAGAGCTGAAATATTTCTTAGGGCTACAAGTGAAACAATCTGTGGATGGAATTTTCATCTCACAGACCAAGTTCACCAAAGAGCTGCTTAAGAAATTCGGAATGGAGAATGCAACCTCTATGAGGACTCCAATGGCCTCAGCTATGTCTCTGGACAAGGATGAGAAAGGGAAACCTTTTGATGAAACCAAGTACAGAAGCATAATTGGGTCCTTGCTCTACCTTACTGCAAGTAGGCCAGATATAATGTTCTCGACATGTGTATGTGCTAGATTTCAGGTGAACTCTAAGGAATCTCACTACATCGCTGCAAAGCGAATCTTGAGATACCTCAAAGGAACACCAAATCTTGGCTTATGGTACCCAAGAAGTAATGATAGTGAACTAATTGGATTTTCAGATGCAGATTTTGCAGGAAGCAAAGACGACAGGAAAAGCACCTCCGGGACTTGCCAATTCCTCGGAAGGAGACTCATTTCCTGGAGCAGTAAGAAGCAAAACTGTGTAGCCATCTCAACGGCTGAATCAGAGTACATCTCTGTAGGGAGCTGTTGTGCACAGCTTTTGTGGATCAAGAATCAGTTTGAAGATTACAACATGAAGTTCCAGAACATTCCACTGTTCTGTGACTCTTCCAGCGCAATTGCAATAGCCAACAACCCAGTCTCCCACAGCAGGACCAAGCACATAGAGCTTCGCTACCATTTCATCCGGGAGCATGTGGAAAATGGAGACATAGATCTTCAATATGTCTCCACAGACAGGCAAGTTGCAGATATCTTCACCAAGCCGCTGGATGAGTCCAAGTTTTCATTCTTCAAAACTGAGCTTGGACTGCTTAACAAAGAAGACCAATGATGGACTCAGAAATTTAGAAGTGGTCAGAAATGTTGGATACTCTGAGGTACAGTTTTTTTTCTTGTGAAAATTCCTTCAAGAAATTTGAGACTCGAGAATAGTTACATTTACACGAGTGAAATAGTGAATACTCGAGTAACAAGTCAAATATACTCGAGTAATCAAATCAATACTCGTATATGCACTCTTTATACTCGAGTATGAAAAGTCTTCAGAATTTAATACTCGTGTATTGAACTTCATATACTCGAGTAATCAGATTGATACTCGAGTATGAATTTCTTATACTCGAGTATGGAAAAATCCGTCAAGACTTAATACTCGTGTATACTCAGTACATACTCGAGTATATGTTAAGGATTACTCGTGTATAGTATGACCTAATCGAGTATACTAAATCCAATACTCGTGTATGCCGTAAACTTCTCTCGTGTAATCGGATTTCTCTGGAATTTTTCAAACTCTCTATTCGCACAACGAATTTGCCGCCTCATTCGGGTATGTTTTTATGTTTAATCATTTTTAGACCTAATTAGGATTAATTATATATATATATATAAAACGAAAACGTCCATTCCACTTCTCATTCACTCGTGTATCCGCCGACCTATCGTCTTCCCGACTCTGTCTCGTCGCTCTTCCGTCGCCGCCGATTTCTCAGTTTCAGATGGCTCCTCCGTCGTCCAAGATCGGAATCGGCTCCGAACTAGTTCCAGATGGTATTGCAGACCTCTCAGATGACTTCCGCAACCTTCTCATTCTGTTCGACACCGCTGGATTGACCTACCTCCTCCAGACGCCGTGCAAGGCTATTATTCCCGCAGTGGAAGAGTTCTACAAAAACCTAAAGGTTAAACGAAATGGAAAAGTTCTAAAGACCAAGGTCAGAGGACTCAAAATCCGATTGGACAAAACCTCAATCTCTGTTTTACTCCGGCTGCCCGTCGTTGAGGAAGAGGATGAACTCACAACCGCAGATTCTGACAGAACAGCCCTATACTGTGGGGTTGATCCCGAGTGTGATACTTTCAGCAGAGCAGATTGCAATAGAGAGGGAAAATTTCTGATTGATGTTATCTCCAAGGTCATACTCTGCAAGACCTACTCCATCCGAGAAATCTCTCACAACATGTTTGAGATCATGCAAGCCATCGTCTGCAGAAAGAAGTTCCAGTTTGGCATGATGCTACTGGACAAGATTCAGGGGAGCATCAAGCAACCCAGTTTTGCAAGGATTATCTCACTCATCCTCCATGAGATAGATCCTCAGGTTTTTGACCTTTCTAAAGGTATTCCTCTCCACCATATGAAGAAAGTCACCCTCGCCTCCATACATAGATATGAAATCAAGCTTCAAAATACTTCCCAAACCTCCAGACAGCAAGCTGTCATCAGGACCCCATCTCCTCCTCAACATCAAGTTGCTGACACTCTGGGTGCAGCAATTGAGGGGGAGCCTGCCTCTTCTCTTCCTCAGAATCAGGTTTCTTCAGAATCAGTAATTCCAGAACAAGGAGAAATAAGAATTCCTACTCCTCCAGTCTCTCCTCCTCCAGCAGAGATTCCATCAGCAAACCCAGACTCAGAGCTTCCAGACTCAGCAGCCCTTCTGTCTACAGCTGAAGATATCAACAAATTCATTGATGAGCTCAGCTCAGATGCCCCACTCTTCCAGAATGGATCAGCTGCAAAGTCTCCAGTTCAGTCTCCTGCAAGAACCCCAGCTCCATCTCCTGCAAGAACTCCAGTCCAATCTCCAGTCCAATCTCCTGAGAGTGAGTCTAGCAAATCAGCTCATATTCTCCTATCTGATGATGAGATGTCTCCAGATCCTGTGGAGGCACCTCTGAGGACTTTGGATTTCTCCATGCCCTCTCTCCTACCCTCAGAAGAAAATGTTGAAATAGAACCCTTCAAGAGAGCTGTCAGCTCAGTGATGATCACAGAAATCCTTCCTTGGACTGCCCCTGCTCCTGCTCCTGCTGCTTCAGCTCCTGAACCAACCTCAGCTCCCTCCTCTTCAGATATAGTAAGCAAGATTGAGCTTATGCTCAAAGAACAGAGAGATTACTTTGATGCCTCTCTGCAATCAGTAACTTCCAAGGTCTCTGCTCTTGAAACAGAGATGAGCAGAGGCTTTGCTGAGATCCAAGCAAATACTGATGAACCAAAAAGATTGTTCCAGATTGGAGGCAAAGCCTTAGACCACACCATTACAAGCATAGGTGAGCTAAGAAACCAGGCCGAGACAGTAGCTCACAATCAGATCAAGCTAGATGAGAGAGCTGAAATGAATGTTGTGACAGTATGTAATGAAGTGGGCACCTTCAAAGATGAAGCCATTGCAAAGCTAAACATAGATATCAGCAAGGGGGAGAAAGTTGTAAAAGAACAAGTGGACAAACTACATGAGCAAGCTCAAATAGTTGCAAAAGAACAAGTTGAAACTCTCTCTAAACAGGCTCAAACTACAGTGGATGGAATTGTAAAGGAAATGAAAGCAGACATTCTCTCTCAACTTCAATCTGTAAAGTTTTATACCTATGACACTGCTGTGTGGCTGCATAACATGAACTTCCCTAATGCCCAGCTCAACCCAACCATTATACCTCAGCACCTAAATCCTCTTGAAGAGCAACCCTCTGCAGATGCCCCTGTCCAAGCTACCATTCCAGAAAGTGGTGTGCCAGCCTTCTCTCCTAGACCTGAGGATGATGTGACTGAGCCTCCTCTTAACTACTCTGACATGTGGCAAGATGATTTTCTTTCCAGTTCTCAAGGTCCTTCTAAGAAGAAGAGAAAATATGGTGACGACGCTTCTGCTAGCCGGTCAGCCCCCAGGAAAGAGCCAACTACTGAAGGCAGACCACCTGTGATTCATGCTGAAGTATGGAGTCCTACCTCCAAGTCCCTAATTCTTGACACCTTGAGGTTAGTGACAGACCATGGGGAAAACAGAGACAATCATTACAGCTACTCAGAGTGGAAAGCCTATGAAGCTTCACAGATTAAGATCAGGCTACATGACAAAAACTGGGGACACAACAACCCTGCTGCTCCTCCCAGGCCCAGGACTTATTTCCCAAAGCCTTACAGCTACCTGGAGAGGCAAGAGCTCAAAAGGGAAAGGATGCACAAGGATGCTCCATCATGAGTGGATCTGAGAAAGTGGAATTGGACTATTTTGTTTATGTGCTTTAAAAACATTTCCTCATATATATACATTTAATTCTGATTATGGCCATATTTTGTCTATCCTGTTTTAATTAGGTTTATTCTCCTTGATATGCTTTTTGTTCTTTTACTCCTAAGTAATTCACCTTAGTATAGAGAGTGCTGACATCTACAAATAGGGGGAGATTGTTGGGGTTTGTCTCCACAATGCCTCAGATTTGTAGGAGGTCAGACCTTGAACTAAGATGAATTAAGGTGTATTTGATGCTGTGTTTAAGTTGTATGTGTGCAGGTCCTTAATGCCAAGTGTAGACCAATGTCAGTCTATAATGGGTCATCAAACACAGGACCATACAATGTAATCCCTCATTGTGTGATCCAAAGTGTTGGCCCATGTATAGCCTCTCTATTGGGATACACTTCCTTCATGCACTTGGATTGATGGACAGAAGCATTGGAGCTAAGCTTTCTCAGAGAAAATTTTCCCAAGTCCTTTATACTCGAGTATTTCCTTGTAATACACGAGTAAGGTAATTCATACTCGAGTAACTCCTGTTCCATACTCGAGTAAGTGTTTTCTGATACTCGAGTATAACTTCTGATACTCGAGTAAGTTTTCTCCATACTCGAGTATATCTTCTGATACTCGAGTAAGTATGTTCATACTCGAGTAATTGATTTTTGATACTCGAGTAAGTATGTTCATACTCGAGTAATTGATTTTTGATACTCGAGTAAGTATGTTCATACTCGAGTAATTGATTTTTGATACTCGAGTAAAATTCTTCCATACTCGAGTAATTGACTCTGATACTCGTGTATGTAAACGTTTCTCAGGTATATTTTCTGATACTCGAGTTTAGCCTTTTGTTACTCGAGTATATCGACTTGATACTCGAGTATACTTTTCTATTACTCGAGTATACAATTCTGATACTCGAGTATACCATTTTTGATACTCGAGTAATTCATTCTTCTCTCCTGTATTTCTCTCTTTCTATACTCGAGTATACTGCTTCTTGCTACTCGAGTAATCTATCTCTCCATACTCGTGTATATCCTCCATTACTCGAGTATTGCAGTCAACTTCTCCAGAATTTTTCTAAGTCCATTTTCATCATAAGTATTTTGAATCTGTCATTTCTGATTGGTCCACGTGTCATCATTAATCAATATTATGACCGTTGGAACCCACCTATAAATAGGTCTTTTCAGAAATGACTTTTAACAAGCGTTATTACAGAAATATTTTTTTAAGAAAGAGAAATTCCGTGAACCCTAATCTCACGCCGCCGCCATTGCCGTTCACAGAAGAAGAAGAAGAAAAGTTTGGATCGCGACTTTCGTTTTCATCGATCTTTCCTCCAGCGATCCAGAAGAAAGAGAATCACTCGATCTTGCCGAGCCTTGAAGATTCCAGATCTACTTTCTCGATCGAGGTGGTTCTAGTTTTCAGATTCGTGGATTTCTCTCAGGTCATCTTCAACCTTTTTTTTCTGATCAAGCCGAAGTTCCTAAAGAAGAAGACCGTCAAAGATCCAGATCTGAGATTGATGTTTTGATTTTTATTTTTCAAACCAAATTTCATTGTAGGAGATTTTTCTCCGAGACTTGTAGGAAGTTTTGTCTTCCGAGTTTTTGTAGATCCATTTTGGATCGAGATTTGTAGGAACGTGGTTCCGAGGTGTAGGATTGTTTTCAATCCGAGATAGTGGAGTAGCCGAGTCTAGTAATTTGCTAGATCGGTGAGGAAAGTGGACGTACCCAAGATTGGGGAACCACTATAAATCTCTTGTCTTCTGTGATTGCTTGATATTTGCTGTGTTAGTTTTTAATTCCGCATTTGACACGCATTTCACCTATTCACCCCCCTCTAGGTAATTTAGGCTAACAACTTAGACCTCTCATTTTTGACTGCAGGTATGTCCAAAGACCACCAAAACTCCAATCTGGTACTTGGACAGTGGATGTTCTCGGCACATGGCCAGGACAAGAAGCCTACTTCATTATTACTCATCAGTCGTGAATGGACCAAAGGTCATCTTTGGAGGTTCTGATCGAGGAATTACGAAAGGCTATGATATGATTACTAATGGTAGTGTATCCTTTTCAAATGTGGCTTATGTTGAAGGATTGTAACCATCGTTATGAAAACTGGACCGGACCGGCCGGTTCAACCGGTCGGATCGCCGACCGGTGCACCAGGCGGTCCGGTCTAGGCTCCAAAACCGCTCCAACATAGAACCGGGTCAGAACCGGCGAACCGGACGGTCCGCCCGTAAGAATCGCTAACCGGGCGGGTTTAGCCGAACCGGACGGATCCAACCCCTCATATTAAATGGCATTTTTTTGACAAAAAGCGAATAAGGGGATTCGATCCTTGCACCTTCATAATACTCTTCGTTGTTCATCCAACCAAGCCAATTGGTTTTGATGTATATTGATTGTTTTTTAAATACTTATCCATTCTTTAATTATATTACGGATTACCTATACTTATATGCAATAATCCATTATTCCAATAAATTATATAACATAATTTTTTATATATAATGTGTAATGTATTATTTACTTATATGTATTATATATATTATGTTATATACTTATATACAATATATATAAATATATATTATATATAAATATATATTATATTATGCACATCTTTATCACTTATGGGTGCACGACTTAATTAAAGTATAAAATATTAATATTGAGATTAAGATGATAATAAAATATATTGAAATTTAAGATTTGAGAAAAATTATAATAGATAATTTTAATATTTATTATATTATATAACATAACAGTTCAACCCCGGTCCGACCGGTCCAATCGGTCAGACCTTGAACCTTTGATCTCTCCAGTTCGTTCTCCGGTTCGGTTCTCAAAACCTTGATTGGAACACAATCTCATAAGCATAAGCCAACTCTACGATAAAGGATACATAGTTGAATTTCATGCTGATAAGTGTTTGATAAAATCAGTTGAAAATTTGGAAATGATTTTATCAGACACTCATAGTAGGAATATATTTTGTTTAAATTTTATTTGTATAGACTCTTCTACACCAGTGTGTCTTTTGGCAAAAGATACTGCGTCTCTTGGTGACCAATGACACAAGAGATTAGCACATTAATTTCAAAATTATTAATAAATTATTTTCTCTGAACTTAGTACGTGATGCCCCAAATGTCAAGTGTGCTAAGGATAGACCTTTTCATGCATGTGTGAAAGTCAAGCAAACAAGGGCAACTTTTAAAAGCATTATAGGCAAAGATTTTAATAGGTGTCTACACCTACTATATATGGAATTTTTCGGTCCACTACAAGTTAGAAGTTTAGGAGGTAAGGATTATATGTTGGTTATTGTTGATGATTACTCGAGCTTTGCATGAGTGTTCTTTCTGAAACATAAGTCAGATACATTCGATGTCTTTATAATTTTTGTTAGGCAGATCCAGAATGAATACAACTGCTCCGTAGTTAAAATCAGAAGTGACAATGGAACGGAATTCAAATCTGGGGCCATGACAGAATTTTGTGAAAGCCTAGGTATCTTTCATGAGTTTTCCTCTCCCCGTACTCCGCAATAAAATGGAGTAGCTGAGAGAAGGAATAGAACGCTCATAGAGGCCTACAGAACTATGTTGAGTGATGCTTCACTATTGGAGTACTTCTGGGCTGAAGCCGTCAACACTGCATGCCACGTGTAAAATCGAGCACTCATAAACAAGAACCACAATAAGATGCCTTATGAACTTCTAAACGACAGAAAGCCGACTGTTTCATATTTTAGAATCTTTGGCTGTAAATGCTTCGTTCTTAACAATGGGAAGTATCATACTACTAAATTTAGTGAAAAGAGTTTTGAAGGTATTTTTGTAGGGTATAATAGCCATAGTAAGGCATATATGGTATTTAATAAGAAAACCCTAGTGGTTGAAGAATCTATACATGCTGTATTTGATGAGACGAGCTTGCTGCAAAGCGACTCTTTTAGTGTGTTTGTTGAAGATGCAGGTTCAAAGCTAAAAGAACTCAACTTGAGTGAGCCGATGGAAGAAAAAGGTGATAAGTTTATCAAGATCACCACTCTAACCCCTATTGGAGAGGTTGATGATCAAGTTGAAGAAGCTACCCAAGTTGATGAAGTTACTCCTGTAGTTAAAGACACTCTGGATGCAAGGACTCTAGAGCTCAGACAACTGAAGGATCATCCAATGGATCAAATCATAGGAGATCCCCAGGATGGTGTCCGAACTCGTAGAGGTACAACTAACGAGAATTTATTTTTGAGTTTTCACTCACAGGGTTAACCAAAGAAGTTTGAGGAAGCCAACTCAGACGCGTCGTGTATAATGGCTATGAAAGAAGACCTAAATCAGTTCAAGCATTGTCAAGTATGGAAACTTGTTCCAAGACCCAAAGGTAAGAACGTCATCGGAACCAAGTGGGTTTACAGGAACAAGATGGACGAGAATGGAACTATCATAAAGAATAAGGCCAGACTCATCGCCAAGGGATATCGATAAGAAGAAGGAATCGACTTCGACCAGACATATGCTTC
This sequence comes from Platanthera zijinensis, assembly GCA_039513925.1. Taxonomy (NCBI): domain Eukaryota; kingdom Viridiplantae; phylum Streptophyta; class Magnoliopsida; order Asparagales; family Orchidaceae; genus Platanthera; species Platanthera zijinensis. Next base: position 86,836,070 of record CM077090.1, on the reverse strand, counting down.
AGTGGCAAGGCTGTAGGCCATCAGGTTGTTCCTAGCGTATGATGTACTTAAGGGCTTCACCGTCTATCAGATGGATGTGAAATCTTTCTTCCTTAATGGTGAAATAAAGGAAGAAGTGTATGTGGAACAATCTCTAGGTTTCGTCGAGTCTAACTTTCCTGATTGTGTTTATCTGCTATCTAAAGCTTTATATAGTTTGAAACAAGCTCCTCGAGCTTGGTATGAGATGTTGTCTAGTTTTCTTCTTGAGAATAAGTTCATAAGGGGAAAGATAGATAAGACATTATTTCTTAGGGAAATAAAAGGCAAGATTTTGCTAGTGCAAATCTATGTCGACGACATTATTTTTGGCTCTACTGACAACAAATGCAAGGGAAGTTTGAAATGAGCAGTAGGGGAGAGCTGAAGTATTTCTTAGGACTTCAGGTGAAACAATCTAAAGATGGAATTTTCATCTCGCAAACTAAGTTCACCAAGAACTTGATTAAGAAATTTTGAATGGAGAATGCAACCTCTATGAGGACTCTAATGGGTTCAGCTGTGTCACTGGACAAGGATGAGAAAGGGAAACCTTTTAATGAAACCAAGTACAGAAGCATAGTTGGATCTTTGTTGTACCTTACTGCCAGTAGATAAAACATAATGTTCTCCACATGTGTCTGTGCTAGATTTTAAGTGAACTGTAAGGAATCTCATTATGCTGCTACAAAGCAGATTTTGAGATACCTTAAAGGTACACCGAATCTTGGCTTATAGTACCCAAGAAGTAATGATAGCGAACTAATTAATTTTTCAGATGCAGACTTTGCAAGTAGTAAAGGCGATAGAAAGAGCACTTCCGGGACTTGCCAATTCCTTGGAAGGAGACTCATTTCTTGGAGCAGCAAAAAGCAAAATTATGTCGCAATCTCAACGGTCGAATTAGAATACATTTCTGCTGGCAGTTGTTGTGCACAATTGCTTTGTATAAAGAATCAACTGGAAGATTATAACTTGAAGGTCAAAGACATCTTATTATTTTGTGACTCCTCCAGTACAATAGCAATAGCCAACAATCCAGTCTCTCACAGCCGGAGAAAGCACATAGAGCTGAGATACCATTTCATTTGGGAGCATGTGAAGCATGGGGACATAGATCTGCAGTATGTTCCAACTGATAGGCAAATTGCAGACATTTTCACGAAGCCACTAGACGAGACCATGTTCAGTTTCTTCAAAACTGAACTGGGTATGCTTAACAAAGAGGAATAGACAAGGTGGACTCATTTCACACCTCAGAATTCAAGGTTTATTCAAAAAGGTTAGAATTTCTCTAAGTGGACTTCATCTCGAGAGAAGGAATGACTACTCGAGAACTCGAATATGAATACTCGAGTACTTCTCTGAATTATCGAGAACTAAGTAAGTCACTCGAGTGATATCACTCGAGTACTAAACTTCTTCTCGAGAAATAGAATTGTACCACTCGAGTATTGTCATACCGCCACTCGAGTACAGCTATTCCATCACTCGAGTACTGAAATTCCACTCGAGAAATGACCTGCCATTTTCTGAATTCCTTCAAATTTTTCATTTTTGAAACCAGCATCCTTTCCGCCGCTATCTAAGGTATATTTAAGCTTTATTAGACTCCTAATCATCATTACTAGGGTTATATAAATAGAAAATATCAGATTTCAAGAATCTACTTGAGTTCAAATTCCTCAAAAAGACTCTTCTCCTTCCGCCGCTCACATAGAGCACTCCGCCGTCGCTGTCTTCTTCCAAACTATCTCTCGCAGTTCATTGAAGGACATGTCACCACCGTCGAAGATTGGGATAGGCAGTGAGTTGGTTGTCACCGGCATAACAGAAATTTCTGATGACTTTAGGAATCTACTGATTCTTCTCGACACAGCAGGTCTAACGTTTGTTCTTCAGTAGTCGTGCAAAATACTCTTTCCAGAGGTTGAAGAATTTTTCAAGAACTTAAAAGTTCAGGGGAATGGGAAAGTGTTGAAGTCCAAGGTCAAGGGAATCAAGGTTAAACTTACCAAAACTTCTATTTCATAACTTCTTAAAATGCCTGTAGTGGATGAAGAGGATGAAGTCACTGAAGAAGATAATGACAGAGCCTGTAATTTCTGTGATATTTCAACTGAAGTAACATCCATCAGAAGGCCAGACCTCAATCCAGAGAGCAAGTTGCTAGTGGACATAATTGGAAAAATACTTTTGTGCAGGACTAGCTCCATCTGTTTCATAACTAATGATCTTTTTGACATTATGACAGCCATTATCTGAAGGAAGAGATTTCAGTTTGGCATGCTTATTCTAGATAAGATCAGAGAGAGCATTAAGGCTCCAAACTATGCAAGGATCATCTCATTGATATTACATGAGATTAATCCAGAGGTGTTTTATTTCTCTAAGGCAACAACCCTCCATCACATGAAGAAAGTTTCTATCTCCTCCATCCAAAGATGGGAGTTAAAATTGCAGAACTCGGCCCAAGCTCCCCAAGAACATAAGCAACCTGTTGCAGAGGAAAGGACCCAATCTCCCTCTCTCCATAATGTTGCTGGCACATCTGGTGCTTCAGCTGTAGGGGAGCCTGCCTCCTCTGTGCAACAAGTTAGAGTGCCCTTTCCTCCTGCTCCTTCTGGTCAGCAAGACAGAGTACCTTCTCCACTTCCATATACATCTATCCATCCATCCTATCCAGAATAAATACTGTCAGATGCACAAGTTCAAGAGACCATCCTCTCCACTACTGAAGATATAAACAAGATGATTGAAGAACTTAGCTCAGATGAGCCTCTACCTCCCCTCCATAAAGAAAATGCTGAAGAGCCATCCAAGGAACCCTCTCCTATACCATCTCCATCTCCTACACCATCTCCAGAGTCACCTATTGATCACTCCCCTGCTGCAGACAAAGAACAAGAAGACACTGTACTTATTTAAAATGAGAATGAACACTCTCTAGAACAACCTGAAGCTCCCTTGAGGAGATTAGATTTCACTCTTCCCACCATCACTGGTGAGGAAGGAGATGTACTAATTTATACTACAAGAGCTCAGAGCTCTATAGTTGTTGAAGAAATTGCACCCTGGAATTCCCCTCCTCCTCCATCTTCTGTTACTCCTCATGTTACTGCTACACCTGTTACATCTGATATACTTAGTAAGATTAAGCAGATGTTACTTGATCAAAGGAAATATTTTGATGGTTCTCTGAAAGTTGTCCAAGACAAAGTCACAACATTGAAAATAGAAATGAGCCGAGGATTTGCTGAGATTCAACATAATACTGATCAACTGAAGCATCTCTTCAAAATAGGTGGAAAAGCATTGGATCACACTATTACCAGTGTTGGGCAGGTAATGGATCAATCAGTCACTTTTGCTAATAATCAAATTCAATTAAAAAATAAGGCCCAAGAGCACCTCATAAAGATCTGTGAAGAGGTGGGTACCTTCAAAGATGATGCAATAAGCCAGCTAAGTATAGAAGTCAGAAAGGGTAGGATCTTGTAAAAGAAATATTTAGAAAAATCAGAGATGTCAATAAGCAAACTCTCTGGGAAGAGAAGGTGAAAGAAATTCATACTGATGTTAAAGCCCAGATTCAGTCTGTGAAGTTTTATACTTATGATACTACAGTATGGATGCATAATCAGATATTCCCAGACTTCCAAGCTGATCCTAACATCATTCCTCACCATCTGAATCCTCTTGCAGAAGGCCAGCTTGCTCAGATGCCTACCTTTTCTCCTAGGACTGAAGGGGAAGCTCTACCTCCAGAATCTTATTCTCAGGTATGGGAATCTGACATTCCTCAAGATCTGCCAGAAATTCAAATTCCTAAAAGAAGGAAATATGGAGATGAAGCTTCGGCCAGTAGTTCTTTTCCAAACCCAGAGGCAGAGAAAAGGAAAGCTCATGAGTTTGCTGAAATCTGGAGCCCAACTTTCAAATCCTTGATTCTTGATACACTGAAGCTTGTTATAGATTATAATGAAAGTAGGAACCTTCATTATAGCTCTTCTGAATGGGAATTGTATGAGAAATCTATGACTAAGAGAAGCATCCATGACAGAGAATATGAGAGGAATAATCCAAATGCACCACCAAGACCTCCCAAGTACTATCCCAAGCCCTTCAGTTATCAAAGGAGATGATAAGAAAAACAAGACAGGCAGCATCAGCAACAACAGTAGCAACATCAAAGATAGGAATGGTTATATGTTATGAGATTGAGGATTGAATCTATGTAGAGATGAAATCTTGAAATATTTCTAATTAAATAATTCTTAGTTTTGATGATTATCCTTTAATTTCTAAATTTCATGCATTTTGTTCTATGCTTGCTTTTTAATATCTAGTTCTTTTTATTTTGGTATAATTCATCTTAATGTAGAGGGTTCTGACTTCTACAAACATGAGAGATTGTTGGGTATTATATCCACAATAACCTAGATTTGTATGAAGTCACCCTTGAACTAAGATGAATTAGGTTGTATTTGATTTTCCGTTCTAGTTATGTGCTTGTAGGACTTATTGCCAAGTGTAGACCAATGTCAGTCTATAGTGGGTCATCAAATACAGGACCATACAATGTAATTACTCATTATGTGATCCATGGTGTTGACTCATGTGTAGCCTCTCTATTAGGATACACTTCTTTTTCAATCACTTGGACTTATGAAAGAAGACTTGATACTGTTTGGAATGAAGAACTGAAGTTTCATAAAACTGAGAAAAATTCTAAGTGTTTTACTCGAGTGAAGTTCTAGTATTCGAGTAGAAACCTTAGAAGCACTCGAGTAGATCTATTCTACAATTCGAGGATGGAAGTGGTTCTCGAGTTGATTATATCTAGCACTCTAGAAGCCAAGTCCAGCACTCGAGTAGACCTGCTCTCCTTCTTGAGTGATCAATGTTTAAGTCTCAGAAATTTTATAAGTTAAGTACTCGAGTAGTCTAGCTGAGTACTCGAGTAGTTGAGTAGCTTAATTCGAGTGACAGAAGATAGATCTCGAGAAAATTCAAAGACCACTCGAGTGGTACATCCTTGTACTCGAGTAGTTCATTTAGTACTCGAGTAGTCCAGTTCAGTACTCGAGTTATCGACATTGCCTCTAGAATTTTATCCAAGTCCAAGCTCTCGAGAAGTTCAAGTCTACCTCTCGAGAAGTATATCTAGCACTCGTGTGATCTCTTAACCACTCGAGTGATTTCTTTCTTTATCCAGAATTTCAAGAATAACCTCATCTTGAGTATTCAGAGTCATTCACTCGAGAGCCAGTTAAGTCACTCGAGTAGTATATTTCTTACTTGAGAAATGCCGACTCATTTTCAGAAAAATTCTTTAAGTTTCTGTCAGATCGAAATTTTGAATTTCGTGATATGACTGGTCCACGTGGCCATCATTAATGATGATTATAACCATTAGGGAGATCTTATAAAAGGTCCTATCATTATGACTAACCCTAAGCAAGTTATTCTAAGATTTCTGGTCGACCGACAATTCTATTCTTCTACAGAAAGCCGCCACTCGCCTTTAAGAATGCCAAGGACTACTTTCGATCCAGATCGATTTGCAGATCAAGAGATTCATCATTCTGCATCTACTCCTTGATCGTATGAGTAAAAGTTTCTCAGAATAGATCTAGCCAAGAGTCTTCTTCTACAATTTCTGATAAAGCCGCAAAGTCCAAGAAATAATACCTAGGGAGAGATTTTCAGATCTGAGAAGATTACTGTTTGTATTGTACAAATTTCTTTTTAATCTTGTAGGAGATTATTCTCCGAGTGTAGGAGATTTGTTCTCCGAGTTGTAGAAATTTTTCATCTTCCAAGTGTATATATCTTTTTGGATCGAGATTGTAGGAACGTTGTTCCGAGTTGTAAGATTGTTTTCAATCCGAGATTAGTGGAGTAGCCGAGTCTAGCGTATTGCTAGATCAGTGAGTGGAAAGTGGACGTACCCAAGATTGGGGAACCACTATAATTCTTGGTGTTCTCTGTGAATGCTTGGTTGTTTTCTGCTGCATTAGTTTATTAAAGTTTTTATCCTACAAAAAGACGCACAAATCACCTATTCACCCCCCTCTAGGTGATTTAGGTAGACAACTTGAACTCTATTTCAGTTATGTTCCTCCAGTTTCTTTACAAGATTTTTCTACACATTCTTTTGATGATTTTATCGAAGACTGTGTTCTTTGCAAAGCAGAACTATACAAACAATTATCTAAACTTAATAAACTTGCTTTAGAATTTAAAATATGATGAGAAAAAATAAAACTAAAAGGTTACAAAAGAAAAGTAAAAAAAATAACAAGGGGCTATACATACTGGAAGAACTTCTATCTCTCGGCTTTCTCAAGAAAACTGACACGACCGTGTTCCCTGGCAACGACACTGTACACTTGATGCGCATTTGTCAAGTGCACCGGTCTCTCAAGTAATATAAAATGGGAATAACTCTCCAAGTATCGATCTGTTGAGAAATACAACAAGGTGGAGTCTACTTTTGAGGAAGGACTTTAGATTGAAGTCCTTAGGTTGGGGTTATGAGTTAGTTGATTTGGTTTGTGGAAAAATAAAATAAAACTACACTAAATAAACTACTCCTATACAGGCCGCTATGCACTGCTTCGCTCGGCGGGATCAAAACTACGCAGGTCGTTATGCACTGCTTCACAATATGGATGGACGAGTATGCAAAGTGGATTGTGGGTCGCAAGCACCTCGTCATAAAGAACGCAACTAGCAATTGCTAGTGCGCAAACCAACATGACTAGGTGGAGGTTAGTGGGATGGAAGGCTTGTAGAATGGAGTGGAGGGTTTGCGTATTGGAGTTGATTGTGGCAGAAAAATCAGCACACTTCAAGCACAAACTAAAATAACAATAATTTTCATAAACATGAAAATAATACTACTACTCATGTTTAGTAGGCATAGATCATCATAAGAAAAGAAGATTACATTATCAACAAAAAATCAAGAGAAGAAAAAGGCTAAGATATGACCAAGTCCGGAGGCTTGTTGTAGACTAACTGTAGGAATCACCGGGTTGTCAATCTGTGTCCTACCTCGGTCCTAACTATCATCTGGGGTAGAGGAGGGTTATCACCACCTCTTAATGGACCCGTCTTCTCTGGTAAACAATAATCCAGCCACGTCCATGGCTTAGATCTCCTTGATCGGTGTTGGATGATGTGAAGCGGCCTAGGTCAAGAGCCCCAAAGCATGGAGAAAGGAGGAGGAGGGAGGAGCTCTTCTTGCAGCGAAACGATGAAAAGAAGCAAAAGTCCTGAATTAGGGAAAAATTGCAGCTTAAATAGTACCCAGTCAGAAAAAAAGGAACGCACGGTTGAATGCACGACCGTGCGCACATTGTGCGCTAATTAAAGTACAGGAATGCCCAACATGGGAAGACGACTCACCCATGTGTTTATGAGCATGCACGGGACCCCAACTCGTGTGAGAACAAAGCGCACAGGTGGAGTCAGTTCGCAATAAAATTTGGCAAAACCAATAGGCCTGCATCTCTACCATCTACCTGCTCATGGCATCGCTACTCTGCTGCAGGCTCTCGATCACCGCATCATTCTGCGCTCCGGATGACTCACCCTCGGATAGGGGAGTCGATCGAGTCGCAGGACGTCTCACCATCCTAAAATCATAACAACACTAGTTAGATCCTAGTACAACGGCTAGAACAAACTACAAGTACAGACAATACATATATAGATATGAACTTAAAGCTGCTAAACTTGCTCTGGGAGTTTATCTTATTACAAAAATTGATGTTATGCCCTAACCTAGGATGGTTAACCACCACCATACTAATTCATGTGCCTAGATCGGGAATGCATGACTTTATATTGCTTTTGACTTGAAAGCTTATGTGTGTACATATGTAATCCTGCTAGTCTTTAGCTTGGCACGTTGTCCTTCTGCAATGTTATGTTATGCATGTTTTGTGCTATGCATTCTAAAAAAAAGGCCCTATTGTATGTTATGAGAGGCGTACACATGAAAATATTATGCATCCCATACTACATAACATTCTCATACAACAAAAAAGAAAAAGAGCTAGCCGCAGCCATATTGTGAGGTTATGCATCCCATACTACATAAGCCTCACATGTTGCCCCTATGGTGGATCCATATACGAACACATATTATTCATCCCATACTAAATAATATTCCCCGTACACTTCATGTTATGCTATGAGTGTAGTGTTCGTGCTTTTGCCAAGACGTGCTGATGACATATCGATGTGTGATTGACATGATGCTGAACTACTAATGCAATCAAAGGTTGCCTGACTGACTTGTCAAGCAACCTCCCTCTGATACCAACTGTCAGAACCCGCATTTTATCCGAATTTAGGAATTATCAGAGTATGAGAAAACACGCGTCATGATGCCACGTCGAGCAGGGGATAACTGCTGACGCTCAGGCAAAGCCATTTACTTTACTTTAAGGAAGAAATTCATGAGTTTAATGATTAGTAAATCAATTATATTTTAGAGGTCGTATCCCTCGGCTCGGTGGATCACCTAGTCCACAGTTTAAAACTATACTTATACGCTGCGGAAAAATACTTTATTCAGGTTTGATATCCTAAGGAGTGTATAAGAGCCCAAAGAGGTCCACTTATGCTATGCAAGACTCTACATTTATTTTATACTATATACAAGAAAATGATCTTTTTACGTTATTTGGAAAATAGTGATAAGTTTTATAAAAACATGCTGATCATGCGATATACTTATAATAGTGTTTTTAGGTTTAAAAATAACTAGCAACCTAACATAAAACCTCTCTAGAGCAAGTAGACTATCTCCAGAAAATGGTAGCAGCAAAAGTAACATATCTAGTACAAAGGTAAAAACTACCAGTGGGCGCCAACAACTTGACACGAACCCACTAGCAAATATATATGTCTGTAAGAAAAGTGCAGTAAACTACCTTACTAGACAAAACAAGAAGGGTCTCCAAAGCCCAAGAAACCATCAGCAACACCACAGTAACTTAGCCACCTAACTGGCTACTGCTTAGAACCTAAGGCATTCAAAAGAAGAAAGAATACCTCAGCAAGCAAAATAAGGAATACTGCACGAAAGTGTGAATCAGATGATAAATGAAAGAGGAAAAAGACAAAGCAGTAAAAGTCACAACTTCCCAAGGCAAGACAAAAAGAAATGCACTAGGTGCGAGGAAACAGCATCAACCCTGCCCAGAAACTACATCCTGCAGAGTCTACTAAGCTGCTAAGAGCCCAAAAGGCTGCAATCTACAAGGAAGAAACGTCCAACACCCTAAGCTGTGGGAGATGGTAGTAGCAAATAAAACAACGTGGACCTGGGTTGGAGGCAAACTCAGTCCCCCAACCACCATTTCCAATCCAACAAAGCTCAAGGGTCTACATGTGAAAGCACTAGGGACCTTCCACCCCCTTGCCCAGCCCGTACCTGGAGCAAGATAGAAGAAAAGGGTGGACACGGCTAAATTACACAACACCTCCTCCATGAAGAGCTTCAAACCACCACTACTAACCATAACCCACGATTCAGCCTTTAGGAAAGTAAAACAAAGTCGACAAGGAACCTCAAAAAAAAATCAAAAATCAAGGAATTCACTCGGGAGCGAAAATCAAGGTAGGTAAAAAGTGTTGAAATGACTCAACACGGCTTGGCGTTGAGTGGGACCCACTCAACGCCTACCCAGACCTTGGCGTTAAGTGAGTTAGCCTCACTCAGCGCCAGAACAGCCATGGCATTGAGTGAGGTTCACTCACTCAATGCCCTCCAGAAGTACAACTCTGGCGTTGAGTGAGCTAGACTCACTCAACGCCAAAACAGGCATGGCGTTGAGTGAGGTTCACCCACTCAATACCCTCCGCGAGAAAAACTCTAGAGTTGAGTGAGCTAACCTCACTCAATGCCAAAACAGCTATGGCGTTGAGTGAGGTCCACTCCCTCAACGCCTTCAGCAAAACAGGCAGTGGCGTTGAGTGAGCTACCCTCACTCAACGCCAAAACAGCTACGGCGTTGAGTGAGGTCCACTCCCTCAACGTCTTAGCACTAAACCACAAAACCCAACGGTTGCGTTGAGTGAGTCCACCTCTCCAAATGCCAAAACAGCTTTGGCGTTAAGTGAGGTCAACTCACTCTACGCTAAAGTACTTACCCGCAGGAAAACCCTAAACCAACGCCAATAAGAAGAGGTCGGCGGGAATGCTAACTGATTCTCGCCGAATCGGCGGGAATGCAGGATGATTCTCGCCGAATCGGCGGGAATCCAGATTGATTCTCGCCGAATCGGCGGGAATCCAGATTGATTCTCGCCGAATCGGAGGGAATCCAGATTGATTCTCGCCGAATCGGCGGGAGTCCAGATTGATTCTCGCCGAATCGGTGGGAATCACTGACGATACTTGTCGAAATCGGCGAGAATCACTTGGTGATTCCCGTCGATTTTGACTTAGACGAAATTTCTCACTCACGTCGATTCTACCTAGCCGCAAAAGAATAGGCCAAACTAAGGATTTGAGTGTGTGCACCATACTCAATGCCAAACCCAGGTGGATTTTGGCTTTGAGTGTGTGCACCACACTCAACGCCAAATCCCGAGAGCCTAACAAGACTGGTTTAAACTAGAGCACTACCACCGAAATCTCCCTCTCTCTCTCTCTCTCTTTCGGCTCCACCCGCAAAAGCACCCAACCAGAAATAAAAAAATCTTGAATCTAAATGGTGAAAACAACCAGCGGGTTGAGCAAAAACAGCACAAGGGGGGCTCATAAAGGAAAACTGAAGCACAGAGCTTTAAGCAATCAAAAAGAAAAAAGCTTGGCTTCTATCCTAGGGCTAACCGGGTAGTTAGGAGGGGATAATCAAAACAGCAAGTGCAAAAACCACTTGCCTCGGTTTTTAGGCGAAGCTTGGTCGGCTTTCCCTCCTCTTCACTCGGCACTAGAAGCAGCAACACCTAAAAGCACATCCCAAACTTTAATGGTGGAATCCACAAGAAACCGAAAATCCAAGTCTCCTAACACTCTACGAAAATCAAATATCTTACCGTCGAAATGAAGATCTGAGCGAGAGCAAGCCAAAGACGCTTTCAAAATCGAAATCCGTCCACAAACGCTCCCGGAATCACCGTCCGAAGGCTAGGGCAGTCCGCCGCTTCCGCCTCTGATTTCCGCGAACAGGAGCAGGCTATTTTGGGAAGAAAACGAATGGGCCTGCTAATTCTAATTAAGGCTTTTAAATAAATCTAAGCACGCCTAATCAGCCTTAACCGCCTCCCAAGCCACCGGTTCACTTAAATTAAGAGGGTTTCTAATTAGATTTTACTAATGGCACACCTAAAACGTCACAAAAACCAAACTACCTCGAAATTCGACGAAATTCGCACCGTAGCTAAATATCCACGCTACAAACACAACGGTGAAGTAGAAATTAACTTTCGACGAATATAACTCGAGTTATACCCTCCTGAAGCCAAAATACAAGCATCCCCTGAGAGGCAACACCGGGTCACCCAAAACGACTCGGCTTGCTAGGAAGATCTTACCAATAGGCTACAAAATAGGGCACCCAGTTCTAAGGAGTTAAGACCCCACTCCACAGATGGCATAAGCCAAGAAAATGCGTCACCGTAACGCCAAACGAGAATAAAATAGTCGCAGAAAAATCGGGGGTGTTACAGTCACTCTCCCTAAAAGAAAGTTTCGTCCCGAAACTTTACGCACAACACTTCTACTATAGAAGGAAAAGTAACAGACAAGAGTTACAAGAAGGGAAACATACCGATCAAATCAGGGAAACAGGTGAGGGTAAGCCTTCCTCATGGCCGACTCTAGCTCCCAAGTCACGCTCTCCAAATCCTGATTCTTCCATAGAACTTTGACCATCGGGATGGACTTCCTACGCAGCATCTGATCTTGAGTATCCAAAATACGGACCGGCACTTCAACAAAAGAGAGATTGGGCTCCAACTGGAGCACAACGTCCAAGACTTGCCCACTGCTGCGCACACACTTCCGCAATTGGCTTACATGGAAAACATTATGAACACCTGGGAAGTTTGCTGGCAAATCCAACCTATAAGCTGACACGCCAATCCGCTTCATAATCTTAAACGGGCCCACATACCTCGGGTCAAATTTCTGATTCTTACCAAACCTCTTAACACCAACCATCAGGGAAACCTTAAGAAACACAAGGTCCCCTACATAAAACTCCAAGTCCAACCTACGCTGATTGGCGTTCTTTTCATATCTCTCCTGAGCTATACGAAGCTTTTCTCGAATAAGCTTCACCGCGACTTCCATCTCCTCGAGCACATCCGGACCCAACAAGGGTCTCTCACCTGCCTCAGCCCAAAACATGAGAGTTCTGCAGCGCCTCCCATACAAAGCTTCGAACGGAGCCTTTTGCAAAATTTCTTGATAACTGTTGTTGTATGCAAACTCCATTAGTTGCAACCGCTCATCCCACGCTCTACCGTGATCTAGAATGTAGCATCTGATCATATCCTAAACTATCTTGTTCACCCGCTCTGTCTGCCCATTGGTCTGTGGGTGGTAAGCAGTTGAATACCTCAGATCGGTACCAAAACTCTCCTGCAGACTCTGCCAAAAGCGAGAAGTAAACCGGGAGTCTCGATCAGAAATGATGCTAACAGGCATACTGTGCAATCTGATGACCTCAGACAAGTACAACTCTGCTATCTTCTTCATCGGGCAATCAATCTTATACGGCACGAAGTGAGCACACTTTGTCAGTCTATCCACTATAACCTAGATAGAATCAAATCCCCTCGGGGATTTCGGTAAGCCTGTAATGAAGTCCATAGAAATACTTCCCCACTTCCAAGTCGGGATCTCCAACGGAGTCAACTTGCCACCATGCCTTCCGTGATCGGCCTTCACACGCTTGCAAGTGTGGCACTCAACAACAAATCCGGCTATATCACCTTTCATGTCATACCACCAGGCAATTTGCTTTAAGTCACGATACATCTTTATAGATCCTGGATGGTAGGCAACGCTGGATCCATGAGCCTCTCTGCAAATCATACCTCTAATGTCCCCAACAACGGGGATGCAAAATCTGCCGCGGTACATCAAAGTACCCGCATCATCGATAGCAAAGTCTGGCAACTCCCCTCTCTCGGTCCTGGTGAATAAGTGCAGAAGATCCGGATCGTCCTTCTGGTGCAGTCTGGTCAAAGAAATCCAAGATGGCTCTGTGTTGGTACCCTAGTTTTGATTTGAGTTCAGTCTTCTCTTTCTGTCTCTTGACCCAAGATCTATCTATGGTCAAAGGTTAGTTGATAGGTTAGATTCTCTAGTTGTGTAGAATTGCTTTTCCAGATGAATATTTGGCTAAGTAGTTTTTCGTTTGACTATGGTCGAACGTCGCTCGACTATCGTCGATCAGCCGTTCGACGATCGTCTTCCTGATAGCTCGACTATCTGCTTGATAGGTCGACTATCGGTTGTCTTTGATAGTTCGACTATCTGTTTGATAGGTCGACTATCTGTTCTCTTTGATAGTTCGACTATCTGCTTGGATAGTTCAACTATCTGATAGTTCGACTATCTGTTTGATAGGTCGACTATCTGTCTTCATTTGATAGTTCGACTATCTGTTTGATAGGTCGACTATCTGTTTTGCTTGATAGTTCGACTATCTGCTTGGATAGTTCAACTATCTGATAGTTCGACTATCTGTTGATAGGTCGACTATCTGTGTTGCTTTGATAGTTCGACTATCTGTTGATAGGTCGACTATCTGTGTTGCTTTGATAGTTCGACTATCTGTTGATAAGTCGACTATCTGTTTTGGTTGATAGTTCGACTATCTGCTTGGATAGTTCAACTATCTGGTAGTTCAACTATCTGTTGATAGGTCGACTATCTGTTTTGTTTTGATAGCTCGACTATCTGTTGATAGCTCGACTATCTGTTTTCTGTGATAGTTCGACTATCTGTTGATAGGTCGGCTATCTGTTTTGCTTTGGTAGTTCGACTATCTGTCCTGATAGATCGACTATCTGATATCTCGACTATCTGTCCTGATAGTTCGACTATCTGTTGAGGTAGTTCGGCTATCTTCTTTGATAGTTCGACTATCTGGATCGTTCGACTATCTATCTGATAGATCGACGATCTCTGTGCCTCGTTCGACGATCTCCGAAGGTCGTTCGACGTTTTGCTGTATGCTTTGAATAATTTTGTCGTCTTCTATGATGTGATTTATTTCATATTTTATAAAAGATTATTTGAATAAATTGTGATAATATTTCCATGCAATATCTGTTCCATTCCTTATGCATCAGCTAATCTTTTCTGACAAAGTTGTTTGTCTTATTAACTGAGATATGATTTCTGCTTGATCTGCCAGGCTGTCCTTTATAGCCGTTAGACTCAAAAAGTCTTCCTTGGCCGTAAAGAGTCTCTTCTGATGTGACTTTCTCTTGTATTATTTCATCAGAGTTATTTGCAGCTTCTTAGAAAGCTTTATCCTTTTATAGGATATCTGCCTGCAATATTTGTTTTGCTTTATGGTTTTTGCAGCCCAGCTTGCAGATTTCAATAGAAGACAAGATTCAAACTCTTTTGAGAGCCGTTGTTGCTATTGCTGCTATATAAAGACTTCTTTGAAGAAAGAAATCAACTAGTTCTCATATTCAGAAGCTAACTGCAGCATTCAAACTAAGAACTTACAGTTTTCAACTGCTCTCAGCTCATTCACATTAAACTGAGAAGAAGTTTTAGTTCTTCACTCTTCTTCAACCTGAGTTCTCCTGCCTCCAGGAAGATTTGCACTCGGAGCTTTTTGAAGAAGAAGGAGAAGAAGATAGCTGACTAAAGAAGAAATTTTATTTCATATTATTTATCTTCTTGTAGCTTTTCCCTTCAGATTTTCTGAAGAGTTTCTGCACTGAAGCAAGACTTCACCTGGACATTCTTTTAGCCAGGGGGAGCCTTGATTCTTTAGAGCTTTCTAGCTCAGTGCAAGTTCTTGTGCTTCTCTAATCTATTGTAAAATAGAGAAGACATTCTAACCTCCTTTCCCCCTCCTGTAAAGGGTTATTACTCCCTTCAAAAGTATACCTTGGTAGCAGGGCACCTAACCAAAAACCTGTGTTGGTTTTTAGACACCTG
The DNA here is from genome assembly GCA_039513925.1 of Platanthera zijinensis. NCBI lineage: Eukaryota > Viridiplantae > Streptophyta > Magnoliopsida > Asparagales > Orchidaceae > Platanthera > Platanthera zijinensis. The sequence continues at coordinate 86,820,889 of CM077090.1, read as the reverse complement.
ATCAAAAGTCTAAAGGGTCTCTAGATCTACCTGCAGCAGATCTTGTTGGTGGCAGGGCACCTGATCAAAAACCTGAGTGGATTCCTACCTTGTTGGTAGAAGAGTGGATGTACCCAAGTTGTTTGGGGAACCATTATAAATTCCTTGTGTCGTCTGGATTGTTTATTTAATTCTCTGTGCTGATTGGCTGTGATTAGATTTTAACTAGGATTGCTAGTTGTTGTTTAGGATTCCAAGCCTTAACTGTAATTACAGTTGGCTGCCTTTGTGCACAACACTTGTGTTAGGCTTTAGGGTTTCATCTCAAATATCTATAACCTTCATTCCACAATTAACTCCAAGGGAGTTGAGTAGACAGTCAAACTTTGCTAGTGCAATTTTTGATTACTCTATTCACCCCCCTCTAGAGTAGTATCTATCCCTTTTCTTTCAATTGGTATCAGAGGGAGGTTGGCTGACTGTATTGGCTAACACCTAAGTCACAAATCCTGATAGATACCAAGGATTATAGATATTCACTTTCACTATCATGGCCCAGTCCAAGGATTACTCTAGCACCAGACCTCCAGCATGCAACTTAGCTAAGTTTAGCATCTGGAAGGCAAGGATTAAATTATATATGAATTCTATTGATGAGAGTAACTTTGCTTCTATTTTGACAGGACCACCAAGAGCACCTGCTGCAGCTACTGCCTCATCATCAACTGATATGAGTGCAGTGCTTCCTCCAGATTACAATGATGAATATAAAAAGGCAAAGATAGCAGATGCTAAGGCAATGAACATTCTGGCTCAGACAATGTCTGATGAAGTATTCCAAAAGGTTGCTGACTACTCCTCAGTAAAAGCAATGTGGGATACACTGAACCAGATTGTAGCTGGTTCAGCTGATGAAAGGAAGGACAGGAGGTCCAACCTTATCTCACAGTATGAGAACTTCAAGAAAACTGATGCTGAATCAGTTGAAGCTATGTACACAAGGCTCAGCTCAATCATCAATGAGCTGAGGACTCTTGATAAGGATATTTCATTGACAGAGGTCAATGATAAGATTCTTATGTGCTTCCCTAGCACATGGGATCTGAGGATCTGGCCTATCAAGGAGGCCAGAAGCACAACAGAAATCTCAACAGAAGCCCTTCTCGACAAGCTCAAGTCTTTTGAGCAAGTGCTGAAGTCCAGGGAAGCTGAAGCTGAAGCAAAGACCCCAACTCCCACAAGAAAAGAGCAAACCCTTGCTCTCAAAGCTGCTGATGCTTCTGAAGGAAGCCAGTCCAATGAGGAACTGATGGCATTATTTGCCAAAAGGTTTCTCAAGATGGGAAGGAAAGAATTCAGAAAGAAGTCTTCAAAGTATGAAGATAAACCAAGGTATGATCGTACTCCTTCTAAAGAAATAATCTGCTATGGTTGCAGGAAGCCTGGACATATTCTTCCAGATTGTCTAGAGGAAAAGAACAAAGATAAAAGAAAAGACAAGGATCAGCACAGGAAGCATTCCAAGCCATCCTCTTACAAGAACAAAAAGAAGGAGAGAGGCTTTATTGCTGAAACCTGGAGCGATTCTGATGAGGAATCTTCCTCCTCAAGCTCCAGTGAGGATGAGGAAGAAAAGAAGGCAAAGGAAGTTTGCCTGATGGCAATTAATGCCTGTAGAAATCACTCAGCTGCAGAGAGTTCAGATTCTGATGAAGAAATGTCAACTGAAGATGAGGTATTGTCTTCTTACGACTTTACATCTGATGAATTTAAATCAGATTTTAAATCTTTATGTTTAGATTTAATTAGTTCTGAAAAGGAAATAAAAGAGCTTAGAAATAAACTAGCTGAATCTGAATTAATTACTATTGAAAACATTAGGTTAACAGCAGAACTCACTAATGCTAGTGAAGAAATAAAATTCCTTAAGAATGAATTAGCTAAGTCCAAAAGGTTAGAAGAGTCTCTGAATGGTAGAAGCCTTAAGCTGCTTGAAATAACCAGCATGTCTAACACTAGGTCAGGCAATAACAAATTAGGCTTAGGAGCATCTTCTAGTGAACCCCCAATTGTTCTTAAAAACCATCTTTCAACTCCAGTGAACTTTATCTCAGCTGATGGGATAAAGAACACTGAGCAAGTTAATCAGGTTAATAAAGCCTTAAATAAAGCTAAGAGAGAGAAAAGAAAACAAAAATTTAAGGAATTACAAAGAGCGTCGAACGCAGCTTGACGATCGCAGGCCCAGTGGTCGAACAGAGATCGACGATTTGGGTACCAATCGTCGAACGCCGATCGACGTTTTCAAAATGAATTTCAAAACTACACCCAGAACTTTAGAAACCAGAATGAAAATAGAAACCCTAGGTTCATCGACCCATCATCTGCATGGAGAATCCCACCTAGGAGATCTTACCCGTTAGGTTATCACCCTCAGCCTGCTTATTCATTTATTTCCAGTTTTTCTTATGTGAAAAACAAGGGACCCAAGGTTACCTGGGTCCACAATGTTTAATTGATTTATTTGCAGGTGAAGAACTATCCTATCACTCAAAATAAGTGGTATTTGGATAGTGGTTGCTCCAAGCATATGACAGGAAATAAAGAACATCTGTCAAGGTTCAAGGCAAAGCTTGGCCCAAAGGTAATCTTTGGAGATTCAAGCTGTGGTCAAACTGAAGGCTATGGCAGGATGACAATTGGAGCTGTAAAATTCAAGAGAGTCGCTTATGTAACTGGACTGAAGCATAATCTAATTTCAGTAAGTCAGTTATGTGATGCTGGATACCAGGTATCATTTTCTAACTCTCTTTGTAATATTACTTTAAATAATAATGTTGTATTAGTAGGTATTAGACAAGGTAACATTTATTTAGTAGATTTTAACTCAACTCACTCTGAAATCTGCTTATTTAATGAAGTAACAAATAACAATACTTTATGGCATAAAAGGCTTAGCCATGTTAACCTCAAGAATATATCTAGGTTATCTAAACACAACCTTGTTAGAGGTTTACCTTCTTGCCCCTACAAGAAGGAGAGCCTATGCAAGGCTTGTCAATTAGGCAAGCAAACCAAGAATTCATTTAAATCAGTAAATAAAAGTGATTCTCCTAGAATCCTGTATTTATTACATTTGGACCTATTTGGCCCAATAAATGTACAGAGTCTAAGAGGAAAGTATTACACCCTAGTCATTGTAGATGACTTCTCTAGATTCACTTGGGTGTTCTTTTTGAGAACTAAGACTAATAACTTCAAAGCCCTTACAGATTTTCTATTATGTGTGCAGACTGAGTACTCTACTCATGTGGCCTTGATCAGAAGTGATCATGATACTGAGTTTGACTCTCTTCTCATGCAAGAATTCTGTGAGAGAGAAGGTATCAAACATAGTTTCTCAGCTCCTAGAACTCCCCAACAAAATGGGGTAGTTGAAAGGAAGAACAGAACCCTGATTGAAGCTGCTGGCACATTGTTGGTAGATGCTAATATGCCTCTTTCCTATTGGGCAGAAGCTGTTAGTACAGCCAACTTTGTCTTGAATAGAAGTCTGATACACAAACTTAAGTGTAAAACTCCTTATGAGTTGCTTAAAGGAAAGAAACCTAAAATAAATTATTTTAGAGTATTTGGTTGTTTAGTTTATATTCATAATAATAATAAAGAATATCTTAGAAAGTTTGAAGCAAAAGCTTCAATGGGAATTTTTCTTGGATATTCCCAAGTAAGCAAAGCTTATAGAGTTTTTAATAAATCTTCTTCTAAAATTGAAGAGTTTGTTCATGTGTCCTTTGATGAATCCCAAATGTTTTACAAGGAGAAGGAAACTTCCCCTTCCTCTAGTTCATTACAGGTACCAGAATCTAGCAAAGATGTCACTCAAGAGATTCTTCATCTTTCAACTCTTCATATCACTGAATCAGACAGTGATGAAGACATTGCAGAAGTTGTTGTTATTCCACCAATAGTAGATCAAATTCCTCCTGAGGAATTAATCCCAACTATTGCTGAAGATCACATCCCACCTGCTGATGTTGTCACACTTAGAGATCATCCTACATCTCAAGTGATAGGAGACATATCAGCTGGTGTTCAAACAAGACATCAGTTAAGACAGGATGTGATGCACGCTTGTTTCCTCTCACAGATTGAGCCCCTCACCATTAAAGATGCTGAGCTAGATCCCCACTGGATTATTGCTATGCAAGAGGAACTCAATCAGTTTGAGAGATGTAAAGTGTGGACTTTGGTTCCAAGACCTAAAGGCCAACTGATCATAGGCACCAAGTGGGTGTATAGAAACAAGTTGGATGCAAATGGAATCATTGTAAGGAACAAAGCTAGGCTTGTAGCTCAGGGCTACAGACAGGAGGAAGGTATAGATTATGACCAAACCTTTGCTCCTGTTGCAAGGCTAGAGGCAATAAGGATCTTCTTAGCCTATGCAGCCTATATGAAATTTAAAGTTTTTCAAATGGATGTAAAAAGTGCCTTTCTAAATGGTGAGCTAAAGGAAGAGGTTTTTGTTGAACAGCCACCTGGGTTTGTTTCTTCAACTCAGCCCTCACATGTATTCAAGTTGCAAAAAGCTCTTTATGGACTCAAACAAGCACCAAGAGCCTGGTATGAGACTCTAGCTAGTTTCCTGTTAGAGCACAACTTTGTTAGGGGAGTAGTTGATAGAACCCTCTTCGTCAAGCACCACAAGGACACAATCCTGTTAGTTCAAGTGTATGTGGATGACATTATTTTTGGTTCCACTGATCCCAAACTGTGCAAAAAGTTCTCTAACTTGATGCATTCCAAGTTTGAGATGAGTAGTATGGGTGATCTGTCTTACTTTCTTGGTCTCCAAGTAAAGCAAGATGCTGATGACATCTTCATCTCCCAATCCAAATATGCCAAGAAATTGGTAAAGAAGTTTGGGATGGCTGATGCTTCAGCAATGCATACACCTATGACTACTAATGTAGTTATTGATTCTGATGATCAGGGAAAGCCTGTTGATCAAAAGAATTATAGGCCCATTGTTGGTTCCCTATTGTATTTAACTGCAAGTAGGCCAGACATAATGTTTGCTACATGCCTTTGTGCTAGATTCCAGGTCAACCCCAAGGAATCTCATCTGATTCTTCTCAAGAGAATCTTGAGATACCTGAAGGGATGTCCAAATCTAGGACTTTGGTACCCAGCTGAGTCAGAATTTGAATTAATTGAATATTCTGATTCTGATTATGCTGGCTGTAGAGTTGACAGGAAATGTACCTCAGGAACTTGCCAGTTCCTGGGAGAGAGATTGGTCTCTTGGTTCTGTAAGAAGCAGGCCTCTATATCAACCTCAACTGCAGAAGCTGAATATATAGCAGCTGCTAGTTGTTGTTCACAGATCCTATGGATACAAAACCAACTTTTGGATTATGGGTACTCACACAAGAACACAAAAATCATGTGTGATAGTACCAGTGCTATCTCTATTGCACAAAATCCCATGCACCACTCTAGAACGAAGCACATTGAGATCCGGCACCATTTCCTGAGAGATTGTGTGGAAAAGAACAAGATCAGCCTTGAGTTCATATCCACAGACCTTCAGAGAGGTGATATATTCATCAAGCCCTTAGATGAACAGAAGCATCTGTTCTTTTTAGTTCAACTAGGCATGATTAATGGAAGAGACTAAGTGTGACGTCTGCCTTGTTGAAACTTGTTCAAAGATAGTCGAACGACGTTCAAAGATAGTCGATCGGATCAAGCCTATCGTCGACCTATGGTTGATAATAGTTGATCTGCTTGAAGATCGTCGACCGGCGTTCGAAGATCGTCGAACAGGTCGAGCTCATCGTCGATCTATGGTTGACGACAGCTTGTTGTTTGTGAAGACAGAAATAGTCGAACGATTGATCGACTACTCTGCTTTAGGACCGATCGTCGAACGACCGTTCGACCATCGTCTCCAGTATCTTTTAAATAGATCAACGATCGTTGTTTTAATATAAAGCCAATGGTCGACCTAGGTTAAGAGATAGTTGCTTTTACCGTCGACGGAGAGCGTCTTTTCGCATTCCGTCTTCCCGCTTGCTCTTTGTCTTGCGTTTTCTGCCGCTTCGTCCTCGCCGTCTCTCCCTCGTCTTCTCCAGATCTTTCGATGGCGATTTCTCCAGCGCTCCTAGCAGTAGTGAAGTTTGATACAGGATTCAGTGTAGATTTCGACTCCTTCAGCTGCTGCGAACCCGGAATTGTGGAAATTCTTAATCTGTGCAAAGAACAAGGGTTAGAGAAGCTTATGTCCTCCAGAATAAAGATAAACTCTCAAGAGATCAAAGAGTGGGCATTCACTTCGTCTTCAACTGATAATTTGATGACCGGAACCATTAGCGGAGAAGAGGTAACATTGACTCCCGCTATTCTAACTTAAATATTTGGATTGATAAATGGGGAAGAAGAGTATGAGCAAGATACCCCAAAGTTTGGGAGAATGCTGACCGTGCTGGGACATGCCGAAGGCATTCCCTCTAAGCTGCTCAAAGTAAATTTTCCGTTTAAGATTAAGTTTCTTGCTGAAATAGTCGGAAAAGTGCTACTGGGAAAGCACTCCGCCCACGACAATATTATAAGGTAGCAGTTTGCACTGATGTGTGCAATTGTAAATAAGAAACAGATTAATTGGGCAGGCGTTATGTTTGATTTGATCAGGAAAAAGAACAGCAAGAAAGAAGTTACCCTGGGAAGGGTAGTTGGGATTTTTCTGAAGGAAAAGTATCCCCATCTGTTAGTTTCAGCTGCCACCTCCAAAAACGCCAGCAAGAAGATGGATCCAGCCTTGTTCACCAAATGGAAAAGGACCTTTCTGAAGCTCGCTCCCGCAGGGGTTGCTCCATCTACATCTGAGAGCACCAGGACTGTCTCAGTCACTCCTCCCCTTCAAGAAGCTGGCTCAGCAAACCTCTCCCTTCCATCTTCTTCATCTGCTTTGCCGTCTACTTCAGTTGAAGTTCCATCAACTTCAATTGAAGTACGACCTTCTGCTTCTCACCTTACATCTCCTCCTGCATCTCCTCTCCCGTCTCATCTTGCTGGGATTTCTCATCCCAGTTTTGATTTATTGGTTTCTGAGATCTCTGCTCCTCCTCAGTCTCCAATTCCTTCTTCAGATCACTTTGATCACCCTGCATCTTCTCATCCAACTCCCCATCACTCTCCATCTCCAGTTCCATCTCCAGTTCATTCTCCAGCTCATCAGGAATACACCATTCCTGTTGATCTTCCATCCTCTGAGATTCCCCCATCATCTTCATCATCTGAAATCTCCCCAGCTTTCATTTCTAGCATCTTGGAGCTAATTACCCCCTCAATCAAAACTATGATTGAAGAGGCAATTGCCCCTCTTGTTTCCTCCATATCTTCTTTGACTGCTGTTATTCAAGCACTCTCAAAGTCTGCTGAGCCCTCTTCCTCTAGGGGCCTGGTTTCAGTCTCTACTGAAATCAGGCAGGGGGAGATGCTTCATGAAGATGTCTCTGAGCAGCCTTTGGCCTCCCCTCCAGCAGATCATCATGCAGTGGCAGAGAAAGCAATAGAAGATTCAGCTCCTCCTTCTCTATCTGAAAAAGAAATTTCTGATGCATTATTAAAGTCTGAATTTATTGTTAAAGCTTGCTTAGAAGAATTTTCTACTCCCCTGGTCGCCCTGTACCTAGAAGGAGTTATCACTTCCTTTCTAGATGAGTTATGGGAGTTAGGACATGCAAAGGTCGATTCTGAAGGTATTCCCTTTACTCACTTTTTAGACTTGATAACTGATATGCTTGTATGGGAATACCTGGAAGGGATGATTAGATGTCATTTAGCAAAATTTTATTCATAATACTACAGATAATATGGAAGAAGTTTTAGATGTTCAAGAGCCCGTTATCCAACCAGCTCCAGAAGTTCAAGTTCAACCAAAACCAGCTGTTCAAGTATCTGAAGCTAATCAGCCATCTCAGCTAGAAGTGCAAGTAGAACTGGTCACCATGACAGTTTCTGATCAGCAAGAAAAGGCTGCAGATGATCAAATTGAAAAGTCTACTGTATGGGATGATTCCCCCGGTTTGGATTTAGATGCTCTCCTGGCACAGGATGCTATGGAAGAAGAAATAGAAAAAGCTGCTCTAAAGGAAAAGGAAAGAGCCTTGCAAGAAGCAATTGACTCATATGATCTGCCCATCTCTTCTAATTCTGAGGATGAAATTGATTCTGATGAATCTGCTGAGTCAAAAAGAAAAAGAATTGCTAAAAAGAAAAGGAAAGCTATAGCTCCTCCTCCTCCTAATCCAGATAATGATACTCCTTATTATATTCTGAAAGGCATTGACCCTAAGTCAAAAGATTTCCAGCACTGGATGGCTTTCTCTAAGAATCAGCAGAAGCAAAGGAAAAAGTCAAAGAGGTATGACTCTCCTGTTCCAAGATGGAATCCTAGAGGTCCTCCTCCTCCACCTCCTAGTGCAGGAGCCTCAAGAAACTTATCTGCAAAACCTGCTGCTCAGTCTGAAAGATTCAATCCATCTCAGTCAGCTCAAAGGAGAAGTTCACAAGGATACCAAGGTAAAACTCAATCTGGCTATCAAAGGCTTGATATTGTTAAGGAATAAGTAAAGGAGGTGGTATATCAAAGACCAACATTTTCTCCTCCTCATTCTAAAGAACTCCAAAGCTCAACCTCTCCTAAGCCAGATCATTCTGTGAAGGATGTTTCAAAAGGTAAGCAAGTTATTTTATCTAAAAATTCTAGCAAGATATTTGCTAAGTCTGCTCCTCCCTCTTATCTAGTCATTCAGGATAAAGAACCAGTTGATACATCTTCTGAGATTGTTTATGAAAGCCCTGAGCTTGATCCAAATTTTAGGATGGCTCGTTTTCTTGAACTTGTTGGAGCAGCTCAAATTAAGAAAGCAAAAGCAGAAGGAAAAGACACTACAGGATTGACCACGATGTCAAAATTCAGAATGAAGGAGCTCGACAAATTCCAGGTTAGACCTGAAGTATTTGATCCTTCAAAGTACATAGAAAAACATCCTGAGGCAGTTGTCCCAAGAGCATCAGAATTGAAAATCATTAGAGAGCAAGACCTGAAGTTGTCAAGGAAAGAAGCCCAAGATCCCTCTAGAAAGATTAATTTTGTTTCTAGCTCTTCTGATCCTAATCCTAACTCTGAAGCTCCTTAATATTTCATTGATTGACAGTTTATTGCTTATCTGTTTTATTGATGTCATCTGCTTAGTTATTTCTTTTCATGGATTTCATTTACTTTCAGTAATTAGTTTTGTATGTTTTAGTTGTTGAGAGACTTAACTCAAATAGGGGGAGATTGTTGGTACCCTAGTTTTGATTTGAGTTCAGTCTTCTCTTTCTGTCTCTTGACCCAAGATCTATCTATGGTCAAAGGTTAGTTGATAGGTTAGATTCTCTAGTTGTGTAGAATTGCTTTTCCAGATGAATATTTGGCTAAGTAGTTTTTCGTTCGACTATGGTCGAACGTCGCTCGACTATCGTCGATCAGCCATTCGACGATCGTCTTCCTGATAGCTCGACTATCTGCTTGATAGGTCGACTATCGGTTGTCTTTGATAGTTCGACTATCTGTTTGATAGGTCGACTATCTGTTCTCTTTGATAGTTCGACTATCTGCTTGGATAGTTCAACTATCTGATAGTTCGACTATCTGTTTGATAGGTCGACTATCTGTCTTCGTTTGATAGTTCGACTATCTGTTTGATAGGTCGACTATCTGTTTTGCTTGATAGTTCGACTATCTGCTTGGATAGTTCAACTATCTGATAGTTCGACTATCTGTTGATAGGTCGACTATCTGTGTTGCTTTGATAGTTCGACTATCTGTTGATAGGTCGACTATCTGTGTTGCTTTGATAGTTCGACTATCTGTTGATAGGTCGACTATCTGTTTTGGTTGATAGTTCGACTATCTGCTTGGATAGTTCAACTATCTGGTAGTTCGACTATCTGTTGATAGGTCGACTATCTATTTTGTTTTGATAGCTCGACTATCTGTTGATAGCTCGACTATCTGTTTTCTGTGATAGTTCGACTATCTGTTGATAGGTCGACTATCTATTTTGCTTTGGTAGTTCGACTATCTGTTCTGATAGATCGACTATCTGATAGCTCGACTATCTATCCTAATAGTTCGACTATCTGCTGAGATAGTTCGACTATCTTCTTTGATAGTTCGACTATCTGGATCGTTCGACTATCTGTCTGATAGGTCGACGATCTCTGTGCCTCGTTCGACGATCTCTGAAGGTCGTTCGACGTTTTGCTGTATGCTTTGAATAATTTTGTCGTCTTCTATGATCTGATTTATTTCATATTTATTTTAGCATATTTTATAAAAGATTATTTGAATAAATTGTGATAATATTTCCATGCAATATCTGTTCCATTCCTTATGCATAAGATAATCTTTTCTGACAAAGTTGTTTCTCTTATTAGCTGAGATATGATTTCTGCTTGATCTGTCAGGCTGTCCTTTATAGCCGTTAGACTCAAAAAGTCTTCCTTGGCCGTAAAGAGTCTCTTTTGATGTGACTTTCTCTTGTATTATTTCATCAGAGTTATTTGCAGCTTCTTAGAAAGCTTTATCCTTTTATAGGATATCTGCCTGCAGTATTTGTTTTTCTTTATGTTTTTTGCAGCCCAGCTTGCAGATTTCAATAGAAGACAAGATTCAAACTCTTTTGAGAGCCGTTGTTGCTGCTGCTATATAAAGACTTCTTTGAAGAAAGAAATCAACTAGTTCTCATATTCCAAAGCTAACTGCAACATTCAAACTAAGAACTTACAGTTTTCAACTGCTCTCAGCTCATTCACATTCAACTGAGAAGAAGTTTTAGTTCTTCACTCTTCTTCAACCTGAGTTCTCCTGCCTCCAGGAAGATTTGCACTCAGAGCTTTTTGAAGAAGAAGGAGAAGAAGATAGCTGACTAAAGAAGAAATTTTATTTCATATTATTTATCTTCTTGTAGCTTTTCCCTTCAGATTTTCTGAAGAGTTTCTGCACTGAAGCAAGACTTCACCTGGACATTCTTTTAGCCAGGGGGAGCCTTGATTCTTTAGAGCATTCTAGCTCATTGCAAGTTCTTGTGCTTCTCTAATCTATTGTAAAATAGAGAAGACATTCTAACCTCCTTTCCCCCTCCTGTAAAGGGTTATTACTCCCTTCAAAAGTATACCTTAGTGGCAGGGCACCTGATCAAAAACTTGTGTTGGTTTTTAGACACCTGATCAAAAGTCTAAAGGGTCTCTAGATCTACTTGCAGCAGATCTTGTTGGTGGCAGGGCACCTGATCAAAAACCTGAGTGGATTCCTACCTTGTTGGTAGAAGAGTGGACGTACCCAAGTTGTTTGGGGAACCAATATAAATTTCTTGTGTCATCTGGATTGTTTATTTAATTCTCTGTGCTGATTGGCTGTGATTAGATTTTAACTAGGATTGCTAGTTGCTGTTTAGGATTCCAAGCCTTAACTGTAACTACAGTTGGCTGCCTTTGTGCACAACACTTGTGTTAGGCTTTAGGGTTTCATCTCAAATATCTATAACCTTCATTCCGCAATTAACTCCAAGGGAGTTGAGTAGACAGTCAAACTTTGCTAGTGCAATTTTTGATTACTCTATTCACCCCCCTATAGAGTAGTATCTATCCCTTTTCTTTCACTCTGCCACTGATAAACTACTCTACAAGCCACAACATCCCACTGATATATCCATAAGGAGGAACTCCTCCACTAAACGATCGGCGGAGAGGTTAAATATCTTTCCCGTCTTTAGGCTCAGGGCGTCGGCCACCACAATTGCCTTGCCTGGATGATACTGGATCTCTACATCATAATCAGCCACATACTCTAGCCACCGCCGCTGGCGCAGATTCAACTCCTTCTGCGTGAACACGTACTTCAGGCTCTTATGGTCAGTGAAGATGTTGGGATTTGTCTCCACAATACCTCAGATTTGTAGGAAGTCAGACCTTGAACTAAGATCAATTAAGGTGTATTTGATATTGTGTTTAAATTGTATATGTGTAGGTTTTTATTGCCAAGTGTAGACCAATGTCAGTCTATAATGGGTCACCAAACACAGGACCATACAATGTAATCCCTCATTGTGTGATCCAAAGTGTTGGCCCATGTATAGCCTCTCTATTGGAATACACTTCCTACATGCACTTGGATTGGTGGACTGAAGTATTGAAGTTTATTTTTTTTCAGAAGAATTTTTTTCTAAGTACACATACTCGAGTAGCTTCCTTCATATACTCGAGTAAGTGACTTAGTACTCGAGTAAATCCTTAGACATTCTCGAGAAGACTCTGTATACTCGTGTAGATAAGCTTACTCGAGTAAGATAGTTAGTCACTCGAGTAGATCATATTTTATACTCGAGTAGATCCTTCTATCCTTAGATCAGAAATTTTCTCTAAGTCCAAATACTCGAGTACCTCGTTTGTACACTCGAGTAAGTGAGTATGTACTCAAGTAAGTTGGATTACATACTCGAGTAGACTGTATTGTACTCGAGTAGGTGATAACTTGTACTCGAGTAGTTGGTTAGTTACTCGAGTAAGTGCTCTGTTGATACTCGAGTAGATCTGCACTTTTCATCTCAGAAAGTTTCTAAGTCTACCTACTCGAGTAGTTCCCTATATACTCGAGTAAGTGACTCTGTACTCGAGTAGTAGTTTTTCATACTCGAGTAGCTTAGTGATTACCTGAGTAATCTTCCCCAGATACTCGAGTAGTTCACTTTCCCCTCACTCGAGTATCTCCAACTCTTCTACTCGAGTAGTTCTTCCTATTTTATCTGAGAAATTTTCTCTAAGTGTTTTTACTCGAGTATATACTCTCATACTCGAGTAGTTCTAAAATCACTCGAGTGTTGATCTCTGAATCACTCGAGTAGCTTCTCTTCTTATACTCGAGTATGCTCCTCCTATCCACTCGAGTATATAACATCTTGTACTCGAGTATGTCTCTTCTCTGTCTCGAGTATATCTGTTCAATTATTCCTGAAATTCTCCAAGTACAATTTCGCTGTGTATTTCGAATTAATCATTTCTGATTGGTCCACGTGTCATCCCTAATTAAATTTCTGACCGTTGGAGTCCACCTATAAATAGGTCCTTTCAGATTTGACTAATAACAAGTTTACAGAGATTATTATTTTAAGAAAGAGAAAAGTTCCCGTGAACCCTAATATTTCACGCCGCCGCCATTATCGTTCACGGAAGAAGGTCTGGATCGACGATCTCCGATCGCTGCTTTCAACTTTGTTTCTCCAGCGATCCAGACGAAAGATAATCACTCGATCTCGCCGAGTCTCAAAGATTTCTGATCTATTTTCTCGATCGAAGTGATTCCATTTTTCAGATCTGTGGATCTCTCTCAAGTCATCTTCAACATATTCTGATCAAGCCAAAGTTCTCAAGGAAGAAGACTATCAAAGATCCAGATCTGTGCAATATATTGTTTGTATTTTCTTTTCAAACAAATTTCTTTGTAGGAGTTTTTCTCCGAGTTTTGTAGGAAGGCTTTATCTTCCGAGTGTAGATCCGATTTGGATCGAGTTTTGTAGGAACGTGGTTCCGAGGTGTAGGATTATTTTCAATCCGAGATAGTGGAGTAGCCGAGTCTAGTGGTTTGCTAGATCGGTGAGGAAAGTGGACGTACCCAAGATTGGGGAACCACTCTAAATCTCTTGTCGTCTGTGTGATTGCTTGATCTGTGCTGTGTTAATTTTTATTCCGCATTTGACACGCATTTCACCTATTCACCCCCCTCTAGGTGATATAGGTAGACAACTGAAAGTCCACCTAGTGTCAACGACTTACACCTATGGGGGGGGGAATAGGTGTATTTGCAGCGAATTTGCGGAATTAATGTTTCACCTGCACAAGAAAACAAAACAACACAGCACAAAAATACACAAGCAATTTATAGTGGTTCCCCGATTTGGGTACATCCACTTTCCCCCTTCGACCTATCTCCCAACCAGGGACGACTCGGTCACTTCACCAACAGGATTGAAATCCAATCCTTGCACTAACGGAAGGAACCCTTCCACACGTAGGAGTCAACACTCCCACAACCCGGGTTGCACCCAACCCTTACAACTAGAGACCAATCGGTCCGTTACAAAGAAATTGAAAATAGCTTGTAAGAAATACAAACGACGTTTGGAGACAAAGGTGTCCCTCTTCGTTCGACGACGTGTTCTTGAAGTCAACGAAGAGTCCACAACCTAGATCTCACTTGGATTGAATCTTCCCGATACCGGCGGAGGCTTCGAGTGGCGACAAGGTTCTCGGAATAGCCAGCGGCGACGGAGAGCTGCTGCTGTGCTATATTGATTCAAACTTCGTAGCAAGGGAAGCAAGGTCTTCCAACGGTCACACCAGGATCGGTCGTCTCGATTGATTCGGAAGGGGAAGGTTTTTCCCGATCAACGAATCAAGAGACAAAGGATCTCTAGTTCGACGCGTGAGACGCTATGCTAACCTAAGCTTCTGTTGCCGGTGATCTGGAAGAACTTGAGATCAACAGCGGCGACTACTGCACGAATGGCGGAGACGATCAGCGGAGCAAGATCGGGATCTAGGGCTCGACGGCGGCTCGTCCTTTTTGAATTCGCATATTTTTCTATATTCCCCTGTTCATACATACGGGGTATATATATATTAGGTCAAGTATATGACCGTTGTGGGCCCCACCAGCGGTAAGACCAAAGTCCGGTTCAAAATCCACGTGGACCGGTCCAGGCAGACTTGGAAAAATGCCCAAGTCAAATTCGGCGAGAATCGTGAGTGATTCTCGACGAATCGGCGAGAATCACTTACGATTCTCGCCGAATTCTACTTAGAGAATTCTGGCTGCATAGGTTATAGAGGCCGGGGAGAATCGGTGGGAATCACCTTGGATTCTCGCCGACTCGTCGAGAATGCAAAGTCATTCTCGACGAATCGGCGAGAATTACCAAGTGATTCTCGACGATTCTGCCTTAGAAGGTTTTTCTGACTGCGTCGAGACAGCCGGCCCAACCCGACAAGAATCAACTAGTGATTCTCGTCGACTCGTCGAGAATCACTAGTGATTCTCGACGAATCGGCGAGAATCACTTAGTGATTCTCGACGAGTTATACTTAGACGAATTCTCTTCTTTCCACCCGTGAGCAAGTCTTTGGCCCATCCTTGCTCCTTGTCTGCTCTTGCTTTATCATAGCCCTGTACTTGAAATTAAGTACACCCCAATAGAGAGAGTACACGTAGGCCAACACACTGATCTGCTCAACGAGGGATTACGTTGCACAGACCCGTGTATATTGACCCACTGCACCCTGACATTGGTGTGTACTTAGCATGGAATAACTGCAAGCACAACTAAAAAATATTTCATCAAATACATTGTCTATTTACCTTGACTTGCACAGGGGCTTCTTCAAATCAGGTACATTGTGGATGCAATACCCAACAATCTCCCCCTATTTGAAGAAGCCTAAACCCTACAAGCTAAGGTGAATAGAGCATATAGGAATGAAAAACCGAAACTTAAAAGTGATGTGATAGGGATATGCATTACCAGTTACTTGAGAGCAAACTAGAACATTGAGCTACCATTGAGCTACCTTAGCCTTAGCCGAGAGGGTAATCTCCCCCTTTTCGGCTTCTGCAAATCTGGGTCTGGTGCACCTGACACCATGCTCCCCCTCAGTTCGTGCACTTCTGTTTTCACTTGAGTTTCTGGCAGATGCTCCCCCTAGATGCACGAGCCAGGAGCGTCTGGAGACTTCATTCCTCATAGTTGAGCATCCCCAATTCAGTTTTGAAGAGACTGAACTTGGCCTCGTCTAGGGGCTTTGTGAAAATATCTGCAATCTGCTTGTTCGTGGGGACATAGCAGAGAGAGATGTCCTTGTTCTCCACGTGCTCCCGAATGAAATGGTAACACACTTCAATATGCTTCGTTCTGCTGTGCGATACCGGATTGTTGGCAATAGCAATTGCACTGGAGGAGTCGCAGTACATCGGTACTTCCTTGAACTGGAGATCATAGTCTGCTAACTGGTTCCGTATCCATAGGAGTTGTGCGCAACAGCTTCCTGCCGAGATGTACTCAGACTCTGCTGTGGAGGTTGCGACACAATTTTGCTTTTTGCTGTTCCAGGAGATAAGCCTTCTTCCGAGGAATTGGCACGTCCCGGAGGTGCTTTTCCTGTCATCCCTACTCCATACAAAGTCAGCATCTGAAAAACCTATTAGCTCGACATCATTATTTCTCGGGTACCACAAGCCAAGATTGGGAGTACCTTTAAGGTATCTAAGAATTTGCTTTGCAGCGACATAATGAGATTCCTTAGTGTTCACCTGATATCTGGCACAAACACATGTGGAGAACATGATATCCGGTCTACTGGCAGTAAGGTAGAGCAGGGATCCAATGATGCTTCTGTATTTGGTTTCATCGAAAGGTTTACCTTTCTCATCCTTATCCAGAGACATAGTGGATCCCATTGGAGTCCTCATAGAGGTTGCATTCTCCATTCCGAATTTCTTGAGGAGTTCATTTGTGAACTTCGTCTGAGAGATGAAGATTCCTTCCTCAGACTGTTTCACTTGAAGTCCCAAGAAATACTTCAGCTCCCCCATACTGCTCATTTCAAACTTTCCTTGTATAAGTTTGGAAAACTTTTTGCAAAGATTGTTGTCAGTTGAGCCGAATATAATGTCGTCAACATAGATTTGCACCAGCAAAATCTTGCCTTTGACTTCCCTGAGAAACAATGTCTTGTCTATTTTTCCTCTAGAGAACTTGTTCTCAAGAAGAAAACTAGACAAAGTCTCATACCAAGCTCGAGGAGCTTATTTTAAGCCATATAGCGCTTTATTAAGAAAATATACATGATTAGGATAAGTAGGATTGACAAAACCTGGAGGTTGAGCGACGTATACTTCCTCTTTCAAATCTCCATTCAAGAAGGCCGATTTTACGTCCATCTGATAAACTGTGAATCCTTTGTGGGAGGCATAGGCTAGGAATAGCCGTATTGCTTCGAGCCGTGCAACTGGTGCAAACGTCTGGTCAAAATCAATCCCCTCCTCCTGTCGGTAACCTTGAGCCACTAGTCTTGCCTTGTTCTTTATGATGACACCATGTTCATCTAGTTTGTTTCTGAAGATCCACTTGGTGCCAATCACATTCTGCTTTTGTGGTCTGGGCACAAGCGTCCAAACGTTGCATCTTTCGAACTGATGCAATTCATCTTGCATGGCCAAAATCCATGCAGCATCTCTGTTCGCTTCGTCGAATTTCTTTGGCTCCACCTGCGACAGAAAGCTAAGATGCAAGATCTCGTTAAGAGTACCTCGGCGAGTTCTGACACCGTCTCGGGGATCTCCAATGATTTGATTTCTGGGATGATCCCTCACGTGTCTGAGCTCTAGAATTCTTGCATCAGAAGCTTCAACTAGTTCTTGGGCATCTCCTTCTTCTAAAGGATTTGCCTCATTTTGAGCTTCAACTTCTCTGATCGTCGTTGATGTGGAGACTTTGACATACTTTGGAGTTGCATCTTTCTCGGGATCATCCAGTTGTAGCTTTTCGAGTCTGGCACCTGCAGCTTCAGGAAGACAACTAGAAGTCTTGCAGTCAAGCAAGCTTCCTTCATCAAATACAACATTTATTGATTCCTCTATCACTAGGGTTTTCTTGTTGAAAACTCTATAAGCCCGGCTGTGGCTACTATAGCCCATGAATATGCCTTCGAAGCATTTTTCACCAAACTTAGTACGCGGGTACTTCCCATTATTCAGTACATAACATTTGCAGCCAAAAATCCTCAGATAGGACATGGTTGGTTTCTTGCCTTTCAGTAGCTCATAAGGAGTCTTACGATGGCTCTTGTTGATCAATGCCCGGTTTTGTACATGACAGGCCGTATTGACAGCCTCGGCCCAGAAGTATTCTGGGAGAGAAGCGTCAGTCAACATTGTCGTGCACGCTTCAATGAGTGTTCTATTCCTCCTCTCCGCCACTCCATTCTGTTGAGGAGTGCGAGGGGAGGAGAACTCATGAAAGATACCAAGCTCTCCACAAAACTCTGTCATAGCCCCAGACTCAAACTCTGTTCTGTGGTCACTTCTGATTTTGACCACTGAGCAGTTAAGTTCGTTCTGTATCTGCTTGACAAAACTGGTGAAGATGTCAAACGTATCAGACTTACATTTTAAAAAGAACACCCACGTAAACCGAGAGTGATCATCTACAATCACTAGCGTATACGACTTCCCTCCTAAGCTATGAACTTGCATTGGACCAAATAAGTCCATGTGCAGAAGATATAGACATCTGGAGGAATCTTTGTCTGGGATGCCCTTAAAGGTAGCCCGAGTCTGCTTGCCCATCTGACATGCAGGACATGGACTATCTTTGATGCACTTAATAATGGGAGCATCCCTTACTAAGTCTTTGGAGAACAGCATATTAATTGTCTTGTAATTAATGTGTGCCAATCTCTTGTGCCATTGTTCACAAAGAGATGCACTGCCTTTAGCAACGAGGCATACTGGAGTAGAAGAATCTAAACTTAGAAAGTCTAAACAGAAAATATTTCTGCTCCTAATGCCTGTTAATACGGTCTCCGAAGAGTCACATGATATTATCAGGCATTTATCCTTGCAGAACTTAACGTCATACCCTTTATCACATAACTGGCTTACGCTGATCAGGTTATGATTTAACCCTTCAACATAAGCTACGTTAGTGATAGAGAGTATACCGTTGGAAATCGTACCGTAACCTCTGGTGACTCCCTGATCAGATCCCCCAAATATGACTTTGGGTTCATCCTCGACTGGAGAGTACTCCCTCAGCAGGCTTCTTGTCCCAGTCATGTGACGGGAGCATCCACTGTCCAAATACCAAATAGGAGTTTTGTTGGCCTTTGGGCATCCCTGCAAGACAGAATTAATTTGCCTTAGGAACCCAATCGAACTTGGGTCCTAGATTCCTTGTTAGCATACTCCCTCTCGATTGGTTAACTCTACGAGTGGTCGGCCTCGCATTGCTAACATAAGGAGTCTCGTTATATCTTGGATTAAACCAACAATCCACGGAAAAGTGACCAATTTTGTCACAGCACCAGCAGTCAAACCTGTTATACTTCCTCTTGGGCGCCTGCTGAACCTTTGAAACGTAGGGTTCAGCTGGGGCCGAAGACCTGGAGGTGGAGGCAACATGATGACCACAGTCACATGACTTCTTCACCTCTTGGCTTTTCAGTGTAATAGGCTTGGCTTTAGGTGCCTGCTTCCTATTATGCCCGCTAGAGAATTGACCATAATTTCCCAAGTGGATTTCCTCATAAGGTGCCTTGAAGACACTCTCACTGAAGTTACGGGGAAAGGTCCACCCATCATATCGGCTCTTCGGCTTTGCAACCGAGGGCCTGAAGTGATGCCCATATGTTGACTCAAAGTCATGTTGGTTACAAGGAAAGCTAGGCTTTCTGAACTCAACAGGGCTGAGTGGGGCCTTTCCTTTCTCATCAGCAGAGGCTTTCTTGGCAGCCTTATTCTTCCTCCTGTTCCTGTTTCTCCTGGATGAGGAACTAGATACCCCTACATGCCCCAGACCAGCTCCTTTGGCTTGAGCAGAGAAGGTATCAACTAATGGAAGAACAGTTTTTGGCATAGAGAAGCTCTTGACGATCTTCCTTTCTGTCGCAAGTAGTTCTTCCAACTTGTCGACTTCCTCCTGCTTAAGATCAAGGAGCTTAAGAGACTCTGAATGCTTTGAAGTCAGGTCCAAGTGCTCCTGTCGGAGGGAGATCAAGCTGGTGATCTCTTCCCTCAGGGATACACTCTCACCTTTAAGGAATTTGACTTCCTTTTTCTCCGCCTTCAGTTTCTTTCGACATTTCAGGAATGTATTGAGCAGAAGCTCATACTTTTCGAGGAGCTCAGCTTCAAGGGCAGAAGGGCTATCCTCAGGGTCATCATCCTGAGACTCAGGATCAGAGTTAGAGTCGGAGAGAGGGGTGTGAGCTTTTACCTTCCCAGAAAATGGGGGGCATTCTCCTTCTGAGTCAGAGCGACTCATTAGCCCAAAGTAGGCTTCCTCATCATCGCTGGTGTCTGACGTGTCAGATTCACTCAGCGTCTTTGGCTTCTTTGCGATGTAACTCCTCTCCTTCTTCTTGTCTTTTGAGGACCTGTGCTCCTCTCCCTTTCCCTTTTCCATCTTGCCTTGATGGCAATCGGCCACGACGTGTCCTGGCTTGTTGCAACCAAAGCATATAATGTCAGAAGAGCGGTGTTTGTTCGGTTTGGAAACATACCTGTCAGAGGAATAGTTCTTCTTCTGATCCCTTGAGGAGGAGCCGTTTCTCTTTCTCTGATTCCTCAGCTTGAGGAACTTCTTGAATTCCCGTGTGATAAGGGATAAATCTTCCTCAGATAACTCTGAGTCGGAGGAGCTTGGCTCAGAGTCTTCCTCCTCATCCCTCTTCCACGCACGGGAAGAAGCGACACCCTTGCCCTTTCTGGATTGAATGGCTTTTAGTGCCACCGTCTTTTCCTTAGCCGCGGCTTTCTCTGCTTCCTCTTCAGCCTTCCTTGTGTTCAACTGGAGCTCATAGGACATGAGCTTCCCGAACAGAATCTGTGGATCAGTTTCCGCAAGTCTGCCAAACTCGCGGATGGCACAGATCTTTGTGTCCCATTCCTTAGTGAGGGACCTAAGGAACTTATCATTGAGTTCACCGTCAGTGAACACTCTTCCATATCCTTTGAGTGCATTGACGATCTTGAGGAAGTTTTCGAAGGTGACTCTGATCTCCTCCTTTGGCCCTTGTCTGAAGGCCTCATATTTCTGATTGAGGAGGGATCTCCGATCGTCCCTCACTTCATCTGTGCCCTCCATTAGGACAATCAGACAACTCCAGAGATCCTTGGCTGTCCTGCAGTTGCTGAAGTTCTGCATCATAGAGTTGTCAACTGCGCTCACCAGGATGTTCTGAGCTTTCTTGTCGAGTCCGAACAGCACCATTTCGTCCTTGTCCATTTCCGAAAGTTTCTTGGGTACTTTCTTGGTAGGATCAATGGTGGAGGCCTTAGTGGGAATGTAAGGTCCCTCCTCCACTATCATGAAGAGCCGGGGGTCGACTGCTTCCATGTAGAATCTGATTCTTTCCTTCCAGATAGGAAAGTTCAGTCTGGTGCATACTGGGATTTTGCCGGAGTGCTTGAGTCCGTCCATGGAAGATATCTGACTGCTTCTTGACACTGGTGGCAGGATTCTACTCAAGGTGTGAACCTTTTTGATGAGTAACCTCCCTCTGATACCACTTGAAAGTCCACCTAGTGTCAACGACTTACACCTATGGGGGGGAATAGGTGTATTTGCAGCGAATTTGCGGAATTAATGTTTCACCTGCACAAGAAAACAAAACAACACAGCACAAAAATACACAAGCAATTTATAGTGGTTCCCCGATTTGGGTACGTCCACTTTCCCCCTTCGACCTATCTCCCAACCAGGGATGACTTGGTCACTTCACCAATAGGATTGAAATCCAATCCTTGCACTAACGGAAGGAACCCTTCCACACGTAGGAGTCAACACTCCCACAACCCGTGTTGCACCCAACCCTTACAACTAGAGACCAATCGGTCCGTTACAAAGAAATTGAAAATAGCTTGTAAGAAACAAACGACGTTTGGAGACAAAGGTGTCCCTCTTCGTTCGACGACGTGTTCTTGAAGTCAACGAAGAGTCCACAACCTAGATCTCACTTGGATTGAATCTTCCCGATACCGGCGGAGGCTTCGAGCGGCGACAAGGTTCTCGGAATAGCTGGCGGCGACGGAGAGCTGCTGCTGTGCTATATTGATTCAAACTTCATAGCAAGGGAAGCAAGGTCTTCCAACGGTCACACCAGGATCGGTCGTCTCGATCGATTCGGAAGGGGAAGGTTTTTCCCGATCAACGAATCAAGAGACAAGGGATCTCTAGTTCGACGCGTGAGACACTATGCTAACCTAAGCTTCTGTCGCCGGTGATCTGGAAGAACTTGAGATCAACAGCGGCGACTACTACACGAACGGCGGAGCAAGATCGGGATCTAGGGCTCGACGGCGGCTCGTCCTTTTTGAATTCGCGTATTTTTCTATATCCCCCTGTTCATACATACGGGGTATATATATATTAGGTCAAGTATATGACCGTTGTGGGCCCCACCAGCGGTAAGACCAAAGTCCGGTTCAAAATCCCGATGATAACGTGGACTGGTCCAGGCAGACTTGGAAAAATGCCCAAGTCAAATTCGGCGAGAATCGTGAGTGATTCTCGACGAATCGGCGAGAATCACTTACGATTCTCGCCGAATTCTACTTAGAGAATTCTGGCTGCACAGGTTATAGAGGCCGGGGAGAATCGGTGGGAATCACCTTGGATTCTCGCCGACTCGTCGAGAATGCAAAGTCATTCTCGACGAATCGGCGAGAATCACCAAGTGATTCTCGACGATTCTGCCATAGAAGGTTTTTCTGACTGCATCGAGACAGCTGGCCCAACCCGGCAAGAATCAACTAGTGATTCTCGTCGACTCGTCGAGAATCACTAGTGATTCTCGACGAATCGGCGAGAATCACTTAGTGATTCTCGACAAGTTATACTTAGACGAATTCTCTTCTTTCCACCCGTGAGCAGGTCTTTGGTCCATCCTTGCTCCTTATCTGCTCTTGCTTTATCATAGCCCTGTACTTGAAATTAAGTACACCCCAATAGAGAGAGTACACGTAGGCCAACACACTGATCTGCTCAACGAGGGATTACGTTGCACAGACCCGTGTATATTGACCCACTGCACCCTGACATTGGTGTGTACTTAGCATGGAATAACTGCAAGCACAACTAAAAAATATTTCATCAAATACATTGTCTATTTACCTTGGCTTGCACAGGGGCTTCTTCAAATAAGGTACATTGTGGATGCAATACCCAACAATAACTTAGTTCTCTCAGAAGATCTTGCACTGAGCCCCATAAAGTAGATGCCTCCACAACTTCAATGCATAGATTACCGCTGCAAACTCAAGGTCATGCGTAGGATAATTCTTCTCATGAGTCTTCAGTTGCCTTGACCCATAGGGAATCACCTTTCCAACCTGCATTAATACGCATCCAGGACCTACATGCGAAGCATCCACGTATACATCATAATCCATACCCTTAGTAGGCAGGGTCAGAAAGGCTTCTTCGTACTTCTTGCTCCAAACAAAAGCCACGTTCTTCTGAGTCAGCTTGATCAAAGGTGCAGCTAGGGAAAAGAAACCCTCCATGAACCTCCTGTAGTAGCCAGCCAACCCTAGGAAGCTCCTGATCTCCTTAGGCGTATTCGGCCTACTCCAATCCATCACTGCTGCGATCTTTTCTGGGTCGATCGAGATCCCCTCCTTGTTCACCACGTGGCCTAGAAATGAAACCTGAGGCAACCAAAATTCGCACTTGCTCAGCTTGGCGAATAACTTGTGATTCCTCAACTCCGATAGAACCAAGCGCAGATGCTGCTCATGCTCCTCAACACTGCGAGAATAAACCAACACGTCATCGATGAAGACCACCACGAACTTGTCTAAGAAATCCTTGAACACCCGGTTCATCATATCCATGAAGGATGATGGTGCGTTGGTCAAACCAAACGAAATCACCAAGAACTCAAAGTGTCCATGCCTCGATCTAAACGCAGTTCGTGGAATATCTGCCTCACAGATCCTGAGCTGATGATAGCCAGAACGAAGATCGATCTTAGAGAACACCGTGCTACCGCACAACTGGTCAAATAAATCATCGATCCTCGGCAGAGGGTACCTGTTCTTAATGGTGAATTTGTTAAACTCCCTATAGTCGATGCAAAGCCGCATCGACCCATCTTTCTTCTTTACAAACAAAACAGGAGCACTCCAAGGCGACGAACTCAGCCTGATAAACCCTTTTGCCAACAACTCATCTAACTTGACTCGTAACTCCTCTAGCTCACGAGGGGCCATCCGGTACGGCAACTTAGCAATAGGACGCGTACCCAGCTCCAAAGCAATCACGAACTCAACATCCCGCTCGGGAGGAAGACCAGGAAGATCATCAGGAAAAACATCGGCGAAATCACGAACAACTGGAATCTCCTCCAAGCGCGGTACACTAACAGCGGTCCCAACCACCGAGACCAAACAAGCAAAACAATTCGAAAGAAATAGCTTCTGAGCACATACCGTAGAGATGACAGGAGAATCCTGGCTCAGATCAGCATACACGCTTCCGGGCTGACCGTCGTCCCTGATGAAGTCCAAGCGCTTCCCTTTGCACTGAATGACTGCATTATACCTAGACAACCAGTCCATGCCCAGAATAACATCGAAGTCCTCCAGATCAATCATCTTTAGGTCTGTCTTTGCAAGGAAGTCCCCCAACAAAACAGGGCAATCTAACATGCCCAAATCTGACAACACAGATTCACCAGAGGGGAACTTGACACGGAAGGTATCCCAAACTCGATCTAAAGTCAACCGATGTCGCTCTACAAAGGCTATAGCCACGAACGAGTGGGTAGCTCCAGAGTCAAACAGAACACGCACCCAGCGGTTCTTCACCTTAAATTTCCCTATAGGAGCATATATAACTAAGGAACTACCACAACAATACTGCAAACATTCTAGTAAAACAAGAACAAAACCTTCAGGATGGAAAGACAACTAACCTGAGATGACCTGAGTCGAAGCTTGAGCCTCCTTGGAAGAGATCACGTTCAGCTTTCCCTTTCCCTTGTCCACACGCTGAGGTGGAGGTAATGCCTGTAGTGGAACTGCATGAAGAGCAGGCTGGACCTGAGGACACCTAGTCTTGATGCGTCCCTTCTGCCCACACTGAAAGCAGACTTTATCCTTGGACCAGCACTGGGCCGCATCATGCCCGGGTCGCTTGCAAACAGAATAGGAGACATCTCTCCTAGGAGCACCCTGAATTGCATGAGCCTGCTCCTTCCTCTGAGCTGCTGCCTTCTTGAAACATCTCTCGACATGGTGGCCTGACCGGCCACAGAAGCTGCACACCACTTTGGTCTTCTTTCCAGGAGCCGCACCGGGTACCTGGGGTTTCTTCTCCTCCACAGACTTCCTCTTGTCCTTCCTCATTTGCTGGCCTATGCTCTTTGCAGTCTCAATAGCCTCAACCTTCAGAGCAGCCTCCACTACTCCTGCATAAGTCTCTAAACCATAAGCACTGGTCAACTGCTGCACCTCGCTCCTCAAGCCACCGAGAAATCGCTTAACTCGATCAGCCTTAATGCTGACCAATCCAGGGGCAAAATGGCTCAACTTGCTGAACTCTATCTCATACTCACCCACCGTGAGTTGCCTTTGCTTCAGATGGAGGAAGTCGTTCATACGCTCGACCGAGGGTAAAACTTTCTCAACAGCATCTCCTTGAACACTTCCAAAGAGCATCCAGCTACCAAGCTCTCCTTTTCTCTCAGCCACCAACTCTTAGCCAAACCTTTAAGCTGATAGGCGGCTTTCATCACCCTCTGGTCATCTGTAATCCCGGAGTACAGGAACATCTCCTCCATGGAGATCAACCAATCATCTATGACCATAAAGTCTGCCTTCCCATCATAAGTGGGAGGGCTCAGCCTCTGAAATTGCGAGATGAAGGCCATCTCTGCTGGCACCACCACTGGAGGTCTATAGGGTGCAGGAGGAGGAGGGACAGCTAACCCCCCTGCTGGACCTTGCACTCCTTTAGTCTGACCTGCCACAATCGCCACCAGGGACTGAATCTGGGCCTGCATCTCTACCATCTGCCTGCTTATGGCATCGCTACTCTGCTGCAGGCTCTCGATCACCGCGTCATTCTGCGCTCCGGATGACTCACCCTCAGATAGGGGAGTCGATTGAGTCGCCGGACATCTCGCCATCCTAAAATCATAACGGCACTAGTTAGATCCTAGTACAACGGCTAGAACCAACTACAAGTACAGACAATATATATATAGATATGAACTTAAAGTTGTTAAACTTGCTCTGAGAGTTTATCTTATTACAAAAATTGATGTTATGCCCTAACCTAGGGTGGTTAACCACCACCATACTAATTCATGTGCCTAGATCGGGAATGCATGACTTTATATTACTTTTGACTTGAAAGCTTATGTGTGTACATATGTCATCCTGCCAGTCTTTAGCTTGGCACGTTGTGCTTATGCAATGTTATGCTATGCATGTTTTTTGCTATGCATTCTAAAAAAAGGCCCTATTGCATGTTATGAGCGGCGTACATATGAAAATGTTATGCATCCCATACTACATAACATTCTCATGCAACGAAAAAGAAAATGAGCTAGTTGCAGCCATGTGGTGAGGTTATACATCCCATACAACATAACCCTCACATGTTGCCCCTATGGTGGATCCATATACGAACACATATTATGCATCTCATACTACATAATATGCCCCGTATACTTCATGTTATGCTATGAGTGTAGTGTTCGTGCTTTTGCCAAGACGTGCTGATGACATATCGGTGTGTGATTGACATGATGCTGAACTACTAATGCAATCAAACGAAGGTTGCCTTACTGACTTGTCAAGCAACCTCCCTCTGATACCAACTGTCACAACCCGCATTTTCTCTGAATTTAGGAATTATCAGAGTATGAGAAAACACGCGTCATGATGCCACGTCGAGCAGGGGATAACTGTTGACGCTCAGGCAAAACCATTTACTTTACTTTAAGGAAGAAATTCATGAGTTTAATGATTAGTAAATCAGTTATATTTTAGAGGCTGTATCCCTTGGCTCGGTGGATCACCTAGTCCACAGTTTAAAACTATACTTATACGTTGCGGAAAAATACTTTATTCAGGTTTGACATCCTAAGGAGTGCATAAGAGCCCCAAGAGGTCCACTTATGCTATGCAAGACTCTACATTTATTTTATACTATACACAAGAAAATGATCTTTTTACGTTATTTGGAAAATAGTGATGAGTTTTATAAAAATATGTTGATCATGCGATATACTTATAATAGTGTTTTTAGGTTTAAAAACAACTAGCAACCTAGCATAAAACCTCCCCAGAGCAAGTAGACTATCTCCAGAAAATGGTAGCAACAAAAGTAACATATCTAGTACAAAGGTAAAAACTACCAGTGGGCGCCAATAACCTGACACGAACCCACTGGCAAATATATATGTCTGTAAGAAAAGTGCAGTAAACTACCTCACTAAACAAAATAAGAAGGGTCTCCAAAGCCCAAGAAACCACCAGACACACCACAGTAACTTAGCCACCTGACTGGCTACTGCTCAGAACCTGAGGCATTCAAAAGAAGAAAGAATACCTCAGCAAGCAAAACAAGGAAAACTGCACGAAAGTGTCAATCAGATGATAAATGAAAGAAGAAAAAAAACAAAGCAGTAAAAGTCATAACTGCCCAAGGTAAGACAAAAAGAAATGCACTAGATGCGAGGAAACAGCATCAACCCTGCCCAGAAACAACATCCTGCAGAGTCTACTAAGCTGCCAAGAGCCCAAAAGGCTGCAATCTACCAGGAAGAAACATCTAACACCCTAAGCTGTGGGAGATGGTAGTAGCAAATCAAACAACGTGGACCTAGGTTGGAGGCAAACTCAGTCCCCCAACCACCATTTCCAATCCAACAAAGCTCAAGGGTCTACATGTGAAAGCACTAGGGACCTTCCACCCCCTTGCCCAGCCCGTACCTGGAGCAAGATAGAAGAAAAGGGTGGTTACGGCTAAATTACACAACACTTCCCCCATGAAGAGCTTCAAACCATCACTACTAACCACGACCCACGATTCAGCCTTTAGGAAAGTAAAACATAGCCGATAAGGAATCTCAAAAAAAAAAATCAAGGAATTCACTCGGGAGCGAAAATCAAGGTAGGGAAAAAGTGTTGAAATGACTCAACACGGCTTGGCGTTGAGTGGGACCCACTCAACGCCTACCCAGACCTTGGCGTTGAGTGAGTTAGCCTCACTCAGCGCTAGAACAGCCATGGCATTGAGTGAGGTTCACTCACTCAACGCCCTCCAGAAGAGCAACTCTGGCATTGAGTAAGCTAGCCTCACTCAACGCCAAAACAGGCATGGCGTTGAGTGAGGTTCACCCACTCAACGCCTCCCGCTAGAAAAACTCTGGCGTTGAGTGAGCTAACCTCACTCAACGCCAAAACAGCTATGGCATTGAGTGAGGTCCACTCCCTTAACGTCTTCAGCAAAATAGGCAGTGGCGTTGAGTGAGCTACCCTCACTCAATGCCAAAATAGCTACGGCGTTGAGTGAGGTCCACTCCCTCAACGCCTTAGCACTAAACCACAAAACCCAACGGTGGCGTTGAGTGAGTCCACCTATCTCAACGCCAAAACAGCTTTGGCGTTGAGTGAGGTCAACTCACTCTACGCCAAAGTACTTACCCGCAGGAAAACCCTAAACCAACGCCAACAAGAAGAGGTCGGCGGGAATGCCGACTGATTCTCGCCGAATCGGCAGGAATGCAGGATGATTCTCGCCGAATCGGCGGGAATCCAGATTTATTCTCACCGAATCGGCGGGAATCCAGATTGATTCTCGCCGAATCGGCGGGAATCCAGATTGATTCTCGCCGAATCGGTGGGAATCACTGACGATACTCGTCGAAATCGGCAAGAATCACTTGGTGATTCCGGTCGATTTTGACTTAGACGAAATTTCTCATTCACGTCGATTCTACCTAGCCGCAAAAGAATAGGCCAAACTAAGTATTTGAGTGTGTGCACCACACTCAACGCCAAACCCGGGCGTCTTTTGGCTTTGAGTGTGTGCACCACACTCAACGCCAAATCCCGAGTGCCTAACAAGACTGGTTCTAACCAGAGCACTACCACCGAAATCTCCCTCTCTCTCTCTCGGCTCCACCCGCAAAAGCACCCAACCGGAAATAAAAAAAATCTAAAATCTAAATGGTGAAAACAACCAGCGGGTTGAGCAAAAACAACACAAGGGGGGCTCATAAAGGAAAATTGAAGCACAGAGCTTTAAGCAATCAAAAAGAGAAAAGCTTGGCTTCTATCCTAGGGCTAACTGGGTAGTTAGGAGGGGAAAAACAAAACAGCAAGTGCAAAAACAAATTTCCTCGGTTTTTCAGCGAAGCTTAGTCGGCTTTCCCTCCTCTTCACTCGGCACTAGCAGCAGCAGCACCTAAAAGCACATCCTGAACTTTAATGGCAGAATCCACAAGAAACCAAAAATCCAAGTCTCCTAAAACTCCACGAAAATCAAATCTCTTACCGTCGAATGAAGATCTGAGTGAGAGCAAGACAAAGCCGCTTTCAAAATCAAAATCTGTCCACAAATGCTCCCGGAATCACCGTCTGAAGGCTAGGGCAGTCCGCCGCTTCCGCCTCTGTTTTCCGCGAACAGGAGCAGGCGGTTTCGGGAAGAAGAAGAATGGGCCCGCTGATTCTAATTAAGGCTTTTAAATAAATCTAAACACGCCTAATCAGACTTAACCGCCTCCCAAGCCACCGGTTCACTTAAATTAAGAGGGTTTCTAATTAGATTTTACTAATGGCACACCCAAAACGTCACGAAAACCGAACTACCTCGAAATTAGACGAAATTCGCACCGTAGCTAAATATCCACGCTACGAACACAACGGCAAAGTCGAAATTAACTTTCGACGAACAGAACTCGAGTTATACCCTCCCGAATCCAAAACACAAGCATCCCTCGAGTGGCCACACCGGGTCATCCAAAACGACTCGGCTTGCTAGGGAGATCTTGCCAATAGGCTACAAAATAGGGCACCCAGTTCTAAGGAGTTAAGACCACACTCCACAGATGGCACAAGCCAAGAAAACGCGTCACCGTAACGCCAAACGAGAATAAAATAGTCGCAGAAAAATCGGGGGCGTTACACCTCTCCCACAGAACTAGCTAGGGAAAAGACAATTTACAAGCCTCTTGCCGAAGCTCCACGCAAGGGATTTTGTGGATTTCGCCATCGCGAACATCCGTCTAACTTCTCGCAAAGGTTAGCCCTAAAATTTTCTTAAACAATACAACACTTACATAAGAGGGGGAGAAGATGATAATAACTAGAAAATTGGAGTTTATTTATTTCTACACTACACTAATTGATGAATGGGATTTAGGGTTAATTATTATTCTAAGAAATTGTGTTGGTTGAGTATTAGTGTAATCAGTCAATTTTTATTATCTTCTCTAGATTATAGAAAAGGAAAAAAGCTTATTTGTGGTTTCCTAGATTAAAGAATAGGAAAAGGCTTGATTGAATGCATCCATGTTTAACCTTGGATAACTTCATCCTTGATATTTTTATTCAGTAAAAAAGTAGGAGTATGCATAATTATTCCAATTCATTCTGTTTTTCTGCTCTCTGTAGGTGATGATTGCAAGAACAGACAATAATATATATGTTATCTAAGTTTTGTTTATGCATCTGCATGTTATTTGATTAGTAGTTTTGTTCATTTTAATTTTATTTAAGTTTCTTTTCTTTTTCGTAATTCAAATGAGAATATGATGACACAAAGCTCATGCACTATCATCTAATTTCCTCCCATTTCTATGTTTAATGCATTTTATTTTGACATTACATGTTTACTATTTCTAAGTATAACAATTCAATCACCATCTTTTGACCAGGATTGCACTCATTTAATTAGATTACAGAGAAGGAGAGACGGGAAAAAATAGATATCAGGTTTTAAGAAGAGGTAAAAATGCGATACAAGTGTCTTTTACATTTTAAACTTTACCATTCTTTTCTCATTTATTAGAATGATGAATTTTCACTTATTAACCTGAAATTATGCAATTCATGCTCTCTTACATTTTCTACATACTATACTTATGTTTATAGACGTACAAAAAATAATGATGAAGATAATGTTTTTATTAAAAAATGGCTTTCAAAAAGATGTACTTCAAAATAGCCTCAATTGAGAAATCTCTATTCAATCACCATTATGCACAGACAATCCAAACAGTATGCATCTTTTTCATCATAGCTTCTCAAAGAGTTCTATTCAATTAGCTCGATTTGATCAGTATCTTTTTTATCAGCAACAACTACCCCAAGCAGAGCTTAAAGCCTCTGAAAATTCTCTAGAGGGTGTGGATAGACATTTAAGAAAATATTTACTAAAACCATTACTTAGACTTAGACAGTTACAGTTTAACATCCATAGGAACACAACCAAAAATTAATCGCCAAAAAGTAAAAGTACACAACAAAGCAATAAAAAAATCACAGCACAGAAGACACCAAAACTATAGTCATTCCTCAAAATCTTGGTACATCCACTCTTCAACCACTTTGATAGGAATACACTATCACAGTACCTGAGTATTTTGATATGGAGACTCTCAGAATAAGGTTCTTAGTCTTTTGATAATGAGACTCTCAAATCCAATGCATGAGATCTTTTGATAAAGAAATTTTGAACTAAGGGACTGATTATTTTCTTAAGGTGACTCTCAGAACTAAGACTGAATCCTTTGAAAAGGGATTCTAAAAATCTTGATTACTCAATTTACAGAATGAGAAGAAGTAAAGAGAAGATGAAGAGGAAATAGTCTTCTAGATCGAATCCTCTTTCACTATATCTCTGAGGATTCTTGTGGCACAAAGTATTCTGGATCTCTTGTATGTGATGAATTCTTTGCAAGAAGAATAAATGATTATTTACTTTAGATCCACTGTATTTCAGAGTTTTTTCAGTACATATATTGTAGCGACAATGAAGAGAGGAAAAAGATGACTCATGCATGACAATCTGAATAATTTCTATGTTATGTGTATCTTTATATGTCTCTCTGTTTGAATATTTGTATATCAATCTGCATGGAATTTTCAAAATGTCCCCATTTGGAGATTGTCTACAGAGGAAATAAAATATATTTTTTCTATCTTTGTCATCACAAATCGCGTGAATCTCTTCTAATTTCTTCCTTATAATCTCTTTCATTCTGCTAGAAATCTTTCCTTTAATTTTCTCTATAGGATTCAAATAACTTCCTTAGTTATTCTCTTCCAATAATTTTGTTTGATATCTTATGTACTTTCCATTCTAGATGTATGTATCGATGCTACTTCGAATTCTGATGAAAGGTGCGTCAAAATCTACTTCAAAATAAGACTCTGTCGACTAGACTTGTTACTTGGCGTTACGTTGACATCTTGTCGACATATGCATCAACTTTTTTCTTGAGGTGTCGTCGACTTCACTTCAGAGGTTGCATTGACATCTAGTAGGAGGCACATTGACTACTAGTCGTCGTTGCGTTGACTTCTAGTTGATACATAATTTCATTTGATGATTTTCCTCTTATTTTCAGCTAGCCTTTCTCAAGAATTTTACTTGACCGACTTCCTAGGACTTCTATGACCCAATTACCCTTACCATACAATATGGGTAAAATTATCTTAAGGTGTAAAAATTACCTATGAATAATTTGTTAAGTTAAATCATTATGATTTTTCACAATAAGTACTGTATTAATGTTGTAGGTCAGTAGTTCAAATATTAGTGTCACTTTTTATATATAATAATGTGAGAGCATGTGAATTTTTTTAAAAATTATACCCAATGCGCTGAATGACTAGGATTGCTTTGATGTTCCTCCACGGTTACACCATGATCCTTTAAAATATTTCTTTGTATAACATAGATTATTATAATTCCGCCAAAAGGACGCAAAAGGCACTAATTGTAATTTGAATTGAACTCTAGCATAGAGTTGATTGTTCAAAATTGAGGCAACTTATTTATATTTATTGTATGCATAAATTTCATGATTAATTGAAGCATTTTCACCAATATGTTCTTTTTATGCTTCTTTTGCAATAGTGCAAGTTTTTAGCCTTTTAGGGCATTAACGAGAAAGAATCAGCTTTGCAGAAAATTGGGCCATGTAATGAACTTCTAGCAGAGTACACACTCGATGCATCTGGTAGTGTGAAGACCAACCTTCTACAAGATTGAACAGTTGTTCATGTATTTTTTGCCTGGCGTACACGATGTGTCGTGGCTGTGTGCCATCTTAAAGATAGTCTCCTGAGAAATTAACCCATGAAAGTGTTTCCCAGATTTATTTTCTATCATTGTTAGACACACTGCATGTGCACCTGATGTGCCATCATCATAAATTGCATATTTATCCAGTGAAACATTTTCTCGATATTATTATGATCGTTAACAAATCACACACCCTGACCTACGTGGGTGTAACCTATTTGTTACAGTTATTGATTCATCTAAATACTCGGTCAAGAAGAGCTGTGGAGAGCTGAAACAGAGAGCTGGTCACACAGAAAAGGGCATATTACTACTATAATTTAGGAGATCGAGGCGATTTAGTGTCTTGTATGTTTTATTGCCAAAAGATGAGAGTGTATTGATGGTAAGATTTCCTAGCTAGCTTTATTCATTCATGTCTTTCTCTTACCATTTTTGTGTTTTGTTTCTCAAGATGAGCAACTAATTTCTTTATATTTAAGGTTTTGATGAACTTTTGAATGTTTTATTAATAGAACCCTTCATTTATCTTTGAATTATCTTCTTTAATATCAAATTACATATGTAAGTTTTTAATTTGGGATTCATAATCTAGCTAGTCTAACAGACTGTACAAAAAATAGATTTACAACAAAGTTTCTACCGCATTATTTTAAACGTTACCATAGATTTGCAACGCTTTACCTAAAAACGTAGCAATAGTATTATATGATAAAATTAATTATAAATTAATAAAGGTGATTGTTATAGACAAATCAATTTTGAATAGATGCAAATGAATTTTACAGACAAATCAAAAATTTATATATGCAAATCAAATTATTACGTGTAAACAAATATAAAATCTTTCTAAATTCTTTGGCAAAATATAAACAAATAGTTTAGCATCAATATTATAAAATTTAACGTATTATAAAAGTTTCAAATTCATCGCAAAAAATTTATTTTGCTCTTGAGTGCAACTTTTCGACATTCTTTTTCTTCGCTTGAGAAATACATAAAGAAATGACGAAGATAAGAAATACAAAAAGAAAGATTTAAAGTTACGACTTGTTTCAGATCAAAGGAGGTGAAGATTAGCGAAAATGTCCGGCACAAATAAATTTGGAGCTCCCGCATTGGTCAGCAGCGAGGATGTGTGGTAGGTGTCGTCAGGTATAGGTTGCGGCGGCGTTGACGGCGGTGTCGGCTGTACAATCGCGTATTCGCTGAGTGGTCCCCCCTCCAGGTTCAAGGCTTTGCGGGACATTCAGGTCCAAGAGGGCCAAAGTAGGCGAGTGAAGCCTTCCAGATCAGCATTTGCCCAGGGGGAGCGAAAAGGCTCCCGCCCCATAGTAGGTGGGAAGGCTCCTGCTCGTAGCTGGTGTAAGGGCTCTTGTCTATCTAGGCGAGTGGCTTTCAGATCCCGCATCCGCTCCATTATGGGGGGTCGCGGAGGCAAGTGCCTCGCCTCCCGGTGCTCGCCTCTTTAGGCGAGTGGCGTCTTCATGGGCCACTCACCCAGTGCGGTCGAGAGGTAGTATTATCTGGATTCCCTCAGAGATCTGTTTTTAGCTCCTCAGAACAACAAAGTTTGGTTGTTAGCAGACGACTTTGGGCTGTATATAACTGGTTAGAACAGCAGAGCCACGCTATTTGTAGTCCAGACTTTGAAATCTATAAGTAGGCCCAAAGGGATACCTTAGAAAGCAAGCTTTTTAAGTTTTCTCATCCCCAGATCTTCTTGCACTTTCTGAGGTGCCCTTAGCTAAACACTGGCTAAGGAGGGGAAGCGCTCTAAAATCTTCTGGGTGTGTGGTGGGATCTCCGCACTGGAGCCTTGGGTCAGTTCTGAGCTCTAAGTTTTTAGTCAGTCCAACTTGCTAGGAGAAGTAAGTGTGTGGTCACCCCTTCCCCAAGGGTCTGAACTCCACAGAAGCCGGTTCTCAATTTCAAAATTTTGGTACGGTGAGCGTGGACAGTACCAGCACAGAAAACCTTAGCGAGCTCAATGACTGGAGGCGAAGGGCAAGGATCTGACTAGACTGACTCGCCACCTCCTCCCCCCTCTCGCCACCCTCGACATGTTCGAGGGATTCCGACAGGAGATGCGGAATCTCATAAAATTCGCTCTCGCGGCTCGCGGCGAGTGCTCGACACCTTCTATCCTAGTGGTTGCATCCCTAGCTTTGGGCAAGAATGCCCCTATTAGGCGACCCGGGAAGGAAGCGCCGACGGAAGGTAGTGAGCGAGATCTCCCATGGCGAGTTTTGTTCCCCGGCTCGTTGAGTGTAGGAAGGACTGACGAGGTAGACGCGCGAGATTGCCCGACTCGTCCCACGAGTGGCGGGAGCCCTTTCAGCGAGTTGGCCGCTTTCGCCCCCATTCTAGAGGGGTTCCACGAGCCCGAGATGTCCTACTACACCGGAAGGCGCGATACGGTCCAACACACCTAGTGGTTCGAGGATGTGGTCTCAATCAGGCAGATGTCAGATGCCTTCAAGTGTCGGCACTTCGCCATAACCCTTAAAGAGAAGTCGAGGGATTGGTTCCATTAGCTGCCGGCCATCTCCATCTACTACTTTAAGGACCTGCACCGAGGGTTCTTGCTGAGGTTCTCCACTTCCAAGAAGAGGAAGAGGGAGTCTGAGTCCTTGTTTCTTGTCAAGCAGGGGGCAAATGAGACCCTGAGGAGCTACATAGATAGGTTCCAGGAGGAGATCCTCCAAGTCTAGGAGATGCCCGGGCACACCCTCATGGTGGCCTTTACCCTAGGACTATATCAGGGGTTCTTTAGGATGGAGCTGAAGCGGGTGCCTCCGCTGTCTTTCAAAGAGCTGATCGAGAGGGCCGTCAGGGAAGTCGAGGGAGAGACGTCGAACCTGGCATTTGCCAGGAAGTTAGCTAGATGGGCTGTAGAGGTGGAGAAGAAGCCAAGAGGTGGTAAGGGCTAGGAGGGCAGAGCCCAGGCAGCGGGAGCAGCAGCAACAGCCGAGGTGGGGCCGCCAAGAGCCGATAATTTGCTAGGATGGAGGCAGTCAGATTCTAGGATATGCCCAGACACACCCTCATGGTGGCTTTTACCCTGGGCGATAACAGGGGTTCTTTAGGATGGAGCTGAATCGAGTGCTTCCGCTGTCTTTCAAAGAGCTGATAGAGAGGGCAGCCAGAGAAGTTGAGGGAGAGACGTCGAACCGGGCCATTGTCAGGAATTTAGCCAGATGGGCTATAGAGGAGGAGAATGAGCCAGGAGGTGGCAAGGGCTAGGAGGTCAGAGCCCAGGCAGCGGGAGAAGTAGCAGCAACCGAGGTCGGGCCACCAAGAGATGAATAATCGGCTAGGCTTGAGGCAGCCAGAGTGGCATGATCAGGGCCCGAGGTGAGGTTTCCACAGAGGGACAACCGCAAAGGGGGCAAGGCCAGTTCAACTCTCCAGGTTAGAGGCAGTTCCAAAGACCCCCTCCCCAATCAACACCAGGCTATGGCGATAGCTTTGGGGAGGAGGAGGAGAGGAGTGCAGAGGAGGAGGCCGGGATGTAGTACGAAGCTGCCCTACTGTGACTTCCACTAGGAGGAAAGACACGCAGCGGCTACCTGCCCGAAGTTTCTGGAGATGAGGGGAGCCAGGGGACAAGCCCTGCAGGAGCAACAACATCACCGCTAGGAGGTGCGGATAGAAGGGGTCCTACCGGGGGCAAAGGATGATTGGTGCAAGGACCGTGCTGATGTGGGAGGTCGAGGAGGGATCAGGGTTATCCATGGAGGGGTGGGAGTCGATGCCGCTCACAAGGCGAGCCTCCATACCATGTACCACCGAAGCATTGAATCCACGTCCCTGACCCCACCCCCGGATGAGAAGATCACCTTCTCTCGGAAGGAAATGCTGGATCATGAAGATCTATTCTATAATGCTCTGGTAGTTCAGGCCGCCGTCGAGAATTTTACCATCTCTCGGATCTTCGTAGATAATGGGGGTTCCTTCAACGTCATCTTCAAGAAGGTATTTGACGCCATGGAGGTGGAGTCTAGGAGGGTGTTGGCCTCGTACGGGCCCTTGTTCGGATTCTCCGGGGAGAGGAAAGAGGTAGAAGGGGGAGTGAGGCTCCATATTACCTGGAGTGTAGTCTAGAAACTGTAGGTTTGTCATCGTGGATGCTCCCTGTTGAGACCGAGCGGTCTGTTGGCTGAGACCGGGCGGTCTGGAGGTCTGGCGGTCTGGAGGCTTCTCCCAGCAGTTTGGTAGCCGGGTTGGAGACCGGGCGGTCTGGCGGTTTGTCTGGCGGTCTGGGCGGTCTGGCGGCTTGGCGATCTTGGCTGGCTATCTTCCTCTTTGTTGTGGCCGTGCGGTTAGTCTAACCGCGCGGCTTGTGCGGCTTATGCGGCTTGTATAGTTTCATGTTCTTGTATTTATTAGTCCCACATTGCTTATTTGTAATCTCTCTTCTCTCCTTCATTCTATAAAAGGGAGGTCATACCTTTGTAATAGTCATCTTTTTGGATAATAAAACTTTCAATTATTCAAAGTTCCGGCTTATTTTTAGTCGTTTGTTCGCTACTTTCACATGGTATCAGAGGAATCGATTTTCTCCTCTTGATTCTGTGCGCC
Source organism: Platanthera zijinensis (assembly GCA_039513925.1). NCBI lineage: Eukaryota > Viridiplantae > Streptophyta > Magnoliopsida > Asparagales > Orchidaceae > Platanthera > Platanthera zijinensis. Next base: position 86,783,171 of record CM077090.1, on the reverse strand, counting down.
CTCTCTGACCGCGCGACCTGTCCGCGCGGCTTGCCTCTTCTTCTCGAGACCTGTCCTCGCGGCTTGTTTCTTCCACCTACTTGCTCCCTGTTCGCGTGGCTTCTTTCTCTCCTTGTCGTTCACCTTTGTGTGTGCGACCTCTTAGTTTCTCCTTTCTTCTCGCCGCGACCTATGCTTAGTCGTCGCGCCCTCCGTTCTAGCTGCTCCTCATTTCTAGTCGCAACGGCCTGTTGTCGCGACTTGTTTGCCCTGTTTGCCTCCCAGCATACTTTTCTCTATTCGCGTGGTGTCTCTTTCTTCTATTCGCGCTGGCTGTTTTCTAGCCGCTCGGCTTCTTTCCCTCTGCTTTGTTCTGCGGCTTGGTCGTGGCTTTTCTGGTCGCTGGTGTCTATCATCATGACCGCTGCAGATCTCTTTCTCCTAACCGCTGCGATTTCTCTCTGTTCGGGAGGTTTATTCCTTGTTTTTGCCGCCTCTCTGCCCTTCTTCCTTTGCCTCTCTCTCTCTCTCTCTCTTAGTCCCGGCGACCTGTCTCTAAGTCGCAGCAGCCTGTCCTCCTCTGTGCGGCCCCTCCTTTAACCGCTTCTGCTTGGTTAGTCGCCGAGACCTCCTCTTTAGTCGCGCGGCTTGTTCTTCTCTCTTCTTTCCCTTTGCCTTGCTCTGCACCTTGGTCGTGGCCCTTCTTGCTGCTGGTGTGCTGTCACCATGACCGTTGTAGTTTTTCTCCCTTCATGGCTTTCACATCCTCCTCAAATCCATTCGTCTCGGTGGTCACGTATTCTGGTTGTGCCCACGTTGTTACTCAAGGAAAATGGCTGATCGACACCGGTGCTACCAATCATATGACCGGCAATCTCCAGTGTTTTTCTCTCCTAGAAACACATGATCGGTTACCCCCGGTTATTCTCGCTGACGGCTCTTCATCTTTGGTCAATGGGACGGGAATGGTTCATATCACTCCATCTCTTCGCTTGGCGAATACTCTCTACGTGCCCAAGTTCCCGTTCAACTTATTATCTATTACCTCTCTATGCAGGCATTTACAGTGTTCCGTCACATTTAATTCTACTTCTTGTTCCATTCAGGATCCGGACTCCCAACGGATGATTGCTATTGGGACTGAGAGTGGCGGCCTATACTTCCTTGACAACGTTTCCGCTTTGTCAACATTCTCCTCCACCTCCACAGATCTTCTGCAATGGCATCTCCGCCTTGGTCATGCTCCTCCACGTCTTCTTCGTCAACTTCTGCCCCACCTTCCTGCACAAAGTCCTCCCCTCAAATGTGAGGCCTGTCAGCTTGGCAAGCATCACCGCTCCTCCTTCCCTCCAAAGCACGTTCGTTGATCTACCCGTCCGTTTGATCTCATCCACTCCAATGTTTGGGGTCCTTCTCCTACCCTTACTGTTGGTCGGGGTAGTTCATATTTTGTCACGTTTATTGATGATGTCTCTCGCTATACGTTGGTGTATCTATTAAAAGATCGCTCTGAATTATTCTCTGTATGGACGTCCTTCTATCTCATGATCAAAACTCAGTTTAATGTTTCTATTAAAGTTTTTCGATCTGATAATGCCCAAGAATATCTCAGTCATGACTTTTCTACATTCTGCATGCAAAATGGGATTATTCATCAAACTAGTTATGTCTACACTTCACAACAAAATGGTGTGGCAGAACGCAAAAACCGTCACCTCCTCGATGTCGCTCGCTCCTTGATGACCCAGATGCATGTTCCTCGCTCCTATTGGGGCTATGTTGTTCTCCTTGCCTACTACCTTATCAATCGCATTCCCTCCACGGTTCTCCACGGAAAAACCCCATTCTCCATTCTGTATCCGGGCAAGGACCCTTTTCCTCTCCCTCTCTAAATCTTTGGGTGCACTGCCTTTGTGCATGCTCCATCTGCCACCCGTGATAAGCTCTCCCCTCGCTCCACCAAATGTTTCTTTCTGGGATATTCCAACACTCAGAAAGGATATTGTTTCTTTGATCCCGTTCTTCGTAAGCAGTTCGTCTCTGCTGACGTCACTTTCTTTGAGAATACCTCTTACTTCTCAGATGAATCCTCTCCTCTTCCCCCAACTTTCGATTCTCCTGCTGTTCCCTTCGTTCCCTCGTCTCCTACTATGATCTTCACCCCTACTCCGTCTCCGCCTCTCTCTCCCTCTTCTCCGCCACCGTCTCCCTCATCTCCGCCATCGTCGCTCTCTACTCCCGGGCCAGCTTTCTCTGCCACGGATGCTCCGGATGCCGAGGGACCTGCAGACCTGGATCTTCCTATAACTCTTCGCAAAGGGGTGCGAACGTGTACCCTACACCCCCTTTCTGCTGTTGTTTCATATGATCGCCTTACCCATTCTCACAGGGCCTTTGCTCTGGCTATCTCTGCCACTTACACACCCCGCTCCTACTAGGAGGCCCTTGCTATTCCTCATTGGAAGATGGCCATAGATGAGGAAATGGCGACCCTAACTGAGCGGGGTACCTGGACTCTTGTTCCACCCCCTTTGGGCATTGATGTGGTTAGTTGTCGATGGGTATTTTTTGTGAAATTCCGTCCGTACGGCAGTGTGGATCGATACAAGGCTCGCTTAGTCGCCAAAGGCTTCACTCAGACTTATGGGGTTGATTACTTTGACACATTCTCTCCAGTTGCTCGTCTCAGCACCATTCGGGTTCTTCTCTCTGTGGCTATCAACAGGGATTGGCCCATTTCTCAGCTGGATGTCAAGAATGCCTTTCTCTATGGTGACCTTCAGGAAGCGGTTTGTTGGTACCCTAGTTTGGATTTGAGTTAAGTCTTTCCTTTTAGTCTCTTGACCCAAGATTTATCTATGGTCAAAGTCTAGTTGTAGTGCTGTCACTTATCCAGTGAATTCTGGCTAAGTCAGTTTCTGGTTCGACTATCATCGAACGCCGATCGACTATCGTCGATCCGCCGATCGACGATCGTCTGTCTCTTGCCAGCTCGACGTTCTGCTAGATCGTCGAGCTCTGGTCGACTATCTCTTGATAGTTCGACGTTTTCTGTCTTGCCCGAGTCGGTCGACTATCTGCCTGGATAGTTCGACTATCTGAGTTAGTCGACTATCTGACTGATAGCTCGACTATCTCAGTGGGCCGTTCGACGATCTCTGAGGATCGCTCGACGTTTTCTGTTTAGTCTGAGTCGGTCGACTATCTGACTGATAGCTCGACAATCTCAGTAGGTCGGTCGACGATCGTCGAGGATCGTTCGACTATCTTTTGGTCTGCATATGTAATATTATATGCGTTTTATTCTCTGTTTTATTTCCTATATTTCCTAGCATATTTTATTATAGTTTATTTAATTGATCTTATGCATATATCTCAAAGCAATCTTTGCTTATATCCTTTATGCATAAGTCAATTCCTTCTGACATATATTTTTTCTTATCTGTCTTACTTTATCTGCAGCTGTCCTTTATAGCCGTTGGCTGTAAAGAGTTTTCTGATCTGACTTTATCTAACATCCTTTATCAGATTATTTATTACAGCTGCAGTAGCTTTCCCTTTTATAGGATATATATCTGCAAAGATGTGTTTTGTCTTTATGTTAATTGCAGCCCAGGTTTCAAGATAAAGACAAAGTCAAAGCTCAACTCAAATAGAGTCGTTGCTGCTGTTACTTTATAAAGAGTTCTTTTGAAAGAACTAAGAAGTAGTAGAAGAAGGCTTGCTACCAGCATATAGCACAGCTGCTCTCAGGATTCAACTGAGAAGATACAGCTTCTCTCAGCAATATCCATCTAACTGAGAAGTGTTAAGATCTTCTACTCTTCTTCAACCTGAGTTCTCCTGCTTTCAGGAAGTTCAAACTCAGAGTTCTTTTGAAGAAGAAGAAGAAGAAGAAGGAAGCTGAAGAAGAACATCCATCCAGATCTCTAGTCTTCTTCAAGCTATTCCTTCAGAACTTCAAGACAGTATTCTGTCAGAAGTTCTGAAGAGGCCTTGTGCTTCTCTAATCTTTTGTAAAAATAGAGAAGACATTCTAACCCTCTTCCCCCCTCCTGTAAAGGGTTGTTTACTCCCTTCAAAAGTAAAGCTTGGTTTTTAGACACCTGATCAAAAGTCTAAAGGGTCTCTAGATCTACCTGCAGCAGATCCTGTTGGTGGCAGAGCACCTGATCAAAAACCTGAGTGGATTCCTACCGTGTTGGTAGAAGAGTGGGCGTACCCAGTGTTTGGGGAACCACTATAATATCTTGTGTCGTCTGGTTGCTTGATTTATTAATTGCATTGTGGCTGTGATTAGTCTTAACTAGGATTGCTAGTTGCTAGATAGGACCTGAAGCTTAACTGTAATTACAGTTAGCTTTAGTTTGTGCACAACACCTTGTGTTAGGTTTTAGGGTTCTTATTTCTATATCTATAATCTTTAATTCCGCAATCGTATCTATCCCTTCACTTTCAATTGGTATCAGAGGGAGGTTGTCTGATTGTATAGGCTAACACCTAAGTCACAAGATCCTGATAGATACCAAGGATTATAGATATTCACATTCACTATCATGGCCCAGTACAATGATTATTTTAGCACCAGACCTCCAGCTTGCAACTTAGCTGAGTTTAGCATCTGGAAGGCAAGAGTCAAATTATATATGAACTCTTTTGATGAAGAAATTTTTTTGTCTATTTTGACAGGTCTCCCTACTTCGGCAACAATAACAAAAAATGCCAGGCTAGCTGATGCCAGAGCAATGAACATTCTTGCAGAATCAATGTCTGATGACATTTTTCAAGAGATTGCTGAATGTTCATCAGCTAAGGAGATTTGGCTGTACCTTCATCAAATGGTTTCTGAACCCTTGGACGAAATATCAGAAGCAAGCCACATCATCTCATCTGAAGGAGAATCACCATCCCTAGATGTTATCTGGGATGTCTCAGATGATGACTCATCATTTGAAGATGAAGAGGAGGAAGCAAGGGCCAAAGCATTTTGCATCATGACCATGAATGCCTCCTGCAGCAATTCAGAAGCTGAACAAACAGAGGAAAAATCAAAACCTGAAAAGGTTCAGGTAATATCTAATTCTGTTTTTAGTTCAGTTAATTTAGATATTCAAAATTGCTGCCAAATTTTAACTATACCTGAGAAGGAACCAACACTTCTCAGAGAAATGTTTTCGTTATATCTTAATGAGTTCAGTTTTGAGAACTCAGTTTGCTTTTTCATAAATCTGCTTTATAAACAAAAGGATAAATTACTTAAAATATTTTCAAATCCTTTTATTATTTGGAACAGACTTATTAGGAAGCATTTTCTTTTCTTATAGCTGATTATATCTGATTGATATTATGTTCAAATATTTTATTCTGATTTCTGTATAAAGAAATTCTCTGTCAGATAACTCTAATTCTTATAGATCCTTTTCTAATTTCATTTAGATTGAGTCCTCTACTCTAGTTGCATTTGTCAGCTGAGTTTGAATCTCGTCTAATGAAAAGAAATTCTATAGGAAGGAAGATATCTGATTTTGTTTTTCAGATCCAGAATCTTAATTAAATTGGCTGAACAAAAATATCATCCTTTTTGCTGCTAACATACCCTTTTTCAAGGAGGGAGCAATCTCTACCATAGCTTTCTGCAGGTACTATTTATAAGAGTTTGCTGGATGACTCAATCAAAACTCAAAGTCATCTCAGCTTTCTTCAAATCACAAGTATTGCATCAACATAGGGGGAGATTGCAAATGCCAGCAGCAGCCAGCTAAGTTTTTCTTTATATATTTTATGCTTTGCAAATTTTATTTTGCTAATAGGATCCTCACCCAAATAGGGGGAGATTGTTGGAACCCTGGTTCTGATTTGGGTTAGGATCTCTATTAGGTTATTTTAGTTTAGTTTAGCTTATTTTTAGTAGTTTTAGTTTTTGAAAGACTTAACCCAAATAGGGGGAGATTGTTGGTACCCTAGTTTGGATTTGAGTTAAGTCTTTCCTTTTAGTCTCTTGACCCAAGATTTATCTATGGTCAAAGTCTAGTTGTAGTGCTGTCACTTATCCAGTGAATTCTAGCTAAGTCAGTTTCTGGTTCGACTATCGTCGAACGCCGATCGACTATCGTCGATCTGCCGGTCGACGATCGTCTGTCTCTTGCCAGCTCGACGTTCTGCTAGATCGTCGAGCTCTGGTCGACTATCTCTTGATAGTTCGACGTTTTCTGTCTTGCCCGAGTCGGTCGACTATCTGCCTGGATAGTTCGACTATCTGAGTTGGTCGACTATCTGACTGATAGCTCGACTATCTCAGTGGGCCGTTCGACGATCTCTGAGGATCGCTCGACGTTTTCTGTTTAGTCTGAGTCGGTCGACTATCTGACTGATAGCTCGACGATCTCAGTAGGTCGGTCGACGATCGTTCGACTATCTTTTGGTCTGCATATGTAATATTATATGCGTTTTATTCTCTGTTTTATTTCCTATATTTCCTAGCATATTTTATTATAGTTTATTTAATTGATCTTATGCATATATCTCAAAGCAATCTTTGCTTATATCCTTTATGCATAAGTCAATTCCTTCTGACATATATTTTGTCTTATCTGTCTTACTTTATCTGCAGCTGTCCTTTATAGCCGTTGGCTGTAAAGAGTTTTCTGATCTGACTTTATCTAACATCCTTTATCAGATTATTTATTGCAGCTGCAGTAGCTTTCCCTTTTATAGGATATATATCTGCAAAGATGTGTTTTGTCTTTATGTTAATTGCAGCCCAGGTTTCAAGATAAAGACAAAGTCAAAGCTCAACTCAAATAGAGTCATTGCTGCTGTTACTTTATAAAGAGTTCTTTTGAAAGAACTAAGAAGTAGTAGAAGAAGGCTTGCTACCAGCATACAGCACAGCTGCTCTCAGGATTCAACTGAGAAGATACAGCTGCTCTCAGCAATATCCATCTAACTGAGAAGTGTTAAGATCTTCTACTCTTCTTCAACCTGAGTTCTCCTGCTTTCAGGAAGTTCAAACTCAGAGTTTTTTTGAAGAAGAAGAAGAAGAAGGAAGCTGAAGAAGAACATCCATCCAGATCTCTAGTCTTCTTCAAGCTATTCCTTCAGAACTTCAAGACAGTATTCTGTCAGAAGTTCTGAAGAGGCCTTGTGCTTCTCTAATCTTTTGTAAAAATAGAGAAGACATTCTAACCCTCTTCCCCCCTCCTGTAAAGGGTTGTTTACTCCCTTCAAAAGTAAAGCTTGGTTTTTAGACACCTGATCAAAAGTCTAAAGGGTCTCTAGATCTACCTGCAGCAGATCCTATTGGTGGCAGGGCACCTGATCAAAAACCTGAGTGGATTCCTACCGTGTGGGTAGAAGAGTGGACGTACCCAGTGTTTGGGGAACCACTATAATATCTTGTGTCGTCTGGTTGCTTGATTTATTAATTGCATTGTGGCTGTGATTAGTCTTAACTAGGATTGCTAGTTGCTGGATAGGACCTGAAGCTTAACTGTAATTACAGTTAGCTTTAGTTTGTGCACAACACCTTGTGTTAGGCTTTAGGGTTCTTATTTCTATATCTATAATCTTTAATTCCGCAATCGTATCTATCCCTTCACTTTCACGGTTTACATGGAGAAACCTCCTGGGTATGTTGCTCAAGGGGAGACACTAGTATGTCATCCGAAGAAAGCCATCTATGGCCTAAAGCAGATCCCTCAGGCCTTGTTTGACAAGTTCAGCGGCATTGTTGCAGCCATTGGTTTTGCTCGAAGTTCAGCCGATCACTCCATATTCATTCGCAAAACTTCCTCTGGTATGGTGGTTCTTGCTGTATATGTGGATGATATTCTTCTGACTGGTGATGACCAGGCTGGGGTTACCTTGACGAAGAAACACCTCCGGCAACACCTGGTTACTAAGGATATGGGCTCTCCCAAATACTTTCTGGGGATTGATATTTCTCAGAAACCCAACTCTTTAGTTCTCTCCCAACGGAAGTATGCTCTTAATTTGCTAAAAGAGGCAGAGTTGACTGGTGCTAAACCTGCCAGATGTCCCATGGCTATTGGGGAAGACAAAACGTGGACAGATGACTCGCCTCTTCTATCTGATTCTTCGAGGTACTGGCGTCTAGTGGGGAAACTCATTTATCTCATAGTGACCAGACCCGATATCTCCTATGCTGTAGGCAAGGTTAGCCAATTCATGCAAGCTTCTAGGGAGTGTCATCTACAGTCTACCCTTAGAATATTGGAGTATGTTAAAGCAGCTCTAGGGAAAGGACTGCATTTTTAGAAGAATGGTCATTTGTGGGTTGAAGCGTACTCAGATTCAAGCTATGCTGATGATAAAGGAGACCGCAAGTCAACATCGGGTTTTTGCACTTTTGTTGGAGGAAATCTTGTGAGCTGGAAGAGCAAGAAACAGTCTATGGTCTCCAGGTCTAGTGCTGAAGCGGAATATCGTAGTATAGTATCAACCACATGTGAGTTAAAATGGTTACAGGCTCTCATGCTTGACCTTGAAGAGGTCTATAACTATCCTCTTCCTATATTCTGCGACAACAAGGCTGCGATATACATTTCCAAAAATCCGGTCTTTCATGAGAGAACAAAACACATAGAGGTCGACTGCCACTTTATTCGAGAAGAGATTTTGAAGAAACAGATTTGTACTCCGTTCGTCACTTCTGACAACGAGTTGGCAAATGTCTTCACCAAGCCGGTGTCTGCTTCTTTGTTCCATATTTGCGACAAGCTAGGCATGATTGATATCTATGCTCTAGCTTGAGGGGGAGTGTTGATACCGAGCGGTCTTTCGGCTGAGACCGGGCAGTCTGGAGGTCTGGCGGTTTGGCGGCTTGTCCCAGCAGTTTGGTAGCCGGGTTGGAGACCGGGCGGTCTGGCGGTTTGTCTGGCGGTCTAGCGGCTTGGGTATCTTGGCCGGTTGTCTTCCTCTTTGTTATGGCCATGCGGTTAGTCTAACCACGCGGCTTGTGCGACTTGTATAGTTTCATGTTCTTGTATTTATTAGTCCACATTGCTTATTTGTAATCTCTCTTCTCTCCTCCATTCTATAAAAGGGAGGTCATACCTTTGTAATAGTAATCTTTTTGGATAATAAAACTTTCAATTATTCAAAGTTCTGGCATGTTTTTAGTCGTTTGTTCGCTACTTTCACACTCCCAACAGCTACAATGCCATATTCGGATGGCCCCTCATCAGTGCCTTCTGCTGAATACCCTACTATTTCCACCAATGCCTCAAGTTCAACGCTGAAAGCATCCAGGTCCGGGTTCGGGGAGATCCCAAGGTGGCAATGGATTTCTACGTGATCGCGGTTAACTCCATCTCTTGGCAGAAAGAAGCTGAGGAGATGGAGAGGAGGATGGAGTTGTTTGGTCAGGAGGCTGCGGGAGAAACTGAGGGGATAGAGGTAGAGGAGGAAGATTCACGCCCATGGGGAGGCAGCAAAAGAAGTTCTGGAGGAGCTGGCCGAGGTGATGGCCATGGAGGAAGCTGAGAAGGAGGAAGTTCGTATGCCAGGAGAGGTGGCCACGGCCGAACGCGAATAGCAGTACTGGCTGGAAGTTGAAGAGGAGGTGGTCATGGAAGTTCTCACCCATGGAGGAAGATTAGAGAAGGTACAAATCAGTGGGGTGCTAAACCCGGACGACCAAGGAAGGATACTGGAGTACATCCAGAAGAATATGGACATCTTCGCGTGGAGCGTAGCAGATATGTTGGGGATTGATGCGGATATGGCTAGCGACCGCCTCAACCTTGACGCTAATTCCTGCCCCACCTGGTAGAAGAATAGGTCCACCGCCGACAAGCTGGCCGAGCCCATCTGAGAGGAGGTAGAAAATCTTCTGAAGGCAGGGTTTGTATCGGAGATCAAGTATTCAGGCTGGGTCTCCAATGTGGTGATGGTCAAGAACGGAAACAGCCACTGGAGGATGTGTATTAATTTATCTCTTTTAAATAAATCATGTCCTAAAAATTGTTACCTCTTGCCTCGGATCAACACACTGGTTGACTCAGCCGTCAGTTTTTCTCTAATGAGTTTTCTAGATGCATTTTCAAGTTACACCAGATAAGGATGCACCTGCCCGACATGAAAGGTGTCTTCTTCATCACAGAGGAGGGGTGCTATTATTATAAATTGATGCTCTTTGGGCTAAAAAATATAGGGGTGACATACCAGAGGATGATGGATTGAGTCTTTTGGGAGCAGAAGGGAAGGAACCTGGAGGTCTACTTGGACGACCTCATAATCAAGAGTCGGGATGTGGAATCTCACCTCCAAGATCTGGAGTAGACTTGTAGCACCCTACAGAAGTATAAAATGAGGTTGAACCCCTTGAAGTGTGTCTTCGGGGCAAGCATGAGCAAGTCCCTAGGTCATATCCTTACTCCTTCAGGGGTGGAGCCCAATCCTGACAAGGTGAGGGAGATCATGGAGTTGGGGTCGCCTCAAAATGCTAAGGAAGTCTAGCGCCTGATAGGGAAGCTGGCAGGGCTGATCAGGTTCCCCTCTTGGGCTGGAGAGAAGTGCTCACCTTTCTTCAAAGCGTTAAGAGATGGCCAAAAATTTGAATGGTCCGAGGAGTGCGAGAAGGCCTTCCAGGCCTTGAAGAAACAGCTAACCCAGGCTCTTCTTCTCTAGGGACCAAAGGAGGGAGTAGATCTATCCCTATACCTTGAGGTCGGGGCCGAGGTACCGAGCTCCGTCTTGGTCCCGGAAGAGGGCAAGATGCAGCTGTTGATATACTATGTGAGTAGGGTCCTGAGAAAGACAGAGCTTTGATACCCTATTTTGGAGAAGTTGTCTTTTGCCATGGTCGTCTCGGCTTGGAGGCTTCGAACATACTTCCAGGCCCATCCTATCTGGGTAGTGACTGAACATCCCCTTCACAACATCATCGAGGGGGTGGAGCATTCTGGATGGCTTGAAAATTAGTTGGTAGAGCTGAGCAAGCTTGACATTTCTTTTATCCCTTGTCTCTTGATCAAGGCCCAGGCGATGACCGACTTCTTGGCCGACTACGTGATCGAGGTGGCAGAGATTGAGCTCACTCATCCGGTCCCTTGGAAGGTGAAGGTGGATGTCACCTCGGGAAGATTCTCCTTGGGTGTATGAGTGATCCTAAGGAGCCCTCAAGGGATTAGGATAGAGCAGACGATGGTCATCCATTTTCCTATCACCAATAACCAAGCAGAGTATGCTGCGATAATCACAGGGCTACGTTTGGCAAGGGAACTGGGAGGGCAAAACGTGGAGGTACTGACAGACTCTGTGATGGTATTCTCCCAGATCAACGACGAGTTAGAAGCAAGGGAGCCTACCCTCCAGCTATACCTAGAAAAGGTGAAAGGGGTCATCAACATGTTACAAATATTTTCCATCTGACATATGTCATAGGAGGAAAAAGAGCAAGTGGATCAACTAGCCAAGTTCGGACCCCGTATGGGGGGAACCCTGACCGACTTATTCCCCCCTTCCATTAAAGAGGAGGAGCTGATGGAGGTGGATCGAATCCTATCCTGGATGGACCCCTTCACAACCTTCCTATCCACAGGTGAATTCTCGAAAGGTTTGGACAAAAAGTGCTTCAAGTATAAGTCGATATAGTACCTGATGCGTGACGGGAAGCTGTATCAGAAGACTCTCTCGCGGCCTTTAGCACATTGCATGGATGACAAGGAGGTCCTGAGGATCTTGGAGGAAGTCCACTACGGGGAGTGCGGGAGTCACTCAGGGAGCAGGACCTTGGAAGGAAGGATAGTAAAGCAAGGGTACTTATGGCCGACCCTGGGCCATGATATCACCGAGTTTGCAAAGAAGTGTCAGAAGTGCCAGCTATTCTCCCCTCTCTAACTGCTACCAGCCCAGAGGCTCAGAAGCATCATTTACCCTGACCCTTTGCTATTTGGGGAATGGATTTTTTGGGACCCTTCCCCCAGGCTAGTGGGCAGAGGAGGTTCCTATTGGTCATGATTGATTATTTTTCTAAGTGGTTGAAGGTCAAGGTGCTGGCTAAGGTGACCTCCAAAGTGATTTGAAACTTTTTGTAGGGGGGGATCATTTATAGATATGAGTTTCCTCAGACCATTGTCACGGACAATGAGCCATAATTTTGCCAGCACAGAGTTCATCAGTTTTTGTGGCCAGCTCGAGATTGATCTTAGGTTCGCATCAGTCCATCACCTAAGGAGTACTGAGCAAGTGGAGGCAACAAACAAGATCATTGTGAACTTGTTAAAAAAGAAGGTGGAAAATCTAAAGGGGGCTGGGTGGAGCAACTTCCTTTAGTCCTTTTGGCCCTGAGAACCACTCCAAACACGACCACGGGGGAGAACTCCTTCAAGCTCTCCCACAGTTGCGAAGCTGTTCTCCTGATAGAATTCGAGGTTCGAACACCACAAATAGTGGAGGAAGAGGAAGACATAGAAGAGTGGAGGGCTGAGAATGAGAATGGTTTGTGGCTCTCCCTAGATATGGTGGAGGAGGTGTGCGACTTGTCGGCCATCCGGCAGGAAGAGGTCAAGTGGCGAATGAAAGTACTTCGACAAGAACGTCCGGGTCAAGCAGTTCAAAAAGAGAGATCTGGTCTTGAAGAAGGTCGACGCTGTCGGAAGATCGGCAGCCATCGGTAGGTTGAATCCTAGTTGGGAGGGGCCCTATATAATCAAAGAGACCCCTCGGTCATGCCTGAAATGGCGATGATTTAAAGCGCTTCGACCCAATAAAGTAATAAGTCAATCTCCTTTTACATTCTTACTTCTTATTGATGGTTCATTTGAGCAAAGAGAGGAACTTGGATGGTGGTTGGACAAAATGAAAGTCCGGTTGAAGCTCAACACCTGCTATCAGGCTCCTACTAGCTGATTGGGCCAGTGGTAGCGCCTGGTGGTTGGCTAAGATGAAAATCCGGTTGATGCTCAATACCCCCCATCAGGCTCCTACTAGCTGATTGGGTCGGTGGTAGCGCCCGGTGGTTGGCCAAAATGAAAGTCTGGTTGATGATCAACACCCACCGTCAGGCTCCTATTAGCTGATGGGGCCGGTAATAGCGCCCAGTAGTATACCAAAATGAAAGTCTGGTTGATGCTCAACAGCCATTGTTGGGCTCCTACTAGCTGATTGGGCCTATGGTATCGCCCGATGGTTGACCAAATGAATGTCCGGGTTATGCTCAATACCCGCCGTCAGGCTCCTACTAGCCGATTTGGCCGGTGGTAGCGCTCGGTGGTTGTCCAAAATAAAAGTCTGGTTTATGCTCAACACCCGTCGTAAGGCTCCTACTCTCTAATGAGGTCATTGGTAGCGCCTGGTGGTTGGCAAAAATGAAAGTCCAGTTGATGCTTAACACCCGTTGTCAGGCTCCCACTAGCTGATTGGGCCGGTGGTAGCGCCCGATAGTTGGCAAAAAAGAGTGTGGTTGGGGCACATCTCCCATTATCAGGCTCTCATCTAGCTGCCTGGACCGTCGGGCCCTCGATGGGCATTGGAAGTTTTGAGGAGTTTCTCCAAAAATAATGTTTTGAAAACATAGCCTTCTAAGTATAGCTCTCTCGGCATAAGCCCACTAGGTATAGCCCTCTCGGTATAGCTCTCTCGGCATAGCCCTCTTGATATAGCCCTCTCGGCATAGCTCTCTCGGCATAAGCCTTCTCGGCATAGCCTTCTCAGTATTGTTCTCTCGGCAAAACCCTTTTGACATAGCCCTCTCAGCAGAACTACTTAGCGAATCTACTCGTGGGGTAATGGTTCAAGGCTGTCTCCCTCCCCCAAACGTGGTTCACAAGCACGAGTTGCGGTTGGCGCTGCGGTCATCATTGCGCAAAAAAGATAAAGTAGACAGAAAATTTGGACTAGCAAAATTTTATTATCAAAAAAATATAATTATTATAAAGGTATAACCTCCCTTTTATAGAATGAAGGAGAGAGGAGAGATTACAAATAAGTAATGTGGGACTAATAATTATAGGTACAAGCAACTATACAAGCCGCACAAGCCATGTGGTTAGACTAACCACCCGACAATAACAATAAAGAGAAGACAAGCCGACACTGTCTTCAAGTCGCCTGTGTCAAGCCGGTAGACCGCCCGGTCACCAATCAGAAACAACCTGCTAGCAAACTGCTTGAGAGAAACCGCCAGACCGCGTGGTATCCAAGACGCCAGGGTCAGATCACCCGGTCACCATACATCAATACTCCCCCTCAAGCTACAGTATATATATCAATCATGCCCAGCTTGTTGCAAATGTGAAAAAGGAAGCAGACACAGGCTTGGTGAAGATATCTGCTAACTCGTTGTCAGAGGTAACGAATGGAGTACAGATCTATTTCTTCAAAATCTCTTCCCAAATAAAATGGCAGTCAACTTCAATGTGCTTTGTCCTCTCAAGGAAGACCGAATTTTTAGATATATATATATAGCGACCTTGTTGTCGCAAAATATAGGTAGAGGTTGTTGTGGACCTCTCCTAAGTCAAGCATGAGAGTCCGCAACCACTTTAATTCACATGTGGTTGACGTCATACTTCGATATTCCGCTTCTACACTAGACCTGGAGACGATAGACTGTTTCTTGCTCCTCAAACTCACAAGGTTTCCCCCCCACAAATGTGCAAAAGCCCGATGTGGACTTGCGATCTCCTTTATCATCAGCATAACTAGAATCAGAGTTTGCTTCAACCTTCAAATGGCCATTATTTTGAAATAGTAGTCCTTTAACTGGCGTTGTTTTAACATATTCCAATATCCTCAAGGCAGAATGTAGATGACACTCCCTAGGAGCTTGCATGAACTGGCTAACCTTGCCTACAGTGTAGGAGATGTCAGGTCAAGTTACCATGATATATATGAGTTTGCTTATATTGGGAGAGGATACTTATATTGGGAGCATACTTATATTGGGAGAGGACCAAGGAGTTGGGCTTTCGAGAGATTTCTATCTTCAGAAAGTATTTTAGGGAGCCCATATCCTTCGTGACCAGGTGTTGACAGAGATTTTTCTTTATTAAGGATACTCCAACCTGGTCATCTCCAGTGAGAAGAATATCATCCACATATACGGCAAGAACCACCAGACCCAGGGATGTTTTGCGAATGAACAATGAGTGATCGACTGAACTCCTAGTAAAAACCACGGCCGCTACAATTCCACTAAACTTGTCAAACCAAGCCCGATGGCTTTGCTTTAGGCCATAAATGGTCTTCTTCAACCTGCATACCTATGTCTCTGAAAGAAAAGGGAGAGTAATATCTTGTTAACTCTAGAGGGGGGGGGGGGGGTGAATAGAGATATTTAAAAATTCCTTTCAAACTTTTTACAAATATAAAGTTAAGTGATACAATAGGTGATATAGTTATAGCTAAGAGAAGTTAACTAAAGCAAAGAAAAGCTACACTAAGCTACCACATCACAATACAAAAAGAAAATAACAAACACACAGATAACACAAGAATTTTATAGTAGTTCCCCAACTGGGTACATCCACTCTTCTACCACCCTGGTAGGAATCCACTATAGTTTTTGATCAGGTGACTGCCACCACAATATCTATTTATAGGAATATATTGCAACCCTTTGAACTTTTAATCAGGTGCCCAAAAACCAAACTCAAGTCTTTTGGAAGGTGACTTGTGAACCAGGATAACTTTTGAAGGGAGTTAAAACCATGTACAGTGGGGGTGAAGAATGATAAAAACTATCTATTTTCTTCTCTTTTCTCAAAACAATTGAGAAGACTTGTGGATTCTGGATGGTGTCAAAGCTCCCCCTGAGATGAAGTTTTTATTCAGGAAGATTAAGAGCTTTGCAGGGTGAGTAGGTCTTCTTGAAAAGATTCTCCAGAAGGATGTAGATAAGTGAAGTTGATTGTCTCTGAGAGCTTGCTGGAAGAAGAGCACTGGAGAATTAACAGAGAAGAACTTGTTTTCTCTATTTTTAATTTTCGTCTGTCTGAATATGTTGAATTTTTCTCACAAACTTGATTATATTCTCTGAAGCAAAATCGATCTTTAATTTGAATTCAATTGTTTTGATTTACTGCTGAAATCTTGGAACTTGGACAACGACTAGAAGAGCAATAAAAGAATTCCTTAACTGTCCCAAGAATTAGCTGTATAATAACTCTGTGAAAACCAATAATTAATGCTGCCATAAGAACGGCTATATTCGGAGAATATAAGCATTAATTACTCAAAGCAATATAAGCTATAAAATAAGTCAAATCAAATCTGAAACACTGCAAAGAAGGAAATGTTGAACTGACAATATTCATCGATCTGAGATCCTAGATCGTCGAACTCAACCTCTTTTTCGTCGAGCTGAGCCCTGAGAACTTTGAACTGTAATACAGCTTTCTATACCGGGTTCCAAGATCATCGAACAAAGATAGTAGATCGTCGAACTCAAGGTCTGATAGAAGATAAGAGTTTGTCGAACTCAGCCCAACTTTCGTTGATCTTAATTCAGAGATGTGACTCTGAGATCGTCGAACTAAGAACAAAGATTGTCGATCTCTCTTCAGAGTACGTCAAACGACTTCTTCAACATGAAGTTTCTGTCTTGTTCTGATTTCTGAAATCTTCTAATTTTTCTGAGGGCTTGATCTGATCATTATGACTTATTGACTTACCCTTAAATCTAATGAAGACCTATGACCCTAGACTATATAAGGAGGGTCATACAAAACCTAATTTAGTGAACCTAGCCCAAATCCAACTAGGGATCTGGCAATCTCCCCCTATTTGGGTGAGGTCACTAACACAAAACAAAAGAACAGTCATAAAGCAAAAGAACATATATCTAACAGAAATAACACATTCAGCATATATTTACAACATGTGCTTCATGATTAAACATAATAAAGTTCAAAAATAATTAAGAACAACACAATAACAAAATTATTGTTTCTGTTTAGGAATTTCTTTCTTTGCCTTTTCAGCAGGCTGTCTGAATTTGATTTTTCTATTAGGGTTAGCAGCTTCTTTCTTTGGCATAAACATGTCAGATGCACCAATAATATTCTGAGAAGTTGCTCTGGGCACTACAGCCTCTGCATGTAGTTTCATATAGTCATCAACATTGAAGAATTTATTAGCTTTAACATACCTGGTCAGTTCTTCTTTCCTAAAGGATGACATTGTAGAATACTGAGAAGGATCCTTGCCTTCAGCTTTGGCTTTGTTAATCAGAGAGAGTCCTATAAGTTCATGAAATCTAGCCATTTTAGCAAAAGTCTCCTGTTCTTGATCTACAAATGGAATAGGAGGAGACTCTGGCCTTTTTAGACTAGAGTCCTGCTTTGGTTCAACTATATGATCTCTCTTGGAAGAAGCTAGAGGAGGATGGCTTGAAGAATTTCGCTGACTGCCATGCCTTGACTATCTTTGATAAGTCTTAGCCACTGGAGCAGCTCTCTGAGTGATATTTCCAGAAGTGCCTGAAGAGGGAGGAGGAGGAGGGTCTTTCCTGAACTGCCTAGGAGGAGACTTGTACCTTCTCCTCTTTTTCCTTTCTTTCTGATCATTCTTAGACAACCACATCCATTAGGGCATCCCTGGGTATGGAGTTATTTTCTGCAAAATATAATAGGGAGTATCATTGTTGGGATTTGGCTTAGGATCAGCCTTTGGAACAGTCTTTCTTTTCTTGATAGCTTTCTTCTTAGAATTAGTAGAATCATCTGAATCATTTTATGTGTCACCTTCAGAGGAACTTTGGGGATTATCATATAGAGCATCTATTTCTTTTAAAGTTTCCTTAGAAATCTATTTTTCAGCCTGAGAAGGAACTGAAAGATGAACATTAGCAGGAGAGGCAGCTATCTCTGTAAGCATCTGAGAGTCTTCTATTTCTTGATCAGTTAGAAGAAATTCATTCAGCTTTTCTGCAACATCTTGAGCAATTAGATCATCTAGGCTTAGTATAGGACTATCATCCATAACATATGTTGGGCCTTTAGGTTCCACAACCATGTCAGTAACAAAACTATCCTTAATAGCCTGAAGAGTTATTGAACTTGCTGGAGCTGTATAGCAGATGATGTCTGTGCAAAACTTAGGAGAAACAAAGAAAAGAATATTTCTATACAAGATGTCAAAAGAATCTAGAACTGAATTTAGTTTAACTGCTGGAGAAATAGAGCAATCTCCAGAAAGAATAACCAAGGAATCTTCTGCATCTGCAGTCTCTGCATCTGGTATTACAATATCAATAATTTCTGCTGCTGCAGTTGCTGTTGTTGCTGTCTCTATAGTTGCTGTTTTTTCTGCTGAAAGGGGGACTTCTTCATTGAACATCTCCCCATGCCTGGTATCTGGGATGTCTGATGCCATGCCCCTAGATGAAGAAGGGCTAGAAATAGAAGCAAGTTGATTGGTAAGATTCTGAATGGAAAGAATAAGAGGTGCAATGTCATCCTCTATGAGATATTTTATGGTGGGAGTGATAAGAGAGATGATAGAAGATGGATCAGATGTTGATGCTGGGAGAGAAGTTGTGGTGATACCACAAGAAGTACAGATGTTTAATGAGGTTGATGGAGTGGAAGGTAGAATTGGAGGGATGATGGTAGATGTGGATGGGATGAATGGAGGAGTGAGAGGGGGGATGTCAGATATGATATCCATAGAAATATCATCAGCGAGTGGAGATTGTGGAGGAGTAGGTATTGGTGATTATACTGGAGATGGGGATGGTGTTGGAGATGTGAGGAGATTGAATGTGGGTGACTGATGCGTGTAAATACGGCAAGCGCACCAGTCGCATAAGTAATAAAGTTTTGGGAATGAATCCCCGAGTGTCGGTCTCTTGAGGAATGCAATTAGCGTAGAACAACGACCGATCCGAAATTATTGTTATGAGAGTTAAATAAACAAAGGAAAAAATAAGAGGCTTTGAAAGTGGTTTTGCAAACAAAGAAACTAAAGCGAACTATGCGGGTTACAATCACCGCTTCACAAGGCGAGATGGATGTAACGGCCGCGATGCTGTACTTTCGTAAGGCGAATGGACGGTGAGCCAGTGAATGTGGTGTTTAGTGCGGAGTGAAATCGAATGGAACGACAGAACGGAGTGAAGTGAGATGGAGCGAGGCGCATCAAATCACAATTCTCACAAGCAAAATTAAACAACAGAAATCTAATTAAAACAACTAGAGATTGAAGTTCATTGTAAGCTTAAGTATTTCATACAACAAGAGAGATGGGGAAAGATTAAACCAAGAAAGTGAAGATCCATCGCGGTTGTTGGCCGGAGGTGCGGGTTGTCAATCCGCTTCCACGCGCAGTCCGAGGAGGCTTCCGATACCGACGAGCTGTCACCTCGAGGGCCTTTAAGTCCGTTCTCTAGGTTGTCTTCATCATCTTCCTCGGTAGAAAGCTCGTAGAAGAGGTCTTTAATGGCCGGGAGGATCACCGGAGGATGCGGCACACTTTAGAATCGCCGGAAAATGATCTCCCGATGGTAGGGATGAAGGTGGAGGTTGATGGAGCTCCTGGGATGTGGAACGGCGAAGTGGCGGTAAGGTCGGTCCAGTCCGTCATGCCCTAATTCGCGGATCAGGCCAATTTATAGAAGCAGAGTTAAATAGCGCGCACGACCATAGGCGCACGATCAGTGGTCGTGCGCGAACAAAGTCAGCGCCCGTGCGGAAACAACCTGTAGAAACCTGCACCAGGAAATCAAAGCTTGCGCACGATCAGCAGCGCATGATCAGTGATCGTGCGCGGTATAGTAGGTGGCCGTGCGATATGGCGGCAGAACTTGCACAAAAGAGGTCATGACTGCGCACGATGGGCAACGCACGAGCAGTGATCGTGCGAGGTATAGCTGGTGATCGTGTGATATGGCAGGGCAGAACTTTCACAGGAAAAGTCATACTGCGCACGATCGGTGATCGTGCGCCAAAGAGGTCGATGGTCGTGCGTGGGTAAAAACGCACGACCACTGACTCCTTTGCCAAAAATGGTGAAAGCCCTATCCCGGACGCCCACACGATCCCCGAACCTGCAGGAAAACTGAACGGGTTGTCGATCATGGCAGTCACAGATATCAATAAAATGCACAGCAAGAGGGAAATACACACACGCACAGAAATAGGCTAATAAAGTGCACAAGACGTGGAATGTCGCAGCGAACCAAAAGGAGTGCTAATGGCGCTAAATGGTAGTGTAAAGTCATGAAAGAAGCCAAGATGAGTCCAGAATTCGGTATGAAATGGGGACTCATCAGTGACATCTGAGTAGATATAGAATCAGTAGATGGAATGTCTTGAAGGTAGTTAGGTAGGGGGATTGAGATAGTGATGTATGAGGTGAAGATGGAGTGGAAATGACATTTGGAGTGGAAATGACATTTGGAGTGGAAATGACTGTGTTAGAAGGTTGTTGTTGGTTTGGAGATGAAGGTAGTCTGGGGGAAGGTGGTGGAGGAGGAATTTCTGGTGCCTCTTTAGTAGGTTGAGGAGTGACTATTGGAGTCCTGGTGTCCTCAGAAGTCCTTGAGGAAGAGGAGGCCCTGGAGGGCTTGCTGATATTCCTCTCTCACTTCCCAAAGAGAACTGGGGTCAGTCTCTTGGAAGCATTAATGAAGACTGTTGGAGAGACCAACAGTTGAGGACATTTTTCATGGAGGAAAATGCCCAGAGTTCTCCCAAAACATACTTCTCTTTTATTGTTTTTCTTTTTGATTAAATCAAACAAAATAATACTCCAATTTAATGATTTCTATTTACCAGGGCACTCATCAGCAAGAACTGGAGCCTGGCTATGTGGTCATGAGCGGTGTGCTTCCCAAGCAGCACATTGCTCACAACATCAGCAAGGAACTTGTATTGAACAGACAAGTTCTTTTTCAACAGCTTACTAGGGTTTCCCTCGGAGTGACACCCATCCTTGTAAGCATTTCAGAAAATTTTGTGGAATCCATCTCAAAATCATCGTTTCCATTAACAAATCCAAAAATTTCAGATAAAATTTCAGGAGTCGGAAAAACCTCTTGTCCAGATATAGTGCCTACTAGGGTTTGAGCGTCAGGAGATGATGAAGTGAAAACCCATTCTTTGATTTCTGCTACTGGAAGCTTTATCCTGGTAGTCATGAATTTCTGGAGTTGCGGCTCAGAGAACAATGACAGTATATCCTGAAAGATTTGATCACTGTGTTTGAAAGAGTCCATGTCAATATCAAAACCAGAATCGAACTTCATTCCTGAAAGAGTTACCACTGAAATTGCCATGAAAATTGCCTGCACAGAGAAACAAAGATCAAGTGAAAAGGAAATAGAAAGCGCGGGACGGATTTCATCTAAGACTTAGATTATAAGGTCTTTAGAAGACGAAAAGGCGATCTCCGTCCAACGAAAAAGGAAAGATCTTTGATCTGAGTTCGACGAAATATTTTAATAGAAAATGAGTTCGTCGATCTCACTCTGAAGAAGACGAATAAATCGCCGATCTCCGTTCGACGATCGATTCACTGAAGCAGGGATCGTCAATCTCCATACGACGAGAACTATTTCACTAAGAAGTGATAGTCAAACTCCGTTCGACGCACTCTTCATGAGAAATTCGCAGATCGTCGATCTCCGTTAGACGAACTATCAATAAATCTTTGACTGCAGACAAAATTTAAATTTTCTCATCTTTATTAATCATTCCTAACTGATTTAAGAAAAACAGGTGTTTCTTCTCATCCAATGGCTTGGTGAAGATGTATGCTCTCTATAAATCAGTGGAAATGAAGATAAGATAAATTTTCTTTTTGTCTACATAATCTCTAATGAAATGATGTCTTATATCTATATGCTTGGTCCTACTATGATGCACTGAATTATGTGTTATGGATATAACACTAGTACTATCACAGAATATAGTTGCATTATTTAGATTGAAACCATAATCTAGGAGTTAGTTTTGTATCCACAAGATCTATGAGCAATAGCTGCCAGCTGCCATGTATTCATCCTCAGCAGTTGATGTGGACACAGATGTTTGCTTCTTGTAAAACCAGGACACAAGACTATCACCAAGGAACTAACATGATCCTGATGTAGTTTTCCTGTCCACTCTACATCCAGCATCGACAGCCTTAGAAAATCCAGTAAGCTCAAATGCCGACTCGGTTGGATACTAGAGTCCTAGATTAGAACAACCCTTTATATATATCTTAAAATCCTTTTAAGCAAAATAAGATGAGATTCCTTAGGGCTCACTTGAAACCTAGAACAAAGACATGTAGCAAACATGATGTCTGGTCTACTTGCTGTAAGATAAAGTAGGGATCCAACAATAGCCCTATACTTGGTCTGATCAATTGGTTTTTCATGATCATCAGAGTCAATCACAACATTGACAGCCATGAGAGTTTTCATTGAGGAGGCATCGGCCATCCCAAATTTCTTAATAAGCTCATTTGCATATTTAGATTGGCATATGAATATGCAATCAGGGGATTGCTTCACTTGTAGACCAAGGAAGTATGATAGCTCTCCCATGCTACTTATCTCAAACTTTGAATGCATTAGATCAGAGAATCTCTTGCATAGTTTGGGATCAGTAGAACCAAAAATGATGTCATCTACATATATTTGTACTACTAAAATTTTATCATGATGCAACTTAGTAAAAAGCGTCCTATCTATCATGCCTCTAGAGAACTTGTGTTCTAAAAGAAAACTAGCTAAGGTTTCATACCAAGCTCTTGGAGCTTGTTTTAGACCATAAAGAGCTTTATGCAATTTAAAAACATATGAGGGATGAGTAGAAGAGATAAAACCTGGGGGTTGTTCAACATAAACCTCTTCCTTTTGCTTTCCTTTCAAGAAAGCACTCTTGACATCCATCTGGTAGACTTTAAACTTCTTAAAAGCAGCATATGCAAGAAAAATTCTGATTGCTTCTAGCCTTACAATAGGAGCAAAAGTTTGATCATAGTCAATGCCTTCCTCTTGCCTATAGCCTTGAGTAACAAGCCTATCCTTGTTTCTAATAATTACACCTTTGGTATCAAGTTTGTTTCTAAATACCCACTTGGTTCCAATTATTGGATAGCCTTTGGGCCTTGAAACCAAGTCCCAAACTCTGCATCTCTCAAATTGATTGAGCTCCTCTTGCATTGCAATAATCTAGTGGGGATCTTGCTTTGCATCATTTATGGATTGATGCTCAACTTGAGAGAGGAAACATGAATGTATCACATCTTGGTTGAGTTGATGCCTTGTCTGTACACCTGCTGACATGTCCCAAATCACTTGAGATGTAGGGTGATCCCTTAGTGTGACAAGGTCAGTGTGTGGAGTTGGTTCAGCAACAGCTTTTGGAATTAATTCCTCTTGTGGAATAATGTCTGTTGTTGGATGAGATTCAACCACTTCCAAAACTTCTTCTTCAATATCTTCATCAGCTTGTGGAGGAGGATGTGATATGGCCTTTTATGTAAGGTTTAACTCACCCAATTTCTCACATAAGTGAGGTACCTGCAATAAATCTGAGGTAGAAGAATCCTTCTCCTTATAATACATGTTAGCTTCATCAAAAGAAATATGTACAGATTCTTTCATTTTTAAAGATGATTTATTGAATAACCTATAAGCCTTGCTAACTTGGGAATATCTAAGAAAAATTCTCTCTGTAGCTTTAGCTTCAAATTTTCTAATGTATCTCTGATTATTGTTATGAATGAAATACCTACACCCAAAAATTTTAAAGTAATCAATTTTAGGTTTCTTCCCTTTGAGTAATTCATAGGGGGTCTTACCCTTAAGTTTGTGTATAAAACTCCTATTCAGCCCATAGTTTGTTGTGCTCACATCCTCTGCCCAAAAGGATAGGGTCATGTGTGCATCTGCAAGCAATATTCCTGCAGATTTAATGAGGGTTTTGTTTTTTCTTTCTGCTACCCATTTTTGTTGAGGAGTTCTAGTAGCAGAAAAAAATGCATGATACCTTCCTCCTTATATAATCTTTGCATGGGAAGAGATTCAAACTCAGTACCATGATCACTTCTGATTAATGCAACTGGAGTAGAATTCTCAATCCTTATGCTCTTAAGAAGGTATGTAAGGACTTTAAAGTTATCTGACTTATTTTTCAAGAAGAACACCCGAGAGAATCTAGAGAAGTCATCTACAATAACTAGAGTGTAAGACTTCCCTCCTAAGCTTTATACAACAATGAGTCCATAGAGATCCATATGTATCAAGTCAGATAATCTTAGGTGAGTCACTCTTATTAATTGACTTAAAGCTATTTTTAGTTTGCTTGCCTTCTTGACAAGCCTTACATAGGCTTTCCTTCTTATAGGGGCCAGAAGGCAATCCTCTGACAAGGTTGTCCCTAGATAGCTTAGAGATGTTCTTAAGGTTAACATGACCTAGTCTCTTATACTAAAGAATATTATTATTACTAACTTGATTAAATAAACATAGTTCTGAACTAGCAGAGTTAAAGTTTACTAGATAAATATTCCCTTATCTACATTCTGTTAAGACAGTTTGGTTATTTGAAGAAATAATACATTTGGAATTAGTAAAGCAAACCTAATAACCTGCATCACATAACTGACTTATGGATATTAGGTTATGTTTGAGACCATTTATATATGCCACTTTTCTGAAAGTGACAGCTCCACTGTTAAAGTCTCCATAGCCTTCAGTTTGTCCAAAGCTGGAATCTCCAAAGATCACTCTTGGACCCAGCTTTGCCTTGAAATTGATTAGGTTGTCCTTGCATCCAGTCATGTGCTTTGAGCACCCACTATCTAGATACAACTTATTTTGAGTAATAGGATAGTTCTTCACCTGCAAGGAAGTATATTTGATGTTCCTGACCCAGGTCACCTTGGGTCCTTGTATTTTTTCATAAGAAAAACTGGAAATGTAACAACATTCAGGTTGGCATTTATGACCTAAGGGGTGAAATTTTCTTGGTGGAATTACCCAATGTAAAAATGGATTAACAGATTTTTATTTCTGGTTATTATTAAGATTTTTGTTACAGTTATAGTTTTAGTAAAACTGATCTGGGTTCGATGATTTATATTGAGATCATCGATCTGCGTTCGACGACCAGTATTGATCACGTCAATCTCGGTTCACAGAATAATAATGGATACTATCTGTGTTCCTCGATCGTCGATCTCTGCTCAACAAAGTTTGTTGGTATCGTCGATCTCCCTTTGCTGAGTAATTAAACCCAAACTCTGGGTTCAAAGATCGTCGATCATCATTCGACGAATAATACTGCGATCATCGATCTTGGTTCGACGACTTTGTTTCGATTTATTATTCTGAGCTTGTCTCTTCTTCTTTAGTTCAATTTGTTTTAATATTTTATTAACTTTCTCTACCTATTCTGTATTTTTCTTACCCTTATCTGAAATAAAATTTTCAGGTTGAGATAAGATGTTTTTCTGGATAATTGGTGGTTCACTAGATGATGCACCTAGTCCTAGTTTACAGTTATTTGCCCTAGCATTTAGAGTACAAGTTATGTCTAGCAGTTGTAAGCTTCTACAATTAAGAGATTCTTCTAATTTCTTGGGTTTGCTTAATTCAGTTTTTAAGAAAACAATTTTTTCATTTGCTAAGTTAAGTCCATCTGTGAGTTTAGCATTTTCAGCAATGTACTTATCTTGTTCAGTTAATCTTTCTCTGAGAAGTTTGATTTCCTTCTCAAAGCCTATTAGATCTAAGCACAGATTTTTAAATTTAGTTTTAAATTCTTCTGAATTAAAGCCATATGATGCTATTACATTGTCCTCTGCAGATAGAGCTTCTTCATCTTCTAAAGCTTTAGCCTCTGACTGACTGCTGGAATCATCTATTGCCATTAGGAAAACTTCCTTTTCCTTCTCTTCTTCATCATCATCACTAGAGCTGGAGGATGATGACTCTTCCTCAGTATCACTCCAGGTTTCTTCAACAAACCCTTTTTCCTTCCTCTTGTGTTTGCTGGAGGAGGGCTTGTTATGATGTGTTCTTCTAGAATCCTTTTCTCTTCTCCTGTCCTTCTTCTGAGTTTCTGGACATTCTGAGATGAAGTGTCCAGGCTTCCTGCATCCAAAATAAACAATTTCTTTAGATGGAGTCTTATCATACCTTGGCTTATCATCTTGCCTTGATGACTTTCTTCTAAAGTACTTCTTTGCCATTTTGAAAAATCTTTTGGCAAATAGGCTCATCAAATCTTCATTGATTTGAGTCCCTTCAGACTTTTCAGCAGCCTTGAATGCAACGTTGTGCTCCTTCCTGACAGGTGTTGGAGTCTTCTGTTCAGCTGCTGCTTCTCTGGTCTTCATTAATTGCTTATAGGATTTGAGCTTTCCAAGAAGTGATTCAGTAGAGATTTTTGTCATGCTTCTGACTTCTCTGATAGGCTAGATCCTTAAATCCCATGTGCTAGGGAAGCACATGAGTATTTTTATCATTGACTTCTGTCATAGTGATGTCCTTGTCCAAGGTCTTTAGCTCATTGATGATTGAGCTAAGCCTGTTGTACATATCACTCACTGACTCAGCTTCATCCTTCTTGAAGTTCTCATATTGAGAAATGAGATTGGATCTCGTATCCTTTCTCTCATCAGCAGATCCAGCCACCATCTAATTTAGAGAATCTCAGATGGCTTTGGCTGAAGTGCACTCAGCCACCTTTTGAAATATATCATCAGACATAGTTTGAGCAAGGATGTTCATGGCTTTGGAATCTGCAATCTTAGCTTTCCTCTGTGCATTTGTCCAATCTGGAGGTGGAACAACACTCAAATTTGTTGAAGTAGATGGAGTGGAGGTCACTGGAGTTGGTGGTCCTGTCAAAATTGAATTGAATATGTCTTCATCAATAGAGTTCATATAGAGTTTTATTTTTGCCTTCTAGATGACAAACTTGGTTAAGTTGTAAACTGGAGGTCTGGTGCTAGCATAATCTTTATTTTGTGTCATGATATAAAATATGAAAGGAACAAGATTTAATCAGAGATTATCTTAGGATCTTGGTTAGTCCAGGTGTTAGCCTGTTAAAATAAAAATGACTAACCTCCCTCTGATGCCAATTGAAAGAAAAGGGAGAGTAATCTCTGGTTAACTCTAGAGGGGGGGGGGTGAATAGAGTTATTTAAAAATTCCTTTCCAACTTTTTATAAATATAAAGTTAAGTGATAAAATAAGTGATATAGTAATAGCTAAGAGAATTTAACTGAAGCAAAGAAAAGCTACACTAAGCTACCACAATATAATACAAAAAGAAAATAGCAAACACACAGATAACACAAGAACTTTATAGTGGTTCCCCAACTGGGTACATCCACTCTTCTACCACCCTGGTAGGAATCCACTATAGGTTTTGATCAAGTGACTGCCACCACAATATCTATTTACAGGAAGATATTGCAATCCTTTGAGCTTTTGATCAGGTGCCCAAAAACCAAACTCAGGTCTTTTGGAAGGTGACTTGTGAACCAGGCTAACTTTTGAAGGGAGTTAAAACCCTGTACAGTGGGGGTGAAGAAATATAAAAACTATTTATTGTCTTCTCTTTTCTCAAAATAATTGAGAAGACTTGTGGATTCTTGATGGTGTCAAAGTTCCCCCTGAGATGAAGTTTTTGTTCAGGAAGATTAAGAGATTTGCAGGGTGAGTAGATCTTCTTGAAAAGATTCTCCAGAAGGCTGTAGACAAGTGCAGTTGATTGTCTCTGAGAGCTTGCTGGAAGAAGAGCACTGGAGAATTAACAGAGCAGAACTTGTTTTCTCTCTTTTTAATTTTCGTCTGTCTGAATATGTTGAATTTTTCTCACAAACTTGATTATATTCTCTGTAGTGAAATTGATCTTTAATTTGAATTCAATTGCCTTGATTTACTGCTGAAATATTGGAAATTGGACAACAGCTAGAAGAGCAATAAAAGAATTCCTTAACTGTCCCAAGAATTAGCTATATAATAACTCTATGAAAACCAGTAATTAATGCTGTCATAAGAACGGCTATATTCGGAGAATATAAGCATTAATTACTCAGATAAATATACTATAAAATAATTCAAATCAAATTTAAAACACTGCAAAGAAGGAAATGTTGAACTAGCAATATTCGTCGATCTGAGATCCTGGATCGTCGAACTCAACCTCTCTTTCGTCGAGCTGAGCCCTGAGAACTTTGAACTATAATATAGCTTTCCATACTGGGCTTCAAGATCGTCGAACAGAGATAGTAGATCGTCGAACTCAAGGTCTGATAGAAGATAAGAGTTCGTCGAACTCAGTCCAACTTTCGTTGATCTTAATTCAAAGATGTGACTCTTAGATCGTCGAACTGAGAACGAAGATCGTCGATCTCTCTTCAGAGTACGTCGAACGACTTCTTCAACATGAAATTTCTGCCTTGTTCTGATTTCTGCAATCTTCTAAGTCTTCCGAGGGCTTGGGCTGATCATTATGACTTGTTGACTTACCCTTAAATCTAATGAAGACCTATGACCCTACACTATACAAGGAGGGTCATAAAAAACCTAATTTAGTGAACCTAGCCCAAATCCAACTAGGGATCCAACAGTCTCCCCCTGTGCAACATACCCAAGAGGTTGCTCCATGTAGACATCCTCCCGAAGATCACCGTAGAGAAAGGCATTTTTGACATGTAGTTGGGAAACTGGTCAATCCCTATTGACGACCACAGAGAGGAGAACACAAATAGTGCTGAGACGAGCAACATGAGAGAAAGTGTCAAAATAATCAACACCATAAGTCTGAGTGAATCCTTTGGCGACAAGGCGTGCCTTGTAATGATCCACACTACCGTCTTGACTGAAATTCACAACAAAGATCCACTGACAGCCAACAACATCGGTGCCCAACAGAGGAGGAACAAGGGTCCATGTACCCCGCACAGTTAGGGTTGCAATTTCCTCATCCATGGCCGCCTTCCAATGAGGAACAACAAGAGCTTCCTGGTAAGTACGGAGAGTGACAGTGGTAGAGATAGCCAACATAAAGTTCCTGTGAGGAGTAAGATGAGCATAGGAAACAACATCAGTAAGATCGTGCTGGGTACATGTCTGCACCACTTTGCGAAAAGCAATGAGATGATCCAGGTCAGCCTGTGTCTCAGTATCCGGTACATCCGTGGTGGATAGAGCTATCCCAGGAGTAGAGAGAGATGGCCGCAGAGAAGATGAAGACAACGAAGGTGGAGAGAGAGGAGAAGAAGACAGTGGACATAGTGGAGGAGGAGTAATCTCAGTAGGAGTAGACGGGATGGAGGAGATGGTAGGAGAATTAGGAACATCAGGAAGAAGAGGGCAGTCACGAGAGAAATATGATGCATTTTCGAAGAAGGTTACATCCATGGAGACGAACTGCTTGCGAAGAACAGGATCATAACAACAATAACCTTTCTGAGTAGTAGAGTAACCTATGAAGACACATTTGGTGGCACATGGGGAGAGTTTGTCATGGGTGGGGGAGGGAGCGTGCCCAAAGGCCGTGCACCCAAAGATACGCAAAGGGAGAGAAAATGGATCCTTGCCCGGATAGAGAATGGAGAATGAGGTTTGACCATGGAGAACCGTGGAGGGAATGTGATTGATGAGATATCAGGAGATGAGAACAACATAACCCCAATAGGAGCGAGGAACCTGCATTTGTGTCATCAGAGTGCGAGCGACATCAAGGAGGTGATGGTTTTTGCATTCCGCCAGGCCATTTTGCTGTGTGGTATAGACACAACTAGTTTGATGAACAATCCTATTTTGCATACAGAAAGAAGAAAAATCATGACTACGATATTCTTTTGCATTATCAGTGCGAAAGATTTTAATTAAGACATCAAACTGAGTCTTAATCATAGAATAAAATGATTTCCATACGGAGAATAATTTAGAGCGATCTTTTAAGAGATACACCCACGTATAACGAGAGAAATCGTCAATAAAAGTTACAAAATATGAACTACCCCGACCTATGGTGAGGTAGGAGTAGGACCCCAGATATCGGAGTGAACTAGATCAAATGGAAGGGAAGCACGACCTTGCTTCGGTGGGAAGGAGGAGTGTTGATGCTTGCCAAGTTGATATGCGTCATAGTTGAGAGGAGGACTCTACGGAGGAAGACGGGGCAGAAGCTTACGAAGAATTCGAAGGAGCATGACCAAGGCGAATGTGCCACTGGAGAAGATCATTAGAAGAGGAGGAGAAGGCGGACAGAGCAAAAACATTGTCGAGGAAGTAGAGGTCGCCGCTCTCAGTCCCAGTAGCAATCATCCGTTGGGAGCCCGGATCCTGAAAAGAACAAGAAGTAGGAGTGAATGTGAAAAAAAGATATAATTGCTTGCACAGAGAAGTAACGGATAATAAATTTCAAGTGAACTTGGGCATATATAGGGTATCCGCCAAGCGAAGAGACGGAGTGACTTGAACCACTCCCGTCCCATTAACCAGTGAGGGAGAACCGTCCGTAATAAAGACTAGAGGAAACCGATCATGTATTTCTAGGAGAGAAAAGTACTGAGGATTGCCTGTCATATGATTGATAGCACTAGAGTCGATCAACCATTTTCCTTGAGTAACAACATGGGCACTACCTAAAGACGTGACCACCGAGGCGGAGTGCTTCGAAGAGGAGGTGGAAGCATCCCTAATGAGGTGAAGATGAGGATGCTTCTTCCAGCAGCGATCAACTGTATGGTCGGTGCAGCCACAGTGAGAGCAGAGAAAATGGGAAGGACCGTGCTCGCCGGATTGGTGGTTACGGCCACCAGAGCCACTCCGCTGAGTCTGGTGAGCATAATGGTCTGGTTGAGGAGGGGAGGATAACAGCGGACATTATAGTGGAGAGATAACCGCAGTAATGCGGTCAGCAGTGACATCCAAAGTGGGAGAATTAGCTTGAAAGATAGGGTAAGCTCTGAAAAACTCTAGACGGGGGGGGGGGGGGTGAATAGAGTTATTGAAATCTTTTAAGTTTTACTGAAATAAAAGATCTTTAATAAAATATGTTATTATAGTATAAGTGTATAAGTGCACAAGTGCAGTAGATAAACTAGAGAGATAACTAAGCTACACAATAAAAATATATCACAGCACAAGCACAAAGGAAAAAACAACACAGCCATACAGACAACACAAGAAGTTTATAGTGGTTCCCCAAACTTGGGTACATCCACTCTTCTACCACCCTAGGTAGGAATCCACTACAGGTTTTGATCAGGTGACTGCCACCAATGAGCTTTTGATCAGGTGCTCAAAAACCAAACCTCAAGTCTTTTGGTTAGGAGACTTGCAACCAGGAATAATTTTGAAGGGAATTAAAACCCTGTACAGAGGTGGAAGAGAGGTTGATGGAAGTCTTCTTTTCTCAAATCAAAATGAGAAGACTAAGTGGATTTGTGTTTTTATCAAAGCTCCCCCTGAGATCTTGGCTGGTTCAGGAGTGGAAGCTTTGCAAAAGGGTGAGTAGGCCTTTAAGCTCTTCAGAGATCCTTGACTGATTTGAATATCTTATCACTTGAGATCCCTGAAAACAAAGAGAGAAAGGAAGAAGGACTCTTGATGGTGATGGTTGTTCCTTCTTCTTCTGTTGAGAGCAGTTGATTTTCTGAGAGCTATTTTCACTGCACTTTGCTTGTCTGTATGCTTTTTCCTGTGTCTTTTTTTTTGATAGTACACAAGTTTTCTATGTATCTATGATAGCTGCCTGAAGGTCGAATTCAAAATCCTGCAATAAATGTTCAGCCGAGATCTAGGGAATGAAAACGACAAGAATGCTGTCAATTATTCTATTTTATGTCTGTCCCGAGATATAAACAATTAATTCCATGAAGGATATTTGTAATCAATGCTGCCAGTAACGGCTCAATTCAAAGAATATAAGAGCATTGATTATCCAGGGAATTAACGGCCTATAATAGTATAAAATAAGGAGACAGAAAAGGAAAGAATAAATGACAATATGCCTTACCGTTTTCGTCGACCTGAGAACAGCTTTCGTCGACTTGAGAATGGCTTTCGTCGACCTGTGATTTCATCGACCTTTGTTCAGCTTTCGTCGAACTGAGCTCTGCGAACAACTGCACTGCATAAACTGACTGATTCTGTGCACTAAGTTCATCGACTTGAGAATGGCTGTTCATCGAGCTGAGATCCAAGATCGTCGGGCTGAGTCTGTTGTTTGGACTTAGAATATTTTTTGATGTTGAGTGTTGAAGTATTGATCTGGCATTGAGTGAGATGTCCTCTGGATTTGAGTGTTTGAATACCATTCTGGAGTTGATTCGTTTAAGAGTGTTGAGTCATTGATAGCCTTGAGAGCATTGAGTGAAATTTGGCTCTGAGTAAACTTTGGCTTTTAATGAACTGTGGCGCTGAGTCAATTTTGGCGCTGAGAGTTCTTTGGCTTTGAATGAACTGTGGCGCTGAGTCAATTTTGGCGCTGAGAGTTCTTTGGCTTTGAGAGCTAAAGTGTTAGTCGAAATGAGGACAGAGTTCGTCGACCTGATGTTCTTAGTTCATCGACTGAAGTTTGACTGAGGAGTTATCACTTGTTCAGAGATCGTCGAGCTGAGATCTAAGTTCGTTGAGCTCAGCTCAGAGAATTGTCTCTAGGTTAGTCGAGCTGAGTACGACGATCGTCGACCGGAGTTCGACGAACGCGGATCTCTTTTTTAGTAAGTCTTGAATTCTCTAAGTCTTGAGTCTCTGGCAGTGTTGGAGGCTGGTCCTTTGTACTGTTGACTTTAATGATTTGACCTAGACTCTAGAAACACATAACATTTGACCCTTCTATACAATATGGGTCACAACCTAAGAAGAGAACCTAGCCCAAATCACCTAAGGGTTCCAACAATCTCCCCCTATTTGGGTGAGGTTACTTCAAACAAAAACATATAGAGATCACAATACAAAATGAGGTAAACATAGCATAAAATTGAGATAACTAATAGAATAAATAAGCTATCGGTACCTTTATAAAGCTATGCACTCAAATTGTTCACAATAAACATAGAAACAACAAAACAAAAAAATAAATAATCTAAATGTTCTTGTGAGAATCAGAAGACTTAGCAAATTTGATTATCCTGTTTGGATCTTGAGCTTGTCTCAGAGTCATTTTCATATCAGCATCTTTAAGAGTCTTTTGAGAGGTGGTTCTTGGAACCACAGCTTCAGGATGTAGATTCATGTATTCATCAACATTGAATAATTTTCCCACTTGATATCTTTCAAACTCTTTCTTCCTGTAGCTTGACATAGTTGAGAACTGAGAGGAATCTTGACCTTTTTCTCTAGCTTGGCTGTTCTGAGATAGAGCCACAGATTCTTTGAATCTAGCCATTCTGGTGGTTGGACTAGTTTTAGGATCATAGGCTTGAATTGGAGGTCCTTCAGGGCTGTTAGCTTTGCCAGGAGATGGAGGAGGAGAGAATGTTGGTTGGGGAGGAGACTGCTGAGCTTTGAATGAACTTCTAGAAGATGACTGATGTCTATGTTGGTACTGACTACCTCTAGAAGATTGAGATGGTCTTCCTTGCCTCTGATAGGTTTTGGTAAGAGTAGGCTTGGAAGAAGCATCTGAGCTTTGAGATATGGTTCCTGAGGCACCTGCAGCTGGAGGAGGAGGAGGAGGTTGATCCCTTTTGAACTTCTGTGGTGGAGGAGAATGCCTTCTGCTTTTCTTTCTGTTCTTTTGCTCATTTTTGGATAGCCACATCCAAGCTGGCATACCCTTATAAGGAGTTACATTGTGCAGAATGTATTAGTGAGTGTCATTTGTTGGATTTACTTTTTGAGCAGGAGGAGGATCTTTTCTTTTCTTTGAGATTTTCTTCCTCTTAGGATCTTCATCAGAGTCATAATCCTCTTCATCATCATTAAAAGAAGACTGAGGGTTATCATGCACATAATCTATTTGTGTTAGTATATCCTTTGGGATTTCTTTACTTATTGGAGAGGGAAAAACTTCAGTATGAGCTGCTTCAGCTTCCATAGCAATGTCCTGATTTATTAGATCATCCAGATTAAGGAGGGGGTATCATCCATGATATAGGATGGCCTAGGAGGGCTAGATCTCTGTTCATACAATACTTCTGGAGGAACTATCAAACTTTTCTTTACAGTATCTAATACTTCTGAGCTTGCAGGGGAAGTGTAGCATACAATTTCTCTTGATGATGGAGTGGGGAAGGAGAGGCAGAAATGAATGTAAGATCCAAAGATTTTCAGCAAAGTAGCTAGATTCACTTTAGATTTGATAAAGTAGACCCTTCCAGGCAGAACTTCTGGCAAGATGGTCTCTTGAGCATTGGATACTATAATATCTATACATTGATTATATACATCTGCTACTGAGTCAGGTATCTCTACATCATTTGTTTCCATATCATGTTCAAGAGAATTCAAGAAGTCTGTTTTCATGTCAATGTCTGTTCCTGCTGCTGCTGGTTCTGCTGCTTCTGATACAATTGCTGGTTCTGCTGCTACTGCTTCATCATTAAATATCTCCCCCTGCCTCATTTATTCTGGAACAAGTTTCAAGGAATTATTCAGGAATGTTTCATTGGACTTTCCTCTAGAAGATAAATCATTTATGGAAGGCATTTAATGTCTGATAACGGCTATCTTGGAAGAATTATATTCAGAGAATAAGAACGTCTTCTCCAACACTACTTTCAGAGAGAATTAATCCAGAGTCAATATACAATAGAATCAAGAGACACACACTGTTACAGAAGAACAAGAAGAATTAAGCTGTGAAAGATAACCATCCTCTTGCTTACAGAAAAGTGATCAAAGCTTCATCTCAAAGAACTCCAGACACCTCATCTTTCAGCCTCTTTGCTGAAACAATTCTTTGCTGGAGATCTAAAGATCTGAAGACCTATCACCCTAGAGCAAAGCTTCCATTCCTGATTCATTCAACATCTCAGGGGGAGCTTTGACAACAAAAGATCCACTAGTCTTCTCTCATTTGATTTGAGAACAGAGAAGACAACCTCACCTCTTTACCTTTTTCTTTTTCCTGCTGTAAAGGGTTCTTGAACTCCCTTCAAAAGTTTTGTCTGGTTCTGAGAGCCTTGTCAAAACTCAGTGGTGGCAAGACACCTTATCAAAAAATCCAGTTTTGGTTTTTGAGCACCTTATCAAAAGCTCATTGGTGTCAGGACACCTGATCAACTCATCCTGAGTGGATTCCTACCAAGGGTGGTAGAAGAGTGGATGTACCCAGGTTTTTGGGGAACCACTATATTTCCTTGTGTCTTCTGGTTTGTTTGTGTGATTTGTCTGCTGTGTGCTGTGCTCTTTACTTCTTGGTTTTTAACTTCTTACTAGCACTCTACACTATATCATAAATTGAATTTTATATGTGCTGTTTATTTCAACTGTGAAAAATTATTTTAAAATACTCTATTCACCCCCCCTCTAGAGTTGAGATAGATCTTACCCTCACTTTCAATTGGTATCAGAGGGAGGTTGGTTGCTCATACAGGCTAACACCTGAACCAAAAGATCCTTGATAAGATCAATCTCTTAAGAGGATTATTTTCTATACATCTATCTATTTACTTAAAGACATAGCACAGAACAAAGATTATGCAAGCACCAGACCACCAGTGTGCAACCTTTCCAAGTTTGCACTCTGGAAGGCAAGGATTAGATTATACATGAATTCTATTGATGAAGATATTTTCAATTCTGTCTTGACAGTTTGTCCAAGTCCACCAGAAAGCTCAAGCACAAATGTTGTT
Organism: Platanthera zijinensis; assembly: GCA_039513925.1. NCBI lineage: Eukaryota > Viridiplantae > Streptophyta > Magnoliopsida > Asparagales > Orchidaceae > Platanthera > Platanthera zijinensis. Next base: position 86,747,459 of record CM077090.1, on the reverse strand, counting down.
CCACCTCCCTCAGGAACAGATGCAGACATAAAGAAATGGAAAACTGTAGATGCAAAGGCCATGAACATCTTAGCTCAGACAATGTCTGATGAGATATTTCAGAAAGTAGCTGACTGCAACTCAGCCAAAGGAATTTGGGACAAGCTCTCTGAAATTGTCTCAGGGTCTGCTGATGAAAGGAAAGATAGAAGATCTCATCTGATAAGCCAATATGAGAACTTCAAAAAGGGAGAAGCTGAATCAGTGGCTGACATGTACAATTGACTAAGTCTAATTGTCAATGAGTTAAAAACCCTGGACAAAGAAATCTCACTGACTGAGCTGAATGACAAAATCCTGATGTGCTTCCCCAGCACTTGGGATTCAAGAATCTGGCCAATCAAGGATGCCAGAAGTTTAAATGAGATTACCACTGAAGCTCTCCTGGGTAAGCTCAAATCCTATGAGCTGCTCATTAAAAATAGAGAAGAAGAACAAAAGGCTATTTCTCCAGCCACAAGGAAAGAAAAGACCATAGCCTTCAAAGCTGCAGAAGAGGAGCCTGAAGATAAAGCTACAGGAAATGATGAGCTCATAAGTCTACTGGCCAAAAGATTCTACAAGATGGCCAGAAAAGACTTCAGAAAGAGACCATACAAGGGTCATGATAAACCAAGGTATGATAAATCAAATAACAATAAAGAAATTATATGCTTTGGTTGCAGGAAACCAGGCCACATTGTGCCTGACTGTCCAGAAAACAAGAATAAGGACAAGAAGGAAAGAAGAGACAGAAGAAAAGAAAAGGATTACAAGAAGAACAGCTCAGATAAAGCCTCCTCCAGCAAGAACAAACATACAAGGAAGGGCTTTGTTGCTGAGACATGGAGTGAGACTGAAGAGGAATCTGAAGCCTCATCCAGTTCCAGTGATGATGAGGATGATGAAGATGAAAAAGAATTCTGCATGATGGCTATCAATGCCTCACAGCAAAACTCTGATGGAGAATCAGATTCAGATTCAGAAAATCAACCAGAGGAAGATCAGGTAATTAGCTCTTTTGATTTTAATTCTGAGGACTTCAAAAACGAATTTAAGACATTGTGCTTGGATTTATTAAGATCTGAAAAAGAGATAATCTCTCTCAGAAATAAATTATCTGAATACAGTGTCCTAAGCTCAAATAACCTCAAACTCTCTGAGGAGTTAGAATGTTGTAGGGAGGAGATAGCTTCACTGAAAAGTGAACTGTCAAGAGCTAAAGAGTTTGAAGAATCCCTAAATGGGAGAAGTATCAGACTGATGGACATTACAAGCACAGTGAACTCTAGATTCAACAGTACACTGGGCTTGGGTGCCTCATCCAGCCAACCTATAATATTAACAACTCCAATAAAATTTGTCTCTGACAAAGGAAAGGGAGTAATAGAGGTAGCTAGGAAGAATGCAGATCTGTCAGAGAAAAATCCAGTTCAACAGATTGCGTCGAGCAGAGCTCGACGATCGTCGAACAGAGCTCGACGATCTAAACACAGATCGTCGACCTCAGATCGACGATATCCAAACTCTGAACTTCGCCATAATCTATCTTCGAACAGAGATCGACGATCTAACCCAAGATCGTCGACCTCAGCTCGACGATGGTCGAACAGAGATCAGGTCTGTGAACATTCCTTCAATGGCACATCTAGATTCAATCCTAGAAGTCCCACATCCCAAGACTTTAACCTCTATACTGAATGGATAGTACCTCCTAGGAGATACCATCCTTAAGGTTATAAGGATCAACCTGGGATGTCTTTTGTTTCAGAATTTAAGGGATATCAACCTAGGCCCAAGGTTAACTGGGTCAAAAACAAATAAGCTGTTTATGTGCAGGTGAAGACCTATCCAGTATCTAACCAACAATGGTATCTGGATAGTGGGTGCTCAAAGCACATGACAGGGAACAAGGAGAACCTATCATCCTTCATAACCAAACTTGGACCCAAAGTGATTTTTGGTGATTCAAATTTTGGTCAAACCAAAGGATATGGTGCTGCTCAGATAGGCTCAGTCACTTTTAAGAAGGTGGCATATGTGGAAGGGCTGAAGCACAATCTGATAAGTATCAGTCAACTATGTGATGAAGGATACAAGGTGACCTTCAACAAATCCCTGTGTAAGATCAAGTCAGAAAATAACACAACTGTGTTAACAGGTAAAAGGACAGATAACATTTACTTAGTAGATTTTCTTTCTTCTAAAGTAGATATCTGTTTATTCAATTCCATTTCAAAACCTAATATCTTATGGCATAAAAGACTAGGGCATATTAACCTTAGAACCATTGCTAGGCTATCCAAAGACAACCTTGTTAGAGGACTACCTTCTGGTCCCTACAAGAAGGAAGGACTTTGCAAGGCTTGTCAATTAGGCAAGCAAACTAAAAGTAGTTTTAAATCAATTAATAAGAGTGATTCACCTAGGATTCTGTACCTGTTGCACATGGATCTTTTTGGACCCATATCAGTGCAAAGCCTAGGAGGGAAATCCTATACTTTAGTGGTTGTAGATGACTTCTCAAGATTCACTTGGGTATTCTTTCTGAGGAAGAAGTCTGATAACTTCAAGTGTTTGACAGATTTTCTCAAATGCATTCAGATTGAGTTCAACACTCACATTGCCCTGATCAGAAGTGATCATGGGACAGAGTTTGATTCTCTTCTCATGCAAGAGTTCTGTCAGAGTGAAGGGATCAGGCACACTTTCTCAACTCCTACAACTCCTCAACAAAATGGGGTAGCTGAAATGAAAAATAGAACACTCATTGAATCTGCAACTACATTATTGGCAGATGCTCACCTACCTCTATCCTTTTGGGCTGAGGCAGTGAACACCTCCAACTATGTGTTGAACAGAAGCCTGATACACAAACTGAAGGGCAAGACTCCCTATGAATTGCTCAAAGGGAAGAAACCTAAAATAGGCTATTTTAAAGTTTTTGGTTGCACTTGTTTTATTCATAATAATGACAAGAAATATCTAGCAAAATTTCAAGCTAAAGCTGATGAAGGAGTGTTTCTGGGATACTCCATGATCAGCAAGGCCTATAGGGTTTATAATAAATCTTCCTGTAAAATTGAAGAATCTGTTCATATTATTTTTGATGAAGCTAACATGTCTTTCAAGGAGAAGAATGCTTCTACCATAGAACCTTTGCAGGTACATTCTCTAGCTGAAGACTTGAACAAATTGCAAGTTGCTGAAAAGAATGAGAGCAGTGATGATGAAGAAGAAGTTCAACATCTTGAAGAAAATCATCCTGAAGAGCCAGTTGCTGTTCCACTAGAGGAGACAACAACACAGGCTGGTGAACAATCAACACTCCCTGTTGATTTAGTAACAACAAGAGATCATCCAATCACCCAAGTAATTGGAGAGATCTCAGCTGGTGTACAAACTAGAAATCAGGTCAACCAGAACCTGATGCACACTTGCTTCCTATCTCAAATTGAGCCTCAATCCATTCAAGATGCAGAGCAAGATCCACACTGGATCATTGCAATGCAAGAGGAGTTGCATCAATTTGAAAGGAACAAGGTTTGGGAACTAGTGCCTAAGCCAAAGGATCATCCCATTGTTGGAACAAAGTGGATATTCAGGAACAAGCTGGATGATCAAGGAGTTATAGTCAGAAACAAGGCAAGGCTAGTTGCTCAAGGGTACTCTCAACAAGAAGGAATAGACTATGATCAGACCTTTGCACCAGTTGCAAGGTTAGAAGCCATCAGAATATTCCTAGCCTATGCTGCTCACAAAGGTTTCAAAGTGTACCAAATGGATGTAAAGAGTGCATTTCTCAATGGGGACATCAAAGAGGAAGTTTATGTTAGACAACCTCCAGGTTTTATCTCTCTAACTCACCCTGATTATGTTTACAAATTGCATAAAGCATTATATGGTCTCAAGCAAGCTCCTAGAGCATGGTATGAGACCCTAGCATGCTTTCTTCTGGAAAATGATTTTGTTAGGGGGAGAGTAGACCAAACTCTTTTTATTAGAACCCATAAGTCTCATACCCTACTAGTGCAAATTTATGTAGATGACATTATTTTTGGTTCTACTGATTCAAAATTGTGCAAAAAGTTTTCCAAGCTTATGCATTCTAAATTTGAAATGAGTAGCATGGGTGAGTTGTCGTTCTTCTTAGGACTGCAAGTCAAGCAACATGTTGAAGGCATATTTATTTCTCAAACCAAGTATGCAAAAGAATTGGTTAAGAAATTTGGTATGTCTGATGCATCATGTATGAAAACACCCATGCCCTCAAATGCTGTAATAGATGCTGATGAACATGGGAAACCTGTTGATCAGACAACATATAGAGCAATAATTGGCTCTTTATTGTACCTTACAGCTAGTAGGCCTGATATAATGTTTGCTACATGTATTTGTGCTAGATTCCAAGTTAGCCCTAGAGAGTCACACTTAATCTTAGTTAAGAGGATTCTTAGGTATGTGAAAAGTTGTCCAAATCTAGGCCTCTGGTATCCAAAAGATTCAGCATTTGACTTAACTGGATTTTCAGATGCTGATTATGCTGGATGCAGAATAGACAGGAAAAGCACCAGTGGAACATGTCAGTTCCTTGGTGACAGACTTGTCTCCTGGTTTTGTAAGAAGCAAATATCTGTGTCAACCTCAACTGCTGAAGCTGAGTATATGGCTGCAGGCAGTTGCTGTTCACAAATATTGTGGATACAGAATCAACTCTTAGACTATGGCTACAACTTAGAGAAGTCTAAAATTTTCTGTGATAATACTAGTGCTATCTCTATAGCACAAAATCCAGTCCTCCATAGTAGGACAAAACACATAGAAATTAGGCATCACTTTCTAAGAGATAATGTAGAGAAAAATAAAATTGAACTTCAATATATTCCTACTGATTTGCAAAGGGGAGATATTTTCACCAAACCTTTGGATGAAAAGAAACACAGTTTCTTCCTAAATCAGTTAGGCATGTTAGATGGAGGAAGCCTAAATTAAATTACAAGATTTTGAAAAGATAAAACAGACCAAGACTAGGCTTAAAAATCAATTCTTTTTGTGTCTGTAGAATAAGTTCTGTCTCTAAACTAAGCTCGACGTTTTCCCATAAATCGTCGACCGGAGATCGACGGTTCTTGAGGCGTCGATCTGAGTTCAGCGCCGTCGTTAGATCTAGGCTTTCCTTCTGTCTGCTCCTTGGTCGTCGAGCGGAGCTCGACGCTCTCAATAACGTCGAACGGAGTTCGACGCTATTGGCGTCTCTTCAAATTCCCTCTGTAGCCCAAATCGTCGAGCTGAGATCGACGTACTGTCGAACTGAGCACTACGATTTTCCTTTTTCGCGTCGAACCCTAATATAAAATCATTTTTCGGCTGCCGCTCGTCGTTTACGCCTTCATACTCTCTACAAATTCTCTTTCCCTCCAAAACCTTCTACACTTGGTCGCGTTTGTTCAATCTTTGCAGGTACAGATGGCTTCAACTGTTGGCGCCCTTTCGAAGATGAAATTTGATACCGGTTTTGATATCGATATAAGCTCGTTTGATGGAAGCGATCAATGCTTCAAGGACATTCTCAGTTTGTTCAGAGATCAGCAGCTGTTGGAAATAATGACTACCAGAATGAAAATTGCTTCAGATGAAATAAAAGAATGGTGCTATTCTGTGACAGATGAGAATGAGAATTCTGTCATCGGCTTCATAAAAGGGACCCAGGTACAACTGTCCCCGGCTCTCTTAACTGAAGTGTTTCATCTCAGTACTGGAGAAGACTCTATTGAATTATCTGGAGAAGAATATGATTCCATGCTTGATCGGATGGGTCACAATGCTGTGAATCCTAATAAACTGCTGAAGAAGAATCTGTCATTGGAATTTCAGTTTTTGGCTGATGTAGTTGGGAAAGTGCTGCTGGCCAAGCACTCTGCCCATGATACAATTTCAAGATATCAGTTTTGTCTGATGGGAGCTCTGCTGGATAAGATACATTTGAACTGGGGATCAATTTTCTTCAATCTGATTAAGAAAAGCTGAATAAGACTGTTGTCAGCTTTGGGAGAATTCTAGGGGTCTATCTGCATTTCAGATGCCCTGAGTTGCTGACCTCTTCTGGGATGTTCATTAATGCATCCAAGAGGCTCTCCTGTGCCCTTTTTGGCAAATGGGACAGGCAGATCATCAATCCCTCCAGAGCTGCTGCATCGACTCCTGCTTCAGGCACAAGGACTGTCTTAGTCACTCCACCCCTGGTCTCTGCACCAGCAGAAGGGTTGCCTGCTCCTCCTTCTCCTTCAGCTGTCTCTACCCCAGTCATCTCATCCTCACCTCCAATCTCTACCATAGCCATATCTTCCCCAATTACCATTTCTTCACCAGTTTCATCCCCTCCAGCATCTACCTCTGAGGTATTCCTTCCTCTCTTCTCTTACCCATCCTTTTCCACTCCATTATATTCTCTTTTAGATGAATCCTTTATGGATGATTCTCATCCTTCCTCTCCTCCTGAGCCTCCCTCTACCTCCTCATTCCAACAAATGATGGAAGACATTTTCTCTCAACCTATCTTCACTCCTTCTCTTACCCCTTCTATCTCCACCTCACCTCATTCTATCTCCTCCTTTCCTATATCAGAACCATCCATTCCCTTACCTCCTATCTCCTCTTTCCCCATGCCACCAGCTCCAGCCAACATCCTTTCAACAACCTTCTCTCCTACCTCTGCTCAAGCCCCTCTTGAGCATGTAGATCTATCAGCCCTGGCTAACAGGTTATATGAGCTGTTAGCTCCAAAGCTAATCTCATTACTGGAGACCACTCTGGCTCCACTCCTGACCCATGTCAAGGAGCTGTCTTCCAAGCTATCATCTTTCATTTCCTCTCAGGCAACTTCATCTTCTGGGTGCCTTGATTCACTTATCTCTGAACCAAGGCAGGGGGAGATGCCATATGAAGTAGTTTTTGCAATGAACCTCCAGAGCCTGCTCTCCAAGTTTAATGCTGGATACTTCAGATTCCTGCCAGTTCCTCATACTGAAGATCTGTCTAAGGCCATTGTGCCTATTTCTGTCTGTAATCCCAGCCAAATTGAAGCATATATAAATTCTTGGAAGGTTGTGGATGCTGTTATGTCCATCTCTGATGATGCTACTAAGGCCATTGTGCCTCTTGTTGATGATGCTGCCACTGCTGTTGTAAATTTTTCTGCTGATATGGCTGTTGATTCTGATGTGCTTGTTGATACTTCTGCTGCTGATTCTGTTTGCTCTACCGCTGCTCCCTCTCCTCCTGCTCCTGCTGTTTCTGCAAAGCTTAAAGCTCAAGAAGAGCATATCAGAAGAATTGATGATCTATATGATCAACCTCAGAGTTCTGAGAGTGATCAGTACAGGACAGATTCTGATGATTCTGCTAGCACTATTGCCAAGAAAAGGAAAGCTAGAAGCAAAGCAATGATGTCTGTTTCCCCAGCTCAAGCAAAGGACTCCAATGATATTCCCTACTATATTTTGCATGACTGCCCCTTATCTGAGCCTTGGATGCAGTACTCCAAGAACCAATTAAAGGCTATGAAGAAGAAGAGGAAGCTAGACAAGTATGAAAAAGGATCTTTTCAATATCAGCCTCCTCCTCCTCCTCCTCCAGATTCTGGATCAGGCTCAGCCCCTCAAGCTCCAGTTTCCAGACACAGTTCTTCCCAGTCCTATCAGAGATCCTATCAAAGGGGACAACATCAAAGGGGATATCAATCCAGAAGAGATCAATATAGAGGAAATCAGAGAGGACAAAGATCTTATCAAAGGGAAGGACAAGTCCACTCTGACTCTTCTTCAGGTCCTTTCCCTTACAGGCTGAAAGACTCAATTGTTTCCAGGACCCCTCCTGCTTCTGAATCTCTCAACAGGTATGAACCTCCTGTTCCTTTTGAGGATCCTGAGAACAATCCTTTATCTTGGATAGCAAGAATGAAAGAACTAGCTGCTCTTGATCAATTAAAGAAAGCCAGAGAGCAAGGCATGGACATCTCAAATATAACAACTTTGTCAGATCAAAGGAAGAAAGAATTGGAAAGATATGCTTCTAGAAAGTTTTTTAATCCAGAAGACTATATGAAGCTGCACCCAGAGGCTGTAGTTCCAAGGCAAAGATCTCAAACTTCTCTAGGTGTAGAGGACGACAGAAGATCAAAGAAAGAAAGTCAGAATCCTAACAGAGAAATTTTGTTTAAAAAGGGAACTGAAAAGAAGTGATCTGTGTAAGCTGAACATCATTCTCCCTTGGATATTTGCTGTCTTTTTATCTGTGATCTGCATTGCTGCTATATATCTCCTCTGCAGTATTGATTTAGCTTTTGTGTTGATGTATGCTTATTTATTTCCTATTTTTGTCTGTAAATAGTAATCCTAACCTAAATAGGGGGAGATTGTTGGAACATCCTATTACTAATTTGGGCAAGGATCACTATGTCTCTTAGGAAACCAGGTTGACCTAGTTGTATGGTGTAAAGGTCAACATTAGAATGAGTCTAGGGCTTAGAACTTAGGTTTGAAGCTGCACCCAAGGACCATTCAGGCTCAGGATTTCAAGCTAAGTAAAGAGATAAAAATAGTCGAACGACGGTCGACTATCGTCGAGCTCAGGTCGACGATCGTCGAGCTCTGGTCGACTACTTATGTCCTCAGCCTTCTGCTTGTTGCTGGCTTCGGTCGACTATCGTCGAGCTTCAGTCCGACGATCGTCGAGCTTTGGTCGACGATCTCTGGCTGTGCTTGGGTCGACGTTTTCTGTTGAAGTCTAGGTCGACGATCTCTGTCTTAATCAGATCGACTATTTCTGCCAGACCAAGAACTTAGATAGTCGATCTCAGATCGACGTTTTCTGTCAGAATGATTTATTCCTTCTCTGAGCTCTGGTCGACGATCGTGGAGCTCAGATCGACGTTTATTTTGAGAGATCGACGTTCTTAAGGATTCAAATGCTGCCAGTCTTTGGAATGTTTTTGAATTCTCTCAGCATTTAATTTCAAGAAGATTTGCCAGCCGTTCTCATTTATTCTGGAACAAGTTTCAAGGAATTATTCAGGAATGTTTCATTGGACTTTCCTCTAGAAGATAAATCATTTATGGAAGGCATTTAATGTCTGATAACGGCTATCTTGGAAGAATTATATTCAGAGAATAAGATCGTCTTCTCCAACACTACTTTCAGAGAGAATTAATCCAGAGTCAATATACAATAGAATCAAGAGACACACACTGTTACAGAAGAACACGAAGAATTAAGCTGTGAAAGATAACCATCCTCTTGCTTATAGAAAAGTGATCAAAGCTTCATCTCAAAGAACTCCAGACACCTCATCTTTCAGCCTCTTTGCTGAAACAATTCTTTGCTGGAGATCTAAAGATCTGAAGACCTATCACCCTAGAGCAAAGCTTCCATTCCTGATTCATTCAACATCTCAGGGGGAGCTTTGACAACAAAAGATCCACTAGTCTTCTCTCATTTGATTTGAGAACAGAGAAGACAACCTCACCTCTTTACCTTTTTCTTTTTCCTGCTGTAAAGGGTTCTTGAACTCCCTTCAAAAGTTTTGTCTGGTTCTGAGAGCCTTGTCAACACTCAGTGGTGGCAAGACACCTTATCAAAAAAATCCAGTTTTGGTTTTTGAGCACCTTATCAAAAGCTCATTGGTGTCAGGACACCTGATCAACTCATCCTGAGTGGATTCCTACCAAGGGTGGTAGAAGAGTGGATGTACCCAGGTTTTTGGGGAACCACTATATTTCCTTGTGTCTTCTGGTTTGTTTGTGTGATTTATCTGCTGTGTGTTGTGCTCTTTACTTCTTGGTTTTTAACTTCTTACTAGCACTCTACACTATATCATAAATTGAATTTTATATGTGCTGTTTATTTCAACTGTATTATTTTAAATACTCTATTCACCCCCCCTCTAGAGTTGAGATAGATCTTACCCTCACTTTCAGGTGGGGAGAGGCTGGTACAGCCCTTGTATTTTCAAAAGTTTTAGAGGAGGACTTGCCCTTAGATGGCTTTGTGATAGTCCTCTCCCATTTGCCAAAGAGGACAGATGAGAGCCTCTTAGAGGAATTAATGAATGTGGTCTGAGATACCTGCAGTTCATTAGCCTTGGCTTTCGGGAACAAGCCCAAGATTCTTCCATAGCAAACCTCCTTTTTGCTATTCTTTTTCCTGATTAAGTCAAACAGGATCTGTGTCTAGTTCACATTTTTCTTACTGACCAAAGCAGCCATAACCAGGAACTGTTGCCTGGATATGTAGTCATGTGCTGTATGCTTAGCAAATAGCACCTTCCCAACGACATCTGCAAGAAATTTATATACCGGGGAGAAATTTTTCTTAAGCAATTTGTTAGGGTTTTCGCCGAAGTGACCCATAACAGTCAGCATGTCCTCATATTCCTTATCATCTATTTCTAGATCATCTTCTCTAGTATTTAGATTAAAAAGTTCAGAGAGAACGGTGGGAGTAAGAATCACCTGATTTTCGTTGATAGTCCCAGTCATTTTAGTATCAATTGAGGATGAAGAACTAACCCATTCCTTGATTTCAGTTATAGATATCCTGATCCTTTCAGTCATAAACTGCTTCAGTTTTTGTTCCTCGAATAGTTGTAGAATATCTAGGAAAACTTGATCGGACTGTTGAAATGAGTCGAAGTCGATATCAAAACCATGATCGAACTTCATGCCGGTTGATCCAGTAGCGGCCATTTGCAAAGTTTAGATCTAATGAGAGAGAGTGAGAACCTGTAAGAGAAATCACAAGATCAAGTGCAGGAGGGGAAATTCTGAGAGCGCGGGATTGAGGTCGAAGAAGAAATCCTTAATAAAGGTTTTCGGAATATGAACCGCCAATCTCAATCCGACGGAAACATAAGATTCTTCGATCTCAAATCAACAAAAACATCATAAAGGGAAAAAGTTCGTCGATCTAAGGACAAAGAGAGGGAAAGTTTTCGTCATTCGCAGAAAACTTTCTGAGACAGAATTCGTCGATCTTTGGTCGACAAATGAGCTATACTAGGAGATTTTGTCGATCTTAGGTCGACGAAAATTCTCAAGAACGGTTATCAGTTCGTCGATCTCAGGTCTACGAACAGAGATAATTCTTTGACCAGTAACAGAGCATTAGATTAAATCCTGACCATTTATCATACCAAGCTTGAAAGTGAGGGGATAAGTTGTAAACTACTCTAGAGGGGGGGTGAATAGAGTATTCAAATTTTATGAACAACTAGTCAGCTCCCTTGGAGTTTATTTGCGGAATAAATAATCTGATACTTGAACCCTAAGAGCCTAACACAGTGAAGTGCACAAGTGAGAGAGTTAACTGAAATTTCAGTTTAACTATAAGCCTATCACAGCAACTAGCAATCCTAGGTAGTTCTATCACAGCCACAGAATAGACAATTAAACAAGAAAGCCAGAGACACAGGATATATAGTGGTTCCCTCTAAATAGGTACTCCACTCTTCTACCACCCTGGTAGGAATCCACTACAGGTTTTTGCTAAGGTGCCCTGCCACCAATGATCTGATTCAGGTAGATCAAACAGACCCTTTGAGCTTTTGATAAGGATGCTCAACCACAGGTTGTTGATAAGGTGCCCTGTCACCAATGTTCACTTTTGAAGAGGTGTGAAAACTCTTTTACAAAGGGGTTGAGAGGGTTAGATTATCTTCTCTATTGTAAATACAGATTAGAGAAGACTTGTGGATTCTCTAAAGAATCAAAGTCTCCCCCTGGCTCAGTGAAAGTCCAGGGAAAGCCTTTGCTTCAGGATGAAGGAGTTTCAGATATACTGAAACTAAATCCTCAGAGATCTGTAGACTGATTTTTATCAGGTCTTCAGATTTTGGAATAATTGAAGCAGAACTGGAGCTTTTTCTGAAGCCTTGAAAACTCTAAGCAGATGCTCAGGAGACTTGAGAATGAAAGTAATTGCTCTGGGCTTTTTCTTCAGGGGAGCTTTTCTTCTTCTTTTTGTGAGATGGTGAAGAGTTGCTCTGAAGATGCTTGAGAGAATGCAGCACTGAGAAAAAATCTCTCTATGTCTGTAACTTGTCTTCTTTCTGAGAAAAAAATCTCTCTCTTAAATATGTCTTCTCATTTTTCCTTTGGAACGGCTCTATTGATTTGAATTCTCGAGCCCTGCAACAGATTATCTCAAAATAGAATATAGCAATAGGAATAGAATGACCTATTAGCTTACTGTCAGTCCCAATAAGGAATTAAATAAGTGGGAAAATATTTCAGTACAAGGACTTACCATTCTTGGAAATAGCAAACAGTGCCAACGGCTAGAATACAGCCTGGCAATATATTTTGTATAATAGGACAAAAATGCTTTATCAAAATACTGAATCCCGTGATTTAAGCTTGACATATTTGGTAATTAATTTATTTTGAATTTAAGCCATAAATCTGCAAAAACAACTTCAGAAAATTCTCTAACCACAATCTAAAACACTTGGAAATAAACCAAGGAATAGAATGAATACAAAAAGATAAAGGCAGACAATAATCGTCGAACAGGGGTTCGATGATCGTCGACCTAGCTAACAGATCGTCGACTAAAAGCAGAAATCTGTCGAAACAGAAATCGTCGAACAGAAATCGTCGACCAGCTCAAGATATCGTCGACTAAAGCAGAAAATCTGTTTAAACAGAAATCGTCGAACATCTCATGATGTCGATGACTAAGGCAAAAATCTGTCGAGACAGAAATCGTGAAGCAAGAACACGATCGTTGAACTGTTGATGGCAGATCGTCGACCAACCTTCAGAGCATAATAAACTTGCTCTGAGATCGTCGACCATCGGTCGACGATAATTGTCTTGACTTCAACGATTCTATAGCCCTGCTATCGTCGACCAATGATCGACGATCGCGAGGCCTCGTTCGACGATGGTCGAACGGAAAATGCCTTAACCAAAAAATACATCTAGAACTTCTAGCCTAAGCTCTAGGTCAGTTATAAACTGTCCTAGGGAAACTGAACAAGGCCTAATCATGATCATATATAGTTATATGGATCAAGAGGGGCTGGAAAGGGATTACATAAGCCAAATCACATCTAGGGTACCAACAATCTCCCCCTATTTGGGTTATGTTATCCAATCCGATCTAAAAAACTAATGCACACAATAACAAAAGCAGAGATTAACCAAAAATTTAAATCACAGGCAATCCACAGAAAAACATAAAAACATAAATCAGCAGAACTATAAAGTATCAAGCAGATTTATCAGAGGTTTTAGCATCAGATGAGTTCTTAGGGATTACAGCTGGTTTGAAAATAATTTCTCTGTTTGGATTTGCTGCTTGTCTTTTGGATAGCATTAGGTCATGTTCACCAATAATTTTCTTTTCAGCATAGCTTGGCAGAACTGCAGCAGGGTGCAACTTCATGTATTCTTCAGTATTAAAAATTTCAGAGTTGACTTGAATTTTGCTGAGTTCCTTTTCTCTGAATTCAGACATAGTTGTATATGCTGTAGGGTCTAGTCCTTGAGCTTTGGCTCTCTCCATCATGCTTAGTGCAATAGATTCCTTAAATCTTGCCATAGAGGTAATTCTTTCAGTTTCAGTCATATCTGATGGAGAGGGTGGTCTGTCAGTATCAGCTTGAGCTGCAATCTCCATGTTCCTTTGAAGAGCTGTGGCTAATTTGCTTGAGTCAAGAGGAATCTGTGCAGCCTTCTTAGGATCAGTTTCAGCATATAGAGATCTTGGGGGTGCAAGTTCAATGAACTTCTTGTGGGATTTCTCTGAATAGACCACTCTTTTTCCTTTTGTTTCAACTGTCTCAGAAGCAGCAGGTTTCCTTGATGTGGAGGATGGACCTCTCCTGGGAGGAGAAGGTTTCTATTCTGGAACTTTCTTTTTAGGAGAAGGAGGAGGAGAGAAAGTAGGTTGCTGAAATGTCATCTCCTTTATTTGTTCCATGGGAACATTTTCATTTCTTTTCCTTCCTTGTCCTGATACATCTTGGCCTCCCTGGCTTTGGTTACTCCTTCTCTGGTAGGACTGAAAGGTGTTAGAACTGGCTGATTTTGCAGATGGGGCAGAAGAGAGACTTCCAGAGGCTCCAGCACCAGGAGGTGGAGGAGGACCTCTGGGGAGGAATTTCTGAATTGGAGTGTCATATCTTTTTGTTCTCTTCTTCTCTCTTGTCTGATTCTTTGAGAGTCTCATCCATGGTTGAAATTCTTTGCTCTTGGGATCAATTCCCTTCAGAATGAAATAGGGAACATCCTTGTCTGGATTAGCAGTAGGAGGAGCAGATGCTTTTCTTTTCTTGGATACAGCCTTTTTCTTCTTCTGGGTGCTATCAGAATCCTCAGAATCATCATCATCAGAGGAGTGGGATGAGGTTCTGCCAGCATAATCATCAAAGTCTTGTTCTGAGATATCCTTGGCAACTATAGCAGGTTCAGCTATTTCTTTCTCCTGCTTCTCTCTATCTTCTTTTTCTCTTGCTTCCTCAATGGCATCTTGCTCAAGGAGGGCATCAAGATCAACATTTGGAGATCTCTTCCAGAGTTCTGATTCAGGATACAAGTCAGGAACTATCCTGGGGACCAGTTCTGCAATAGCAGGAATGGATAGAGGATAGGTAAGTATAGGTGGAGAAAAGATGACTGTATCTGCAGGGGCAGATGCTTTTCCTAGAGAGATGGCTAGGGAAACCATATGAGATTTAGCCAACTCTTCAATGTACTCAGAGGCAATATTCTCAGCCATAAAGGCTATATATTGTTCAAGGTTTAGAGTACCTGAGCTTGATTCCTTTTCAGTCATCTTGGAGGCATTCTCTGGTAAGTCTTGCACAGCCTCAGCTTCTCCAGTAGCAGCAGCAGCAGCATTCTCAAGTTGTTGAACCACTACTTCTGAGTCAGTAGTGTTCATTGGAACTTTTTCACACAAGTCCATGAGGACTTCCTCATTATCTCTCTCAGAGACTTCTTCATCAGAAGCTAGATTCACTAGGGAGTGAATGTCTTTGTTAGATAAAGATATCAATTTAAAGTCCTGATTATAACCTTTAGAGGAAGTGTTTTACCTTCTGGTTGCTCTGGATCTTTCATTAGAGACTCTTTCTCTGGAATAGCTTCCTTTGGAAGCTCTTGAGGTTCTTCTACAATTGCTGGAAGGGGAAGGGAAGAATTGTCCTGAGGGGTCAAGGCATCACCTGAGACCACTTCAACAGACATCTCCCCCTGCATGACTTCAGTGGGGACTAGAGTCATGCATTTTACTGAAGAGGGCTCAGCAGAGGGTGGAAGTGATTTGATGGCTTTAGTAAGGGCATTGATGGATGCAATGAGAGGGGCATTGGCAGCCTCAATCATGTTTTGGATGGATGGAGTGATGAGCTCTACAATATGTGCAAGCAATTCAGGGGTGATCTGAACTGCTGAGGGAGTGGAGGTGGATGGATGACTGTGGGATGCAAATTGAGGTGGTGATGGAATGGAAGCAGTATGATCTGCCACATGATCAAATGAATCATGTGGAGATGGGTGATCATCAACATGAGTGTGGGATTCATGTTGAGAGAGGTGTGTGAGGATGGTAGCAGTTACTATGTCAACACTGGCTGAGGCTGCCAGATGTTGTGGTGTGGGTGACTGGGGTGGAGGTGCATGTAGGATGGGAGATGCATGTAGGGATTCATGTTGTGGTGGCACTGCAGATTGTGTGGAGGGTAATGCAGGAGATGAGGATGCAGGGGTAAAGAGGGAGGATGGAGGGATTACTGAGCCTTCCCCAGCAAGCTGGAGAGTGGCTGAATCAGCCCTTGTGTCTGATGGAGGGTTAGGATCAACCCTGGCTGACTTCTTGATGACTCTCTGGGATTTCTTGAACAGAGAGGGGTCCAACCTCTTGCTGGCGTTGACTGCAGAGGGTGCAGAAACAAGCAGCAGGGGTGCTTTCACATACAGAAACACACCCAACACCCTGGCAAGGGTTACTTCCTTCTTGCTATTCTTTCTCCTTATTAAGTCAAACAGAACTTTTCCCCAGGCTATCTGCATCTTGTTCACCAATGCTGACATCAAGGCAAACTGTTGCCTGTTGATGTTGTCGTGAGCAGAGTGTTTTCCCAAAACGACCTTGCCCACCAGGTCTGCCAGAAACTTATACTCTGGAGACAGATTGATCTTCAGCAGCTTAGCTGGAATACCTTCAGCATGGCCCATCACAGTTAGCATGCGGCCATATTCCTCTGTATTTTGCTCATAGTCCTCAGTACCGGTTGGTAGTCCAAACAGCTCAGTCAGAACTTCAGGAGTCAGAATGACCTCCTCTCCATTTATCTTTCCAGTCATGGCTTCGTCGCTGGAGGACGAAGTATATACCCATTCTCGAATCTCTGGTATATGAATCTTCGGTGAGAATGACATAAATCTCTTTAGGCCTTGATCTTCACACAGCTGTAGAATGTCTTGGATGGGTTGATCACATCGACTGAAGGAATCGAAGTCGACACAGAATCCAGTGTCGAACTTCATCCCGAAGAGAACTGCTGAAGGAATCGCCATTGGATTGAAGAGAGAATGGAGAATCGAGATGCAAGGCAGGGGAGAAGAGAATCGCGCGGGATTAGAGTTCGAGAGCGAATTCTAAGCCAGAAGATGGAATATGAAAAGACGGAGCGGAAGAACGACGATCTCCAGACCTAAATCGACTATCAGATATAAATCTGCGATCGTCGAACCCGGAACAAAATCGGTCGTCGAACAATGACCGACGATAGTCAATATTTGACTAATCGTTAAACATCGACCGTCTACAAGCAATCACCACGATCGTCGATCAATATATGTTGGTCGACGATTCTCCACACAGCACAGAAAATCTGTCGTCGACCATTGGTCGACGATAGATACCTAAGGAGAGGTCGTTGACCAGTTGATCGACGATTTCTGCCTTACTACCGAACGAGCTGTCGTCGACCGTTGGTCGACGATAGTTCTGACCTGGTCGAAGATCGTCGAGCAGTCGTTCGACGATTTTAGACAGAAAACATATCTATCCAAATTTTCACTACTCTGAACCATTAATCATACCAAGCTGGTTCAGGAAGAACAAATGCCTTTGTTCATCAAGGGGCTTAGTGAAAATATCTCCTCTCTGCAGGTCTGTGGATATAAATTCCATTGCTATCTTGTTCTTTTCCACATTATCTCTCAGAAAATGATGTCTAATCTCAATGTGCTTGGTCCTGGAATGGTGCACAGGATTTTGAGCAATTGATATTGCACTGGTACTGTCACACAGAATTTTTGTTTTTGAGTGTGTGTACCCATAATCCACTAGCTGATTTTGAATCCACAGGATCTGTGAACAACAACTAGCTGCTGCTAAATATTCAGCCTCAGCAGTTGAAGTAGACACAGATGCCTGTTTCTTACAAAACCAAGAGACAAGTCTCTCTCCCAGGAACTGACAGGTCCCTGAGGTGCTTTTCCTGTCAACTCTACAACCAGCATAATCAGCATCTGAATATCCAATTAATTCAAATCCTGACTCAGCTGGGTACCACAGTCCTAAGTTAGGGCATCCCTTAAGGTATCTCAGGATCCTCTTGAGAAGGATTAAGTGAGATTCCTTTGGGTTGACCTGAAACCTAGCACATAGGCATGTAGCAAACATTATGTCAGGCCTACTTGCAGTCAAATACAGCAGGGAACCAACAATGGCTCTATAGTTCTTTTGATCAACAGACTTGCCATTGACATCAGAATCAATAACTGCATTTGAGGCCATAGGTGTGCTCATTGATGAAGCATCAGACATTCCAAATCTTTTAACCAGCTCTCTGGCATATTTTGATTGAGAAATGAAGATACCATCAACACACTGTTTCACTTGGAGACCAAGGAAATAGGATAACTCACCCATGCTGCTCATCTCAAACTTGGAGTGCATTAGTTCAGAGAACCTCTTGCATAGTTTGGGATCAGTGGAGCCAAATATAATGTCATCTACATAGATTTGAACTAATAGTTGTGAGTCCTTATGATGTCTAATAAATAGGGTTCTATCTACTACACCTCTCACAAACTTGTGTTCTAGAAGGAAATTTGCTAAGGTCTCATACCAAGCTCTAGGAGCTTGCTTAAGTCCATATAGAGCCTTTTGGAGTTTGAACACATGAGTGGGTAAGGTTGATGAAACAAACCCTGGTGGTTGTTCAACAAACACTTCTTCCTTTAAATCTCCATTGAGGAAGGCACTCTTCACATCCATTTGGAAGACCTTAAATCTCTTATAGGCAGCATAGGCTAGGAAAATCCTAATGGCTTCTAGTCTAGCTACAGGGGCAAAAGTCTGATCATAATCTATGCCTTCCTCCTGTCTATAGCCTTGAGCTACTAGCCTAGCCTTATTCCTAACTACTATGCCTTGGGCATCAAGCTTGTTTCTAAACACCCACTTGGTGCCTATGATCAGTTGGCCTCTTGGTCTTGGAACCAAAGTCCAAACTTTACATCTTTCAAACTGGTTAAGTTCCTCTTGCATGGCTATAATCCAGTGTGGATCAAGCTCAGCATCTTTAATGATTAGGGGCTCAACCTGAGAAAGGAAACAAGCAAACATCACATCTTTGTTGAGTTGATGTCTTGTCTGGACTCCTACTGAAATGTCTCTAATTACTTGAGATACAGGGTGATCTCTAAGTGTGACAAGATCAGTAGGTTCAACAATGATCTGATCTTCAACAGTTTCAGGATTTAATTCCTCATGTGGAATTTGATCAACTGTTGGAGCAGGTGCTTTAACTTCTAAAAGTGCTACATCAGATTCAGAATCTGAAGGAGCAACCTGAGGAGTTTGTTGGGGATGATTCTCCTGTGTGAGTCTCAAACCTTCCAAATCCTTACTTAATCCTAGGACTTGCACTGTACTATTAGAGGAAGAGTCCTTCTCCTTATAATACATGACTGTCTCATCAAAAGAGACATGTGCAGACTCTTCTATCTTAAGAGAGGATTTATTAAGGACCCTATAGGCTTTGCTTACTTGAGAGTATCCTAGAAAAACTCCCATTGAAGCTTTTGCCTCAAATTTTCTAAGGTATTCTTTGTTATTGTTATGAACAAAAGCTACACAACCAAATACTCTAAAATAGTCTATTTTAGGTTTCACTTGCTTAAGTAACTCATAGGGAGTCTTACCCTTAAGTTTATGTATCAGACTTCTGTTCAATACATAGTTAGCTGTGCTAACTGCTTCAGCCCAAAAGGACAGAGGCATGTTAGCATCTGCCAACAATGTGCTTGCAGCTTCAATTAGGGTTCTGTTTTTCCTTTCAACTACCCCATTTTGTTGAGGAGTTCTAGGAGCAGAGAAGCTATGTTTGATACCTTCCTTTTCACAGAATTCTTGCATAAGAAGAGACTCAAACTCAGTACCATGATCACTTCTGATCAAGGCAATCTGAGTAGAATACTCACTCTGTATACACTTTAGAAAATCTGTAAGAACCTTGAAGTTATCAGCCTTAGTTCTCAAGAAGAATACCCAAGTGAACCTAGAGAAGTCATCTACAACTACTATAGTGTAAGACTTTCCTCCAAGACTCTGTACAGCAATAGGACCAAATAAATCCAAATGTAGCAAGTACAGGATCCTGGGAGAATCACTTTTATTAACTGATTTAAAGCTATTTCTTGTTTGCTTACCTAATTGACAAGCTTTGCAAAGGCCTTCCTTCTTGTAGGGGCAAGAAGGTAAGCCTCTTACAAGATTGTATTTAGCCAACCTAGAAATGTTTTTCAAATTTACATGACTAAGTCTCTTATGCCAAAGGGTATTATTACTGGTTACTTCATTAAATAAGCATATTTCAGATTTGGATGAGTTAAAATCTACAACATAAACATTACCAATTCTAATACCTACTAACACAACAGTATTATTTAAAGCAATATTACAAGCAGTGTCAGTAAACCATACCTTGTACCCAGCATCACACATTTGGCTTACAGAGATTAGGTTGTGCTTTAGTCCTGAGACATAAGCAACCTTCTTGAATGTTACAGCTCCTATGGTGAAGCTGCCATACCCTTCAGTCTGTCCACAGCTGGAATCCCCAAATACAACTTTTGGTCCCAGCTTGGCTTTGAACCCTGACAGATTCTTCTTCTTTCCTGTCATATGCTTTGAGCATCCACTATCCAGATACCATTTGTCATGTATGACTGGATAGGTCTTCACCTGCAGAGAGAACAGTTATACATTGTGGACCCAGGTTACCTTGGGTCCAGTATTCTTCACAAAAGAAAAACTAGATATAAAAGATTTTGCAGGCTTAGATTTATATCCTAAAGGGTGTGATCTCCTAGGTGGGATAATCCATTCAGTTGAAGGATTAAACAACCTAGGGAGTGATTGGGATTTGCAATTCTGGAAGTTTGAAATTTATTTTCCAGCTTAAGTCCAGATCGTCGATCCACGGTCGACGATCGCAAGCCATATCGTCGATCATTTGTAGTAGTGCTATGTTCTGGATTCCACGATCGTCGATCACTGGTCGATGACTCAAGATGAGATCGTCGATCACTGGTCGACGACTCAAGATGAGATCGTCGATCTCCTGCACCAAAGATATCATACTTGGTGAAGGTGTTCAGCGATCGTCGATAGACGTTCGACGATTGGTTTGACGATCGTCGATTAATGTTCGACGATTTTTGTAAAGCTAGAAATTTTTTCTTCCTGTTCTCTTTCTTAATCTTATTCTGAATTTTCTTACATTTTTCAATTTCCTCAGTATTCTTTATTCCTGATTCAGAAATAAATTTTACTGGAGTGCTAAATCTCTCCTTTGTGAGGAGGATGGGTTCACTAGATGTAGCACCTAAGCCTAGTTTATCATTACCAACCCTAGTGTTTGCTATACTGGTTATTTCAGATAATTTAAGGCTTCTGCCATTTAATTGTTCTTCTAACCTCTTAGATTTAGCTAGTTCTAATTTTAGGAATGTTATTTCTCCTCTTAAGCTTTCTAATTCTTTTTCTAATCTGATTATTTCAGTACCTTCCATGTCTAGTTCCATTATTTTTAATCTAAGTGACTTAATTTCTTTTTCAGATAATAGTAAATCTAAACATAGAGTTTTAAATTTTAATTTGAACTCAGGAGATGAAAAATCAAATGAGTTGATTACCTGGTCTTCCATAAGAAGATCTTCTTCATTGTCTCCTTCTTCTTCAGAATTCTCTGCAGCTGACAAAGAGCTGCAGGCATCAATAGCCATGAGGCAGACCTCTTTGGCTTTCTTCTCTTCTTCTTCTTCTGAATCACTGGAGCTAGAGGAGCAGGTATCCTCTTCTGTTTCACTCCAGGTAGTAGCCACAAATCCCTTGTCCTTCTTCTTGTATTTGTGTGAGGAGGACTTGGAGTGGTGCTTCCTGTACTCTTTCTCATGTTTCTTCTCCTTGTGTTTCTTCTCTGGACAATCTGGAGTAATGTGTCCAGGCTTGCTGCAAACATAACAAATGATTTCTTTAGAAGGAGTCTTGTCATACCTTGGTTTATCCTCATACTTGGAGAACTTCTTTCTGAAGTCTCTTCTTCCCATGTTGAAGAACCTCTTGGCAATGAGTGCCAGTAACTCCTCATTTGATTGACTTCCTTCAGAAGTCTCAGCAGCCTTAAGAGCTAGAGAGTGCTCTTTCTTTGTAGGTGTAGGAGTTTTTACTTCAGTTGCAGCAGCTCTGCTCTTTAAAGTTTGCTCATATGACTTGAGCTTTCCCAACAGAGCTTCTGTGGAGAGTTCCACAGTGTTTCTTCCATCCTTGATGGGCCATATCCTTGAGTCCCAAGAGATGGGAAGGCACATCAGGATCTTGTCATTGACTTCTGACAAAGTTATCTCCTTGTCCAAAGACCTCAGTTCACTTATTATTGAACTGAGTCTTGTGTACATTGAGTCAATGTCTTCAGCATCATCCTTCTTGAAATTTTCATACTGAGAGGTGAGGTTGGATCTCCTGTCCTTCCTCTCATTAGCTGAGCCAGCAACTATGTGGTTGAGGGAATCCCACATAGCTTTGGCTGAGGTACATTCAGCAAGCTTCTGGAATATTTCATCAGACATTGTCTGAGCTAGGATATTCATTGCTTTTGCATCAGCTGCTTTTGCCTTCTTGTAGCTTTCATTGTAATCAGGAGGTGGCACAACACTGAGATCAGCAGATGTGATAGAAGCAGCAGCAGGCCTAGCAGGTGGTCCTGTCAAAATAGAAGAAAAGATATCTTCATCAATAGAATTCATGTATAGTCTTATCCTGGCCTTCCATATGCCAAACTTGGACAAGTTGCATACAGGAGGTCTGGTGCTTGAATAATCCTTAGACTGGGCCATGTGTGGAAGTGTTTGTGAATGGTATCAGGAAACAACTTATCACTGGATCTTTTAACTCAGGTGTTAGCCTGTATGAACAGCCAACCTGCCTCTGATACCAATTGAAAGTGAGGGGATAAGTTATAAACTACTCTAGAGGGGGGGTGAATAGAGTATTCAAATTTTATGAACAACTAGTCAGCTCCCTTGGAGTTTATTTGCGGAATAAATAATCTGATACTTGAACCCTAAGAGCCTAACACAGTGAAGTGCACAAGTGAGAGAGTTAACTGAAATTTCAGTTTAACTATAAGCCTATCACAGCAACTAGCAATCCTAGGTAGTTCTATCACAGCCACAGAATAGACAATTAAACAAGAAAGCCAGAGACACAGGATATATAGTGGTTCCCTCTAAATAGGTACTCCACTCTTCTACCACCTTGGTAGGAATCCACTACAGGTTTTTGCTAAGGTGCCCTGCCACCAATGATCTGATTCAGGTAGATCAAACAGACCCTTTGAGCTTTTGATAAGGATGCTCAACCACAGGTTGTTGATAAGGTGCCCTGTCACCAATGTTCACTTTTGAAGAGGTGTGAAAACTCTTTTACAAAGGGGTTGAGAGGGTTAGATTATCTTCTCTGTTGTAAATACAGATTAGAGAAGACTTGTGGATTCTCTAAAGAATCAAAGTCTCCCCCTAGCTCAGTGAAAGTCCAGGGAAAGCCTTTGCTTCAGGATGAAGGAGTTTCAGATATACTGAAACTAAATCCTCAGAGATCTGTAGACTGATTTTTATCAGGTCTTTAGATTCTAGAATAATTGAAGCAGAACTGGAGCTCTTTCTGAAGTCTTGAAAACTCTAAGCAGATGCTCAGGAGACTTGAGAATGAAAGTAATTGCTCTGGGCTTTTTCTTCAGGGGAGCTTTTCTTCTTCTTTTTGTGAGATGGTGAAGAGTTGCTCTGAAGATGCTTGAGAGAATGCAGCACTGAGAAAAAATCTCTCTGTGTCTGTAACTTGTCTTCTTTCTGAGAAAAAAAATCTCTCTCTTAAATATGTCTTCTCATTTTTCCTTTGGAACGGCTCTATTGATTTGAATTCTCGAGCCCTGCAACAGATTATCTCAAAATAGAATATAGCAATAGGAATAGAATGACCTATTAGCTTACTGTCAGTCCCAATAAGGAATTAAATAAGTGGGAAAATATTTCAGTACAAGGACTTACCATTCTTGGAAATAGCAAACAGTGCCAACGGCTAGAATACAGCCTGGCAATATATTTTGTATAATAGGACAAAAATGCTTTATCAAAATACTGAATCCCGTGATTTAAGCTTGACATATTTGGTAATTAATTTATTTTGAATTTAAGCCATAAATCTGCAAAAACAACTTCAGAAAATTCTCTAACCATAATCTAAAACACTTGGAAATAAACCAAGGAATAGAATGAATACAAAAAGATAAAGGCAGACAATAATCGTCGAACAGGGGTTCGATGATCGTCGACCTAGCTAACAGATCGTCGACTAAAAGCAGAAATCTGTCGAAACAGAAATCGTCGAACAGAAATCGTCGACCAACTCAAGATATCGTCGACTAAAGCAGAAAATCTGTTTAAACAGAAATCGTCGAACATCTCATGATGTCGACGACTAAGGCAAAAATCTGTCGAGATAGAAATCGTGAAGCAAGAACACGATCGTTGAACTGCTGATGGCAGATCGTCGACCAACCTTCAGAGCATAATAAACTTGCTCTGAGATCGTCGACCATCGGTCGACGATAATTGTCTTGACTTCAACGATTCTATAGCCCTGCTATCGTCGACCAATGATCGACGATCGCGAGGCCTCGTTCGACGATGGTCGAACGGAAAATGCCTTAACCAAAAAATACATCTAGAACTTCTAGCCTAAGCTCTAGGTCAGTTATAAACTGTCCTAGGGAAACTGAACAAGGCCTAATCATGATCATATATAGTTATATGGATCAAGAGGGGCTGGAAAGGGATTACATAAGCCAAATCACATCTAGGGTACCAACAAAGCTGATTGATAAAGAACAGATGCTTGGATGAGTCCAATGGCTTAGTGAATATATCTGCTCTTTGCAAATCAGTAGAGATAAATTCAAGTTTAATCTTTTGTTTGTCAACACAATCTCTAATGAAATGATGTCTAATGTCTATATGCTTAGTTCTAGAATGCAATACTGGATTTTGTGCAGTGGAAATAGCACTTGTATTATCACACAGTATAGTTGAATTATTTAAGTTGACACCATAATCCAGTAGTTGATTTTGTATCCACAAAATCTGTGAACAGCAACTGCCTGCAGCCATATACTCAGCTTCAGCAGTGGATGTTGAAACAGATGTTTGCTTTCTACAGAACCAAGATACAAGTCTGTCACCAAGGAACTGACAAGTTCCATAGGTGATTTTCATGTCTAATCTGCATCCAGCATAATCAGCATTAGAGAATCCAGTTAACACAAATGCTGATTCTGTTGGATACCAGAGGCCTAGATCTTGACAACCTTTTATATATCTCAAATCCTTTTTAAGAAAATAAGGTGAGATTCTTTAGGGTTCACCTAGAACCTAGTACAAAGACATATGGCAAACATAATGTCTGGTCTGCTTGCTGTTAAGTACAGTAAGGATCCAACAAAGGCCCTATACTTGGTCTGATCAACTGGTTTTCCAGATTCATCAGCATCTACAACAGCATTGACAGCCATGGGAGTTTTCATGACGGAGGCATCATTCATCCCAAACTTCTTAATAAGCTCTTTAGCATATTTAGACTGAGAGATGAAGATTCCTTCAGGGGTTTGTTTCACTTAGATACCAAGGAAATATGATAACTCACCCATGCTACTCATCTCAAACCTTGAGTGCATTAGATCAGAAAATCTTTTGCACATATTTGGATCAGTAGAACCAAAGATTATGTCATCTACATATATTTGTACTAATAGAATTTTATCATGATGTAATTTTGTAAAAAGGGTTCTATCAACCATGCCTCTTAAAAAATCATGCTCTAAAAGAAAGCTGGTTAAGGTCTCATACCAAGCTCTTAGAGCTTGTTTTAAACCCTAGAGAGCCTTATGCAATTTAAAGACATAAGAGGGATGAGTTGGAGAGATAAAACCTGGGGGTTGTTCAACATACACCTCTTCTTTGAGTTCTCCATTTAAGAATGCACTTTTTACATCCATCGGTAGACGTTAAACTTCTTAAATGCTGCATAAGCTAAGAAGATCCTTATAGCTTCAAGTCTGGCAACTGGAGCAAAGGTTTGATCATAATCAATTCCTTCCATCTTGTCTGTATCCTTGAGCAACAAGCCTTGCCTTGTTCCTCACTATTACACCTTGGTCATCAAGTTTGTTTCTAAATACCCACTTAGTCCCAATTACTGGATAGCCTTTAGGCCTTAGAACTAAGTCCCAAACGTTACACCTCTCAATCTGGTTGAGTTCCTCTTACATTTTAGTGATCCATTTTGGATCTTGCTCTGCATTTGATATGGATTGAGGCTCAATTGGAAAGAGAAAGCAGGCAAGCATCACATCAGGGTTGAGTTAATATCTTGTCTGCACTCCTACTGATATGTCTCCAATTACTTGAGATCTAGGGTGATCCCTAAGTGTGACAAGATTATTAGGAGAAGTTTGTTCAGCAACAGTTATTTGATTTAATTCCTCTTGTGGAATTGTATCAACTGTTGGAGGAAGTTGAACTGCTTTCACAGTCTCTTCTTCACTTTCAGCTTTTGATATAGCTTGTGGAGAGGGATGTGACTCAACCTTTGAGGTAAGGTTTAGATCATCCAAGCTCTCACACAAATTTTGTACCTGTAGATGATTGTTGGTAGAGATGTCTCTCTCCTTGTAAAACATGTTAGATTCATCAAATGTCACATGCATAAATTCTTCAATTTTTAGTGTTGATTTATTAAACACCCTATATGCCTTGCTGACTTGGGAATATCCTAGAAAAATTCTCATTGCAGCCTTAGCTTCAAATTTTCTAAGATGTTTCTTGTCATTATTGTGAATATAACATATACACCCAAATACGTTAAAATAGGTTATTATAGGTTTCTTCCCTTTGAGTAGTTCATAGAGAGTCTTATGCTTTAGTTTATGTATTAGGCTTCTATTCAAGACATAATTTGTTGTGCTTACTACTTCTTCCCAGTAGGAAAGAGGCATGTAATCATCTGCAAGAAATGTACCTGCAGCTTCAATGAGTGTCCTATTCTTTCTTTCAACTACCCAATTTTGTTGAGGAGTTCTGGGAGCTAAGAAACAATGTCTGATACCTTCCTTCTCACAGAACTCTAGCATAAGAAGAGATTCAAACTCAGTACCATGATCACTTCTGATCAATGCAACTTGAGTAGAATACTCAATCTGTATGTTCTTGAGAAAATCTATGAGAACCTTAAAAGTATCTGACTTAGTTCTCAAAAAGAAAACCCATGTGAATCAAGAGAAGTCATCTACAATAACTAATGTATAAGACTTTCCTCCTAAACTTTGTACTGCAATAGGGCCAAAAAGGTCCATATGGAGCAAGTACAAGATTCTAGGTGAATCACTCTTATTAATGGATTTAAAACTAGATTTAGTTTGCTTTCCTAGCTGACAAGCCTTACAGAGGCCTTCCTTCTTGTAGGGACCAGAAGGTAAACCTCTAACAAGATTGTCTTTAGATAACCTAGCTATATTTTCATGGTATACATGTCCTAGTCTTTTGTGTCATAAGTTAGTTTGAATGCTAATAGAATTGAATAAGCAAATTTCAGATTTAGCTGATTCAAAATTTACTAAGTAGATGTTGCCTTGTCTAATTCCTGTTAAAACAGTTGTGTTGTTTAAAGAGATAAGACATAAGGAGTTGGTAAAGCTTACTTGATAACATGTATCACATAGTTGGCTTACTGATATCAGGTTATGCTTGAGACCATTCACATAGGTCACTTTCTTAAATGTGACAACTCCACAGTTGAAGTCACCATAGCATTCTGTCAGTCCAAAGCCTGAGTCCCCAAAGATTACTTTAGGTCCAATTTTGGCTTTATAGTTGATTAGACATTCTTTGCAACCTGTCATATGTTTAGAGCAACCACTGTCCAGGTACCATTTGTTTTGAGTGACAGGGTTCTCTTCTACCTGCAAAAGGGATTAGCAGTTTTTTACCCAGGTTACCTTAAGTCCTTGTTGCTTAACATAACTAAAGCTTGAAATGAATGAACATTCATGTTGATCCTTATAACCTAAAGGATGATACCTTCTAGGAGGTATGACCCATTGACCGAAGGGATTAAAAGGTTTATCAGTTTTTAGGTTACTCTGGTTATGAACTGAATTGGATAAATTCGAGTATGTTCGTCGACCTGAGCTCGATGATCGGGATTGAGTTCGTCGATCTCTGCTCGAAGAATGGAGATATTCATTCTCAGAGCTCCAAAACATCGATCTCTGGTCGACGAACCATACTGGTTTCGTCGATCCCAGTTCGAAGAATAAATTACATTATTATTTGCGTTATGAGTTTGTCGTTCTGAGTTCGACGAACCATACTCATTTCGTCGTTCTGAGTTCAACGAAATTTGTTGAACATAGTCATGTTGTTTATATTTCTTCTTCTGATTGGTTTTCTTAAGTTCTAATTGTTTGAGAACTTCATTAACTTTCTCTACTTGTTCATTGTTTTTCTTTTCACTTTCAGAAATGAAGTTAATAGGTTTTGATATTTGATTTTTCTGAATTAGGATTGGTTCACTAGATGAGACTCCTAATCCTTGTTTGTTATTATTAGATCTTGTGTTAACTGTACTAGTTAAATCTATCAGTTGTAAACTTCTACCATTTAAGGTTTCTTCTAATTCCTTAGCCTTACTTAATTCAGATTTTAGAAATACTATTTATTGATTAGGCAGGTTTAATTCTTCAGTTAATTTTTCATTTTCAGCAATGAATTTTTCTTGTTCTAACAGTTTTTCCCTGAGAAGTTTGATTTCCTTCTCAGATCCTATTAGGTCTAAACATAAGAGTTTAAACTCAGATTGAAATTCTTTAGACTGAAAATCATATGAAGCAATTACCTGATCCTCTTCAGAGAGGAATTCTTCATCTTCTGATTCATCTGAATCTAATCAACTGCTTCCAGCATCTATTACCATAAGGAAAACTTCTCTTGCCTTCTTTTCCTCTGTATCATCCTCACTGGAGCTAGAGGAGGATGTTTCATCTTCAGTATCACTCCAAGTTTAAGCCACAAAGCCCTTTTAATTCTTTTTGTACTTGCTGGAGGAGGCCTTGCTGTGCTGATGTCTTCTTGACTCCTTTTCTTGCCTTTTGTCTTTCTTTTGAACTTTTGGACATTCTGAGATGAAATGTCCAGGTTTCCTGCATCCAAAATAGACAACTTCTTTAGAAGGGGTCTTGTCATACCTGGGTTTAACTTCATTCCTTGAAGGCTTTCTCCTGAAGTCCTTCTTTGCCATTTTAAAGAATCTCTTAGCAAAGAGACTCATAAGTTCTTCATTAGCTGATAAGCTGGGAGATTCTTCTGTAGCTTTCAGTGCTAAGTTTTGTTCCTTCCTGGTAGGTGTTGAAGCTTTTGGTTCAACTACAGCTTCTCTTGACTTGATCAGTTGCTCATAGGATTTGAGCTTTCCAAGTAAAGATTCTGTTGAGATTTCAGTCATGCTTCTGGCTTCTCTGATTGGCAAGATTCTGGAGTCCCATGTGCTAGGGAAGCATATGAGAATCTTTTCATTGACCTCAGTCAGAGTGATTTCTTTATCCAATGTTCTGAGCTCACTGATGATGGAGCTCAGCCTGTTGTACATTACTTCTACAGATTCTGCTTCATCTTTCCCGAAGTTCTCATATTGGGATATGAGGTTTAATCTTCTGTCCTTCCTCTCATCAGCAGGGCCTTCTACCATTTGGTTGAGGAAATCCCAAATGGCTTTGGCAGATGTACATTCAACAACCTTATAAAATATGTCATCTGACATAGTTTGGGCCAGTATATTCATAGCTCCGGCATCAGTAATTTTTGCCTTCTTATGTGCATCAGTTTGATATGGAGGAGGCACTGCACTGAGGTTTGCTGGAGTTGAAGTAGAGGCCACTGGAGCTGATGGTCCTGTCAAGATGGAATTAAAAATGTCCTCATCAATAGAGTTCATGTACATCTTGATTCTTGCCTCCAAGATTCAAAACTTTTGCAAGTTGCAAACTGGAGGTCTGGTGCTGGCATAATCTTTATTTTGTGTCATGATATCAGAAAATAAAATATAATCAAAGAGACTACTAAAGCTTATTCAGAGTTTATCCCGAGGATCTTGATTAATCCAGGTGTGATCCTGTATGATGTGATTAACCACCCTCTAATACCAATTGAAAGATAGGGTAAGCTCTGAAAAACTCTAGGGGGGGGTGAATAGAGTTATTGAAATCTTTTAAGTTTTACTGAAATAAAAGATCTTTAATAAAATATATTACTATAGTATAAGTGTATAGGTGCACAAGTGCAGCAGATAAACTAGAGAGAGATAACTAAGCTACACAATAAAAATATATCACAGCACAAGCACAAAAGAAAAATAATACTGCCACACAGACAACACAAGAAGTTTATAGTGGTTCCCCAAACTTGGGTACATCCACTCTTCTACCACCCTAGGTAGGAATCCACTACAGGTTTTGATCAGGTGACTGCCACCAATGAGCTTTTGATCAGTGCTCAAAAACCAAACCTCAAGTCTTTTGGTTAGGAGACTTGCAACTAGGAATAATTTTGAAGGGAATTAAAACCCTGTATAGAGGTGGAAGAGAGGTTGATGGAAGTCTTCTTTTCTCAAATCAAAATGAGAAGACTAAGTGGATTTGTGTTGTTGTCAAATCTCCCCCTGAGATCTTGGCTGGTTCAGGAGTGGAAGCTTTGCAAAAGGGTGAGTAGGCCTTTAAGCTCTTCAGAGATCCTTGACTGATTTGAATATCTTGTCACTTGAGATCCCTGAAAATAAAGAGAGAAAGGAAGGACTCTTGATGGTGATGGTTGTTCCTTCTTCTTCTCTTGAGAGCAGTTGATTTTCTGAGAGCTGTTTTCACTGCACTTTGCTTGTCTATATGCTTTTTCCTGTGTCTTTTTTTTGATAGCACACAAGTTTTCTATGTATCTATGATAGCTGTCTGAAGGTCGAATTCAAAATCCTGCAATAAATGTTCAGCCGAGATCAGGGAATGAAAACGGCAAGAATGCTGTCAATTATTCTATTATATGTCTATCCCGAGATATAAGCAATTAATTCCATGAAGGATATTTGTAATCAATGCTGCCAGTAACGGCTCGATTCAAAGAATATAAGAGCATTGATTATCCAGGGAATTAACGGCCTATAATAGTATAAAATAAGGAGACAGAAAAGGAAAGAATAAATGACAATATGCCTTACAGTTTTCGTCGACCTGAGAACAACTTTCGTCGACCTGAGAATGGCTTTCGTCGTCCTGTGATTTTGTCGACCACTATTCAGCTTTCGTCGAACTGAGCTCTGCGAACAACTGCACTGCATAAACTGACTGATTCTGTGCACTAAGTTCGTCGACTTGAGAACGGCTGTTCGTCGAGCTGAGATCCAAGATCGTCGAGCTGAGTCTGCAGTTTAGACTTAGAATATTTTTTGATGTTGAGTGTTGAAGTATTGATCTGTCGTTGAGTGAGATGTCCTCTGGCTTTGAGTGTTTGATCACCATTCTGGAGTTGAGTCGTTTAAGAGTGTTGAGTCATTGATAGAGTTGACAGCGTTGAGTGAAATTTGGCTCTGAGTAAACTTTGGCTTTGAATGAACTGTGGTGCTGAGTCAATTTTGGCGCTGAGAGTTCTTTGGCTTTTAATGAACTGTGGCACTGAGTCAATTTTGGCGCTGAGAGTTCTTTGGCTTTGAGAGCTGAAGTGTTAGTCGAACTGAGGACAGAGTTCGTCGATCTGATGTTCTTAGTTCATCGACTAAAGTTTGACTGAGGAGTTATCACTTGTTCAGAGATCGTCGAGCTGAGATCTAAGTTCGTCGAGCTCAGCTCAGAGAATTGTCTCTGGGTTAGTCGAGCTTAGTACGACGATCGTCGACCGGAGTTCGACGAACGCAGATCTCCTTTTTAGTAAGTATTGAGTCTCTGGCAGTGTTGGAGGCTGGTCCTTTGTACTGTTGACTTTAAGGATTTGACCTAGACTCTAGAAACACATAACATTTGACCCTTTTATACAATATGGGTCACAACCTAAGAAGAGAACCTAGCCCAAATCACCTAGGGGTTCCAACACAGCCTCACCAAGGATTTGTTGATGGATCATGTAATAAGACTCAGGAAGTCGCAGAAGATAGAACACAACCAGAAGCTCCTGGAAGTGCTTGTGTTGCTCAGTCAGATCCGCAGAGAAGGGGTGATTCTGGAATCTAGAAAATCTCGGCTCCGAGAGCCTGAACCTGTTGGTAAGAAACGACAGGAGACATGGAGGGACGAGCAAAGAGGTCCGCATATAGTGTATAGATGCGAGACATTTGAGCCCTCTCTGAGTAGAGAGCGGCAAGATGAAGCCAAGCATCCTTGACTATTTCATCATGACGGATGACGGGGAGGCACTCATCAGAAAGGTTGTTAGCCAGCCAAGTGCGAACAAGAATGTCGCTAGCGTCCCAATCATCAAAGAGAGTGGACTCTGGAGGAGGAGGGTCATCGGTGAGATGATGATGTTTGTGTTGTGAGCGGTGAAGAAAGGTGAAGGAGACACTCCAGTCCGAGTAGTTGGGACTGATGAGTTTGGAAACGGTGTCAAGGTTACCCGAAGGAGTAGGAGGAGTAAGAGGAGGAGGAGGGTGGGCAACGTGAGTAGTAGTGGTAGAGGTATCAGAGGGAGCCATAGAAGAGAGCAGAGAGCTGCGAGAAGAACAAGTCACGACAAGAAGATTAGGTCGCGGTGACTAAGAGCAGTTCGCGGCGAGAAGAACAAGTCACAGCGAGAAGAATAAGTCGCGGTGAGATAAGGAGGGCACGACGACTAGGAACAGGTCGCGGTGAGAAGAACATGTTGTGGAGACTAAGAGTAGGTCGCGGCGAGAATAACAAGTCGCGGCGAGAAGAACAAGTCGCAGAGAGAAGAATAAGTGATGCCGAGATGAGGAACGCGCGACCACTAGGAACAGTTTGTGGCGAGAAGAATAGGTTGCGGCAAATAAGAGAAGGTCGCGGCGAGAAGAAAGGGCAATCGGAGAGGTCGCACACACAGAGGTCAACAACAAGGATGAGAAAGAAACCACGCGAACAGGGCGCAAACAAGAGGGAGAAATGTTTTCAAAGAGAGATCGCGAAGACAGGTCGCGCGAAGGAGGGGCAAGCCGCGAAGACAGGTCGCGAGAAGACAGGTCGCGCGGACAGAGGAAGCTCACAGAATCAGGTGGAAAAGATCAAGTCCTCTGATACCATGTGCAAACAAGAAAAAGTAGACCGAAAATTAGGACTAACAGAATTTTATTATCCAAAAAATGTAATTATTACAAAGGTATGACCACCCTTTTATTGAATGGAGGAGGAGGAGAGATTACAAATAAGCAATGTGAGACTAATAATTATAGGTACAAAAGACAATACAAGCCACGCGGTTAGACTAACTGCCCGACAACAACAATAAAGAGAAGACAAGACGACACTGTCTTCAAGTTGTCTGTGTCAAGCCGCCAGACCGCCCGGTCACCAATCAACAACAACCTGCTAGCAAACTGTTGGAGAGAAACCGCCAGACAGCGCGGTCTCCAAGCCGCCAGACCGCCCAATCACCATACATCAACAATCACCTAAGAGCCTAAGGTATACGCAAATGCGTGAAAGAGCACACGGATGGCTACGAACAAAAATACAAAAAATTAAAAACATCCATACGGGAACAGGAACATGCCCAAAAAGATCTTATATATATGAAGTACAAGTACATTGGGGTCTCACCCATTACATATATCAAAAAATAATATATATATATATATATATATATATATATATATATATATATATATATATACGAGCATCTTCGCACGGGCTATGCCCGTGCTCGATGCTTTCAGTCGGCCGTCGGCCGCATCAGGAGAGTTTCACCCGTGCTTGATGCTTTGGGTGGTCTTCGTCGCCGTACCCACCCGCCACTCACGGCCCCCGAAGCAAAATTATTCCGATTCGGACTCTGGGGGCTGCGAGTGGCGGGTGCGGCGCCGAAGACCACCTGAAGCATTAAGCACGGGTGAAACCCATCTGATGCGGCCGAAGGCCGCCCGAAAGAATCGAGCACGGGCGTAGCCCATGCGAAGATGCTCGTATATTAGTATAGATAAATAATATTATATATTATTAATATATAATATACTATAATATTATACATTATTAATATATTATATAAAATAAATAATATTATATAAAAATGTGTAACTGACGGGTTGCTACTGTTCAACCCAAGTCAAAATATATAGTATATATTTGTATATATATGTGTATATATATATATATATATATATATACACACAAGTCAAAATGTGGGCCGGAAGGTCTTCAGGAGGAATCGCCAGACTTCTCGCTGGAAGACTCCCGGCCGAGAAGCGCATCCCAGTCGTCTTCGCGCTGCTCGACATTCTCTCCATCAGGCACGTCGATGGGGGTTTACAGCCACGGCGAGATGTTGTGCGTCGTAAGCATTTTGCCCTTCTCTTTCAGAATCCCGACATTTCGCATCACCTCGATCGTATGCTTGGTCACCCCCTGGACGTTCTCCTGCATCTTCACTTCGATCTCATAATTGATATACTAATGACGCTTGAACTTTTCGCCTGAGGCGGCGGAAGGAGGGTCTCCAGTAGGCGCTTCTTCTCAGCCTTCAGCCCTGAGACCTCGCGCTTAAGGCCCTTCATCTAAGCGCGAAGCTTCTCGACACTCGCAGGATCCTGAGGAGATAGAAGTCGAAGGTTAGCTGAAAACGAAGCAGAGCTATAGGTAGGTAGGAAGTGATCTCCTTACCTCTTGCGCCGGCCTACTAACGAGAAGTGCCTCCGAGGCCGCTAGTTGGCGCTTCAGGGAAGTGACCTGCGCCGTTGCGAGATCCCATGACTTTTGAACCTCGTTCAGGTTCCGTTCGAGGTTGAGGCTCTGGTGAGACACCATGTGCGCGAGCTCCAGGGCGCCAGCTGGGCTCGCGCGATCTCGTGCGCGAGGGTCCGAGTTGACTCCTTGTCGTTAAGACTGGCGTCCTCCCGACTGTACAACCCAAAGCCGAGTGTGTAGGCCTTGCCGCTGGTAGTTTCCTGCTCCATTCAGGTCGGCAGGAGCGTTGAGATGGAGGCGCGGTTGGCCTCGGGGTCCCATTGGAGAAGCGACTGACCTGTCTCGTCCAGGTGCCTCTCACCGAGCCCGAAGTTCTGATGCCCTTTCGGCACCGGTCCCCCGGGCGCTTCTCGGCAAGGGCGGCGATCCTCGCGGCAGTGCTTGCCGTAATAGCCACTGGCGGGGCCTTGGCAGGGGTCTCGACGATGGACTTGCCCTTGTCCGGTGCGGGTGTTTTGGACTTGTTGGAGGGAGCTGGGGGAGGAGCATCTGGCTTCGGCTTCTGGACACTCGGCTGAGACGAGGTCCCCAACTCTTCCCGGCGGCGTCAGCG
Source organism: Platanthera zijinensis (assembly GCA_039513925.1). Lineage (NCBI taxonomy): Eukaryota > Viridiplantae > Streptophyta > Magnoliopsida > Asparagales > Orchidaceae > Platanthera > Platanthera zijinensis. The sequence continues at coordinate 86,712,315 of CM077090.1, read as the reverse complement.
AAGAGAGAGGCATCGACTGTGGTGGCAGTGTCGTCGCGTATGTCAAGCTCCTGTCGACGTGATGGGGAAATAATTTGCTCATATCAATTTTACCGTAACATTTAAAATAATTGTTTAAGAATTTTATTTTTAAAATTAATTTGCACCTATTCAAAATAGATTTGCCATACCAATTACCTTAATAAATTGTTAGCCAGCCTAAATATTTCTTTATTCACGCCTAAATCTACTCTGCCCTAATTTATTTTCTCTAGCTACCGATAGAAGACGGGGGTGACGCCTCCATTACCCCAATCTTCTTCTTCTCAGTAGTCTCGTCCACAGGTTGTTAGGGCATCAACATACACAATGCACCGTCTTCCTCAAAATTCCGATAGGGATCTGCACACACTCGAAGGTGGAGGTTGATCGCGACCTAGATCCTCCTTCAATTCCAACGGGGCAAAGTGTTCTTCCACTCCCACTCTCCTTCTTTCTGTATTCGCACAAAAATGCCCTCTCCGAGGACCTCCTAGACATTGTTCTTGGACAGGCTTTGGGCAGGAAATTTTTTTGAACAGGACCTTGGACGTTGCGCATCGTCAGGACTTAAATATTCAAATTGCGGTGGGCCCCATTCAAACCCTTTCTGAACATTTGCGAGCTTTCTCTTCCGCCTGTGAAAATCGCCGCTTCCGGAGTCGTGCGGGTCTCGTCTTCCTCAGCTCCGGCGATAGAGACGTACCTGCGTCGGTGAGAAGAAATCAACACTCTCGTCTTTCGGAGCCGTGCTGTACCTTCTTCTTTGGTATGACATCGTTTAGGGTTAGATTCTCAGGAAGATAGATCGTGTAGGGTTTAGGGTTATGTTTTTTCAAAAACTGAGATTTCAGTCTGTTTTTAGTTTCACAGACGCAATTAAACTTAGATTTCAGTCGCTTTTATGTGTATTTGCAGTTGTTTGTTAAAATACTTGGATTTCAGTCGCTTTTTATGTGTTTTTGCAGTTGTTTTTAACAAACTTCGATTTCAGTCGCTTTTTAGTACATAGATGCAGTTTAGTTTTATAGCTGGTATATTTTGAGTAGATTTCTTGAATATTTTGGGTAGATTTTTTGAATTCTGGTCCATAATGTTTGTTGTTGCTAACTAATTTTTGTTATTTCATAACCTAATAGTTCTGATTAATATAAAATTAATGGAAAACCTTGCTTGCAGTCGCTTTTTTATATGTTTTTAATGTCGTTTTCTAAAAAACTTAGATGCAGTTGAATCTAATACAAAGATTTCCGTCGGTTTTTAGTTTCACAGACGCAATTAAACTTAGATTTCAGTCGCTTTTATGTGTATTTGCAGTTATTTCTTAAAATACTTAGATTTCAGTCGCTTTTTATGTGTTTTTGTAGTTGTTTTTAACAAACTTCGATTTCAGTCGCTTTTTAGTACATAGATGCAGTTTAATTTTATAGCTGGTATATTTTGAGTAGATTTCTTGAATATTTTGGGTAGATTTTTTGAATTCTGGTCCATAATGTTTATTGTTGCTAACTAATTTTTTTAATTTCATAACCTAATAGTTCTGATTAATATGAAATTAATGGAAAACCTTGCTTGCAGTCGTTTTTTTATATGTTTTTAAAGTCGTCTTTTAAAAAACTTAGATGCAGTTGAATCTAGTACATAGATTTCAGTCTGTTTTGTTATGTAAGGTAGAACTCATTTTCTTGTTTAGTACATAGATGTAGTTCAATTTAGTGAACCCAAATTGTCCAAACTAGCAGGTTATGAAATCATGGTTTTAAAGTGGTTTTCTAAATGTCCAAACAGTTAGTCTAGCTTTTCAGCATTTCTTTGAAAAACCTTTATTGCAGTTGTTTTTATGTACAGTGGTTTTATCATTTTAGAACTATCAGGTAGTATAGTGGTTTTTATAGTCGTTTTTAAGTGCATTATGGATTTACAGGTAAACCATGCCCGGGAGCAAGTACTTAACATGTAGATGCGCTCCTAACACCTTCATAGCAAATGTGACACCTCTCTTGAGTAGGTTGTCTGAGGAATCCATTGTATCACTTAGGGATGCCCGTCTCCTTCCCCTATTTCAAATGCCAACCTACCCCCAAAACATACCGATGTTGTACATTCATTTGAGGTTATACAACAGGGATAGAGAAGCCTTCAAGCTCGGGAATTACCATGTGAAGATGACAGTCAACGAAGTGGCCCTTATACTAGGTCTCCCAAATGCGGGTCGTCGTTTTGTTTTTTCAAGAACACCCCTCCTCGACATAACCAACAAGAGCTTAACTGAAGAACTTCATGAAGCTGCAGCTGAGGATATGTCTCCCACAGTCGAGGGAGTCGAGGATAGAAGGATAAGTTTGCTAATAAAATATTTATTAGCTATGTTTTTTTTTCTATTGAAGAGCTTGAAGGTTCCATCATGTATTACCAAGATAACATGTGTTCGAGAGTTCATGAAATATAACTGGCTGCATGCTATCCATGAGTTTCTTCATGTACAGTTTGATCAATTAAGCCGTGTTAGTGATATCCGAAGTGCAGGGATCAGCATTGGTTCTTTGGAGGGTTGTGCTACATTATTGCCGGTAGTTGATGTTCTAACCCACATTATATTTATTGTATTATGTTTAGTATTTATTGCTATAATAATATTTTATATTTGCAGGTGTGGATATATGAACATACAAGAGTACATCCTATGGTGCACGAACTAGCATGCCCAAGAATAAGTCGTTGGTCCCCCTACTTCGGTACAGTGCAAAATTCTGCACTAAAATGCAGGAGAACTTGTTTCTCAAGAATTTTGTATGTCCTCAAAAACATAATATAATTATGTGCATGTACAAGTGCAATTGCTATTTTTCTTTTAATTGTCAATTATTCTTTGTAGGTCCAATGTAAGTTTATGGATGTATTAAATGACGAGAAGACCCTTCTTGCTGAGGAGGAATATTCTTCTGATTTTGAAAGTCCTCCGTCGAAGAAACATAAGAGAAATAGGCTAGACTTTGCTTCCTTGGACGAGAAGTTAGGTTATGAGAGTAGTATGAAGGAGAAGAGGAGTAGAGTGAAGCAGGAGAAAAGCCTGCTGAGAAGAGCCAATAAGCTTGAGGAGGGTTCGAGAGGTAATCATGAGGAGGGTTGGAGAGGGCTTGAAGATCGAAATAAGGCTTACATCAAATTAGAGGTTGATGGATTAAGGACCTTCTACGAAGAACGTTTTAAGGCCATAGAAGCACAGTGTAAGCATTTTAGTTCAGCACCTTCAGCCCCGCTTTCACCGGAGCGCACTATTTTAACAAGCACAGAGCCGCCAAATACCACTTCTACTCCAAAGCACGTTAGTGTTCCAAAACCAAAAGGCTCATCTCTTAAGGTCATTAGAAGTAGCCCAAGGTTGGTCACAAAGGGTATTAAACGTGGACAGACTGTTAGCAGTTCTGATACACAACTCGACTATCCCGATAGATTGCTTCTAACAGATAATGCTAGAAAGAGTGTTGATTTTGTCCTAAACACATTTACAGATAGGTATTTTTTAATTATCGTTAATCGATGCTTATGATTTTGACTTTCAGTTTTTCTAGCCTTTTTAAAATAGAATTCCATTTACTCATTAAACATTTAGTGGTAATTAAATGCTAATTTTATTCTTAGCAGGGATATGTTAATTTTTCAAAAAGGAAACATTTCCATGTCCCGAGAGGAGTTATATATTCTGTTGGGTCAAGGATGGATCCAGGACAACCATTTGAACGCATACTCTGTTGTCCTTGGAGCTAGAAAAAAAAAACCCCAAGAGTGTAAGAAATTTTTTCTATGTATCTTCCAATCACGAGGTATGTTACTTGAACACTAACACTTTTTTTGTGAAATAATCCCAATCAAAACATTGTAGTTTATTGTGCAGTATTATAGAAGATGTAATGCTAAGAACTACAATAGGCTTATTAGTCATATCACCCCCGACGCGGTAATTTCTGCTGACATAATTCTAATGCCTTGCCATCTCGAAAACCATTGGGCATTACTAGTGTGCTGGTTAAAGATGAAACGTTGGGAGTACTATGATTCGTCGCCGAGTAGCCTTCATCGGACTGGGGTCCGTGATAACGTACGTGCAAAGATTTGACACATGTTGAATATCGACCATTATGTTTGTTGTCGTTAATTAATTTTATTTTGTCACATGTACTGCAGCTTAAGGCCCTAGTTGATGATGTCTCGACTATATTTTCAGAAGGTTTTGTTATGTGGACGCTGGAGGACGCGATTGGCTTGCCAACGCAGGAGAACACATGGGATTGTGGAGTCTTTATTATAAAGTACATGGAAGCGGTTTCCTCCACCAAACAGATATCATAGGAAGATCATCAGGAGTGGCAGGCCGACATGCCTCGATTTCGCGCAGAGATCGCGGCCGATATCTGTAAAACATTCTCTAGTGCCACTTCAGAGATGATTTCGAAACTTAATAGCTCTCCGCACAAAGTAAAAGACAATGCTTGTTCCGACAATAGTTCTGACTTAATCATAAAAGACAATGCATAGTTTTTTTTCATAATGGCAAAACTTTGGATCTTGTTATGGTTAAACATGTTTATGCTTTAGAACCACCGCAATTCATTGAATATTTTCAGTTTTTTTCTTATGTTATGACAATGCATATATTTATGCTTGCATAGTTGCTGGATTGCAGGACCTCACCTTGCAAAACACTTGATGTGATTACTCTATTTGATTTCTAAATGATATCTAATCTTGCATAGTTGCAATCTTGGGCTCAAATGATATCTTAATGATATCTAAGATTGCAGGACCAACCTTGGGCTCAATTGATTTTTTATTATTCATTTGGTTACTCATGTAGCTTGTTGTGGTTATTGACCCATATGAGAAGTCCACCGCATGCAATAATAACAAAAGCAAACACTATGAAGATCCTCCAGCAAAATCAAAACAGAGCATCAATACAATAATAAAAGTCATCATTAAACTCGCTTATCTCAGTTCATATATTACTACTTAAAAACATCAGGAATTTCAGGGAAATCAAAAGCTAGATTTACATAAAATTCATCATTAAACTCGCTTGGTGCATCAGTTGGCAATGGAGTTGCGGTATTTGTTTGTGTCTTACCCTGCTCTTCAGCTGAAGTGACAAAAAAATTGAACTCCTGCACAGTTTTTTCTACAATTATCTTCTTCTTGACTGTGGTTTTCCTCTCTGTTGAAAAAATAAACAAGTTAGTGTAAAATTGTAAATCTAGAGTACAAATAAAAGAAGAGCTTACTCTGTTTCTTAGCTTCTAACTCTCAATGTCTCTTCAACCTTGCATTTGAAAATCCTTTGGGTTTCCTCTTTGTCGGGTCTTTTACCGATGAAGTATTCTTATTGTTCTCATCGCTAAAACTTCTCTTCCGCATTTCATCTGCCTCAACTATATCATCTGCTTGCTTTACTAAAACATGCAAGCCTTCCAAAACATGTGTTTTTGCTTCCTTGCAGTTGTCTACTCGGTATACCAGGTCATAAGAGAAACGCATTAAATGATTTCTAAATATCAAATTGGAATCGCAATCGACAATGTTTGGGATATTTGGTAGGTATATGCCCCTTTTAGCATTATGATAGAACCGTTTTAGCAGATATTTGCTAGGAATTCCCCTTGCGTTTTTCATATTATAGACCCTCATAATATGTTTGCATAATATACCCCGAGTCTCAAAACCTCTACATGAACAGTCTGTGTCATTGGTCTCGGAATTGTAGTTAACAAATCATCGTTTGTTATCCTCACTGCCATCACAGTGCTTTGTAATATATACGAACTGGTTTTCATCATGTCTTATTTCATCAACAATGCATACACCAACTGCACCCTCCATGAACACTTTTTCAAAATTACCAAACATTTTACGGGTGTAAAACTTAGATACATGTTTAAGGATCACACAAGATCTGTAATTTAAACTTACCTTTCCTTGTTTGCATCTAAAATCTTCGTCATGTTCTCCTCTTCGCCAAGACCCCACCAATTTCTCCAATCCCATAAAACACTCCACCAGTGAACTAGTCGCCTTTGAACAACCATGCAATCCATTATTTGCAGATTCACTTCGTTGTGTAGACAATATACCAAGGTCTAAAACATCCTTGTTAAAGGCTGTAGACCACTTCCTCCTAACTTTATGTAAGTCCTCCAACCATCTATTTTCTTTCAAGTTTCCTGTACTAATCATCTCATGCCAATAATTGTCAAACTCAAACTCATTATCGAACTTACTCAAGCATTTATAAAAAAATACCGCGAACACTTTTCTCAAAATTCAAGCATGGGACTTTTGTAGGCGCTTTCTTGGAGATATGCCATTGACATAACTGGTGACGAGTCCTTGTAAAAACTCTTTCAATAGCGACGAACATGGCTTGATCTTGGTCCGTGAATATAGTTTTTGGTTGTTTGCCCCCAATAAATTTTAGAAATGTGTTGAAAAGCCAACAAAATGTATCGATGGTCTCCTCAGAAATAAAAGCCCCCCCTACAAAAACATTCTACCAGTGATTGTTGACTGCGATGAATGGTGCACAAGCCAAGTTGTACTTATTCAATCTGAATGTTGTGTCAAAAATAATAACGTCGCCGTAGCAGTCATAATCAATCTTGCTGTGTCCGTCCATCCAAAAGAAGCTGGTCAATCTATTCAACTCATCGGTTTGAATATCAAATGAGAACATGTTGTCCTCTAACTGTTTCTCCTGTAGTATCTTCAACAAACTTAGAGCGTCACCACTTTCTATTAACGCCCTCTTTTCCCGGTGCACAAAGTTATAGGCATCTGTTTTAGTGAAACCAACATTCTCGATACCACCAACTTCGTGCGATAGAAAGTTGTACGCATGAACTGTCCTAACTCCGGCATCTGTTAGGTTTTTAATAAGGTCACCCTGTATTTTAGAAATGCTGCGATGAGATCTCAAAAGGTGTTGCTCATTCTCCATCGCTAACGGGTGATTGTGTTCCTCAATGAACTTTGTTGTTGTCCAATTCCTACCATCTTTATCAGTGGTAAAAAAAACACGGGCTGGACAACCCGTGCGTGTTTCTAATTTGCGATACTTTTTTGGGGAGGATCTCACCTTCCTCAATCCAGCTTTGACACAGGTAAACTCTCGACATTTAATAATCATTGTGTGTGTCCAGTAGCTCAAATGTTCTTTCCTAACACTAAATCCCATGTTGTGCGCATACTCACAATACATATGATATGCCTCGTCTTCTGAATGCACAATTGGGAAAACAACCGGCTGTCTGTCGACCTAATAAAATATAATGAAGAGTTAGTTCATTCAGAGACGGAAAAAGAACTGTAAATAAATGTCAAAAAACAGTTGCATTGAATTACAGTTGTATTTCAAATTACAAATGCAGTTGAAAACATAAAAGAAAATCAATCTGCTCCTGTTGGGAGTACAAATATTAAGAAAAACATAAACTTGTAGCACAAGATCTAAAATACGTAAACAACATTACCACGGGATCATGTATGGATAAGTCTTCTGCATTTGTTGCTCCATTAACTTGCATTTCCGAGAAATTTCAAGATCTGAGCAGGAGTGAAATGAGTAGCGCGAACTTTTTTCAAGATGCTAGGTTCCAGTCGCCGGAGAAGAAGGGGGACGGCGGGGAGGCGGCGAAGGTGAATTAGGCGGTGATGCTAGAAAACCTTAGGGCAAGGGGAGGCGGCGAAAGAACTTCTTGCGGAAGGGGGAAGAAGGGGGACGACGGGGAGGCGGCGAAGGTGAATTAGGCGGGGATGCTAGAAAACCCTAGGGCAAGGGGAGGCGGTGAAAGAACTTCTTGCGGAAGGGGGAAGCTCGCTGCCTTTGCAAATATTTAATCAGGGGGGCCCACCGCAATAGGGGTATTTAAATCCTGATGAAGGGGAACGTCCGAGGTCCTGTTCAAAAAATTTTCCCTTTGGGCAAGATCCCCTCACCACAATCTGCGCCTCCTCTACGGATGAGATCCAATTTACGGACACAACACCACGACGCTTACTCAGATTCAGGAATTCAAAGATTCGAGATTAGAGATTGGTACTGTAGAAAAGTACAAAAAAACACGCTTTCACCTAAAAGGATGGACCTTTGAACAGTGGAAACCGAGCAGAGACAGGATTTCTCTAGGGGTCCTCACTGCTACACAAAACAACTGAAAGCTTCCCTTCATGTACACCTGCCTATTTATAGTTCAAAAACAAAAATCTTAAATACAATTTACAGAATTGTCATTGGAATTATTCAAACGTATAAAAACTTGTCGCCATTCTCTGCTCGCAATTGTGCTTCGACTGGCTGGATTGGATTATGCGTCACTGCATGTTGACAATACAGACGCGGCGATCAGTTGGACCTTTGATTCATTCACGCCTCTTTTTTATTGGCTTCCTCCTTTCTTTAATCTGCATGAGGCAAAATGAAGGTTGATGTTCAAGTTAGTGAAGTTCCTTCATTGTAATTAGAGATTATGCCTAACAAGAACGAAGTCATGCTCTGTAGGATTTGAACCTACGACAGGGACCACGATTGTAGCAATCGGCCGGCGGGTTCGTACAAAGATCTTAGAAGAAAGCCAGGGGAGGGTGGGGCCGGAGTTGGGAGAGAAGAAGTTGGGAGAAAGAAACAGAGAAGAAGCATTTATTAAAATCATCCTTATCCTATTACAAACAATAATGGATATATAAAATTAGTTCCCATCCATTGTCAATTTGACCGTTACTTATAAGACCGTTACAAGCTAATTAATTACAATTATGGAGACTCATTATTCTAATTATAAAGGGACAATCAGATTGAATCCTGGGCGTTGAATGGATCTTGCACCGTTGATGTAATAGATGGCTGGAGGTCAATGATAAGAATAGTGCCTTGATTCTGATCGTTTGATTGGGTTAAGGCGGGATGATTCATGACCGTTGGATAGATGATATAACTCTGAGACCGTTGGATCCCCAACACTAACATTGCCTCCTTTAAAAATGTTGTCCACATTGTTAGGTTTGCATTTTCTCCTCCTGAGCTGTGATGAGATAGAGAAACTCTGGTGCGGTAATCTAAGGATATCCGACGAAACACTGCTGATGGCAACCCGATGATGACTTTAGAGGGAAGATATGAACAGATACCATAACTTCTGATGATTGCAACTCTGTGTTCCCCTGGATCTTCAAATCTTCTTGTTAACCCCTTTCACGCCCTGAAATAAGTATTCCTGCTTGCTTTCCTCTGTTTTTATTTGTTTTGTTGTTGTTATTGTTGATTCTATTAGATCTATGGTTAGATCTGGTGTTTTCCGCATTTTCCTCTTTTCTTCTTCGTTTTCCGCTGCAGATTCGTTAGATCCACGAGTAGATCTAAAGCTTGCTATTGTTTGTCTGATGTATTTTTCCTTTTCCTGTAAGCCCTGTGTTGTTGATGTCCCCGTCCGCAGATCTGAAGGGTCCTCTTCCTGTTTTGTGTTAAAAGCTCTCTTATTTCTCGTTTTTCGCCTTCCCCATTTTGATGTTGGCAGTGTTGTGTTAATATTTGCGAAAGTGTCTTGTATTTCTGTCAAGGGCAAGTCTTGTACATCTGATACATTCCCCAAAGTACTGTCTTCCGGGGTAACCCCTGCCACTGTATAAGAACTTGGGCAATCTCTGTGTCATGTCGAAGGATTCGGCGTGTGCTGATGACGGCCAACAGTTTATGTATAGGTCTGTTTGTCCTGATCAGGTCTGGTAGCTCAAGTGTTTGGACTTTTGGGTCTCCATTGTAGGGTTTTAACTGAGAAACATGAAAAACTGGATGGATACGAGATGCTGGAGGTAGGAGAAGGCGATATGCTATTTCTCCAATGACCTTAGTTACTTGAAATGGTCCATAATATTTAAGGCTAAGCTTTCTGCTTGATGGCTATGCCATTGATAGCTGTTTGTAGGGATGTAGTTTAAGCAATACCCAATATCCTTTGTTTAACTTGAGTTCCTTCCTTTTTTTAAGGGAATTGTTAAAAGCACCGCATTTTTGGCTAATCGTACCGCATTTGGGTCTTTTAACACTTAAAATTTGTCACTCTAAAAATATACCCGCACCGCACTGCTGTTTCCTCGCACCGCAGTCCTAAAATCCCGATCTTCTCCTCACGCCTCCTGACGCGTCGCTGGCTCCTCTCGCCTCCTCCACCCCTCCAGCCCTTTCCGTCGCCGACACCGGCAGATATCAGCGCCAACGCCGCCTCTCGTCACGCTCAGATTTTACGCCTTTCAGGAATACTTCTTGTACATGCAATTTCAGGAAAAGTGTTCAACACGAAAGTTGTAGATCTCGTCGAGATCTACAATTTTTGTGTTGAACACTTTTCCTGAAATTGCGTGTACAAGACGTATTTCGAAAATACGCGAAAAATTAGGAGATTTTTCGGTGCGACTAGCCAATAAAGAGTTGCGGTTAACAATCACATATGTTAAAGGACTTCTGAAATTTCTTTGAGAGTTCATTACTGTTTCCATGTTTAGAAGTAAATTGTTGCAATATTATTGGTCCCCATCGTGAATTGTGCCCCAAGTATTATTGGTCCATATTATAGATGTCGTTGATGAAGATCACAAATATTTGAAGAAAAGAGCATAACAATTTGGACAACACATTTGATGATTTTTTTGTATCAAATATTTTTTCTATTGAGTATATATTAATATTGTAATTCAATGAGAACCTATTTTAATTCATAAATTAAGTGCGGTGCGTTTATCTCAATTGCTGTGCGGATAATAATGTGCGGTGCTTTTAACAATATGTTAAAAACTGTGGTGCTTTTAACAAAGCGGTGCGATTAGCCAAAAGTGTGGTGCTTTTAACAATTCCCTTTTTTAATTGCCTGGTCTTTCATTCGCTGTTGGGATTTAACTAGGTTGGCCTTTAGGGAGTGCATGATTTCCTCTCTGGATTGCAAAGTTTCCTCCACTGTTTCATTGTGAGTTGTACCTACACAAATTTAACCAACCAGGGGGTGGTCGATCAAACATGGCCTCAAAAAGAGTCATGTTGGTCGACGAGTTAAATGTGGTATTGTAATGATATTCAGCAAAATTAAGGTATTCAGATCATTTTATAGGATTTTCATGAGAAAATATTCTTAAATATTGTTCAACACAGCGGTTAACCCGCTCTGTCAACCCAGCAGTCTGGGGGTGATAAACTGAACTATAATTAAGGTGGGTTCCTTGCAACCTAAACAACTCTACCCAAAAATCACTTAAAAATTGTCTCTATTAGAGATTATTGATTCTGGGATTCCATGTAATTTTCAAATGTAATTCCAAAAGGTGACGACAACCTTGGGTCCTGTTCGGGGGGTTAGTGGGGCAAAATGTACAGCTTTAGATAATCTGTCTACTACTACTATAATCATTGTATAACCATTTAATTTGGGTAAACAAGTTATGAAATCCATTATTAAATCAGAACAAATTTTTTTTGCTGGGGGCAATGGCTGCAAAAGTTCAAAAGGCTGGTGATTGATTGCCTTGGATTTGACAGATGCCACATTCCCTAATGAATTTGGTCACCTCTGCCTTTATTTCTGGCAAGTAAAACTGATTTTGAATTTTGTGTAAAGAAGTGCCTATAATTCCTCAGTGCCCCCTACCAATGTGGAATGAACATCTGTAATAATTTTGTTTCTTATTGGTGACTACTTGGGAATGTAAATTCTATTTTTGTAGGTTATAATTGTCCTTACTGCTACTATGCAGGGTAAGCCAGAGGCTCCTGCCGCAACTTTTTACTAAACTCTTCTAGCTCGTAATCTTGTCCTAATCCCTCTAAAAAGGGGGAAATTGGGACAAAAATCATGTTGAGGCTTGGATATTCTTTGATTTCAAGAAATCTTGAAAGTGCGTCTGCTGCTTGATTATGTTTACCAGCTTTGTATTTTATTTCGAAATCATAGCCTAAAAGTTTTGTTAGATAATATCGCTGATTTGGGGTTTGAATGCTTTGTGTTAATAAATGGTGTAGGCTCTGATGGTTTGTCATTACAGTGAATTTATGCCTATCAAATCTGCCTCCACTTATTAACTGCTGCCATTACATCATATAGATCACGGATATAGGTCGATTTTCGTTGCATTAAAGGGGAGAGTTTCTTACTAAAGTATGCTATAGTTCTTTTTTCTCACAATAGGATTGCTCCTATTCCAATTCCTGATGCGTCAGTCTCTATTTGGAAAGGTTCCTGAAATTCTGATAGCGATAGAATTGGATACGTCAACAAGTTTTGTTTTAGTTTTTCAAAGGCTTCCCTTGTTGGATTATTCTAGTGGAATGACTATTTTTAAGTAGATCGGTTAACGAGTTAGCTATTCTAGCATAATCTGTGATAAATTTTCTATAATATCCCGTGACTCCCAGGAAGGACCTTACTCCTTTTTGATTGATTGGTTTTGGGAATTTTTTGATGGCTTCAATATTTGATTTGTTTGGGAAGTATTCTCCCTCAGTAATAGTATCCCCAAGAATTCTATCTTTTTGGTAAAAAAATGACATTTTGAAATTTTTACGAACAAATGATTATTTTTAAGAACTCCTAACGCTATTTTTAAATGCTCAGAATGTTCCTGTTGGGTTGGACTAAAGATTAGGATATCATGAAAAAAATATTACTATAAATTTTCAAAAGTATGGTTGAAAAATGGTATTCATCAATGCCTTAAATGTTGAGGGGGCATTAGTTATGCCAAAAGGCATGACTATAAATTCATAATGTCCCTGATGCGTTTGAAATGCAGTATTATGCACATCTCTTTCAGCCACCCTAATCTGATGATATCCTGATCGTAAGTCTGTTTTGGAGAAAAATCGAGCGTTATACAATTCATCCAATAGTTCTTCAATTGTAGGGATTGGAAACTTATTTTTGATTGTTATTTTATTAAGTGAGCGGTAGTCTACACAAAATCTTCATGTGCCATCTTTTTTTAACCAGTAAAATGGGAGAACTGAAAGCTGAGGTATTGAAAGTGTCTAGTGTCAGCATCATCTACCTATAGGGGGGTGGGGGGTGAATAGGTGCAGTGACATCTTTTGCAGAATTAAAAATTACCTGCACAATTAAACAAACTAAGCACAGAAAACACACAGTAATTTACAGTGGTTCCCCAACCTTGGGTATGTCATCTCTCCCCTTCGCCTATCTCTCACACGGGGACGACTCGACAACTCCTCCAAAATGAGATTGAAATCCAATCTCTCCACTCGGAGCCACACTCCTACAACTCGGAAGGAACCCTTCCTACAACAAGGAGTCAACACTCCACCAAAGCGGGTTGCACCCAACCCTTACAACTAGCAATAAAATTCCTTGCAAAAATTGAATGTAAATAAGAAATAAAAACAATACAATTTGGAGAACCCAAGGTCCTTCGTTCGTAGAGAGCTTGCACAAAAATGACGAAGAATCCACACTTGGTTTTTCTCTCTTGCATCGGATCTTGACTTGATCGACGGCGGCGATACGGTGTAGATCTGAACTTCTTGACGAAGCCAGCTACTAGGTCACCGATCGATCTCAGTTGGATCAATCTTCTTCAACAATTCGGAATGGAGAACTAGTCTCAGTCAACAAATCGAAGAGATAAGAGATCTCAAGAGAGAAGCGAGGGACCGAGGCTTAGCTTCGGTTCTGCCTTCGAGCGATCGGCGATAAGCTGCGATCTGCGTGCGACAGGCGACCTGCCGGATACAACTGACAACGTGAAATTAGGGTTTTTAATTTCTTCCCGTGTCTCTCTCTCTAATTTCGAAAATCACTTAGGTATTTATACATAGTCAACCCAAACAAAGCCGTTGGCGGACCCACCAAGGAAAGAACGGAACTTCGGTTCATACTGTGCATGGAGACCCGACACGGATCAGAAAGCTGCAAAAATTTGCCAAAGGCAAAGTCGGCGGGAATCGTTAGTGATTCCCGTCGACATCGGCGGTGTTGGGTACATTGGAAAATGTGTACCTGATTTGAAGAAGCCCAACTTAGCTCAATGATATACATCAAGGTGTATTTGATGTTGTTTTAAGTTGACATGTGCAGGTGAAGAAGTGTTAAAAAATGCAGAAAAATATTCTAAGTCCATGTGTCGACACCTGAAGAAACAGTGTCGACACTTCAGAATATTTGTGTCGACACTTGAAGGAAGCTGTGTCGACACAGAGAAAGATAGTCGACCACATTTGTGTCGACACTGGGAAGTAGTGTCGACTCACAGGAAGATAGTCGACCACATTTGTGTCGACACTGGGAGGCTGTGTCGACACAATGAGACAGAGTCGACACACATTGGCAGAAGTCGACAATACTTGTGTCGACACCAGAAGACTAAGTCAACACATACTGAGTTCTGAATCTACAACAACTGTGTCGACACACAGGACTTGTGTCGACACACTGCAAAGTCAAGACCAAGTTATTCTCTGAAGAAGCTGTGTCGACTTAAAGGCAAACTTGTCGACATCATCAAAGGCTGTGTCGACACCAAAGTTACTTGTGTCGACACATACAGACAGTTGGTCTCGACACTTCCTGACAGTCTGTCTCAACACATTGCTGACCAAGACTAAGGCACAGGATCTGTTTTAAGACTTGACAGCTGTGGGTTGCAGCCAGTTAACTGATGTTGTCAGACTTGTCAGAAGACAGTTATAAACCAGATCAGCCGGTTACCATTAAGAAGATCTATATATAGACAGATTCAGAGAGAAGTAAACACGAAAAAAAATGAGAAGATTGAACTTTGGCAATCAAATTGAGAAATCAAATCAAGGAGGTGTAATACACTAAAGAAGATCTTCATCAGAAGATCTAAGAAGACGATCTCAGGATCGATCTAAGAAGAGTTCTAACAAGAATTCAGAAGTATCATAAAAGGTGTTGGATAGAGAGGGATCCACCCATTTTTTGAAGAAGAAGAAGGAAGCCATCAGTGGTTTCTCAAGAAGCTGTTTGGAAATCAACTCAGCTAAGTTTAGATTCAAGAAGCTTTGAAGAAAGCTCAGATTCAGTTGATTTCATCAGCTGATCAAGAATTGTCTTGTCCTCTTCTCTCTCAACAAAGGCAAGACATTAAAACTTCTTTTCTAAATTTCTGTAGGATCTGTTTTACACAGATCTGAGTTGTAAGCCTGTGATATAAAGGCTGAGTGTAGGAGAGTTGATCTCTGAGTGGTAGGGTTGTTTGCCTGAGTGTAGGAGAAGGTTCTTCTCTGAGTTGTAGGCCTTGTGGCAAGGCTGAGGTAGGGCTGTTGTGCATGAGTTGTAGGAACCTATCCAGGTTCTGAGCTGTAGAATCTGAGGATCTGAGAATAATGGAAGTTTGGCCGAATCTAGCATACTGCTAGATAGGTGAAGGGGGAAAGTGGATGTACCCAGACCTTGGGGAGCCACTATAAAACATTGTGCAATCTGTGATGATTAAATGTCTGTGAATGCTGTGCTGAATGTTTTAATTTTTGTAATTTAATTCTGCCTAAAAATTTGAACAAGCAATTAGAACCTATTCACCCCCCTCTAGGTGTTTAGGTTGTCTTGAAAGTAAAACTATCAAGTGGTATCAGAGGGAGGTTCCTCAAAAAGGACTTAACAGTCTGAGGTAGATCTGAAAGGTAGAATCAAGATTCAAGAAGATGGGTTCTTGAGAGAATCATAAGGAGCTAGGGTCTATGAAATTACCCATATGCAAGAAGGAAATCTTTGGAATTTGGAAAGAAAGAGTCAGGTTATTTATGGAGGCATCTGACCCAAGAATATACATCATAGTTCAGGAAGGACCCTTCATTCCAATGAAGGTATCAGTTCTTGATGCTAATATTCAAACTCCAAAGAGTTATTCTGAAATGACCAAGGATGAAATCATTTTGGCAACCATGGATAAAAGAGCACAGAACATTATTGTAAGTGTCATAGATGATTCAACATTTCAGAATCTGATTCACTGCAAGACCTCCAAAGAAATGTGGGACACATTGATTGTCTACATGGAGGGATCAGAAGAAGTAAGACAGGACAGAAAATCTATGCTCAATCAGGAATATGAAAGTTTTAGACAAGGAAAATCTGATAGCATAACTGAGTGCTATAAGAAATTCTATAGAATTATGAATGAGCTAATGTCCTATGCAAGAGTCTCAGTACTTATGAACTTAATGACAAATTCTTGAGATCCTTAACAAAGGATTGGGACACAAAGATCTGTGCCATAAGAGAAGTGGCTAAATTGGCAGAAATCTCTCCTCCCACCTTGTTTGGAAAGCTGCTATCCTATGAAATGCAACTTTTGGTGAGGAAGGAGGAGGAAAAGAATTCAAGAGGAGAGCATAGAGAAAAGACTGTGGCATTCAATGCAGAATCCATCAGAAAGAATAGGAGGATATCACCATCCCATCCTAAGGAAATTGCAGAAGTCAGTTCAGAAAATTCAGATAATCAGGGTTCAGAAAGCTGTGATTCAGATGCAGACTTTGCTGCATTCACAAGGCAATTCCAGAGGTTCTTGAAGAAGAAACAGTGGAAGTCTAAGCCCTCTACTTCACAGCAAGTTGATGACTATTATCAGAAGAAAAGTCATCAAGGAAAGAAAAGAGCAGATCAAAGCCCAGCAAGGCTACTACTTCAAAGATTGTCTGCTATTGTTGCAATAGGTCTGGACATGTAGTGGCTGACTATCCTGATAAGAGAAAGGAGTCTTCAGACAAGAAGAAGACTCATCAAAAGGGCAAGAAGGAGAAATCCTTTGTTGCAAAGAAGGATAAAAGCCTAACAGATCAGTCAACTTCAGAGTCAGAATCTGAAGCAGAAGCATATATTGGACTATATGCTGTATCTGAAGAAGAGGAGTTTCTGCCATTGCTAAGACTCCATCAATGAATAAGAGGATCATCAGTGCATGGGACTGATGGCAGGATCAGAAGAGGACATATGCCAGAATCAGTCTGGTCCTAATAAGGTACAATGTCCTTCTATGAATTCTGTTTGTAGTACAAGTACAGAATCAGCTACATCTGCATCAAGTGATGTAGATGCATCTGAATCTGTAGGAGATGTCTATCAATTGATAGATAAGTATGGGGACTTGTTGCAGGCCCTTAAGAAAAGCAAGAACCTGGTTAAATCTCAGACTCATGAAATTGCTGAACTAAGGGTAGCTGCAACTGAGTTAGAGAAAGTAATTGATCAAAAGTTAAATAAAATTGCCAAGCTGAAGAATATAACTATTATTCAGATGAGCACAATTAATTATACCAATGATCAAGTGAAGAGTCTGGAGGCCAGACTAAAAATTGAAAAAGATTTAGTGGCTAGTTACTCTAAGCCAAAGTCTGTCTTACCCTTAATTGATGAATTTGTGAATCAAAAAGGTAAGGCAGGATTAGGATTCAAAGGTAACTCCAGGGCTGGCCAAGTCAAGAGGAAAGGCAAAGCTCCTGTCAAGCCACTGAACTTTTCAGTCCCTATTAAGTTTAGAAAGGTGGAAGTGCCTTCTAACCTATATGATCATGAAAATATTCATGGTCATATTAAGTCTAATGTTCTGAAAAATAAGGGTGTAAATGCCAACAGGCCTACCCTTGTTCATAAACCCAATGGTTATAAAAAATCAGTGGGTGAAGCTGCTGCAGCACCAACAATGGACAGAAATTCTTTTGTCAAGGATGTATCTAGAACTAGATACAATAGGTTTGAATGTTGGTGCTGTGGCAAGAGAGGCCATTTTGCACTAGACTGCTGGTATAACACAAGTGTTAGAAAGAACAATAGTCTACCTGTTAGAAGAAATAATGGTAGCTTTGTTTATGCTAACTTGAACCAAGGACCCAAGACTTACTTGGGTTCTAAGGGTAAGTAAATCTGTGTTGCAGGTGAATCCAAGTAATCATGCCCCTATATGGTACTTGGATAGTGGTTGTTCCAGGCACATGACTGGAACAAAGGGGCTGCTGAAGGAGTATTCATCTGTCAAAGATGGACCTAAAGTGATCTTTGGTGGATCTGAAAAAGGAGTCATCAAAGGGTTTGGTAACATTTCTTCTAACCTAATTACTATCACCCAAGTGGCTTATGTAAAAGGTTTGAAACACAATCTAATAAGCATAAGCCAGCTGAGTGATTTAGGATATGACATTTCATTTGTTAAGGATGGATGTCATATCAAAAGGTCAAGTGATCAAGAGATCATTTTGACTGGGTATAGGAAGAGAAATGTATATTGTCTTAATTTTGTATGTGAGAATAAAGCTTCTTCCATCTGTCTTGTAGCTGATGACAATGCTTCTCATTGTGTTAAGTGGCACAAGAGATTGGCTCATCTTAACTACAAGACAATTGGCCAACTCTTTATCAAAGAGTTAGTGAGGAATGGTCCTCAAGTTAAGTGTATGAAGGAAGGGATATGCTCAGCTTGTCAAAAGGGCAAGCAGACAAAATCCTCCTTTCAAAGCCTTGAAAACAAGGATTCTGTGAGGTGCTTATACCTCTTGCATATGGATCTTTTTGGTCTTATGCCAGTTTATAGTTTAGGTAGGAAGGTCTACACTTTTGTGGTTGTAGATGACTATTCTAGATTCACATGGGTGTTCTTTCTGAGACAGAAATTTAAAACCCCAAGTGTCTTACTTAATTTTGTAAAGCAAATTCAGAATGAACTGAATAGTACAGTGGTCAAAATCAGAAGTGACCATGGTACTGAGTTTCAATCTGAAAGCATGACAAAGTTATGTGAAGACTTTGGGATTTTCCAAGAGTTCTCATCACCAAGAACACCTCAGCAAAATGGAATTGCAGAAAGAAAGAATAGAACATTAATTGAAACTGGTAGAACTCTATTGAGTGACACCTCTCTACCAGAATATTTCTGGGCTGAGGCAGTAAACACTGCTTGTCATGTGATCAATAGGGCTTCTATCACCAAGAGCCACAAAAAGACTCCCTATGAGATTATGAAAGGTAGAAAACCAAATCTATCCTACTTCAGAATCTTTGGTTGCAAATGCTATATACTTAACAATGGTAAGTCATATTTGACTAAGTTTGCTGTCAAATCCCAGGATGGGATATTTGTTGGGTACAGCACAAATAGTAAGGCCTATAGAATCTTCAACTTGACTACTCAAGTTGTTGAAGAATCTGTGCATGTTGTGTTTGATGAAACAAGATTAATCAACTGTGAGTTGTCTTGTAAATCAAATGACTCAACAGGTATAAGCAAAGGAATGGACAAGCTCTCCATTGCTGAAGCTTCAAGGGAAGATGGAGTATTGGAAAATGAAGGATATTGTCCAGGGGGAGTACAAGACATAATAGAAGATGAAGAAAACCAAGAGGTTCAGCATAATGAAGGAGTTGGAGATGGTCAACCAGAAGGGAATCTTCCTCCAGCTACAAGACATTTAAGAGACCATCCAACTGATCAGATAATAGGTGATCCAAGACAGGGAGTGCAGACTAGAAGCAGAAGTCAAAGCACAGTTCTGCATTCAAGTTTCCTGTCACAAATGGAGCCTAAGAAGTTTGAAGAAGCCATCCAAGACCTGCACTGGACTGATGCTATGCAAGAGGAGCTGAATCAATTCAGAAGGTGCAATGTCTGGGAGCTTGTTCCTAAACCAAGAGGCCACAATATAATTGGGACAAAATGGATCTACAGGAACAAGTTGGATGAGAATGGAGTAATAGTGAAAAATAAAGCAAGATTGGTTGCTAAAGGATACAGGCAGGAAGAAGGGATTGACTTTGATCAAACCTTTGCCCCAGTAGCAAGGCTGGAGGCAATCAGAATGTTCCTTGCCTATGCAGCCTATCAAGACTTCAAGGTATACCAGATGGATGTGAAGTCAACATTTCTGAATGGTGATCTTAAAGAAGAAGTATATGTAGAGCAGCCATCAGGTTTTGTAGATCCTCTTAAACCTGATTATGTTTATAAGCTTAGAAAAGCTTTGTATGGGTTAAAGCAAGCCCCAAGGGCTTGGTATGAAACCATGTCTACTTTCCTTATTGAGAATAAATTCTCAAGAGGAAAAATTGACAAAACTCTATTTCTTAGGGAATCCAAAGGCAAGATCATCTTAGTTCAGATCTATGTTGATGACATAATCTTTGGATCTACTGAAAATAACCTTTGTAAAAAGTTTGCCAAACTTATGCAAGGGAAGTTTGAGATGAGCAGTATGGGGGAACTGAAGTTCTTCTTGGGACTCCAAGTAAGACAGACTGATGATGGCTTGTCCATATCCCAGTCAAAGTTTACTAAAGAATTAATCAAAAAGTATGGTGTGGAGTCATCCTCCATCATGAGAACTCCTGTGGGGACAAGTATGCCTATATGCAAAGATGATGCAGGTAAACCTGTTGATGAGACTTTGTATAGAGGAATAGTTGGTTCTCTATTATATCTCACAGCTAGTAGACCAGATATTATGTATGCTACATGTGTCTGTGCTAGGTACCAAGCCTGCCCTAAAGAGTCTCATTATACTGCAGTCAAAAGGATTCTGAGATATCTTAAGGGCACACCTAATCTAGGCCTTTGGTACCCTAGGAATATAGATTTTCTACTAACAGGTTATTCAGATGCAGACGTTGCAGGCTGTAGAGAGGATAGGAAGAGTACAATAGGTACTTGTCAATTCTTGGGAGGAAGATTGATATCTTGGAGTAGTAAGAAGCAGACCAGTGTGGCTATATCTACAGCTGAGTCTGAATATGTTGCTGCTGGCAGCTGTCGTGCACAACTATTGTGGATACAGCATCAACTTAAAGATTATGGTATTCAAGTAAGTAGAACACCTCTTTTGTGTGATTCTAAGAGTGCAATTTCTATTGCTAATAATCCTGTTTCTCATAGTAGAACTAAACATATAGAAATTAAATACCATTTTCTTAGAGATCATGTAGAAAGAGAAGACATCACATTGGAATTTGTTAAAACAGATTATCAAATAGCAGATGTATTCACTAAGCCTCTGGATGAAACAAAATTCAATAAATTTAAAATTGAATTAGGCATGCTGACCATTGATTAGATTATCAACAAACTTACAAATAACATATTAGATTATCAAATGGTCTTAAATGGTGTAGACAGAAACAGAAATTGGCTAAGTAAAATAGTGTCGACACATTCAGTGATAATGTGTCGACTCAGTGAAGTAATGTCGACAAGTCAGAAATATAGTGTCGACACAGAGAATATGTGTCGACACTTAAGAATTAAATTGTTGACTTATCCAGGAATGTAGTGTCGACTTCACCAGAATAGTGATGTCGACACTTACAAATTTTGTGTCGACACTTATCCTAAGAGTCGACACAAATTTTCTGATACTCTACTATATCTCTCAGGTGTCGACATATCCACATTAGGTGTCGACACATAATAGACAGATTTATTGTCGAGACAATAGAAATTTGTGTCGACACATTCCATCTGTGTCGACACATATAGACTGTTTTTGCCCGCCTTTTGATCTTCTTTCAATAGAAGGTATAAATAGGTCAAGAACTTATTCAGTCGACACGCTTACAAGGTTTTTGAGACTGAAATCCTGTGTCAACTTTCTCTCTCTCTCTTCTCTCAAGCTTTCTCACCTGAACAATGGCGCCGAAGATTGAAGACAACGTCAATGAAGGTTATGAGTTAGTAAGGAATGCCTTTGCCGAAGCCCCAACAGATGTTCAACGAGTTATCTCTCTTATTTCCGAATCCGGACTAGAGTTCATAGTTTCTGAACCTTCCAAAATATGGAAGAAGGAGGTGCATGAATTCTTTAACTCTGCATCAATAGGTTCAGATGTTCTCAAGATAAAGTCCACTGTGCATGGGTCGACAGTAAAGATTACCCCAAGAAGTCTAAGGAAGATTCTACATTTACCAATAATTGAGAATGAAGAAGAAGTCCCTGCTTCTAAGTTAAGGGAGGCTATCCAATGGTGCGGATTGGATCCCTCTCTGAAGATTGGAGCTGCTTTCAACAGGAAAGGGATGAATCAGCAAGGGAAATTTCTGTCTGAAGTAGTTGGCAAGGTGATTCTGTGCAAACCAGGGGGACATGATAGGATTTCAGCCTATATGTTCAGCCTCATGACCAGAATTGTGTTTACAATTCCAACTGATTGGTCAGCTGTAATCTTTGACAAGATCAAGGAAGGAATCAAGAAGCCAAATCTGGCTAGAATTATGAGTTTATATCTGAATGGAGTAATCCCTGAGGTAATGCAACAACTGCCAGGAACAAAAATCAATCACATGAGAAAGATGGACATGAGATTGTTCTCTAGGTGGGATAGGGTGCTGTCTAAGGATGTGCCTGATGAGAGCAGGCAGGACACCCCAGTGAAATCCTCTTCTCATGCTCAAGATACTGAGCAGCTTCAAGAAGAACAAGAGAGGAAGCAAGATGAAGATCACCCTGTGTCTACTCCAGCCCAGCAAGACACTATACCTTCACAAATGCAGGGGGATCAAGCTCATTCTCCTGCCCAGAATGAATCTACTCCTAACCAGGTACAGTTGCAGGGGGAGCTGGTGTATTTTCTTATAAAAGACATTTCTAATATTTCAATTTCTGTACAGTTGCAGGGGAGCAAGTGTACTCACCTGCCCAGGACATTACCAATACTGAACAGGAACAGGGGGAGAGAATGTCAGACCCAGTACAAGAGGCAGTCCAAATTGATATCTCCAAAGATCTGAATATAGAAGACCTAATTGATACATCTTCTGTTCAAGCTCAGAAGGAATATACTCTAGAGAGTTATTCCCTAATGTTGATATGGCTACTGATAGAGTAGAAGAGGGGCAAGAGATTGAAAAAGCCCTTGACATGGAGATAGAAATTGAGAAGGAGAAAATAGTTGAGGGGGAGTCTGTGCATGTTGAGGCTGAACAACATGGCACTGAGACAGATATTCCTCCTCCTCCTCAAAAAAGAGTTCAAGTTGATAGTTCATCTGAATCTGAGACTGAAGAAGCCAGAGTGGCTAAGAAGAGAAAACTTGTAGTCTTCAAGAGAAGGAGCAAAGGTTATAAGCAGGCTCTACAGACTACAACTCAACCATCCCATTCTAAATTTAATTATAACAAGTTTATGGTTGATTTGCAAGTTAAGTTAGATGACCATAGAGTGGCAGTTGAAAAATATGTTGATGAGAGCAATAAGACCCTTCAATTTGACTTGGCTCAGGATATAAAGTCAATTCGATTTGAAGTCAATATGCATAAGAAGGAGATGACAGATTGCTTCCATAAGGGAGGTAATGCTGTGGTGTATTTGGCAAAACAACAGCAGTCCATCATCCCTAAAGTGGATGATATTGCTTTAAAGCAAAGCTATGTTTTGGAGAATCAGCTAAGGATGAATGACAATTTAACTGAATCTCATCATGAGATTATTGCTGAATTGAAAAAGAATACTCCAGGCCTGCCTGCAGCTAGAGCAAAGGAGATGGAAGAATTTGATAAGACATTTCAAGCTGCTATTGAATCTGTTAAAACTGCTATCACTACCTCTCAAAGGACATCTGACAAGCTTCAAAAGTTAAAACCATTTTTTAAAGAGGGTGTGAATTATCTGGATGGACAGATCAGATTTCAGAAGGAAGATCTAAGAGATCATATTACCAGAGAAGCCATAAAGGGGGAGAGGTTGTTAGTTCATGCAGGCTCAGAGCACACCAAATGGGTGACCAATAGTATTCGAGCCACATTGGGATATCCACCTTTGTGTGATGATGCTATGGTGGCTGAGTTAGGAATACAAACAGGTCTCCTTGAAGGCAATCAACCTGAGGTTGCCCAAGTCATTTACCCTCCTCCAGATTTTGATATGATTGATCAGCAAGTTCAAGAAATGTATAGTCCTCCAAAGGAGGTTAATATGGTTGTTATTGAGAAAGTGGATAAGCCTGAGGCCACTTTGAAAGAACAGCAAGATGCTCTACTATCTAAGAAGAGATTTAGAGAGCAGGCTGAACTTAAGCTAGATTTTGAGCAGTGGAGCCCTACTTCAAGAAATATTATACTCACTGCAGGGAAGGCTGTGAAAGACCAAGTTCATGAAAGAGGAAAGTGGTATAATGAAATAGAATGACAAAAGCATGAAGCTAGGCAGGAGGCAATAGTACAGTTCAGAAGAAAAGCCAAGCTGGGTAGGCTGCCACCAGATGCTCAGGAGCCGAGCAAGTACTTTCCAAAGCCCCTTCATTACTTTGAAAGGCAAAGGCTCAAGGAAGAAACAAAGAAGAAGGCTGATCAAAAAGGCAAGAAGCCAACTGAAGATGCTGAAGCTCCTGTGAAGGCTCAAATCCAATCTGGCAAAGGGATTGTCATAAGAGAGCCTGATCAGTCTTAATTTTAAGTTCTTTCAAAAGTATTTTGTAATGTTTTGATTAAATCATTCAATGTAAAACTCTGTAATCAAACATTATCAAGTTATAAACAATATTTTGTTTGGAATCATATAATGTTCACTCTGTGATGGATTGTTCATATTTTGTTTATATTAAGTATTCCTGTTATGTCATATATCATCATATTATACTTTTTATAAATGGTGTATATCATTGGCTATAAGGGTTATGACTTCTCCAAATAGGGGGAGATTGTTGGGTACATTGGAAAATGTGTACCTGATTTGAAGAAGCCCAACTTAGCTCAATGATATACATCAAGGTGTATTTGATGTTGTTTTAAGTTAACATGTGCAGGTGAAGAAGTGTTAAAAAATGCAGAAAAATATTCTAAGTCCATGTGTCGACACCTGAAGAAACAGTGTCAACACTTCAGAATATTTGTGTCGACACTTGAAGGAAGCTGTGTCGACACAGAGAAAGATAGTCGACCACATTTGTGTCGACACTGGGAAGTAGTGTCGACTCACAGGAAGATAGTCGACCACATTTGTGTCGACACTGGGAGGCTGTGTCGACACAATGAGACAGAGTCGACACACATTGGCAGAAGTCGACAATACTTGTGTCGACACCAGAAGACTAAGTCAACACATACTGAGTTCTGAATCTACAACAACTGTGTCGACACACAGGACTTGTGTCGACACACTGCAAAGTCAAGACCAAGTTATTCTCTGAAGAAGCTGTGTCGACTTAAAGGCAAACTTGTCGACATAATCAAAGGCTGTGTCGACACCAAAGTTACTTGTGTCGACACATACAGACAGTTGGTCTCGACACTTCCTGACAGTCTGTCTCAACACATTGCTGACCAAGACTAAGGCACAGGATCTGTTTTAAGACTTGACAGTTGTGGGTTGCAGCCAGTTAACTGATGTTGTCAGACTTGTCAGAAGACAGTTATAAACCGGATCAGCCGGTTACCATTAAGAAGATCTATATATAGACAGATTCAGAGAGAAGTAAACACGAAAAAAATGAGAAGATTGAACTTTGGCAATCAAATTGAGAAATCAAATCAAGGAGGTGTAATACACTAAAGAAGATCTTCATCAGAAGATCTAAGAAGACGATCTCAGGATCGATCTAAGAAGAGTTCTAACAAGAATTCAGAAGTATCATAAAAGGTGTTGGATAGAGAGGGATCCACCCATTTTTTGAAGAAGAAGAAGGAAGCCATCAGTGGTTTCTCAAGAAGCTGTTTGGAAATCAACTCAGCTAAGTTCAGATTCAAGAAGCTTTGAAGAAAGCTCAGATTCAGTTGATTTCATCAGCTGATCAAGAATTGTCTTGTCCTCTTCTCTCTCAACAAAGGCAAGACATTAAAACTTCTTTTCTAAATTTCTGTAGGATCTGTTTTACACAGATCTGAGTTGTAAGCCTGTGATATAAAGGCTGAGTGTAGGAGAGTTGATCTCTGAGTGGTAGGGCTGTTTGCCTGAGTGTAGGAGAAGGTTCTTCTCTGAGTTGTAGGCCTTGTGGCAAGGCTGAGGTAGGGCTGTTGTGCCTGAGTTAGAGGGACCTATCCAGGTTCTGAGCTGTAGGATCTGAGGATCTGAGAATAGTGGAAGTTTGGCCGAATCTAGCATACTGCTAGATAGGTGAAGGGGGAAAGTGGATGTACCCAGACCTTGGGGAACCACTATAAAACATTGTGCAATCTATGATGATTAAATGTCTGTGAATGCTGTGCTGAATGTTTTAATTTTTGTAATTTAATTCTGCCTAAAAATTTGAACAAGCAATTAGAACCTATTCACCCCCCCTCTAGGTGTTTAGGTTGTCTTGAAAGTAAAACTATCAGGCGGGAATCGTCAGTGATTCCCGTCGATTTTGCCTTGGCAAAATTCTGGCCGGTTGGAAGATGTCGGCTGGAATCGCTGATCATTCTCGTTGATGTCAGCGGGAATTACCAACGATTCCCGTCAATGTCGACAGGTATGACTCACGATTCCCGTCGACTTATACTTAGAAGAATTTTCCTCCTTTTTCTTCCTTCTTCCTTTCCTTTGAAAGCTTTGTCTTTGACTTTTCCTTGCTCCTTCTTCTGTTCTTTGTCTTCCTTGAACCTGTACTTGAGAATAAGTACACCCAATAGAGAGAGCACACGTGGATCAACGCATTGACTTATACAACGAGGGATTACGTTGCATAGGCCCGTGATTATTGACCCACTGTACCCTGATATTGGTGTGTACTTGGCATGAAATAGATGCAAGCACAACTTGAAAAAGACATATCAAATACACCTCAATTCACCTTAGCTTGATCAGGTGCTTCTTCAAATCCGGGCTATTGTGGATGCAATACCCAACAATCTCCCCCTATTTGAAGAAGCCTAAACCCTACAAGCTAAGGTGAACTGTATAGCAGAAATGATAACATAAAGCATAAAGAAAATGTGTTGGAATTCATTACCATTTCCATCATTAGGGCCACCTTGGCGCCACTTTAGCCGAGAGGGTAATCTCCCCCTTAGCTTCCTTAGCCGAGAGAGAGTTCTCCCCTTTTTGGCTTCTACAAATATAGAGCTCCCTTGGGGACATCATACTCCCCCTTAAAGTCTGCATTCATACATAGACTTGACTTTTGAGCTGTAGCTCCCCCTTGATCCAAGGTCCATGTACAACTCAAGCCTCTTCAGTCCATGTTCAGCATCCCGTGTTCAGTCTTGAAGAAGTTGAACTTGGTCTCGTCCAATAGCTTTGTGAAGATATCTGCGAGCTGCTGATCAGTGGGGACATAGCTGAGTGCAATGTCCTTATTCTCCACATGCTCCCGGATGAAGTGGTAGCGCACTTCAATATATTTTGTCCGGCTATGCGATACTGGATTATTAGCTATGGCAATTGCACTCGAGGAGTCGCAATATATAGGAATCTCTCTGTACTGCAGATCTTAATCTTCCAGCTGGTTCCTTATCCACAGGAGTTGTGCGCAATAGCTGTCTGCTGATATATATTCTGATTCTGCCGTAGAAGTTGCGACGCAGTTCTGTTTCTTACTACTCCATGAAATAAGCCTTCTTCCGAGGAATTGACACGTCCCGGAAGTGCTTTTCCTATCATCCCTGCTTCCTACAAAATAAACATCTGAAAAGCCAATAAGCTCGACATCATTGTTTCTCAGGTACCACAAGCCAAGATAAGGTGTGCCTTTAAGGTATCTCAATATTCGCTTTGCAGCAACGTAATGAGATTCCTTAGTATTCACCTGGAATCTAGCACAAACACATGTGGAAAACATAATGTCTGGTCTACTGGCAGTAAGGTAGAGCATGGATCCAATTATGCTTCTGTACGTGGATTCCTCAAAAGGTTTCCCTTTCTCGTCCTTGTTCAGAAACACAGTTGATCCCATTGGAGTCCTCATAGAGGTTGCACTCTCCATTCCGAACTTCTTTAGAAGTTCATTTGTGAACTTCGTCTGGGAGATGAAAATTCCCTCTGCAGACTGTTTCACTTGAAATCCTAAGAAGTACTTTAGCTCTCCCATACTGCTCATTTCAAACTTCCCTTGCATGAGATTTGAGAACTTTTTGCAAAAGTTGTTATCAGTTGAACCGAATATTATGTCATCGACATAGATTTGCACTAGCAAAATCTTGTCTTTGACTTCCCTAAGAAATAATGTCTTGTCTATTTTTCCTCTTGAGAACTTGTTCTCAATAAGAAACCTAGACAATGTCTCATACCAAGCGCGGGGAGCTTGCTTTAAGCCATAAAGTTCTTTATTAAGAAAGTACACATGTTTAGGGAAAGTTAGATTAACAAAACTTGGGGGTTGAGCTATGTATACTTCTTCTTTCAAATTTCCATTTAGGAAAGCAGATTTTACGTACATTTGATAGACGGTGAATCCTTTGTGAGAAGCATACGCGAGGAACAACCTGATGGCTTCGAGCCTTGCCACTAGTGCAAAGGTTTAATCGAAGTCAATCCCTTCTTCCTGTTTGTATCCTTGAGCTACGAGTCGTGCTTTGTTCTTTATGATGACTCCATTCTCATCCAGCTTATTTCGGAAGATCCACTTGGTGCCGATTACATTTTGTCTCTTAGGCCAGGGAACGATCTCCCAGACCTTGCACCTTTCAAATTGATGAAGTTCTTCTTGTATGGCCAATATCTAAGAGGCATCCTTGTTGGCTTCGTCAAATTTCTTTGGCTCAACCTGTGACAGAAAGCTTAAGTGCAAAATCTAATTAATTGTACCTCTTCGAGTTCTATCACCATCCCGCGGATCTCTGATGATTTGATCGACGGAATGATCCCTCACATGTCTGAGCTCTAGGAGTCTTGCATTTGCAGCTGCTACTGCTTCTTGCACTTCTTCTTCCTGTAGAATTTCCAACTCCTGAGGGTATTCCTCTCCTAATGAGGTAGGAGTGGAGATCTTTACAAACTGTTGAGCGTCATCTTTTTCAGTCTCATTTAGACTTAACTTTTCTAGTTTGGTACCTGCATCTCCAAAAATACCACTA
This sequence comes from Platanthera zijinensis, assembly GCA_039513925.1. Lineage (NCBI taxonomy): Eukaryota > Viridiplantae > Streptophyta > Magnoliopsida > Asparagales > Orchidaceae > Platanthera > Platanthera zijinensis. The sequence goes on along the minus strand of CM077090.1, from coordinate 86,683,329 downwards.
GACGAGCTGCTATGAAGCAAGCTCGCTTCATCAAATACAACATTTATAGATTCTTCTACAACTAGAGTTTTCTTATTAAAAATCCTATATGCCCTACTATGGCTACTATATCCTACGAAAATACCTTCAAAACATTTTTCACCAAACTTAGTACGTGGATATTTCCCATTATTGATTACATAGCATTTGCAGCCAAAGATCCTTAAGTAGGACATAGTCGGTTTCTTTCCCTTCAACAGCTCATAAGGAGTCATTCGATGGCTTTTACTGAGAAGCACTCTATTTTGCACATGACAAGCCGTGTTGACAGCCTCTGCCCAGAAATATTCTGGTAGAGACGCATCATTCAGCATTGTCATGCTTGCTTCAATAAGAGTTCTATTCTTTCTCTCCGCAAATCCATTTTGTTGTGGAGTATGAGGGGAGGAAAACTCATGAAAGATACCCAAGTTTCCACAAAATTCAGTCATAGCACAAGATTCGAACTCTGTTCCATGGTCACTTCTGTTTCTGACCACGGTGCAGTCTAGTTCGTTTTGGATCTGCTTGATGAACTTTGTGAATACCTCAAAGGTATCTGACTTGTGTTTCAGAAAGAACACCCACATGAAACCGGAGTGATCATCAACAATCACCAACGTATATGACTTGCCTCCTAAGCTGTGAACTTGCATTGGACCGAATAAGTCCATGTGTAGTAAGTACAAACACCTAGAAGAGTCCTTTTCTACAATACCCTTAAAGGTAGCCCTTGTCTGCTTGCCCATTTGACAAGCGTGGCAGGGGATCTCTTTAATGCACTTAATAGTGGGTGCATCCCTTACTAGATTTTTAGAGAATAGCATGTTAAGTGTTTTGAAGTTAATATGCGATAATCTCTTGTGCCACTGATCACAAAGAGATGCACTATCTTTTGCAACTAAGCATACTGGCGTAGAAGAATCTAAGCTTAAAAAATTTAGACAGAAAATTTTTCTGCTCCTGATGCCTGTCAATACCGTCTCCATAGAGGAACACGATATAATCAGTCATTTATCCTTGCAGAACTTAACGTCGTACCCTTTATCACATAACTAGCTTACACTGATCAGGCTATGATTTAACCCTTCAACATAAGCCACGTCGGTGATAGAGAATACACCATTTGAAATCATACCATAGCCTTTGGTGATTCCACGATCAGACCCTCCAAAGATAACTTTGGGTCCGTCAGCAACAGAGGAATAATCGCGCAACAAGCTTCTTGTCCTGGTCATATGCCGAGAGCATCCACTGTCCAAGTACCAGATAGGAGTTTTGGTGGCCTTTGGATATACCTGCAAAACAGAATCATTTTCCCTTAGGAACCCAATATGGTTTGGGTCCTAGATTCCTTGTCAGTTCACTCCCCTTAGGAATGTTAACTTTTCGAGTGGCCGACCTCGCTTGGTTAACTTGAGGAGCTTCAAAATTCCTAGGATTGAACCAGCAATCCACGATAAAGTGGTCAACTTTCCGCAACACCAACAGTTAAATCTGTTGTACCTTCTCCTCCCAGTCTCCTGCTTGACCCGTGAGATGGTAGGTCTAGCTGGGGCCTGGGCACTGGATGAGGGAGCATCATGGTGACAACAGTCACATGATTTCTTCACCTCATTTTCCTTAGGTATAACATGCTTGACTTTTTGTGCCTTCTTCCTATTATGTCCTGATGAAAAAGGACCATAATGTTATAGTTAGATTTCCTCATAGGGTGCCTTGAAAATACTCTCGCCAAAGTTGCGGGGGAAGTTCCATCCAAGGTACTGGCTCTTAGGTTTTTCAATCGAGGGCAGGAAGATGTGCCCGTAGGAGGAATCAAAATCATGTTTATTGCAAGGAAAGCTTGGCTTCCTGAATGTGGTCTGATTGAGTGGGGCCTTCCCCTTTTCAGCGGCAGAGGCTTTCTTGGCAGCCTTATTTCTTCTCTGATCTTTGTTTCTCTTGGATGATCTACTAGGCTCAGACACATGACCCAAGCCAGCACCTTTAGCCCGAGCAGAGAATTCATTAACCAGAGGAAGAATAGTCTTGGTCTTAGAGAAGCTTTCTACAACTTTCTTCTCGGCCGCAAGCTGTTCTTCCAGCTTCTTAATTGTTTCCTGCTGAAGGTCAAGGTGCCTTAGGGAGTCTGAGTGCTCAGAGGTTAAGTCGAGGTATTCCTGTTTGAGAGATATCAGGCTAGTGATTTCTTCTCGTAAGGAAATTCCCTCAGCCTTAAGGGATTTGACCTCCTTCTTCTGAACCCTCAACTCCTTTCGACATCGATTAAAAGTATTGAGCAAAAGCTCATACTGTTCAAGGAGTTCAGCTTCACGAGCAGATGGGATGTCCTCGTGATCATCTTCAGGAGACTCAGAGTCAGAGCCAGAATCAGAATCAGAGAGAGGGGTGTGATCTTTTACCTTCCCAGTAAATGGGGGACATTCTCCTTCTGAGTCGGAGCGAGCCATGAGCCCGAAGAAGGCTTCCTCATCCTCACTGGATTCTGACGAGTCAGATTAACTGAGGGTCTTGGGCCTCTTGACAATGTAGCTCCTCTTCTTTTTCTCCTTTTTCTTGTCCTTTCTCTTTTGATGGCAATCAGCAATAACATGCCCTGGCTTATTGCAACCAAAACAAATAATATCAGCAGAATGATATTTGTTCGGTTCAGAATCATACCTGCTCGAAGAATAATTCTTCTTCTTTTGACGATCATCTGACTAATGTGTTCTTTTGGAGGAGGAGCCGTCTCCTTTTCTCTGATTTCTCATCCTGAGTAACTTCCTGAACTCTCGGGTGATAAGAGATAACTCCTCTTCAGATAGCTCTGAGCCTAACGAGCTGGGCTCAGTATCTTCTTCTTCAGCCTTTCCCCGAGAATGGGCTGATGCTGCTGTCTTGCCTTTCCTTGAGTGGTTTGCCTTCAACGCAACAGTCTTCTCTTTCGAGGAAGGTCTGTTGGCCTCTTCTTCAGCTTTTCTGGTATTGAGTTGAAGCTTATAAGATAGGAGCTTCCCGAAGAGGATCTGAGGATCAGTTTCAGCAAGTCTGCCAAACTCCCATATGGCGCAAATTTTGTTGTCCCATTCCTTAGTTAAGGATCTCAGGAACTTGTCGTTCAGCTCGCCATCAGTGAAAGTCCTGCCATAATTCTTCAGGCCATTGACAATCTTGAGGAAGTTCTCGAATATGTCTGTGATATCTTCCTTGGGCCCCTGTCTGAAGGCCTCATACTTCTGGTTCAGAAGGGATCTTCGATCGTCCCTTACTTCATCAGTGCCTTCCATCAAAACTATCAAGGATTGCCAAATGTCTTTGGCAGTTCTGCAGTGGATGAAGTTTTGAAGCATAGAATCATCAATGGCACTTACTAGAATGTTTCTGGCTTTCTTGTCCAGACCGTAGAGAGCCATCTCATCTTTGTCCAGATCCATGATCTTCTTAGGTACCTTCCTTGTAGGATCAATTGTAGAGTTGATCATAGGAATTTGGGGTCCCTCCTCCACTATCATGAAAAGTCGGGGGTTGACTGCTTCCATGTAGTACCTGATCCTTTCTTTCCAGATAAGAAAGTTTGCCTTAGTGCAAACAGGAATCTTTTCGGTGTTCTTGAACCCGTCCATGCTTGAATCTTTTGACACTAGACGAAGGATTTTACTCAAGGTGTTAACCTTATTGACTAGTAACCTCCCTCTGATACCACTTGAAAGTGTCTAGTGTCAGCCTAATCCACCTATAGGGGGGGTGAATAGGTGCAGTGACGTCTTTTGCGGAATTAAAAATTACCTGCATAATTAAACAAACCAAACACATAAAACACACAGTAATTTATAGTGGTTCCCCAACCTTGGGTACGCCCATTCTCCCCTTCGCCTATCTCCCACACGGGGATGACTCAGCAACTCCTCCAAAATGAGATTGAAATCCAATCTCTCCACTCGGAGCCACGCTCCTACAACTCGGAAGGAACCCTTCCTACAACAAGGAGTCAACACTCCACCAAAGCGGGTTGCACCCAACCCTTACAAGTAGGAATAAAATTCCTTGCAAAAATTGAATGTAAATAAGAAATACAAACAATGCAATTTGGAGAACCCAAGGTCCTTCTTCGTTCGTAGAGAGCTTGCACAAAAATGAAGAAGAATCTACACTTGGTTTTTCTCTCTTGGATCGGATCATGACTTGATCGATGGCGACAAGAAAGTGCGACGGCGATGCGGTGAAGATCTGAACTTCTTGACGAAGCCAGCTACTATGTCACCGATCAATCTCAGTTTGATCAATCGTCTTCAACGATTCGGAATGGAGAACTAGTCTCAGTCAACGAATCGAAGAGACAAGAGATCTCAAGAGAGAAGCGAGGGACCGAGGCTTAGCTTCAGTTCTACCTTCGAGCGATCAGCGGTAAGCTGCGATCTGCGTGCGACAAGCGACCTGCCGGATTCAACCGACTACGTGGAATTATGGTTTTTAATTTCTTCCCGTGTCTCTCTCTGATTTCGAAAATCACTTAGGTATTTATACCTAGTCAGCCCAAACATAGCCGTTGGAGGGCCCACTAAGGAAAGAACGAAACTTCGGTTCATACTGTGCATGGTGACCCGGCACGGATCAAAAAGTTGCGGAAATTTGCCCAAGGCAAAGTAGGCGGGAATCGTTGGTGATTCCCGTCGACATCGGCGGGAATCAGTAGTGATTCCCGTCGATTTTGCTTTGGCAGAATTCTGGCCGGCTGGAAGATGTCGGCTGGAATCGCTGATCATTCCCGTTGATGTCAGCGGGAATTACCAACGATTCCCGTCGATGTCGACGGGTATGACTCACGATTCCCGTCGACTTATACTTAGAAGAATATTCCTCCTTTTTTCCTTCTTCCTTTCCTTTGAGAGCTTGGTCTTTGACTCTTCCTTGCTCCTTCTTCTGTTCTTTGTCTTCCTTGAACCTGTACTTGAGAATAAGTACACCCAATAGAGAGAGCACACGTGGATAAACACATTGACCTATACAATGAGGGATTACGTTGCATAGGCCCGTGATTATTGACCCACTGTACCCTTACATTAGTGTGTACTTGGCATGAAATAGCTGCAAGCACAACTTGAAAATGACATATCAAATACATCTCAATTCACCTTAGCTTGATAAGGTGCTTCTTCAAATTCGGGCTATTGTGGATGCAATACCCAACATGTATTAAGCCTAATCTGCCCATTTTCAATCATTTCCTTCACTATTCGTTCAATTTCATATTTTTGGTGATAAGTGTATCTAAATGTTCTTAAATTTGGTGCAGTTGCCCCTGTTATTAATTCTATTTTATGATCTATATTTCTCTTGGGTGGTAATGACTTTGGTTCCTCAAACAATTTTGAAAACTGAATCAAAATTTTTCCAATTTGGTCAGGAAACATTTTGCAAAGCTCTGTTAAAGTAATTTCGCTATTAGTGTGAGATGGTGTTTCTTCAGCTAATATCAGATAGAGGGACGTGGGTTTAATTGTCACCATCCGCATTAATTGCGATGATGAAACTAAGCCTGTATGAGTACTACCTTTGTGACCCAACAATTTTATTGATCCACTCGTCCCTTCATAGGCGAGGGTCAGGTTATTATAATCAGTGGTTACAGGGCCTAAGGTCCTTAGCCACTGTTGTCCCAAAATTAAGTCTGCCCCTTCAATTTCGAGTACATATAGTTGGTCCTTATAACTATTAGTTTTAATGAGCAATTGGATGTTGTGGCATTTACATCTGCATTGCTCAGGAGACCCATTCACCATGAAAACTGAGAATTCTCTTATTTTATGTATTGGTATTTTCAGAAATGGTTCCATCCTATTTGAAATAAAATTGTGTGTGCTCCCACCATCTATAAACACTTATATTGGTTGCCTATTGATGTAACCAGATGCCCTAATTCCATGGTCGGTTATTACTCCAGAAAAGGCTTGTAAGAACATTGACATGGAGGGGTCCTCTTCTTCTATTTTGTCTTCTACTATAGTCTCATCCAAGTGATCCTCTTCCTCAATACCTTCTTAATACATAAGTGCTCCTTTACCCTTACAGCGGTGGCCTACGTGGTAACGCTCATCGCAGTTATAACAAAGTCCTTTCTCCCTTTTTGCTTGTAGTTCGATCGGGGTTAATCTTTTAATGGATGGGTATTTTGGATTGATATTTTGTTGTACATTCTGCGGGTAGTTCATATTTTGTTTGGGTTCAAATTTCTACCCTGAGTAAGTCCGTGGTTGATATGTTTTGAATTTGTAATCTGGGTGTAGTTTGTCCTCATACATTCTAGCAATCGCGTAGGCATCATGGATCTCATTGGGCTCATGCATTAAAACCGAACTCCTAATCTCCGGTTTCAGTCCAGATACAAATATATCTGTGACGAAATCGGGTGTGAGACCTGGCACTCTTGTAATGAGTTCCTCAAACACTACCAGAAACTGGACTTTTAGCCACGGCAATTTGCCGTGGCTAAAGGTTAAAAACCGTTGCTAAAGACCTTTAGCCATGACCTACCCACGGAAAATGAGCGTGGGCAATACTCGCGTGGCAAAAAGTATTTGCCACGCCAATTTCGTGGGGAAAGCTTTTTTTCCACGAACATTAGCCACGACTCAAAACCGTGGGCAAAGCGTTTGAATGCAGGACTTATCCCCACAAAATCTTTGCCGTGGCTAATGTTTTTTTTAGCCATGGAAATTTCCGTGGTAAATACTCCTACAATTTTTTTAAAAAAAACTTATTACCACGGTTTGGAACCGTGGTGAATATATTCCTCATTTTTTAAAAAAAAACTTTCACCACAAAATTGTGTCGTGGTAATAGTTAACTAATATTTTGTTCTTTTTTGCCACGAACAAATGCTCTTAACGGCGTGATGGTGGCGGTCATGAACGCCGTGGTCATGAACCACGGTTTTTGAATGGAGTGGTCATTAATCAACTTTTGTGAATGGAGTTTTGTTTGGATGATTTATGTTTTTTGAGGTCATGAACCGGTTTGTGAACTGAATTTTATTTGGATGTTTGTTATTTTATGGCATCATAAATGAAGAAATATTTTTTTATCAATTTGGCAAATGAAAATTAGAATATGATAAATGCACACCAAAACAAAAATTAGGTAAATGAAAATGCACACTTTATAAATGTACACCAAATAGTACTCCAGCTCAAAATTTATCCTGCTCCCATTTTCCCTCCACCTTATTTCAATACAATTAAGGTTCCTGCTCAAAATTTGAGCTCCGAGAAAATCATTACTTCCTTAAGACTCTCTCTCTCTCTTGCTTCCCTTGATCTTGGGACCGAATAGCTTCTACTACCATCCTTAGATCTTTGTCTCTCCCCAAGAGATCAGAATGGGCGGCCGCCGACCGCCCATTGGCCTCCCGCCAACTTGCAATTGTGGGCCTCACTGTTCGAGCCGGCTCATATGCTGATGAGCTCATTAAAATTGTTTTAAGTTCCCATGAACTGTTGGCTGACAAAAAAATCAAGCAGCAGAGATATAAAATCATCATTAGTAGAAGAAAAATATGATAAACAAGACTTATATAGGGCTCAGTGGGCAATATTATTAGTACCTTAATTAGTTCCATAAACAAGACCACCTCCAGGAAGAGGATGAAAACATGCAACATTAACCTCATCTTCGGCACTAGGAAGAACTCTAACAAGTTCCATATCTGAATCTCTATAAATCTGTAAACCACAAACAGATTATGAAGCCGGGTCATGTGAAATGAGCAAGAAAAGAGCATTACACAATATTAAGTAGCACAATCTAGCCTAGTACAATTATTTTGAAGTTTAAGAAGGAACATTATCATAATCTTCTTTACAGTTCTGACATGCAAGCTACAATTTTACTAGAAAGCTAAAGGAACAGTATGTAAGACCCCCCTCCCGGAACACAGAACACGGCATGAGAGGGGTCTTATGCCCAGAACAGCCGCCTTGCGGTAACACTAACACTCGGGCTAGCCTGTACCACAAGACGCCTACTCAGCCGGCTACAACCAATATCAACATATAAATGCCAACCCAACCATAATAATATAAAGAAGTCAATCCACACAAAGCATAAGTCCATAAGCACAGCAAAAGAGAAGCTAACAAGCTTCTACATAATCAGAGTACGTAAATAGAATTGCCCCAAAGGGCTACAATAAAATCTCTCTCACTCATATCTGTAATCGACGGTAGCAACGGTACCATCCCCTCAGGCCCTGTCGTCCATGCCTGGCTGTCCAGCTGCATGACCTGCTGCTCCACCTACGGGGTTTCCTCCTAAAAAGGAAGACGTAGCAACTGTTAGTCATAAAGACAAAGTGGCTTCACATCCGCTCCCCCGGCGACTCCTCGGCACCGGGCGGAGAAAGGAACAGGTACAAAATATAAAACAGTAGTACAAGCAGGTGAAGTAAGTATACATGTCATCAGAAGCAATAGAAGTAGTGTATAAATGAGCAACCTCTTATTCTACAATTCTACCATCTACAGTAGCAAGAGAGTATAACGTTATAACAGTAAGTAACTCAACTTATATGGATGCTCATACAAGCATATAAGTTGAGGGTCGTTCAGTAGTAAGTAACTCATCGTATAGGAGTGCCCATACAAACTTATACGATGAGGGTCTTGTGTATATAATAAAGTGCAATGCTATGTATACAATGCAATGACAAACCCATGATCAAGCACATGCAATCGCTATGTCGACACAGACTTATATTTCCCACTATTCGAGCAGGTAGCTAACCTCCCAAGCATCAACCGTCGTGGCCAAATGGTGACAGTAGAGCGGGAATCTCCACTACTAGGCTTGTCTCCACACTACCTGGCCTAGGCCTCCGTACGCCTCAATGCTAAGAACAGAACAATGGAGCTCACATACGTACTACGGCTCAGCGGGTTCTCTTGGGTAAATGTGAACCAAGATCCTAGCCCCGAACTGGCCTAAGGTATGACACGGAAGGATCCCCGGAAATGAGCACGAGTACCGAGCCCAACCGTTCACTTGGCACGGAAGGATCCTCGGGACGTGAACACCGAGGACCAAGCACAACTGCCCAAGGTCTAACTGTCAACTCCCATCGGTGTGACGATTGGCGAGCCCATAGACCTGCCACACTATCCTTAACCCGGGATTGCGACACCGCGTGTCGACTCACACCACATGCAATTCCACAATATCGTGGCATAGAAGGAGCCTCGGGACGTGAACACCGAGGAACAAGCCCAACCATCCATCAAATACGGAAGGAGCCTCGGGACGTGAACACCGAGGACCAAGCCCAACCGTCCAACTTCTCATCTCAACTTCATTCCAACTAGTGACGGTCAACACCGCACTTGTTAACTTCCGCAATGCAACCCGTAGGGAGACCATATCTACAAGCATCGACTATCAATATAACCCATTAGACTCGGATCACGGGTACAAAATACTCTCCCCAATAGAGTTCATCACATTCACAACTATCTATTCAATCGATCACCTCAATTCATCATATGATAGATATGTTCTACAACCAAGCTCAACCTCCATTGATCACTAGCCATCCTATCTCAATTCACATCACTATTAAACTAGATAGCTACCAATTATAATCACAACATTCATAAGGTTAACTATAGCATCATAATTAAGGGAGCAAAATGATATGAATTGCACATCATAACTATCACAAAGAGTACACTTAACCATGAGTTAACATGAGCATCATTATTGTATTGCCTTCCACCAAAACTGGAATTCCTGGAGCTACATGAATCCGCTATAAACGCTCAACCCCTCGTTGGAAAGGTATTTGCGAGGGCTACGACTTTCATGTTGAGTCGAAAACCCAGATTTGGGAAGAACACCCCCGAAATTTGTCACGAAGATCGCTGCGTGCAGAAATCAGATTTCTGCACACATCTTAAGGTGAGATGAACGACATCCGTTCATCTTCCTCCTTGCATCGATCTCCCAAAAACTTCTCTAGAAATTACATCCACCCTTATTCATCCTCACAAAGCCATACTTCTCCACGAATCACTCTCTCATCTTCACTTTGAAGAATGAAGAGGTTGGAGAAGATTAAGCCTAGAAAACGACTTAGGCATGTCTTTTCCCTAAGAAATCTCCTCCTCACCATCAAGACTCTATGGAGTCGATATCTATCTTAGAATATTAACTACATATCTAGCACCAAGGGAGAGGCGAGAAAGCTCACCTCATTTCCAGCGGTACCATCATTCCCGGCCATGGATCTAGTCATCCTCCTCCGCGACATCCTTTCCTCCTTGACGGCGATGGCGTTCCTCCTCTTCCAAAGTTTGGCTGGCTCCAACAATCCTCTACTCCTCCAGAGCTCCGACTCCGACGATCCGCTTCTCTCCCGATAGTTTTGCGCGGGTAGCGGCTCGGCAACGATGGAAGTGACGGCTAGGGTTTAGTTTTCTTCTTATTTATATTAGCTCATTAGGGTTATGTCACTTCTCCATGTGTCAACCTCTGATTGGACTGCCCAAATTAGGTCTTATTTGAAATGACCGGTCCAAGGGATCATCCAGAACGAATCCCGAAGTCCGGTTCAGTCCGCCTGTACAAGCTAGCGAATCTGCCTGGGCGAAAAAACGCACAAGTCAAATTTGGCGGGAATCAACTTCCATTCTCGATGATCGGCGAGTATAGCCGGGTATTCTCGACGAATTCGTCGGGTATCAACAATGATTCCCGACGAATTTCCCTTAACCAGTTTATCGAAAATCCTGGCGTTGAGTGCGTTGAGTATCAGTCAACGATACTCGACGATCGGTCATCATTCTCGACGATCGGTGAGTATAGCCGGGCATTCTCGACGAACTCGTCGGGTATCAACAATGTTTCCCGACGAATTTCCCTTAACAAGTTTATCAGAAATTCTGGCGTTGAGTGCGTTGAGTATTAGTCAACGATACTCGACGATCGGTCATCATTCTCGACGATCGGTGAGTATAGCCGGGCATTCTCGACGATCGGTGAGTATAGCCGGGCATTCTCGACGAACTCGTCGGGTATCACTCAAACCATCACTCCGTTCAACACACTTGACACTTTTGCCAGTGCGCCCCGAGCCCGAGTCAAGTCTCTTGACTCAGAACTCGTGCGAGGGGGCCTAGCGCGAATTGGGACATTACAAATCCTATAAACAAAATAAAAGATTTCGTCCCCGAAATCAGGCTGAGGCTATGGGGAGTAAAGCATACAAAAATAACTTATGCTTTTAAATAAAATTACCTGAAGTAAACAACTCCGGATAGCGTCCTTACATCAAATCCATCGGCTCCCATTTGAACTCCTCCTTCCCATGATTAGACCATAGCACGTTTACCAAGGGAACACTTTTGCGGCGTAAGGCTCTTATCTCATTATCAACGATCCGCACCGGCTCCAGTCGCACAGATCTGTCAGATGCCACAATACCATCACTTGTGGGGATGTATTGTTTGGGCCGCAACAGCGCCTTCCGAAGCGACGATACATAGAACACGTCATGGAGATTCTCTAGCTCGGGCGGTAGCTCTAGCTGATAGGCCAAAGGGCCAATCCTTTCCAATATTACATAGGGCCCAACATACCGTGGGCTAAGCTTCTTCACTCCCCGCACCCGTGACACTCCATGCATTGGCCGGATTTTCTGGAACACATTATCACCCACTTGAAATTCCACCACACGGTGCCTGCGTTATAATACTTCGCCTGCCGACTTTGAGCCTCTAACATACGATCCCGTATCAACCTAACCACCGCATCCATGTCATCTATATATTCAACACCCAAAGTCTTCGGGTCTTCATCTTGTACCCAAGACAAGGGGGTCCTACACCTCCTTCCATATAGGGCTTCATGGGGTGCCATGCCAATGATAGCTTGATGGCTGTTGTTGTCGGAGAATTCCACTAAGGGCAAGAGTCTTTCCCACGGCTCTCCCCTATCTATCGCACATAACCTCAACAGATCCTCCAATATTCGGATGGTCCGCTCGGACTTCCCGTCCGTCTGAGTATGAAATGCGGTGCTGAAGGTAAGGCGCGAGCCCAAATACGCATGTACCGCCTTCCACTCCTTGGAGGTAAAGCGACCATCGCGGTTCGAAACTATCGTCTTAGGTACGCCATGATACCGTACAAACTGCTCTACGAAAAGGTGTACTAACACATCCACATGAGCCTCCTTCTTCATAGGAATGAACCGGGCAACTTTCGTCAGGCGATCAACGATCACCCATACTGAATCATTTCCTGAGTGGGAGCGAGGTAGCCCATGTAAGAATTCCATGGAAATATCCTCGAACTTCCACTCGGGGATTGGCAACGACTGCAACAGGCGACCGGGACTCCTACACTCCGCCTTCACTCTTTGGCAGGCTTCACAATGCGTGACAAAGTATCGAGCATCCTTCTTCATTCCTGGCCAACACATCGTCTTCCATAAGCTGGCGTACATCTTTGAAATTCCTGGGTGCACTGAATATTGAGAGCAATGTGCCTCTCTCAAGATATCCTCCCGAATTTTACTGCCTTTGGGAATGTAGAGCAGGCCGCGAAAGTAATCAAGGCCGTCTTTTAGTGTGTACTCATCGGTAGCCCCGTCTTCGATCAACTTGAGTGTCGGGGCCAGAGCCGCATCCAATCCTTGCTCCACTCGGATCTGGTCCCGGATATCACAAACTATGCTCATGCTTGACAAGTACTCCGTATATTTTGCCGAAGGAGCCTTAAATATCAATATAATATCCATCTCCTCAATCATCCGCGCCAACTCCATGCTCATCAACCGAGACTCTGGGCTTGAGCCGGGTACTTTCCTGCTCAACGCATCGACTACAGAGTTTGCTTTTCCGGGGTGGTAGTTCAAGGTGAACTCATAATCGCATAGAAACTCTAACCACCGCCGTTGTCTTAGGTTCAACTCCTTCTGGGTATAAACGTACTTCAAGTTTTTATGGTTCGAGAAGATTTCGCAGTGGATGCTGATGAGTCCTCTTTATATACCTATTTTCGGACTCATCTAGGCTTATTTTCTTGTCTTTGCACACCGTTTAGCGTCATTTGCACTCCTTTTGGTTCGCTACGGTTATTCCACGTCTTGTGCACTTTATTAGCCTATTTCTGTGCGTGTGTGTATTTCCCTTTTGCTATGCATTATATTTATGTCTGTGACTGCCATATCGACATCCCGTCCAGTTTTCCTGCAGGTTCTGGGATCGTGTGGGCGTCCGGGGTAGGATTTTCACCCTGCTTGGCAAAGGAGTCAATGGTCGTGCGTTTTTACCCACGCACGACCGTCGACCTCTTTGGCGCACGATCATCGGTCGTGCGCAGCCATGACCTCTTCTGTGAAAGTTCTGTCCCGGCATATCGCACGATCATCAGCCATACCGCGCACGATCACTGCTCGTGCGCTGCCGGTCGTGCGCAGTCATGACATCTTTTTCCACTTTTCTGCCTCCATTTCGCACGATCACTGACCATATCGCGCACGACCACTGGTCGTGCGCCAGTGATCGTGCGCGCTGTTTAAATCTGTTTTCTATAAATAGCGCAGGTCCGCCCTAATTTTGATCGATCCGGGATCACGCGATTTTTCCGCCGTTTCTCGTCCCGAACGAGGGTTTCCGCCGTCTTCCTCCATCTCCCACCTTAGGGAGGGTCTCCGGGCAAGCTTACAACGCCAAATCAACGCCGGAGCATCCTCTCGGCCTCCTCCTTCATCCTCAAGCTTCAAGCGGAGTTTTGACCGAGCTTTCTCCATCAAGCAAGGAAGGGCCGGAGCCGCAATCTATGGATCATTTCAACGAAGAAGACGGGTCCATTGGGAGTGAGTGACAGCCTCCTCTACCCCGGACGCAGTTGAGGACCGAGCTTGGACTCGGATTGACAACCCGGGATTCCAACCGTGAACCCTCAACAAGGCTTCGGATTCGGTCGATTCGCACACCTCTTTCTCTTGTATTTGATAGCTTAGTTTAACTCTTTGTATTGATGAAGTATACTTTATTGTAGTTAATGATCTTGCACTTTGTCATGTCTATGTGATTTGTGTGATTTTGTTATTATTGCTTGAGGTGCGCCTTATTATTCCACCATCCATCCACCCTTGCCGCACTAGCAATTGCTAGTGGCGTGCGTTGCGAAGAGGTGCCCACGACCCTCATTCCGCCATTCTCACCACCTCATCCGCTAGCCTACTCTTCCATCCGCCAAGCGATTCGGTGCATTGCGGCCCGACTAGTCTTCCATCCCGCCTGGCGAAGCATCGCATAGCGGCGTTGCATAGGAGTAGTTGTTAGATTTTTTACTTTATTTTCCGCAACCATCAAAACCCCCATCGTTACCTTCGCCCCGAGGACTTCAATCTCAAGTCCTCCTCGACATTAACTCATCCCTTACTGTGTTCCTCAAGAGACCGACACTCGGGGATTTATTCCCAAACTTTATTACTTGTGCGACCGGTGCGCTTGCCGTTTTCCACGCATCAAGTTTTTGGCGCCGTTGCCGGGGAACACAGTCGTTTGAGTTTTTGGAGAGGAAGATTTGAGATAGTTGCCCTTTCCATTTGTATATTTCATGTTTTATTTTTGTTTTGGTTTTTAGTTGTTATTTTTTATTTTATTTTATTCCCTTTCTAGTTTTTATTTTGCTATAGCAGGCTGTTCCAATCTTTATTTGCTTGCGAGTATTTCATTTTTGCTTAGAAAATTCTTGTGGTGAATTCTTTCTTGCTGCACCATGTATTCTTATGCGAATATTCGTTGTCGTTGGTGCGGGGATTATAGGCATAATAGTGATGAGTGCCCCACTGAAGAATGGGAGCATAATTCTCGTGGTTCAGTGTATGGAGCACCGTTGTCTTATGGTACTTCATACACCGCACCCCAGTCTTATGGTCACTACTCTTCTCCGCCTTCACCTTTTTCATATTCCTCCCCGGTCCCTTCTGGACCGAGGGGTAATGGAAAACGGTGTTTGTGTTGTCATAGCACCGACCATGTGTTGAAAGATTGCGCAGAATTTCAGCGCCAGTTGGAGGCGGATGATGAACCGGATATCCGGATTGTCTCATCCACCTCTCAAATGGCCGCTCCTTCTGATTCTGATGATGCATCCGCAGTACCACCTTGTCTATGGGGGACTGCTGTGGATACACCCATCAGACTTTCTACTGGTCAGTGCGACGACATTGCGGCGCCTTCTCTCCCTGTGCCTTCTTCCCCTATTTTTGATTCACCCCCGGAGGAACCTGCGCATATTATCTCTGATGATGTTGCTCCTCCGCTTTCTTTGCATGAATTACCTACTCCCCTTTCTAGTGAGTTGGTTGATGATGTTGTGCCCTGCGGGAATTGGGAATATGAGGATGCGCCATGGTGTGACGAGGACATTATTCTCATCAATGGTGAGTACTATGTCTTGGAACACCGTGACGTACCGAGGTGTGATGAGGAAATCCTTGCCGGCGAGGAGGTTTCTACTTCCTTGTTGGTTGAGGAGGTCCGAATCACCACCGAGGACCTCATGGTCTCAGCTTCCCCTCGCCATGACTCACATGACACCGACGATGATCATTGTTTGGAGCCTGCTGGGAGTGAGACCGGGACCACTCCCCCGATTAGTTCCTTATGTTCTTCGTCTCCTTTATTCCTTGACCCCCCTTCTCCTTCTGCGCATGTGCGGGTTGACTCCCTGCAGGTGAGTTGGGTTGACATTGAGCCTTGCGCTCAGGTTGTGGGCGGGTACCTCAGCTTGCATGAGGAGTTTCCTACTCCTTTTGCAGTTGAAGCCTCTACCTTCACCTTCGCCCCCAATGAGCTTGTGGTGGACGATACCTTGCTAGGCAAGGATTCTTTTTGTGATGAGATGAGCGAGGACCAGGTCTCCTCCTCATCTTATTTCCTGCTTCCTCTACCTGAGCTTTTCAGGTATTATTATCTAGGTAGAGGGGTAACTGTGCTATCACCGTATCGGTACCCGTTACCGACACGGATATTAGGACAGTTGCCTGTGCACTTTTCTTTTCATAGGCCCATTAGCTAGAACTTTTCTTTTGCTGAATAAGTCGTGCTGGGATGACAATAACCCCAGTGCTTATCTTTCATTTTCTGCATTTTTCTTTTTTTATGTCTAGCTTAGTTTAGTATTTCTTTTTGTATATTTTTCTTTTGTTTTTGCGGAGCTCACCCCTGCAGGTATTCATGGATACTACGCATTGGCGGGGTTGTGATTCTTCGTATGGCGGGCCTGCTTCTAGTTTTCACGCGTCTTCTGGTATGCTCACTTGCTGAGCATTGGGTAACCTCTTCCCTTAGCTCATTCTGATTTTAATTTCTATATCATTTGTTGTGTTGTTTAGTTTAAGTCTGGGGGAGAGTCAGTTTACCTTTTGCACGTGCACATTTCTTTTGCATACTAGAAGCTTTTACATTATTATTTTGTTTAAGTTCATTGCATCGCACACCACTGCACCCACATGAGCGCGAGCTTAGCGGTTTGCGTGTCACGAGTTGAACCTGTATCTTTGTTTGATTTGGAAAATTTATGTGCTAGTTTAGGATTGTGTAACGGAGTAAAATGTTGGCCTTGCTGTGTTTCTAGTCAACTGCTCTCGTTTTGTATAGAAATTTGTGTAGATTTAATTTTTCTGTATGCTTATAGCTCTATATTTTTCTATCTGCGTAAATTCTCTTTTTTCTACTCAAAAGTTGGTGAATCCGGTGTGAATCAAACGGTAGCGTAGGAATGTGTGTAGCCGCCACTAGACTCGTATTGCTTGAGTCGGGAGGAAGGATTACCTTTCTCGGTTGCTAAGAACTTGCCCCAAGCTATTCTTGAAGCATTGGTACACGGTTAGTCTAGCGTGAGAGTGATGTAGGCCACCTTTTGGCCCGGTTGAGCTTTGTACCCATTCCTAACATCGCCCTTGCTAGCCCCTTTGTGCCTACCCTTCCTTTTGATTCAGCTCCACTATATTCGCCAAAGCCTCATAGCCGATCCTAGTCGCACACCCAAGTCGAGCTTAGTGTTTTATATTTTCATGTTGGGTTGTGATGTGGTGTTATTATTTGTGAAAATGTGGAAGTGCTTCCAAGTTATATCTGCTGAAATTGTGAAAATAAAAAGATGAAAAAAGAAAAGAAAAATATTTGAAAAAGAGAAAAAGAGAAAAGAAAAAAGAGAAAGAAAAAGTTTGATTGAAAATCTTTATTGGAGATGATTTGGATTTGGAGTAGGCGGTGCACACACCCATTTAGTAAAAGTTAAGTCTGGGGGTGTGGTGCACCCGTATTTATTTTGTGGGCAGCGGGTACTAGTTTTGTACGTTAGCTCTTTTGGGTTAGGTGCATAGCCGTCATGTTTATCTTTGCTTTGCTCACCTAATCCCAAGCCCCGTTATTACCCGAAGTCCTACGGACTTGCGCTTGAGTTGACTAGTGCCGTGGAGAGAGTGCGAACGGGCAAGCTTATGGTTTCCGACATTGGTGGATTCCTTTGGGGGTAATCTTGAGCCCCGGTCTTCGGCAATGCTCACCTTAGTGGCCTGTCTACTTTCTCCCTGCGTAGGACCGGATGATTCACCGTGATTCCACTTTTGAGTAATAATAAATTTTTGCTACGCATTGTGGAAAATATAAAATATTTTGTATACTTAAAAATTTCCTCTACTTTATTTTTTATGCACGCGAGCATGCGACTTCGCATGGTACTCCGTTTTGCAATTTCTTTGTTAGCTAGTTCATTTTCCCTGTCTGCTTAGGTTTTGTTTGCTCGGGACGCGCAAATGGTTAAGTCTGGGGGTGTGATGAGTCCTCTTTATATACCTATTTTCGGACTCATCTAGGCTTATTTTCTTGTCTTTGCACACCGTTTAGCGTCATTTGCACTCCTTTTGGTTCGCTACGGTTATTCCACGTCTTGTGCACTTTATTAGCCTATTTCTGTGCGTGTGTGTATTTCCCTTTTGCTATGCATTATATTTATGTCTGTGACTGCCATATCGACATCCCGTCCAGTTTTCCTGCAGGTTCTGGGATCGTGTGGGCGTCCGGGGTAGGATTTTCACCCTGCTTGGCAAAGGAGTCAATGGTCGTGCGTTTTTACCCACGCACGACCGTCGACCTCTTTGGCGCACGATCATCGGTCGTGCGCAGCCATGACCTCTTCTGTGAAAGTTCTGTCCCGGCATATCGCACGATCATCAGCCATACCGCGCACGATCACTGCTCGTGCGCTGCCGGTCGTGCGCAGTCATGACATCTTTTTCCACTTTTCTGCCTCCATTTCGCACGATCACTGACCATATCGCGCACGACCACTGGTCGTGCGCCAGTGATCGTGCGCGCTGTTTAAATCTGTTTTCTATAAATAGCGCAGGTCCGCCCTAATTTTGATCGATCCGGGATCACGCGATTTTTCCGCCGTTTCTCGTCCCGAACGAGGGTTTCCGCCGTCTTCCTCCATCTCCCACCTTAGGGAGGGTCTCCGGGCAAGCTTACAACGCCAAATCAACGCCGGAGCATCCTCTCGGCCTCCTCCTTCATCCTCAAGCTTCAAGCGGAGTTTTGACCGAGCTTTCTCCATCAAGCAAGGAAGGGCCGGAGCCGCAATCTACGGATCATTTCAACGAAGAAGACGGGTCCATTGGGAGTGAGTGACAGCCTCCTCTACCCCGGACGCAGTTGAGGACCGAGCTTGGACTCGGATTGACAACCCGGGATTCCAACCGTGAACCCTCAACAAGGCTTCGGATTCGGTCGATTCGCACACCTCTTTCTCTTGTATTTGATAGCTTAGTTTAACTCTTTGTATTGATGAAGTATACTTTATTGTAGTTAATGATCTTGCACTTTGTCATGTCTATGTGATTTGTGTGATTTTGTTATTATTGCTTGAGGTGCGCCTTATTATTCCACCATCCATCCACCCTTGCCGCACTAGCAATTGCTAGTGGCGTGCGTTGCGAAGAGGTGCCCACGACCCTCATTCCGCCATTCTCACCACCTCATCCGCTAGCCTACTCTTCCATCCGCCAAGCGATTCGGTGCATTGCGGCCCGACTAGTCTTCCATCCCGCCTGGCGAAGCATCGCATAGCGGCGTTGCATAGGAGTAGTTGTTAGATTTTTTACTTTATTTTCCGCAACCATCAAAACCCCCATCGTTACCTTCGCCCCGAGGACTTCAATCTCAAGTCCTCCTCGACATTAACTCATCCCTTACTGTGTTCCTCAAGAGACCGACACTCGGGGATTTATTCCCAAACTTTATTACTTGTGCGACCGGTGCGCTTGCCGTTTTCCACGCATCAGATGCCGTAGAGATAATGCCTCCATACCTTCAAGGCGAACACCACTTCTCCTAGCTCCAAATCATACACCGGGTAATTGATTTCATGCTTCTTCAATTGTCTTGAAACATAATCAATCACGTGCCCGTGCTGCATCAACACCGCTCCCAACCCCTTATAAGACGCGTCCGTGTAAACTTGAAATCCTTCCTTCCCAGACGGCAGGACAAGGATGGGGGCGGAGGTAAGTCTATCCTTCAATTCCTGGAATTCCGCTTCACATTGGGGTGTCCACTCAAATGGCACACCTTTCTTTGTCAAGGAAGTAAGCGGGAGGGCAATCTTGGAGAATCCTTTTACGAACTTGAGGTAGTATCCGGCAAGTCCAAGAAAACTCCTCACATCGGCCGCCGAATTCAAGGGCGACCACTCCTTCACGGCACGCACCTTGGCCGGATCAACAGCTAGTCCAGCCCCACTGATTACATGACCCAAGAAAGCCACTTCCCTAAGCCAGAATTCACACTTGCTAAACTTGGCGAATAGGGCGTGCTCTTTTAACTTTTCCAAAACTAAGGCCAAATGCTCGGCATGTTCTTCCTCCGTCTTCGAGTAGACTACGATGTCGTCAATGAACACAATGACGAAGACATCTAGATAGGGCTCAAACACTTTATTCATCAAGCTCATGAAAGTTGATGGGGAATTTGTGAGCCCAAACGACATCACCGTAAACTCATATAAGCCGTACCTTGAGCTGAAAGCCATTTTCTGGATATCCTCCTCTTGTATTCTCAATTGATAATACCCCGAGCGCAAATCCAGCTTGGAGAACCAATGCGCTCCCACCAGTTGATCGAACAACTCATCGATCTGAGGTAACGGATAAGTGTTCCGTACCGTCAGTCGGTTGAGCTCCCGATAGTCTATACACAAATGCAGGGTTCCATCTTTCTTCTTAACGAATAGAATAGGGGCTCCCCAAGGTGATGAGCTGGGGCGAACAAACCCTGATTCTACCAACTCCTGCAGTTGAACTCTAAATTCTGCGAGTTATTTTGGGGCCATTCGATATGGGATCCTGGAAACAGGCTTAGCTCCTAATACAAGCTTAATCTGAAAATCCACTTCTCCATGCGGGGGTAACCCTGGCAATTTCTCAGGAAATACCTCAGGGAAATCCCGTGCTACCCGCACATCCTTCATATCCACCCTCACCTCCTTTAGTTCGAAACATATCATGTAGAGATCATCCCCTCTCATATGAGCTTTCAAGGTCTGGATTGAGGATAATAATAATCGTGGTGCGAAATTTATACCTTGGAAGGTTACATCAGTATCTCCATGTCTCAAATAGATTTGCTTCTCCGGACAGTCGATTCTTGCATGGTGCCAATCCAGCCACGCCATACCCAAAATGAGGTCAAATTCTGGTATTCTCAAAATTGTGGCGGGGGTATCAAAGGTCTTTCCCCCAATGGTTATCTCCAACTCACACTTCGCGATTGCCGTCATCTCAGATCCATCTGGGAGGCGTACTCTTCGAGCAATACCAGTGAAATATTGCACTCCGTGTATATCCTTGATGAAGTCTTCAGACACGAAAGAATGTGAGGCACCAGTGTCAAATAACGTATAAGCCGATTTCCCGCCGACCATCACGGTGCATAAGTGTCATTAATAATACTCAAGCTAGACGTCTAGTATATCTTAAGCAACTAGAGGATATTAATGGAAGCAAAATGGCTAATTCAAATCGTACCTGCAATCATCTCCTGAGGATTCCGCTCTTGAGCCATATCCAAGCCATACATCTGATCCCGAGCGGGTTCGGGGTTTCTTCCTCGTTGTCCATGTCCTCGACCACGCACATACCCTCGCTCCTGAGGGGCTGCTGGAGGGAAAGCAAAAGGTGCATCTCCAAACAGTTATGGACAGTAGCGTAGAATGTGACCCAGTTGGTTGCATTCAAAGCACACTCGTTCTTGCCTTCCGCCGTGTTGCTGAAATTGTTGAGATGGAGGTAATGTTGGCAGTTGCGGAACCGGGCGCTCCTCTCTAAAATTCTGGGGGAAACGCCTGCCACATCTCCGATATCCTATTCCTCTTCTATTATCAAATCTCCTTCTGTTGCTGGGGCCGCTTCCATTACGCCCTCCGCTGGCCTCTTACCACTTCTCAAGTGATCCGCTTCCAATCTCTTCGCCATATCGATAATCTCCGCCAGACTAGAGTCCGCTATAAACAAAAGGGCTTGCCTTAGGATTTCTCGCAAGCCTTTGTAGAATCGTTTGGCATACCCTCTATCATCCAACTCATAGGAGTCAGCGAATCTAGACAAGTGCTGAAACTCCCGTTGGTACTCTGTCACCGACTTGGAC
The DNA here is from genome assembly GCA_039513925.1 of Platanthera zijinensis. NCBI lineage: Eukaryota > Viridiplantae > Streptophyta > Magnoliopsida > Asparagales > Orchidaceae > Platanthera > Platanthera zijinensis. The sequence continues at coordinate 86,661,617 of CM077090.1, read as the reverse complement.
CCTTGCTTTAGTTGCAAAAATCTCTCTTCAAGAACATCCCGAGCGGCCGAGGGGATGAAATTCTCTAAGAAGGCTTCAGAGAATTCGCTCCAACTAATGTCCGTGTACACTCTTCCATGAAAAGTGGAGCCCATGAGGGACTTCCACCACCTTTTGGCGTGCAGCTCTAAGAGTGTCACCACAAGGGTCACCGCCATGTTGTTTGGGCATCTTATTCCTGCCAACAACTCTTGTACAGTGTCGAGCCACTCTTCCGTACGCACCGCCGACTCTGTCCCAATATAAGCGGGAGGGGAGAGAGCTCGGAAAATGCTTAACAACCTAGATCTCGAACCCTATTGTTGTATAGGTGCCTGCTGAGATTGGAACCTAAAGGCGTCCAAAATAGCTGTGAGCGTCTGCCCCAGCTCTTATTGTTGGAATTGTGTAGGTCCGGACGGGGCGGGGGTGCCCCTCACTGGCTCAGCATGTACTGGGATCTACACATAGGGTAAAAACCTAAGGTTAGGTTGGCTAATCTAAGGCCAAAGATGGACAAACTTAGTGTGAATTACATATGGGAACACCACTGCTTCCGCTAAGTCAGTTTGTCCCCAAATTGACTAATCAAACAAGGGTGGCACCATTGTTAAGTAACTTTCTCCTTAGAGGATCGTAGCAAGCTGATACCATTTGTAAGACCCCCATCCTGAAACACAGAACACGGCATGAGAGGGGTCTTATGCCCAAAATAGCTGCCTTGCGGCAACACTAACACTCGGGCTAGCCTGTACCACAAGACGCCTACTCTGCCGGCTACAACCAATATCAACATATAAATGCCAACCCAACCATAATAATATAAAGAAGTCAATCCACACTAAACATAAGTCCATAAGCACAGCAAAAGAGAAGCTAACAAGCTTCTACATAATTAGAGTACATAAATAGAATTGCCCCAAAGGGCTACAATAAAATCTCTCTCACTCACATCTGTAACCGACGGTAGCAACGGTACCGTCCCCTCAGGCCCTGTCGTCCTGGCCTGGCTGTCCAGCTGCATGACCTACTGCTCCACCTACGGGGTTTCCTCCTAAAAAGGAAGACGTAGCAACCTTTAGTCATAAAGACAAAGTGGCTTCACATCCGCTCCCCTGGCGACTCCTCAGCACCGGGCGGAGAAAGGAACAGGTACAATATATAAAACAGTAGTACAAGCAGGTGAAGTAAGTATACATGTCATCAGAAGCAATAGAAGTAGTGTATAAAGGAGCAACCTCTTATTCTACAATTCTACCATTTACAACAGTAAGAGAGTATAGCTTTATAACAGTAAGTAACTCAACTTATATGGATGCCCATACAAGCATATAAGTTGAAGGTCGTTCAGCAGTAAGTAACTCATCGTATAGGAGTGCCCATACAAACTTATACGATGAGGGTCTTGTGTATGTAATGAAGTGCAATGCTATGTATACAATGCAATGACACACCCATGATCAAGCACATGCAATCGCTATGTCGACACAGACTTATATTTCCCACTATTCGAGCAGGTAGCTAACCTCCCAGGCGTCAACCGTCGTGGCCAAACGGTGACAGTAGAGCGGGCATCTCCACTACTAGGCTGTTCTCCACACTACCTGGCCTAGGCCTCCGTACGCCTCAACACTAAGAACACAACAGCGGAGCTCACATGCGTACTATGGCTCAGCGGGTTCTCTTGGGTAAATGTGAACCAAGATCCTAGCCCCGAACTGGCCTAAGGTATGACACGGAAGGATCCCCGGAAATGAGCACGAGGACCGAGCCCAACCGTTCACTTGGCATGGAAGGAGCCTCGGGACGTGAACACCGAGGACCAAGCCCAACCGCCCAAGGTCTAACTGTAAACTCCCATTGGTGTGATGATTGGCGAGCCCGTAGACCTGCCACACTATCCTTAACCCGGGATTGCGACACCGCGTGTCGACTCACACCACATGCAATTCCACAATATCGTGGCATGGAAGGAGCCTCGGGACGTGAACACCGAGGACCAAGCCCAACCATCCATCAAATACGGAATGAGCCTCGGGACGTGAACACCGGGGACCAAGCCCAACCGTCCAACTTTACTCATCTCAACTTCATTCCAACTAGTGACGGTCAACACTGCACTTGTTAACTTCCGCAATACTACCCGTAGGGAGACCATATCTCCAAGCATCGGCTATCAATATAACCCATTATACTCGGATCAGGGGTACAAAATACTCTCCCCAATAGATTTCATCACATTCACAACTATCTATTCAATCGATCACCTCAATTCATCACATGATAGATATGTTCTACAACCAAGCTCAACCTCCATTGATCACTAGCCATCCAATCTCAATTCACATCACTATTAACCTAGATGGCTACCAATGCTAATCACAACATTCATAAGGTTAACTATATCATCATAATTAAGGGAGCAAAACGATATAAATTGCACATCATAACTATCCCAAAGAGTACACTTAACCATGAGTTAACATGAGCATCATTATTGTATTTCCTTCCACCAAAACTGGAATTCCTGGAGCTACATGAATCCGCTATAAACGCTCAACCCCTCGTTGGAAAGGTATTCGCGAGGGATACGACTTTCATGTTGAGTCGAAAACCCAGATCTGGCCAGAACACCCCCGAAATTGGCCACGAAGATCGTTGCATGCAGAAATCAGATTTCTGCACGCATCTTAAGGTGAGATGAACGGCATCCGTTCATCTTCCTCCTTGCATCGATCTCCAAAAAACTTCTCCAGAAATTACGTCCACCCTTATTCATCCTCACAAAGCCATACTTCTCAGCGAATCACTCTCTCATCTTCACTTTGAAGAATGAAGAGGTTGGAGAAGACTAAGCCTAGAAAATGACCTAGGCATGGCTTTTCCCTAAGAAATCTCCTCCTCACCATAAGGACTCTATGGAGTCGATATCTCTCCTAGAATATTAACTACAGATCTAGCACTAAGGGAGAGGGGAGGAAGCTCACCTCATTTCCAGCGGTACCATCATTCCCGGCCATGGATCTAGTCATCCTCCTCCGCGACATCCTTTCCTCCTTGACGGCGATGACGTTCCTCCTCTTCCAAAGTTTGGCTGGATCAAGCAAGCCTCTCCTCCTCAAGAGCTTCGACTCCGACAATCCGCTTCTCTCCCGATAGTTTTACGCGGGTAGCGGCTCGGCAACGATGGAAGTGACGGCTAGGGTTTAGTTTTCTTCTTATTTATATTAGCTCATTATGGTTATGTCACTTCGCCATGTGTCAACCACTGATTGGACCGCCCAAATTAGGTCTTATTTGAAATGACCGGTCCAAGGGATCATCCAGCACGAATCCCGAAGTCCAGTTCAGTCCAATTGTACAAGCTAGCGAATCTGCCTGGGCGGAAAAACGCACAAGTCAAATTCGGCGGGAATCAACTTCCATTCTCGACGATCAACGAGTATAGCCGGGTATTCTCGACGAATTCGTCGGGTATCAACAATGATTCCCGACGAATTTCCCTTAACTAGTTTATCGGAAATCATGGCTTTGAGTGCGTTGAGTATCAGTCAACGATACTCGACGATCGGTCATCATTCTCGACGATCGGTGTGAATAGTCCGGCATTCTCGACGAACTCGTCGGGTATCAACAATGATTCCCGACGAATTTCCCTTAAACAGTTTATCGGAAATCCTGGCATTGAGTGCTTTGAGTATTAGTCAACGATACTCGACGATCAGTCATCATTCTCGACGATCGGTGATTATAGCCAGGCATTCTCGATGATCGGTGAGTATAGTCGGGCATTCTCGACGAACTCGTCGGGTATCACTCAACCCATCACTCAGTTCAACACACTTGACACTTTTGCCAGTGCGCCCCGAGCCCGAGTCAAGTCTCTTGACTCAGAACTCGTGCGAGGGGGACTAGCGCGAATTGGGACGTTACACAGTAATCCTCTGATACTGATGTGTCCAGGGACTAGAGGTTTATGTCTTAAACCCGCACGACACTTGGGATTCTTGCCTTCACCGCCTCAGTAATCTTAGGATTTTCCCTCCTAAGCTCACAATCGTGCAGTGGAATGTAACAATGCTCACAAAGAAAAAAGAGGAGAAAAGATAAAACATCTTATTGGTTAAAATGAGAAATGTCTTCCCCTTTTATAGCTCCTTCATATTTTTCCTCAAAAGAATAAAAACTAAAATTCTCAGGCCATTAAAATTCTTAAAATAGTCTACACTACTCTATGAATGCCTAAGTGACCTAAAGGCTTATCTGAATATTGAAGCTCGCAATAAAAGAAATAAAGATTGTATTTATCCTGCTCCCATTGTTATTTCTTTAATGTTTTTTCAAAAAGATTGAAAGTTGGGCCAAGCCAATCGAGTACGGCAAGCCCGCATAGGCGCCGGTCATGAGCCAAATATGCGACCCATCAATCCGACTGTTTTCCGTGCATCTCAACAATTTATCCTCCCAAATATTTGGAAGGTAGAGTGTTGAACTCAAGCCTTGAACCAAAGAACTCTTTTATGAGAATTTTAACACCACTCCTCATACCAAAGTGAGTCACCTCAACCCCCTACCTCCCAAATATTTGGGAGGATAAATGGTTGACTACAGTCAGGCTGTTGGGTCGCCTATTTGGCTCATAAGTGGCAGGATGTTGAGGTGAATTTGATAATTACTGATTATTGCATGCCTGGGATTAAAGGATTATTTTCTACAAAAATAAAAAACTTTATTCTATTTTCTACAAAAAATAAAAGACTTTATTCTATTTTCTACTGAAACCAATCAAATTACAAGAATCTTAAGTCATAATTATAGAAAATTCAACATGTTAATTAACCTAAAGGCAAACAAAGATGACCACATGATTCAATTAATAAGATTGAAAGTATAGACACTGTCTGGGACTAATATGACGACTTGCGCTGAATAGTTGGTCTAATTTGTGAAGGACTAAAGTAGTATGATATATGATATGAAAATATATACCTGGGTTCTATAGTAAACACGCCCACATTTGCCACCTCTTGTCCTTGGGGGAGGTTTAAAAGCTACAGCTTCCCTTTCCACTAGTATAAATATAGAGGTAAAATTTATGCAAATCTCTCTGCATGTTTTCTTCTAATAAAAGTGTAGACAAGAATAGGTTAACTTCACCTGAAATCTCCTGTCCCGGCCTTGTTTTGCACTACCACCGGCTGAATCACCTTCCACGATGAAGATCTCTGGGAACATGATAAATAACACTGATGAAAGCAGAAGAATAAACCCAGCATGAAATGAAGTTTTGCGATTGTAAGAGGCCATAATTTGGTATTTGCATCAGATTTTATATGCATATCCATTAATGAAATATCCATACCTTGCTGACAAGAATTCTTTAGAATATCAAAATGTATGATACATGAAAAACAAACTGCGTGCTAACTCATGTAATATCAAAATATGTTAACTGATATGAAGTTACCAGATTCTGCAGGATTAGTAGAGGAACAATCTGCATGATGACATAAGCCAAAACAAGGCCAAGGCTTCTCTGCCAGCACACACAGGAAATGAAGTCAACAATATCTGCAAAACAAAAGAAGAACAAGATAGAAGGAAAGCAGCGATATGCTCAGCAGGGAGGAGGCCGCCTGAGACGCAACACCTGCAGGAAGACAACTGCAAGAAGATAAAAGACCTGTAACTCAGTCAAGATAAATAAGTATGTATATCTTATCCTATGGATAAGAGGTGTAAAATGTGTATGTATGTTAACCGGGCAATTTATGGGTTGACTTAGTCAATATAAGAAGCCTATAAAGATGTCCTATGGGTATTGTAAAACTTATGAAAAAAAGCTGTAATAAAACTATACAGTGAAAAATAAAACTCCTCTCAGATCTACAATTGGTATCAGAGGTACCGATCAAGCTGTATTGGATCATCATCGAAGACTATGGCTACTTCAAGCTTCTCCCTTTCCCAAACTACTATTCCCGTGTTTACATGTGAGAAATATGATTTTTGGAGTGTGCATATGAGAGCCATCTTTATTTCGCAAGGGCTGTGGGATATCATCTCACAGGGCCCCATATTTCCCACATCCACATCAGGAGTTGATTCTACTAAAATCACCCAATTAACTGAAGAAATCAAACAAAAGGATGCTAGGGCTATTTGCCTTATCTTTCAAGGAGTTTCTGAGTCCGTCTTTCCCAGGATTATGGGTGCCCAAACAGCAAAGGCTGCGTGGGACACATTAAAAGAGGAATATAAGGGAGATGAGAAGGTGATAGCTCTTAAACTTCAACATATGTGGAGAGATTTTGAAAACTTATCAATGAAACCTGGTGAAAAAGTTGAAGACTTATTGTCCAGAACTCTACACATAATTAACCACATAAGAAGTTTAGGAGATATCATAGAAGATAAAAAGATTGTTCCAAAACTACTGCGCAGTTTACCAGCTAGTTTTTATCCTATAGTCACAGCTATAGAGGAATCGAAAGACATCAGTAAACTCTCTTTACAAGCTCTCATGGGATCTTTAAAGACCCATGAAGAAAGATTACTGAGCTTAACTACCCAAATGGATCAAGCTCTCCAAATGAAAGTTCCAGCACCTAGACCAAAGGCCATTACACAAAACCAAAAAGGAGAGCAGCCAAAACAGCAAGCAAAAACCTGGAGAGCTGCTCAGGGAAAACCAAAGTTAGTAGTGGGAGATAAGTATTGTATCATATGCAAGAAGACCAATCACCAATCCAAAGATTATTTTTTTCGATGTAAGAATTGCAGAATTCCAAATCACTCTGCACAGAACTGCTGGAATGCACCTAAAGAAGACATGAAACTGTTAGAAGTAAATCAAACCAATGTGGAGCAAATGTTTTATTCAAATTCCAACCCAAAACAGTTAACTACTGAGATTTGGTATTTAGATAGTGGCAGTTCATGTCACATGACCAACAATGCCTCTATCTTTCACATACTCGATACCTCACACAAAGCCAAGGTGCTGTTAGGAAATGGTCATACTGCCCAAATTGAAGGCACTGGAACAATTAACATCCAGGACAATGCTGGGCAGGTAAAACATTTAGCTGAAGTAAAGCTAGTTCCCACCTTAACACAAAATCTATTAAGTGTTGGTGCATTAGCCATAAAAGGATACACAATTATCTTTACACAGGATGGAGCAAAAATCATTCATACAGCCTCAGGTGCCTGCATAGCCTCAGCTTGTCAAACTGCAAATAATTTATATACATTACAGATTTCAGGAATTGGACAAAAGGCCTTCTCATGCCAGCAGCAGAGTTACCTTCCCACTCTTACTCTTTGGCATCACAGGCTTGGGCACCTTCATTGGCAAGCTCTTCATCTCATGCAAAAGAAAACTCTTGTATCAGGACTGCCAGCATTTAGGAATCAGCCATCTGAGTTCTGTGAAGAGTGTGCTTATGGTAAAGCACATGTGTTACCATATCCTAAACACATTGATATTGGTTCAACAAGACCTCTTCAACTCATCCATGGAGATATCTGGGGACCAGCTTCTACGGCTTCACTTGGAGGTAAATGGTATTATTTGCTTTTCGTAGATGACTTCACTAGGTACTCATGGCTATACCATTTAGTACTAAAATCTGAAGCCTTCTCTACCTTTCAAACCTTCAAGAAATTTATAGAATTGAAAACAGGCCTATTAATACAAACGTTGAGAACAGATAGAGGAGGGGAGTTCACCTCTATACCGTTTAACAATTTTTGTAAAGAAGCAGGAATACAGAGACAACTGACTGCACCAGGCTCACCCCAACAAAATGGCGTGGTAGAGAGGAGAAACCGCACCATAGTGGAAATGGCAAGATCTTTGATGAAAGCCAAGTCTCTGCCTAAAGGTTTTTGGGCAGAAGCCACCCAAACAGCCACCTACATCTTAAATAGAATACCCACCAAACCTTTGAAACAATGCACACCTTATTTTCTCCTAAACGGTCGTAAACCAACTGTTAGACATTTCAAAATTTTTGGATGTTTAGCATACACACTCATCCCACCTGAGAAAAGGGATAAGTTAGATAGTAAGGGAGAAAAGTGCATATTTATTGGGTATAGCCAAGAATCCAAAGCCTATAGACTCTATAACCCTCTCACCAACAAGGTTATAGTGTCCAGAAATGTGAGTTTTGATGAAGCAGGAAAGTGGTCTTGGGAGTTAGATAAGGAGAGAAACATACCATCCCCTGGAATCAGTTATCATCAGATAGTGCAACCACTTCAGCAACCTACAGCTATACCTCAACTTGAACCTATCACTCCCATTCTGCAGCAAAGAGAGCCCCCTGGTGAAAGCCCTCGTAGTGGTGCATTAGCCCCAACTTCTCCACCTACATCTCCTCCACGGAAAATGAGACGAGTAGAAGAAATATATCAAGAAACTGAGATTGCCTTATCAGTCTCCACACCTACTTCCTTTGAAGAAGCCTGTGTGGAACCCATATGACAACAAGCTATGCAACAAGAATTAGCAGCTATAGAGAGAAATAAAACATGGTCTTTAGTCGATCTACCTCCTACTAAAACTGCAATTGGCCTCAAGTGGTTATTTAAAACAAAATATACTGAAACAGGCACAATGGATAAACACAAGGCTAGATTAGTCGTTAAAGGGTACTCCCAAATACCTGGACAAGATTTTGAAGAAACATATGCCCCTGTAGCTCGAATGGATACCATAAGAATTATATTAGCTTATGCAGCACAACAACACTATCCCATATATCATCTAGACGTAAAAGCAGCGTTCCTCAACGGAAATATCCAAGAGGAGCTATATGTATCTCAACCTCCGGGGTTCAGTCTAGAAGGAATGCAGAAACACAAGGTTTATCGTTTACATAAAGCATTATATGGATTAAAACAGGCACCAAGGGCTTGGAATTCCACTATAGATGCATATTTTCTTTCACAGGGCCTTACTCGAAGTACATGTGATCCATCTCTCTATGTCAAATGGAAGGAAGGAAAACATCTCATTATCGGGCTATATGTTGATGACATCTTAGTCACTGGTTCTTGTAAACAAATGATCACCGAATTCCGGTTACACATGCAAGCCCAATATGAAATGACAGATTTGGGAATTATGAAATACTTCCTAGGCATTCAGATCCAACCACTACAATCAGGTATATTCTTATCTCAGCAGAAGTTCACGGCTGATTTATTAAAAAGGGCACAATTTGATCAATGTAACTCAACATTGACTCCCATGCCCACAAAAGAAAACTTGAAAAAGTATAGTGGGGAAGAAGAAATGGTTGATGCAGCACATTATAGATCCTTAACAGGGTCTCTAATGTATTTAACGCACACTCGCCCGGATATTGCTCATGCGGTAAATCAAATCTCTAGGTTTATGCAAATCCCGACTAAACAACATCTACTTGCTGTTCATCGGATCTTACGTTACCTAAAAGGTACGCAAGAGTATGGAATTGCATATCAGAAGGAAGATAAAGAAGAGTTGATAGGATATGCCGATGCAGACTGGGGTGCATGCATAGATGATCGTAAAAGCCTCACTGGATTTCTCTTCCTACTTGGTTCAAAACCCGTTACCTGGGGAGTACGCAAGCAACCCACAGTTGCTCTTTCCACCACCGAAGCAGAGTTTATGGCACTAAGTATAACAAGCTGCGAATGTCTCTGGATACAACAAATCCTCTGTTTCCTGCAAGGAAGAGAAACAAATCAACCCACCATCCTTCGATGCGACAATACGTCGACCATCTTCCTTGCAGAAAACCCCATTACGCAGAAACGAAGTAAGCACATAGATCTCCGTTTCCATTTCATTCGCGATCAAGTGGAGAAAGGAACGATCAAAGTACAATATTGTCCTACCGAACTGCAATACGCAGATCTACTGACGAAACCTTTACCACACAAGCAATTTGTGCATCTTCGAAAGAAAATAGGCCTTGACTCATGCTTGGCCTATGGGAGGGATGATGACATAAGCCAAAACAAGGCCAAGGCTTCTCTGCCAGCACACACAGGAAATGAAGTCAACAATATCTGCAAAACAAAAGAAGAACAAGATAGAAGGAAAGCAGCGATATGCTCAGCAGGGAGGAGGCCGCCTGAGACGCAACACCTGCAGGAAGACAACTGCAAGAAGACAAAAGACCTGTAACTCAGTCAAGATAAATAAGTATGTATATCTTATCCTATGGATAAGAGGTGTAAAATGTGTATGTATGTTAACCGGGCAATTTATGGGTTGACTTAGTCAATATAAGAAGCCTATAAAGATGTCCTATGGGTATTGTAAAACTTATGAAAAAAAGCTGTAATAAAACTATACAGTGAAAAATAAAACTCCTCTCAGATCTACACTGCAAGCTTCCCAGGAAGAGAAGAAGACTTCAAAATACTCTGTTCTAACCAACTCTCTTGCTCGCTTGGCTTCCATAGCAGCCTATACAGGTAATAGAAAATGAAGTATCAGTCATGGAATGAGTTCCAGTAATAACCATGCTAATTTATTTAATACAGAAAATACAATAGAAGAGCAAGCACTAATCTGATCAATTATTAACAGATTAGGGTCTAGGGTATATGCACCAATAATAAAGCAAAAAAGATTACTACCTTAAGAGCATTAAGAGATTTTGAAAGAATTGAATCCATTGCATCTGGATGCAACTCCAGATACTCTGTGAGATATTCCTGAAGACATTGTTCAACTACTTTTCGCACCTCTGGATTTCCCAACCTTGTCTGCTTTAAAACAAATACAATAGATTGAGTCCCATCCAACCCGTTAACTCAGATTTATAACTAAAGATCAGTGAATATACAATAAAATTGAATGGGCTTGAAAATCACCTTCGTCTGACCTTCAAATTCTGGGTTTGGAACTTTCACAGAGATGATGCAGGTTAATCCTTCTCTCACATGCTCACCACTTAAGTTCATCTCCTTTTCCTGCTAATATTTAACAAAAAATGTCACAGCAGAAACATAAAATAGAAAGTTTGGAATATATCAGACTGAATAATATGATGCAGACATCAAAAGAGTGTTATGCAGAAAGATTTAAGCAGGATAATCACTTAAGAAGAAATTTCACAATAAATTAATTCGCAAACTTCATGAAGTGATATTCATAGAATTCCGGGCACCATTATTTTCCACTGGTATTCATCCACCTTCTTTGTGTTCGTGAGGTAGAAGTAATTATGTTTCCACAATAACCAGGAGAGTTCTTGATGGGGGACCATCGGCCTGTAAAAAAGCGGGGCCCACTTTCGTCTATTCTCGCAGGAAGACTTGATCGGAGTGACGATCCGATCCCGCGGATGCGTCCAGATGCGTGTCGTGAACTTTTTTAATATATAACTTTGTTATTTTTGGTGGAGAAGATCCACAACAAGATTGCTGCAAAAAAAAAGCTTCTCGCTATGTGGTTAAAATGTAAAAAATTAGTGTGTTTAAAAGGGAAGAATTAGTGTGCTAGCACTTAGGGAGAATTGTGGGTAAAATTACCTGTAGCCCCATTCGTTGTCATACAAGGACATAAGTTTGACAAAGGAATCGTTCAAACCAATTCCATTCTTGGCATCAAAGATGCTAGACCTGTTATATATCAATCGCCACAGGTTATATAAACACAAGGACTATATAAACAAAGAAAAAACATGACAGAAATGTAAATGTACAGAGAGTAACACAACGGATACCTGTTGTCACCCAATAGAAAGGAAAAATTCCAAACAATGACATACTTCAATTCGTACAGAAAATGGAAAATTACTTCAAATTTTTCATCATTTGGTTAGATGAATATACCTTAGCTGCCCTGATTCTTGCCTTAGCAACACTTAACATCAGATTGGAGAAGAAAAATCATAAACATTCGTCATCAAGAGCATTTGTTCCCCGCTTTCCCAAGGTAAAGTGGCCCACTTCCCTCATCCCATGAAGGTCTCCTATAATCTTTCCTTTAAAATATGTAAACACTATCGCAAGACAAACCATATTCAAGCAAAATTCAGAAATCAAGAAGCAAGTGATGATGTAGTATATATGCAAGAGAGCAAGAAAGCAAATTCGCAAGTGAAATAAAAGACTATAGCATAAAAACTGCCTATGAAAGGTGTTCTCATACATTAGGTTGTTCATGCACATTGTATGGATTTTATAACATCCATGACATAGAAGGATAATCATTCCCACACCACAAAATAAAACCAACAAAAAACTATAGCATGTTAATTATTTCGTTGAAGGATGCATCATGCCCTCCGACTCTCCGTCTTCTAAAACATCATGTTAATCTCCGACCTATAAAATTTCAAATATTAGAAGTTTTTTTTAAAAAAATAGTAATTGAAAAGTACATTAAAAACAAACCTATCCAGTGCTAGATGGAATGGAATGATCATCAGTTTTATTCATTGTTGATGTTAATGGAATGCCAGCACGCTCTAAAAGCACTTGCATATTTTGTTGAACACGTGACATTTCATCAATTTGTGCTTTCATTTGAGCAATTTGAGAATCAAATTGAGATTACACCTCCTCTCGAATTTGCGTACGAATTGATTTTGAAACTTCCTCACTCGGTGGCTTGCTTACACCGGAACCCCATGTACGCACACGACCATGGCCATCCTCTCCCATGACCTTAACAAAGCAAGCTTCTTTATATTCTGCAGTGCGCTCCTCAGGTAACTTTTCATACAAGCTATTCACTTCATCCTGCATTATGAAAATACAGAATATTTTTTATTTCTTGTAATGAAAATCTATTATAATAAAAGGGAACTTACAATAATATCTTGAGATTCAAACTCAATCATGCCACGTTTGTCAGTTCACGTTCTTTTAAAAATACTAAGTCTATCCATTTCAACTCCCTCCATCTCCATCTAAAATATCAATATAATTTATAACATTAATCTCAAATGCATGTGTAATCATAAATACTTTTAGTTAATTAATTATCTTTTGTTGAATGGAGCAAAATGATGATCTGCCCATCCTATGATATCCTCCCTGACACTCACGGTTGCACTAATTTGTTGCCGATATAGACTTTATAGTATCTTGCCCCCAATACTGAACAAGTGTCCTCCACTGATCAGCAATAACCCGATCTGGGACAATAGATAAGCGCTCTTCATCTGTCTTATATATATTATCGTTATGAAGTTTAATGTAATGTTTCCATTCTCTCCATCTCTCTCCAATTATATGTAAACATTTAGTTCGAAACTCTGGAGGTGCATCTATATTATCCTACACTTACACAATAAGATAATTAGAATAAAACAATAATATCTATGTTTTTAACTTGTTAAAAAAAGCATACATGTACCTCCCGCCACAACCCATCAAGAACATCATAAGGGTAAATCATTCCATCGTGGATATGTTAGCGGTACTCTAAATCCATTCCTCGCTAGCAAACCAAGTTGTCCTACTAAAGGTTGCTCACACTTACCAATAGGCAACCCATGCTTATCAAAATCAATATGAAACTGCTCTCCTGTGCCCCATGTTGAAATGCCATTAGCTCCACCACGTCCTCTCTTGCTACTTTTAAAGTTTGAGTCATCTTCATAAAAAAGAAAATATTATATACCATACTTCTCATATAATTAAACAACACAATATTCAAGTACCTGCCGATGTAGTGGATATTGAATTAGATCCCGAATTTGGTGGGGCGGAGAGTGGTTGCATGGGTACGATCACCGGTTGCGAGAGGGATGGTACATGTATAGTGGTTGACTGGGATCCTGACGCCATATTTGTGGTGGGCGTAGAGAGCGATGATATTGGATGTTTAGTGGCTCGAAACAGTGACTTAATATTTGGGGTGGGAATAGAGGATGGGGGATGTGTAGTGGGATGGGAAATTGAATGTGTAGCGGTACGGTCAGCGGTTGCAAGTTGCATTTTTTCATTCATAGTTTGTCCTGCAGGCTTTTTCTTCCCCATTCCTACAAATTTCATTAGTATATCTCAATTATGACATTATCAACATCCAATAAATAAAAATGTGTGAGAAACCTTTAATAAACTAAATAAAAAAGTGTGTTACGGTATATTCATACCTTCAATTAAATAAAAAAAGAAACATTTAATCTTCAATTATGTCATTATCAACATCCACTTGTACATCATCAACCAACACTACACAGTCAACTCCATCTCTAACCCAATGAACATCATCATCACGTACATATATTCTTTCATCTAATTCTTGTTGACTTAGTGGTTCAACTTGAGGCACAAGCCGAGAAACATGGGATGAATCCTTGGAGTACATATCAAATGAATCTCTAATTGTCAGATGCATAACAACTTCCCAATCAAGTTCTAAAGGATCTTTGACATAACATACTTGTTCTGCTTGAGTGGCTAATATAAAAGGCTCATCTGTCACCTTGTTATGCTTATATAATAAATGATTGAAGTTCACATGGGTGAAATTAAACTCATCAATTTTTTGACCTACCAGAGGATCAATCCAATCACATTTAAATAAGATAAACTTAAATTCACTAGTATAATGAATCTCAATAACATCAGTTAACTTCCCATAGTAAGTGGGTTCTTATTCTTTGAACTAGCGTAGCTAATAGTGTTTGCTTTGAGCATCACGCCACTATTTTGTGTATTTCTCCTACTATCCATGTACTTTGTACGGAAACGGAATCCATTAATAAAATATCTGTTGTATCTCCATGCCCAATCACTTGGTCCTTCACTAAGATGCTTAATTTCATCTGATATATTTGTATCACTGGATTTGACCTACAAAAGTATGGATTTCAATTATTTCATAGATAATCATAATGCTTTAATAAAAATTTTGTTGAATATACTGACATGTTGTTTGAACCACAAATGAAATGATTCATTATGAACCTTGTCAATTTGATTTTTGGTTGCTCGAGGGAACTCCTTTCTTAGTTCTTTGATGTGTTTCCTATAATAAAATTCAGCATCATAGACAACTAATACAAAACATACTAAACTTGAATAAGTTCCTGAAACTCACTCTAAAAATATGGTAATTGCATCTGTGTTGAAAAGAACATGGCGATGCATTTGTGTCAACGTAACTTCATCAAGAAGCATTTTTTTCCCTCTCTTGAAAGGACGACCAGAAACATCACCTCCATCATAATTTCTACTTGGGCGGTTAGACTTTGTTTCCACTCCATCTAGGTATCTCTCACAGAAATTCATGCATTATTCCATAAGATAACCTTTAGCAATAGAACCTTCGGGATGAGCACGATTACGTACATATCTCTTAAGAGTCAGTAGATACCTAAATTAAAATATACATTATGTTAATAAAAAAAGGTAGAATATTGTCAAATACAAGCAAACATCATTGCTTTTCAATGGGATACATCCATCGAAATTGAACCGGGCCAGCAATGGCAGCTTCTTCAGCTAAATGGATAGTTAGATGCTCCATAATATCAAAAAATGAGGGTGGAAAAATCTTTTCAAGATGACATAGTGTGAGAACAATGCGTTCTTGCAAGGACTTTAAGTCAATAACTCTGTTACTTTTGGAGCACAATTGTCTATATAAATTGGATAACTCAATAAATACCTTGACAACATCTACCGGCAATGCTTTTCTAATGGATACTGGAAGGAATTGTTGCATAATTATATGCATGTCATGAATTTTAAGACCCCAAATATTTCTTTCTTTCAAATGAACACATCGAGAAATATTTGATGCATAACCATCAGGCACTTGGATACTTTTTAAAACTCTTAAGAAAATATCTTGATGTGTTTTATCCATTGTAAAGCGAGCTGGATACAATAAAGTCTTGCCAGATGCAATTAGTTGTGGGTGAAACATAGTGCGAATACCCATAACCTTTAAATCTTGTCTTGCCTTCAATCCATCCTTTGATTTCCCTGTAATGTCTAATAGGGTATATATCAAATTTTCTCCAACATTTTTCTCTTGGTGCATCACATCAATGGAATGACGTACTTGAAGAGACACCCAATATGATAATTCAAAAAAGATACTCTTTTTTTTCCAACCAAGCCTTTGTCCAAGATTACTTACTCGGTTACGCTCTTCCCTCTTCCTTTTTTTAAGGTCGTCTTTCTTGTACTCAGTAAGTACGCCATCCAACTGTGATAAAATGTCACTTTCCTTTAAGTTAGGAGGCTTATCTTCAAACTCTCTATGTCCATCAAAAGATACCTTATCTCTTCGAAACTTATGCCTGCAAGGTAACCAACGACGATGACCCAAGTAATAAAATTTTCTACCATTTTGCCAACCAATGAGATCTAGTTTGGTGATTACAATTTGCACAAGCACATTTACCTTTTGTACTCCATCCTGATAAATTGGAATATGCTGGATAATCATTAATTGCCCAGAGTAGTGCAGCACGAAGTGTAAACATTTCATTCTTTGATGCATCATATGTTATCATACCATAACCCCAAAGTTCATTCAACTCTTCAATCAACGGTTGAAGATAAACATCTATCTTATTACCTGGTCCCTTTGGTCCATCAATTAACACAACTAGGAAAAGGAAAGCTTGTGCCATACACAACCATGGTGGTAAATTATAAGGCATTAAAACTACTGGCCAAGTGCTATGAGTAATAGACATGGTTCTAAAAGTATTAAATCCATCAGATGCCAAACCAAGTCTAACATTGCGATGCTCAGCTGCAAATTCAGGAAAATCATTATCAAATTTTTTCCACTGAGGAGTGTCTGCAGGGTGTCGCATGATCCCATCATCTATGCGTTCTTCTGTATGCCATCGCATGAAATGTGCAGTTTTTGATGACATGAATAACCTTTTTAGCCTTGGCTTAATAGGAAAGTACCTTACTTGTTTTGAAGCAATTTTTGTAGTTGTGCATTGTACAATACATGAGTTTTCATTATATTTTTTATATCTTGATTCACCGCATATCTCACAATCATCAAGTGACAAATCATTTCCTATGAATAACATACAATTGTTAGGGCATGCATCCCAAGTCTCGTAAGAAAACCCCAAGTCTTTAGTGATTTTTTGAGCTTCATAATAAGACTTTGGTAGGTTTATGTTAGGAAATGCATCAATTAGAGATTCTAACAACCAAGTGAATGATACATCTGTCCATCCATGCATTGTTTTCCCCTGTAGTAACCTAACCACGAAAGACAATGATGTATATTTAGCACAATCAGGGTACAATGGACACTCTGCATCTTCAATAAGTTTTCTAAATTTTGCATCTCCTGTTGTAAAATCATTTATTGGATTATTTGATGTATGTGGATCTTCATGCAAGCTAACATCAATTGAAGGAATGCCAGCTGCCTCATGTATCATTCCAATCATATCGTCACTCAAATTTACATGATGATTAATTGAGCAATCTCCACTATAATTTTGTGAATGACATGACTCCCCATGAAAACTCCATATCTTGTACTTTTTTAGAAACCCATGAATAATTATATGCTCACGTGCAATAGTTCTCTCTACAAGATAACGGTTGGTACATTTCTTGCAAGGACAGTAAATCCTACTCTCATAACTACTTGAATTGTTTTCATATGCATAATCCAAAAATTTGTCAACGCCTTCAATATATTCATCTGAAACTCTATTTTGCAAATCAATCCAACTCTTGTCCATGTTATATGGTAGAGTTACCTACATAAAAGCTCATAATAAGTGATTTACAATGAGAGAAGACTATAAAATTGAAATCAGCAAAACATGAGTAGTGAGAGTTTCACTTCAAAGAATAAATCAATTAAGCCAAAACAAAATTTTAAACATGGATTTTTTTTAATTGTCATAAAAGATTAAAAAAATAAATATCTCCTAAAACTCATATACACAATCATTACAAAGAATCTCGAGTAGCTTCACAACAATCTATAAAATTGAGCAGCTCATTTTTAAGTTTGTATAAAATTGGAACCGGCAAGCTCACTTGTTTGTGGACATGCAGCGGTATCATACGCAGCCATTTCACAACATTATCCAAAATTTATCATACGCATACCATAGTCTAGTGACTAACACACACACACACACACACACACACTCTCTCTCTCTCTCTCTATATATATATATATATATATCCTTCAATACCTAACAAGTGTTTTCCTTCCAAACATCAAAGCGCAATTTGAATTCTTTAGTACCACAATGCATAAGTAGACAAGATTTTTTGGTACGAGCACAGGTCATATTATAATTTATAGCAAGTAGAGTTTTGAATATGTATGAAAACAAATGTGAAGTGCATCAAATTTCACATTATCTAGCAGGCAGGCCATTACAAAAATCCCATCCTTTATGAGATAAAGATCGTAAGCAATAAGTGAAAGTGAAATGTGAGACTAAGAAATGATTTTGTTGGAGGAACCAACTCATTCAAAGTAATACAACCCCTCATTCTTGTGATCTATGCCAAAAATGTCTTTCTCATAAATTTCTTGAAACAGACAGTAGGGAAAAATTTGATTTTGCATTCATAGTATAAGTTAAACTAACATATAATAAATTTATAGATAATTTAGGAACATACAAGATATTATGGAGGGCAAGTGAGGCAGGGTGGGGATGTGTAGGTGAACCTCTAGACTATGCAAACCCTAAGTGTAGTGCCGGAGAAATCCTAACCAAACTAGATTGATGCATATGGAGATAGATCCGATAAAGTAAAAATATAATAATTTCTTGCATAGAACCCATACAACTAGTAGAAGCGTTTACTTGCAGGCCGAGTAATTTGCACGCCTACAACTTGCACGCCGACGCCGAGCTATCGTGAGGGAGAGGACTGGTGGTCGACATAAATAGCGAGGTTGCAGGGGGCCGTCGGCCGGCTGAAAAACAGAGTTGCAGGGACGTTGGTCGCCGGTCGTCGGTCGTCGGTCGGCAGAACAGGCGAGTCGATCTCACGGTCGGCAGAAATGGGGGAGATTAATGGCTGAGGTTTAGGGTTAGAAAAGATGCGAGTAGAGAGGAGAGGAAATGAGTCAGAAAATTTTTCTTGTAGGGGCTCGTCGGAGAACAGAGGGGGCTCGCCGGAGAACAGAGAAGGCTCGACTAGTGAGGGGACGACGGAGCTCCTTGCGGGAATGGCGAAAGAGTGGCGGCTGAAATCAGGCTCGATTTGCACATGCATGCCCTAATATCAATTAACCAGTATATAATAATTATATATATGAGTTTCTTTTATTACAATATAATCTATTCCTATTAGCCACGAATTTTTGATTGTCGTGGCTAATGTTTTATTTTTAGCCACGATTTGAGTAAGGCCGTGGCTAATAGTTGTTCATTAGCCACGAATAAAGAGCCGTGGCTAATACTTGGTTATTAGCCACAAATTTGAATCCGTGGCAAAAAAACCGTGGCTAAAAGCCAATTTTCTAGTAGTGAAAGTCCCTTTTGAATGCTAAAACAGTACTTTCTTGTTTTAGTTTAGTTAACATTCCTGCGGGTCTAACATTTTTTGATGGGCCAAAATGTTTTTTAATTGCATCAACGAAAAGAGAAAATGACAGTGTCGGGTGATCCCTTAAAGTGGCCTGATAGCACTTTGAGGCTAGTTTGTCTAAATGCATTGATGCGATTAATAAATAGTCTTGGCTCCTAATATTGTTGTATTCAAAATAATTTCTTAATACATAGAGCCAGTAAGTGGGATCGCCCTCTGAAAATCTAGGGCAAGAAATATCAAGATTACCAGGGCATTCAGAAACAACCTGAGTTCCAGCTTGTATTGGCGCGGGTCCGAGAATTCCATTGGATGATTGTGCTGGCTGGACTTCGGGTGATCGTTCCTTGTTTCGTATTTCTTCCACTTCAATTTGCTGTTGTTGGCCATACGCGTTCCCCTTGCCCATGATCTCATGTAAATTCTGGAATTGGTTCATCATATCTTGCCAGAGGGTTGCGATCTGATCCGCAAGATCTGTTGTGTGATCACGATTCTCCAGAATTTGTCGGGCCAAAAGATTTTCCTTGGTCTGCAATTCAGTGGTGAACTGCTGTTGGATCTGTATGGCATGTTGACTCTTCTCCTGATGGAGTTCCTCGATTTGATTGGATCGAACATCTTGCTCTATCTGTAATGCATTCTTGACCATGACGATGGAACATAATCCATCGCCCATTATGAATTGGCGGATCTCGACAGATCTCAAGGAGAGCACCAAAATATAGCAATCCGTCGGCGGGGTCGTACAAAGATCTTAGAAGAAAGCCAGGGGAGGGTGTCCAGAGTTGAGAGAGAAGAAGTTGAGAGAAAGAAATAGAGAAGAAACATTTATTAAAATCATCCTTATCCTATTACAAACAATAATGGGTATATATAATAAGTTCCCATCCATGGTCAATTTGACCGTTACTTATAAGACCGTTACAATCTAATTAATTACAATTATGAAGATTCATTATTCTAATTATAAAGGGACAATCAGATTGAATCATAGGCGTTGAATGGATCCTGCACCATTGATGTAATAGATGGCTGGAGGTCAATGATGAGAATAGTGCATTGATTCTGATCGTTTGATTGGGTTAAGGCGGGATGATTCCTGACCGCTGGATAGATGTTGTAACTTTGAGACCGTTGGATCCCCAACCCTAACAACGATGCTCCTCCAATCAAGTGCCAAGTCACCACCTTCGCCACTGCTGCCACCTGGACTTTCTGACGGGATTGCATCAATCCAACCACCCTTCAGACGGACCATGCCTACAAGGAACCAAATGAGAAAAATGCTGTCGGAAGGGCACCAATTAAAAATTCCCATGAGTGAACAGAATCATTTAGCCACTGGACTTGAACTTGAGTAATAATTTTTTCCTTTGCAGAATTTGTCTGCCTAGAACGCACACCGGCTCAATCAATAGCACTGGCTCAATCAATAGATTACTATTTATATTCATGACAGTAGACAACGACAGATGTGGGCCTGGATGGTTGCCAAAATGCTCAAAGTTGTGAAATATGTTATGTATTGTGAGTTTTTGCATCTGTCGACAGATCTAACCTGTAAGCCACTACCGCTATCATCTTAATCACTTGGAAAGTTCCAAAAAAAATGGGGAGACAACTTGTAAAAACCGTGTGGTCGCATGCTAGTTTGCTTGTACGGTTGCATATGGTTAACTCTGAGTGTTTTCTCACGCCTTTTCCCATCCGCCATATTCTTCATCATGTTTTGTGCTTTAGCCAATTTGAATTTTAGCACCATAATCACTTGTTCCCGAGCAGCTAAGGAACGGTCAAACTCCCCACATTTATTGAACCTTCGGCATATGTCGGAGGCAGGACAGGTTCTTGCCCATACACAATCTCAGATGGGGCCAGTTAACGGGAAGAATGGAACTTTGTATTGCACTAGTACTCAGCCAAAGGGAGCCAAAGAACCCAGTTGTATGGCCATTCGAAACACATGCATTGTAGGTAGTTTTCCACGCACCAATTAGCCTTCTATGTTTGGCTATCGGTTTGCGGGTGATACATCAATGCGAGCTTCAATTGCACCCGCAGTAGCTGAAAAACTTCTTGCCAAAAGTCGCTGATGAAAATGACATCACGATCACTAGTG
This sequence comes from Platanthera zijinensis, assembly GCA_039513925.1. Lineage (NCBI taxonomy): Eukaryota > Viridiplantae > Streptophyta > Magnoliopsida > Asparagales > Orchidaceae > Platanthera > Platanthera zijinensis. Next base: position 86,639,947 of record CM077090.1, on the reverse strand, counting down.
ATGGACGATGGCAAGCAATGCAATTAGAAGCCAGGATTTAAAATGCCTAAGCTATCACCTCTGCCATATAAGGATCTGCCACCACGACAAAATGATCATGCTTACGTAGGCGATCCACCACTATTATGATTGTGGACTTACCTAAAAAGTCCATTCATAAAATCTAAGGTTATATCTTGACAAATCCTCTTAGAAACTGGTAGAGGTTGTAACAATCCGACAGGTTTTTGATTATCCCCTTTACAATGTTGGTGCACAACACACTACTTAATGTAGTGTGTTATGCACCAACATTGTAAAGGGAATTTGAGGCACAACACACTACAAGACAAAAACAAGAGCCAAGAGTTCCTTCTCATTGGTTGATAAGACATAATTCATCATCCCCAAAGCCTTGCTAAAAAATACACAGGACGTCCTTCCTGAGTTAACATTGCTCCCACCCTTGTATCTGAGGCATCTATTTCAACGCGAAATGGTTGAGAGATATCACATAGACACAAAACCGGCGGCTGAGTCATCACCTGTTTCAACCTATTAAAAGTAGCGTCTGCCTCATTAGACCATTGAAATTTTCCCTTCTTCAGAAGATATGTCAACGATTGAGTAATTAAACCATAATGCCGAATGAATCTTTGATAGTATCTCGTAAGTCCTAAAAATCCCCGTAATTTCTAAAGGGAATTTGCAGTTGGCCAAGTTAACCTTGCTGTGATCTTCACCAGATCAGTGGCCACGCCATCCTGGGAAAGAATAGGTCCCAAGTAATGGATTTGTTGCATACGAAATTGGCATTTGCTCTCCTTCAGGAAGAGTTGGTACCTCCACAAAGTTGAGAAGGCAAAATGAAGGTGTTTAATGTGGTCCTTCCAAGACTTACTAAAAATGAGATTGTCGCCTAAAAACAATGATGAATTTGCGCAATGCCTCCTGGAAAACCATATTCATCAAATCTTGGAAGGTTTTCAGTACATTTGTCAGCCCAAAGGGCATGAGCCTGAACTCATAATGACAATCTTGGATGCGAAAGGCAATTTTCTGAATGTTTGCTTCCACCATCCTAACATGATGATATCTTGCTCGCAGACCTAGTTTGGAGAAAAACTATGAGCCATAGAGTTCATCAATGGGGTTACCAATAACCTGAATAGGGAATTTATCCTCAATGGTCTGTCGGTTCAGGTGTTGTTGATCAACAAATCACCCCTATATCTAGCATCTCTTGGATTAATTTTTCAGTAACATCCTTCTGCAGAGCGGGGTATCTAGATGGACATATGCTAATTTTTACTGAGTCATCGTTTAGAAACATACAGCGGTCATGTGCTCTCTTTGGTGAAAGTGACTTTAGCTCACTAAATACATCCTAGAAGCCATTGAGCAAAAACCACAACTTCTATTGCTCAATTTCTTCTAACTGGAGGTCGTAAAACTGTCCATAGGAATCACAAAATGCAGAAGCGGGCATAATAGATGGTAGCTTCTACACTGAATAAACTATCATCATACTCAATTGATGTTCCTTTTCCAATAGCTTTTGCATTCGGAGTTGCCCCACAAACATTTATGTGCTGCCTGTCGAACCCCGTAGAGAAACTTTTTCCCCTGTCTAGAGAATTCCATCTTGTGATTACGAAGAATCTTAGCTCACAACTCCGAAGGTAATCAACCATTGTATATCAGGGACAACCTCAGAGCTTCCCAATGGCAATACTAACATATTAGAGGTAAAGTATATACCCTGCAACCTTGAGAGAACTGGATAATCGCTTACCATCTAAAATGGCCACTATAAACACGAGAATGGATGTGAGATCACATTGCAAGCATTCAGCTGCCCCTTCATCCAAGAATTTATGCGTGCCTCCAGTGTCAATGAAAACATTATTGGGGTGGCCATTGTAAGAAATCATTAAACGCATGGTATGAAATGAAGGAAATCCAGTATGAGCATAGCCAGAAACCTGAGGCACTGGAGGATCAGTGTCTTGCTCAGAGACTAACAAAGAGTCGGCATTCTCCTCCATCGCTAAGATGTCTTCCTTCCTATCATCTGACACCACCTCTAAAAGATAGGACTAGTTGTGACTAAACATTTAAAGCCCAGAGTATATTTAGATTCACACCAAAAACACAATCCCTTTCCCCGCTTTTTCTTCCATTTCAGAAGAAGTTAACCGCCTAGAATTTTGTGGAGAACAAATTTTTATGCAGAAATTTTAGGTGGAGGGATTTTGTTAGTCGGCAAGTCCACCCGCAGACAGATCAAGAACCTCTTCTAACCCACGGCTAGGTAGTATTCCTAAATATGTGCCAGAGAAAACACTTCATGCAATAATTTAGGTTGGAACATACGAATGACAACAGGATTTAGAAGAACATCAAACTCATTAAGGCCTTCAACCACTAAGGCCTGATCTCAGCACCTAAATTATGTTAATGTATATGTGGACAATTAACGGGTTCGGAGGCTTAACGGGTCGGTTCGGATATACGGATATCCAATACCGAAAGATACTCCTAGAGTTTGCCTATTTATACCCACCTAGGTGCAACAGATAGGTGATTCTACCTTGATCACCATCCGGAATGCTTCGAGCGACGCTATCATTCTCGAAGCGACGCCCTAGCCGCTTGTATTCCCGCAGTCGTGGTTTTCGTTTTCTGGAACTTTTTCGGTGGCTGCTGGACGCAATCCGGAGGAAGAAAGATAATTTCTAGCGCCGCCACTGGGTGATCGGGATAGGAAAAGGAAAAGAAATTTCCGCCACCGTCGCTTGTTTTTCTGCTGCCGACAGAAAGAGAAGTATTTGGCAAGTTATTCCAATCTTGATTTAGTACCGATCTTGTTGTCGGTAGTGGAGGAAAACCTGTAGATCTGTTATCTATATATAGAAAAAAGGAGGATATCTTTAGGGACTTTTGGCACTTTGCACCCCACAAATAGAGTGGTTTGGCACTTTGCACCCTGATTATTTAGTTTTGGCACATTGCACCCTCTAAACCTATTAATATAACATTCTGCACCCTAGGTTTTTTTTTCCTGTTTTTTCCCCGTTTTTAATCAAAAATTGGATGGTATTTTGGTCATGCTTAAAGACTTCATTTGCGGATGGAAAGGGAGAGGGAACAACCTTGACCACCGATCAAACTAGAGGAGGGGGCCGACGGATCGAAAGAGCACGTTTCTCAATGGCGGGCGGAATCAGACACGGAAAACGCGCGGCGTGCCATTTGTTTACCCGCCGTGCGTTTGCGTCTGCACCCGCCACCGGCGTGAAAACGCCAAGCCAAACAAAGCCAAACTCAATGGACTGTTTTTTCTTATTAAAAGACCATTTATAAATCACGTGATATCACCTCACCGCAGTTTTCTTATTAGGAGACCATTTTGAGTACTTTGGGAGGGCATGCGATTTCAACTCTTCTTCAGCGTGAAGACAAGAATTGTGGTCTTTTCTACTTGGTAGTGAGGCGAGCAACAGATAGGCAACTGCCCACTGAGCCTAGAAATTCCACCATAGAGAACGGGTAGTGTTTACCAACGTGAGAAAGCCCTGCGTCATCGGACTTGCCAACAACAGCCTTAGGTCTTCCCGCAAACCTTCATAAAATCAGTTGATCTTCCTTTCCTCATGAATAAATGAGGCTCCTGCGTACCACCCCAACCTAGTGAATTCATGCAAGTAGTCGTCCACCAAACTCTCGCAATGAGTTAGCCTCTTGAATTTGTTTTCCATCGCAATTCTTTGCGCAAAAATGAGATACCGTGTAAGGAATAGTCTCGAAAATTCCACCATCGAGATCTCAGACAGTAGCCTGCCTGCAATCTGATGCAACTCTAGGTTGACCCACCATAGTCTTGCCTCTCCATCAAATAGGAAAGTAGATAGCGTGACTTTCTGCCTTTCTTCCGTCTCTTTTGCAGTCAAGATTCTCTTCACTTGTGAGAGCCAATCCTCGGCTTGAGTCGGGGATCCCATTCCCGTAAACGTAGGTGGATTGAAGCTCATAAAGTGCTTCAGTTGCTTCTCTATTGCTCGCCTCTGCCAAAGGCTCAGTGGGCAGTTGCCTCACTGCCACTGTCTTAACGCTGGTGCACACGGCCAGGGCACACCCTCCTTTTTCTTCGGATCTTCAAGCAGAGTTGCGGAGTGCGGAGGGCTGTCGGGGGACGGGGCCAAGTGGCCAACTGGAGGTTGGGCTGCTGCCTGTTGGTGGTACTAGTCGGTACTCAGGAGTCGGCCGTCGGGACAACGGCAGGGGGTCGACCGGTCGAGGTGGGTCGATTGCAGAAAGCCGATGAAAAGTGGTCGGTGGGATTCGGCCGTTGGGACTCGAGAGTCGGTCGTCGAGCTACTGCCTGCTGGTGGTCGGGATCAAGAGAGAGAGAGACAGGGGCGAGATTGCGAGAAGACAGTCGGTCGTCGGGCTGCTCTAATCTGATCGGGAGGGAGATAGGATAGGGTTTAATTATTTAGAGTTATATTATATTATATAATTTATAAACATAATACATTAATTTCAAAATTCAAGGGGGGGGGGGGGGGGGGGCTCGAGCCCCCCTTGCCCCCACCTGGATCCTCCACTAGTCGTCATGATCGATGTCTTCGCCGCCATCGTAGTCATCACCGCAATCGTTGCCGCCACCATCGTCGTCATCACCGCCGCAGTTGCCGTCATATCACCGCTGCTGTTGCCGTAACATCTTGACTGTTTTAGTTTTATAAATATGAATATATGATTGCTGCAAGAACAATCTTGACAAATTAACACTCGCTATTCTTGAACATTTACCTACTGTAATATTGTATGTTCATGATCTCTCGGGAGAATGTGAGATCTCACCAGCCGATCAGGTATCATTGACTCATTGTTATTAGTCTCATCATGCAACCTCATTGTAAAGGATTACAATAACTTATATGGGACATGTGCATTGTTTGATGGAGGAATTTGGCTGGACTAATTTTGTTTTTAAACAGAGTGATCTGATCATCATACAAAAATTGTCTTTCCAGGCTGGCCAGTGTCATTTTATACTTTTAAAATCTACATGAACCAAAAAATGATAACTACTGTTCTCTCAGCTCAACTAAAATTAAACACCCAAATTAAATTTCGAAGCCCTAATTTAATTCTACCGAACCAAATTTTAAGGGATATTTATATAAAACTACTTAGATTTTGATGTAAACAAACAATTAGTTTGATACTTCTGAATATCTGCGCTACTTCAGGAGCAAGGGAGAGAATGATGGTAAAAGGGCTGCTGTAAATTTGGCGCCGGGTAAACCCTAAATCCTGAATTTCAACATAATGCCAATATGACCAAAATTCTCTGCTTAATTCTGATTAAAAACACGAAAAAAATAAGAAAAAGAAGCTAGGGTGCAAAATGCCATATTAGTGGCTTTAGAGGGTGCAATGTGCCAAAAATAAATAATTAGGGTGCAAAGTGCCAAACTCCCATATTTGAGAGGTGCAAAGTGCCAAAAGTCATATCTTAGCGTCTTTCTCCTATGCAATTTCTTGTTTTCTATCCAAATTTAGTCATCAATAAGTAATAAAAAGAGTGGGGATCTGCTATTCTTCCTTGTGGCCACTTGACTGAATAGAGTGAGGGAGATCAAAGATCTGCTCCATCACCGATCTTCAAATCAACGATGTCTTGGGGCTGGACACAAAATGTTTTATCATCCTCCAAGAAGGACTTCATCTTAATAAATTCCGGAGTCAGATCTTTGTGTCTAGCCAAGTATTGCCGCATAATCTTGTTTTTTGTGTGTGGAATTTTGCTGTGGAGTCTCTTGTTGAAATCTCTTGCTCTTGCAAAAGGAGTTCCTTTTATTTATGTTGATTAAGGGCCTGTTTGGGAGGGCTTTCTAGCTCCTTTTCATTTTCTAGAAAGCGCCACCGCATATAATAAACCGTTTGAAATGTCTACCGGTGGGAAAAGCTACAACCAAAAACTCATTTTTCTCCTCTATTTGAAAAGTCAATAGCCTCCTACTTTTCAACTTTTCGAAAAGTAATTTCTCATTCCAATACACAGTTTATGCTATGAAAACATTTTACTCCTCTGGATCCAGTTCGACAACACTGCGAAAACACTAGCCTTTCTCTAGATGAATATTTCGCTCGGGCGCGATTTTTTCGCACGGGGCGATTTTTTCGCCCTAGCGCGAATTTTTCGCCCGGGCGCGGAAATTTTCGCCAGTGCGCGAATTTTTCTCCCGGGCGTGAATTTTCTGTCGCGGCGCGAATTTTTCGCCCAGGCGCGGAATATTTCGCCCGGGCGACATTCTTTCGCCCTTGCGCGAATTTTGCACCCGGGCGCAATTTTTTTCACTCGGGCGCGAATTTTTTCTCCCGGCACAAAATTTCGTCGGGGCGCGAATTTTTTGTCGGGGCGCGAATTTTTGGCCCGGTCGCGAATTTTTCGCCCGGACGCGAATATTTCGCCCGGGCGCGATTTTTTCGCCCGGGCGCGGAATTTTTCGCCCGGGCGACATTCTTTCGCCTGGGCGCGAATTTTTCACCCTGGCGCAATTTTTTTCACCCGGGCGAAAATCTTTTCTCCCGGTGCGAATTTCCCCCCTGACGCGAATTTTTCACCCGGGCGCGAATTTTTTCGCCCGGGCGCGAATTGTTCACCCAAGCGCTGTTTTTTCGCCCGGGAGTAGTTTTTTCCCCGGGCGCGGTTTTTTCGCCCGGGAGCAGTTTTTTTCCACTAGACGCAATTTTTTGCCCGAGCGCAGTTTTTTCGCCCGATCGCTATTTTTTCACTCGTGCTTGATGTTTTCGCCCGGGCGCGAATATTTCGCCCGGGCGCGAATATTTCGCCCGGACGCCAATATTTTTCCCGGACGCGCAGTTTTTGAGCGATGTTTTCGCCCTGGCGCGAAATTTTTGATCGGACGCGAAATTTTCGTCCGTCCGGAAAATTCACGCTCGAGCGAAAAATGTGCGTAATTTTAATAAAAAAGTCACTACAACAGAGATTTGTCAATCAGTTTATAAAATGCTCCTTTTTGAAAATCTCTGCAAAAGAAGTTCACCCAAACGGATCTCCTTTTGCAATATATATTTTTCAAAAGCTCATTTTCCCACCTTCCTTTTGCTACCACTCCTTTTCCTTTCTGAAAAGCCCTCCCAAACAGAGCCTAAGAAAGAGGTGTTTCAGTTGAACCTTGATCTGAGCAGTGACTAGAACAAGTGGCTGGTTCTCTCCTATCTTCTTGCCCGGAATACAGATCTTCTGAGTTTTGGAGTGAAGATCTTGGCAGAACTTTGAGTGTTTGGCGTGAAGATCTGAAAATCTAGATCTGTCATGTTTTCTGCTTCTGCTGAGCATCAGTGAACGGAATTTCCAAAGATTTTGTGGAATCTCTTGCTTTTTATCGAGCATTGTCGCTTGGAGAAGGCGTGCTTCTCAGAAGACGCACTGTGTTTTAGTTGAATTTGCTAATCGAGTATAATCTCCGGCGACCGCGTTCAGCTGGAGAGGAGCAAATGTTTTTTTTGTGGATTGGATCTGAAGTGGACTGAATTGACTTTACTTGGATCTGGTGATATTTTTTTTCAGTTTGCGTTCTCACTTTTTTATAAAAAAAGTTGTTGAAACGTAGCACTTATGGTAAAGTAAAATTGCAGTCTTTTAGTCCTACTGATTTTCATGGTCGAAAACTTCACGTTCAACTTGACTTAAAAATTAGGAGATTTACCACAAATTGCTCAGTGATTTCACCACTATCCGAGAGGATGTGTACGAATATCTGTAAAACAAAGACGAGGATTTTTGTAGGGATTACCTTTTAAATTTCCTGAATCCTCGTCCTACATTGACCTTAAGCAAGCTGCCACATCTTCAAGTATAAAATGGACAGACTGAAGGAAAAAAGGGGAGCCTCACAGAATACTGCAAACATGTTGGTCTTCTGAGTGGTGGCTGGACAACACTGCTACCTTTGTCCTCTCCTCAGGTATATTTTTTTAGAAAATATTAAATTTATTTCTGTACTAGCTGCTTATTTAGTGTCAATTAGTTTACTTTGTGATGCTGGTATGTTTTCTTTTATTTTCTCTAGCGGCAGAGTAACATTGTTAGTTAACTCATACTATTTTGTATGTGCAAACGTCCAAAATAGAATGTACCGACTAAGTTTAGCAAACAAGATAGCTCCACAAGTTCAATTAAACTTAGTTAGTGATGTAGGCCTCTACCGTAGACGCACTAAGGACTAGGGGAATAAAGCGGACGCCTCACTAACTCCACTATTGCACTCACAAAAGCTTTAACCGCAGCGCACTCGCAAGCAAAATACCTTAGTTTATCAACGCACGGTAGCCACACCGTTGAAAGGTTGAACAAACGACTATTGGTCGATGTTCTCCGAAGGCAAAGGGACCCACCTGGTCCGGACAAGCGAGGTTGTACCAAAAGAGTCTACCAAAAAGTGCGATCGAGAAATGGTAGTTCTCTCCCAACAAAACTACGGGGTTCGCCAAACCCTTTCGGAAAAACAACACGATTAAGAGAGGTGCAAATCAAAAGGAAAACCATGAAGAATCTAACGATTCAAATCCAACGCAAAAATTGTTCCAACCACTAGAATACCAAGAGGGAATCACACTTGAGTTGAGAGGTTCGTTACCCAAGTCGGAATAGATGATTCCGACTACCTTCAAAGGATCACTCTTCCGCGGTTCCGCCGGAGTTGCGCCGGATGGAGAGATAGTTTGTCCTCCTTGGCCGCTTCACACCGGTACCCAGATTCCACGTCGGAGAAGGAAACCTCTTCTCGGATAGCACTCCAAGAGGAGAAGAGGGGCCGGCTTCCTTGTTCTTCAAGGTGGTGCTCGGGTGGTGGAGCTATGGTGGTCGGCCGGCTATGGAGGTGGGGCTCGGGTTGTGTAGTAGGAGGAGAGGAGGCGACTAAGGGAGAGGGTGGAGTAGGGCGGCCGGATTTGGGGAAGGTTGAGGAGGGTGGTGGCGGATTGGAAGAGGAAGGGGATGAATTGGTTGGCCGAATGGGGAGAGGGAGAGAGAGAAGGAGGGGGCAACTAAGAGAGGTAGAGAGAGAGGGAGAATAATAGGAAAGATTAGGGTTTAAGTTTTCTTCATTCACTAAAGCATAGACAAAACACTACATGCCTATATATAGGCTTAACTCCAAGTCTTGGCTATATGTAGCCAAAATTAAAATGACACACTCCAAGGCTACATGCAGCCCAAATAAAAATAATATACTCCAAATAAACAATTAAAACATGCTAAAAGAAAAATGCTCTCAAGCTAAGAAATAGAAGAAGTGCAACTAGATATTTGTCTTGCGCCGAGGGCGGAGATTGTAGCGTTGCTCCATACGAACGCCATGGCGACGCGAGTCCTTTGTTGGAGACGAAGGAGGGTCGTCTGTTAGCGTGCCGTCATCAACAACTTGGGGGCCGTCGTCTCCACCAATCCTCCCCCGCTTGAAAGGACTCATCACCGATGATTTGGCTTGAAGATACCGTCGTAGAAGAACACCATCCAACAGAGCGACCTCCGCTTCCGGAAGCCAAGAGTCATCAGAGGCGGGGCGATCAGGCCAACGAATCAAGTAGTGGCGCACATCGCCATCTGCAGTGGGAAACACATCATCCTGGAGAATCCTGTCTGGTAAAAACGCTGTCTTGGCAAACCTGGGAAAAGCATTAGGCAGCAAAGGGGGAAAATCTATATCATCAACATTTAGTGTACCTCCGTTGGAGACCGGCGGAGAGAGAGATCCCTTACCCCACTCAACCCCATACCCATGAGAATCTGTAGTGGAACTAAAAGGACAGGAAGATAATTCTAGTAGCGGAGCAATATATGGCGTTAAATCTGAAACATTAAAAACAGGAGAAATACCCCAATCAGTTGGTAATTCCAAAAGAAATGCATTGTCTCCTAACCTCTTTAAAGTCCGAAAAGGTCCCGCTCGCCGATCCGCTAACTTTTTTAAGGTGCCCGTAGGCAACCGTTCAGGGATGAGACGCACCATGACTAAATCGCCTACTCTCAAGTGAGACACTCTCTTATGTGCATTGGCATTAACTTGATAAGATGCGTATTGAGTGGTAAGCGTTTCATTTATGTGCTTGTGCAGATCATGGATGTGAGAGGCAAAAATCCTGTGCAAATTGACTTGACTTAAAAGATGGCGGTAATGGAATCAAGTCAAGTGGCACGGGTGCTTTATAACCATGCACAATCTCATTGGGGAACAAACCCGTGGACCTATTTTTGGAATTATTATACGCTAACTGAGCATGAGGGAGGATAAGGTCCCATGTACCCTTGTGGTCTCCAACAAGGCATAAAGAGCAAACTACCTAAACTTCTATTTACAACTTCGGTTTGCCCATCCGTCTGCGGGTGGTAAGCTGAAGAGAATAGTAGTTTGGTGCCCATAATCCTCCACAGGGTCTTCCAAAAATAACTAGTAAACTTCATATCCCTATCAGTAACTATAGATTTTGGGACGCCACGATGGCCAACTACCTCTTTAAAATACAATTGTGCAACGTGTGACGCATCGTTGGTTTTATTGCACGCGATAAAATAGGCCATTTTGGAGAAACGGTCTACAACAACTAAGATAGAGTCGTGACGTCTAAATGTGATTGGGAGGCCGAGAATGAAAACCATGCTAATGTCTTCCCAAGGGATAGAAAGAATCGGAAGAGGGGTATAAAGCCCCGCATTTGTTTTGTTCCCCTTAGCCAATTGGCACGCTCGACGACTTCCCACGATTTTACTAACCATGGCCTTAAGACCAGGCCAATAGAACTTATCTTCAACTAACGTGATCGTCTTGTCACGGCCGAAATGTCCACCTAGTCCTCCGCTATGCAGTTCCCACACTATGAAGTGCCGTAGGGAGGAACGAGGGATGCATAGCTTCACATGGTTAAATAAATAACCGTCACGAATATAAAAAGAAGTAATGGTTGTAGGCAAGTCGTCCTGAGTGGTGAGATAAATATCCTTGAAATCTGGACAGTGGACGTATTCATCCTTAATCATATCGAAGACCTTAACTTCTAGCGTGGATAATAATAACGAAACACGACTGAGAGCCTCGGCTACGCGGTTGAGAGTTCCCTTAAGGTGCTTGATAATGAAAGTGTACTCCTGGAGATAGGAGACCCACTTGGCATGCCTAGGACTAACCTTAGTTTGAGAGTTAATAAATCTTAGTGCTTCATGATCGGACTGGATGACAAACTCCTTAGGAAGTAAATAATGCCGCCAATGTTGGAGGCATCTAATGACCGCGTAAACTCCCGATCGTAATTGGAATAATTTAATTTTGAACCCGCCAATTTCTCGCTAAAATACCCCACAGGGTGGCCTTCCTGGCTCAATACTCCGCCAATTCCCACTCCTGACACATCACATGACAACTCGAAAACTTTGGTAAAATCCGGTAGTCGCAAGAGGGGGGCTTCTGACATGCGCGCTTTAATTAATTGGAACGCTCTAGCAGCCGAGTTCGTCCATGTAAATTCACCCTTTTTCATGCACTCGGTGATGGGGGCCATAATTCCACTAAATTCCTTAATAAATCTCTGTTAGAAAGTAGCGAGCCCGTGAAAACTCCTAACATCCCGAATGTTGGCGGGCTCGGGCAAATCTCTAATGGCTTGCACCTTCTTGGGATCTACATGAATCCCCTTCGAACTAACGATATACCCGAGGAACTCAACCGAGGACACATGAAAAGTGCATTTCTTAATATTCACGAACAACTTCTCCGACCTCAACGTGATAAGGATGGTTTTTAAATGTGACTCGTGATCGATCGTGGAGGTGCTAAAAACCAAGATGTCGTCAAAATATACCACGATGAATTCTCCCATATAGGGTTGGAAGACATGGGTCATCATCCTCGAAAACGTGCTCGGCGCATTGAAAAGCCCAAACGGCATAACTAACCACTCGTAGAGCCCTTCCTTAGACTTAAATGTTGTTTTCCACTCGTCCCCTTCCCTAATTCGGATCTGATGGTAGCCACTCCTAAGGTCCAATTTCGAGAATATCGTGGCACCGACTAGCATGTCCAATAAATCGTCCAAGCGAGGGATGGGAAACCGGTACTTAATAGAGATCTTATTTATGGCTCTACTATCCATGCACATCCTCCAAGAGCCGTCTTTCTTGGGGGCAAGTAAGGCGGGAACGACACACGGACTCATGCTGTGGCGAATAAAACCCTTTTGTAATAAGTCCGAAATCTGTGTTTGCAACTCTAAGTGTGCGGAGGGGTTTAGACGATAATGCGGGAGGTTTGGCAATGAGGAGCCCGGAATGAAATCAATGACATGCTGGATATCCCGCATGGAGGGTAACTCAGACGGTAGCTCGTCCGGGTACACGTCCATAAACTCATCTAAGAGTTTTCTCAGTGCCAGCGGCAAATTCTCAAACGTTGCCGCATCTTCCTTAACTTGCAGACACACTAAAGCATAGAGGACACCGTCTACAAAGGTAGTACGCCTCAATTCTTTCTTCCCAATCAGACTCAACGTTTTCTTCTCGACCGGGACGACCGTGTCCTTAGAGGGGACCGAAAGATCCTTTGGCGGAGCGGGTTTAAAGATAATGGTTCGGCCATTAAATTTAAACTCGTAAGTGTTGGCTCGACCAAAGTGGGTAACGTTATAATCATACAACCAAGGGCGACCCAGCAAAACGTGACAAGCGTCCATAGGGATGACGTCACACCAAATCTGCTCAGAATAAGCTTTGATGGTAAGGGGTACCAAACATCGCTTCGACACTGGGAGGGACGACTTGTTTACCCATGCAACCTTATAAGGGTGAGGGTGTGGCTTGGCAGCAAGTGACATACGCTTCACCGCGGCTTCAAAAATAACGTTCATGCAACTACCGCTATCGATGATCAACCTACACCATTTTTCACCACTCTTAAAATTCAACGTGAAAATGTTCGTCCTATTCCAGTCGTCTAATGCTCGTGGGATCGCCAGGATACACCGCATAACCATCATATGGGAGTCATCCTCCATATCACTAGGCACTCCGTCCGACTCGCTCTCTTCTCCCGCCTCGTAAGTAAGGTCGTCTGACCCACCAGTGGAATCTAACAGGGCTAACGGTTTGGGTTTAGTAGGACAATCACTAGCATAGTGTCCTTGGATCCCTCAAGCGAAATAAGTGACATTCGTTCTGTTGACCCTACCCACTGGGACTCTCTTACCAGAGGGGTTTCTATTATTCCTAGCTGTTACAACTATGGAGGTCGAGTCGGGGGACTGATATTTTCCTTTGTCCTTATAGGTGGAGGTGGGTGGCGGTCCTAAGATGGACTTGCCCTTTTGGAATGAGCGAGTCTTACCCTTAAGCACATTATTCTTCTCTATGTCTAAGGCAGCGTTGAATGTGACGTGCAAGTCGGTGTGACCGTAACGCAAAAGTTTTCCTTGGATGTCGGGGTTCAGTCCCTTACGAAACCTGGAGAGGGTGACCTCGGGCATCTCTTTCACGTCACACCTAACCATCATGTCCTTTAGCAGGCTCATGTACTCAGAAACCGACCTAGTCCCTTGCTTAAGGGTAGCTAGATCATCGAACATGGGTGTTCGGTGGTACGTGGGGGATGTACTGCTCTGTAAGCCTAGCCTTCATGTCATCCCAACCAATGGGCAACACACCGTTCTCGACTCTCAAACGGCATTCCTCATTTAGCCAAAAAATTTTAGCATGCCCTAACAACTTCATCCTTGCTACTCGCACCTTATCCGCGTCGTTCAGAGCATACCACTCGAAATAACATTCGATCTCCATGACCCAGTCCTGGAAGACTTGGGGGTCTCCCAATCCATCATAGGATGGTGGCTTGACTCGGACGGCCCGAGTAAGATCAAACTCATAAGGTGCTCGAGGAGCGTGCTCATTCGGAGGGTGGGGGTAAGGATTGTGATTTTCTCCCACCCGGTCGTGAGCGGGTTGATTACGGGGTGCCCCTTGTTGTAATCCCATTATGTGAAGTGCCTCCCTAATAGCCGTCATTTGCTCCGTGAAATCCTGACGGAGTTCCTCAATCTCCGTGAGGGCACGACCCTCACCTCAGTCATCATCCATATTAAAAGACGACGGAGTATATTCCGTACCTAGCCTAGTGCGCATGCACAAGTGAAGATAACAGACTTAGATAGACCACAGAAGGATTTAATCCCGCTTGACGATTAAACAAAAATAATTTTTTTTTTGATTTTCTTACTGAAAATAAAATGAGGGTTATTAAATTTTTTTTTTGATTTTTTTTGCTGAAAAATAAGAAATCTACACCGCTATTGGCAGACCAAAAATAATTTTTTTTGTGATTTTTGACAACAAACGTGCATACAGAAGTGCGGGCTAACGTGCAAAAATAACAGGGGAGGGTGCCAATTAAAAATTGACAAGAACCACCTCTGATACCAAATTGATGTAGGCCTCTACCGTAGACGCACTAAAGACTAGGGGAATAAAGCGGACGCCTCACTAACTCCACTATTGAACTCACACAAGCTTTAACCGCAGCGCACTCGCAAGCAAAATACCTTAGTTTATCAACGCACGGTAGCCACACCGCTGAAAGGTTGAACAAACGACTATTGGTCGATGTTCTCCCAAGGCAAAGGGACCCACCCGGTCCGGACAAGCGAGGTTGTACCAAAAGAGTCTACCAAAAAGTGCGTTCGAGAAATGGTAGTTCTCTCCCGACAAAACTACGGGGTTCGCCAAACCCTTTCGGAAAAACAACGCGATTAAGAGAGGTGCAAATCAAAAGGAAAACCACGAAGAATCTAACGATTCAAATCCAACACAAAAATCATTCCAACCACTAGAATACCAAGAGGGAATCACACTTGCGTGGAGAGGTTCGTTACCCAAGTCGGAATAAATGATTCCGACTACCTTCAAAGGATCACTCTTCCGCGGTTCCGCCGGAGTTGCGCCGGATGGAGAGATAGTTCGTCTGCCTTGGCCGCTTCACACCGGTACCCAGATTCCATGTCAGAGAAGGAAACCTCTTCTCGGATAGCACTCCAAGGGGAGAAGAGGGGCCGACTTCCTTGTTCTTCAAGGTGGTGCTCGGGTGGTGGAGCTATGGTGGTCGGCCGGCTATGGAGGTGGGGCTCGGGTTGTGTAGTAGGAGGAGAGGAGGCGGCTAAGGGAGAGGGTGGAGTAGGGCGGCCGGATTTGGGGAAGGTTGAGGAGGGTGGTGGCGGATTAGAAGAGGAAGGGGAGGAATGGTTGGCCGAATGGTGAGAGGGAGAGAAAGAAGGAGGGGGGCGGCTAAGAGAGGTAGAGAGAGAGGGAGAATAATAAGAAAGATTAGGGTTTAAGTTTTCTTCATTCACTAAAGCATAAACAAAACACTACATGCCTATATATAGGCTTAACTCCAAGTCTTGGCTATATGTAGCCCAAATTAAAATGACACACTCCAAGGCTACATGCAGCCCAAATAAAAATAATATACTCCAAATAAATAATTAAAACATGTTAAAATAAAAATGCACTCAAGCTAAGAAATAAAAGAAGTGCATCTAGATATATGTCTTGCGCCGAGGGCGGATATTTTTAGTATTGCTCCATACGAACGCCATGGAGACGCGAGTCCTTTGTTGGAGATGAAGGAGGGTCGTCCGTTAGCGTGCCGTCATCAACAACTTGGGGGCCGTCGTCTCCACCAGTTAGACCTAAGACTATATGAGAGAATAAGACACATAAACTATAGGAAGATGTTCCAAATTGCTAGAATTCACCAGATCACATTAGACACTAAAAACCAACTTGTGAAATGTGAGGTGTGTGCTCAGACTAAGATCATTAGGAAACCTTTTAGTGCGGTTACTAAGAGCACAACACACCTAGAGCTTATACATTCCGACATATGTGACTTTAAAAGTTTTGTTACCAGAGGGGGAAAAAGTATATGATCACATTTATAAATGACTGCTCTAGGTTCTGTCACATTTACCTTATTAAAACTTAAGATAAAGCGTTTGGAAAGTTCTGTCTTTTCAAAACTATGGTAGAAAACCAACTAGACATGAAGATAAAAAGGTTTAGAAGTGATAGAGGAGGAGAATCCGTGTCCAGTGAGTTCAGATATTTCCTTGCCTCTCAAGGAATCATAGCAACAATCACTTATCCTTACTCACCCCAATCAAATGGTATAGCTGAGAGAAAAAATAGAACGTTAACAGAAATGTTGAACTCTATGCTCCTCACTGCTGCCATGCCTACTGCTTATTGTGGAGGAGTAGTTTTAACTGCAAATCACATTATGAACAAAGTACCTCATGCTAAGTTAGCGGTCACACCCTACGAGCTTTGGTTTAAGAGACCCCCGACAATAACTAGACTTAAGACCTGGGGCTGCATAGCCTATATTAGGGTTTCCAACCCTAGAAGGTCTAAGCTTGGACCTAGGACTAACACATATATCTATTTAGGTTGTGTTGAAGATAGTACTACAGATAGAATCTTAGACATTTCCAATAATATAATTATAAAATCTAGGGATACAATGTTTTTTGAAGATAAATTTCTTAAAGATAAGAACCTGTCACTCCTAGGCATGCAAGCAACTATTACTGAGGAAGATCCTGAATCAGTATCAAACACCTCCTATTCAGTTCCAGTAGACAATAGTGACATAGAGTCTAAAAGGACTTCGGTGAGAGAGAGAACTCCCAGAACCTTTGATAGTGATTTTGTCACTTACCACGTCGAGGCTGATCCATCTATCTATAAGAAAGCGATGAAATCAAGGAATTCACTACTCTGGAAAGAAGCCATTGATGAAGAGATTAACTCTCTACTTCAGAATAACACCTGTATGTTAGTCGATAAGCCAAAAAGGGCTAAAACTATAGGGTGTAAGTGAGTTCTGAAAAATAAGCTCAATCCTGATAGTAGAGTAGCTAAGTATAAAACACGTCTGGTGGCTAAAGGTTTCGCACAAGTTAGTGAGGTGGATTACTTTTATGTATATTCACCAATGTGTCACTTAACAACTATTAGGATCCTCCTTGCTATTGCGTCTATTGAGAACTTTATTGTTCATCAAATGGATGTTAAGACTACACTCTTGAACAGAAATTTGACCGAAGAAATATACATGAGACAACCTGAAGGCTTCATAGTTACAGGTCACGAAAGTAAGGTCTGTAGGTTAGTTAAGTCACTATAAAGACTAAAACAAGCACTAAAATTATGATATGAGAAGTTTGACTATAGTGTAAAGAATATGAGATTCATGTCGAGTCTTTCTAATAAATGTCTTTACACACGTCATATATCAAATAAAGTCGCTATAATATGCTTGTATGTGGATGATTTGCTGATTCTTGGCTCTGATCAATGCGAAGTGGATGACATTAAGTCAGGACTAATGAAAGAGTTTAACATTAAAGACCTCAGTGTAGCTGAGACTATACTAGGCATGTAAGTGAGTTTTGAGAAAAATGACATTTCCCTAAGTCAAAGACACTACATAAAATTCATATTAGATGCGTGGGGATATAGTGAATGTAGAGCATTGGAGACACCATATAATTATAACAACAGCTTAAAGCCCAATGAAGGAGCTGCGGTTAGACAGTTAGATTATGCTAAACTGATTGGTAGTCTCATGTATGCTATGGTCTGCACTAGACCTGACATAGCCTTTACAGTTGACATGTTAAGTAGATTCACTAGTAATCCTAGCCAAATGCCCTCAATAGGCTAATACGATACCTAAAACACATCCAAAAGTATGCTTTATGGTACCATGGTCGTCCTCTAGTCCTAGAAGGATATTCTGATGCATCATAATGCTCAGAAATAAACGACAGCAAGTCCACTAGTGGATTTATATTCACACTAGGAGGAGCAGCTATAACATGGAAGTCCAAGAGATAATCATGTATTGAACTATCTTTTATGGAATCTGAACTGTACGCTCTAGCTTTAGTAGGAGAAGAAGCAGAGTGATTAAGAGATTTGGTGATGGACATTCCACTGTCGAGCCTAAAATTGTGTTCTGTTGCAGTTTACTGCGACAATCAGGCAACTAAAACGATTGCTACGAACACTTTGTTCAATAGCGAAAGAAGGAAACTATGGATGAAACAAGCCTGGTTGATCTCCCTCACAAGTCAAGAGATTATTACCTTAATTGATGTGAGGTCAAAATATAAAGTTGTAGATGTATTGACAAAAGGCTTAAATAGAGCTCTCACAAGTCACAATCAAAATATCGAGGGAGATGTGATTAAATTTCATAAAAATATGAAACTTAATTTTCTCTTATGTTTATGTTTTAATGGTAAGAGCTTATAACTGCAATATTCAAACATCTAATAAAAGACTAAAAATCCCAAATAATTTCTTGATGAAAACTCAAGATGGTTGGATGTTAGTCATTCCACATTGATGACTTAACATCTTACTCATTGTAAGTTGATTCGAAAATTATTCAACTGGGAATAGAAAATTATTGTACGAGTTAATCTAACATTAGTGATCATAGCACATTATTCCACATCTGATAATATTGCAAATGATGGTGTGTCAAGTCATATGATAAGGTACATAGTGATAACTAATGAGTAAGATAACAATGTGTGATTTATTAAAATCGTAACATGACTGGTCTTACTGAGACTGGATAGAGATGCTGACAGTGTTATTTCACTATTGCTACAAGTACTAAGCTCATTTAGGTAGAGCTAATTTACTTTGATATGTCACTGCATATGTTTATGAATTCATAGAGTTTAACTCATGAAATTCCTTGCAGGCACTGCTGAAGATGGATGAGAGAAAGTAGATTTTGGCATGAATGTTGATGATCTACTCTCAGAGTAGAATTGTTATACATTTTGATCAATTGTTATTATTGTTTTCAGACTTATTTATTCCTAAGTAGCACTTTATGTGTGGATGTTTATGCTACTGTTTTTGAAAACTCTTATTTATGTTTAAATGTGCTAACTATTCTTGAAATGTGTAAAGTCAAAAACTTTTCTTTTAGTACTCTCTACTTTTTGCACTCCGAGACGTACATGTTATTTGTCACAAATATAGGAGGAGATTGTTAATATATATTTGGACAATTAACGAGTTCGGAGGCTTAACGAGTCGGTTCGGATACACGGATATCCGATACCCGTAGATAATCCTAGGGATTTCCTATTTATACTCACCTATGGGCAATGGATAGGTGATTCCACCTTGATCACCATCCGAGATGCTTCGATCGACACTATCAAATTCCCCCCACACCTCGTTAGAGGTAGAGAGTTCTGGCCACGCCCCCTAAGGCCTTCAACCACTCTGTCTTCCTGTAATTCTATGAGCATAACCCTCATTTCCTTCAGGGATCAGATATGTTGCACAATTAAGGATTGAATAGAATGATTATGTTGTTCCTCCAACGAATGGAGGGAACGATCCATGGCATCCTGGTTAGCGCGGAGCATCTCAAGATCATTGTGCAATTCCACCAATTTTGACGAATCTTTATGCGACATGACGAACACATCAGGAATCAAAGGATCTCATACCTTGATGAGATTCAATTTAAGGATACAACACCACATTGATACTTAGATTCACGAATTTAAAGATATGAGATTAAATATTTATATTGTAGAAAATTATAAAAAAAATACTTCCACCTAAGAGGATGGACCTCTGAACGGTAGAAACCGAGCATAGATAGTAGATCTCCAACTCACTTATACAAAAAAACAACTCAAAGCTTTGCTCCCTCCCTTCATGCATACCTTCCTATTTATACTTCAAAATTAAAACCTTAAAGACAATTTACAAAACTGCCATTGAACTTAGTTTTACATAAAAAGCTTGCCACTATTCTCAGCTCATAATTATGCTTCGACCACGTTGCTACTCCAATCAGGTGTTGCCACCTCTGTCCTTGTTACCACCTATATGTGCTGACTGGATTGCATCTCTCCTCTACTAATGATTCCAAATCCATCCCCCATATATCTTACTCCATTTCTTTCCCTAATCTCACAATAAACTTGATTTGAAGAAGTCACCCTTGAACTAAGATGTATTGAGTTGTATTTGATGATGATTTCAAGTTATGTGCTTGCAGGATTTAATTGCCAAGTACACACCAATGTTAGATTACAATGGGTCATAAAACATAGGACTACGTAATGTAATCCCTAATTATGTAAGACATGATGTCGACTCATGTATAATCTTTCTATTGGGGTGTATTCATTTTGAAGTGTATAGGAGACTCAAGGAAGAGTGGTTGGTGTGTTCAGTAAGAATCAGAAATTTTCCTAAGTAAAATTCATCGAGTATTCACGTGAAGTCTCATGTCATTCGTCGAGACATCATGTGAACACTCATGGAATTTTTCGAGTTTACTCGGGAAATTTCTGATAGTTTTTAAATCTTCTTCAAAAATGGCTAAGTTAAATTCACTGAGTATTCACGTGAAGTATCGTGTTATTCGTCGAGATGTCACGTAAACACTCGTAGAATTCGTCGAGTATTCTCGAGAAGTCTAGTGACTGTTAACAGAAAATTTTCTTATGTTCCCATTTTCGACTAAGTAAAATTCGTTGAGTGCTTTCGTGTAATTCGTCAATTGCTCTCGTGAAATTCTTCGAGTGACTAAGTGATTCGTCAAGTGTTCTGGGTATGACATGAGCCATCTCGATGAATGGACTTAGCAATTTTTCTGGTTCAATTTTCTGATGGGTTATGTTTAAAATGACGGCCTTGTACAATACACGTGGAAGCTCATTTCAGAAGAAAATTTCTAGCCATTATAGATGAATCCTATAAATACCAAGGATTCTATTTCAAACGATAATACACATGAAAGACTGAACTTTCTCTTTCCTGATTTACTGTTCTCAGAAACGATCAACCCAACGACTTCGAAGTTCACAATCGACGATTACTAACAAGAAGAGATTCGACAGATCACTGCTTTCAGATTCTACTAAGGTTCTTCTTGATCTAGCCGGATCCCAAGTTTTCAGATCAAAGATTTCAAGTTTACTTCAAGTCTTCTCTTTGAACCTTCATTTCAAAATCTACACTATAAGAAGGAAGAAGATTGACTCAACTCAGCTCTGAAGAAGAAGATTGTTTGCAATCTATAAAGTTGTACAAAACCAATTTTATTATTGTTGAAAGTTTCTAATTCCGAGTTTGTAGATCTGTATTTATTGGATCATGTTGCAGGAGTTTGTTCTCCAAGTTGTAGGAGTGTTGTTTCCGAGTTATAGGAATTGAGGCTCTAAGGTGTAAGATTATTATAATCTGAGTTTTGGTGAAGCAGCCGAGTCTACTTTGAAGTGCTAGATAGGCGAGACGGGGTAGTAGACGTACCTATTCCGGGGAATCACTATAAATCCTTATGTCTTTTTTGTGCTTTTGTGTGTTTGTTTGTTACTAATTTTTAATCCACTAAAAGATGCAGAACTCACATATTCATCCCCTCTAGGTGATTTAGGTAGACAACTAGATACTTTCAATTAGTATTAGAGCAAAGGTTGTTCATTATAAGGTTTTTACCTTGAACAAAATCTCCATCTAGTTGTCAAAGTCAAAGCACAAGACTTTCTGATATGAACAAAAATAAGGATATGTCCCCCATGAAGTTTCCTGTGTGTTCTAAAAAAAACATCCCCATGTGGAAAGAAAGAGTTAGGTTCTTCATGAAAGCTGTTGATCTAAGAATTTTTTAGATTGTTAAAGAAGGTCCGCATGTGCCTATAATTGCTCCAACCATCAATCCAAGTCTTATGGTTCCTAAGAAGATGTTGGATCTAAATAAAGATTAAATTTCTCTTGATTCTCTGGACAAGAAAGCAAAGAACATTATTGCGAGTGCTGTGGACGACTTCATGTTGCAGAACTTAATCCACTATAAGTCTGCCAAAGTAATGTGGAATTTTCTGATTGTCCTCATGGAAGGAATGGAGAAGGTTAGTGATGGCAAGAAATCCCTCCTCAACCAGGAAGATGAGGTGTTCAAGTAAGACAAAAGAGACTTGATAGCTGACTGCTACAAGAGATTCTTCAAAATCGTCAATGGCCTGAGGAACTATGGTCGGGTGTTCACAAATGGTGAACTTAACGACAAATTCTTGAGATCCCTGACGTAAGAGTCGGATAACAAGGTTTGTGCGTTAAGGGAGTTTGGTAAACTCGCTGACACTGACCCTCAGAATCTATTTGGGAAGCTGCTTTCCTATGAGCTTCAGATCAAAACGACGAAAGCTAAAGAAGAAGGAAGCAGATCCTCAATAAGAGAAAAGTCAGTGGCCCTGAAGGCTGAAGGGTCAAGGAAGGCTAGAGCTGTATCTCCTGCCAGAACTCAAACCTCATGTGATCATGAAGACTCAGAGTCAAGTACCTCAAGCTCTGAAATGTCAGATGGAGAGTTATCTTTAATCTCCAAACAATTCAAGTGGATGTTAACCAAAAGAAAACACATGAAAAATCAAACATCTTCGTCTAACTACCGGAGATCACTCCGTGATGGTGATCATTATAAGAGAAGCTACAACAACAACGACAGGTATAAATTGAAACCGAACAAACATATTTCAACTGACATTGTGTGCTCCTATTGTAATAAGCCAGGACACATGATTGCTAATTGCCCGCACAAAAAGAAGGAAGGAATAAGAAGAGAAAAAATGAAATCCTTCCGCGGGAAGAAGAAGGAAGAAAAGAGCTTCATAGCAAAGAAGCCAAAGACTTTGAGTGACAATGACTCAAATGAGTCAAGCTCAGATGAAGTAGCCTCTTTTGGGCTAAAGGCTCAGTCAAATGAGGAAGATGTAACTCCTAATACAATGAGAAGGTAAATTCTCATAGATTGCTCTCTGATTCGGATACTGCCTCAGATGGTCATAAAGACTACTTTTCTGAGGAGGAGTCATATCTATTAGCTCAGTATAAGGTACTGCTGAAGAGCTTTGGCAAATGTCGTAAGGTAGTCAAAACTCAGGCTAAGGAGATTTACTCTCTTAAGGCAGTGGAATCTGATCTGAGAGAAGAAATTACAAAATTGACTCCTCTCAGAGATGAAGTCCAATCCTTGAAAGAAGAACTCTTGACCTTTGTTGGGTCCATTGGCCACAATGTCCCAGATTTATTGAAGTCAAACATATTAATGACATACACATTATTGTATTTAATGTATGTTCAAGTTCATGCATGCAGGTTAGTCCTTATAATATTGATAGGACAGGTATTTCAAGTGATGTGACAGGTGGTCCCAAAGTAAGATGTGGAGTGACAGAAATCTGTATATGTCCATAGGCGTTGAGTGAAGCCAGTTCACTCAACTCCAGATGCAAGGGACGATGCTAGATAAGCTGAAAATCGCCTAAGTCCATAGGCGTTGAGTGAAGCCAGTTCACTCAATGCCAGATGCCAAACAATGCTGAGTTAGTTGTGGAAGTCAAAGCCATGCAGTCTGCAAAACAATTCTGCAGCTAAGTCTACATGCATTGAGTGATGACAGTTCACTCAACGCCAGATGTCAAGAAGAGCAGTTGACAAAGGCAAAAGTTCTCGTTAATTCCAGAGATGTTGAGTCAGGACAACTCACTCAATGCCAGATGAGATGAAACATCGAGTAAAGACTAGTCAGTCAAAGATTTTGCATTGATAGTGAAGAAAAATGACTTAAGTCCAGAAGAATTGAGTGATGCAAACGCACTCAACGCTAAGACCAAAAAGCATCGAGTCATGCTACTATAGTCAGAGCCTAAAAAGATTGAGGACAAAAATCGACTAAGTCTAGAAGTGTTGAGTGAAGCTTGTTCACTCAATGCCTAATAAAGAAGACAGGCAAAGACAGAAAGTGTTGAGTGAAGCCAGTTCACTCAACGCACTCAACGCTTAATAAGTGGATAAAGTATTGAGGCATGGTGAGTGAAGCTAGTTCACTCAACGCACTCAATGCCTAATCGTGCGGAGAATGTTGGACTATGAAAGTTAGAATTTGGCTAAGTCCAGAGTCATTGAGTGAGGAAGGCTCACTCAATACTCTCAAAACCTAGAGAAAAAATGATGAGCTAAGTCAGAAAGCATTGAGTGATGAAGACTCACTCAACTATCTCTATGCCTAAGATACAGAATGGTTCATAAAGTTGACCAAGGGTTTTTGTTGGGTCCATTGATCCCAATGGACCTGATTTGATGATGTCAAACATGTCAATAAGATAGACATAGTTGTATTTGATGTATGTTTAAGTTCATGCATACAGGTTAGTCTTTGTCATAATGATTGGACAGCTTGTTCAAGAGACAATGACAGATGTACTCAAGGTGATAGGCTGGAAAGTCAGAAAAATGTCTAAGTCTAAAAGCGTTGAGTGAAGCAAGCTCACTCAACGCCATTCAACTAATAACGCTGAGAGAAGGCAGGCAGTGAAAGCTGACAGAATTGCAAAGGCAGAAATCTGACTAAGTCCAAAATCATTGAGTGAAGCAAGCTCACTCAACGCCATTCAACTAATAGTTCTGAGAGAAGGAAGACAGTCAAAGCTGACATAATTACAAAGGCAGAAATCTGGCTAAGTCCAAAAGCGTTGATTGAGCTCAACTCACTCAATGCCATATGACCAGAACAGTTGAGACAAGGTTATCCTGTCAAAGTATAAGCAGTTGAAGCTAGAATTTTGACTAAGTCCAGAAGTGTTGAGTGAAACTTCGTCACTCAACACCATGCTAAGCCTGTCAATGCCAACGCTTAAGGAGACAGAAAGTTCAACTAAGTGAAGTAGCGTTGAGTGAAGCTCACTCACTCAACGCCAAGTGAAATGGATCTGAGTCTAGCTTTACTGTGAAGAATCCAGAAAATTGGCTAAGTCCAGAATCGTTGAGTGAGGTCAGCTCACTCAATGCCATCAGATAGATAGCTGAAGAATGGGCTAAAGGGAAAATAATGTTGAGTGAGGTCAATACACTCAACGCTCTCAACGACATCAGACAGATAGCTGAAGAATGGGATAAAGGGAAAATAGTGTTGAGTGAGGTCAACACACTCAACGCTCTCAATGCCATCTAACAAGAGCTGATGAAATTTCTAAGTCTAGAACCGCTGAGACTACCATTTGTCGAGCTGAGCTTAGGTTTCGTCGAACGCAATTCGGATTTTGTCGAACGGAGTTTAGAATTGTCGAACCCAGTTTTTAGCTGTAAGGAGAAGATTTCGTCGAACTCAACTTTCAAATTTCGTCAAACACAACTTTATCCTGTAAGAAGAAATCAGCTATCAGAATTTCATCGAGCGGAGTTCAGATTTCGTCGAACTCAGCTTTCACCTGAAGGAAGAACTCAGCTGAGAGAATTCGTCGATCTCAGCTTCACTATTTCGTCGAGCTGAGCTCAGGTTTGTCGAACTGAGTTCAGATTTCGTCGAACGCAGAATTTCAGAAATATTAATTGATTTTGGCTAAGTCCAGAAGGATGCTAACTCAGGAAAGTCAACAAGTAAAAAAGTTCAGATTCGATACAAATCGACATTAACGTCGCCATCAGTCTACAATGGATCTCAAGTTAATTAAGCTGAGGTTTTTACCACCGTTAAAAAATAGGACACGTGTTGATCATCTCATTATTTTGACGGGATTATAAATAGAAGAAGTGATTGAGATCTGATTAAGTTTTTCGAATTAAGTTTTCTGATTAATTTTCTGAGAAAACGAGAAGTGGAGTTATCGTCTTCATCCGCCATTGTTGTAGAAGCCAAGAACTTCAAGATCAAATTAGAAGGGCTTCTGAGTATGCTATTGAGATCATCATCTGCTATAACAAGTTCAGAGTAATTCTCTGAGGAAGACAAATCAGCCTAGGCGTGCCCTAGCTGAAGTTATCTTTTCGATCCAAGCTGAGCCAGAATCTGAAGATCAATTCGCTGGATCAAAGAAGAAGAAGGAAGGGCTGATAACTGCTCAGTCTAGATCGAGAGACATTCCTGAAGGAGAAGAAGATGATCTGCTAGTCGATTCCAGAACAAGCCGGGCTACAAATTCAAGATCGCTGTATCATCTTGTTACTGGGAAGACAAAGTTAGGGCTAAAATCTGCACAGTCTAGGTAGACAAAAACAGAGACTTTCCTCTGTTGTCTATAATTAATTTTTATTGATTAATTCTGCGTAAGATTCATTTTGAATCTGAGTGGTAAGGCTAAGGATTGAGGTATAAGCCTGCTATTATAAAGGATGAGGTAGGGCAGGGATTGCCTGAGTTGTAAGCCTGGTTACAAAGGCTTAGGTAGGGCAGGATTGCCTGAGCTGTAGGAGTGTGAAGTCACTCTGAGGTAGAGTTCTTGGGAAGAGCTTGAGTTGTAGGATCTTGGTGATCTGAGTGGTAGTGCTTGTGCCTGAGTTGTAGGAGCTAGTTGGGCTCTGAGCTGTAAGATCTGAGGATCTGAGAAAGTGGAAGGAAGTTTGGACAAATCTAGCTTATTGCTGGACAGGTGAAGGGGGAAAGTGGATGTACCCATCAATTGGGGAACTATCATAAATCACTGTGTACTGTGCTGTGTGTGCTGTGATTACTGTGATTGCTATGTGTGCTGTGATTTCTATGTTCAAATGATCTATAAGGTGCCAAGAAATTTTAAATTGGACCTATTCACCCCCTCTAGGTGTTTAATTGTTCTTGAAATCAAGACTTTCAAGTGGTATTAGAGGGAGGTTACTCAAGATAGACTTAACAATCCGAGTTGATCTCCAAGGGCAGCTATCAGAAGGACAAAATGGATTCAAATGTGAATCATAAAAAACTTGGATCCACGAAACTTCCTCTTTGTAGGAAGGAGACCTTTGACATTTGGAAGGAAATGGTCAGAATTTTCATGGAAGCATCTGATCTTAGGATATACCTCACAGTACAAGAAGGATCCTTCATCCCAATGAAGACATTAATCCTTGATGCAAATCTGAAGACTGCAAAGCAGTATTTTGAGATGACTAAAGATGAAATCATCTTAGCTACATTGGATAAGAGGGAACAAAACATTATTGTTAGTTCCATAGATGACTCAACCTTCCAAAACCTAGTCCACTGCAAGACATCTAAGGAGATGTGGGACGCACTAATTGTCTGTATGGAGGGGACTGAAGAAGTGATGGAGGATAGGAAGTCCATGCTCAATCAAGAATATGAAAGCTTCAGGCAGGACAAGTCAGATAGCATTGCTTAGTACTATGAGACGGTTTTCATAATTGTGAATGAGCTGATTACATATGGCAGAGTCTTCAACACCTATGAATTGAATGACAAGTTCCTCAGGTCTTTAACTAAAGACTGGGACACAAAAATCTATGCCATAAGAGAAGTGGCCAGACTTGCAGACACTCCATCACCAACCCTGTTTGGAAAGCTGTTGTCTTATGAAATGCAGCTGACTGCTAGAAAGGAGGAGGAGAAAATTAGCAAGCCTACTATCAAAGACAAGTCAGTGGCCTTCAAAGCTGAAGCCACACAGAAGAGCATGAGAAAGATTCCTTCTCCACCAAGGAGAGTTCCTGATTCTGAGTCATAAAGCTCAGAAACCAGCACATAAGACTTTCACATTTATGATGAAGACTTTACTGCCTTCTCTAGGCAATTTCAGAAATTTATGAAGAAGAAGCATTGGATAAGCAAGCCATCCTCTTCTTCTTATTCCAAGGAAGATTACTACAAGGGCAAGAAGAAATCCTCTAAAGAGGATAAGTATGGGTCTAAACCAAGTAAACATACTTCTTCTAAAGTGGTGTGTTATTGTAGCAGCAAGCCAGAGCATATAATAGCCGACTTCCCTGTTAAAATAAAGGATGCTGGTGGAAAGAAGGAACATCAGCAGAAGGGCAAGAAGGAGAAGTCCTTTATTGACAAGAAGCAAAAGAGCTGGACTAACTCCTCATCATCAGAGTCAGAAGAGGATGATGAAGTTGAAGCCTACCTTGGGCTATTTACTGCTGAAGAAGAATCTGTAGAAGCAGACTTCTTAGAGATACTGGCTGCAATCACTGGAGAAGCTTATGATGCTTCCAGTTTTAAAGAAGGAGAAGAAGTCAGCCATTGGCTTGGGATGATGGCTTTGACCAAGGAAGGACCCAGCCAAGAGCAGCTTGGACCTAGTAAGGTACATTCAATAACTTCTGTGTCAGATTATGCAACTAGTCCAGAATCAGAATCATCTGCATCAAAAGATGGAGATGGTTCTGAATCTTAAGGATATGTCAATCAATTGATTGATGATTATGGTGAACTCTTGAAAGCACTGAAGAGAAGCAAACTCCTATCCAAAAACCAGGCTGAGGAGATTGCCTCTCTGAAGCTGGCTGTTTCAGACTCAACAAACATGCTGAACCTGAAGATAAGAAGTTAGCAAGCTGAAAAACATCACTGTTATTCAGATAGGCACAATCACCTTCAAAAATAACCACATTAGGAATCTTGAAGGTAAACTCCAGAAGGAGAAGGGGCTAGTGGCTAAGTTCTCAAAACCATGTTCAATGTTGCCTTTGATTGATTCTTTCTTCTCCCAAAAGGGCAAGAATGGGTTAGGATTCAATGGGAGAACTAGAGCTGTCTATTTCAAAAGGAAGGGCAAAGTTCTGGTGCAGCCACTAGCCTCCAAGCCTCCAATTCCTTTCAGGAAAGTGGTTCTACCATCTAACAGGTATGACCATGAGAGCACTTATGGCCACTGGGAGTATGGTGTTAGGAATGGCAAGAGTTCCAGTGTCTATAAGGCAGCCCATGAATAAATCCAAATAGCCCATCCTGGACCATTTGTGTTTGGTGTATCAGCTCCAACACTCAAAAATAGGGCTGCAGCCCATTCTCAAAGTCTGACAGTCCATAATCAGACTAAAGGAAAGTCTGTCAGCACACTAGACTTGGGTATATCTAAAGCTATCAGGAGCTTGGACTCTGAAAAGAAGGCAGTTGCTGATATGGTCCAAGATATCTCTAGTACCTCGGCTGCCAGACAAATCCCAAGTTAGGCTGTGGCTGGAAAACTTAAGAAAAAGGCTGCTGTACCTGCTGGAATGAGAGCTACTAACTGCTATGCTGTAAAGCCAGTTCTTAAAAGAAGGTACACCATTTATGAGTGCTAGTGCTGTGGCAAAGTGGGCCACTATGCTATTGATTGCTGGCACAATAAGAGTGTGCAGTGAGATAATGCCAGCTTACCTGTCAGAAGAGCTGTAGGTAGGCATGCTCAATTTTAGTCTAACCTGCACCTAGGATCCAATTAGAATTGGGGTCCTAAGGAAAGATGATTTATTTGTTACAGGTAAGTCCAAGTGGCCATACCCCTATATGGTACTTGGACAGTGGATGTTCCAGGCACATGAATGGAATAAGGAGCATGCTGAAGGAGTACACTCTAGTTGAAAATGGACCCAAAGTCATCTTTGGTGGTTCAGAAAGAGGAGTAACCAATGGGTTTGGAAAGATATCTAATGCCATAATCACTATCACACAAGTAGCTTATGTGAAAGGTTTGTAACATAACCTGATTAGCATAAACCAACTATGTGATATTGGCTATGATATTTCTTTCCTCAAGGATGAGTGCCAAATTAGGAGGTCAAGTGACCAATGGGTCATCTTGACAGGCACTAGGATAGGAAATGTATATTGTCTCAATTTTGTTTATGAGGGTAAGGACTCTCCTATATACCTAGTTGCAGATGAGAAAGCTTCACAATATATCTAATGGCACAAGAGACTAGCTCATCTGAATTACAAGACCATAGTCAAACTCTTTAATGAAGAGTTAGTGAGAAATGGTCTTAAGGTGAAGTGCATCAAGGAGGGTATTTGCTCAGCATGCCAAAAGGGCAAGCAAACCAGGACCTCCCTCAAGAGCCTTGATACCAAAGACTCAGTGAGGTGTTTATACCTCCTACATATTGATCTATTTGGTCCTATGCCAGTTCATAGTCTAGGTAGAAAAGTCTACACTCTTGTGGTTATTGATGACTTTTCCAGATTTGCCTAGGTGTTCTTTCTAAGGAAGAAATCTGAAACCCCTGATGTCTTCCAGAAATTTTTGTTAGGCAAATTCAGAATGAACTTAACAATACTATGGTCAAAATCAGAAGTGACCATGTGACTGAGTTTCAGTCTGAATGCATGACAAGATTCTATGAAGGGCTTGAGATTAATCAAGAGTTTTCCTCTCCTAGAACACCCCAACAAAATGAGTTTGTTGAGAGGAAAAATAGAAATCTCATAGAGGCTGGTAGAACCTTGTTAAGTAACACATTTCTCCCAGAATATTTCTGGGCTGAGGCAGTAAACACTGCATGTCATGTCCTTAACACGGATTCCATCACCAAAAGCCACAAGAAGACTCCCTATGAGATTCTAAAAGGTAGAAAACCAAACTTATCCTACTTCAGGATTTTTGATAGCAAGTACTATATTCTAAACAATGGTAAGTCCTATGTGACTAAGTTTGTTGCCAAGTACCAAGAAGGTATATTTGTTGGGTACAACAACAATAGTAGGGCATATAGGATCTATAACTTGACTACTCAAGTTGTAGAAGAATCAGTACATATTGTCTTTGATGAGTCAAACCTAATTAACTGTGAGCTTCCAAACACATCTTTTAGTTCTGTAGGTTTAAAGGATGTGATGGACACATCAGGGAAATGGATCCAGTAGGACAAGATAAGGAAGAAGATGGTTGTTGTCAAGGGGGAGCTCAAGACTCACAAGCTGAGTATGAAGAACTGTCAGCTGAAGACAATGCAGTATAACCAGCTGAAGACAATAAAGTTTAGCCAGCTGAGAACAATGCACAACAGAAAGCTGAAGCAAGATTTCCTCCAGTAGAGAGAAATCTAAGGGTCCATCCAGCACACCAAATCATTGGTGATGGAAGACATGGTGTCCAGACAAGGAGCAAGAGCATCAACAAAGCTCTATGTTCAAGCTTCCTCTCACAAATAGAGCCCAAGAAGCTTTAAGAGGCTATCAAAGACTCTTACTGGATTGAATCTATACAGGAAGAGCTGAACCAGTTCAAAAGGTGTAGAGTCTGGAAGCTGGTTCCCAGACCAAAGGGACATAATGTCATATGAACAAAGTGGATCTACAGGAACAAGCTAGATGAGAATGGTATTATTGTCAAAAATAAGGCCAGATTGGTGGCACAAGGATACATGCAAGAAGAAGGAATAGATTTTGACCAGACCTTTGCCCCAGTAGCAAGAATGGAAGCAATAAGGTTATTCCTTGCTTTTGCTTCATATCAAGGATTCAAAGTCTTCCAGATGGATGTGAAGTCAGCATTCTTGAATGGAGACTTAAAAGAGGAAGTATATGTGGATCAACCACTAGGTTTTGTAGATCTTCACTTTCCTAATTATGTTTATAAGCTTAAGAAAGATCTATATGGGTTAAAGCAAGCCCCTAGAGCATGATATGAAACATTATCTACTTTCCTCATTGAGAACAAATTCTCAAGGGGAAATAGATAAGACCCTATTCCTAAAGAAATCTAAGGGCAAGGTCATCCTAGTCCAGATATATGTCGATGACATTATCTTTGGATCTACTGAAAATCACCTTTGCAGGAAATTTGCCAAACTTATGCAAGAGAAGTTTAAGATGAGTAGCATGGGTGAGCTAAAATTATTCTTGGTACTCCAAGTAAGACAGACTGATGATGGCTTATCGATATCCCAGTCTAAGTTCACAAGGGAGTTAATTAAGAAATATGGTATGAAGAATGGCTCCACCATGAGAACTCCAATGGGGTCAAGTATCCCTGTAAGCAAATATGAGGTAGGGAAACCTATTGATGAGTCTTTGTATAGAGGAATAATTGGCTCCCTTCTATACTTGACTGCTAGTAGGCTTGACATCATGTATGCTATATGTGTCTGTACTAGGTATCAGACATGCCCTAAAGAATCTCATTATTCTACTGCAAAGAGAATATTAAGGTATCTTAAGGGGGCACAAGATCTTGGTCTATGGTACCCTAGGAATAGAGATTTAAAGCTAACTGGATTTTCAGATGCATATTTTGCAGGCTGAAAGGAAGACAGGAAAAGTACCACTGGTACATGTCAATTCCTAGGTGGAAGACTGGTGTCATGGAGCAGCAAGAAGCAAACTAGTGTTGCTATCTCCATTGCAGAGTCAGAGTATATTGCAGCTGGTAGCTGCTGTGCTCAATTGTTGTGGATACAGCATCAACTTGAAGACTATGACATTAAGATAAGTAGAACTCCTCTATATTGTGATTCTACTAGTGCAATTTCTATTGCTAGAAATCCTATTTCACATAATAGGACTAAGCACATAGAAATTAAGTATCATTTTATTAGGGAGCATGTTGAGAAAGAAGACATTTGCCTAGAGTTTGTCTCCACTAACAAGCAAGTGGCTGATATCTTCACTAAGCCACTAGATGAAGCCAAGTTAAACACCTTCAAAATTAATTTGGGTATATTGAAATTAGAATAGCTTTAGGTGCTCCCTAAGATATTATGTTTGGTATAGGTTTGTTCTTTTTGTAGGTATTGCAGACCTTGTGGAGAACAAGATGAGAGTAGGGTCTCCTATTAAGGGGGAGCAAGTCCATCAGCTGTAGAACTAATGGCTTTCAAGCTGAGAGCAGATGCTTCTTATCAAGAGGTATCAGCAGCTGCAGGACTAGAGACTTTCAAATGGTCTTTTCAAGTAGTGTAGAGACTTTCAGTAATACTGAATTTCAAGTGTTGTCAAATTGTATCAAGTGGTATCAAGACAGCCCTTTATAAGGGGCAAGTTGGCAGCTGCACTCCTGGATTCTTCTGCATCAGCTAGGGGGAGAACATAAGGGGAGAGACAGACTTGTTGCTCTTTCCTAACTATCTGAAGAGGTCAAAAAGGGAGAGAGATGAGACTGATCAAGCTCAAAGGGGAGAGATAGAAGATGACTCTCTGAAAAGATCAAGCTCCTTCATGGAAGATACATAAGGGGAGAAAGTCATGGGGATAAAAGGTTGATCAAGCAAGAAAAGGTCAAGCTGAGGGGTAATCCTCTAAGGTAACTCACCCTGCAATAATCCAGGGGGAGTGGGTAAAGGGAGTAGGTAAAATTCAAGCTCACTAAATTTAATATAAGTTTTATTGCATATGTAATGTGTATCTCATTGATTAAGGAAATTGATAAATTGTTTTGACATCTTCAAATAGGGAGATATTGTTGGGTCCATTGATCCCAATGACCCTGATTTGATGATGTCAAACATGTCAATGAGATAGACATAATTGTATTTGATGTATGTTTAAGTTCATGCATACAGGTTAGTCTTTGTCATAATAATTGGACAGCTTGTTCAAGAGACAATGACAGGTGTACTCAAGGTGATAGGCTGGAAAGTCAGAAAAATGCCTAAGTCCAAAAGCATTGAGTGAAGCAAGCTCACTCAACGCCATTCAACTAATAGTACTGAGAGAAGGCAGTCAGTCAAAGATGAAAGAATTACAAAGGCAGAAATTTGGCAAAGTCCAAAAGCGTTGAGTGAAGTAAGCTCACTCAACGCCATTTAACTAATAGTGCTGAGAGAAGGCAGACAGTCAAAGCTGATAGAATTGCAATGGCAGAAATCTGGCAAAGTCCAAAAGCGTTGAGTGAGTTCAACTCACTCAACGCTATATGGCCAGAACTGTTGAGACAAGGTTTTCCTGTCAAAGCATAAGTAGCGGAAGCCAGAATTTTTGACTAAGTCCAGAAGAATTGAGTGAAGTTTTGTCACTCAAGCCATGCTAAGCCTGTCTACGCTAAAGCTTAAGGAGACAGAAAGGTCAACTAAGTGAAGTAGCGTTGAGTGAAGCTCACTCACTCAATGCCAAGTGAAATGACTCTGAGTCTAGCTTTACTGTGAAGAATCTAGAAAATCGGCTAAGTCCAGAATCGTTGAGTGAGGTCAGCTAACTCAACGCCATCAGACAGATAGCCGAAGAATGAGCTAAAGGGAAAATAGCATTGAGTGAGGTCAACACACTCAACGCTCTCAACGCCATCAAACAAATAGCTGAAGAATGGGCTAAAGGGAAAATAGTGTTGAGTGAGGTCAACACACTCAACACTATCAACGCCATCTAGCAAGAGCTGAAGAAATTTCTAAGTCCAGAACCGCTGAGACTACCACTCGTAGAGATGAGATTAGCTTTCGTCGAACGCAATTCAGATTTCGTCAAACAGAGTTCAGAATCATCGAACCCAGTTTTTTATCTTTAAGGAGAAGATTTTGTCGAACTCGGCTTTCAAATTTCGTCGAACACGAATTTCTCCTTTAAGAAGAAATCAACTATCAGAATTTCATTGAGCGGAGTTCAGATTTCGTCGAACTCAGCTTTCACCTGAAGGAAGAACTCAGCTGAAAGAATTCGTCAATCTCAGCTTCACTGTTTCGTCGAGCTGAGCTTAGGTTTCATCGAACTGAGTTAAGATTTCGTCAAATGCAGAATTTTAGAAATGTTAGTTGATATTGGCTAAGTCTAGAAGGATGCTGAATCAGCAAAGTCAACAAATCAACAAAGTTCAGATTCGATATAAATTGACATTAACGTCGCCATCGGTCTACAGTGGATCTTAAGTTAATTAAGCTGAGTTTTTTTACCACCGTTAAAAATTGGGACACGTGTCGATCATATCGTTATTTTGACGGGAGTATAAATAGAAGAAGTGATTGAGATCTGATTAAGTTTTTTGAATTAATTTTTCTGATTAATTTTCTGAGAAAACCAGAAGCAGAGTTGTCGTCTTCATCCACCATTGTTGCAGAAGCTAAGAACTTCAAAATCAAATAAGAAGGGCTTTTGAGTAAGCTATTGAGATCATCATCTGCTACAACAAGTTCAAAGTAATTCTCTGAGGAAGAAAAATTAGCCTAGGCGTGCCCTAGCTGAAGTTATCTTTTCGATCCAAGCCGAGCCAGAATTAGAAGATCAATTCGCTGGATCAAAGAAGAAGAAGGAAGGGTTGAAAACTGCTCAGTCCAGATCGAGAGACATTCCTGAAGGAGAAGCAGATTGATCTGCTAGTCGATTCCAGAACAAGCCGTACTATAAATTCAAGATCGCTGTATCATCTTATTGCTGGGAAGACAAAGTTAGGCCTGAAGTCTGCACAGTCTAGGTAGAAAGACACAGACTTTCCTCTGTTGTCTATAATTCAATTTTATTGATTAATTTTGTGTAAGATTCATTTTGAATCTGAGTGGTAAGACTAAGTCCTGAGGTGTAAGCCTGCTATTATAAAGGCTGAGGTAGGGCAGGGATTGCCTGAGTTGTAATCCTGGTTATAAAGGCTGAGGTAGGGAAGGATTACCTGAGCTGTAGGAGTGTGAAGTCACTCTGAGGTAGAGTTCTTGGGAATAAATTGAGTTGTAAGATCTTGGTGATCTGAGTGGTAGGGCTTGTGTATGAGTTGTAGGAGCTAGTTGGTCTCTGAGCTGTAAGATCTGCGGATCTGAGAAAGTGAAAGGAAGTTCGGACAAATCTAGCTTATTGCTGGATAGGCGAAGGGAGAAAGTGGATGTACCCATCAATTGGGGAACCACTATAAATCACTGTGTACTGTGCTGTGTGTGATGTGATTGTTGTGTGTGCTATGATTGATATTTTTAGATAATCTATAAGCTGCCAAGATTTTTTAAATTGGACCTATTCACCCCCTCTAGATGTTTAGTTCTTGAAATCAAGACTTTCAGTTTTGGCATTGAGTGAAACTTGTTCACTCAACACACTTAACGCCCGAGGAAGCAATAGATTGGCTAAGTCCAGAATTGTTGAGTGAAGCTTGTTCACTCAACGCCTGGGATAGAAGTGAGGATTTGGCTAAGTCCATACTTGCTGACGTCAGCCAAAGTCAACAAAGTCAACTAAGTTCAAATTAGTTGTGAGAAAGCTACAGAACACGACAAATAGCGCTAGCGCTCTACTGTACGTCTTCTTCCGTTAAAGCAAGTTGTAGCTGTCAACTACAGGTGGTCCCCACTGCTTCTTGGAGCTATTAATCGGCGGATGATAAAAGGGACAGCTTCAGAAGGAAGAACTAACTTTTAGGGTTTTATTCTTTTCACTATGTTGCAGCTGAACTTCATCTTCCTCGCCATTACGTCGACCTAGAAGGTTGAAGTCGATCCAGCAGATCTAAAAGATCATTCTAGATAGCTGTAGCAATATATTTTGCTACAGCAAGGTCAAATAAGCTTCTGATAAAGAAGAAGAGCTTTCGATTTTCTGTAGGTTCAGGTTAGCTGTTTGAAAAACTCAAGATCTGTCAAGTCTTCAGTCTTCTTCAGCAAGTTCAGAAAAAAGTTTCTGAAGTTCTTCCAGCAGAGGCAGCTATTTACTGAAGATCATTCTCTTGCTACTGAGAAAAAAGTTAGGGCTGAGATAACTCAGCTCAAGAAGCAGACACAAAGAAATATCTCTGTGTCAAATCAATACAAACAACACCCCTTTCATTTCTATAGGATCCTTTTGGATCTAAGTTGTAGGGCCTTTGTGCCTGAGGTAGGGTAGATTTTCTTGAGTGTAGGATCCAATTTTGGATCTGAGTTGTAGGTCCTTTGGGTCTGAGGTAGGATCCATTTGGATCTGAGCTGTAGGGCCTTTGTGCCTAAGGTAGGGCAGTTTGCCTGAGCTGTAGGAGAGTCATCCTCTCTGAGTGTAGGACCTTTGGGTTTGAGTGTAGGATCCAGATTTAGATCTGAGGTAGGGCCTTGTGCCTGAGCTATAGGAGAGTCATTCTCTCTGAGGTAGGGCTATCCTCCATAGCCCGAGCTGCAGGATTTGGATTCAAGTCTGAGGTAGGCGATCATTTGATCATTGAGTTATAATAGCAAATTTTCTCTGAGGTAGGGCTTTGTGCCTAAGTTGTAAGTCTTGAAGGAGACTAAGAGATCCTGAGGGATCTATGGTGTAAGCTCTTAGGAGTTGAGTTTTTGGAGAAGTGCCTTGTCTAACATGAAGTAAGAAAGGTGGGAGGAGAGTGGATGTTCCCATAATCTGGGGAACCACTATAAATTCTGTGTATTCTTTGTGGTTTGTCTTGAAAGCATCTAACTACTAACTACACACTAAGTTAAAAGATAATAATAAAAGACTAGAAAACCAATTCACCCCCTCTAGGTGTTTAGCTACCTTGAAACTAAATACTTTCAACCTCTACTGAACAAGTTCATATGAAAAAGAAAGCCATCGATGAACTGGAAGAAAAGTTTTTAGCAGAGAAGAAGCACGTAGCAAGCTTCTCGAAGACAAACATAGTTCTTCCTCTAATAGATGGATTTTCTTCTCCAAAGAAGGGTGGCAGAGTTGGACACAAATCCGATAAGGGTAAAGGGAAGGCTCTTTAAAGTCAAACAACTTTCAAGAAAGTCATCTTTCCTACAAACTAGTATGATTTTGAGACATCCTACAATCACTTTGCTAGAAAAATATGTATTGACTATAACAAAAACTACCGAGGATTGAGCCGCCCTAGAGATTTTGGAACAAGTGATCTAAAAGAACCTCATAAAGAATTCATCCTTCAGGATTATGGTCCATACGTTCATGGACCGAGTACTAAGAAGACATCAAAGGTAAATCATGTTGATGTCAAGCCACTTAAGATGAGGAAGTCTTGTGTGTATTGTAATCATGAGGCTTCTAACTCCTAGTCAGCTGCTCCTACAAGACCACCCGTTCAAAAGGTAAAACAAGAGAACAAGAAAAGATACAACATGTTTTCCTGTTGGTGTTATGGCAAGGTTGGTCACTTTGCCATCCACTGTTGGTTTAATTTAATGAATTGTAAGATCCACAAGTTAACACTGCTAGAACAACCACTCATAATGTTAACACTCCTGGTGGTGTCAGGCTAACCTAGAACCAATGACCCAAATCTGTTTAGGTTTCTAAGGGAAATTACTTTACAAATGCAGGTTTGTCCAAAGGCCAACGAAATGCCTATTTGGTATTTGGACAGCGGATGCTCTCGACACATGACCATGATAAGAAGCCTACTTAAAGAGTATAACCCAGTTGTGGATGATCCAAAAGTTATTTTTGGCAGTTCAGATAGGGGAATCACAAAAATCCATGGAATGATTACTAATGGTATAGTTTCTTTCACATACGTGGCATATGTTAAGGGATTAAACCATAATCTTATTAGCATAAGACAAATATGTGACAAAGGCTATATGGTAAAATTCTATAAGGATAAGTGCCTGATAAAGTCATCTGATAGCTCAAAAACTATTTTAACAGGCACTTAGAGTAGAGATATTTTTTGTTTGAATTTTTTTTGCTTAGACTCTTCTACACTAGTGTGCTTTTTAGCAAAAGATAGTGCGTCTCTTTTTGACCAACTGTAACGCCCCAAAACTCGGAAATGATCTGGTAGCGTCTTAAGGCCAATCTGAATCCTGATAAGGGTCACACGGCCTAAGACACGGACGTGTCCATGGCCGTGTTCTTCTATGAGTTTGACGATTTCTCCGCGTGGTCGACGAAATGCAGTGGACGATCCTTGGAGGTCGGGAACACAGCTCGAGACACGGGAGTGTCTAGGGCCGTGTCCTTCTCGAGTTCGTAGCCAGGCTGTGTCAGGTGAGGAACATGGCCTGGATCACAGGCGTGTTCTGGTTGACATGGGCGTGTCAAAATTGAAACGGGCGTGTCAAAATTGACACGGGCGTGTCAAAATTGACACGGGCATGTAAAGAACCCGTGTCCTGGTCGGGATGCGATGACTTCAACGTCAATTGAGGCACACGGTCTATGACACAGACGTGTCACCAGCCGTGTTCGGCCCAGAAATGTTATTTTCAGGGCGAATCGTGGCCATTCATTTCCTTCAAATAGTATCCAATGACTCAGCCTTTCCCCTACTAGTATAAGGCCGGGAATAGGGGTTGAAACCCTCATTTCACTTTGAGCTTTGTCTTTCTAAAGTGTTAGAGAGAGGGGAGAGCAAGGAAGAAGGTGAAGGAGAAATCCGGCAGTCGGAGGTGCTTCGGAGCCCCGATTCTCGATCCGAGTCCAGATCTGTGAAGGCGAGGCCATTACGGTGCTTTCTATCCGTCTAGTTCTTCATGATGCCAAAGCGAATTGTAATGGTAACGATTCTCTTCTTGGACATGTGAAGTCCTTTTCCTTTTTGCATAGGAAACCCGCTCTCGCGAGTGTGCGTGAGTGTGAGGTTTTCCTTTGGGTGGACATGAATAGTCCCTGTTATTTTGCATATAGAGTCCAGAATCGAAGTACAGACATAGACATGGTCTGTGAAGCATACCCGGACAAGTTGGTCTGGATCAGTGATGTTTTCATTATGCTTGTAGTGCCGGAGAAGACTCCGTGACATTTGCTTTTCAGGTTTTCTACGCAGTAGATTGCAGCAGGGAGTCTTGAGGATTAACTCTAAGGTGCACCCGGAAAACTGGGCAGACGCGTGATTCTTCCATCTTGGTGGTCTGGGAGCCAACTTGCACATAACTTGGTTATGTAAAATTTGTGTGATCGATTTGGGACTCGGGGAAGCTTGACCCGCGCCTATGGCTTAAATTGACGTGACAGTGTGAACAACGGGTTCGACGGAACTATACCCGCTCTAATGGTTCGGTTAAAGCGACCTAAGGTAGGTGGTACTTACCGTTGGCATAGATGGAGGGTCTTAGGCTTAGGCTGCAAAGACTATAATGCTCACGAGATTTGCCGTCCTGGTGGCAGTGGTGAGACCAAGGATTTTACCGGGTTCACCGAGTAAGTTCCCTAAGAGCACGGGGTGTGTGGCTGTCCGTGCCGACACCTGTGGTGAGTGCGCTGTATTGTACTTTCACTATATTGTTTGGCTATGCTACTAAAATGTAGGGAAGGAGCACCGCCACCCCAAATCCAGGGTGGGGTTGTTATAACTTGGTCAGCTTTAGCTGAACGTTGCTTTTGTTTGCTACCGTTGCGGTGGATTATTGCTTGCAGGTGCTGCGGAGCCTAGTAGCAAATAGTGGGCTGAAGCCCTTGTTGCTGAGCCGACCCTTGAAGACCAATGCGAATGTTTACTTTTATTCTCATGTGTGATCGGCCTGTGTATCGATGTTTGGAAGTCACTATTTGTTTAAAGTAAACTCATGTAAGGCCATAAGGCCAAGTACTTTGTGTATTTGTACGCTCATTCCTGCTTTGGGGTTTTTAGTGGACATTCATGCTGTGGCTTGGGTTCTTTTCTTTGCAACATTTAAAATGCTTCCGTTAAAATGTGCTCTGTGTAGGACGTGTGTTATTGAAAGGATGGTTTCATTTAGTAACCCAACGGTCTGTCTGTGGTATATGGCGTCGGACCCCGACCGGAGCTACTGCTATATGTTATGCGACGGATAGGGGTGTTATAATTTGGTATCAGACTACCAGTTTCAGTCATGCTTAAATGAATTT
This sequence comes from Platanthera zijinensis, assembly GCA_039513925.1. Classification (NCBI taxonomy): domain Eukaryota; kingdom Viridiplantae; phylum Streptophyta; class Magnoliopsida; order Asparagales; family Orchidaceae; genus Platanthera; species Platanthera zijinensis. The sequence continues at coordinate 86,599,451 of CM077090.1, read as the reverse complement.
GTTGACGAATTCTTTTAAAGGGTGGTGAGCACATGTATGTGCGTCATCGTTATAACATAAAAGAACCCATGAATATACACTTAGGAATGAAAATACACATATTTGAGGAATCTGCGTGTTCCTATGATTGCTTTTTGTAATTTTATTTGGTCACTTAACGGTGTGTTGTACGACTATTGGTGACCAGGAGTGGCGCAGGGCGGTTAGAACGCTCGCTTTCTGAGGAAAGTAGTGCACCTAATGACATGCCTGCAACCCTTCCCTCTGCTGAAACCATAAGAATGGTGGTTGAAGCAGTGTTCGCTGTGATTGATGCACAAAATGGAAGACATGTGCAGTACCCTATTCCTGAGGTAACTCTAACATCGGGTGGTGTGATGGAGCAAACGACATTTAGAGGAATATTGGGTCAGCAGTTGAACATGCTCTTAGTGCAGGGTACACACTCAGTTGAAGAATATTTGCAGGCATTTCTTATGATAATACGCTACCAAGGCTCTGAAGTGGAGGGCGAGCAGTCTATTGTCGATAGATTTTATAACGATCTGCGCGGCGAGTTACGAGTTTTACTGCTAGGACCAAAATTATTGGGATTCCGAGCCTTGTTGGAGTCAGCTAGATATTTGGAATTAGATTTGGAAAAAGCCAATTAGACGTCGGAGTTCAGGGTACAAAACTCTCCAGGTTCTGTAAAGTTTGCGTACCGAAGGAGGAGGAAAAAGAAGTCTAAAATGTCTACTGGTCAGGCTCCATATGATTGTTTTAATTGTGGAAAGGAAGGGCACTTTGCCCGAGATTGTCGTAATGGCACACAGAAGACAAAGAAAGCTATGACAGGAGCAGCTATAGGACAGAGTGTCAAAGAACATAGTGGTATTCCAGTGGCACAGAAGGCTGGATCTAGAGCAGCCATTTGGCGAAACTCAATTATATGTTTTAACTGTGGGAAGCCGGGACATTTTGCCAGAGACTGTGGGAGCGGACGTCGGAAGTCCGAAAAGAAACCTGATCTACCTATGAGGAGAAGGGCAAGGGGTCGGAGACAACCGCATCGCATTATGCCCCAACCCAGCCTAAAGTGTACAACCTTAGCCAGCAAGAGGCCATGAAGCAGTCTAGCGTGGTGATAGGTATGTTATAGCGGGTTAGATTTAAATACTTGTTGCCCTATACGTATTAACATATGACTGGTTGTGTTAGGCATTGTTTTGATTTTTGTTTATCCGACAAGAGCACCGTTCAATATGTGAGCTTCATATTCCTTTTTGTCTGAAGGATTTGTATCGCGCATCAGAGTACCTTCTTCGATGATAAAGGACAAATTGGATGTGTTGTTGCCTAATGGGTGTTCAATGCGCGCGGATAGAGTCTGTTGCGTAAAGATACGGATTGGGAGTCAAGAGTTTGACTTGTAAGCATCGTTACTGCTGCTAGTGGAGTCTGACATGATATTTGGTATGGACTGGCTCTCGGAGCAATAGACATACATTGATTGCAACCACAAGGAGGTCAAATTGGGAACTGGTCGAGAGATGACTTTTGCGAGCTTGAAGGGGTCGAGCAAGACTTTGATGTCTGCTCTTCAGGTGGTTAAGAAAGTTTGTGCTGGTGTAGAGCTGTTCTTCACACTAGTGGAGGCTTCGAAGCCTAAGCCTGTTTGGATAGTATCTCGGTTGTATTCGAGTATCCTGACATGTTCCCTGACGATCTCCCTAGAGCCCCACCTGAGCGTGAGATTGACTTCACTATTAAGCTAGTGCCAGGTGCCAAACCTGTGTCACGCTCTCCGTATCGGTTAGCGCCTAAGGAGATGGCAGAACTGAAAGTTCAACTTTAAGAGCTGTTGGAACAGGGTTATGTGCGTCCAAGTTTGTCGCCTTGGAGCGCACCGATCCTCTTTATTAAGAAGAAGGACGGAAGCTTACGACTCTATATTGATTACAGAGAGCTGAACAATTTAACGGAAAAGAATAAGTATCCAATGCCAAGGATTTATGATCTATTCGATCAGTTAGTTGGGTCAACGGTGTACTCAAAATTGGATCTTAAATCCGGATATTATCAGTTGAGGATAAGAGAAAGTGACATCCCCAAGACAGCTTTCAGCACGCGGTATGGGCATTATGAGTTCACCGTCACGACATTTGGGATGACGAATGCGTCATCCGTGTTTATGGATCTGATGAACAGAACATTCAAAGAGTACCTGGACCAATTCGTGATAGTCTTTATCGACAATATATTGGTGTACTCGCAGTGTGAGGAGGATCACTTTAAGCATCTGCTTTTGGTGTTGGAGACGCTGAGGAGGAACCAACTGTACACCAAGTTCTCCAAATGTGAGTTTTGGTTATCCTCGGTAGCGTTCCTTGGTCATATAGTTAGTGGAGAGGGAATTGTAGTGGATCCGGCTAAGATAGTTGCTATACGAGAGTGGCCTGTGTTGTCTTTGGTAGCGGAAGTCCGGAGTTTTTTGGGACTTGCCGGCTACTACAGGCGCTTCATAGAAAACTTCTCGCGGATAGCGTTACCCCTCACGACTTTGATGGGGAAAGATCAAAAATTTGTGTGGTCGCCGGAGTGTGCGCAAGCTTTCGAAGATTTGAAGAGTTGGTTGACCACAACACCTATTCTATGTTCGCCGGTTGGGACCGAAGGATTTGAGATTTACAGTGATGCTTTGGGAAGTGGTTTAGGTTGTGTTCTACTGTAGCATGGGAGAGTGATAACTTATGGCTCCTATCAGCTGAAGGTACACGAGAGGAATTATCCGGTCCATGAATTGGAGTTAGCGGCCGTAATATTTTCCCTGAAGTTGTGGAGGCACTACCTGTACGATATGAAGGTCGATATCTATACCGACCACAAGATCCTGAAGTACTTATTGGATAAAAAAGGCTTAAACATGCGAAAATGGAGGTGGATGAAGTTCCTGGGGGACTACACCTTCAAGATACACTATGTGTCTGGGAAAGGCAATGCGGTTGCGGATGCGTTGAGTCGCAGGGCCCTTGCGCGGGCCAACTAGTTGTCGGTTCAGGATGAGCGTTTGATTCAGGATTTGGAGGCACTAGAGATCTCTTGTGTTGACAAGAAGATGAGTGCTGAATCCCAATTGAACTGGACAGAGGTGTAGTATGACCTTACTGATAGGATTCAGTAGTCTCTGGTTTTGGACCACAACATGAAGCAGATCATGGATGAGGCTTTGGATGAGTCAAATTCCCAATTTGGTGTTGATGGACTGTTGTGGAAGGACAGTCTTCTGTGCATCCCAAGTGTGGGTAAACTATGGGAGGAATTGATGTACGAGGCTCATCATACCAAGTACTCGATTCACCCAGAGAGCACGAATATGTATTGTGAGATGAAAAAGTTGTTCTGGTGGCCAGGACTTAAGAAGGACGTGACACTTTATGTAGAAAAGTGTCAAACGTGCGCCTTGGTAAAGGCGGAGTGCCAGAAGCCCGGAGGTTTCTTGAAGTCCTAACCTATCCCGGAGTGGAAGTTCGACGATATTTCAATGGATTTTGTGCATGGGTTGCCAAGGTCACAGAAGGGAAATGACGCCATCTGGGTGATCGTAGATCGATTGAAGAAAGTGTCAGACTCATTCCAAATAGGAAAGATGATTCGGTGGATACTCTAGCAAAACTCTATGTAGATAACATTGTTCGACTGCACGGTGTGCTCCACAGCATCGTGAGTGACCGAGATGGGCATTTTACATCCAATGACTGAAGGTTGGTGCAAAAAATATTGGGAACCAAGCTGAGTTTCAGTACGGCCTTTCATCCGCAGACAGATGGTCAGACCGAGAGGGTCGACAGGACGATGGAGGACATGCTTCGCATGTGCGTATTGGATTTCAGAAAGCGGTGGGAAGATCACCTGTACATGGTGGAGTTTGCATATAACAATAGCTACCAAGCGAGTATTCAAATGGAGCCCTTTGAGGCCCTTTATAGTAGAAAATATCGCACGCCATTGTCTTGGTTGGAAACGGGTGAGTCGAAGCTTCACAAACGGCAAGAAGTGGAAGGCGCCACTTCATTGGTACAGAAAATACGAGAACAATTGCTGATCGCTCAGGACAGGCAGGCTAAATACTATAATGCCAAGCATCGGAGCATTGAGTTTGCTGTTGGCGACTGACTATATTTGAAGATTAACCTGTTCAAGGGTTTTTCGCGGGTACGATGCTTGAAGAAGCTGAGCCAGAGGTACTTTGGACTGTTTGAGATTCTAGAGCGAATTGGTGAAGCAGCTTATTGGTTGAAGCTATTAATGGAATTGAGTGGTCTATATAATGTATTCCATATTTCAGTGTTGCGGTAGGCAGTGCAAGAGCCCTCGCAAGTTATTGCGGCCGATCAAGTACCTGTTGATGATGGGTTGACGACGAAGGTCAAGCCCGTTCGCATTGAGGACTTTGAAGTCAAGCGACTTTGTAACAAAGACATCAAGATGGTCAAAGTCCGTTGGGACAACTGCGGTCGTGAGGAGCTCTCATGGGAGCGAGAGCAGACCTTGCTTGAGGAGTATCCCGAGCTCTTCTTAGGTATCGCATAAGTTTGAGTACTTTCTATTCCATAATTTCGGGATGAAATTCGGGGGGGGGGGGGGGGAATTGTAACGCCCCAAAACTCGTAAATGATCTAGTAGCATCTTAAGGCCAATCTGAGGCCTAATAAGGTTCATATGGCCTTAAATACGGGCGTGGCCGTGGACGTGTCTTGCTACGAGTTTGACGATTTCTCCGTGTGGTCTGCGAAATGCAGTGGACGATCCTTGAAGGTTGGGAACACGGCCTGAGATACGGTCATGTCTAGGGCCGTGTCCTGCTCGGGTTGGTAGCCGGGCTGTGTCGGGTGAGAAACATGGCATGGATTACAGGCGCGTTCTGGTTGACACGGGAGCGTTCTGGTTGACACGGGCGCGTTCTGGTTGACACGGGCGCGTTCTGGTTGACACGGGCGCGTTCTTGTTGACACGGGCGTGTCAAAATTGACACGGGCGTGTCAAAATTGACACGGGCGTGTCAAAATTGACACGGGCGTGTCAAAATTGACACGGGCGTGTCAAAATTGACACGGGCGTGTCAAAATTGACACGGGCGTGTCAAAATTGACACGGGCGTGTCAAAATTGACACGGGCGTGTCAAAATTGACACGGGCGTGTCAAAATTGACACGGGCATGTCAAAATTGACACGGGCGTGTCAAAATTGACACGGGCATGTTAAAATTGACACGGGCGTGTCAAAATTAACACGGGCATGTCAAGAACCCGTGTCCTGGTCGGGATGCGACGGTTTCAACATCAATTGAGGCACACTATCTATGACATGGGCATGTCACAAGCCGTGTTTGGCCCAAAAATGTTATTTTTAGGGCGAATCGTGGCCGTTCATTTCCTTCAAATAGTATCGAACGGCTCAGCCTTTCCCCTGCTAGTATAAGGTCGGGAATAGGGGTTGAAACCCTCATTTCCCTTTGAGCTTTCTCTTTCTAAGGTGTTAGAGAGAGGGGAGATTAAGGAAGAAGGAGAAGGAGAAATTCGACCGCCGGAGGAGCTTTAGATCCCCGATTCTCGATCCGAGTCTAGATCTGTAAAGGCGAGGCCGTTGCTGTGCTTTCCATCCGTCTAGTTCTTCATGGCGCCAAAACGAACTACAAGGGTAACGATTCTCTTCTTGGACATGTGAACTCCTCTTCCTTTTTGCATAAAAAACCCGCTCTCGCAAGTGTGCGGTGAGTGTGAGGTTTTCCTTTGGGTGGACATGAATAGTTCCCATTATTTTACATATAGATTCCGGAATTGAAGTACAAACATAGACGTGGTGTGTGAAGCCTACCCAAACAAGTTGGTTTGGATCGGTGATGTTTTTCATTTTTCTTGTAGTGCTGGAGAAGACTCTGTGCCATTTTCCTTTCAGGTTTTCTACGCGGTAGATTGCAGCATGGAGTCTTGGGGATTAACTCCAAGGTGCACCCGGAAAACTGGGCAGAAGCATAATTCTTCCATCTTAGTGGCCTGGGAGCCAACTTGCACATAACTAGGTTATGTAAAATTTGTGTGATCGATTTGGGACTCGGGGAAGCTTGACCCGCGCCTATGGCTTAAATTGACGTGGTGGTGTGAGCAACGGGTTAGGACGGAACCGTACCCACTCTATGTGGTTCGATTAATACGACCTAAGGTACGTGGTACTTACCGTTGGCATAGATGGAGGGTCTTAGGCTTAGGCTGCAAAGACTATAATTCTCATGAGGTTTGCCATCCTAGTGGCGGTGGTGAGACCACGGATTTTATCGGGTTCATCGAGTAAGTCCCTTGAAAGCACGGGGGTGTGTGGCTGTCTGTGCCTACACCCGTGGTGAAGTGTACTGTTGTTGTACTTTCACTATATTGTTTGGCTATGCTACTAAAATGCAGGAAAGGAGCACCGCCACCCCAAATCCGAGGTGGAGTCGTTATAATTTGGTCAGCTTTAGCTAACCGTTGCTTTTGTTTGCCATCATTGCGGTGGATTATTGCTTTCAGGTGCAGCGGAGCCTAGTGGCAAATAGCGGGCTGAATCCCTTGTTGCTGAGCCAGCCCTTGAAGGCAATTGTGAATGTTTACTTTTATTCTCATATGTGACTGTCCTGCATGCCGATGTTTGGAAGATACTATTTGTTTAAAGTAAACTCATGTAAGGCCATAAGGCCAAGTACTTTGTGTATTTGTACGCTCATTCCTGCTTTGGGGGTTTTAGTGGACATTCATGATGTGGCTTGGGTTCTTTTCTTTGCAACATTTAAAATGCTTCTACTATAATGTGCTCTGTGTAGGACATGTGTTATTGGAAGGATGATTTCATTTAGTAACCCACCGGTCTGTCTGTGGTATATGGCGTCGGGCCCCAGCTGGACCTACTGCTATATGCAATGCGATGGATAGAGGTATTATACCAACGACACAAGGGATTATCACATATTAATTTCAAAACTATTAATATGTTATTTTCTCACAACTTAGTGTGTGATGCCCTACTATTAAGTGCATTAAAGAGAGACCTTGTCACTCATATCAAATGGTCAAGCAAATAAGGGCTACCTTTAATAACATCATTGGCAAAGATTCTACCATATGCTTATATTTTCTCCATATAGACTTATTTGGTCCCTTACAAATTTGTAGTTTTGAAGTTAAAGCTTACACTTTGGTTATCATTGATGATTAATCACGGTTTGCATGACTGTTCTTTATGAAACACAAGTCAGACAAGTATGACTCCTTCACTAATTTTGTTAGGCAAATTCAGAATGAATTGAACTGCTCTGTGCTCAAAATTAGAAATGACCATGGAAAAGAATTTGAATTTGGTGCCATGAAAAAATTCTGTGAAAGTCTCGGTATCTTTCATGAGTTTTCCTCTCCTCGCGCTCCACCGCAAAATGAAGTCACTGATAGAAAGAATAGAACTATCATAGAGGCATGTAGAACTATGTTGAATGATTCTTCTTTAGTAGAGTATTTCTGGGCTGAAGCTGTCAACACTGCTTGCCACATGCAAAACAGAGCACTTATATACAAGAACCACCGTAAGACACCTTATGAACTTTTGATGGGCAAGAAACCAACTGTATCTTATTTTGGAATTTTTGTTAGCAAGTGCTTTGTGCTTAATAATGAGAAATATTACAAAACAAAGTTTCGTGAAAAATGCTTTGAAGGTATTTTCGTAAACTATAGTAGCCAAGTAAAGCTTATAAAATTTTCAATAAGAAAACCTTAGTGATAGAAAAAACTTTTAATGTTGTATTTGATGAGACGAGCATGCTTCATAGTAGCTCCTCTAGTGTATTTGTTGAAGATGCAGGTATAAGGTTAAACGAGCTAAGCTTGGAAAATAATAGAAAAGAAGACGCTCCAAGCACAATCAATGTCAACACTCCAAGCCTGGTGGAAGAAGAACTTCAAGATAAATAACTTCATCAAATTGAAGAAGCTGCACCAGAAGTAGCAAGACCTCCTGGTGGCATAGTGGATGCGAGGAATCTAGTGATCAGACACTTAAGAGATCATTCTATAGATCAGATTAATGGAGACCCTCGTGATAGAGTAAGAACAAGAAGAGGTACAACTAACGAAATTCTACACTTAAGTTTTCTCTCGCAGATTGAATAAAAGAAATTTGAAGAAGCAAATAGAGATGCGTCATGGATCCTTGCAATGGAAGAAGAGCTCAATCCATTCAAAAGGTGAAAAGTTTGAGATCTAGTACCAAGACCCAAAGGACACAATGTGATCGGTACAAAATGAGTCTTCAAAAACAAGCTGTACGAAAATGGTGTAATTATAAAGAATAGAGACAGACATGTAGACAAAGGGTATAAACAAGAAGAAGGGATCGACTTTAATCAAATATTTTATCCAGTGACCAGACTCAAAGAGATCACGTTACTCCTCGCATACGCTACTAATAAAGGGTTCAAGGTTTATTAAATGGACGTGAAGTCAACCTTCCTTAATGGTAATTTAAAAGAAGTATACATGGAACAACCCCCAGGTTTTGTTTATTAATCCTTCCCTGATTATGTTTTTTTCTTTCATAAAGTTCTATATGGTCTAAAACAAGCTCATCGAGCTTGGTATGAGACGCTATCTAGCTTTCTTCTCGAGAATAAGTTTTGTTAGGTCAAATCTATGTCAATGACGTTATTTTTGGATCTACGGATGACAACCTTTGCAAAAAGTTTTCTAACTTGATGAAAGGGAAGTTTGAAATTAGCAGTATGGGAGAGCTGAAGTATTTCTTAGGACTTTAGGTGAAGCAATCTAAAGATGGAATTTTCATCTTTCAGACGAAGTTCACCATGTAGTTAATTAAGAAATTCGGAATGGAGAATGCAACCTCAATGAGAACTCCAATGAGTTCAACTATGAATCTGGACAAGGATGAAAAAGAGAAACCTTTTGATGAAACTAAGTACAAAAATATAATTGGATCCTTGCTGTACCTTACTTGTAGTAGACTAGACATAATATTTTTAACATGTGTATGTACTAGATTCCAAACAAACTCTAAAGAATCTCATTATGCCGCTACAAAGAGGATTTTGAGATACCTTAAAGGTACAACAAATCTTGGATTATTATACCCAAGAAGTAACGACTGCGAACTAATTTGTTTCTCAGACAATGACTTTGCAGAAAGTGGGGACAATAGGAAAAACACTTATAGGAAATGCCAGTTCCTAGGAAGAAGGCTTATCTAGTGGAGCAGTAAGAGGCAAAATTGTGTTGGAAGCTCAACTATCGAGTCTGAATATATCTCTGTAGGTAGCTGTTGCGCACAACTTCTATGGGTAAGGAATTAGATTGAAGATTACAACATGAAGTTGAAGGAGATTCTGATATTTTGTGACTCATACAGTGGCATAACAATTGCTCACAATCCAGTCTCTCACAGCCAGACAGAGTTCATCGAGATAATGTATCACTTCATCCAGGAGCATATGAAGAACATGTGCATCAATGTCAGTTATGTCCCGATGGATAAGCAAGTTGTAGATATATTCACGAAGCCGTTGGACGATGCAAAGTTCTCCTTTTTCAAAATGGAACTTGGTATGCTCAACAAGGAGTCATGAAAAAGTCCAGAAATCAGTCAAAGTACAGGAATTCAACATCTCAAGAAATCCTAGGAAAATTTGTTGAGTATACTCGTGTGATTTCGATGAATTAGTTTAGACTTCTCGTGAAATCAGAAAATATTCACGAGTCATTTCGACGAATTACTCTAGTATTCACGAGTAATTTTGACGAATTTATCAAGCTTTCTCGAGTCATTTCGACGAATCAGTGAAGGTCTGAATTTTTTTTCTAAGTCTCACTTATTGGATCCAAAGAGTCATTTCCGAAAAAGGTACGCACCTCTATTCAAAACTTTAATTATATATATAAATAGGACTTAGGGGCATTCAGATTTCACACACATTCGAAAAGCCCTCTCGAGATATTCCTCCATTTCAACTTTTGTCAGAGCAGAAGAGCGTTGTCGTTAACTTCGTCTCCGGTAGGTATCGTCAACTTCATCTCCGACAAGTCTCGTCGATTTCGTCTCCGATATTTCTCGTCTTCTGATCCGTCAGTCCTTGTTCGATTCTCAGATATAGAACCAAGAGGAAGCGACAATCTCCAAGTTGGTGGAGAGCTTGTGCGTACAGGATTTGTGGCAGCTTCCGAAGTGTTTATAAACGTAATTTTGATGCTCGAGACAGCAGGCTTGACTTTTCCTCTAGAACATCCATGCCAAGTTATGAACATGGACGTGCAAGAATTCTTTCAAAATACAAAGCTTAGGCGTGAAGGCACGGTGAGAAAGAGCAAAGTCAAGCATTCCTTGGTCAAAGTGAAGGCCAGTCTTATTTGTGGTTTGCCAATAAGAACTACCTCAATTATACGGAAGGGTATGAATGAGGAAGGAAAGCTGCAGACAGATATCATGGGAAAGGTTCTACTGTGCAAAGTTGGGTCCTACGACTATGTTTCTAGTGAGATGTTCAAACTCCTTGCATCTGTGATATGCAGAAAGAAAATCAACTAGGGAGTGGTCTTTTTGAGAAAATTAAGGAATGCCTGAATGCTCCAAAATTTGGAAGGATTCTTACATTATACCTCAATCAAATGGACGAAAATCTTTTTGATATGTCATCAGGTATCCTATCCATCATTTGAAGAAAATTGATTCCTCCATCTTTAGCAGATGGGAGAGGAGAATTCCTAAGAAAGGTGGGATGAGAGATGTAATAGAGGAAGAAGAATTCCTTGATGAGGAGAGAATTCCATCACCAATCCCCAATGAAGCACTTGAGAGCTCTAGTGCAGTTGTTGAGGGGAGACACTTCCTTCTGTGAATATTGAAAATGTTCTTATTCCAGACAGTGATAATAAAAATAGTTGTTCTTATTGATGATGATGCTGATGATCGAAATGATGATGATGATGATGTTCTTGATGGTAATGCTGAGGAAAATGCTGATGATGTTGAGGATGAATTTGTTGCTGCTGATTTGGAAGATAATACACAGGAAGATCTTCTAGCCTCGGGTGAGGGGGAGCTGAACCAGTCATTTGATCTTCTTCAAGACTAGATTGATAAAGCTATATCTGAACTCCAGGAAAGGATTGCCAATAATCTCGGTGGCCCTCAAGTTCAGACTCTGATGGAGTTGTAGACTCTAGAAAGGTCTGATGCTCTAGTTAAGGGGGAGAACATTCTTGAGTTTTCTGATACAGAAAGAGAAGCAGAGGTGCTTCCTCCTGTCCTAGAGGATGTAGATCCTCTTTTTCTGCTAAAGGCCCATGTCTCTCTAGTGGCACATATCTCTAGTGACTATGAGACTCTCTCAGAACATCCTTCACCGTCTAGATCTCATGCTGAGGACATTCCTACTTACATTTCTGATAATTCTCTGCTACAATCTAAAGAAGTAATGCTTGCTAAGCAAAAAAACACTTTGATATGTCTTTGTAGAAAGTAATTGATAAGGTGGAAGAGGTAGAGAAAGACATGAATAATGGACTTACTGAAGTTAAGGTCAGTATTGAGAAGTTAGAATCCAATCTGGATAATTGGCTGAATCAAGGAGGCAAACCAATTCTGCATATTATGAAAGGAGTTAGTAGTAATCATGATAAGACAAGGAATGTTCATGCTACTGCGAAGACTATAATCGATGCACAAAATTGCGGCATACATCATTTTGATGATCAAATGGCCTACTCCAGAACTGCAATTATTAATGATGTAACTGTAGAAGTCAGAAAGGGATAGGATAAACTTAAGAGAAAAATGAATGCACTAGAAACTACTAAACATCAAGAGATCCGTGGTGTCAACACCTATTATTATGAGATTTCCAAGTGGTTGCATGGAGAGTTGTTTGGAACACCTCTAGGTGAAGCCAGAATTCCAGAATCAACATCAAATGCTATTTTGCCTCCACATGACTACTCTCAGTACTGGACAGATACTTAAGATTGGACAAACATTGATGAAACTGTAGTTGCTGAAGCTGATATTGTGATTGTTGATGAGCTATTCCAACCACCTTACAAAAGAAGAAGATATTGAGAAGTCCCCTCTACTCACAGGTCAGACCTAAACAGGGAATTTGCTGATGTATGGAGCCTAGTTTCTAAAGGAATCATCCAAGACACATTTACATTGGTAGATTTGGCTAATGAAGACAGAAGGATGCACTACAGTAGAGAAGAATGGGAGAAGCATGAAGTGGCCAATGTAAAGAGGAGGTTACACTTCAAGAAGTATAAGAGAGATGATCCAAATGCTCCTCCTCCTTCTCCAAAGTACTATCCAAAGACAAAAGCATACTTTGACATGCAAAATGAGAAGGCCAAGGGGAAAAATGTCTAGTTTTAATAATTCTATTTGTGTGAATGTATGTGATTTCTGAAATGCCACATAGAACTATTTATATAACATTATTGTTTTGATATATAGATTTCTAATAATTTCATTTCATCCCTTTATATATGTATGTTAAGATTATTCTTTGTGCAATTCACCTTAGTAAATAAGGTTTTGATTTCTTTAAATAGAGGAAGATTGTTGGTTATTGTTCTCACAATAACCCTGATTTGAAGAAGTCCCCCTTGAATTAAGATGTATTGAGTTGTATTTGACGACGCTTTCAAGTTATGTGCTTACATGATTTAATTGCCAAGTACACACTAATGTTAGATTACAAAGGGTCATAAAACACAGGACTATGTAATATAATCCCTCATTGTGTATGATATGGTGTTGACTCATGTGTAATCTCTCTATTAGGGTGTAATTCATTTTCAAGTGCATAGGAGACTCAAAGAAGAGTGGTTGCTAGTTTAGGAAGAATCCAAAATTTTCCTAAGTAAAATTCGGCGTGTATGCACATGAAGTCTCGTGTCATTCATCGAGCCATCACGTGAACACTCATGGAATTCATTGAGTTTACTCAGGAAATTTCTGGTAGTTTTTAAATCTTCTTCAGAAACGACTAAGTTAAATTCGTTGAGTATTCACGTGAAGTCTCGTGTCATTCGTCGAGATGTCACGTTAACACTCGTGGAAATCGTCGAGTATTCTCGAGAAGTGTAGTGACTGTTAACAAAAAATTTTCTTTTGGTCCCATTTTCTACTAAGTAAAATTTGGCGAGTGCTTTAGTGTAATTCGTTAATTGCTCTCGTGGAATTCTTTGTGTGACTAAGTGATTCGTCGAGTGTTTTGGGTACGAGACGAGTCATCTCGATGAATAGACTTGGAGATTTCTCTGGTTCAATTTTCTGATGGGTTCTATTTAAAATGGAGGCCTTGTACAGTACAAATGGAAGCTCATTTTAGAAGAAAATTTCTAGCCGTTATAGATGAATCCTATAAATACCAAGGCTTCCATTTCAAATGACAAGTATTACGAGAATCGCAAATTGCTCTTGACCTAATTTTAAAAATCATAAACAGGCAAACTTTCTCTTTCCCGATTTACTGTTCTAGAAAATGATCAACCCGACGACTTCGAAGTTCACGATCGGTGATTACTAACAAGTAGAGATTCGACAGATCACTGCTTTCAGATTCTATGATGGTTCTTCTTGATCTAGTCGGATCCCAAGTTTTCAGATCAAAGATTTCAAGTTTACTTCAAGTCTTCTCTTTCAACCTTCATTTCAAGATCTACACTCTATGAAGGAAAAATATTGAATTGACTCAGATCTGAAGAAGAAGATTGTTTGCAATCTATAAAGTTGTACAAAACCAATTTTATTATTGTTGGAATTTTCTACTTCCGAGTTTGTAGATCCATGTTTATTGGATCAAGTTGCAGGAGTTTGTTCTCCAAGTTGTAGGGGTGTTGTCTCTGTGTTATAGGAGTTGAGGCTCCGAATTGTAAGATTGCTATAATCTGAGTTTTGGTGAAGCAGCCGAGTCTACTCTGAAGTGCTAGATGGGCGAGGCGGGACAATGGACGTACTTATTCTTGGGAACCACTATTAATCCATGTGTTTGTGCTGTGCTTCTGTGTGTTTGTTTGTTACTAATTTTTAATCTGCTAAAAGACACAGAACTCACCAATTCACCCCCCTCTAGGTGATTTAGGTAGACAACTAGATACTTTCATAGAGGTTTTGATGGGATTTTACTCACCATAATCCTCTCTTCCTCTACCTATGATTCCAAACCCATTCCCTATATATCTTCTTTGGTTTCCTGCCCTAAATCTCATTCCCCCTAGCTCGATGCAGAGGTATTGATAGGATTCTATTCGCCATAGTCTGCACCTTTTTTACCAATGATTTCAACCCATTCCCCATTTATCTTCCTTTGTTTGTGCTGCATGTTGAATGGGGACTGCCCAGTGGAGCATTATATTTACTGTTTTGGGAGTCGCTGACCGAAGGTGTTTTAAATAGTATGCAGTACATATATATGCATAATTATGGAGTAGGATTTATTTTATGTTAGATATTGATTTCTATAAAGACGAAAATCGTGGCTAGCTTCCTTTTACTTTTTGGTGGGGTGACATGATTTGAAGATAAAATAAGAAAGTCAGTTTACTACTTTTACGATACGAACATAGTTTTTACCAATTTTGAAAGAGTAAATAGTTGTGACATTAGCCTCTAAGAATTATCTAGAGGGGGTGATAGTTCTACTTTCAAGACTACCTAAACACCTAGAGGGGGGGGGGGAATAGGTTCTAATTCTTGTTTTAACTTAAGGCAGAATATAACTATAGTTCTTTGTATAAATCAGATATTTCTTATAGCTAACACAACACAGCAATCACAAACATACACACATCACAGATTGCACATAGATTTATAGTGGTTCCCCAATATCTGGGTACATCCACTTTCCCCCTTCACCTATCCAGCAGTATGCTAGAGTCGGCCTAACTTCTTCCTTTAACTCAGATCCTTAGATCCTACAGCTCAGAATCCTGAAGGATTCCTACAACTCAAAACCCTATAAGGTTCCTACAACTCAGGCTAACAAGCCCTACCTCAGCCTTGCCTCAAGGCCTACAACTCAGAGAATAGCTTCTCCTACAGCTCAGGCATAAATAACCCTACCACCCAGAGAATAAATCTCCTACACTCATCCTTTATAAAATATGCTTACAACTCAGATCTATGAATAGATCCTACAGAATTTGATAAGGAATTTTTGTAATCTCTTACCCCTGTTGAGAGAGAAGGAATAAGGACTTTCTTGATAATCTTCTTGAAAAGGCTGATGGCTGAAATCAACTTGATCTTAGCTTTATTCAAAGCTTCTTGAATCTGAACTTAGTTGGGTTGATTTCCTTTGAATATCACTGACTAGCAGCTTCCTTCTTAGACTCCAAAAATAGATCTGAATCTTCTTGACAGATTAGTTCAGCATCTGCTCCTTGAGAGACCTGTGATTGTCTCCTGCTTGTCTTCAAATAGCTGGATCTCTCTCTATCCAAACATTCTTGAAGATACTTTTGAATTCTGATTGAATTCAACTTAGACAGAATCTGAATAGAAAACTACTTCAGATCGTCTTCTTAGATCTTCTCACGAAGATCTTCTTCTTTGTTACTTGTACTTTCTTGATCAGAGATAAATCTCTAATTGTGTTAGTGGTGACAATACTTCTTCCTTTTCTATGTTATGTTTTTCTTCTTCTGAATCCATCTATTTATAGACTTCATCCATGGTAAACGGCTGATCCGGTTTATAACTAACTTCTGACAAGTCTGACAACTTTAGTAAACCTGTCATAACCCACAGCTGTCAAGTCTTTAAACAGTTCTTGAGCCTTTAACTCTGTCAGCAAAGCGTCGAATCTGTCTGTCAAAAAGTGTCGAGACCATCTGTCAATATGTGTCGACACAAGTGACTTAAGTGTCGACACAGACTTTGGTTGTTTCAACATAACTGTCTTGATGTCGACAGAACTTCTTGATACTGCAACTTGATAATGTGTCGACGCTGATTTTTTGTGTCGACACAAACACTTCACCATTCATCAGCAATCAACTTTGTCTAGACTAAGCTGTGTGTCGACACAAGTCCTGTGTGTCGACACAGTTGTTGTAGACACAGAATTTGTGTGTCGACATTGCCTCCATGTGTCGACACAATTGATGTCGACTCTGCTTCTGTGTGTCGACACAGCCTCCCAGTGGCGACACAGTTGATGTCGACTATAATCTTCTGTGTGTAGACACTGCCTCCCGGTGTCGACACAAATTCACTAAGGTGTCGACACAGCCATTTCCAAGTGTCGACACAATCTTACTTGAGTGTCGACACAGCTTCCTCAGGTGTCGATATATGGACTTAGAATATTTTTCCTGCATTCTAGCACATTCTTAACCTGCACATATAAACTCAAAAGAACATCAAATACACCTTGATGTATATAATTGAGCTAAGTGAGGCTTCTCCAAATCAGGTAAACATTTTCCAATGTACCCAACAATCTCCCTCTATTTGGAGAAGTCATAACCCTTTAGCCAATGATATACACCACTTAGAAAATAAACATGATGATGTATACAAGCATTATATGACAAGGTACTATATAAACAAAACACATATGATAGTTACATCACAGAATAAAGATGTAAAAGTAAATGATCACATAATAATGTTTTGTATATCAACTCAAAAATGTTTGTTACAAAAGGTTTATATTGATGTCTCTAACAAACAAATACTATACATAGTTCTTGGACAAAAAAAAACTAGTAAAGCTAAGACTAAGGCTGGGCTGACTCCTTGATGACTATCCCTTTGTCTGACTGAATCTGAGCCTGCACAATAGGTTCTTTATCTTCCATGAGCTTTTTGCCTTTCAAATCAGTCTTTTTCTGTGCCTTAGCCTTAATCTTTTGCCTTTCAAAATAATGATAAGGCTTGGGGAAATACTTGCTAGGCTCCTGAGCATCAGGAGGTAGCTTCCCCAACTTAGCCTTTCTCCTGTATTAAAGTATGGCCTCCTGCCTGGCTTCATACTTTTGCCATTCTTGCTCATTGTACCATTTACCCCTTTCATGTACTTAATCTTTTACAGCATTCCATGCAGTTAAAATGATATTCCTTGAAGTGGGGCTCCGCTACTCAAAGTCTGGCTTTAATTCTGCTTGCTCTATAAATCTTATCTTTGATAATAGAGCATCTTACTGAGCTTTTAGACCAGCTTCTGGCATATCAACCTTTTCAATAATAATATTTGTAACTGGTAGAGGAGGGCTGTACATACACTCAACTTGTTGATGTATCATGTCAATATCTGCAGGAGGGTAAATGACTTGGGCAACCTCAGGTTGATTACCTTCAAGTAAAATTTGTTGCACCCCTGACTCAACATATTATCATCATCACACAAGGGTGGATATCCAAGAGTGGCTCTAATGCTGTTAGTTACCCATTTGGCATGATCAGACCCAGCATAGACTAACACCCTCTCCCCCTTTATGACTTCTCTAGCCACATGCTCTCTCAAGTCATCTTTCTTAAATCTGATTTGTCCATCCAGATAGTTGATTCCATCTTAAAGAATGGCTTTAGCTTTTGAAGCTTGTCACTAATTAACTTCTCAGATGAAGAGATGGCAGTTTTAACTGCATCTAGGGCAGCTTGTAGCTTCTGATCATATTCTTTTTTTTTCTTATTCCTTACTTCAGTCATTGCAACAACAGTGTTTGTGAACTCAGTGACTATCACATTATGTGATTCAGTCAGATTGTCATTCATTCTTATTTGATTCTCAAGGACATAGCCTTATTTAACAGCCATCTCATCCACTTGCTTCTTTATTCCTTCTTGTTGCTTGGCAAGAAATACCACAACATTGCCTCCCTTATGGAAGCAATCTGTCATCTCTCTTTTATTCTGATTAACTTCAAATCTTATAGATTTTATCTCTTGTGCCAGATCAAATTGAAGAGCCTTTTGGCTTTCATCCACATATTTTTCAAGAAGCAATCTCTGCTCATCCATTTTGATTTGTAAATCCACCAGAAGTTTGTTGTAATCAATTGCAGGTGCTGGATGGGAAGAAGTAGCTTGTCAAGCCTGCCTATAGCTTTGACTTCTCCTTTTGAAAACCATAAGTTTTCTTTTCTTTGCCTCCCTAACTTCTTCTTGCTCAGATTCTGAAGAACTATCAATATTAACCCTCTCATGAGGAGTGGTAGGAATTTCTATCTCAGTACCATGTTGTTCTTCCTCTATATCAACCTGCTCCCCCTCAACCCTTAGGGTCTCCATTTTATCTGTTTCTCCTCCAATATCAGGAAACAGCTCTTCAAGAGTAAATTCTTGTTGTGTGAGAGCAGGAGATTGTACTTTCTCAGCAGCAGCAGTAACACCAGAAATAACAAAATCAGTTTGAGGAACAATGTCCTCTGAGAAATTGAGTCTTTCTTCCTCTTGTATCTATTCAGACTCTGGCTCCCCCTACAAATATGCATTCTCAGCATTGTGCTGGACTTGTGTACTTTCTAGCTCCCCCCGCACTTGTGCAATAACTGGCTCCCCCTGCACCTGCGCAGATATATTATCTTCCTGGACCCGTGCATCTTCAGGACCATGCTCTTGCCTGTCCACATTAGGCATTTCTTTAGAAATAACTCTATCCCATCTTGAGAATAACCTTATGTCCATTCTCCTCATATGGTATATCTTGGATCCAGGAATCTGTTGCATTACCTCTGGAATGATTCCAGCCAGGTAAAGACTCATAATCCTAACCAAGTTTGGCTTCTTGATTCCTTCTTTAATTTTATCAAACAATACCGCAGACCAATTTGTTTGAATCTAAAAGATCACCCTAGTCATCAAGCTGAACATATAGGAAGATATCCTATCATGGCCACCTAATTTCCATAAGATCACTTTTCCTATTATTTCAGATAGGAATTTCCCTTGAGGATTCATGCCCTTCCTATTGATGGAAGATCCTATCTTTATGGTTGGATCCAATCCACACCATTGAAGCGTTTCTCTTGTTTTTGAGGCTGGAACCTCTTCCTCATCTTGGACCCTGGGAAGATGTAGAATTTTGCTCAATCTTTTCTGAGTCAGCTTGACTCGTTCTCCATGGATGGTTGATTTGATCTTTAATCCGGTTGAATCCACGGATGCACCGATATAGAACTCAAGGACTTATTTCTTCCATATTTTCGTAGGTTAAGAGACAAGATAGTCTAATCCGTTGTCTGTGAGAAGAGAAATGACTTGCTTGATCTCCGTATCTACATCGTCGAACGCATGTCGAACCAACTAATATCCCTCGTTGATTGCATCTTCAATCTTGGGAGCCATTGGAACGAAGAGAAAGCTTGGAAAGAGAGAAGAGAGATTGTCGACACAAGGCTTTTGTCTCGAAACCCTGGTGAGCGTGTCGACAGAATATGTGTTTGACCTATTTATACCCTTCTAAGCAAAGAAGGTCGAAAGGCGGGCAAAAACTGTCAAATTGTGTCGACACAGTCAAAATGTGTCGACACATACTTCTAATGTCTCGACATCAATATGGACTACTTTGTGTCGATACCAATTGATGATGTGTCGACACTTGACTTAAGTTGTCAAAGAACAGAAATTCTGTGTGGACACCGATTCTTTGTGTCGACACAAATTCTGAATGAGTCGACACCACTCCTCTGGTTGTGTCGACATAACTTTCCTGAATGTGTCGACATAATATCCCTGATGTGTCTACACCTTTACTTTGTGTCGACACCATTTTCCTGAATTGTCGACACAATTCCTCCGTGTCGACACACTATCACTGAATGTGTCGACACCACTACTTAGCCAATTTTTTTTTTGTAAACTAACCTATAGTTAGCATTCCTAATTCAATTTTAAATTTATTGAATTTTGTTTCATCCAGAGGCTTAGTAAATACATCTGTAATTTGATAATCAGTTTTAACAAATTCTAATGAGATGTCTCCTTTTTCTACATGTTCTCTAAAAAAATGGTATTTTATCTCTATGTGCTTAGTCCTACTATGTGAAACAGGATTGTTTGCAATAGAAATATCACTTTTAGAATTACACAATAAAGGTGTTCTACTTACTTGAATACCATAGTCCCTTAGCTGATGCTGAATCCACAATAGTTGTGCACAGTAACTTCCAGCTGCAACATATTCAGACTCAGCTGTGGATATTGCCACACTAATCTGCTTCTTACTGCTCCAAGATATCAATCTTCCTCTCAGGAATTGGCATGTACCTGTAGTACTTTTTCTATCTTCTCTACAGCCTGCAAAATCTGCATCTGAATAACTTGTTAGTAGAAAATCTCCATTCCTAGGGTACCAAAGGCCTAGATTAGGTGTGCCCTTTAGATATCTCAAAATCCTCTTGACTGCAGTATAATGTGATTCTTTAGGGCATGCTTGGTACCTAGCACACACATGTTGCATACATAATGTCTAGTCTACTAGCAGTGAGATATAATAGAGAGCCAATTATTCCTCTATACAAAGACTAATCTACAAGTTTACCTACATCATCTTTGCATATAGGCATACTTGTTCCCATAGGAGTTCTCATGGTGGAGGATGATTCCATACCATACTTCTTAATTAACTCCTTGGTGAACTTAGACTGGGATATGGACAAGCCATCTTCAGTCTGTCTTACTTGGAGTCCCAAGAAGAACTTAAGTTCCCCCATACTGCTCATTTCAGACTTCCCTTGCATAAGTTTGGCAAAATTCTTGCAAAGGTTGTTCTCTGTAGACCCAAAAATTATGTCATCTATATAGATCTGAACTAAGATTATCTTCCCTTTAGATTCCCTTAGGAATAGAGTTTTGTCTATTTTACCTCTTGAGAATTTGTTCTCAATAAGGAAAGTAGACAGGGTTTCATACCAAGCCCTTGGGGCTTGCTTTAACTCATACAATGCTTTCCTAAGTCTATAGACATAACATAGTTTAAGAGAATCTACAAAACCTGAAGGCTGCTCTACATAGACTTCTTCTTTTAGATCACCATTCAGGAATGCTAATTTCACATCCATTTAGTATACTTTGAAGCCTTGATATGCTGCATAGGCAAGGAACATTCTGATTGCTTCCAGTCTTGCTACTGGGGCAAATGTTTGATCAAAGTCTATTCCCTCTTCCTGCCTGTATTCTTTTGCAACCAATCTTGCTTTGTTCTTCACAATAAATCCATTATCATCTAACTTGTTCCTAAAAATCCACTTTGTACCAATGATGTTGTGGTCTTTTAGTTTTGGAACCAACTCCCAGACCTTGCATCTTCTAAACTGATTAAGCTCTTCTTATATAGCATTAATCCAGTGTTGGTCTTGGATAGCTTCTTCAAATTTCTTTGGCTCCAGTTGAGATAGAAAACTTGAGTGCAGGACTGTATTCAGATTTCTACTTCTGGTTTGCACTCCATGTCTTGGATCACCAATTATCTGATTTGCTGGATGATCCTTTAGATGTCTTACAGCTGGAGGTAAAATTCCTTATGGCTGAACACCTCCAGTTTCATCATTATGCTGCACATCTTTGTTGTCATCAGCTTTTAGAGAGTCTTGTACTCCCCCTGGACAGTAGCCATCATTTTCCAATCCTTCATCTGCAGTTGTGCCTTCTGTAATGGAAAGCTTGTCCATTCTATTGCTTATACCTGTTGGACTGCATGAACTACAAGGCAACTCACTGTTGATTAATCTTGTTTCATCAAATACAACATGTACAGATTCTTCTACAACCGGAGTAATCAAGTTGTAGATCCTATAAGCCTTACTATTATTGCTGTACCCAACAAATATCCCATCTTAAGATTTGGCAGCAAACTTAGTTAAATAAGACTTGCCATTGTTAAGGATATAAAACTTGCAACCAAATATCCTAAAATAGGTTAAATTTGGTTTTCTACCTTTCATAATCTCATAGGGAGTCTTTTTGTGGCACTTAGTGATAGAAGCTCTGTTGAGTACATGACATGCAGTGTTTACTGCCTCAGCCCAGAATTATTCTGGGAGAGAAGTGTCACTCAGTAGAGTTCTACTCGTCTCAATCAATGTCCTATTCTTTCTTTCAGCAATACCATTTTGCTGTGGTGTTCTAGGTGAGGAGAATTCTTGGAAAATTCAAAATTCTTCACATAATCTTGTCATACTTTCAGACTGAAATTCAGTGCCATTATCACTTCTAATTTTAACCACGGTACTGTCCAGTTCATTCTGAATTTGTCTTACAAAACTGTGCAAAACACTTGGGGTTTCAGATTTATGCCTTAGAAAGAACACCCGGGAATATCTAGAATAGTCATCTACAACCACAAAAGTGTAGACCTTCCTACCTAGACTATGAACTGGCATAGGACCAAATAAATTCATCTGCAGTAGGTATAGACACCTGACTTAATCCTTGTTTTCAAGGCTATAAAAGGAGGATTTTGTCTGCTTGCCCTTTTGACAAGCTGAACATATCCCATCCTTTATACACTTAACCTAAGGACCATTCCTCACTAACTCTTTGCTAAAGAGTTGGCCAATTGTTTTGTAGTTAAGATGAGCCAGCCTCTTGTGCCATTTGACACAATGAGATGCTTTCTCATCAGCTACAAGACAAATAGGAGAACCTTTGTTCTCACACCCAAAATCAAGACAATAAACATTTCTCTTTCTATATCCTGTCAAAATAATCTTTTGATCACTTGACCTTTTGATATGACATCCATTCTTAATAAATGAAATGTCATATCCTAGATCACTCAGCTGACTTATGATTATTAGGTTGTGTTTCAAACCTTTTACATAAGCCACCTTAGTGATGGTAATTTGATTGGAAGAGATGTTACCAAATCCATTGATGATTCCTCTTTCAGATCCACCAAAGATTACTTTAGGCCCATCCTTGATAGGTGTGTACTCCTTCAGTAGCCCCTTTGTTCGAGTCATGTGCCTGGAACATCCACTGTCCAAGTACCATATAGGGGCATGGCAACTTGGACTTTCCTGCAATACAGAATTACTTTCCCTTAGAACCCAAGTAAGTCTTGGGTCCTTGGTTCAAGTTAGCACCATTCATATCAAAACTACTAGCAGCACTTCTAACTGGTAGACTGTTGTTCTTCCTGACACTTAGTTATGCCAGCAGTCTAAGGAAAAATGGCCTGTCTTGCCATAGCACCAGCATTCATACTTGTTGTATCTAGGTCTAGATACATTTTTGACAGAAGAATTTCTGTTCTGTGCTGGTGCTGCTGCAGCTACACCCACTGGTTTCTCATAACCATGGGGTTTATGAACATGGGCTGACTTATTGACATAACCACCCTTGTCATTCAGAACTTCAGTCTTATTATGACCTTGAGTATTCTCAAAGTCATACTTTTTAGAAGGCTCATGCACCTTTCTAAAAACTACAGGGACTTTAAAATTCAATTGCTGAACAGAGGCTTTGCCCTTTCTCTTGAAATGGGAAGCCCTGGTGTTACCTTTATAGCCTATTCCAGCCTTACTCTTTTGAGCCACAAACTCATCAATTAAGGGTAAGACTGATTTTGGCTTAGAGTAGCTAGCCACCAAATCTTTCTCTACTTGAAGTCTGACTTCAAGACTTTTAATTAGATCATTTTTATATGTGATTGTACCCATCTAAATAATAGATATAATTTTCAGCTTGGCAACCTCATTCAATTTTTGATCCAATTCTTTCTCTAAACCAGATGCAGTCATCTTAAGATCTGTAATCTCCTTAGCTTGAATTTTGGCCAGGTTTTTGCTTTTCTTATGTGCCTGCAATAAGTCCCCATATTCATCTATCAATTGATGAATATCTCCTTCAGATTCTGATCCATCCTCATCACTTGATGAAGATGAATCTGACTCTGAACCAGTGCTGTAATCAGAAATTCTAGAATTACTTTGTACCTTACTGGGACCAGGCTGATCCTGGCACTTGTTGTCTTCTGATTCAGCCATCAGTCCCATGCACTGATGGTCTTCTTGTTCATTGATGGATTCTAGTAATTGCATAAACTCCTCTTCTTCACTAGCTGCATACAGTCCAATGTATGCTTCAGCTTTAGATTCTGACTCTGAGGAGGATTGATCTGTAAGACTCTTCTCCTTCTTAGAAACAAAGGATTTCTCCTTCTTGCCCTTTTGTTGAGTCTTCTTCTTGTCTACTGACTCCTTCCTCTTTTCTGGACACTCAACCACCACATGCCCAGGCCTATTGCAGCAATAGCAAACAATTTTTAATGTTGTAGCTTTGCTGGGCTTAGACCTACTCCTTTCCTTTCTTGATGATTTTTTCTTTTGATAGTAATCATCAACTGGCTGTGATGTGGAGGGCCTTGACTTCCACTGCTTCTTCTTCAAGAACCTCTGAAACTTCCTTGTAAAGGCAGCAAAATCTGCATCTGAATCAATTCTATTTGAGTTTTGATTGTCTGAATTTTCTGAGATAACTTCAGCAACTTCCTTAGGAGGTGATGAAGACATCCTCCTGCTCTTTTTAGTGGCTTCAACCTTGAAGACCACTGACTTTTCTCTATGCTCTCCTTTTGTATTTCTTTCTTCCTCCTTCCTGGCCATTAGTTGCATTTCATATGATATCAACTTTCCAAATAAGGTTGGAAGAGAAATGTCTGCTAGTTTGGCCACTTCTCTAATGGTACAAATCTTTGTATCCCAATCCTTTGTCAAGGATCTTAGGAATTTGTCATTAAGCTCATAAGTACTGAAGACCCTTCCATAGGACATCAGTTCATTCACTATCCTATAGAATTTCTTGTAGCATTCAGATATGCTATCAGACTTCCCTTGTCTGAAACTCTCATATTCTTGATTGAGCATAGACTTTCTGTCTTGTCTAACTTCTTCAGAACCCTCCATGTAGACAATCAAAGTGTCCCACATTTCCTTGGAGGTTTTTCAGTGAATCAAATTTTGGAAAGTAGAATCATCTATGACACTCACTATGATGTTCTGAGCTCTTTTATCCATAGTTGCCAATATAGTCTCATCCTTGGTCATTTCAGAAAAATCTTTAGGAGTTTTTTGATTTGCATCTAGAACAGACACATTCATTGGGATATATGGACCTTCTTTTACTGTGATATATATCCTTGGGTCAGAGGCCTCCATAAACAACCTAACCCTTTCTTTCCAGATTCCAAAAATCTCTTTCCTGTAGATGGGTAATTTCATTGACCCTAATTCCTTGTGATTCTCTCCAGAATCCATTTTCTTGATTCTTGATTCTGCCTTTGGGATCTTACTCAGACTGTTAAGTCCTTCTTTGAGTAACCTCCCTCTGATACCACTTCATAGTTTTACTTTCCAGACTACCTAAACACATAGAGGGGGGGGGGGGGTGAATAGGTTCTAATTATTATTTTAACTTAAGGCAGAATATAACTACAATTCTTTGTATAAATCAGATATTTTTTATAGCTAACACAGCACAGCAATCACAAACATACACACATCACAGATTGCACATAGATTTATAGTGGTTCCCCAAGGTCTGGTAACATCCACTTTCCCCCTTCACCTATCTAGCAGTATGCTAGAGTCGGCCTAACTTCTTCCTTTAACTCAGATCCTCAGATCCTACAACTCAGAATCCAGAAGGATTCCTACAACTCAGAACCCTATAAGGTTCCTACAACTCAGGCTAACAAGCCCTACCTCAGCCTTACCTCAAGGCCTACAACTTGGAGAATAGCTTCTTTTACAGCTCAAGCATAAACAGCCCTACTACTCAGAGAATAAATCTCCTACACTCAGCCTTTATAAAATAGGCTTACAACTCAGATCTATGAATAGATCCTACAGAATTTGATAAGGAATTTTTGTAATCTCTTACCCCTGTTGAGAGAGAAGGAATAAGGACTTTCTTGATCAGCTTCTTGAAGAGGCTGATGGCTGAAATCAACTTGATCTTAGCTTTCTTCAAAGCTTCTTGAATCTGAACTTAGTTGGGTTGATTTCCTTTGAATATCACTGACTAGCAGCTTCCTTCTTAGACTCCAGAAATAGATCTGAATCTTCTTGACAGATTAGTTCAGCATCTGCTCCTTGAGAGACCTGTGATTGTCTCCTGCTTGTCTTCAAATAGCTGGATCTCTCTCTATCAAAACCTTCTTGAAGATACTTCTGAATTCTGATTGAATTTAACTTAGACAGAATCTGAATAGAAAACTACTTCAGATCGTCTTCTTAGTTCTTCTCACGAAGATCTTCTTCTTTGTTACTTGTACTTTCTTGATCAGAGATAAATCTCTAATTGTGTTAGTGGTGACAATACTTCTTCCTTTTCTATGTTATGTTTTTCTTCTTCTGAATCCATCTATTTATAGACTTCATCCATGGTAACCGACTGATCCGGTTTATAACTAACTTCTGACAAGTCTGACAGCTTTAGTAAACATGTCATAACCCACAGCTGTCAAGTCTTCAAACAGTTCTTGAGCCTTTGACTCTGTCAGCAAAGCGTCGAATCTGTCTGTCAAAAAGTGTCGAGACCATCTGTCAATATGTGTCGACACAAGTGACTTAAGTGTTGACACAGACTTTGGTGGTGTCGACATAACTGTCTTGATGTCGACATTGCTTCTTGATACTGCAACTTGAGAATGTGTCGACACTGATTATTTGTGTCGACACAAACACTTCACCATTCATCAGCAATCAACTTTGTCTAGACTTAGCTGTGTGTCGACACAAGTCCTGTGTATCGACATAGTTATTGTAGACACAGAATTTCTGTGTCGATACTGCCTCCATGTGTCGACACAATTGATGTCGACTCTTCTTCTGTGTGTCGACAGAGCCTCCCAGTGTCGACACAGTTGATGTCGACTATAATATTCTGTGTGTTGACACTGCCTCCTGGTGTCGACAAAAATTCACCGAGGTGTCGACACAACCATTTCCAAGTGTCGACACAATCTTACTGGAGTGTCGACACAGCTTCCTCAGGTGTCGACACTGGAATATTTTTCCTGCATTCTAGCACATTCTTAACCTGCACATATAAACTCAAAAGAACATCAAATACACCTTGATGTATATCATTGAGCTAAGTGAGGTTTCTCCAAATCAGGTACACATTTTCCAATGTACCCAATAGGGGGATTAATAAAGATTTAAAAATATTTCATAAAACTATTATTTAGACTTAGAAGGTTTCAGCTTAACATCCAAAGAATCACAATAAGAGATTAATCACAGAAAAGTAAAAGCACACAAACAAAATAGTAGCGAAAATCACAGCAATAAGACACCAAAACTAAAGTGGTTCCCAAAAATTTGGGTGCATACACTCTTTTATCACTTTGATAAGAATACACTATCACAATGCCTAAGACTTTTGATAAGGAGACTTTCAGAACTAGGGACAGATCTTTTGATATGGAGACTTTCAGAACCAATACATTAGACCTTTTAATAAGAAGATCTTGAACTAGTGATTGAGTCTTTTGTTAAGAAGACTCTCAAAATCAAGACTAAATTCTTTAGAGAAAGATTCTCAAAACTCTTTACTCAGTTACAAAATGAGAAGGAGTGATGGTAAAGAAGAAGAAGAATTGTCTTCTAAGACATCTTTCAACAATTATCTGAGGAATGTTCTGGCACTTAGTGTTTTGAATCATCTTGATTGATGAATCTTGTTGGGAAATTGCCCTCAATGTTCCAAGATTTGAAGTACATCTTGCAATGATAGGTACATTTTGTATTGGATGTCAATCTGTTGAGATATATATTGGTTCAAAATTTCATATTGCTAGTCAATCTCAGTAGGTCAGGAGATTAGTTTAGACCATGAGGGAACTTGCCTATAATTTTGATATGGTCTATGTTCAGTATCGTTAAGTTCAAGATTATACCATCTTTATAAGTAAAGAAGACTCAACGATACCATTGTGTTATAAGGATTCACACAACGTTATCATTGTGTAAGTGGCAGAAGAAAGAGAAATCTTGTGCCAAGTATAACATTATTTTTTGAGATTACATCACAAAGCGATATAGTAAATACATTCAAATTTATCATTGTATACTCCAGAAAGGTAGGATTTCAAGTTAGTGGAGGCATGGAAAGTAAATGTCACATCAGTCACCTCTATAAAGTGTTTTGGCTTTATGCGATCGAAGTTTCGACCATTTGAGGAGTTAGAGGTATAAAAGTCAAGAGAGGGTCATCAAACCCTTACATTTAGAAGAATTGACAATGTGATAATAATCATGATGTTAGGAATATTGCCCTATATGTTTCCTTGATTTGAAGAGAAATCACCATCAATACTAAGAGCATAATTGTATTTGATATATGTTCAAGTTCAATGTGTGCAGGATGTTCTTTAGAACAAGTTTAGACAGGTTGTCTAAGTGATAGTGACAGGTGGTCACAAGAAAGAATGCTGGGGTGAAATTTTTTTTCTAAGTCCATAGGCATTGGGTGAAGCCAGTTCACTCAATGCCAGATTACAAAGAAGATGTTGGAAGACAGAAATCTATCTAAGTCCACAAGCGTTGAGTGAAACAAGTTCACTCAACGGTAGATGTAAAAAAGCGCTGAGTAAAGAATGGACAATCAAAGCTCAATAGTTTGTAAAGCAGATATGCAGCTAAGTCCACAGGCTTTGAGTGAAGGGAGTTGACTCAATGCCATACAACAAGAAGCGTTGAGTAAAGACAAGATTGTTAAAGCTTCAGAATTTGCAGGAAATAATTCTTGTTAAGTCCAAAAGCATTGAGTGAAGACAACTCACTCAACTCCAGAGAAAGAAGTGTCGAGTAAAGCTCAAGCAGTCAAAACATCTAAAGACCTGTTAAGAATTCTGGCTAATTCCAGAAGCATTGAGTGAGGACAGCTAAGTCAACGCCCAAAGAAGAACGTGTCGACAAAACAATTTGTTGTCAAAGCTTAAGAAGATGTAGACAAAAAATCTGTCCAAGTCCAGATGCATTGAGTGAGGAGAGCTCACTCACCACAAGCTCATCAAGAAATTCAATTAAGTATAGAAGCGTTGAGTGAACGCAGTTCGCTCAATGCCTCATCAAGAAGACATGCAGAGGCAGAAGCGTTGAGTGATGAAGGCTCACTCAACACATTCATAAAGATGGATATCGGCTAAGTACATAAGCATTGAGTGAAGGCAGTTCACTCAATGCCTCAGCAAAATGGCGGGCTTCAGAGAAACGACTAAGGATAAATGCATTGAGTGATGAAGTCTCACTCAACGCCTAGCAAAATAGAGATAATGGTTAAGTCCAAATTAGTTGAGTGATGAAGGTTCATTCAACTCACTCAATGCCTAGCAGTAAAGAAGTATTGGCTGTCCAAATTCATTGAGTGATGAAGGTTCACTTAGCGCACTCAACGCCTGAGATGAACTATTTGAATTTGGCTTAGTCCACAGATGCTGATGTCAACAAAAGGTAGCAGAATTTCAAATTTTTGTGGTAAGTCTACAGTACACGACAAATGGCGCCGCAGGCCTACTGTACAACTTTTTCTATAAAAGCAAAGTTGTAGCCAATAACTACAACTGGTCCCACGGGTCAAAGAGCCGTTGGACGATGGAAGATAATAGGATTGAGATCAGCGGAAAGAAATTAACTTTTAGGCTTTTAACTTTTCGCAAAGAGGCAGAACTTCATCTTCTTCCTCACCATTATTGCAGAGCCTGAAGCAGAATTTCAACCCGCTGATCTAAAAGTTCAAGCTAGTTAGCTGTTGCAATTTTTACCTACAACAACAAGTTCAGAGAAATCTCTGAAGAAGAAGAAGCCAAGGCTAAAACTAGCTGTAGCAAGATAGCCGTTGTGATCAAAACCTTCAATAGCAAGTTCAAAGAAATCTCTGTGATAAAAGAAGAAACAGCAAGGCCAAAACCCTAGCTGCAGTGACTTCACAGATCCAGCTAGTCATTTCTGAAGAACAATTTCTAGAAGCTGTGAAAAAGAAGATATCTGGACTGAGTTTTCTCAGGATAGAAGGAGTAAGGAACAGAGAAACTTTCACTGGTGTCTATTCATCATCAACATACTTTACTTTCTGTAGGATCCTTTGGATTTGAGTGCAGGCCTAATTATAAAGGCTGAGTGGTAGGATTCAAGTTGTGAATCTGAGGTAGGTCCTGTGTGCTTGAGGCAGGGAAGTTTGCCTGAGGTAGGAGAGTCATTCTCTCTGAGTTGTATGGCTAACCTCTTAGCCTGAGCTGTAAGACTATTAATTTAGTCTGAGGTAGGTGATCTTTGGATCACTGAACTGTAGAAGCAAGCTTGCTCTGAGGTAGGACCTTGTGCCTGCAGTAGGTCTTGGAGGAGACTGAGAGATCCTAAGGGATCTGTGTTGTAAGCACTTAGGAGTCGAGTTTGGAGAAGTGCCTTGTATAACACACTGTTAGAAAGGTGGGAGGGATAGTGAATGTACTCATAATCTGAGGAACCACTATAAATCTTGTGTGGGTTGTTTGTGTTCTTAAAAGCAAGCTAACTAAGCTAACTTCTGTTTGGTCCATTGATTGCAATTTAACAGATTTGTAAGAAGTCAAACAAGTCAATAGTACACACCTAATTGTATTTGATGTATGCTCAAGCTCATGCATGTAGGTGGTTCCTTGTCATATGGATTGGACAAGTGGACTCAAAGAAGGAAGTTCACAGACATCGAGTGAAGGAAGCTCACTCAACGCCAGATGTCTAAGGAAGAAAGCTGTAAAGAGATATTCGATTAAGTCCACAGGTGTTGAGTGAAGTCAGTTCACTCAGCTCCAGATATCAAGAAGAGTTGTTGACAAAGGCAAAATTCTAGTTTAGTCTAGAGGCATTGAGTGAGTAAAGCTCACTCAACGCCAGATGAGCAAAAGCGTCGAGTAAAGACCAGTCAGTCAAAGCATTTGCTTTGATAGGGAAGAAAAGTGGCTAAGTCCACAGGCGTTGAGTGAAGCCAGTTCACTTAATGCATATAACAAAAGTACTGAGGAAATGTAATTGAAATCAGTTTAGCTGTGCTATTCATCTTTGAAAAAGAACGTGCTGAATTTCATTTCCTCTTCATACTTCTCTGTTGGAAACTCACTAACTTGAATAAGGATCTTGTTACTAATCTAATTTTAGAAACAAGGATTTCATTACCTTGACAAACATGTATAACTTTTAGTCTCAGAATCCGGCTCAAGCTGGCCCGGATTCCGTCTGGCCAGAAGCCGCACCATGCGGCCCAACGACCATGGCCGCAAGGTGCGATGCTCTCGCCGGCCACCCCTGCCAGCAGGGTGCTTTCCCTCCCACGGCCGCTGCGGGAGGGGTCGGGCGCGGCCGGTCATGCCCCTCCCCTTGATAGGGAAGGCTCGGTAAGTCCCCCCCACCCCTGGCCGACCGCGCCTTTGCCGAGCCTCGTGGCTGGCGCTGCGCGTTGTGGTCGGCGCTGCGCCTGATGGCCGGTGTCGGGTGTACCGCCCGGGTGCGGACGGCCAACCCTCACCGACCGCTGAACACATCCCCAACTAGTGTCACGTTGACGGCTTACCGGCTGCACCGGGGCTGGCCACTCGTTAGGAAGAGGTTGGCCACCTCTCTTTCGCTCCTTGGGCTCCTTCCCCGCCGTTCGATCGTTCTACCATGACCGCGGCCGCCCGATGCATGGGTAACCACCAATGTAATCACCTCCAGTAATGGCGGGTACATGTTTTAGTAGGAGTCTGCATTTAGTAAAATTAAATATGTGATTAATATTCCCCAAAACCATGCTCATAATTATGATATTGGTGGTTACAGTGTGCGGAAAGCAACATAAACATCGTAACCACCTCCCGAAGGCTATAAAAAACCCCCCCATGCCTCCTCATTTCTCATTTTTTCTCTCATCTGCTTTCTTTCTCTTCAGGCTAGAGCTCTGCCAGATACATCCTTCGAGCTATCTTCGAGCCACCTTCGAGCCACCTTCGAGTCACCGCTCCACCGCCATAATTCTCCTACGAGCCTCATCTCCGCTAGAGATTTGCCTAAATTCATGAGTGTGCAGCAAGAGGGGACTGCAAGCACTCATTCGTGCGCATTGCTAAAGCTACAAGCCTCGCACGGAGCAGCCTGTTGCCAGCCGTAAGCCTAAGTACCTCTTTTTCTCTCTCCACCAAAGTGTAACGAGGAGTGGCATGTCGCCCTCGATTCTCCAAGAAAGTTGTAATCGCAAGCAGTAGTGGATTTCGACCAGCACAGACCCAGTCGCGTGGTTTTTTACCCAGTTGAGGGGTTTTTTCACGTCAAAAACCTTGTGTGTATAATTTCTCTCTCATTGACTGTGCGCGTGCTCGACCGCTCCAAGACTTAAGACGGTCCAAGTTATTCCGGTCTGACTGGGGCATCGAGTTTGGCCGTAATTGTTTAATGTCTTTTGTGGGTAGCGAATTCATGACATCCTCAGAAGGTCAATAGACCTCACCCATTA
The DNA here is from genome assembly GCA_039513925.1 of Platanthera zijinensis. NCBI lineage: Eukaryota > Viridiplantae > Streptophyta > Magnoliopsida > Asparagales > Orchidaceae > Platanthera > Platanthera zijinensis. Next base: position 86,566,963 of record CM077090.1, on the reverse strand, counting down.
CAAATTATGGGCGACTTCATGACCATCACAGGATTCCACATCTCTCTCCCAGGTACTCTCAGTGGGCATTCCTGAGAAGGGTCACGAAGACAAAAAACTCAGGCGAGACAACACCATCACCTTCGGCAATGATGACCATGTGGGATTTCGAATTCCCCACCATGACCCGCTCGTGATCAGCATAGGAATCATGGATCCCTGTTATAATGCCAAAAGGATCGTGGTCGACAATGGGAGTTCTGTAGACAATTTATTCTTGTCTACCCTCCAAAGCATGAAGCTCACTGAGCAACATCTCGGTCCTATAGCCGAAACTATTTTCCTGTTCGGTAACCACCCTATTCCGGTCCAAAGAATGGTCACCTTGCCAGTCAATATGGGTACATTCCTAAGGCAAGCTATGTAAGACCCCATTTTTTTAAACCATCGGGGTCTTATGCCCAGAATTGCCGCTTTGCGGTGGCACCGACACTCGGGAAAGCCTCCACTACAAAACGCTAATTCTGCCGGCCTTTTCGATCACAAATGAGAGAGAAGTGAGTATAAAATGAATATAATCAAGTCCACAGAATCGCATGTAAATAGAAATCACAACAAGTCCATAAAGTAAAAAGACAGGGTACTGCAAAAGACCAGTACAGATGAAATATAAACGGGCTTAAGCCCGGTACATCAGATCCTCACTACATATCACTCGTGGAAGCTATAAGATAATACTAAACACTCACTGAGCTGGTCACAGGTGCTCCAAAACTATAATGGCCCACCTCCATGCACACCGTGCTCCACTGGTGCTGGTCCCTGGGCTGCTGGTCCCTGTCTCCCATCCGGAGCTCCTGTAATGTTGTGGTCCGAAATCTATTAGTCATAAAGACTAAGCCCTATCATCCCCTACCCCTCCCCCCACGGCTCCTAAGCAGCGAGCGGAGAGGAGGAAATGGAAGCTACAAAGGTGGAGAGTAAGCAAAGCAGATGACAGTGGAACTAATCTAGCAGTAAATATATATTGTATAAGCAGCTAAGTATGAAAGGTACATCTAGTAGTTTTAAAATAGTGAGCAGTAAAGTAAACATGCAAAATAAGCAGCAAATGTAATAAAAGACAAGGTAAGAAATAAGTAGGTAAGTAAGTAACCTTAACTTATATGAATGCCCATACAAACTTATAAGTTAAGGGGTCTTCTGCAAGGCTCACATCGTATAAAAGTCCCATACCGATTTATACGTTGGGGTGTCGGTTGTTTGCAAATATAAGTGTAGTGAAATTCTATGCCATTATTCATGCAAGTGTAACTCACGCATATGACTCTATATGCACAAAACTTTAGTTCCCACTGTTCGGGCAGCTAGCTTCACTCCCAAGAACCTCTGTAGTGGCAAACGGAGACAATGGGTCGGGCCTCCACTCCTAGGCGTGTATCTACACTACTGGGCCTATCCCTTCCGTATGCCCCTAGAAGAATACAGCCTAGAGTATCCGCGTACTAGTGCTGGCTATATCCACCGGACTTTCTTTGGCTAAGTGTCCCACACCGCCGATTCAACGTACCAACGCCGGTGTGAACGACTGTCAAATACCGAAGACCCACCACCTTATTATGTATTCAAACCCTCTAGCTCCCGGATCCCCGGACAATCCTGTTCGTGCATCTAACTTCTGAAGCTACCATCCGGATGGCAATCAAACGAATCCTATTCAACCTCCCTAGCTATCAGAATGTATGAATGTGAAACCCTAGTTATACTTGTTGCTCTTTTAGTTTATTACTCCTACGGTTTATGTTAGCCCAGGACTTCCCAAGGCATACCCCGTGAAGGGCTCTCGAGGGCACTAGGAACTATGATGGGTTGAAGCTCAAAGTTCCCTTTCGCAAGGCACTTATTTTTATTGGTTGATACCCAATTTCCAATCCCTTATGAGTTATATAGGTTCTAACCCTAGTGTATTTGACACTTTCTCTCCCACGGGTAGATGATGTTTCGTCGTCCCCGAGCACCTCTAAACTCTAGCCAGACTTCTCACTCCTCATCATGACTCCTCATATCACTTATCAGCCCATTACACTAATATCCCATCTCCTTAGTTTACTTCTGCACCCTAATATGATTCCTGCAGTTTTTTTACTGAACGTAGACCATCCTAAGTTATATGATGTATATAATGGGAAGTACTCAAAATGATTATTCAAATGGCCTAAGTTATTTACTGGGAGTCTATCATGACATAATTAGGCAAAATTAAGAAAATTATTATTTTCCTAATTTAATTTACATTTAATTAATTTCTTCCAATACTAAAACATGGAGATCTTGAACATGAAGTACCTTTTCCATGTATGTATAAGCTTCAACAAAATTATGATAAATACTAGGCAGCAATCTAACAGTATATTCAAATCTCCCAAATTTATTTAAGGTTTAAACCATTGATCATATATTTTGGAATATAATCACAGATTTATAGTTACAGGAACAAGTATTACAAATAAGCTTTCAAAAATTATAAGAAAATTCAAGTATGACAAATTATACTCTAAAAACATACTGACAAAGTTTCTAAATTTTTCAGCAAGGTCTAGATGTCTAATCACAATTTTGATCGTATTCCATCATATATTAATTAATGAGGTAGGTACTAAAAATATACTTCCAAAAATTCTGACAAAATTCAAGTGTAAACCTAATGACCTATAAACACCACTAATCGCGTTTCATAATTTTTCAACAAGAAAAGAGCTCTGAATCAATTATTTAACAAGTTTCCAAATTTATGAGCTTGTGAAGTAGATACTGTAATTATGTATTTAAAAATTCTAATAAAATTCATACATGAGTATAATGGTCTAAAACTCTCTCTGCCCAACTTTCATGACTTTCCAATGGACAGTGAGCTCACAATATCAAAATAATTAATTAGGGCTAAGCCATGCATTGCAAAGGAAGTACTAATACTAATGTTCCAAAATTCCCAATTAAATTTTCAGAGGTTCATACTAACCCTATGACTACACTACCCAAGTTTCATAACTGTTCAATGAGTTCTAATAGCCTATTTTACCACTACAACATTTGTGCCCTAAACTAGGGTTAGGGTTTTGAGGGGTTTACCAAAATCTAAATCTAATAAGATTTCAACCATAGGACTCTAACTACCCTAGGGTCCTCTCCACCAAATTTCAAATCATTTCAAGGTCATTTGACCACATGCCCTTCACAAGACACCAAAGACCATCCTTAGGGTTTGGTCTTGGGTGCTAGGGCAAATCAACCCCAATCCACCCCACATTCCATAGGGGGGGGGGTGCTGGAAATCATGCCTAGTCAGTGTTCAAAATCTCAGCATCTGTTTAGGTGATTTGACCTCCCAAATCAGAAGGTGCACTTTTGACCTAAAACCCCCTTAATAGGGCAAAGCTTAGGTTTGTTCATTTCTAATTTAAAACATCTCCAAATGGGATGAATAATTATACAGAGCCTCATGATGAACCACGGGACCACTCACAAAAATTTGGGAGGGTTTGGATGTCATTTGGCCACCTAATTAATTTATATAAGGATTATTAAAATTTTCCAAACACTATAGGAAAATATTTTCCAAAAATCCTCATTTTTGGATATGTTCTAGATATAGGTAATATTGAACCCCATCAAAAAATTTCAAGTCATTTGGATGGCTGGATTGAATGGGGCACTCAAATCATTCCCTGTTCAACCCTATGTATAGATCTCACCAAAATGAGTGTTGTGGTCTAACCAGGACTCTAAATTTGTTCAAATCAATTTTGTAATAAATTAGACTCATAGATCTACAATTTTTATGTTAACGATTTTTCTTGATCTAGCCTCTAAGTATTTTTAATATTTAATTTAAAACACCTTATAAACAGGACAAAAATTGAAATAATATGAATTAATTATTTAACCCAACACGAATCTTAAAGCAGATCTATCATCTACTGGTCATCTTATTCCTCTAGCCAAGGGCTGAGATTAGCCCGACCTGGAGCGCGTTCCAAACGTTGCCACCGGCCATCCAGCCTCCTCCCTGGCTGGCCACCTCCACCACCACCTTCGTTGAGGTGGTGGCCATCGCCGGGCGGCGACACGGCCGCCGGAGAGGTGTTTTACAGCGAACCCGAGAGCTATGTTCTTGCGGAAAAAAGCCAGGAAGAGAAGCTCTTCCCGATCGGGCTTAGTTGAGCCCGATTCTTAACCCTAAGGAAAGCTATGATCTAGCAGTAGAGAGAGAGGAGGGGAGGACCTTATTCACAGGCTGGAGGCATGCAGATCGACGAAAAGCCATTAATGGTGAAGGTGTCGCTGGCGGTCTTCAACGACACACAGAACTCCCTCATCTCCTTCAGGCAAAGTGTGGAAACGAGTGCTTGAGGCTAAGAAAGCTTTTAAACCAGTAAAAGGAGGGAGGGGAAAGGTCTAACTGCTGGTGGCCATTAATTGTCCTTTAAAGCTTTTTTGGCTATGGTGGTGGGGGGCTGAAAACGGCTCTGTCCAGCAAGATAACGGTTGGAAACTCCTCCTCTTTTCTAGAGGAGTTTAATCCAGCCATAAAAGAGGAGGGGAAGGGTTGCCAAGGCATTCAAGCGGCATTAGTGGCCATTAAAACCGACTCTCGGTCATGTCCGTGACTGTTCATTCTCATAACCTCCACTTGACCGGTCAAAATTAATTTAAATAAGACTTAATTAGGTCTTAATAGAGGAACAACTAATTAACACCCCCTGGCCTACTTCCCGAAATGGCCGGTTCAGCTGAACCAACAAACAGACCAAAAGCGCCGGAAAATTCTAAGTAAAATGGTGTTGAGTGAGCTCAGCTCACTCAATGCCATCCATCCTACGGCGTTGAGTGAGCTCAGCTCACTCAACGCCATCCAGCCGACGGCATTGAGTGAGCTCAGCTCACTCAAAGCCATACAGCCTAAACAAGATGGCGTTGAATGCAGTCAGTGCACTCAACACCGTTCAGCTTATGGCGGTTAGTGCACTTGATGCACTCAACGCCATTCATCCCAAGTAAGAAGGCATTGAGTGCAGTCGGTGCACTCAACGCCATTCATCTTATGGCATTGAGTGCACTCGATGTACTCAACGCCATCCAACCTAAGTAAGATAGCGTTGAGTGCAGTCAGTGCACTCAACGTCGTTCAGCTTATGGTGTTGAGTGCACTCAACGCACTCAACGCCATCCCGCCTTTGGACGATGGCCTTTAGTGCAGTCAGTGCACTCAATGCCGTTCAGCTTATGGCGTTGAGTGCACTCAACGCACTCAATGCCATCCAGCCTTTGTAAGATTGCGTTGAGTGCAGTCAGTGCACTCAACGCCCTTCATCTTATGGCGTTGAGTGCACTCAACGCACTCTACGCCATCCCGCCCTTGGACGATGGCGTTGAGTGCAGTCAGTGCACTCAATGCCATTCAGCTTATGGAGTTGAGTGCACTCGACGCACTCAATGCCATCCAGCCTTTGGCGTTGAGTGCACTCGACGCACTCAACGACCGAGCCCAAATCCTATTTTAAGTAAATTGCTGACCTACTATTTGAAAACCAAGGTGATTTTTACCTTGAGCCTGGGTCACTTAGCCTCCTTGGGCTTCCTAAGGTTTTGTCATGGCTTGGTCATGACAAAACCTCTCCTAGGGGTTTGGTCGGAAATGAGATGTTACAAATCCCAATATACAAAAATAAAAATTTCGTCCCCGAAATTAAGGTTAAGCCTACGGGGTTTCTACTGAAATAGGAGAAATTGTAACATCCCTACGGTTTAAGGCATACCTGGATCGAAGAGTTCCAGATACTTTTGTTGCATCAAGTCCTGTAGCTCCCATGTATTCTCCTCCTGCCCATGATTGCTCCACAAAACTTTGACTAACGGAACCTTCTTACATCGCAAGACCCACACTGCCATATCATCGATCCTGATCGGCTCCAAGTTGACTTATCGATCCGAGGCCACAGGATCGTCTGCTGTGGAAATCAGCTGCTCAGGGTGTAGCAGAGCTCTCTGTAGTGAGGAGACGTGGAAGATGTCATGCAATCCCGCTAGCTCCGGCGATAGCTCCAGTCTATAAGCTAAGGGGTCGATCCGCTCAAGGATCCTGTAAGGCCCCATATACCTCAGACTGAGCTTCTTCCGCCCGCGAACCCGCGAGACTCCGTGCATCGACTGTATCTTCAAGAAAACTCGGTCCCCCACCTAGAACTCCACTTGACGATGCCTCGCATCGTAATATTTGTCCTGCCTGCTCTGGGCTTCTAACATCCTGTCCCGGATTAATCTAATCTGAGCATCAGTATTCCCCACAAACTTTGAGCCTAGTACCTGCGGATCCTCATCCTGAACCCATGATAGTGGGGTCCTGCACCTTCATCCATACAATGCCTCATATAGAGCCATGCCTAGGCTGGATTGATGGGCATTGTTGTATGAAAACTCGACCAGTGGTAGCAATCTCTCCCAAGGTTCGCCGCGGTCCAAAATACATAGGCGCAAAAGATCTTCCAATGTACGATTGGTGCGCTCCATCTGTCCATCAGTCTGAGGATGAAAGGCCGTGCTGAATGTCAACCACGAACCCAGATGAGCCTGAACTGACCTCCACTCCCTGGATGTAAACTGCCAATCCCGATCCGAAACGATAGTCTTGGGCACCCCATGATAACGCACAAACTGAACGGAGGCTATTTGCTATACCTATACTCAGTCTACCTAGTCTTAATGAACCTCTGTACTAATACACCAACCAAAGCATCCTTCGCCACTGGAATTAATCTGGCCACCTTCGTTAGCCTGTCTACTATCACCCAGATCGAGTCATTTCCCGCACGGGATCGAGGTAGCCCATGTATGAAGTCCATGGCTATATCCTCAAATTTCCACTTCGGCACCGGAATTGGCTGCAGCAAGCCGGCCAGATTCCTACACTCTGCCTTTATGAGTTGGCAGGCCTCGCAGTGCATCACAAAGTACGTAATGTCCTTCTTCATACCCGGCCAGTACATCGTCCTCTTCAAATCTTTTACCATCTTGGTGATCCCCGGGTGCACCGAGTATCGGCTACAGTGAGCTTCCGTCATAATGTCCTCCTGGATCTGGCCTCCTGCCGGTAAGTAGACCCTGCCTCTGAAACACAGGAGCCCATCCCTCTAGGAGTAATCTACTGCCGTGCCTTCCTCCAAGGCTCTGAATATCGGCTCAGCTCTCACATCCAGCTTTTGCCCATCTCTGATACCGTCCCGAATATCATCAGTAGTAACCATCAATCCCAGGTACTCCATGTATTACTCCGGGTCATCCTCGGACACTAGTGATATCTGCATCTCCTCAAACGACTTAACCAACTCCAAGGCCATCAGCTGCGAGCCTACTCCTGATGTACTCACTCTCCGGCTAAAAGCATCTGCGACCACGTTTGCCTTCCCGGGATGGTAGTACATGGTATACTGGTAGTCCAACAGAAACTCCACCCAGCATCTCTGCCTGATGTTTAACTCCTTCTGTGTGTTTATGTATTTCAAGTTCTTATGGTTTGAGAAGATGTCGCAGTGAACTCCGTAGAGGTAGTGTCGCCAGATCTTAAGAGCAAAAACAACTGCCCCCATGTCCAAGTCGTGCACGGTATAATTCTGCTCATGCTTCTTCAGCTGACGGGAGGCGTAGGCTATTACGTGCCCGTTCTACATAAAAACGACACGCATCCCTTGATAGGAAGCATCAGTGTACACCTGGAATCCTTCCTTCCCTGAAGGAAGAGCAAGGATGGGAGCCGAGATAAGATGATCCTTCAGCTCCTGAAAAGCGGACTCGTATTGTGGCGTCTAGATAAAAGGAGACTGCTTCTTCGTCAGAGACGTAAGAGGGAGGTCAATCTGAGAGAACCCCTTTACGAACTTCCGATAATAACCGGCAAGTCCTAAGAAACTTCGAACATCCGAGGCCGTCTTTAGTGGTGGCCAATCCCGTACTTTCTGGACCTTTGACAGATCTACTGCCAAACCTGCTCCACTGATGACATGGCCCAAAAAGGCAGCCTCCTTTAGCCAGAACTGGCATTTGCTATACTTGGCATACATCTTATGCTCTCGGAGCTTCTCCAAAGTCAAGGCCAGATGCCTCGCGTGCTCCTCCTCCGACCTCGAATAGATAAGGATGTCATCGATGAATACAATAATGAAGACATCCAAATAGTCTTCGAACACCCGGTTCATCAAGGTCATGAATTGTGAGGGTGCATTCATGAGCCCGAAAGGCATCACGGTAAACTCGTATAATCCATATCTACTGCTAAAGGCCGTCTTCGGGATGTCCTCCTCCCGAATGCGATGCTGGTAGTACCCGGATCATAGATACAGCTTTGAGAACCAATGGGCTCCCTCTAACTGGTCAAATAACTCGTCTATCCTTGGCAAGTGATAAGTATTCCGAACCGTCAACCTGTTCAGGGCCCGGTAATCTATACATAGCCGAAGAGTTCCGTCCTTCTTCTTGACGAATAACACCAGAGCTCCCCATGGTGAAGAGCTAGGCTGGACAAACCCGACCTCCACTAACTCTTGAAGCTGGATTCAGAATTCTACCAACTCCTTCGCGACCATTTGATAGGGAGCTCTGGATACCGGCTTAGCCCCCGGTATGAGCTGAATCTGGAAGTCCTTCTCTCGGTGCGGGGTAGACCTGGTAGCTTCTCCGAAAATACATCGGCAAAGTCTCGCACTACTGGAATATCTGAAATGGAGTCCTTGGCCATGACCGCCTCAAAAAGAACCTGATAAACCTCATCCCCCTGCAGATGGGCCTTGATGGACTGCACAGATGATACTAACATGTAGGGGGCTGGTAGAATACCTTCGATAACAATGAAGGAGTCCCCGTGCCTCACGGTGATCCTCTTTGCCAAGCAGTCAATCTGGGCATGGTTCCAGTACATCCATGTCATGTCCAGAATCACATCATAGTCTGTCACCCTCATGATCATCGCTGGTGTCTCAAACGCCTTCCCGCCGATCTCCACCTCCATATTTCAATGAGCAGAAGTCATTAGCTCTAATCCATCGGGTAGGTGAACCCTCATTATCTTTCCAATGAACCGCTCCACGCCTGCCAGTACTTTTACAAAATCTTATGACACAAACGAGTACAAAGCACCGGTGTCGAAGAGCGTGTGAGCGGGCTTGCCGCTGATGAAAACTATGTCTGAGGAAATTAAGTGTCTTAGTATTCTTGTTATAGTTTGTCTTCTCTTAATTTTTAACTAGGCTGTGTCTAAGAAAACTTGTTCCTAGGAAGGGAAAGAAAAATTTAAATGTACTGCCATACCTGCGATAACCTGCTCCGGGTTCTGGGGTTGTGTCAGGTCTAGAGCATACACCTGCTCCCTCTCTGGCCTGTGGCCTCGACCATGATATCCTAATCCTCGATCGTGTCCTCGACCGCGAAACTGCAGGGGAGGTGGTGCGCCCAAAAGTGCTGGTGGGGGTGCTCGCCTCATAGGACAATTCCTCTTGATATGCTATGGCTGATTGCACTGATAGCATACCGATGCATGCTCTGCGTTCCTTGGCATCTCCAGCATCTGTAAAGGCTGGGGAGCCAATACTCCCTGTCTCCTCTACTCCTGCCCAATCTCCTGACGAGGTTGATCCCCGTTCCTTCTCTCCCCAATAACCTGGCCTCGAGGACAGTCTCTATGACCTCCAATCACTACATCGTCAGCCAGTCTCTTCCGGCTCTTGACTGTAAGCTGATCTGCTTCTCTCTTTTTGTCCATCTCCAGAATCCTGGCCAAGCTCCCCTCTGAGATGAAGAGGAGGGCCTGTCTCATGTCGTCTTGTAGTCCCTTGTAAAACCTCATGGCATAGCCAGTGTCTTCCAACTGATAAGCGTCTGCATAGCGGGCTAGGTGAGTAAATTCCTGATAATACTCCAACACCGTCCTGTTCCCCTGTATTAACCGCAGGAACCTATCCTCCAGCTCGTCCCTCACCGACTGAGGTACGAAATGTCCCAGGAGAGCTGCTCTGAACTCTTCCCAAGTAATATCTGCGCAATCCATACCCGCAAAGGTGGTGTCCAGCTGTGACTTCCACCACCTCTTCCCATATGACTCCAGGCAGGAGACTGCCAAAGCAACCGCCTCCTCATTGGGGCATCAAATCCACGCAAGCATCTCATAGATGGTATCCAACCATTCCTCCGTGCGTACTACCAACTCCATCCCCAGGTAGGATGGAGGGGAAAGTCCTCGGAAGACACTCATCCAGTTGGCCCCGGGGTTTGGCTGTGGAGCCGGGGCTTGCTGAGCTCTGAAGGCCTCCAGAATGGCCATCAATGTTTACCCCATCTCAGTCTGCTGGAACGGAGCTGGAGCCAGCAGAGGTGGGACCACATTCGAAGCCTGAGGTGTCCCCTGCTGTGGAGAAGGGTTTGTCGCAGGCTACAAGGAAAAATTCCATTCGTTAGACAACGTATGAAAGGAATATAAGAAAGGTATGGGCACACCACTGCTTCCGCTGCTAGTTTGTTTGCAAACTAAGCTTGCACAGGTGTGGCCCAAGGTTTTGTGGACTACTTATCTTTCGATCGAGGTCTCCTCTGATACCACTTGTAAGACCCCTATTTTTTAAACCATCGGGGTCTTATGCCCAGAATTGTCACTTTGCGGTGGAACCGACACTCGGGAAGGCTGCCACTATAAAACGCCAATTCTACCGGACTTTTCGATCACAACTGAGAGAGAAGTGAGTATAAACTAAATATAATCAAGTCCACAGAATCGCATGTAAATAGATATCACAACAACTCCATAAAGTAAGAAGACAGAGTACTGCAAAAGACCAGTACAGATTAAATATAAATGGGCTTAAGCCCGGTACATTAGATCCTCACTACATATCACTCGCGGAAGCTATCAGATAGTACTAAATCCTCACTGAGCTGGTAACAGGTGCTCCGAAACTAGACTGGCCCACCTCCATGCGCACCGTGCTCCGCTGGTGCTGGTCCCTGGGCTGCTGGTCCCTGTCTCCCATCTGGATCTCCTGTAATGTTGTGGTCCGAAAACCATTAGTCATAAAGACTAAGCCCTATCATCCCCTACCCCTCCCCCCACGGCTCCTAAGAACCGAGCGGAGAGGAGGAAAGGGAAGCTACAAAGGTGGAGAGTAAGCAAAGCCGATGGCAATGCAACTAATCTAGCAGTAAATTTATATTGTATAAGCAGCTAAGTATGAAAGGTACATCTAGCAGTTCTAAAATAGCGCAGTAAAGTAAACATGTAAGCAGTAAATGTAATAAAAGAGAAGGTAAGAAATAAGTAGGTAAGTAAGTAACCTTAACTTATATGAATGCCCATACAAACTTATAAGTTAAGGGGTCTTCTGCAAGGCTCCCATCGTATAAAAAGTCCCATACTAATTTATACGTTGGGGTGTTGGTTGTATGCAAATATGAGTGTAGTGAAATGCTATGCCATGATTCATGCAAGTGCAACTTACGCACAGGACTCTATGCGTACAGACCTTTAGTTCCCCCTGTTCGGGCAGCTAGCTTCACTCCCAGGAACCTCCGTAGTGGCAAACGGAGATAGTGGGTCGGGCCCCCCATTCCTAGGCGGGTTTCCACACTACCGGGCCTATCCCTTCCATATGCCCCTAGAAGAACACAACCTAGAGTATCTGCGTACTAGTGCTGGCTATATCCACCAGACTTTCCTTGGCTAAGTGTCCCACACCGCCGAGTCAACGTACCGATGCCGGTGTGAACGACCGTCAAATACTGAAGACCCACCACCTTATTCTGTATTCAAACCCTCGAGCCCCCGGCTCCCCGGACTATCCCGTTCGTTCATCTACATTCTGAAGCTACCGTCCTGATGGCAATCAAACTAATCATATTCAACCTCCCTAGCTATCAAGATGTATGAATGTGAAACCCTAGTTATACTAGTTGCTCTTTTAGTTTAATATTCCTACGGTTTATGTTAGCCCAGGACTGCCCAAGGCATACCTCGTGAAGGGCTCTCGAGGGAACTAAGAACTACGATGGGCTAAAGCCCAAAGTTACCTTTTGCAAGACACTTATTGTTATTGGTTGTTACCCAATTCCCAATCCCTTTTGAGTTATATAGGTTCTAACCCTAGTGTATTTGACACTTTCTCTCCTACGGGTAGATGATGTTTCGTCATCCCTGAGCACCTCTAAACTCTAGCCAGACTTCTCACTCCTCATCATGACTCCTCATATCACTTATCAGCCCATTACACTAATATCCCATCTCCTTAGTTCACTTCTGCACCCTAATATGATTCATGCAGTTTTTTTACTGAACGCAGACCATCCTAAGTTATATGATGTATATGATGGGAAGTACTAAACATATTTATCCAAATGGCCTAAGTTATTTACTGGGAGTCTATCATGACATAATTAGGCTAAATCCAGAAAATTATAGTTTTACTAATTTAATTTATATTTAATTAATTTCTCCCATTACTAAAACATGAAGATCTTGAACATGAAGTACCTTTTCCATGTATGTATAAGCTTCCACAAAATTATAATAAATACTAGGCAGTAATCTAATAGTATAATCAAATCTCCCAAATTTTTGCAAGGTTTAAACCATTGATCCTCAATTTTGGAATATAATACAGATTTATTGTTTAAGGAACAAGTATTACAAATTATCTTCCAAAAATTATAAGAAAATTCAAGTATGACAAATTATGCTCTAAAAACATACTGACAAAGTTTCTAAATTTTTCAGCATGGTCTAGATGTCTAATCACAATTTTGATATTATTCCATCATATATCAATTAATAAGGCAGGTACTAAAAATATACTTTCAAAAATTCTCATAAAATTCAAGTGTGAACCTAATGACCTATAAACACCACTGATCAAGTTTCATAATTTTTCAACAAGAAATGAGCTCTAAATGAATTATTTAACAACTTTCCAAATTTATAAGCTTGTGAAGTAGATACTGTAATTATGTATTTAAAAATTCTAATAAAATTCATACATGTGTATAATGGTTTAACACTCCCTCTGCCCAACTTTCATGACTTTTCAATGGACAGTGAGCTCACAATATCCAAATAATTAATTAGGGCTAAGCCATGCATTACAAAGGAAGTACTAATACTAATGTTCCAAAATTCCCAATTAAATTTTCAGAGGTTCATACTAACCCTATGACTACACTACCCAAGTTTTATTAATGTTCAATGAGTTTTAATAGCCTATTTTACCACTACAACATTTGTGCCCTAAACTAGGGTTAGGGTTTTGAGGGGTTTACCAAAATCTAAATCTAATAAGATTTTAACCATAGGACTCTAACTACCCTAGGGTCCTCTCCACCAAATTTCAAATCCATTCAAGGTCATTTGACCATATGCCCTTCACAAGACACCAAAGACCATCCTTAGGGTTTGGTCTTGAGTGCTAGGGCAAATCAACCCCAATCCACCCCACCTTCCATGGGGGGGGGGGTGCTGGAAATCATTCCTAGTCAGTGGTCAAAATCTCAGCATCTGTTGAGGTGATTTGACCTCCCAAATCAGAAGGTGCACTTTTGACCTAAAACCCCTTTAATAGGGCAAAGCTTAGGTTTGTTCATTTCCAATTTAAAACATCTCCAAATGAGATGAATAATTATACAGAGCCTCATGATGAACCCAGGGACCACTCACCAAAATTTGGGAGGGTTTGGATGTCATTTGGCCACCTAATTAATTTATATAATGATTATTAAAATTGTACAAAAACTATAGTAAAATGTTTTCGAAAAATCCTCATTTTTGGATACGTTCTAGATATAGGTAATATTGAACCCCATCCAAAATTTCAAGTCATTTGGATGGCTGGATTGATGGGGGCACTAAAATCATTCCCTGTTCAAGCCTATGTATAGATCTCACCAAAATGAGTGATGTGGTCTAACCCGGACTCCAAATTGGCTCAAATTTATTTTAAAATATGCTAGACTCATAGATCTACAATTTTTATGTTAACAATTTTTCCTGATCTAGCATCTAAGTATTTTTAATATTTATTTAAAAACCACCCTGTAAACAGGACAGAAATTAAAATAATATGAATTAATAATTTAACCCAGCACGAATCTTAATGCAGATCTATCGTCTACTGGACATCTTCTTCCTCTAGCCAAGGGCTGAGATTAGCCCGACCTGGAGAGCGTTCCAGACATTGCCGCCGGCCATCCAGCATCTTCCCTGGCCGGCCACCGCCACCACTACCTCTGTTGAGGTGGTGGCCATCGCCGGGCGGTGGCACGGCCGCCGGAGAGGTGTTTTCTGGCGAACCCGAGAGCTATGTTTTTGCGGGAAAAAGCCAGGAAGAGAAGCTCTTCCCGATCGGGCTCAATTGAGCTTGATTCTTAATCCTAAGGAAAGCTATGATCTACCCATAGAGAGAGAGAGAGGGGGAGGACCTTATTCGCGGGCTGGAGGCGTGCAGATCGACGGAAAGCCATTAATGGTAAAGGTGTCGCTGGCGGTCTTCAACATCACACAGAACTCCCTCGTCTCCTTTAGGAAAAGTGTGGAAACGAGTGCTTGAGGTCTAGGGAAGCTTTTAAACCAATAAAAGGAGGGAGGGGAAAGGTCTAACTACTGGTGGCCATTAATGGTCCTTTAATGCTTTTTAAGGAATGGTGGAGGGGGGCTGAAAATGGCTCTATCCAGCAAGATAATGGCTGGAAACTCCTCCTCTTCCCTAGAGGAGTTGAATCCAGCCATAAAAGAGGAGGGGAAGGGTTGTAAAGGCATTCAAGTGGCATTAGTGGCCATGAAAATCGACTCTCGGCCATGGCCGTGACTGTTAATTCTCATAACCGTCGGCCACGTGGCATTTTCTCCACTTGACCGGTCAAAATTAATTTAAATAAGACTTAATTAGGTCTTAATAGAGGAACGACTAATTAACACCCCCTAGCCCACTTCCCGTAACGGACCAGTTTAGCTGAACCAGCAAACAGACCAAAAGCGCCCGAAAAATTCTAAGTAAAATGGCATTGAGTGAGCTCAGCTAACTCAACGCCATCCAGCCTATGGCATTGAGTGAGCTCAGCTCACTTAATGCCATCCAGACGACGGCGTTGAGTGATCTCAGCTCACTCAACGCCATACAGCCTAAACAAGATGGCGTTGAGTGCAGTCAGTGCACTCAACGCCGTTCAGCTTATGGCATTGAGTGCACTTGATGCACTCAATGCCATTCATCCCAAGTAAGATGGCGTTGAGTGCAGTCGGTGCACTCAATACCGTTCAGCTTATGGCGTCGAGTGCACTCAATGCACTCAACACCATCCAGCCTAAGTAAGATGGGATTGAGTGCAGTCAGTACACTCAACGCCGTTCAGCATATGGCATTTAGTGCACTCAACGCACTCAATGCCATCCCGCCTTTGGACGATGGCGTTGAGTGTAGTTAGTACACTCAACGCTGTTCAGCTTATGGCGTTGAGTGTACTCGATGCACTCAACGCCATCCAGCCTTTGTAAGATGGCATTGAGTGTAGTCAGTGCACTCAACGCCGTTCAGCTTATGGCGTTGAGTACACTCAATACCATCCCGCCTTTGGATGATGGTGTTGAGTGCAGTCAGCGCACTCAACGTCGTTCAACTTATGGCGTTCAATGCATTCGACACACTCAACGCCATCCAGCCTTTGGCGTTGAGTGCACTAGACGCACTCAATGCCCGAGCCCAAATCCTGTTTTAAGTTAATTTCTGACCTACTATTTACAGACCAAGGTGATTTTCACCTTGAGCCCGGGTCACTTGGCCTCCTTGGGCTTCCTAGGGTTTTGTCATGGCTTGGTCATGACAAAACCTCTCCTAGGGGTCTGGTCGGAAATGGGATGTTACAGGCTACGTATAACTCCCGGTTTATTGTCATAGACTTAAGTTTGCACTACAACACCATCTTCGGAATGTCGATCCAGTCAGTATTTGGAGAGATCCCGTCAATTCCTCACTTATCCATAAAGTTTCCAACTCCCAACGGGATATGGGTTGACAGAGGAAGCCAAGAAGCGGCTCGTACTTTCTAATCAAAGCAGGCTTATCTGGAGACTGTAGTTACCCACCACATTGATGACTTTGATCTGCGCGACGAAACAATAATACTGAGAGGGGTTCCCATAGAATGGTTAATTGAGCTCTCACTTTCCGAGCAAGAACCAACCCGAAAGGTACAGTTGGGGTCCCTCCTGTCCGAGCTAGAGAATGAGTAACTCGTCACCTTTCTTCGCATAATAGATCGGCTCAGAGATACGTATTCCGGTTACAACCAGATAAGGATGAATCCAGATGATGAAGAACACATTGCGCTCATAATCGACAAAGGAGTATGCTGCTACAAGGTGAAACTCATCAACGATTTATGAATAAAGTGTTTAAGGACCTTATCATCAAGTCCATGGAAGTTTATATTGATGACATGTTGGTGAAAAAGTGTCTCCCATAGCAACCACTTGGAAGATCTTGAAAAGTATTTTCACCTCCTTCGCCGCTTCAAAATGTGGCCCAATACCAACAAATGTGCCTTCAGTGTTACGACTGGAAAATTCTTAGGATTCATAGTAACCCAACAAGGAATTAAGGCAAATCACAAGAAGATCAAGGCATTTGAAGAAATATCACCCCCACGCTCAATCAAAGAAGTGAAACGCTTAAATGGGAGAATCACCGCACTCTCACATTTTTTGGTGCACACCGATGACAGGTACCGCCCCTTCTTTAAATTTCTTTGGGGGGCGTGCAACTCCAAATTTCTGTGGATAAATGAATGTCAAGCAGTTTTTGAGCATCTCAAGCAATACATGGCCTCGCCCCCTCTTTTGTCAAAGCCCGTCCCCGGAGAAGTTCTTATATCTGTACCTGACAATATCTCTAGTGGCCCTAAGTTTAGTATTAGTCAAAGACAAAGGAGGGATCTAGCGACCCGTTTACTTCCTCAGCAAGATCCTCACGAATACTGAAACTCGATACCAATGATAGATAGAACAACCTTAGCCCTCGTTTTCTATGCAAGGAAGCTTCAGCCTTACTTTCAAGCTCATACAATTAAAGTGTTGTCCGAGATACCGCTCGATAAAATCCTCCAGAAGTTGGAGGTATATAGAAGGTTGGTAAAATTTGCAGTCAAACTTGGAGAATTTGATATTCATTTTCTTCCTCGGCCCGTCATTAAATCTCAAGTGTTGTCCAACTTCCTCGTAGAGAGCACCCTTCCTCCCAATACTGGAGTTATGCCCAACACTTCCTTTCCTTGCAGGACTCTTTACATCGATGGAGCCTCTAGGGCAGAGGGAGATGAAGTTGGGTTGCTCCTTATCAGCCCGGAAGAGACTACCTTGAAGTATGGCCTCAGGTTGAAATTTCCCACCACCAATAATATTGCTAAGTACTAGGCCCTAGTCGCTGGCCTCTAGCTTTCCATCGACTGCGGGGTAAAGAACTTGGCCATTTATTCTAATTCTCAACTTGTGGCCTCCCAAGTTAAGGGGATTTCAAAATAAAATGCGGCCAGTTGGCGCAGTATCTCTCGCTCGTTAAGACATTGATCGTTAAAATCCCCAGTACCAGGTGTTATACATCCCTAGGGAATTGAATTCCAAACGAGATGCACTCTCTAAGTTGGCCACATCTCCTTTTAGCTATTAAACCCGTTGGCGGCGAGTAGAAGAAGTGGTGGCCCCGAGCATTCAAAGGCCATGGGATATAACTGCGATTGGTGCACTAGAATCTTTGTAGGTCACCCAGTTGTGGGATTATCTCGAGTATGGGAACCTTCCAAAGGACTCCATAGAAGCACGATGTTTGCGAATACGATCTAAAACTTTTGCCCTCATTGATGGAGAGCTATTTAAGAGCTCCTTTATGGATCTTATCTAAAGTGCCTGATACAGAATATACCTTACGGGAGGTTCATGGAGGAGTTTGTGGAGAACACCTAGGTGGTAGGGCCTTGGCCCGAAATATTTTGCGCTAAGGATTCTACATGCCAACTATGAGAATGGATGTAGCAGAATTCATCCAAAAATTCAAAAGCTGTAAGCTTCACGCCAACATTCTTCATCAACCACCAGTAGCCCTTGCATCTCTCCAAAGTGCCTGACCATTTGCGCAATGGGGTATTAACCTTCTTAGTACCCTACTTGTAGCGTTAGGTCATAGAAAGTTCATCATCATGGCAATCAATTACTTTATCAAATGGGTAGAAGTTGAGTCCCCATCAAAGATAATAGAAGAAAACACTAAGTAATTTGTCTGGAAGAATATCCTCTGCCGCTTCTGGATCCCAACCACCATCATTACTGATAGTGGAACCAAGTTCATGGGAAAGCCACTCACAAGAATTTGTGAGGATTTGAAGATCAACCTACGCCAAATCGCTGTAGCACATCCGCAAAAAAGCAGGCAAATTGAAGTAACTAATACAACCATTCTCAAAGTGCTGAAAACTTTGCTAGAAGAAGCTAGGGGAAGTGGGTGGACACGCTTCCCAATGTATGATGGGCGTAATGCACTTTCGATAAAACCCATACCGGGGAAACCTCGTTCAATCTTTGTTACGGATCGGAGACGGTCATCCCTGTCGATATCGGTGTCCCATGCACAAGCATTCTTAACTTTAATCCAAAGAAGAATGATAAGTTACTCAGAGAAAACCTTGATTTCATCTCAGAGATCAGGGATACAATAGCCATACACAAGGCTGCATACCAAGGAGGAGTGGCACACTTATACAACTGAAGGGTAAAACCCATACTAGTTAATGTAGGGGACCCTGTCCTACGAAGCATCAAAGCAGCTGGTAAAGGGTCACAGAGGGACAAGCTCTCGCCGCTATGGGAGGGACCTTTCATCGTCACTGCCGTTGTTAAACTAGGAACCTACAAAATTGGAACAAGAGAAGGAAAGAATATTCACTTAGAAAGCGCAGAATCTGCGCTGTTTATATCGATGAATTATTATACTATTTTTCGTCTCTTACTTTGTATGATGTAAAATCCGCGAGCCTCGACTCACACAAACTATCTTTAAATTTATTATATTGCATTATGTTTTCCTTATTCTCACCTCAAGACTTTCTCAGTCAGGCTAGGCCACTACTCTGATCAAATACTTATATGTTGGGTACTATTTCCACAATGTTCCTGATTTGAAGAAGCCCCCCTTGAATTAAGACGAATTGAGTGGTATTTGAATTTATTTTCAAGTTTTGTACTTGCAGGACTTAATTGCCAAGTACACACCAATGTCAGATTATAATGGGTCATCAAACACATGACTATGCAATGTAATCCCTCATTGTGTAGGACATGATGTTGACTCATGTCTAATCTCTCTATTAGGGTGTACTTAATTATAACGCCCCTGATTTTTTGTTATTTATTTTTAATTTTTGTAGTGAGGTGATAATGATGTACTTCATTCCTAAGCACCTTTCAAAGATCTTTATCGCACTTGAACATTGTGTTGACCCATACCACTAAACGATCTATTTCAGATCTCTATACATCTTTGCAGAACTAGGGGGGTAGACACAACTAGAGCCATGCGCCTCTCTACACAACTTTGTTCAAATATCCTCAATAGCGAGAATACAATATCTACCGTGGTACTTCAAAGTACTTGCATTATCAATTGAAAAGTCCAATAATTCTCCTTTTTCGGTTCTACAACGAATATGCTGCAAATCAGGGTCGTCCTTTTGATGGAGCCTTGTAAGCGTAATCCATGAAGGCTCTGCCACTTCCAAGCTGCTTGGCGAGTCGCTACTTTCGACAGAGATGCCCATTAATAAAAACTCTTCCACCAAAAATTCTACGAAAAGGTTAAAGATTTGCGCGGTCTTCCTACTCAAGGCATCAACCACTATATTAGCCTTACCCGGATGATATAAGATATCAACATAAAAATCCGTGACATACTCCAACCATCTACGCTGGCACAAATTCAACTCCTTCTGAGTGAAGACATACTTCAAGCTCTTATGGTCCGTGTAAATCTTGCACAACACTCCATACAACAAATGTCTCAACTGCTTCAAGGCATATATCACTGTAGCAAACTCCAAATTGTGAGTAGGATAATTTTTTCATGAATCTTAAATTGCCTTGACCCAAACGCAATCACTGTTCCCTCTTGCATTGAGACACATCCAAGCCCGATGTGCAATTCATCCACATAAACAACATACTAGACTTCAAATATCCCTTTTGCTTGCACGAGGCGCAGACCGTGGGGGCTGAGACCGCGGGCATCTACTTCAAATGCCCTTTCTATCCGCACTGAAAGCATACCTTATCCTTACTCCAACAATAGGCAGCATTATACCCCTTTTGCTTGCACGAGGTGCATACCAGATATCCCTTGGGTACGCCATTATTGGAGCGTGATTTTTGCTCATCGGAACCCGAGGTTTTGACTCCGTGGATTTTAGTAGGTTAATGTTGGTTGTAACTTTGGGGGAATTTTAACCCGAGTTGGGTTTGAGAATCTTTATTTCGACTTCGCCGTTGGTTTTTATGCTAAATACCAATACTACCAAACCAACGGTGAAGTATAAATTAAGATTTGACAAACCAAACTCGGGTTAAAATTCCCCCAAAGTTACAACCAACATTAACCTACTAAAATCCACCGAGTCAAAACCTTGGGTTCCGATGAGAACAAATAACGCTCCAACAACAACGCCCGTTAACTACGCGTCAACGTAACGCCCTAACATCATTATTACGTCACTACAAAAATTAAAAGAAATAATGAAAAATCAGGGGTGTTACAGCCACCCCTCCTAAAAGAAAGTTTCATCCCAAAACTTGATACGCAAATCGAATCTACTATAGAAGGAAAATAACCAAATGTTATAGAATAGAAACACTTACCAAAGAAACTAGGAGAATAGACGAGGATGAGACTCTCTCATAGCTAACTTAAACTCCCAATTAGCACTCTCAATGTCTTGGTTTCGCTAAGGAACCTTGACCATGGGTATTGTCTTCTTTCACAACACCCGATCCTGAGTCTCCAGAATACGAACAGGCACCTAAACATAAGAAATATTAAGCTGCAATTGGGGCACCGAGTCAAGGACATGTCGTTCACTAAGCACATATTTCCATAACTAACTCACATGAAACACATTATGCACACCAGGAAAGTTAGCGGGAAAATCCAGCCTATAAGCTGACACTCCGATGCGTTCCACAACCTAGAAAGGTCCCACATACCTGGGATCCAACTTGTGGTTCCTTCCAAACCTCTTAACGCCTGACATTGGGGCAACTTTGAGAAAAACCTTGTTCCCAGCTGTGAACTCCAGATCAACCCTTCGTCAATTAGCGTTATTCTCATAACTCTCCTGAGCTATACAAAGCTTCTCTCGAATATGAAATATAGAGGTACTCATTTCTTCTAAAGCTTCTGGACCCAACAATGGTCTTTCACCAACTTCATCCCAAAAAAGGGGGTTCGACAATGCCTCCCATGCAAAGCATCAAAGGGGGCCATCTACAGACTCTCCTGGTAACTATTATTATAGGAAAATACCATCAATCTAACCCGCTCGTCCCACGCTCCTCCGTGGTCCAAGATGTAACATCTGATCATATCTTCCAAATTTGATTAACTCTCTCTGTCTGACCATTGGTCTACGAATGATAAGCAATAGAATACCTGAGATAAGTACCCAAACCTTCCTGCAAAATTTTCCCAAAACGAGATGTAAACCTAGAATCTCGATCTAGATGTAAACCTAGAATCTCGATCTGGCATGATACTTACAGGTACCCCGTGCAATCTAATGACCTCTTTCAAATACAACTCTGCTATCTTTTTCAAGGAGTAATCAATATTGAATGACACAAAGTGAGCAGACTTCATCAATCTAGGATGGTTTTATCATGACTGGGTCATAACAAAATCCTGGGAAGTACCAAAAGGTTGGGGTGAACTTGAGAATTTGAGTGTGAACCACCTTGGTCTGCAAATAGTAGAATTCTAATTACTAGCTTAGGGATGACCATATGGCTTCACCATAACTCCATCATCCCACCACAACATCACTAACCTATTAGAGGGTCCATTAGAGCCATAGGAACCCATTATGGTCAACTAAAAAGGTCAAGTTGATCAAAGTCAACCCAAACTCTAGTTAGGTCAAACTAAGCCCATACATGGCCAACTGACCTCCCCTTAGCCAAAGGGACCCACCTAGACCTTCCCAAACCCTAAGGGGGGCCAATGGGTCACCAAGGACCCAATTGTGTCAACCAAAGAGGCTAAGTTGACCCAAGTCAACCCTAGCCCTAAAAGGTCAAAGTGCCCTAACTAAGGGTCAAGTTACCTCCAAGTTGCCCAACCAACCCTACCCAAGCCTTCATAGACCTTAGGGGAGTAAAATGGGTCACCAAGGACCCATTGGGTCAACCCAAATGGTCATTTTGACCAAGGTTAACTCCACCCTTGAAATGGGTCAAACTAGCCTAAATGGCTAGCTCAAGCCCAATCCACTTGGGCTAAGCCCAATAAAGATGGCCCATTAGTTTATGGGGCTGAAAAATATCAGATTAGCCACCTAATTTCTGGAAATGGTGACTAGGAGAGAGAAAGACATCTTCTCCTTTAATGGAGGAGAGAGAGAAGAGAGAGAGAAAATGACCATTTATGGTGTTTGAATGCCCTTGACCCCTCATCTCTCTCTCAATTGATGGAGATTCATCTCCCCTCATTAGTTAGAGGAGACAAAAGGTTTTACCCAACCTCTAGGTGGCTGGATTCAGAGGTTATACCATGGCCGAAATTTGAGCTTTCATGGCCATTAATGGCTTTGAAGCTATGGCCCTTCCCCCTCCCCCATTTGCTAACCTTAAAAGCATCCCTAGACCACCAACATTTGTTTCCACCCTTTAACTGAAGGAGCTGAGCGAGTTGGTAGTGCTGTTATAGAACACCGATCAACGCCACCACCGTCCATTGTAATCCGGCGATCGGCCCGACTCCAGCTCTCCCAACAGGTCCTCCTCTACTCCTCTCTTTGTGGGCTAGAATCTTAGATCTTTTAGGAGAGAAATCGGGCTCAATTGAGCCTGATTGGGAGAGGAAATTTCAGAGTTTTTCAAATTTTTTTCTACCACTCGGGTTCGCCGAAAACCGCCCTTCTGGCAGCCGTGCCGCCGCACGGCGATAGCCCCCACCTCAACGAAGGTGGTGGTGGCCGGCCAGGGAGGTGGTCGGGTGGCTGACAATTGAGCTTGGAAGTGCTCTAGGTCGGGATGATCTCAGCCGTTGGCTGGAGGAAGAAGAAAATCGGGAGCCATCCGATTCTGCTTTAAGATCTGTGCTCAATCTAATTTATTAAATGTTGATTTATGTATTTTCTATCACAGTTATTGGGCTGTTTTAAATTAATTATTAAAAATACATAGGGTCCCCTACAGTAAAAGTAGTCTACAGGAAAGTTGTAGCCCTATGAGTTTAGTTTAATTTAAAATTGGTTTTAACTAATTTGGAGTTCAGGTGAGACCACAGAACACATTTTGGTGAGGTCTATACCTAGGCTAGATCAGAGATTGTTTTGAGTGCCCTCATCAATCCATCCATAAAAATGGCTTGAAATTTTGGATGGGGGTCACTCTTACCTATACCTAGAACATATCAAAAAATGGGAATTTTTGGAAAACATTTTCAAGTTTTTGTAGAAATTTAATAATTCATGTATGGAGTATTTAAAGGGAATAATGACCTCCAAACCCTCCCAAATTTTGGTGAGTGCTTCTTTGGGTCAATATTAGACTCTGTATAAAATTTCATTCCATTTGGAGATTATTTGATTTGGAATTTAGTAAGCCCTAGCCTATCCCAAAAATGGATAATTAGGTTAAATTGTCCCTTGTGGTGTTGATTGACCAAATCACCTCAACAGAGGTTGAAACTTTGGCCACTGATATTTGTTATGACATTATACACCCTCACATGGAGTTTGGGGTGGATTAGGGCGGGTTTGCCCTAGAACCCTAGTTCAAACCCTAAGGTTGAACTTTGGGGGTTTGTGAAGGACATGGGGTGTTATGTACTTATATGGACTTGGTATTTAGTCCATGTGATCTTAGGGTGGTGAAATGCCCTACGAAGGAATTTGGTGACATTTAGACTTAGGCACACAACATAAACCAACTAGGGATAGTTTGGGCCTATGCCTTTTATGAAAATGTTGAAGCGTCATATGATCTTGGATTTTCATGAGATTTTTGTAGGAGTAATTTTATAGTGCTATTGACTCCTAAAATTTATTATATGATATTTAGAAAATAGTCGTTCATACTTATAGGTATAATCTCCATCTTGCCTTTTTTGATTATTTGGAAGTAACCATGGCTATATTAACTTAGAATAATATGAAACTCTTGCAAGGTTAATTAAAAATCAGTTAGAGGCACTAGTAAATTATTTGGATCATTTGGACATTTTCTCTTAGTACTTCATGTGTAAAGTGAACTAGTGCATCATATTTTGATAAATAGATAATAAATAATATATCTTGTTGTGAAATTGTGTTACTTGGCCAGAGAATTTTTTAGGGCATAATAAAGCCTAGAAAAATTATTATATTTTATTTTGATAAGTTTATAAGAATGTTGCTTCACAAAGTGCACTTTAATAGAATTAATTGAAGTGTTTTTATACATGGCTCACTGACCTTGGAATTATATAAAACTTATTCAGTAGTATTTTATGGTCATTATAAGGCTGTGGTAATTTTTATATAATTTTTGGACTATGATATATGGTACTCCCTTCATTAACTCTAATTATTCGAATTACTTTGAACTAATTATTTAGAGGTTATTACATTTATTAAAATCTGTGAAATTTGGTATTCAATAATATTTTGCTATCATATAGTGTTCATAATTTTTGGGTGGCCATAACTTAAGGAGATCTACTACTTCATGTTCAAAATTACCCATGGCCTATCTTTTGGGAAAATTTAATAAATGCCAAATTAATTAGGGAAAATTACAAGTTTCTTTATTTAGGCTAAATGTTTTATGATAGATTCCCAATAATTATCTTAGGACATTTGGATGAAAATTTGGAGTACCTCCTATCATGTACCTCATATAGCTTAGGTTGGTCTGCATTTAGTAAAGCTGCGGAAATTGTGATAACTTGTGTAATGGAAAAAGGGACATGGGGTTAATAGTTTACTAGTTTGGTAAGGAGAAAAATGAGCTTCATTAAGAGTCATGATGTGGAGAATGCTGGGTTGGCTAGTGTTAGGTGGTGCTCGGGATCGACGAAAGATCGTCTTTCCTATGGAGAGAGAGAGAGAGATTCAAAACACACTAGGGTTAGATCCAACATAATATAAAAAGGGATCGAGAATTAGGTAATAACCAATAATAGTTAGTGCCTTGCAAAAGAGAATGATGAGCTTCAGCTACCATCATAGTTCCTAGTGCCCTGTGAGAGCCCTTCACCAGGAATACCTTGGGCAGTTCTGGCCTAACCTAAACCGTAAGAATAATCAATGTGAAAGTGAGGGATAGATCTTATATTTACTCTAGAGGGGGGGGGGTGAATAGATTATTAAAAATTTATTAACTTATTTTTATAGCGGATTAAAATAAAGTGATATATATAAGTATTAAAAGAAATAGCATAACACACAAGATAAAAACTAAAGGCAAACTAGAAGACACAAGGAATTTATAGTGGTTTCCCAATAAACCTGGGCACATCCACTCTTCTACCACCCTGGTAGGAATAAACAACAGGTTTTTGATCCGGTGCCCTTCCACCACAGGTTTTTTCTCAAGTGCCCCATCACCACAAGATCTATTTTCTAAGGGAGATCTAGCAACCCTTTGAGCTTTTAATCAGGTGCCGAAAAACCAATCTAAGTCTTTTGATTAGGAGACTTAACAACCAAAAGGTCTAACTTTTGAGGGGAGTTAAAACCATGTACACAGGAAATAGAAAAGTAAAAGTGATACAGTCTTCTCTGTCTCAATGCTCTGAGAAGACTAGTGGATCTTGTTGATGTTATCAAAGCTCCCCTGAGTTATAGAAATCTGATCAGGAGTGGAAGCTTTGCTACAGGGTGTAGGACTTCACAGATGAAAACTTCTTCTTCCAGTAAATGATTCTGAGAGATTGAACTTTTTGTCTCAGACTGAATATGTGTTGCTGGAATAAAAGCTTGAAGAAGAAGAATGATGAACAAGATGTTTTCTGTCTCTGTCTCTTATTCTCTGTTTGCAGATGTTCTCTTTCTTCTTCACTTTGTGCTTGATTACCAAAAATATTGTATATCCTATATGCAATATTCTGAGAATTTTCTTTATATATTGATTGCTGACTCAAGCACATTTGAATTTCAAATTCCTTGAAATCTTCTGCATAATTTCTGGGATCCTGAACGGTTGATTTTTACCTTCAATGCATTTCTCTATCTGTCCTAGTAAATATGGTACAATAATAACTCTGTGAAAGCCATAATTAATGCTGCCCAGAATGGCTTTATTCTTGAGAATATTTAGTATTAATTATCAGAGCATTACTATCTTAAAATCTGAAATCAAACTACTTTAGTCGATGTGAGAAACTGCAGAGAAAAATAGTCAAAAAGAACCTGGAAAGAGTTAGTCGAACTCAACAAAGAGTTCGTCGACCTGAGCTCCAAGTTCTTCGAGCTAAGAATTCTCCTTTGTCGAGCTGAGCTCCAAGATTGTCGAGTTGAAAATATACTTGCCAATCTGAGCTCCAAGTTCGTCAAACTGAGAAGGAACTTCGTCGAGCTGAGATTCTGATATAAGCTCACAGTTCGTCAATCTCAGCTGGACTTTCGTCGAGCTAAACTAAGAGAAGGAACTCTGAGTTCGTCGATCTGAGATCGACGATCGTCGATTTGAGATCGACGATTGTCGAGCTGAGTTCAGCTATCGTCAAACGAGTTTTTCTGCAATCTTTAAACTATCTTGTCTCTAAAGTCCTGTGTCTCTAAAGTCTTCTAAAGGTAGGTTTCAATAATCCAACCTAATTTGACTAATCTTAACCCTGGAACTAATAAATGACCCTATGCTATACATGTCGAGTCAATAATCATAATAGTGAACCTAGCCCAAATCTCAAGTAGGGTTCCAACAATCTCCCCCTATTTGGGCGAGGTCACTATACAAAAATAAAAAATAAAGAAAATCACAAAGCAATAAAAATATCTGACAGAATTTTAAATCATTCAGCAGATTTGAAAAAATGTGCCTTGTGAATATATACAACAATAATAAAGTTCAAAATGCAGAATCAAAAGATTAAGGATTGTTCTTTAAAGCATCTAAAGAAGGAGCAGGTTTTGAAAAGACCATTATTCTCTTTGGATATTCTTCTTCTCTTTGAGTCATCTTCATGTATTCAGCACCAAGAATCTTGACTGATGCAGCTCTAGACACTACAACCTCTGGATGAAGACTCATATAAGTATCAACATTAAAGAGATTTTTCTTTTCATACCTTTCTATCTCTTTCTTTCTGTAGGAAGACATGGTTGAATATTGAGAAGTATCCTTTCCTTCTTTCCTGGCTTTCCTGATCTGTGAAAGTGCTATTATCTCCTTAAATCTGGCCATTCTAGAATTAGGATCCATTTTTGGATCACATACTGAAGACAGTGGCCTTTCTAGACTTGATTCTTCCTTCTTAACATCTTGAAATTTCTGCTGGCTGCTTTGACTATAAAACTGCTGTTGTTATTTTTTCTATTAGGTGCTAGAATGAGACTCTAATCTTGAAGATCTTTCCTTTCTTCTATGAGTTGGTCTTGATTGATAAGAATGAGAAGCATACCTTTGAGCTTGAGAAATGTTTCCTGTTGATCCTGCTATAGGAGGAGGAGGAGGAGGTCCTCTCCAAGACTTATTAGGAGGAGAATTATATCTCTTCATCTTCTTTCTTATCTTTTGCTCATTATTAAACAGTCTCATCCAGTATCTGGAGTGAGATTAATATTGTGCAGAATGTTGTAGGGAGTGTCTGCTGTTGGATTTGGTATTTGTGCAGCCTTTACTGGAGCCTTCTTGGCTTTTCTCTTCTTAGAACCAAAATTTTCTGAATCATCAGAATCATCATCATTGTCAGAATCACCAGCAGGATTATCATATAGCTCATCAATTTGCTTAAACAAATCATCTTGATTTATAGCTTGAACTTCTGTCTCTTTAGATGCAATATTTATAATGACTTGAGCCTGAGCACTGTCACTTTCTTGTTCTATGTCTTGAAACATAATTTCATCAAGGCCTGGCATAGGGGATTTAGCCTAGCCAAAAGTTGGTGGTGAGAAAGCCTTTGGCTCTGAAATAGAAATACTGGAAGTAGTAATACAGAAACTATTTCTTATTTCTTCTAACACTAAAGGTTCTACTAGAGCAGAATAACAAACAATTGCTTTAGAATAAACTGAAACTGTATCAACTGGTATATTTCTGTTATAAACTGAATCAAAAGAATGAAGTAATGAGGGAAGGTCAACTGTGGGATTAATGAAGAAATCACCAACAGTGATAATTTCAGTATCAAAAATTTCTATTACTGCTGCTGTTGCTACTGCTACTGTTGGAATTGCTGCTGGAGTTGCTGCTGCTACTGCTGGAGGAGCTTCTTCATTGGATATCTCCCCCTGCCTGGTTTCAGAGAGACCTGAACCCAGGCCCCCAGAAGAAGGGACAGAATAGGAGGAAGCCAACTGAGCAGAAAGTAAGGAAAAAAGGCAGTGAGAGGGGCAATAGCCTCAATAATTAACTTCTTAAGAGTGGGAGTGATGAATTTGAAAAGATCATTTGAAATGTCAGAGAAATCAAGATATACTGGATTAGGAGTAGATGGGGTATAGGTAGATCTGTATCCACAGTTGGAACAGATAGAGGATGATTGAGGTAGGTCATATTGTAAGAATGTTGGGAATGCTGATGGAATATTAGATGGAGGGATGGAATCAGGAAGTTCATCTTGAAGAGGTGAATGTTGTGGTGAGGGTTGAGGAGATGGAGATGAGAATAGATTGAAGGTAGGGAATTACATAAGTTGATATAGGAGAGTCGAAGTGGATGGAATATCGGCAATATATGATGGTTGAGGTGATTGAGGAGGTGGAGATTATGAATCCTAAAGAATATGGATTGGTGATTGTGGTGGAGATGATGGTTGAGATGGTGAGACAGGAGGGATGGAGGTAGAATATGTGTCTTCAATGACTGTGGATGGTTATTGAAGTGGAGGAGATGTTATATGAGTAGGAGAGGGAGGAGCAGGAACTTCTTCATAGGTTGGGAGAGTGGATGTTTCAGCCCTTGTGTCCTCTGAAGCTATCCTAGAAGAGGAAGCCCTGGAGGGCTTTGGGATTACCCTCTCACATCTGCCAAAAAGGGCAGAAGAAAGCCTCTTAGAGGCATTTATGAAAATAGTCTGAGAGACCAACAGTTCTGGCACCTTTGCTTGGAGGAAGATGCCCAGAACTCTTCCAAAACTTACATCCTTATTACTGATTTTTTTTAATCAAAACAAATATAATACAGTCCCAGTTCACTAAATTCTTGTTAACCAAGGCACACATCAATTGAAATTGGTGTCGGGTAATATGGTCATGAGCAGAGTGTTTTCCTAACAATACTTTGTCAAAAATATTTGCCAAGAATCTATATTCTATTGATAGATTTTTCTTAAGGAGGTGGTTAGGGTTTCCTTCAGTATGACCTAACCTTTCTAGAATTTCATTAATTTCACTGCTAGATAAATCTATTTCATCTTCTCCATTCATAAAACCAAAAACTTCAGTTAAAAGTTCTGGAGAAAGAGGAACCTGGTGACCTGATATCGATCCAATAAGAACTGGAGTATCTTGAATCTTTGCTGTGAAAACCCATTCTTTGATTTCCGTCACTGGGAGTTTTATCCTTGTCGTCATGAAGAACTGCAGATTCATACCTTCAAACAGTTTCAGAATATCTTGGAATACTTGATCTGAGTGAGAAAACAATTCCAAATCAATATAAAAGTCTGCATCAAACTTCATCGCTGCAAGGATTGCTGGAGAGACCGTCATTGCTCTACAAAAAAAACAATATATCAAGTGCAAGAGAACAGGAAATTACGGGATGGAGTTCGATGAAAGCCTAATTATAGGTTTTCAGAAGATGAAATGGCGAACTCCGTCCGACGCAAAAGAAAAGATTCGAACTCAGGTCGACGAAAAAATTTCATAATGAAATAAAAACATCGATCTCAGTTTGAAGAGGGGAAAACAGTTCGTCATTCTCCGGTCGACGGAATATTTTCTGAAGCAAAATCATTGATCTTTGTTCAATGAAACTACTTCACAAGGAGATTTCATCGATCTCTGCTTGACAAAAAATCTCAAGAAGAGTTCACAGATCGTCGATCTCCGTTCGACGAAAAGTGACTAATTCTTCGACCTCAGACAGAAATCAAATTAAACCTTCTCCATTAATCATGCCCAGTGATTTAAGAAGAACAAATGTTTCTTTTCATCCAATGGTTTGGTGAAGATGTCTGCTCTTTGTAAATCAGTAGAGATAAATACAAGGTTAATTTTATTTTTCTCCACACAATCTTTAATGAATTGATGTCTAATCTCTATATGCTTAGTTCTACTATGAAGCACTAGATTTTGTGCAATTGAAATAACATTGGTATTTCACAAAAAGTAATTGAATTATTTAAGTTGAGACCATAATCCAGGAGCTGATTTTGAATCCACAATATCTATGAGCAGCAACTACCAGCTGCCATGTACTCAGCTTCAGCAGTTGATGTTAGTTTAGATGTTTGTTTCTTGCAAAACCAGGACACAAACCTATCACCATGAAACTGACAAGTTCTTGATATGCTTTTCCTGTCAAATCTACATCTAATATTGTCAGAATCTGAGAATCCAGTTAAGTCAAATTCTAACTCTGTTGGATACCAAAGTACTAGATTTGGATAACCCTTTATATATCTCAAAATCCTTTTTAATAAAATTAGGTGAGATTCTTTGGGATTTACTTGAAACCTAGCACAAATGCATGTAGAAAACATGATATCAGGCCTACTAGCTGTAAGATACAATAAGTACCCAATAATATCCCTATATGTTTTTTTATCAACTAGCTTGCCCTGTTCATCAGAATCAACTACAACATTAGATTGCATGGGTGTTTTCATGGCTGAGGCATCAGACATCCCAAATCTTTTAATAAGATCCTTAAAATATTTGGATTGGGATATAAATATACCATCAGGGGATTTCTTCACTTGGAGACCAAGGAAGTAGGATAGTTCACCCATGCTACTCATTTCAAACTTTGAATGCATCAGGTCAAAAAACCTTTTGCAAAGTTTGGAATAAGTAGAGCCAAATATTATATCATCTACATAAATTTGAACTAGCAAAATTTTATCCTTATGATGCTTGATAAATAAATTCCTATCTATACTGCCTCTAATGAACTTATATTCTAGAAGAAAGCTAGCTAAGGTTTCATACCAAGCTCTTGGAGCTTGCTTTAGACCATAGAGAGCTTTATTCAATTTAAAACATAAGAAGGATGAGTTGAAGAGATAAAACCTAGTGGTTGTTCAACATACACTTTCTCTTTGAGTTCTCCATTGAGAAATGCACTCTTGACATCAATTTGATAAACTTTGAATTTCTTGAATGCTGCATATGTAAGAAATATTCTGATAGCCTCCAGCCTTGCAACAGGGGCAAAGGTCTGGTCATAATCAATTCCTTTCTCCTGAGACTAGCCTTGAGCTACCAATCTTACTTTGTTTCTTACAATTGCTCCTTGTGCATCCAGCTTGTTCCTGAATACCCATTTAGTTCTAATGACTTGGTAGTCTTTGGGTCTTGGAACTAAATCCCAAACTCTACACCTCTCAAATTGATTGAGCTCCTCTTGCATTGCAATAATCCAGTAGGGATCTTGCTCTGCATCTTTAATGGATTGAGGTTCAATCTGAGAAATGAAGCAAGCAAGGATCTGATCATGATTGAGTTGATGCCTTTTTTGCACACCAACTGATATGTCTCCAATCACTTGAGATATGGGATGATCTCTAAGTGTGAAAAAATCAGTGGGTAGAGTTAGTACATCAACAGCTAGTGGAATTAAATCCTCTTGTGGAATTACATCTGCTGTTGTGGGTTCAATTGCTTCAATAATTTCTTCTTTACTGTCTTCATCAATCTGTGGAGAAGGATACAATGTAACCTCTTGGGTGAGGTTGAAATCATCCAACTTCTCACACAGATAGGGTACCTACAAAGAGTCTCTTGTAGAAGAATCCTTATCTTTGTAAAACATGTTAGTCTCATTAAAAGTTACATGTACAGATTCTTCCATTTTTAATATCTATTTATTATAAATTCTATAAGCCTTGCTGACTTGGGAATAACCAAGAAAAATTCCCTCTACAGCTTTGGCTTCAAACATTCTAAGATATTTTTTGTCATTATTATGAATATAACATATACAACTAAATACTTTAAAATAACTTATTTTAGGTTTCTTCCTTTTAAGTAATTCATAAGGGGTCTTACTCTTAAGTTTATGAATTAGACTTCTATTCAGAACATAATTTGCTATGCTTACTTCCTCTGCCCAAAAGGATAGGGGAAAGTAAGCATCTACAAGTAATGTCCTTGTAGATTCAATCAGGGTTCTATTTTTTCTTTTTAGCTACCACATTTTGTTGAGAAGCTCTAGGAGAAGAAAAACAATGCCTGATACCTTGCTTCTCACAGAATTCTTGCATTAGAAGAGATTCAAACTCAGTTCCATGATCACTTCTGATCAATGCAACTTGAGTAGAGTACTCAACTGTATGCTCTTAAGAAAGTCTGTAAGAACTTTAAAGTTATCTGACTTGTTTTTCAGAAAGAAAACCCAAGTGAATTTAGAGAAATCATCAACAATCACTAGGGTATATGACTTCCCTCCCAATCTCTATATTGTAATAGGTCCAAAGAGGTCCATATGTAGCAAGTACAAGATTTTCGGTGAATCACTTTTATTAATGGATTTAAAACTATTTTTAGTTTGCTTGCCTAATTGACAAACACTGCAGAGTCCTTCCTTCTTATAGGGGCCAGAAGGTAGTCCTCTAATAAGATTGTCCTTAGATAATTTTGTTATTATCTTAAGATTTACATATCCTAGTCTCTTATTCCATAAATCATTACTTGAACTAATTTGATTAAATAAGCAAATTTCTGATTTTGCAGAATTAAAATTAACTAGGTAAATGTTACCTTGTCTAATTTCAATTAAAATAGTTTTGTTTTTATCAGAGGTAATTGAGCATAGAGATTTATTAAATATTACCAGATAACCTTCATCATATAGTTGACTGATGGATATGAGGTTATGCTTCAGACCACTTATATAGGCTACCTTCATGAAGGTAACTGCTCCAACTTTGACATTTCCATATCCTTCTTTGTGTCCACAGTTGGAATCTCCAAAAATCACCTTTGGTCCAAGCTTTGCTTTGAAATCAGTCAGGTTGTATTTGCTTCTTATCATGTGTTTTGAACAGCCACTATCCAGATACCATTGTTGCTCTGTGGTAGGATAGTTCTTTATATGTAGAAAAAAAGATAAGTTGTTCTTGACCCAGGTAACCTTGGGTCCTTGATTTCTTTCAAATTTATAACTTGAAATGTAAGAGAATTCAGGCTGATCCTTATAACCTAGTGGATGATATCTCCTAGGAGGGATTATCCATTGAGTAAAAGGATTAGCAAGTTCTGGTTTCTGATTATAAGTTTGATAAAGATTAAAATTTCTATTTTGAAAGTTTGAGTTTGACGAATTTAGTTGAGTTTTTCTATCTGAGTTCGATGAAAAGTATTGATTTCGTCGATCTCAGTTTATAGAATGATAATACTCTTTTTCTACATTCCATGGTCATCAATCTCTGTTCGACGAAATATGTTGATTTCGTCGAGCACCCGTTTTTGAGTAATCATACCCAAATTCTGGGTTCAGAGTTCGTCGATCGCCGTTCGATAAATAATACTGATTTCATCGATCTGAGTTCGATGAATTTTGTTGAACATTATTTTTAAGAGATTTTTTATTTTTCTTTTATTTATTCTTTGGTAAGATTTATGTATTTTTATCTATAAGTTATAAAACTTCTTTTCCTTTTCTTTAGCAGAGATAAATTTTATGGGGTAGACAAAATATTTTTCTGAAGAATAGGAGGCTGACTTGATGAAGCACCCAAGCCCAGTTTGCTATTTAATCTAGCATTCATTGTGCTTGTGATGTCCATCAATTTGATACTTCTCCCATTAAGGGATTCTTCAAATATTTTAGCCTTATTTAATTTAGTTTCTAAGAAAATTATTTGATTATTAACAGTTTGTAAATCTTCTTTAAGTTTTAAGTTTAAAGATGAAATATTTTCAAATTCAATTAGTTTCTCTCTGAGACATTTGATCTCCTTCTCAGATTTAATTAGATCATTGTATAATAATTTAAATTCACTTTTGAATTGATCTTAGGTAAAATCAAAAGAAGAGATTACCTGATCTTCTTCTGATACAGATTCATCTTCTGAGTTGTCTGCTTTGAATTTGCAGCTTCAGAGTTGTTTCAAGATGCATTGATTATCATCAAGAAGAGCTCTCTAGCCTTGGCCTCTTCTTCATTCTCACTAAAGCTGGATGAAGATTCTGACTCAGATTCACTCCAAGTCTCAGCAAGAAATCATCTTTCCTTCTTTTTGTATTTGCTGGAGGATGGATTGCTGGAAGGATTCTTGGAGTCTTTCTCCTTTCTTTTTTCTTTCTTCTGGTTCTCTGGACATTCTTGTAGTATGTGTCCAGGTTTTTTGCATCCATAACAAACTATCACTTTAGTATGGGTTTTATCATACCTTGACTCATCATCTTTTTTAGAAGATCTTCTTCTGAAGTCATTCCTTGCCATCTTGTAGAATCTCTTAGCCAAGAGACTCAGTAGATCTTCATTATCTGGAGTGGCTTCTGCTTCTTCAATTACTTTAAAAGCAATACTTTGCTCTTTCCTTGTTAAAGATGAAGTGGTCCTTTGCTCAGCTTCTTTGGTTTTGATGAGCTGCTTATAAGACTTGAGCTTGCCCAATAAGGTTTTAGTAGAGATCTCATTTAGGCTTCTGGCTTCGTTGATTGGCCAGATCCTAGAGTCCCATGTGCTAGGGAAGCACATAAGAATCTTATCATTTATCTATGTTAATGAGATGTCCTTGTCCAGAGTCTTCAGCTCATTAATTATGACGCTGAGTCTATTGTACATGTCTGCAACTAACTCTGACTCTTCTATTGGAACCCTAGGTTTTGATTTGAGTTCAGTCCTCTCTCTCTGTCTCTTGACCCAAGATTTATCTATGGTCAAAGGTTAGTTGATAGGTTAGATTCTCTAGTTGTGTAGAATTGCTTTTCCAGATGAATATTTGGTTAAGTAGTTTTTCGTTCGACTATAGTCGAACGTCGCTCGACTATCGTCTATCGGCTGATCGACGATCGTCTATCAGTTGGTCAACGTTCTGTCTGTATTGATAGGTCGACTATCTGTTGATAGGTCGACTATCTATTTTCTGTGATAGGTCGACTATCTGCTTGATAGGTCGACTATCTGTTTTGCTTTGATAGTTCGACTATCTGCTTAGATAGTTCAACTATCTGATAGTTCGACTATCTGTTGATAGGTCGACTATCTGTTTTGTTTTGATAGGTCGACTATCTGTTGATAGGTATACTATCTACTTGATAGGTCGACTATCTGTTTTGCTTTGATAGTTCGACTATCTGCTTGGATAGTTCAACTATCTGATAGTTCGACTATCTGTTGATAGGTCGACTATCTGTTTTGTTTTGATAGGTCGACTATCTGTTGATAGGTCGACTATCTATTTTCTGTGATAGGTCGACTATCTGCTTGATAGGTCGACTATCTGTTTTGCTTTGGTAGTTCGACTATCTGTCCTGATAGATCGACTATCTGATAGCTCGACTATCTGTTCTGATAGGTCGACTATCTGCCGAGGTAGTTCAACTATCTTCTTTGATAGTTTGACTATCTTGATCGTTCGACTATCTGTCTGATAGGTCGACGATCTTCGTGCATCGGTCGACGATCTCCGAGGGTCGTTCGACGTTTTGCTGTATGTTTTAAATAGTTTTGTCGTCTTCTGTGATGTGACTAATTTCATACTTATTTTGGCATATTTTATAAAAGATTATCTGAATAAATTATGATATTATTTCCATGCAATATCAGTTCTATTCTTTATGCATGAGCTAATCTTTTCTGACAAAGTTGTTTGTCTTATAGCTGAGATATGATTTCTGCCAGGCTGTCCTTTATAGCTGTTAGACTCAAAAAGTCTTCCTTGGCTGTAAAGAGTCTTTTCTGATGTGACTTTCTCTTATATTATTTCATCAGAAGTATTTGCAGCTTCTTAGAAAGCTTTATCCTTTTATAGGATATCTGCCTGCAGTATTTTGTTTTGCTTTATGCTTTTTGCAGCCTAGCTTGCAAAGTTCAGAAGAAGACAAGATTCAAACTCAAGTAAGAGCCGTTGCTGCTGTTGCTATATAAAGACCTCCTTGAGGAAAGAAATGAACTAGTCCACATAGCAAAAATCAAGTTCATCCAGGAAAAAGGAATTCAAAAGCTAACAACTATATTCAAGCTTAAGAACTTACAGTCTCCAAACTGCTCTCAGCACTTTCACATCTAACTGAGAAGAAGTTCAAGTTCGTCACTCTTCTTCAACCCGAGTTCTCCTGTTTACAGGAAGATCTTCACTCAGAGCCTTTTTGAAGAAGAAGAAGAAGAAGATAGTTGCCTGAAGAAGAAAATCTTATTTCATATTATTTTATCTTCTTGTAGCTTTTTCCTTCAGTATTTTCTGAAGTGTTTCTGCACTGAAGCAAGACTTCACCTGGACGTTCTTTTAGCCAGGGGGAGCCTTGATTCTTTTAGAGCTTTCTAGCTCAGTGCAAGTTATTGTGCTTCTCTAATCTATTGCAAAATAGAGAAGACACCTTAACCTCCTTTCCCCCTCCTGTACAGGGTTATTACTCCCTTCAAAAATATCCCTTAGTGGCAGGGCACCTGATCAAAAACCTGTGTTGGTTTTTAGACACCTGATCAAAAGTCTAAAGGGTTTCTTGATCTACCTGAAGCAGATCTTGTTGGTGGCAGGGCACCTGATCAAAAACCTGAGTGGATTCCTACCTTGTTGGTAGAAGAGTGGACGTACCCAAGTTGTTTGGGGAACCACTATAAATTCCTTGTGTTGTCTGGATTGCTTTGTTTAATTACTTGCATTGTGGCTGTGATTAGATCTTAACTAGGTTTGCTAGTTACTGTTTAGGTTTCCAAGCCTTAACTGTAATTACAGTTGGCTGCCTTTTTGTGCACAACACTTGTGTTAGGCTCTAAGATTTAATCTCAAATATCTATAACTTTCATTCCGCATTTAACTCCAAGGGAGTTGAGTAGAAAAGTCAACTTTGCTAGTGTAATTTTTGATTACTCTATTCACCCCCCCCTCTAGAGTTGTATCTATCCCTTCTCTTTCAATTGGTATCAGAGGCAGGTTGACTGACTGAATAGGCTAACACCTAAGTAACAAGATCCTGATAGATACCAAAGTTTATAGATATTCACTTTCACTATCATGGCCCAGTCCAAGGATTATTCTAGCACCAGACCTCCAGCATGCAACTTAGCTAAGTTTGGCATCTGGAAGGCAAGGATCAAATTATATATGAACTCTATTGATGAAAGTATTTTTGCTTCTATTTTAACAGGACCACCAAGAGCACCTGCTGCAGCTACTGCCTCATCATCATCTGATATGAGTGCAGTGCCTCCTCCAGACTACAATGATGAATACAAAAAGGCAATGATAGCAGATGCCAAGGCAATGAACATTCTGGCTCAGACAATGTCTGATGAAGTATTCCAGAAGGTTGCTGACTGCTCCTCAGCAAAAGCTATGTGGGATACACTGAACCAGATTGTAGCTGGTTCAGCTAATGAAAGGAAGGACAGGAGGTCCAACCTTATCTCACAGTATGAGAATTTCAAGAAAATTGATGCTGAATCAGTTGAAGCTATGTACACAAGGCTCAGCTCAATCATCAATGAGCTGAGGACCCTTGATAAGGATATTTCATTGACAGAGGTCAATGATAAGATTCTTATGTACTTCCCTAGCACATGGGATCTAAGGATCTGGCCTATCAAGGAGGCCAGAAGCACAAATGAAATCTCAACAGAAGCCCTTCTCGGCAAGCTCAAGTCTTTTGAGCAAGTGCTGAAGTCCAGGGAAGCTGAAGCTGAAGCAAAGACCCCAACTCCTACAAGAAAAGAGCAAACCCTTGCTCTCAAAGCTGCTGAAGCTTCTAAAGGAAGCCAGTCCAATGAGGAATTGATGGCATTATTTGCCAAAAGGTTTCTCAAGATGGGAAGGAAGGAATTCAGAAAGAAATCTTCAAAGTATGAAGATAAACCAAGGTATGATCGTACCCCCTCTAAAGAAATAATCTGTTATGGTTGCAGGAAGCCTGAACATATTCTTCCAGATTGTCCAGAGGAAAAGAACAAAGATAAAAGAAAAGACAAGGATCAGCATAGGAAGCATTCCAAGCCATCCTCCTACAAGAACAAAAAGAAGGAGAGAGGCTTTGTTGCTGAAACCTGGAGTGATTCAGATGAGGAATCCTCTTCCTCAAGCTCCAGTGAGGATGAAGAAGAAAAGAAGGCAAAGGAAGTTTGCCTGATGGCAATTGATGCCTGCAGCAATCTCTCAGCTGCAGAGAATTCAGATTCTGATGAAGAGATGCCAACTGAAGATGAGGTATTGTCTTCTTATGATTTTACATCTGCAGAATTTAGATTAGAATTTAAATCCTTATGTTTAGATTTAATCAGTTCTGAAAAAGAGATTAAAGAACTTAGACATAGGCTAGCTGAATCAGAAATCATATCTATTGAAAACATTAAGTTAAAGGAAGATCTCACTAACTCTAGTGAAGAAATTAAATTTCTTAAGAATGAATTAGCTAAGTCCAAAAGGTTAGAAGAGTCTTTGAATGGTAGAAGCCTTAAGTTGCTTGAAATAACCAGCATGTCTAACACTAGGTCAGGCAATAACAAATTAGGCTTAGGAGCATCTTCTAGTGAGCCCCCAATCATTCTTAAAAACCAACTTTCAACTCCAGTAAATTTTATTTCATCTAGTGGAATAAAAAACACTGAGCAAGTCAATCAAGTAAATAGAGCTTTGAATAAAGCTAAAAGAGAGAAAAGAAAACAGAAATTTAAGGAATTACAAAGGGCGTCGAACGCTGCTCGACGATCGCAGGCCCAATGGTCGAACGAAGATAGATGATCTGGGTACCAATCGTCGAACGTCGATCGACGCTCTCAACAAGAATTTCAAAATTCCAACCAGAACGTTAGAAACCCGAATATGAATAGAAACCCTAGGTTCATTGACCCATCATCTGCATGGAGAATCCCACCTAGGAGATCTTACCCATTAGGTTATCACCCTCAGCTTGCTTATTCATTTATTTCCAGTTTTTCTTATGTGAAAAATAAGGGACCCAAGGTTACCTGGGTCCACAATGTTTAAATTGATTTATTTGCAGGTGAAGACCTATCCTATCACTCAAAATAAGTGGTATTTGGATAGTGGTTGCTCCAAGCATATGACAGGAAATAAGGAACATCTGTCAAGGTTCAAGGCAAAGCTTGGCCCAAAGGTAATCTTTGGAGATTCAAGCTGTGGTCAAACTGAAGGCTATGGCAGGATGACAATTGGAGCTGTTATATTCAAGAGAGTTGCTTATGTGACTGGACTGAAGCATAATATAATTTCAGTAAGTCAGTTATGTGATGCTGGATATCAGGTATCATTCTCTAACTCTCTTTGTAATATTACTTTAAATAATAATGTCGTATTAGTAGGCATTAGACAAGGTAATATCTATTTAGTAGATTTTAATTCAACTCACTCTGAAATCTGCTTGTTTAATGAAGTAACAAATAATAATACTCTATGGCATAAAAGGCTTAGCCATGTTAATCTCAATAATATATCTAGGTTATCTAAACACAACCTTGTTAGAGGTTTACCTTGTTGCCCCTACAAGAAGGAGAGCCTATGCAAGGCTTGTCAACTAGGCAAGCAAACCAAGAACTCATTTAAATCAGTAAATAAAAGTGATTCTCCTAGAATCCTATATTTATTACATTTGGACCTATTTGGCCCAATAAATGTACAGAGTTTAGGAGGGAAGTATTACACCCTAGTCATTGTAGATGACTTCTCTAGGTTCACTTGGGTGTTCTTTCTGAGAACTAAGGCTGATAACTTCAAAGCCCTTACAGACTTTCTATTATGTGTGCAGACTGAGTACTCTACTCATGTGGCCTTGATCAGAAGTGATCATGGTACTGAGTTTGACTCTCTTCTCATGCAAGAATTTTGTGAGAGAGAAGGTATCAAACATAGCTTCTCAGCTCCTAGAACTCCCCAACAAAATGGGGTAGTTGAAAGAAAGAACAGAACACTAATTGAAGCTGCTGGCACATTGTTG
The DNA here is from genome assembly GCA_039513925.1 of Platanthera zijinensis. NCBI lineage: Eukaryota > Viridiplantae > Streptophyta > Magnoliopsida > Asparagales > Orchidaceae > Platanthera > Platanthera zijinensis. The sequence continues at coordinate 86,526,232 of CM077090.1, read as the reverse complement.
GCAGATGCTAATATGCCTCTTTCCTATTGGGCAAAAGCTGTTAGTACAGCCAACTATGTCCTGAATAGAAGTCTGATACACAAGCTTAAGTGTAAAACTCCTTATGAGTTACTTAAAGGAAAGAAACCTAAAATAAATTATTTTAGAGTTTTTGGCTGTGTTGTTTATATTCATAATAACAATAAAGAATATCTTAGAAAGTTTGAAGCAAAGGCTTCAATGGGAATTTTTCTTGGATATTCCCAAGTAAGCAAAGCTTATAGGGTTTTTAATAAATCATCTTCTAAAATTGAAGAGTCTGTTCATGTGTCCTTTGATGAATCCCAAATGTTTTACAAGGAGAAGGAATCTTCCCCTTCCTCAAGTTCATTACAGGTACAAGAATCTACCAAAGATGTCACTCAAGAAATCCTCCATCTTTCAACTCTTCATATCACTGAATCAGACAGTGATGAAGACATTGCAGAGATTGTTGCTGTACCACCAATAGTAGATCAAATTCCTCCTGAGGAATTAATCCCAACTATTGCTGAAGATCACATCCCACCTGCTGATGTTGTCACACTTAGAGATCACCCTACATCTCAAGTGATAGGAGACATATCAGCTGGTGTTCAAACAAGACATCAGTTAAGACAGGATGTGATGCATGCTTGTTTCCTTTCACAGATTGAGCCCCTCACCTTTAAAGATGCTGAGCTAGATCCCCACTGGATCATTGCTATACAAGAGGAACTCAATCAGTTTGAAAGATGTAAAGTATGGACTTTGGTTCCAAGACCAAAAGGCCAACTGATCATAGGCACCAAGTGGGTGTATAGAAACAAGTTGGATGCAAATGGAATCATTGTAAGGAATAAAGCTAGGCTTGTAGCTCAGGGCTACAGACAGGAGGAAGGTATAGATTATGACCAAACCTTTGCTCCTGTTGCAAGGCTAGAGGCAATAAGGATCTTCTTAGCCTATGCAGCCTATATGAAGTTTAAGGTTTTTCAGATGGATGTCAAAAGTGCTTTTCTTAATGGTGAGCTAAAGGAAGAGGTTTTTGTTGAACAACCACCCGGTTTTGTTTCTTCAACTCAGCCCTCACATGTATTCAAGTTGCAGAAAGCTCTTTATGGACTAAAACAAGCACCAAGAGCCTGGTATGAGACTCTAGCTAGTTTCCTATTAGAGCACAACTTTGTTAGGGGAGTAGTTGATAGAACCCTCTTCGCCAAGCACCACAAGGACACAATCCTGTTAGTTCAAGTGTATGTGGATGACATTATAGTTGGCTCCACTGATCCCAAACTTTGCAAAAGGTTTTCTGACCTAATGCATTCTAAGTTTGAGATGAGTAGTATGGGTGAGCTGTCTTACTTTCTTGGTCTCCAAGTAAAGCAAGATGCTGATGGCATCTTCATCTCCCAATCCAAATATGCCAAGGAATTGGTAAAGAAGTTTGGGATGGCAGATGCTTCAGCAATGCATACACCTATGGCTACTAATGTAGTTATTGATTCTGATGATCAGGGAAAGCCTGTTGATCAAAAGAATTATAGGGCCATTGTTGGTTCCCTATTGTATTTAACTGCAAGTAGGCTAGACATAATGTTTGCTACATGCCTTTGTGCTAGATTCCAGGTCAACCCCAAGGAATCTCATCTGATTCTTCTCAAGAGAATCTTGAGATACCTGAAGGGATGTCCAAATCTAGGACTTTGGTACCCAGCTGAGTCAGAATTTGAATTAATTGGATATTCTGATTCTGATTATGCTGGTTGTCGAGTTGACAGGAAAAGTACCTCAGGAACTTGCCAGTTCCTGGGAGAGAGATTGGTCTCTTGGTTCTGTAAGAAGCAGGCCTCTGTCTCAACATCAACTGCAGAAGCTGAATATATAGCAGCTGCTAGTTATTGTTCACAGATCCTGTGGATACAAAACCAACTTTTGGATTATGGGTACTCACACAAGAACACTAAAATCATGTGTGACAGTACAAGTGCTATCTCCATTGTACAAAATCCAGTGCATCACTCTAGAACGAAGCACATTGAGATTAGACACCATTTCCTGAGAGATTGTGTGGAAAAGAAGAAGATCAGCCTTGAGTTCATATCCACAGACCTTTAGAGAGGTGATATTTTCACCAAGCCCTTAGATGAACATAAGCATCTGTTCTTTTTGGTTCAACTAGGCATGATTAATGGAAGAGACTAAGTGTGACGTCTGCCTTGTTGAAACTTGTTCAAAGATTGTCGAACGAAGCTCGACGGTAGTCGAGCGGATCAAGCCTATCGTCAACCTATGGTTGAAGATAACTTATCTGTTTGAAGATCGTCGACCAGCGTTCGAAGATAGTCAAACAGGTCGAGCCTATCGTCGATCTATGGTTGACGACAGCTTGCTGTTTGTGAAGACAGAAATAGTCGAACGATTGATCGACTACTCTGCTTCTGGACCGATCGTCGAATGACCGTTCAACCATCGTTTCCAGGATCTTTTAAATAGATCGACGATCGCTGTTTTAATATAAAGCTGATGGTCGACCTAGGTTAAGAGATAGTTGCTTTTATCGTCGACGGAGAGCGTCTTTTCGCATTCCGTCTTCCCGCTTGCTCTTTGTCTTGCGCTCCGCCCTCGCCGTCTCTCTCTCGTCTTCTACAGCTCTTTCGATGGCGATTGCTCCAGCGCTTCTTGCAGTAGTGAAGTTTGATGCCGGTTTCAGCGTAGATTTCGACGCCTTCAGCTGCTGCGAACCAGGAATAGTGGAGATTCTGAATCTGTGCAAAGATCAAGGATTAGAAAAACTCATGTCCTACAGAATAAAGATAAACACTCAAGAGATCAAAGAGTGGGCTTTCTCTTCGTCTTCAACTGATGACTCGATGACTGGAACAATTAGCGGAGAAGAGGTAATATTGACTCCCGCTATTCTGACTGAAATTTTTGGATTGATTAATGGTGAATAAGAGTATGAGCAAGATGCTCCTGAGTTCGGAAGGATGTTAACAGAGCTAGGACATGCCGAAGGCATTCCCTCTAAGCTGCTCAAAGTGAATTTCCCGTTTAAGATCAAGTTTCTTGCGGAAATAGTTGGAAAAGTGCTACTGGGAAAGCACTCCGCCCACGATAATATTACTAGGCAGCAATTTGCACTAATGTGTGCAATTGTTAATAAGAAGCAGATAAACTGGGCAGGCGTTCTATTTGATTTGATAAGGAAAAAGAATGGAAAGAAAGAAGTTACCCTAGGAAGGGTAGTTGGAATTTTTCTGAAGGAGAAATACCCCCACCTGCTAGTGTCAGCCGCCACCTCCATCAACGCCAGCAAGAAGATGGATCCATCGCTATTCGCCAAATGGAAAAGGACCTTCCTGAAGCCCGCTCCCGCAGGGGTTGCTCCAGTTACTTCTGAGAGCACCAGGACTGTCGCAGTCACTCCCCCCCTTCTAGCAGCTGGCTCAGCAAATCCATCTCTTCCATCTTCTTCATCAGTTTTGCCGTCTACTTCAGTTGAAGTTCCTTCAACTTCAATTGAAGTACGACATTCTGCTTCCCCTCCTGCATCTCCTCTCCCGACTCATCTTGCTGGGATTTCTCATCCTAGTTTTGATTTGTTGGTGTCTGAAATTTCTACTCCAGTTCACTCTCCAATTCCCTCTCCTGCTCACATTGATCACCCTGCATCCACTCATGCATCTCCAGTTCATTCTCCAGCTCATCTTGCATATACCATCCCTACTGATCTTCCATCTTCTGAAATTCCTCCATCATCTTCATCTTCTTTTGAAATAACTCCAGCTTTTATTTCTAGCATTATGGAGTTAATTACCCCCTCAATCAAAACTATGATTGATGAGGCAATTGCTCCCCTTGCTTCTTCTATCTCCTCTCTGACTGCTGCTATTCTGAAACTCTCAAACTCTACTGAGCCCTCTTCTACTAAGGGCCTGGTTTCAGTTTCTACTGAAATCAGGCAGGGGGAGATGCTTGATGAAGACGTCTCTGAGCAGCCCTTGGCCTCTCCTCCAGCAGTTCATCTTGCAGTAGCAGAGAAAGCAATAGAAGTTTTAGCTCCTCCTTCATTATCTGAAAAGGAAATTTCTGATGCAGTATTGAAATCTGAATTCTTTGTTAAAGCTTGTTTAGAAGAAAGTTCTACTCCCTTGGTTGCCCTGTACCTAGAAGGAATCATCACCTCCTTTCTAGATGAATTGTGGGAGTTAGGACATGTTGTGGTCGATTCTGAAGGTATTCCCTTTACTTACTTTTTAGACTTGATAACTGATATGATAATTTGGGAATATTTGGAAGGCATGACTAGATGTCATTTAGAACAATTTTATTCATAATACTACAGATAAATTGGAAGAAATTCTAGATGTTCAAGAGCATGTTGTCCAACCTGATCCATAAGTTCAACCAGAACCAGAGGCTCAAATTTCTGAAGTTGCTCAGCCAGAAGTGCAAGCAGAACTGGTCACTATGACAGTTTCTGAGATTCAAGAACCAGCTGCAGATGCCCAGATTGAAAAATCTACTGTATGGGATGATTCCCCGGGCTTGGATTTAGATGCTCTCCTGGCACAGGATGCCATGGAAGAAGAACTAGAGAAAGCTATTTTAAAGGAAAAGGAAAAAGCTTTGAAAGATGCAATTGACCCATATGATATGCCCATCTCCTCTAATTCTGAAGATGAAATCGATTCTGATGAGTCTGCTGAATCTAAAAGAAAAAGAGTTGCTAAAAAGAAAAGAAAAGCTGTTGCTCCTCCTCCTGCTAACCCAGATAATGATACACCCTATTATATACTGAAAGGTATTGATCCAAAGTCAAAAGACTTCCAGCATTGGATGTTGTTCACTAAGAACCAGCAAAAGCAAAGGAAAAAGTCAAAAAGGTATGACTCTCCTGTACCTAGATGGAATCCTAGAGGTCCTCCTCCTCCACCCCCAAGTGCAGGAGCCTCAGGAAACTTATCTTCTAAACCTACTTCTCAATCTGAAAGATCAAATCCATCTCAATCTGCTCAAAGGAGAATTTCGCAAGGATTCCAAGGTAAAAGTCATACTGGACATCAAAGACCTGATGCTGTTAAAGAACAAGTTAAGGAGGTAGTATATCAAAGACCAACCTTCTCTCCTCCTCAGTCTAAAGAAATCAAAAGCTCAATCTCTAAGCCAGATCTTTCTGTGAAGGATGCTCCAAAAGGTAAGCAATTTATTTTAACTGAAAATTCTAGCAAGAACTTTGCTAAGTCTGCTTCTTCTTGTTATCTAGTTAATCAGGATAAAGAACCAGTTGATACTTCTTCTGAGATTATTTATGAAAGCCCAGAGCTTGATCCTAACTTTAGGATGGCTTGTTTTCTTGAACTGGTTGGAGCAGCGCAAATTAAGAAAGCAAAAGCAGAAGGAAAGGACACTGCAGGATTGACCACAATGTCTAAATTCAGAAAGAAGGAGCTCGACAAGTTCCAGGTTAGACCAGAGATATTTGATCCTTCAAAGTATATGGAAAAGCATCCTGAGGCAGTGGTCCCAAGAACAACAGAATTGAAAATTATTGGAGAACAAGACCTAAAGTTATCAAGAAAAGAAGCTCTAGATCCCACAAGAAAGATTACTTTTGTTTCTAGCTCTTCTAATCCTAAGCCTGACTCTGAAGCTCCTTAATCTTTTTTCATTGATTGACAGTTAATTTCCTATCTGATTGATTGATGATATCTGCTTAGTTGTTTCTCTTTATGCATTTTATTTTACTTTCTGTAATTAGTTTTGTTTGTTTTAATTGTTGAGAGACTTAACTCAAATAGGGGGAGATTGTTGGAACCCTAGGTTTTGATTTGAGTTCAGTTCTCTCTCTTTGTCTCTTGACCCAAGATTTATCTATGGTCAAAGGTTAGTTGATAGGTTAGATTCTCTAGTTGTGTAGAATTGCTTTTCTAGATGAATATTTCGTTAAGTAGTTTTTCGTTAGACTATAGTCGAACATCGCTCGACTATCGTCTATCGGCTGATCGACGATCGTCTATCAGTTGGTCAACGTTTTGTCTGCGTTGATAGGTCGACTATCTGTTGATAGGTCGACTATCTGTTTTCTGTGATAGGTCGACTATCTGCTTGATAGGTCGACTATCTGTTTTGCTTTGATAGTTCGACTATCTGCCGTGATAGTTCAACTATCTGATAGTTCGACTATCTGTTGATAGGTCGACTATCTGTTTTGTTTTGATAGGTCGACTATCTGTTGATAGGTCGACTATCTGTTTTCTGTGATAGGTCGACTATCTGCTTGATAGGTCGACTATCTGTTTTGCTTTGATAGTTCGACTATCTGCTTGGATAGTTCAACTATCTGATAGTTCGACTATCTGTTGATAGGTCGACTTTCTGTTTTGTTTTGATAGGTCGACTATCTATTGATAGGTCGACTATCTATTTTCTGTGATAGGTCGACTATCTGCTTGATAGGTCGACTATCTGTTTTGCTTTGGTAGTTTGACTATCTGTCCTGATAGATCGACTATCTGATAGCCGACTATCTGTTCTGATAGGTCGACTATCTGCCGAGGTAGTTCAACTATCTTCTTTGATAGTTCGACTATCTGGATCGTTCGACTATCTGTCCGATAGGTCGACGATCTCCGTGCGTCGGTCGACGATCTCCGAGGGTCGTTCGACGTTTTGCTGTATATTTTAAATAGTTTTGTCGTCTTCTGTGATGTGACTAATTTCATACTTATTTTGGCATATTTTATAAAAGATTATCTGAATAAATTGTGATATTATTTCCATGCAATATCAGTTCTATTCTTTATGCATGAGCTAATCTTTTCTGACAAAGTTGTTTGTCTTATAGCTGAGATATGATTTCTGCCAGGCTGTCCTTTATAGCCGTTAGACTCAAAAAGTCTTCCTTGGCTGTAAAGAGTCTTTTCTGATGTGACTTTCTCTTATATTATTTCATCAGAAGTATTTGCAGCTTCTTAAAAAGCTTTATCCTTTTATAGGATATCTTCCTGCAGTATTTTGTTTTGCTTTATGCTTTTTGCAGCCCAGCTTGCAAAGTTCAGAAGAAGACAAGATTCAAACTCAAGTAAGAGCTGTTGCTGCTGCTGCTATATAAAGACCTCCTTGAGGAAAGAAATGAACTAGTCCACATAGCAAAAATCAAGTTCATCCAGGAAAAAGGAATTCAAAAGCTAACAGCTACATTCAAGCTTAAGAACTTACAGTCTCCAAACTGCTCTCAGCACTTTCACATCTAACTGAGAAGAAGTTCAAGTTCGTCACTCTTCTTCAACCTGAGTTCTCCTGCTTACAGAAAGATCTTCACTCAGAGCCTTTTTGAAGAAGAAGATAGCTGCCTGAAGAAGAAAATCTTATTTCATATTATTTTATCTTCTTGTAGCTTTTTCCTTCAGTATTTTCTGAAGTGTTTCTACACTGAAGCAAGACTTCACCTGGACGTTCTTTTAGCCAGGGGGAGCCTTGATTCTTTTAGAGCTTTCTAGCTCAGTGCAAGTTATTGTGCTTCTCTAATCTATTGTAAAATAGAGAAGACACCTTAACCTCCTTTCCCCCTCCTGTACAGGGTTATTACTCCCTTCAAAAGTATCCCTTGGTGGAAGGGCACCTGATCAAAAACCTGTGTTGGTTTTTAGACACCTGATCAAAAGTCTAAAGGGTTTCTTGATCTACCTGAAGCAGATCTTGTTAGTGGCAGGGCACCTGATCAAAAACCTGAGTGGATTCCTACCTTGTTGGTAGAAGAGTGGACGTACCCAAGTTGTTTGGGGAACCACTATAAATTCCTTGTGTCGTCTGGATTGCTTTGTTTAATTACTTGCATTGTGGCTGTGATTAGATCTTAACTAGGTTTGCTAGTTGCTGTTTAGGTTTCCAAGCCTTAACTGTAATTACAGTTGGCTGCATTTTTGTGCACAACACTTGTGTTAGGCTCTAAGGTTTAATCTCAAATATCTATAACTTTCATTCCGCATTTAACTCCAAGGGAGTTGAGTAGAAAAGTCAACTTTGCTAGTGCAATTTTTGATTACTCTATTCACCCCCCCTCTAGAGTTGTATCTATCCCTTCTCTTTCATCTTCCTTCTTAAAGTTCTCATACTAAGAGATCAAGCGTGATATCCTATCATTCCTTTCATCAACAAATCCTGCTATCATTGCATTTAGTGAGTCCCAAATGGCCTTTACTGAAGTACATTCAACAACCTTCTGTAATATGTCATCAGACATGGTTTGGACCAGAATATTCATTGCCTTAGCATCAACAGTCTTGGCCTTCTTTTGTGTTTCAGTCCACTCAGGTGGTGGCACTGTATTGGTACTTGTAGTTGCCACTAGTAGTGGGGGACCTATCAAAATAGAATTATATATGTCTTCATCAATGGAATTCATATAAAGCCTAATCCTTGCCTTCTAGAGTGCAAACTTATTCAGATTGCACACTAGAGGTATGGTGCTTGAATATTCCTTATTTTGTGCCATGATAAGAAAGATAAACTAGAGTAAATAGGATCTATCAAAGATCTTTTGGTTCAGGTGTTAGCCTTTTAAACCAAACCACTTCACCCTCTGATACCAATTGTAAGTGAGGGATAGATCTTATGTTTACTCTAGAGGGGGGGGGGTGAATAGAGTATTGAAAATTTATTAACTTGTTTTTATAGCGGATTAAAATAAAGTGTTATATATAAGTATTAAAAGAAATATCACAGCACACAAGTAAAAAGTAAAGGAAAACCAGACGACACAAGGAGTTTATAGTGGTTACCCAATAAACCTGTGTACATCCACTCTTCTACCACCCTGGTAGGAATCCACTACAAGTTTGGGAGTTAAAACCCTGTACACAGGAAATGGAAAAGTAAAAGTGATATTGTCTTCTCTGTCTCAATGCTCTTAGAAGACTAGTGGATCTTGTTGATGTTGTCAAAGCTCCCCCTGAGTTATAGAAATCTGATTAGGAGTGAAAGCTTTGCTACAGGGTGTAGGCCTTCAAAGATGAAAACTTCTTCTTCCAGTAAATGGTTTTGAGAGATTGAACTTTTTGTCTCAGATTGAATATGTGTTGCTGGAAGAAAAGCTTGAAGAAGAAGAATGATGAACAAGATGTTTTTTGTCTCTGTCTCTTGTTCTCTATTTGCAGATGTTCTCTTTCTTCTTCTCCTTGTGCTTGGTTACCAAAAATATTGTATATCCTACAAGCTAAATTTTCTTTATATATTGATTGCTGACTCAAGCACATTTGAATTTCAAATTCCTTGAAATCTTCTGCATAATTCTGGGATCCTGAACGGTTGATTTTTGCCTTCAAGGTATTTCCCTAACTGTCCCAGTAAATGTAACACCCCAAAAAGACCCAAAAAGACTCAAAATAATTTTGAGGTGCAGGTCAGGTTACACGGCCTGGGATACGGGCGTGTCCCAGGGCGTGTCGGGGGTACACGGCCTGGGACACGGGCGTGTCCCAGGGCGTGTCACGCAATTAAAATTCGAAAATGGCCTGTTCGAGTCAGAGAAGTACACGGCCTTGAACCAAGCCGTGAACACGGGCGTGTCAGGTCGGACACGGGCGTGTCCGATACCGTGTGCCTACCCGTGTACTAATTGCAGCTCGATGAGGCAGGGGTGACACAGGCGTGTCTCAGGAATGACACGGGCGTGTCAGGTTCGACACAGGCGTGTCGATGCCCGTGTTCTGGTAAATCTCAGTCGGTACGAATACCGTGTGTGCCGCTTAAGGGTACACGGCCTGTGACACGGGCGTGTCACAGGCCGTGTCAGCCAAAAAAATGGGTTTTTGGGCAAATCGTGGCCGTTCAGATTTCTCTCTTTTGATCCAATGGTTCAGGTGGTTTCCTGGCTGGATTTAATCCGTGAAGGCTGATGAAGATTCATTCTTCATTTGCTTAAGGAAGAGAGAAAGAGAGAGGAGGAAGAAGATGGAGGAGGAGATCAAGCCACCGGCGGAGTTCTCGTGGTCCGATTCGTGATCCGAAGCCGGCGTTGTGAAGGCAAGGCTGCTGCGGTTCTTTCTCACCGGCTAGTTTTTGATGGCTCCCAAGAGATCGACAAGGGTAACGATCTCCCTTCTTGGACATGTGAAGTCCTTCTTTTCTGCATTGCATAGGTAAAACCCTTCCCCGCGAGTGTGCGGTGGGTTGTGGTGTCCCTTGGGATAGATATGTGAAGTCCCCCTTGTTAGAGGCCGGAATTGGAGTACGGCTCTAGGCATGCTGTGTGAAGCCCATCTGGACGTGGTCTGGATTGGTGATGCTTGTTTGCATATCGGAGAAGGCTCCGTGATTATGGCTTGTGATGCCTTGTGCCTACCTGTTGCTTGGTGCAGCAGGAAGTACTGGACGATGTCCAGGAAATGAAGAGGGTTGGATGCAACTCTTGTGGCCGTGCGTTGCCACTTTATGAGCGGTTGAGCCGTTGGGCTGCAACTCGATGAAAAGGCAGATTGCCGAACAGGAAAGGTGAAACCGACCCGCGCCTATAAATAGCCATGGATACTTCCGTATTCGAGGTGGCACGGCGACTTGAGCAACGGGGGGTGGCTGATCCGTACCTGCGTTAGGTCCGTCTGACTTGGAAGCCTGGTTATAGGTTTTGTTGGAGCGCCTAATGAGAGTCTTAGGCCCGCGCGCCGGAAAGACTAGAATGCTCAAATACCGTGTAGACGGTGGTGTTGACCCTGGTATTCCGGTACACCAAGAATGTTCCCTGAGTGCACAGACTGTCGGGCCGTGTGGCCGATAGTTGTGATGGCTTGAATATGCCTGCGCGCACATAGTTGCTATTTGATGATGCCATGCTTTGCAGGGAAAGAATGCTAATGCCCCGAGAAAGGGGTAAGATTGTTATAATTGGGTCAGCTAAATGCTGACCGTTGCATTGTTTGCCACCGGTTGGGTGGATTGTTCCCGTGCAGGTGCTGGAGAGCCAAGTGGTAAGTGAAGGGCTGAAGCCCTACTGCTGTTGCTGCTGCTACTGCGGCTAGCCCTTGAAGGCTAAGCGAATGTTTTTGCTTATTTGCTTTTACTCATGTATGGCCGGCCTGCGCGCCGAGGTTTGTAAACCATACGTTTTAAAAAGAGGAACTGTAAGGCCTTAAGGCCAAACTCTATGTATTTGTGTACATTCCGTGATTATATATAAAGGTGGTTTATATATTGGACATTCCTGGTTAGAGTTCATCTTACTACTTAAAGCTTCCGCTAGAATGCTCTGAGTTAGGATTCGTGTTTGGTTTGGTATTATCCTGTGACTTCACCGTCTATTTGTGGCATATAGTGTGGGGCCCCGGCCGGACCTTCTACTATACGTCATTTAACGGATGGGGTCGTTACAGTAAATTTGGTAGAGTAATAACTCTGTGAAAGCCATAATTATTGTTGCCCGGAACAGCTATATTCTTGAGAATATTTAGCATTAAATATCAGAGCATTACTGTCTTAAAATATGAAATCAAACTACTTTAGTCGATCTGAGAAATTGCAGAGAAGAATAGTCAAACTCAGCAAAGCTTTTGTAGACCTGATCCCCCAGTTCGTCGAGCTAAGAATTCTCCTTCGTCGAGATGAGCTCCAAGATCGTCGAGTTGAAAATATACTTGCCAATATGAGCTCCAAGTTTGTCGAACTGAGAAGGCACTTCGTCGAGCTGAGATTCTGATATAATCTCACAGTTCTTCGATCTCAGCTGGACTTTCGTCGAGCTCAACACAGAGAAGGAACTCTGAGTTCTTCGATCTGAGATCGACAATCGTCGAGCTGAGTTCAGCTATCGTTGAACGACTTTTTCTGCAATCTTTAAGCTATCTTATCTCTAAAGTCTTGTGTCTTTGAAGTCTTCTGAAGGTAGGTTTCAATAATCTAACCTAATTTGACTAACCTTAACCCAGGAACTAACAAATGATCCTAAGCTATACATGTTGGCTCAATAATCCTAATAGTGAACCTAGCCCAAATCTCAAGTAGGGTTCCAACACAATGTTTAAGAGTAACTAGTATAACTAGGATTACACTTACACTCACACTCCTCGGGGTTGTGGGAGTTATGTTGGGTCTCACGAGCGGTAGGCTCGGTGGTTTTAGTGATGGGTAGGTTAGCCCGGCGAGCTGATGGCTAGGTAGATATTTGTGACAGACAAGATAATCTGGGGAGCTTTGGCTCGGTAGATATTTGTGACGGACGAGATAGTCCGAAGAGCTTTGGCTGGGTGGGAAAATATAGTAATATTGCATGTGCATAAGATAAAAGGTTGTGGGTCTTCGATATTGGAGAGTCGTCACACCGACACCAATACATTGACTTGGCAAGTGTTGTTTAGCACTTGGCCAAATAAAGTCCGGTGCGCAGCCGGCAAGAGTACGCAGGAGCTCCACTTAGTGCACCAATATTGAGGCGTACGATAGGTCTGACTGGTAGTGTTGATACTGGTTTACAGGTGGGCGAGGCCCAACCCACCGCTTCCGTTTGCCACTACGGAGGTATCCTGGGAGGTTAGGATCTAGAAAGGGGGAACTTAAGGTCTGTGTACATAGACTCGAGTGTGTGTGTTGCACTTGCCTATTCATATCATAGCATACTTGTATGTAATAGCATCATCATTGCATATAAACCTTGACACCTATTGTATAAAATGGTATGAGACACTTTATACAATAGGCCTTGCAAAACAACCCCTTGGTCTATAGGTTTGTGTGGGCATTCCTATAGGTCATGGTTACTTCCCTAGTTTACCTTCTCCTACTTTACTTGCTCACTTGTTCTTGTATATACTTATGCTGCTTACCTACTACTGCTTACATATACTTGCTCTATTTATGAACTCATGATAGACTAGTTATGTCGCCACCTGCTTACCTTTGTTACTCTCCACCTTCATTACCTTCCCTTTCCTTCTCCCCGCTCGGTGCCTAGGAGCCATAGGGGAGGGGTGGGGGATTATAGGAATTAGTCTTTTAGACTAACGTTCTTTGACCAAATCATTTTAGGGGATCGTGGAGCCAAACCAGGAGATACAACCTATGAGGTCGGTGTACTTGGATATAGGATAGTCTATCACTAGAGTTCAGGCAATAAGGACAGTGAACCCCAATCATTAGTAGATATTATAGATTTTTTTCCGCGATTGAGTGATTTTTAGTGAAGATTTTTATGTATCGGGCAGGAGCCCTCTTTAGTACTTTGCTTTATCATTTATATGGACTCTCCCTTCGTGGAGAATTATTTATATATATATATGATTCTAGTGTACTAGTATTGAGTTTCATTTTACTCATGTACTCTTATATTTATTGTACCCTTCTACGATCGGTATGGCCGGCAAGATCGGAGTTTTGTAGTGACGACCTTCCCAGGTGTGTTAGTGCCACTGCAAAGTGGCGGTTCTTGGCATAAGACCCCGGTGATTTAAAAAGAAAAAATTGGGTCTTACCAACTGGTATCAGAGGGAAATCTCGATCGGAAGAATAGAATTCCACTAACCCTCAGTGATCCCCGTTTAAGTTTAGTTTGGGGACAAACTAAGCACTGGAAGCTATTGTGTGCCCATATGGGGGATCACATGTAATTGTCCACTTTTAACTAGGTTCGAGTCAAATTTCTTACAATTGGCCTTTGTTATGGAGCCCCCGACACATCTACACCACAGGGCGGAGCTCAGCAAACTCTGAGTATTGCACCACGTCCCCCAGCTCCCACTCCGTTTCTATATTCAGAGATGGGGTAGACTCTGACGGCCATTCTGGAGGTCTTCAGGGCCCAGCAGGCTCCGGATCTGCAGCCGAACCCGGGGGCCAATTGGTTGAGCATCTTCAGGGGACTCTCTCCCCCATCTTACATTGGGACGGAGTCGGCCATATGAATGTAAGAGTGGCTCGATATCATATTCGAGATGCTGACCGGGATACGGTGCCCGTAGGAGGAGAGGGTACCTCTGGTGGTCTCCTGCTTGGAGTCTCATGCCAAGAGATGGTGGAAGACACTTCTGGATACGATATTTGCTGATTGGGAGGTTGTTGATGTCACTTGGGAGGAGTTTAGGGATGCACTGTTGGAGCACTTCATCCCATAGTCAGCAAGAGACGAGCTGGAAGACAGGTTCCTGTTGTTGTGGCAGGGCAACAAGACGGTGCTAGAGTATACCAAGAGGTTCTATAAGGACATTTGAGAGGACCTGAGAGAGGCTCTTTTGTTTGTATCCGACGGGCGTATACCTCGGATTTTGGAGATGGCAAAGAGGATAGAAGATGATTAGAGCACGACTTGAGGCCGGAAGAGGTCAATTGAGGATTAGGGTCGGGGAGGCAGAAATGATAAGAGGATGGGCCGCTTTGTTGATGAGAGAAGGGCAGAGGACAAACCCCACCAAGAGGTGAGACAGGAGCCGAGGGTGCCAGTGGTATTGTCCCCTCAACCTCTTCAGATGTGGGATATGCAGAGGCTCGGGGGTGTGGCACTTCCCCCGCCTGAGTGCTACAACTGTCATTAGGTAGGGCACATTCGAAGAAACTGCCCCATGAGAGGGGCACCTCTACTAGCACCACAGGCTACCATGCCCGCTCAGCAGTTTGCAGGCCGAGGCCGTGGAAGAGGACATGGTTTCCAGGGCGGAGATAGAAGGCAAGAGAGGGAGAAGGTGTATGCTCTAGACTTGGCTCCACCTCGAGACCCGAGCAAGGTGATTGCAGGTATGTTTGTAATTTTATGTTGTTATTTACTTTTGAAATTTTTGAAACAATAAACAATAGTAGCATACTAAAAAAAGTAAACTGTGGGCCCAGTGACCTAACCATATCCAAATAAACAGGAATAGTTATGGTATGCAGCAAACCTGCCCATACCTTAGTGGATAAGGGGGCGTCACACAACTTCATCTTCTAGGAGTTCATAAAGGTATTGGAGGGATTCAGACATTATTAGGGAGTCGCCAGGAGGGTGCGTCTCCCCAACAGGATGGAGGTCTTAGCTACTGCTAAGTGCCTCCTAAGGGTGTCTATTGATGGTCTGAAACTCGAGGCCCCGGCTATGGTCTTGAGGATGTCGGACTTCGACCCGGTTCTGGGCATGACATGGATTACTTGGAACCATACCCAGATAGATTTCCCGACAAAGAAGGTTGTACTGAGTTACGACGGTACCTTTACGACCTTCGAAGGTATTACTCCTGTCTCCCGTAAGATGTAATCTTCTACTTAGGCCGTCAAGGCCCACATGTAGGGAGAGGAGATCTATCATGTGTTCTTCGAGATGGTGGTTGCCGATATATCGGTGGTGCGGGACTTTGCGGATGTGTTCCCAGAGAAGCTACCAGGATTACCGACGCATCACGAGAAGGATTTCCAGATTCATTTGGTTCCTGGAGCTAAGCCGGTGTCTAGGGCTCCCTATCGGATGGCTCCAAAGGAGCTGGTGGAGTTCAGGAGTCAGTTGATGGAACTGGTGGAGGCTGGATTCGTTAGGAAAAGTTCCTCACCTTGGGGAGCTCTGGTCTTGTTTGTGGAAAAGAAGGATGGGACCCTCAGGTTGTGCATCGACTATCGTGCACTAAACCGATTGATAGTCCGGAACATATATCCACTTCCAAGGATCAATGAGTTATTTGATCAGATAGAGGGAGCATATTGGTTTTTGAAGCTGGATCTGAGGTCGGGATACTATCAGTTATGGATTCAGGAAGAAGATATCCCGAAGACGGCATTTAGCAGCAGATATGGCTTGTACGAGTTTATCGTGATGCCCTTTGGGATCACGAATGTGCCATCGGCCCTCATGAGCTTTATTAACCGGGTGTTTGAGCCATACCTTGGCAGGTTTGTCATTGTGTTCATAGATGACATCATTATTTTTTCGAGGATGAAAGAAGAGGATGCACAACATATGCCCTTGACTCTGGAGAAGCTCAGGGAGCATCAGTTGTATGCCAAGTTCAGCAAATGCCAGTTTTGGCTGACGGAGGTAGCCTTTTTAGGCCGCATTATTAGTGGAGCAGGATTGGCGGTGGATCCTGCGAATCAGACAGTACGAGACTGCCTTAGTTGAAGACCTCCACGGATGTCCGAAGTTTTCCGGGATTGGCCGGGTATTACAGGAAGTTTGTGCAAGGATTCTCTCAGATAGCCCTTCCACTCACTTCTTTGACGAAGAAGGACACTCCATTCGTTTGGACGTCGCAGTGTGAGGCAGCCTTCCAGGAGTTGAAGGGTCGGCTTACCTCGGCCCCTATCCTCGCTCTCCTGTCTGGGAAGGTGGGCTTCTAAGTGTACACTGATGCGTCGTTTCAGGGGATGGGTGATGTACTGATACATCATAGATATGTGATAGAATACGACTCCCTCCAGCTGAAGAAGCATGAGAAGAACTACCATGTGCATGGATTGGATATGGGAGCAGTGGTGTTCGCTCTAAAGATTTGGCAGCATTACCTTTATGGGGTGCACTGCGAAATATTTTCAAATCACAAGGATCTGAAATATGTCGATACACAGAAGTAGTTGAACATCCGCCAGAGAAGATGGGTGGAGTTTCTATCTAATTATGAGTACATGATACACTATCACTCGGGGAAGGCGAATGTGGTTGTAGACATACTGAGCCGAAGGGCTACCACTTCAGGAGAAGAGCCCCAGTTGATGTGTATGGAGCTGATACGGTTGATGGAGGATATGCACATTACCTTGGTGTCCTCAGACGACTCAGAGCTTTATGAGGAGTATCTTGTCGCGATGAGCACTACCGATGATATTCGAGATCGTATCAGGGCTGAGCAGAGAAGGGATGACAAGCTAGAGCCAGTATTCAGGGCCTTGGAGGCAGGCATGGCCGGGGAGTTACAGAAAGAGATGGGTTGATATGTTTTAGAGGATGGGTGTATATACCGGCTAGGGGCAAGATTCGGGAGGACATTATGACCAAGGCTCACTATAGCAGGTACTCGGTGCACCCGGGCTTCACAAAGATGACGGCCGACATGAAGAGGACGATGTACTGGCCGGGCATGAAAAGGGATATCACATACTTCGTGACCCATTGCGAGGCTTGTCAGTTAGTGAAGGCAGAGTGTAAGAGTTCGGTTAGATTATTGCAACCACTTCCGGTGCCGGAGTGGAAGTTCGACGATATCGACATGGATTTCATACATGGTCTTCCTCGGTCACATGCGGGGAACGAATCGATATGGGTGATCATCAATTGATTGACGAAGGTGGCCAGATTTCAACCGATCAAGAAGGACGCTCCGGTGGGTGACTTGGTGCGGAATTTTGTGGAGTAGTTTGTCCGATACCATGGAGTGTTGAGGACGATAGTGTCCAATCGTGATGGACGATATACATCTAAGGAATAGAGGTCGGTCCAGGCTTATTTGGGGACCCGGTTGACATTTAGTACCACCTTCTACCTTAGGACAGATGGATAGACAGAGCGCACCAATCGGACACTGGAGGATTTGTTGTGTCTTTGCATACTGGACCGCGAAGAGCAATGGGAGAAGCAGCTACCATTGATCGAATTCTCGTACAACAACAGCCACCAGTCCAGCATCGACATGGCCCCTTTTGAGGCTTTATACTAGATGAGATGGAGGACTTATTTTTCTTGGATCCAGGATGAGGATCCGAAGGCACTTGGCTCGGAGTTCGTCGAGGATACGGATGCTCAGGTGTGGTTGATTCGAGACAGGATGTTGGAGGCCCAGAGCAGGCAGGCCATGTATTACAATGCTCGACATCGTCAAGTAGAGTTTTAGGTAGGAGACCGGGTGTTTATGAAGATACGACCGATGCATGGAGTCTCGCCAGTGCGTGGTCGAAAGAATCTTAGTCAGAGATACATGAGGCCTTATAGGATCCTGGAGCAGATTGGTCCCTTGGTGAGCAGATTGTAGCTGATGCTAGAGATAACGGGTTTGCACGACATCTTCCACGTCTCCTCCCTCAGGAGACCTCTACTTCGGCCGGAGCATCAGATTACGACGACAGATGTGTCTATATCTTCTGATCGATCGGTGCACCTGGAGCTGATCCGGATAGACGATACTGGGATGCGGGTCTTGCGATGCAAGAAGGTTCCGCTATTCAAGGTCTTGTGGAGGAATCATGGACAAGAGGAGCACACGTGGGAGCCTCGGGACTTGATTCAGTAAAGGTACCAAGAGCTTTTCACATCAGGTATTCCCTTTAACCTCTTAGGATGTTACATTTTACTTCTCATACTTGAAAACTCGTAGGCCTAACCTGAATTTTGGGGACAAAATTTTTATTTTTATGTATTAGGATTTGTAACATCCCTCAGAATTCTAGACCCCTAGGATGGTTTTGTCTTGACTGAGTCATGAAAAAACCTTTGGAAATACCAAAAGGTTGGGGTGAACTTGGGAATTTGAGTATGAACCACCTTGGTCTGCAAATAGTAGAATTCCAATTACTAGCTTAAGGATGATCATAGGGCTTCACCATAACTCCATCACCCCACCAAAACATCACTAACCTATTAGAGGGTCCATTAGAGCCGTAGGGACCATTAGGGTCAACTAAAAAGGTCAAGTTCATCAAAGTCAACTCAAACCCTAGTAAGGGTCAAACTAAGCTCATACATGGCCAACTGTCATCCCCTTAGCCAAAGGGACCCACCTATACCTTCCTGTAACACCCTCAATTTTTTGATAATATTATTTGAATTGGTGTCGTCATATTTACGAAATCAAGGCGTTACTTTTTTACGTCATGTTGACGGCGCTGCACCGTTAGTGCATTTTCGCATCCGTTGGGTCTGTTTGACAAGATTTTGGGATTTTGATTGAATTGAATGTTTTCCTTGATTGAAAGGGATGAAGTTTTGAGGTTTTGTACTTGTCCAGTTTTATTGCGATCCGAGCATTTTGGAGTCTCGACGCGTGTTTGGATCCTTGTGATGATTTTTACTTGTGTAAGCATTTGATGTTAGTGTCTCAAGATTGGTGTGTCGGATTCTAGGGTTGTCTTCGCTGTTAAATTCGTTTAATTCAACGCGCATTTGGGCCTCCATTTTGAACACATATTTCCTTGTTCAAAAAATTTGAATATGATTATTATTATATTAAAGCCTTATGCTTGTTTCAATTCTCGGGAAGTCCTCCTTAAGGGTAGGTTTTCATCGATCGGAGGCGGGAGACGAACTTTTGGGTGCTGTCTGAAGTTTGACAAAGCGTCAAATGGTTTTGGGTTCGACAAACTTCGAGCAGAATTCGTCGAACGGGTTCTTTATTTGTGTTTGACGAACTTTGATCATAATTCGTCGAACGGGTTTTGTGTTCGACAAACTTCGAGCAGAATTCATCAAACGGTTTTTTTTCCTTCGTTTTCGATGAACTACGATCAGAATTCGTCGAA
Organism: Platanthera zijinensis; assembly: GCA_039513925.1. Taxonomy (NCBI): domain Eukaryota; kingdom Viridiplantae; phylum Streptophyta; class Magnoliopsida; order Asparagales; family Orchidaceae; genus Platanthera; species Platanthera zijinensis. Next base: position 86,506,840 of record CM077090.1, on the reverse strand, counting down.
CGGGTTTTGTGTTTGACGAGCTTCAAGCAGTATTCGTCGAACGGGGTTGTTCTTCCCTCTTATTCTCGAGAAGACCTGTAGTTCTCGAGAAATCTTCCTTTTAGTTCTCGAGAAACCCTTGCTAGTTCTCGAGAAATCCTCCTCTAGCTCTCGAGAAGCCTTTTTTGTTCTCGAGAAGTCTCTTCTAGTACCCAAGATCTGCCCTGTTCTCGAGAAGGCCTCGTCTTGTTCTCGAGAAATGTCTGGTTGTTCTCGAGAAATCCATACCTTCTTCTCGAGAAGCCCGGTTCAGCCGATCCCAATTCATTTTCATAAGTACAGTTATTCTAATATTACACTTAGTATATATATACTTAATTCTTCTTACTTCTTCATTTAGACTGAATTCCTGTTCACCTCCCGAACTAGAGCGGCGTGAGCGAGAGAGAGAAAGTTTTTCTATGAATCTTCCGGTGGCCTCCATCGGCACTCCGGTGCTTAAAATCTTTAACCGAATATAGATCCAGAAAGATCTCAACGAGAGCTACGTCATTGTGGTAAATTTTCCCCCGTTTCTTGAGTTTTTTTCGTTAGGGTTTTTGTCCCTAATATCTATTTCGGCCATTTGTGTTCAGATTTCGACTTCCCTCGTTTTCCTTAGTCCCGATCTACGCCGAGGTGCGATTTGGAGGTCTTCTTCGGTAAAACCAAGGCAAGTGGTGGTTTCACTCCCCTCTACCCTTTATTCTCCCAATTTGCTGAAATTTATAACTTCCTTTTTCGTTCTCATTAATAACATACTGATTATAGTGCTGTCTTAATCCTTTTTTTAAAAACACTTATATTATCATGTTCTTGATTTTGCTAATCTAACCTTGTATAGTGGTATATGTTTTGATGATGTGGTTGAATCTTGATCTTTTAACCGTCCCTTAACTATTATGTAGGACGTGTTAGAATTTATCTAGGATTGTAAATCCTTCCTAAAGGTTGATCAATCGTTCTTTAAATCTAGAAAGGTCTAGTAGAATCCAATGTGCAAAGTCTTGAGATTTATATCATGGTTTTCCTTTATTGTGTTAGTGGATGAAACCTTCACCGCAAGGTTTGTTCCCTCTATTAGTACCTTGTGGAACTCTACCGGGTGTTTGGGAATCTGCGATGAATGGTGAAGTGTATGAGTCTCCCCCACAGTTAGACGAATATTATATCTGTGAGGGTATGTCCAGATGAGCGACCACCTCACCTGTGTTTTTTGGTAGAGTTGACCACATATGGCTAATAAAGTTTTGAGAATTCTTTCTTATGATTTAATCATGCTTTTCATCTTTTTAGCCTTGTGCATTTGGTGTAATTTGTTGTACGTGACGGTTCACGTAAATTCCCTTTTCTGATTTTGGTACTTTACTCTTGTACTCTACTTCAGTACTTTTGGTCTTGGGTTAGTACCCCTTTTGACCTTAGTTTACTTTTGGCTTATTTTTCTGCCACCATTTGTACCCTCTTGCTGAGGTGTTCTGTCTTTGGAATGCCTCAGGTTTGGAGCTTTAGCTGGTAGTGGAGCTTGTTTTGGAGTTCCTGAGCAGCAGTGTTGGCTGTAGTTTTCACCTCGCCGTTGCGAGGTAGCTTGTTGTTTTAGTTGACTTTACCTAGTTCAGACATACTTTTGTTTTTTTTGTGGGTTCATGTCAGATTGTTGACGCTCACAAGATAGTTTGTTTTGGATACTTTGCTAGCTGCTAGTTGTTTCCTTGTGATGAATTGGATTGCTTGCTCTCTAGGATGTTTTATGCTAGGAATGCATGTTAGGTATTTTTGAGTATAAAAACTACTATTATTACTACATGCATTACATGCCTTAAAATTCTAACTCATTATATTTAACGACTGTAAAAGCTATTTCTTACTTCTATTATAAGCCTAGAGTCTTACATATCATAAGTTGTCCTATGGGGACGTTTACACTCATGTAGGATGTTTAATTTCATAAAGGAAGTATCTTCCGCTGCATATAAATTTTTCCTTGTGGACTAGATGAGCCACTAAGCCGAGGGATACAACTAACTTCTTAACTTAAACTTGTTTCTTTCTCTAAATAACTAAAAAAAATCTTTCTTTATGCATTAAGTAGGAGTTTTGCCTGAGCGTCCGTAGTTATCCCCTGCTGACGTGGCATCATGACGGACATTTTCCCTTAGTCTGATATATCTTTAAAGACGGTGAAAAATGCGGGTTGTGACAATTGGTATTAGAGGGAGGTTGGTTTGACAAGTTGGTCGAACCAGCAACTTGTTGTAGATTTGATTTCCCTTCATCCATTTGCATTCACACACCGATGTGTCATCAGTACGTCTTAGCCGAAGCATATTCACTACACTAATAGCATGACAAGAAATATACAGGGAATATTATGTAGTATGAGATGAATAATATGTGTTTGTATATGGATCCACCATAGGTGGCAACATGTGACGGTTATGTAATATAGGATTCATAACCACCATCACATGGGTGCCAATTAGCACGTTTTCTTTTCTCATTGCATGTGATGTTATGTAGTATGGGATGCATAACATTTCATGTGTACGCCGCTCATAAAATACATTAAGGCCTTTTTATGATGCATAACACTTCATACATAGCATATCACCACATATGCACGCATGCTAAGTTAAGGTTTACATGATGACAGATGTACACACATGATTTTAAATAAGAATAAAGAATCCATGCATTCATATCATAGGCACATGAGTCAATAGGATGAGAGGATATTATCTTAAGTAGGACATAACATAATTGTAAAGTCCCAGAGCAAGTTACAGCATAAGCAAGTGTCTTTTAAGTATGGTATGAACTAAGTTGTGTGGCCTAGTCGTAATCTAGGATTTTGATGAGTTATTTGTTTCCTTTTTAGAAATACCGCCAAAGCGTCCTGCGACGAGGTCGACTCCCCAGTCAGAGGGTTAGTTGTCAGGTGCGCAAAGCAATGCGTTAATCGAGAGTCCGCGTCAGAGCAATGAGGCTATGTTGAGACAATTAGTTGCGATGCAATCACAGATTTAGTCCTTGTTGTATGCCGCTCCTGCGCAACAACCCTTAGTGCAAGATTCTGCAGTGGGTCAAGCCGTACCCATTACTCCTGCTCCTCTAGTGCCCCTATTTACACTATCCCCAGAGATGAACTTTATCTCGTATTTCCAGCAATTGGGACCTCCCACCTATGATGAGAGAGCCGACTTTATGGTTTTAGATGATTGGATCATCGCTATCGAAGAGATGTTCTCGTATTTGGGGATTGTAGAAGCCCATGAAGGTAATGATTGCAGCCTATCAGCTAAAAGGCCTGGCAAAGAGCTGGTGGATTCGGGAAAATGAGAGTCCGAGTGAAGGATGCTCGTGGGAATCTTTTAAGAAGATGTTGCATAAGAAGTTTCTACCTTCAGTCGAGCAGGATCACCTGATGAATAAATTCTTACATCCGAAGCAGAGACATTTCACGTTGAGCGATTATGAGATTGAATTTAGCAAGCTGAGCAGATTTGCTCCTGATTTGGTAGATTTGGCGGGAAGAGTGAAGCGCTTCCTCGGAAGAATAAGAAACGATGTCCAACAGTGGGAATGCGCTTATAGAGCTGAAAGTTATGTTGAGGTAGTGGAAGCAGCACTGAAAGTTGAGGCGATTAAAAACGCCAAGAATCGAGGTGTCGCGGGGAGAAAAGAGAAGAGGAAAGGTGATGAGGATGGAAGCTCCAGGGCATCTGGCCCTTCTTTGAAGAGGAAATGTGGAGAAATATGTAGCTTCTGTGGTCGATCCAACCACCCTTACGAAAGGTATTTCAAAAGGACTGCCACTTTGAAGCAGCAGCAGGTGTTCGCCTCAAAGGCGCACCCAAGGGAGATTTGGTATGCATGTTCTATACAAAGAAGGGACATGACGTGAGTCATTGCTGGTCGAAGGATAAGGCTTGCTTCTAGTGCGTGCAAAAGGGGCACCTGAAGTCTTCATGCCCTCAAGCTTAGTCCCCACTGTAGCCTACCCCACTTCGGGCTCTGTCGCCACCGCCAAACCAGGATAGAGGGAAAGGAAAGCTGAATGTGGTGACCGGGGAAGAAGCTCAGACCTCTACCCAAGTGATATCAGGTTAGACTCTAGTTTAACTTTTACTCTCCATCTTTTGTCAAAGTTTTTGTTCGTTTAGTTATATATGCTACAATTTTATAGGTTTTAAGGTGAAGAATAGGTGGGCACGCATTCTTTTCGATTCGGGTGCCACCCATTCCTTTGTGGCGCGGAGTTTCGTAGATAAACATCATTTGAACGTGGATCAATTAGGAAATTCCTTCAACGTCAAGCTTCCCTCCGGAGATCTGGTGGTATCTAATCAAGGAATTCAGAGATGCCCTATTTGTCTAAGCTATTTCCTAGCTTCTGTGGATCTGATGGTGTTGTACCTAGCAGATTTCAATGTGATTTTGGGCATAGACTGGTTGTCCAAGTATGATGCGGTCATCCAGTGCAAGGCAAAGCAACTGGACTTCAAGATAGACAATGGCCAACCTATGAGTGTCTATGGTTTTCAGGACAATAGTTCCCTTATTATTTCTGCAGTACATGCTTGTCGAGCTCTAGAGTCTGGTTGCGATGCGTATCTTGTTTTTATTTCTACTTTGGAAACAGCTTTTGTTACACCACGTATTGAGGATATCTCAGTGGTGCGAGAGTTTCCAGATGTCTTTCCTGATAGTCTTCCAAGACTTCCTCTAGAGAGAGAGGTGGAGTTTGTGATAGACCGCGAGCCAGAAGAGTTGCGCACTCAACTGGATGAGTTGATGCAATGTGGTTTTATTAGACCGAGTTCTTCTCCGTGGGGTGCCCCTGTTTTGTTCGTAAAGAAGAAAGATGGTTCTATGAGACTCTACATAGATTATCAAGAGTTAAATAAGGTTACCATCAAGAACAGATATCGTTGCCTCAGATTGATGATCTATTTGATTAGTTGTGGGGATGCGCTGTGTTTTCGAAGATTGATCTTTTTTCAGGCTACCACCAGTTGAGGGTTCGTGAGGCTGATATACCACAGACGGCTTTTCGTCCCCGACACGGGAATTTCGAGTTCTTGGTGATATCTTTTGGTTTGAAAAATGCCCTCTCTGCATTTATGGACTTAATGAATAGTGTGTTCAAAGATTTCTTGGACCATTTCATGGTCGTGTTCATAGATCACGTCCTCGTGTATTCCCGTAGTGTAGCGGAACATGCTCAACACTTATGATTAGTTTTGTCAACCCTGAGGGATCACAAACTCTATGCCAAGATGAGTAAGTATGAATTCTGGTTACCCCAGGTGTCTTTTCTGAGCCATGTTGTGGCAAGGATGGTATTTCCGTAGACCCGACCAAGATTTCTGTTGTGATGGAATGAAAGAGAACTTCATCACCTAAGGAGATTAGGAGCTTCTTAGGCCCGGCCGGCTATTATAGAAGGTTCGTGGAAGGGTTCTCTGTGTTGTCTGCACCTCTAACTAGACTTACATAGAAGAACACCGCGTTCATTTGGAGTGATAAGTATGCAGAAGCTTTCCAAGAATTGAAGAAGAGATTGTGTACTGCTCCAGTTTTAACTTTGCCTACTTAAGGAGTCGAGTACGCTGTGTATGTGGATGCATCACATATTAGACTTGGTTGTGTTTTGATGCAAGAAGGGAAGGTGATAGCGTACGGATCAAGGCAATTAAGGATTCATGAATGGAACTATCTTAAGCATGATTTGGAGTTTGCTGTTGTAATTTATGTGCTGAAGCTTTGGAGATACTTATTGTATGACGCATTGTGCAAGCATCTACACATACCATAAGAGTTTGAAGTACATTTTCACTCAGAAGGAGCTGAATCTGCACCAGCATAAGTGGTTAGAATATGTGGCCGATTATGAAGTGGAGATCCTGTATCACCCGGGAAAGGCTAACGTAGTAGTCGATGCTTTGAGTAGGAAGACCGTCAAAATCTTCAATCTATCTGTGCAATCCCTGGTGGAAGAATTCCTGTTGATGGACATCGAAGTTAGGAGTAGTACTGGGCCTGCTAGTTTGGAAGTAGAAGAGCCCTCTTGGATTTGCCTTACTAGAGTGCACCAAAAGGATGATCCTGATTTGTTGCATCTCCGGAATAGAACTAAGAAGGGAGAGCTACCTGATTTATCTTTGGACGAGTTAGATACTCTAAAATATTATGGTAGATTTTGTATCCCCGCTTTTGGTGACATTCGGGCTAAGATTTGCAAGGCAACTCATGGTTCCAGTGTTGCCTACCATCCTGGTTCAACCAAAATGTATAAAGATCTGAAGCAAATTATTTGGTGGTCGGGAATGAAGAATGATATAACAAAGTTTGTGTCAGAATGTTATACGTATCAGCGTGTTAAGGCAGACCATAGGAGACCTGGTGGTAAACTAACACCGCTTGATCTTCCAAGTTGGAAGTTGGAGAGTATTTTGATGGATTTCATCACCGGTTTACCAAAATCTCAACGTGGGCACGATTCTGTTTGGGTGATAGTTGATAGATTGACTAAGTGTGCTCATTTTGTGCCCTTTAAGATTGGGTATTCTATGAAGAAGATAGCTTAGTTATACCTTGATGAAGTCATCAGATTATATGGAGTGCTGGTTAGCATTGTATCAGATCAAGACTCCAGATTTACGTCTCATTTTTGTAAGAGTTTACAAGAGGGGTTGGGTACTGATTTAAGGTATTCCACTGCCTATCATCCGCATACAAATAGACAGACGGAACAGGTGAATCAGATCGTGGACGACATGATAAGGTGTTATATATTGGATCATGGTGGTGCTTTGGATGAATGCTTCAGACTCATGGAATTTGCTTATAATAATAGTTATCATGAGAGTTTGCAGATGGCCACATTTGAGGCCTTGTATGGAAGGCGTTGTAGGACACCTTTGTTTTGGGCTAAGGTTGGTGAGAGACCACTATTATGTCCGGAAGCCCTTGAAGAGATGAATTGTTTTCTGACTCATATTCGAGAAAAGCTCTGTATAGCACAAGAGCGTTATGAGAAATATGCTAATTGACGAAGGGTTGATCTGGAGTTTGACGTTGGGTACATGGTTTTTCTAAAAGTCTCTCTGATGTCAGGTGTTAAAATTTTTGGAAGGAACAATAAGTTAGATCCCCGGTATGTGGGACCTTTTCAGATTCTTGAGCGCATAAGAGTGTCAGCTTATAGACTGGATTTACCTGCTACCTTCCCTGGTGTCCATGATGTGTTCCATGTGAGCCAGTTGCGGAAGTGTGTTCATAGTGATCGTCAATTCCTTGAATCGGTACCTCGGATTCAGCACAACCTTTCGTTTGTGGAAAAGCCTGTCCATGTTTTGGAATCTCAAGATCGAGTGTTACGGAGAAAGACAATCCCCATGGTCAAGGTTCTTTAGAGAAATCAAGACATTGAGAGCGCGATGTGGGAATTGGAGTCGGCGATAAGGGAATCTTATCCTCATCTCTTCTCTTAGTTTCTGGTATGTCTCCCTATTTTTGGTGAATGTTGGGTTTTCTCTTTTTGGTTTGATTTTGAAGTTGTGATAAGTTTTGGGAGGAAACTTCTTTTTAGGGGAGTGACTATAACGCCCTTGATTTTCTGATAATATTATTTGAATTGGTGTCGTCATATTTATGACTTCAAGGCATTACTTTTTTTTACGTCATGTTGACGGTACTGCATCGTTAGTGCGTTTTCGCGTCCGTTGGGTCTATTTGACAACATTTTGGGATTTTGATTGAATTGAATGTTTTTCTTGATTGAAAGGGATGAAGTTTTGAGATTTTGGACTTGTCCAGTTTTATTGTGATCCGAGCATTTTGAAGTCTTGGCACGTGTTTGGATCCTTGTGATGATTTTTGCTTGTGTAAGCATTTGATATTAGTGTCTCAAGAATGGTGCGTCATATTCTAGGGTTGTCTTTGCTGTTAAATTCATTTAATTCGACGCGCGTTTGATCCTCCGTTTTGAACTCGTATTCCTTAAGGGTAGGTTTTCATCGATCAGAGGCGGGATGCGAACTTTTGGGCGCTGTCTGGAGTTCGACGAAGCGTCGAACGGCGTTCGACGAAGCGTCGAATAGTTCTGGGTTCGACGAACTTCGAGCAGAATTTGTCGAATGGGTTCTTTCCTTTGTGTTAGACGAACTTCGATCAGAATTCGTCGAATGGGTTTTGTGTTTGACGAACTTCGAGCAGAATTCGTCGAACGGGTTTTTTTTCCTTTGTGTTCGACGAACTTCGATCAGAATTCGTCGAACGAGTTTTGTGTTTGACGAACTTCGAGCAGAATTCATCGAACGGGGTTGTTCTCCCCTCTTGTTCTCGAGAAGACCTGTAGTTCTCGAGAAATCTTCCCTTTAGTTCTCGAGAAAACTTTGCTAGTTGTAACACCCCCATCCGTCACATGGAATATAACAGAAGGTCCGGTTGGGGCCCCACGCCATATACCACAGACAGTTAGTGGAGTTACGTATAAATACCAAAATACCAGCAATAGGAACACACATCCTAACTCAGAGCATTCTAGCAGAAGCTTTTAAAACAGTTATAAGAACCCAAATGCAACAACATGAATGTCCACAACAACTAGAGTAGGAATGATAGCAAAATACACAAAAGTCTCGGCCTTAGGGCCTTACAAGAGTTTACTTAAACGATAAGTGTTTTATATACTTCGACACGCAGGCCGGACATACAAGACAGTATTAAAATAAAACACATCGCTTTGGCCTTCGAGGGCCACCACAGCAACAAGGGCTTCAACCCACTATTTGCCACTATGCTCACTTGTTCCTGCATAAGAACAATCCACTGCATGGTGGCAAAATAAGGCAACAGTCAGCTAAAGCATACCAAATTATAACGAACCTACCCCTTACTCGGGGAGGCGGTGCTCCTTCCCTGCATTTTATTAGTATAAGCAAACAAGATAGTTTAAGTACAATTTAAGCACACTTCACACATGCGTAGGCACACACGACCACACACCCCGTGCTCTCAGGGCACATTCTCGGTGAACTCGGTCCACCACCGCCCCTAGGACGGCAATATTGAGCTAATAGTCTTTTTAAGCCGAATCCTATGACCCTCCCTCTATGCCATCGGTAGGCCTCTTTAACCGAACCACATAGAGAGGGTACGGTTCAACTCAACCCATTGCTCACATCGCCACAAAAATTTAAGTCATCGGCGCGAGTTAAGCTTCCCCAAATCCCGAAGTATTGATCATACAATAGTACATAACCCGGTTATGCACAAGATTGGCTCCCAGAACACCAGATGGCAGCAATGCGCTTCTGCCCAGTTTTCCGGGTGCACAATGAAGTTAGTGCCCAAGGCTCACTATTGTAATCTACCACGTAGAAAACCCGCAAAACAAACGGCACGGATTCTTCTATGGTAATACAATCATAATGAAAACATCACTGATCCAGACCAACTTGTCCGGATAGGCTTCACACACTATGCCTTTGTCCGTACTTCAATTTCGGACTCTAAATGCAAAATGATGGGGATAAACCATATCTACCCAAATGAAAACCTCATACTCACCACCCACTTGCGGGAGAGACTTTCCTATGCAAAAAGGAAGAGTACTTCACATGTACAAGAAGAGAATCGTTGCCCTAGAGGTTCGCTTCGGCGCTATGGAAAACTAGTCGGAAGAAAAGCACCGCAAAGGACTTGCCTTCGCGGATCTGGACTTGGCTCGCGAATTGGAGCTCCGAAGCTTCAACAATGGCGGGATTCCTGATGATGATTTTCTAGAAGTTAAATTACAACCAAACTAGAATCTCGAATAGGCAAGCGTACCTATCGAAATGTAGTATAGGAAGTGTCGTATTGCGATTCGGGGCCTGTTGAGTACTTGTACTCACAAGGAAGAGCTATTATTTTATCAAACGGAAAAGTTGGTTTGATTATACTAGATAATAAAACTAAAGCTGAAGCTAAAGAGAAATTCAAATATGAGGAAGCTAGTACTTGATCTAGAATCCCCTTGGACTAAAATAAATCTTCTTGGAAAATAATGAAATGCGAGTTCTTAATTATACTCACTCGACCGTGGAGGTTCCTAAAGTATAGAAGCGTCTCTCTCGAGCTCATGCTTCTAACTAACCTTAGGTTGATCGATTAAGACCTCTCGGCCAGTCGAAACCCCTAAGCTTGCTTTATGCGGTGAACCCCGCTATTGGATTTGACTCCAATCCGGAAGATTTACGTCGTCCTCTCTCGAGGAGTGCGTTCAACTCCTTTTATCTTTGAGTGATCTCCTCGTATCCGCAACCTCTCGGTCATTTAGGATACGGATCTTAGATCGAAGATCATATCCGCGTAATATGAATTCGATGAAATAAAAATCAAAGATAAATCTTAGCAAGAACAATTAAGAACAAGACATTTAATAAGAAGGAGAAAGATCTATTTTATTCTAAGGTTCATCATGATCAAGTGCTAAAAGAATATTAGCTACTCATCATGATTGGTAAAATACAAAATAAAATAGGAAAAGACATGATTGAAATGAAAATAACTAAAATTAAAGTTATAACAAAGGTAAATCTAACTTAGAAATGAGAAAATACAGCAAAATAAACAGAACATTACAAGACTCCAACTCCCAAAATTCTCCTCTCCAGCATCTGAAGCTGTCTGGAATTTATAGAAAAATTTTCTGTTTGGTCACGCCCTAGGTCACGCCCGTGACCTAGGGCGTGTCAGGCTCGGAACCGTCGTCTTGAAAGCCCGGGAACGTTGGAGGAGAAACCGCCAAAATTTGTTAACTGACGGGTCACGCCCCTAGGTCACGCCCGTTACCTAGGGCGTGTCACGACTATTTCTGGAAACGGCGGGAAGCTGAAAACGGCGGGAGTGAAAGTTGTCTTCAAGGAGGTGTCACGCCCCCTAGTCACGCCCGTGACTAGGGGCGTGTCTTGCTATAACGGAAATCTGGCGGCAACGGCTGGAACGGCGTGGTAATGTGTGGTAACTTCCTTGACATGCCCTGGGTCACGCCCGTGACCCAGGCGTGTAATTTTAATCCGACGTGGCACGGGCAGGTGTTATGTCGCAGACCGTCACGCCCCGTGTAAGGGGTACACGGGCGTGTCACATTTCGACACGGGCGTGTCAGGGCCGGTCGACGATCTTTTGGCGCGGTCGACGGCTCTGGCTGCAGGCTTGGTTATCACGTGTCACGCCCCTGTGTCACGCCCAGGTAGGGCGTGTCACAGGGCGTGTCTAGGCCAGTAAACGAGAAAATCCAGTTTTGCTCCAAAAAATATATATATTAGTCCTGCAAGGTTAAAAATCAATTTATTAGAACATATAAATATAAAATGTAGAAACTTGTTACTTATAAACTTAATATTATAAAATTGATATAAAATATCTATTATTAATATAAAATAGTGAATAAAAATATAGAAATAATTAGAGTTATCAAATACCCCCATACTTATCCGTTTGCTAGTCCCGAGCAAACAACTTCCTATAGGGAGTAGAAAAAATTTTAAATGCTAGAAAAGAAAATTGAACCTAAGGAGTAAAATGCGAAGTCTTATGCCTATGTTTGTAGATATTTTTGTAGAAAGACTTACTCAGCATACAAATTAGGTTTTTATTTTTCTTAAAATGCGTTTTCACTATTATTTTTACTTTTAAGATGAAAATCCGGTAAATCTTAAAATTATCTTTAGGGAGAGTGTAGCGTGCGTACTAAGATAACATTGCACAAACAAGATTAAGATACCCTCCAAAGAAATCCATCAATGTCGATGGCCATAGGCTTGCCCTTTCACACTCTCGCCACGGCACTAGTCTAACTTATAAACATAAATCAATAGGGCTTAATTAGGTTGAAATATGGGCTTCGGTTTTTGGTGAGGGTAATCAAAGATAAACACGATGGCTAGTCACACCAAAACCTAGAGAAGCTTGTACATAAAGATTTGCTATGGCTCTTTAAGAACGTAGCCAATTCCTAAATTCCTTTGTTTCCTTTCTTATATTTTTTTTAACTTTTCTCATCATATTGAATTTTTTTTCTACCTCTTCATTTCTTTTAATGATAATTTTTTTCTTTATTTTGAAGAGGAGAGAATTATAAATCAACTTTTTTTTTTATAAGAAAAGAGCCATCAAAAATGAAAAGATTCCTAATCACTCACAAAATTTTTCTACATTTGTTTTTTCAAGCTCGGTTTTAGGTGTGTAATTAGGATGCTTTTTAGGCTTTTGTAAATCATTTGGTGGAGCTAAAATAAAAGGAAAAGGTAATATGCTCAAATTGGCTAAGCAAAGTTAAAGTTTCAAGTGCGGGTACAAAAGCTCAAACTTGCCAAAAGAAGTGCCTAAATAATATTTATGCTAATGAGTTTAACTTATGCAAAGTCTTGAGAATAGTTAGAGGGCAAGTTCTAGACATCGAAAAAGAATAACTCTCTCTTGGTCCGCGAAATATCTCTCTAGTAAACTTCTACTTACTCACCTAAATTATTTTAGAGTTTTACCGGTTTTCAAAATTAAAGTAAAATAAGTTGTTTCTACGCATTTAGAAAAATGAAAATCTAATTATATGCTGAATATTTAGATCTACTAAAAATTCTACTTACACGTGCACTTAACTAGAAACACAGCATGGCCAACAGTTCTACTCCAAAATTCAACATTCAATTAAAACATCAAAATTCTCTAAACACTATATAAAAGTTGAATTACTAGGAATTTTGCATGTGAATAAATATAGAAATAAAGACTTCTCTAATTTAATTTTGGATTTTCTATTTTTTTTTTAAATTTTAAATTTTGGGAAAACAAAATTTTAAGACGAAATAAAATTTTTTTGAGTTTTTAAATATGTTTATTTTTTTTTTTTAAAGAAAAAAAATATATATTTTTTTATGGTTTTTGTTTTTTTAAAATTTTTTTGGAAAATTTTTTATATGTTTTGCTTGCGAAATATCCCTCCCCCATACTGAAGCAATACATTGTCCCCAATGTAAAAATAAAGAAAAAAAACAAGAAGAGGAAACCTCCCTGAGAAGCGCAAACCAGCATCAAAAGATACCTGTAAGAGAGTAGCAAAGCAAAACATAATATTTTATAGATATTTTTTTTCATAATAAAAAAAAGATACATGAAAGTAAAATAAAGATACAGATACAAAGAGGCGGCTGCCTACAAGTCCAAAGAAATAAAAAAAAACAGCTAGTCCTGGTCCGAAACGTCCTCGTGCTCCTGATAGAAAGTCCGCATATTCGCGAACTCGCGAGTAATATGTGCTATGGAGGAAGTATGGTTTCGCTCGAGCACGGTGAAACGCGCATCAAAAGAAGCGAAGCGACCGTCAAAATGGGTTTGCATCTGGTCTATGCGAGTATGGAGCAACCCAAATTGCCGGTCCCAATAATTTGCAGGATCGGGCGCTGGAGCGGAGTGCAGCGGGGGTGGCGGAATCTGCGGGGAATGATGAGTACCGCTGGGACCGGCACCATGATCAAGATCAAGATCACCGCCACCAACGAATGGGGGAATAGCCTCAAACTCGCCGTCGCGTCGGCGAGCTAAACCAAGTGCCTGAAGGGTCGGGAACTGAAGAGGCTGCGGAGTTTGCATGCAAGTGAGCCGCGGAAGAGCAGCCCACACGCCGATCTGCTTGGCGAGGAAAGTGATGAAATTCCCGCCGTGTACCGCTCCCAATCTCACATTTTCGGCTTGGTGCCGAAAGAAAATGGCGAGCATGTAACCAAGGTTGAGTGGGACCCGGTAAAACATACTATACAAGTATAGTAAGTCCGCCCGAGTCACCACGCCATGGCTATCGCCGCGCCCGGAAATGGTAAAAGAGAGAAGGTTGTGTAGAATACGTAAGGCGGGGGAGATGAGGTGGCTACCCTTAGATTTCTTTGGAGTGTAGGGGGCAACGTCATTACTAATTTCCGACCAAAAAGTAGGGAGGCTGAAGTCGGGAGGGAAATCAGTTTTTAGGTCGGGGTAGGAGGGGGAAGTGGAAAAGGCCTCCGAGCAAAAGCTCATGGCAACATTGAGCTGGCGGATGGTGAGCTGGTGCATCATCCCGCCCAAGCGAAAGACGATGAAATCATCTTGCGCCGCCCAACGGAACTCAAATGAGGCCAAGAACTCAATGGTGAGCTCGAGGAAAGCAGGCTCAGAAATGGAGAAGAGGGGATCCCACCCTTGGGTAGAGATGAGCTCCCGAACTAGCTCCGCTGCTCCGAATTGGGAGAGGATGGCCCAATCCAAGATCCGGAACACGCCAAAGGGTTTGGCGCGCAGTCTCTCGCTTCGATCTTGTTGGGTTGCATTCTCGAACAGAAGCATGGCCTCCGCCGAGGCTGGATCAGCGGGATGCTCGGAGGAGGAAGCGGTGGATCGAGCGTGGTGGCGAGGCATGGTGAGAAATGACGGGCCGTGGAAGAATTATTTCGGCCAAGGGGAGGAGAGAAGAGAAGGGTTGAAGGTGTGAAAAGAAGAGGGGAGGAAAACTCCTATTTATAGGGTTTTTTTTTTCGGGTCGGTCACGACCCACTGTCACGCCCGTGACAGGGGGCGTGATAAGCTCGGGTCAAAGAAAAAAGGAATCCGAGGCGGACTGCCTCGGATTCGGGGGTCACGCCTCAGTGTCACGCCCGTGACTCTGAGTGACACGCCCGTGACGTCGGGCGTGTAAGGGGAATCCGAAGAGCATCCAACGCGGCGGCATCGGATTCTTTAGTCACGCCCCAGAGTCACGCCCGTGACTCGGGGCGTGGCAGTCAAATCTGACTGACTAAGAAAGAATCCGAGGCGTGACTGGTCAACGCCTCGGATACCCGCGACACGGGCTCGACACGCCCGTGACAAAAGATGTCACGCCCGTGTCATATCCGAATGACGGGCGGGAAAATGGAGGGAGGAGGAACCTCCCGCAGTCTTGGCAAATCACGCCCGGGACACGCCCGTGACCACCGGGTCACAGGCGTGACAGACGCGTGTACGAAAATTTTTTTTTTTTGTTTTTTTTTTTATATAAATATACTATTTTTAAATTTATCTGTTTTTTTTATAACATCATTATGGTGAATAGTCTAAGAACAATAAATTAAAATTTACCGACTTGAAGAAATACGAAGATTCGACGTTCGTCTCCACCCGATCGTCATGCAGCGATGTCCTTCAAGCCTGTAAAAAAATAAACTTAAAAAGAAAATTAGAAAAAAATAGTAATAATAATAATAATAATAATAATAAAAAAGAAAAGATAACCGTGGGGTGCCTCCCACGAGCGCTTTGTTTATGGTCGGTGAGCTCGACCATAGTGACGCGCGCTTATTATGGGTTTGACAACATTATGTTGTCTAATTTTTCGTTAATATTATCACCGGCAAAAAATAATTTTAGCCGGTGCCCATTCACTTTAAAGTTGCCTTTTTCCGGGTGTGAAATAAGAACCGTCCCGTAAGGCCAAACCTCCTTTACGACAAAGGGGCCGGACCAACGGGACTTAAGTTTACCTGGAAATAAGCGTAAGCGCGAGTTATATAAAAGGACTTGGTCTCCCGGTTTAAAGTCCTTTGGGTGCTTAATTTTCTTATCATGATAAAATTTGGTGCGCTCCTTATAGAGTTTATTACTCTCATAAGCAAGGGAGCGCCACTCATCGAGCTCGTTAAGTTGGAATTTACGGAGCTCGGAGGACAAATTTTCATCAAGATTTAAAAATTTAAGTGCCCAAAAGGCACGATGCTCAAGCTCAACCGGTAAGTGGCATGCTTTCCCATAGACCAATCGATACGGCGTACAACCGATAGCGGTTTTGTACGCGGTCCGATAAGCCCATAGAGCATCATCAAGCTTGACCGACCAATCCTTTCTATTAGTAGAAACCGTTTTTTCTAAAATTCGTTTAATTTCTCGGTTAACTACTTCTACCTGGCCACTAGTTTGAGGGTGATAGGGGGTGGCTAACCTATGTGTAACGCCGTATTTAGATAATACTTTAGCGAATTGTGCGTTACAAAAGTGGGTGCCCCAATCACTAACTATTGCCCGCGGTGCTCCAAATCGTGAAAATAGTTGTTTAAGAAATCGGGTCACGACTCGGGCGTCATTGGTGGGGAGAGCTTGCGCTTCCGCCCACCGTGACACGTAGTCAACCGCTACCAAAATATATTTATTTCCAAAGGAAGTGGGTAGCGGGCCGACAAAGTCGATTCCCCATAAATCAAAAACTTCAATTTCTATAAATAAATTTAAGGGCATTTCATCTCGGCGGGAAATATTACCTGAGCGTTGGCATTGTTCACAACGACTTACATGTGCGTGAGCGTCCTTAAAGATGCTCGGCCAATAGAAGCCCGCTTCAAGTACTTTCCGAGCCGTCCGATTAGCTTTATAATGCCCACCGGCGGGTCCCTCGTGACAATGTTTTAAAATTTCTGCGCCCTCCTCATGAGAAACACACCTCCGCACTACTTGGTCCGCACAAACTCGGAAGAGAAATGGATCCTCCCAAAAATAATTTTTCAAATCTGAAAAGAATTTCTTCTTTTCTTGATAAGAAAAACCATTCGGGAGGAATCTTGCAACAAGAAAGTTTGCAAAATCGGCGAACCAAGGAGTGGGGAGAGTGATTACCTTATGCATAGCGAGGAGGCGCTCCTCAGGAAATGTATCATCGATGTCCTCCTCTTTGAGCTCTTCTGAATTGGGGTTCTCCAACCGAGAAAGATGATCCGCCGCAAGATTTTCCGCTCCTCTTTTATCCCGAATCTCCAAGTCAAATTCTTGGAGAAGCAATACCCACCTAATCAATCGAGGCTTTGCATCTGTTTTGGTTAGTAAATAACGCAAAGCCGAATGATCGGTAAAAACAATAACTTTGGATAAAGTAAGGTAAGAACGAAATTTATCAAATGCAAAAATTACGGCAAGAAGTTCTTTTTCGGTGGTTGTATAATTTTCTTGTGCGGTGGTTAGTGTTTTGCTCGCATAATATATCGGATGAAAATTTTTATTGATGCGTTGTCCTAAGACCGCACCAACGGCAAAACTACTAGCATCGCACATAATTTCAAAAGGAAGTTCCCAATTGGGAGCTATCACGATTGGTGCGTTTATCAATTTTTCTTTAATAAGAGAAAAAGCGCGCAAACAATTGTCATCAAAAATAAAAGGCGCGTCTTTTTCTAATAAGTGGGTAAGGGGCTTAGTGATTTTAGAAAAATCTTTAATAAACCGGCGATAGAAACCGGCGTGCCCCAAAAAACTACGAACGGCCTTAACATTTGAGGGTGGAGGTAATTTTTCTATAATTTCAATTTTTGCTTTATCTACCTCTATACCCTTGCTAGAAATTTTATGGCCTAAGACCAAACCTTCCCGCACCATAAAATGGCACTTTTCCCAGTTCAAGACTAGGTTCGTGTCCTCACATCTTTGGAGTACACGGGAAAGATTTGCTAAACATAAATCAAAAGAGTCTCCAAAGACGGAAAAATCGTCCATGAAGACCTCCATGATATCCTCCACTAGTTCATCAAAGATTGCTAGCATACACCTTTGGAAGGTTGCCGGCGCATTGCATAAACCAAAAGGCATCCTTCGATAGGCGAAGGTGCCAAATGGACAAGTGAAGGTTGTTTTCTCTTGGTCTTCGGGTGCGATTGGGATTTGGAAATATCCCGAGAGACCGTCAAGAAAACAATAAAACGAGTGTCCGGATAACCGTTCAAGGATTTGGTCAATGAACGGTAAAGGAAAATGATCCTTTCGGGTTGCATCATTTAATTTACGGTAGTCGATGCAAACCCGCCATCCGGTAACGGTTCGGGTAGGAATTAATTCATTTTTATCATTAGGAACTACCGTTAAGCCTCCTTTCTTAGGCACCACTTGGACCGGACTCACCCAAGAGCTATCCGAAATCGGATAGATGATGCCCGCATCTAATAATTTAATCACCTCGGCCTTGACTACCTCCTTCATGTTAGGATTTAGCCGGCGTTGAGGTTGAATTGTTTTGTGAGCTTTTTCTTCCAATAAAATTTTATGGGTGCAAAAGGAGGGATTAATTCCCCTCAAATCCGTGATCTTCCACGCAATTGCGCGGCGATGACGTTTTAAAATATTAGATAATTTAAATTTTTCATCATTGGTCAAGTAGGCCGACACAATTACAGGAAGTTTAGAATCCTCCGCTAAAAATAAGTATTCTAAATGATCAGGCAATTGTTTTAGTTCAAGCATGGGAGGTTCATCATAAGAAGTTTTCAAACGATCACTACTAATTTCCAAAATTTCAAAAGTAGGTGTGCGAGTGATCGAATCCTTATCCCTATTTTCATAAGTAATTAAATCTAAATATTCAAAATAAGCGTTATGATCAATAGACGATAAAGAATGTTCAGAAAAAGGAATGAAGTCTTCTTCGGGAGGAGCCTCTAAATAGTAGCATGAGTCGTCATTGGAGAGCGAATTTTTCATAGACGTGTCAATAGTAAAGGTAACTTCTTCATCTCCGACTCTAAGGAGAAGTTTACCGTTACTAACGTCTATAACGGCGCGCGAGGTGGCAAGAAATGGGCGACCGAGAATGAGTGGTACCTCGGTGTCCTCTTTGATGTCAGAGATGACAAAATCTACCGGAAAGATAAATTTGTCAACTTTGACAAGCACATCCTCAATAATACCCATCGGATATCTTATAGACCGATCCGCCAATTGAATGCTCATTCTTGTGGGTTTAGGTTCTCCTAAACCCAATTTCTTAACTAAAGAATAAGGCATTAAATTTATTGAGGCACCTAAATCGGCTAACGCACGTTTTACCAATAAATCGCCAAATGAACAAGGTATAGAGAAACTACCCGGATCAGGTAATTTCTTAGGCAATTTATTAAGTAAAACCGCCGAGCACTCCGTGTTCAATTGAACTGTGCAGATATCCTCAAGTTTCTTTTTATTTGATAAAAGATCCTTGAGGTACTCAGCATATTTCGGCGTTTGTGCTATCACTTCGCATAACGGTAAATTTATTTGGATTTGTTTAAACATATCTAAAAATTTACCGTGATGCTCATCTATCCGGTCTTTTTGCATTCTAGACGGATAGGGAAGAGGTGGTTGATAAGGTTTTGGTTTAATATAACTAGAAGACTTAATCGGAGGAGAAGATGAAGAAATCGTTACCTCCGTATCAACCGGAATTGGAGAAGTTTCAACTGGAATTGTAGAAGTGGTTACCTCCTTCCCGCTCCGTAAAGTGATGGCTTTGGCTTGCTCCCTTGGGTTGGGTTCTGTATTGCCTGGTAGCGCTCCTTGTTATCGATCGGAGAGCATCTTTGCAATTTGCCCAATTTGAGTCTCCAAACTACGAAGAGATCCGGTAAGATTCCGGATATTGGCGTCATTTGTACTTGTATATTTGGAGAACAACTCCTCGATATTGGGAGCTTTTGGAGCTTGTGGTGGAAAATATCCTGGTGGGATTGTGTTTGGTGGGCGAGCCGCGTTCCCCGGATTACTCCAAGAGAAGTTGGGGTGGTTCCTTATACCCGGGTGATAAGTATTACCATAATTAGTATTACCCGGATTAAAGGGTGGCCGATTCAGATTTCCCATATAATCCACATGCTCGGCCAACGTAGTGGGAGAGGGGGAAGAAGTAGGATCCCAGGTAGGTATAGAAGAGGTAGCAGACATCTCTTCTAATCTTTTGTTTAGCATCTCAACCTGGAGAGATAGATTGGAGACCGTATCAATTTCATACATCCCGGCCGGTTTAGGTGATTTAGACCGTGGTGTACTCCATTGATAGGTATTCAAAGCCATACCTTCTATAAGCTCTTGGGCGGCCGCCGGTGTTTTGTTATTAAGCGTTCCACCAGCGGCGGCATCGATATGTTGCCTAGTTTGAGAATTTAGGCCGTTATAGAAGGTTTGGATTTGTAACCAATCCGGAATTGCATGATGAGGACATCGACGAAGCAATTCCTTGAAACGCTCCCAAGTATCATATAACGTTTCCGAATCAAGTTGGGAGAAATAAGTAATATCATTGCGCAATTTAGCCGTTTTAGCCGGCGGAAAGTATTTTGTAAGAAATCTTTCCGTCATTTCAGCCCATGTTGTGATTGATCCTCTTGGTAGAGAACTCAACCATTGCTTGGCTTTGGTGCGCAATGTAAATGGAAATAACCTTAGGCGGATGGCATCATCGGATACACCATTAATTTTAAAAGTATCGCATATTTCTAAGAAATTAGAAATATGCGCGTTTGGATCTTCATCTTGAAGCCCATCAAATTGTACATATTGTTGTACCATTTGGATGATGCTTGGCTTCCACTCAAAATTATTGGGAGCAATAGCGGGGCGAACAATACTAGATTGAGCCTCGTCCAAGTTTGGACGGGCATAATCGGACATAGTCCGTTGTTCGACCACATTTGGCTCACCCATATTGGAAGAAGAAGAAGAAAGGGATCTAGGAGAATGAGAAGAAGAACTAAATGAAGAAGGAGGAGAAGAAGAGGGTGACGGAGATAGAATTAAAGAAGGATTAGGAGTGTCTCCTAAGGATTCCGTATCTTGAAAATTCGGAACTCGAAATTGTAAGCGGTGCCGAAGGGTTCGCTCGATTTCCGGATCCAAATCAAAAAGAGGTGACGGATTCCCTCGGGTCATACACTAGAAAAAAAAACAAAAGATAAAAGTTTTAAGGTTTAAAAATTTATAAAATAGAATTTCCCGGACTTCCCAAGGGCTACCCAGTGACGGGTTCGCAAGGTACTAGGCGGTATTGCGGGATGAAAACCCGACACGGCCCTTTCGCAAGAAATTTTAAATATAAAAATTTAAAGATAAAACTTTTGAAAGAAAAAGTGTGTTTTTTTTTTTTTGAAATAAAAGAAAAAAAAATGATAAAATTAATAGATCCTTGCTTTCAAAATATCAACAAAGAAAAGTTCCCCGGCAACGGCGCCAAAAACTTGATGATGATTTTCTAGAAGTTAAATTACAACCAAACTAGAATCTCGAATAGGCAAGCGTACCTATCAAAATGTAGTATAGGAAGTGTCGTATTGCGATTCGGGGCCTGTTGAGTACTTGTACTCACAAGGAAGAGCTATTATTTTATCAAACGGAAAAGTTGGTTTGATTATACTAGATAATAAAACTAAAGCTGAAGCTAAAGAGAAATTCAAATATGAGGAAGCTAGTACTTGATCTAGAATCCCCTTGGACTAAAATAAATCTTCTTGGAAAATAATGAAATGCGAGTTCTTAATTATACTCACTCGACCGTGGAGGTTCCTAAAGTATAGAACCGTCTCTCTCGAGCTCATGCTTCTAACTAACCTTAGGTTGATCGATTAAGACCTCTCGGCCAGTCGAAACCCCTAAGCTTGCTTTATGCGGTGAACCCCGCTATTGGATTTGACTCCAATCTGGAAGATTTACGTCGTCCTCTCTCGAGGAGTGCGTTCAACTCCTTTTATCTTTGAGTGATCTCCTCGTATCCGCAACCTCTCGGTCATTTAGGATACGGATCTTAGATCGAAGATCATATCCGCGTAATATGAATTCGATGAAATAAAAATCAAAGATAAATCTTAGCAAGAACAATTAAGAACAAGACATTTAATAAGAAGGAGAAAGATCTATTTTATTCTAAGGTTCATCATGATCAAGTGCTAAAAGAAGATTAGCTACTCATCATAATTGGTAAAATACAAAATAAAATAGGAAAAGACATGATTGAAATGAAAATAACTAAAATTAAAGTTATAACAAAGGTAAATCTAACTTAGAAATGAGAAAATACAGCAAAATAAACAGAACATTACAAGACTCCAACTCCCAAAATTCTCCTCTCCAGCATCTGAAGCTGTCTGGAATTTGTAGAAAAATTTTTTGTTTGGTCACGCCCTAGGTCACGCCCGTGACCTAGGGCGTGTCAGGCTCGGAACCGTCGTCTTGAAAGCCCGGGAACGTTGGAGGAGAAACCGCCAAAATTGGTTAACTGACGGGTCACGCCCCTAGGTCACGCCCGTTACCTAGGGCGTGTCATGGCTGTTTCTGGAAACGGCGGGAAGCTGAAAACGACGGGAGTGAAAGTTGTCTTCAAGGAGGTGTCACGCCCCCTAGTCACGCCCGTGACTAGGGGCGTGTCTTGCTATAACGGAAATCTGGCGGCAACGGCTGGAACGGCGTGGTAATGTGTGGTAACTTCCTTGACACGCCCTGGGTCACGCCCGTGACCTAGGCGTGTAATTTTAATCCGACGTGGCACGACCAGCTGTTATGTCGCAGACCGTCACGCCCCGTGTAAGGGGTACACGGGCGTGTCACATTTCGACACGGGCGTGTCAGGGCCGGTCGACGATCTTTTGGCGCGGTCGACGGCTCTGGCTGCAGGCTTGGTTATCACGTGTCACGCCCCTGTGTCACGCCCAGGTAGGGCGTGTCACAGGGCGTGTCTAGGCCAGTAAACGAGAAAATCCAGTTTTGCTCCAAAAAATATATATATTAGTCCTGCAAGGTTAAAAATCAATTTATTAGAACATATAAATATAAAATGTAGAAACTTGTTACTTATAAACTTAATATTATAAAATTGATATAAAATATCTATTATTAATATAAAATAGTGAATAAAAATATAGAAATAATTAGAGTTATCAATTCCTCCTTCTTTTGCCTTGGCTCTCCCCTCTCTCTACCTATTAGAAAGAGAAAGGACAAATTGAAATGGGGCCTAAACCCTCATTTCCCGGCTTTATACCATCAGGAAAGCTGCTGGGCCGTCGGATCCCTTTGAAATAAAAAGAACGGCCACGATTCACCCTTCAAATCGTCTAACAGGGTCCGCACATGGCTTGTGACACGTTTGTGTCACTGGCCATTTCTCACATTCGTACGAGAAATCGTCGATCTCAAAACATGGCACGACCCTGGACACGCCCGTGTCTCAGGCAGTGTGCCCGACACGGCTTTAGACATGCTCATGTCAATGGACGTGTGCCTCAATCGACATAGAAACTGTCACACCCGAACATGACACGGCCCTGTAACACGCCCGTGTCACAGGTCGTGTGCTAGGCATAGCTTCAAACACACACATGTCCTAGGTTGTGTGCCTCAGTCGACACAACCCGGCAAGCACAGAGTAGGACACGGCTTTGGACAACCTCGTTCCCCATGCTATGTTTCTAACACAGAGCAGGAAACGACTTTGGACACACCCATGTTCTAGGCCGTGTTACTCAGTTGACACAGCCCACTCATATCCGAGATTTGGGGGCATTATAATTCTCCTCCCCTTAAAAGAATTTCGTCCCAAAATTAGAGAATGGAAAGGTACAAAAGATCAAATGGTACTTGAGTATAAAAGCTCAGGATACTCCTCAAGCAAGGTCTGCTCTCACTCCAATGAAAGCTCCTCATGACCACAATGTTTGACCTCCGCAACCACGATCCGAATGGGTCTAACTTTCGTGGTTAAACCACTATCGACCGATAATCGATCCGCAACAACCACTTGTGCTGGTTCTTTCACGGCTTTGCGTAGGACCGAGATGTGAAATACATCGCAAAAACCAATCAGCTCTACCGAAAGAGCAAACCAATAGGTGGCTTCACCAACCCGCTCCAAGATCTCAAAAGGCCCAACATATCTTGGATTAAGCTTCTTTAAGCATCGAATCCTTAGTACACCTTTAAATGGCTTTATCTTGAGGTATATCCAGTCGCCCGCCGCAAACTCCACGTTCTGATTCTCGACGTTGTAGTACTTGGCCTATCTATCTTGAGCAATCAGTAACCATTCCTGAATCAACCATACCATTGACGTAGCATTGTCAACGTCCCTTCGCTTGTACAGCTTCAATTTTCCTGTTAATACCCAAGACAATGGCGTACGACACCTCCTCCCATACAAAGCCTCAAAAGGCGCCATCTGAATGCTGGCTTGGTAGCTGTTATTGTATGGGAACTCAATCATGTAAAGATGATCCTCCCACCTTTTATAAAAATCCAATGCACACATACGAAGAATGTCTTCCATTGTCCTATTCACCCTTTCAGTTTGCCTATCTGTCTGTGGGTGAAAAGCAGTACTGAAGTTCAGCTTGCTACCCAACAACTGATGAATGAGCCTCCAATCGTTAAATGTGAACTTACCATCTCGGTCACTTACTATGCTCCGGGGCACACCATGCAAATAGACTATACTATTCACATAAAGCTTCACTAGCTTCTCCACGGAATCGTCCTTCCTATTGGGTATAAAGTGCGACACCTTCGTTAATCGATCCACGAACACCAAAACAGCGTCATTCCCCTTATGCAATCTCGGCAAACCGTGCAAGAAATCCATAGAGATGTCGTCAAACTTTCACTCTAGTATAGGCAAGGACTTTAAAAATCCACCTGGCTTCTGGCATTTGGCCTTCACCAAGGCACAAGTCTGACACTTCACCACATATATCGCTATGTATTTATTCATATCGGGTCACCAGAACAGCCTCTTCATGTCTTTGAACATCTTTGTGCTCCCCGTATGAATTGAATACTTGGTAAAATGCGCCTCGTACATCAATTCTTCTCGTAATTTCCCAACGTTAGGGATGCACAACCAACCACCCTTCCAAACAAGGACATCGTCAACAACAAACTTGTCATTCGACCCATCCACGGCCTCTGCCATGCGACGTTTTAAGCTTATGTCAAATGTAAGACCCCCTTTTTTTTTCCTTTTTCAACCACCGGGGTCTTAGCCCAGAATTGCCGCTTTGCGGTGGCACCGACTCACGGGAAGGCCGCCACTACAAAACGCAAATTTTACCGGCCTTTTTCGATCACAAGGAGAGAGAAGTAAGTATACACTGAATGTAAACATGTCCACAGAATCGTAAATGAATAGAAACCACAACAAGTCCATCAATATATAATAATAGAAAGTACTGCAAAAGAACAGTTCAGATGAAATAATGAAATGGGCTCGAGCCCGGTACATCAAAGTCCTCACTACAAATCACTCATCGCAGAAGCTATAAAAAAATACTAAACACTCACGGAGCTGGTCACAGGTGCTTCGGTGCTATACTGGCCCACCTCCATGCGCACCGTACTCCGCTGGTGCTGGTCCCTGTCTCCCATCCGGAGCTCCTGTAATGTTGTGGTTCAAAAACTATTAGTCATAAAGACTAAGCCCTATCATCCCCTACCCCTCCCTCCACGGCTCCTAAGCACCGAGCGGAGAGGAGGAAAGGGAAGCTACAATGGTGGAGAATAATCAAACGGATGACAGTGGAACTAGTCTAACAATTGTTCATGGTGTATAAACAACTAATTAAAATAGTGTACATCTAGCAGTTCTATGGTAGTGAGTAGTACAGTAGACATGTGGTAAGTAGTATATTCATAAGAAGACAAATAGAAAACAAGTAAGTAAGTATGTAAGTAACCTTAACTTATATGAATGCACATACAAACTTATAATTTAAGGGGTCTTTTGCAAGGCTCCCATCGTATAAAAAGTCCCATACCGATTTATAAGTTGGGGTGTCGGTTGTATGCAAATATGAGTGTAGTGATATGCTATGTCATGATTCATGCAAGTGCAACTCACGCACACAACTCTATGCGCACATACCTTTAGTTCCCCCTGTTCGGGCAGCTAGCTTCACTCCCAGGAACCTCCGTAGTGGAAAACGGAGACAGTGGGTCAGGCCCCCCACTCCTAGGCGGGTATCCACACTACCGGGCCTAGCCCTTCCGTACGCCCCTAGAAGAACATAAATTAGAGTATCCGCGTACTAGTGCTGGCTATATCCACAAGACTTTCTTTGGCTAAGTGTCCCACACCGCCGAGTCAACGTACCAATGTCGGTGTGAACAACAATCAAATACCGAAGACCCACCACCTTATTCTGTATTCAAACCCTCGAGCCCTCGGCTCCCCGGACTGTCCCGTCCGTGCATCTACCTTTAGAGCTACCGTCTGAATGGCAACCAAACCAACTTATTCTACCTCCCTAGCTACTGGGGTGTGTGAATGTGAAACCCTAGATATTCTAGTTGCTCTTTTAGTTTATTATTCCTACAGTTTACGTTAGCCCAGGACTTCCCCCGGTATTCCCTGTGAAGGGCTCTCAAAGGGCACTAGGAACTATGATGGTAGTTGAAGCCCATCGTTCCCTTTTGCAAGGCACTTACTTTTATTGGTTATTACCCATTACCCGATCCCATTCAAATTACTTTGGATCTAACCCTAGTGTGTTAAGACTCTTCCTCTCCCACCGGGAAGGACGATCTTTCGTCGGTCCCAAACACCTCTTATGACTCGACAACCTACCAACCTAACCTCATCTTGGTTACTGAGGATGCATTCATACACATTTCCAAACCACTAACCCAATACCCAAATCCTCTAAGTTCATCCTGTAGCCTAATATGATTTCAGCTATTTTACTAAATGCAGACCATCCTAAGCTATATGAGGTATACAAGGGGAGGTACTCCAAATTGTCTTCCAAATCTCCTATAAAGTTTACTGGAGGTCTATCATTACATAATTAGCCTAAATCCAGAAATTTATAATTTTCCTAATTAATCTGATATTTATTTAATTTTCCCAAAAGATTGGCCATGGGTAATGTTAAACATGAACTACATGATTTTCTCAAGTAATGGCCACCCAAAAATTTTGATCACCAAATAACAGCAAGGTATCATCAAATACTAATTTTCATGATTTTACAGAAAGTATTTAGCCTCTAATTAATTTATTCATTATAATCCCATTAATCCTATGTAAAGAAGAAAGTACTTAAATTACTCATCATAAAATTATAGAAAAATTACTGAATATTAATATAGTATAGAGAAGTTCATTGTGCAAAGATCATAATTTTATAGGCTTGCTAGATATCAAAATAGATTTAATTAAGTTTTCATGGGAAATAACATTTAATGAAGCAAGACTTAGAATTAAAATTCTAAAAATCCCATAAAAATTCATATAGCTTTAAAACATAATAATAACTCCTCTGCCTAAAGTTCATCAATTTTTAGAAAGTATTTTCTCCATAATAAATTTCTAAGCAAATAATACAAACTACTAAATTATTAATAAAGTATCCAAAATAATGATCCTAAATTCATAATAAAATCTCAAGAGCTTGTACTAACCTTAAAAACTACTCTACCCAAATCCCATCACTATTCAGTGAGTTTGAGTGACATTTTCTATCTCTACAAGTTTTGTGCCCTAAACTAGGGTTAGGGTTTTGAGGGACTTATTTACTTTAAAATCCATTTAGATTTCTACAAGAGGATTCTATCTACCAAGTTTCAGATCATAACCAGGTCATTTGACCACTTGCCCTTCACAAACCACCAAGAACCATCCTTAGGGTTTGACCCTGGGTACTAGGGCAAATTTACCCCAATCCACCTCAAAATCCCTGAGAGGGTGCTAGGCATCATGCCTAGTCAATGGCCAAAATTTCAGCCTCTGTTGAGGTGATCTGTCCACTCCAATCTCAAAGTGCACTTTTGACGTACAAACCCCTTAATAGGGCAAAGCTTAGGTTTGTCCATTTCCAATCTAAAACATCTCCAAATGAGATTAAAAATTATAAAGATCCTCATGATGAACTCAGGGACCACTCAGCAAAATTTGGGAGGGTTTGGAAGTCATTAAACCATTTACTTAATTTACCCTAAGATTATTAAATTTTTCTAAAAACTATAGAAAAACATTCTCCAAAAATTCCCATTTTTGGACAAGCCCTAGGTATAGCTAGGGTAGACTCCCTGCCCAAATTTCAGATCATTTAGTAAAGGTATGAAGGGTGGGCACACCTTTTAGTCTCTGCCTAGCTCTAGGTATAGATCCCACCAAAAGAGGTGCCTTGGTCAAACCAGTTGACCAAATTTACCCACAAAAATTTTAAAATAACGTAGACCCATAGGGCTACAAATTATGTGTTTACCATTTCTTCATATAAAGTCTTTAAGTATTTTTCATAAATTTTCTAAAGTGACTGATATTCTAGTGCAGAAAATTCATATAAAGGAAAAAGATTAATTAAACAGCACAAATCTTGAAGCAGATCCAACAGTGTTGGGTCTTCTTCTTCCTCCAGCCAAGGGCCGAGATTAGCCCGACCTGGAGTGCATTCCAGATGCTGTCGCCGGCCATCCAGCCTCCTCCCTGGCCGGCCACCGCCACCACCACCTCCGTTGAGGTGGTGGCCATCGCCGGGCGGCGGCGCGGCCGCTGGAGAGGCGGTATCAGGCGACCCCGAGAGTGGAGATTGTTGCAGGAAAAACCAGGAAAAGAAGCTCCCCCCCCCCCGATCGGGCTCAGTTGAGCCTGATTCTTAATCCTAAAGAAGGCTAAGATCTACCCGTAGAGAGAGAGGAGGGGAGGACCTTGTTCGCGGGCTGGAGGCGTGCAGATCGACGGAAAGCAATTATTGCGGTGGTGGCATTCCCGAACTTCTCCCACAGTAAGAACAATAATCTAAATCTATTTGGTCAAGACTGTAAACCTCTCGTCTTGCTCTAAGGGGGCTTTTATAGTTCACCTAGTGGGGAGGGGAAAGGGTAAGCATTTATGGCCATGAAGGCTCTCCTCTTAATATTATTTCGGTTATGGTGGAGGGAGAGGAAAAGGTGGAAGATGAAATGATGTGTCCAAGTGGCGATTTCCTATTGGGTATACTCTTACTCATTTTTATTAAGTGATTAGAGAAGGAAACGACCCATAAATACTCCTGGTGTAACTTCCCATACCAGAATTTATTATAACGCGTGTTGGAATAATTTCGGGCCTAAACCGACGTTTTGGCCTTTGTCACAAGCGTGAAACGTAGGCCACGAGCGTGACAGGCCCAAGTTACAAATTCTGCACTCGCCGATCGTCTTCCTGAGATCGACGATCGTCGAAGAGAGTCACGCCCTAGGTCACGGGCGTGGCATGTCGGTCATGGGCGTGACAGGCCCGAGTTGCAAATTCTGCACTCGCCGATCGTCTTCCTGAAATCAACGATCGTCAAAGGGAGTCACGCCCTAGGTCACGGGCGTGACGGGTCAGTCACGGTCGTGACCAACCCATGACTCGAACTCTTGGTCGATTGACTTCAATTCTTGGGTTTCCTAGGGTTCTGTTATGACAAAACCACTTCTAGGGGTCTAGTTGGAAATGAGATGTTATATCAAACTCCAAGTCCTGTCGAATCCTGTCCGCGAGGTTGTATTGAACCTCTTTCCAACTCAAACATGTATTAGCACTAGATCCCTTGTCAACACACGAGATCTCCAAAGCCTCCAAATCTCGAATGAGCCGCTAATCGTGCATCTGCAACCAGTTGGCCTGTTCAGGAGTTCTACGACTCAGTGCATCCGTCAAAACATTCCCCTTCCCGGGAATATAATGAATCTTATTGGTGTAGTCCCCAAGGAACTCCATCCATCTTCGTTGATACATGTTCAGGTCCTTCTGATCAATCAGGTACTTCAGTCTCTTGTGATCTGAATAAACGACGACCTTTACTCCATACAGGTAGTGCCTCCAAAGCTTGAGAGCGAATACCATGGCCGCCAACTCTAATTCATAGGCAAGGTAGTTCCTCTCATTCACCTTTAACCGGCGTGATCCATAGGCTATCACCGACACGTGCTGAAGCAGTACACAACCTAAACAACTCCTAGAAGCGTCACTATAAACCTCAAAGCCTTCTGAACCACAAGGCATACTTAAGACAGGTACTGTGGTCAAATGACACTTTAGTTCTTCGAAATCTTGTGCGTTCTCAGGCGTCCATACAAACTTCTGATCCTTTCTTGTCAAAGTAGTGAGGGGAAATGCTATCCATGAGAAGTTCTCCACGAAGCGCTTGTAATAGCCGGCAAGCCCCAGAAAACTCCGAACTTCCGCCACCGTAGACAACATAGGCCACTCCCGTATAACAACTATCTTTGCCCGATCTACCACAATCCCTTCTCCACTAACTATATGACCAAGGAATGCTACCGAGGACAACCAAAACTCGCATTTGGAGAACTTGGCGTACAGTTGGTTCTTCCTCAACATCTCCAACACCATATGCAGATGCTTGGAATGATCATCCTCGCACAGCTAGTATACCAATATATCATCGATAAATACTATCACGAATTAGTCTAAGTATTCTCTGAACATTCTGCTCATCAAATCCATAAACACGGATGACGCATTCGTCAGCCAAACAGCATGACACTGAACTCATAATGCCCATACCGTGTGTTGAATGTCGTCTTGGGAACGTCAGTTTCCCTTATCCACAACTGATAGTAACCGGATTTCAGATCCAACTTTGAGTACACAGTCAACCCCACCAGCTGGTCGAACAGATCATCAATCCTTGAGATCGGATACTTATTCTTCTCCGTTAGCTAATTCAACTCCCGGTAATTAATACAGAGTCGTAAGCTTTCGTCCTTCTTCTTAACAAAGAGGACCGGCGCGCTCCAAGGCGATGAACTTGGACGCATATAACCTTGCTCCAACAGCTCTTGAAGTTGTACTTTCAATTTTTCCATCTCCTTAGGCGCTAACCGATACGGAGAGCGTGACACAGGTTTGGTACCTAACACTAGCTCAATGGTGAACTCGATCTCTCGCTGAGGTGGAGCTCCAGGGAGATCTTTAGGGAATACAACAGGAAACTTAGATACAACTGGGATGCTGTCCAAACCAGGCTTGGGCTTCGAACCCTCAACTAAAGTGAGAAACAGATCTACACCACCACAAACTGCCTTAACCACTTGGAGAACAGACATCAAAGTCTTGCTTGACCCCTTCAAGACTAAGAACGTCGTCTTACGATCCGTATCCAGTCCCAGTCGGACCACCTTACAGTTCCAATCAATATACGCACGCTGCTTCGATTGCTAGTCCATTCCAAAGATCACATCGAACTCCACTATCGATAGTAGCGACACTCTCAAGTCATATTCGTGACTCCCAAACCCTATATACACGCAACAAACTCTAGCCGCGTGTATAGAGTACTCGTTAGGCAGTAACCCATAAAATTTGTCCCTTTCAATTGAAGCAGGTACTCCGATGCGTGATGCAAACTCTTCGAACAAAAAGGAATGCGAAGCTCCTATATCGAACAGTGCCCTCTAAGGAAAATCAAAGATCGATACAAAGTCTAGCACAACTAGTCATAAGCTAACATGCGTAAGGCAACAAGTATTAAAAGCAAAACTGCTATTAATTTAAGCCGTACCTATCACCACGCGAGCCTGCTTCATGGCCTCCTGCTGCCCAAGGTTGTACCCTCTAAGCTTCCTCTCAGAATTCTGACGTCCGCTCCAACAATCTCGGGCAAAGTGTCACGGCTTCCCACAGTTAAAATATATAATTGAGTCTCGCCCAATGGCTGCTCAAGGTCCAGTCTTCTTTGCCACTGGAATACCACTACGTTCTCCGGCACTCTGTCCTATAACTGCTCCTGTCATAGCTTTCTTTGCCTTCTGTGAACCATCACGACAATCTCGGGCATTGTGCCCTTCTTTGCCATAAGCATGACAAGCATAAGTAGCTTTGCATGTACATGTTCTAGACATCTTTTTCCGCATTCTGCAGTATGCAGCCTTTGCAGGACCTATAGAGTTCGGTACACTACACATTGGCATCTGGTGGGCCTTCCCCAAATCTACTTCCAAAGATCTAACTGACTCTACCAAGGCTCGGAATCCCAATAATTTTGGTCCAAGCAGTAGAAATCGCAACTCGTTACGCAGACCATTATAAAATCTATCGACTATAGACTTCTCGTTCTCCAACTCAAAGCCTGGGTAGCGCCTTATCATAAGAAATGCCTGCAAATATTCATCAACTAAGTGCGCTCCCTGTACTAAAATATGTTCAACTGCTGACCCGATGGTCTTTTAAATTCCATTTGCTCCATCACACCACCCGATGTGGAAGCCACCTAAGGGACAAAGGGTTGCACATTCCTTCCATGTTGTGCATTAGTCACAGCGAAAACCGCTTCAACTACCCTTCTTATGGTTTCAACAGAAATAAAGGTCTCAAGCACGTCATTGGGTGCACTACTTTCCTCAGAAAGCGAGAATTCTGACTGCCCTGTGCCACTCCTAATCACCTATAGTCATATAACACACCATTAAGCGACCAAACAAAATTGCAAAAAGCAATTATAGGAACACGCATGTTCCTCAAACATGTGTATTTTCATTCCTAAGTGGACATTCATGGGTTCTTTTCAAGTTATAACGATGACGAACATACATGTGCTCACCACCCCTTAAAAGAATTCATCCACGTATTCCAATAAGCAAGAGCGATGCCATGCTATGATACCAAATTATAACACCCCCATCTGTCACATGGAATATAATAGAAGGTCCGGTCGGGGACCCATGCCATATACGACGGACAGTTAGTGGAGTTACGTATTAGTACCAAAATGCAAGCAATAAGAACACACAACCTAACTCAGAGCATTCTAGCGGAAGCTTTTAAAATAGTTATAAGAACCCAAATGAAATAACATGAATGTCTACAACAACCAGAGTAGGAATGATAGCAAAATACACAAAAGTCTCGGTCTAAGGGCCTTACAAAAGTTTACTTAAACGATAAGTGTTTTACATACTTCGACATGCGGTCCGGCCATACATGACAGTATAAAAATAAAACACTTCGCTTTGGCCTTCGAGGGCCAGCACAACAACAAGGGCTTCAACCCGCTATTTGCCACTAGGCTCACCTGTTCCTGCATAAAAACAATCCACCGCACGGTCGCCAAACAAGGCAACGGTCAGCTAAAGTTGACCAAATTATAATGACCCCACTCCTTACTTGGGGCGGCGGTGCTCCTTCCCTGCATTTTATTAGTATAAGAAAATAATATAGTGAAAGTACAATTTAAGCACACTTTACCACAGACGTAGACACACACGGCCACACACCCGTGCTCTCAGGGCAAATTCTCGGTGAACTAGGTCCACCATCACCCCTAGGACAGAAATATCGTGAGCTAATAGTCTTTTTCAACCGAAGCCTAAGACATGCCCTCTATGCCATCGATAGGCCTAATTTAACCGAACTACATAGAACGGGTACGGTTCCACTCAACCCGTTGATCACATCGCCACAATAATTTAAGTCATCGGCACGAGTCAAGCTTCCCCGAATCCCGAAGTATCGATCATATAATAGTTCATAACCCGGTTATGAACAAGGTTGGCTCCTAGGACACAAAGATGGCAGCAATGCGCTTCTGCCCATTTTCTGGGTGCACCTTATAGTTAGTCCCCAAGGCTCCCTATTGCAATCTACCACGTAGAAAACCCGCAAAACAAATGGTCCGGAGGCTTCTCCGACAATACAAGCATAATGAAAACATCACCGATCCAGACCAACTTGTCCGGATAGGCTTCACACACCATACTTATGTCCGTACTTCGATTCCGGACACTAAAGGCAAAATGACGGGGATAAACCATATCTACCCGAAGGAAAACCTCATACTCACCGCCCACTCGCGGGAGAGAGTTTCCTATACAAAAAGGAAGAGGACTTCATATGTCCAAGAAGAGAATCGTTACCCTAGTGGTTTGCTTCAGCTCCATAGAAAACTAGCCAGAAGAAAAGCACCGCAACAGACTTGCCTCCGCGGATCTGGACTCGGCTCACGATTTGGAGCTCCGAAGCTTCAACAATGGCGGGATTACTCCTTCTTCTTCTCCCTTTGCTCTCCCCTCTCTCTACCTCTTATAAAGAGAAAGGACCAAGTGAAATGGGGCATAAACCCTCATTTCCCGACTTTATACCATACAGAGAGATGCTGGCCCGTCGGATCCCTTTGAAATAAAAAGAACGTCCACGATTCACCCTTAAAATTGTCTAACAGTGTCCCCACACGGCTTGTGACATGCCCGTGTCACTGGACTTGTCTCACTTTTGTATGAGAATCGTCGATCTCTAACAGGGCACGACCCTAGACATGCCTGTGTCTCAGGCTGTATGCCCGACACGGCTTTAGACACGCCCGTATCAAAGGCCATGTGCCTCAATCGATACAGAAACCATCATGCATGAACCAGAAATGGCCCTGTAACACGCCCGTGTCATAGGTCGCGTGCTAAGCATGGCTTCAGACACACCCGTGTCCTAGGCCATGTGCCTCAGTCAACACAATCCCGCAAGCACAGAGCAGGACACGGCTTTAGACACGCCCATGTCCCAGGCCATGTTTCTAACATAGAGTAGGACACAGCTTTGTACACACCTGTGTTCTAGGCCGTGTTGCTCAGTTGACACAGCTCACTCATATCCGAGATTTGGGGGCGTTACACTAGTTCTCGAGAAGTCCTCCTCTAGCTCTTGAGAAGCCTTTTTTGTTCTCGATAAGTCTCCTCTAGTACTCGAGATCTGCCCTGTTCTCAAGAAGGCCTTGTCTTGTTCTTGTGAAATGTCTGGTTATTCTCGAGAAATCTTTACCTTCTTCTCGAGAAGCCCGGTTTAGCCGATCCCGGTTCGTTTTTTAAGTACAATTATTCTAATATTACACTTAGTATATATATACCTACTTCTTCCGCCTTCATTTAGACCAAATTCCTGTTCACCTCCCGAACCAGAGCAGCGTGAGTGAGAGAAAGTTTTTCCGTGAATCTTCCGGTGGCCGCCGTCGGCGCTCCAGTGCTCATAATCTTTAAGCGAATATAGATTTGGAAAGCTCTCAATAAGAGCTACATTATCGTGGTAAAGTTTTCCCCCATTTTTTTAGTTTTTCTCGTTAGGGTTTTTGGCCCTAACCTCTATTTCATCCATTTGTGTTTAGATTTCCACTTCCCTCATCTTCCTTAGTCCCAATTAAGCTTAGGTGCGATTTGGAGGTCTTCTCCGGTAAAACCAAGGTAAGTGGTGGTTTCACTCCCCTCTTTCCTTCTTTCTCCCGATCTGCTGAAATTTCTAACTTCCATTGTCGTTATAATTAATAACTTGCTGATTATAGTGATGTCTTAATCCTTTGTTTAAAAACACTTGTATTATCATGTTCTTGATTTTGCTAATCTAACCTTGTATAATGGTCTATGTTTTGATGATGTAGTTGAATCTTGCTCTTTTAACCGTCCCTTAACTATTATGTAGGACGTGTTAGAGTTTATTTAGGATTTTAAATTCTTCCTAAAGGCTGATCAACCGTTTCTTAAATATAGAAAGGTCTAGTAGAATCCGATGTGCCAAGTCTTGAGATTTATATCATGGTTTTCCTTTGTTGCAGGTGTTAGTCGACGAAACCACCGCCGTAAGGTTTGTTCCCTTTATTAGTGCCTTGTGAAACTCTATCGGGTATTTGGGTATCTGCTGTGAATGGTGTAGTGTATGAGTCTCCCCCACAGTTAGACAGATATTATATCTGTGAGGGTGTGTCCGGATGAGCGACCACCTCGCCTGTGTTTTTGGGTAGAGTTGACCACATGTGGCTAATAAAGTTTTGAGAATTATTTCTTATAATTTAATCATGCTTTTCACCTTTTTAGCCTTGTGCATCTAGTGTAATTTGTTGTATGTGATGGTTCACGTAAGTTCCCCTTTCTGATTTTGGTACTTTACTCGTGTACTGTATTTCAGTACTTTTGGCCTTGGGTTGGTACCCCTTTTAACCTTTTTTACTTTTGTCTTACATTTATGCCACCGTTTGCACCCTCTTACTGATGTGTTTTGTCTTTGGAATGCCTCAGGTTCGGAGTTGGTTTTGGAATTACTGAGCAGCAGTGTTGGTTGTGGTTTTCACCTCGCCGTTGCGAGGTAGCTTGTTGTTTTAGTTTACTTTACCTAGTTCAGACATAATTTTGTTTTTTTTTGTGGGTTCATGTCAGATTGTTGACGCCCACAAGATAGTTTGTTTTGGATACTTTGCTAGCTGCTAGTTGTTTCCTTATGATGAATTGGATTGCTTGCTCTCTGAGATGTTTTATGCTAGGAATGTATGTTAGGTATTTTCGAGTATAAAAACTACTATTATTACTTCATGCATTGCATGCTTTAAAATTCTAACTCATTATATTTAGCGACTGCAAAAGCTATTTCTTACTTCAATTATAAGCCTAGAGTCTTGCATATCATAAGTTATCCTATTGGGACGTTTACACTCATGTAGGATGGTTAATATCATAAAGGAAGTATCTTCCACCGTATATAACTTTTCCTCGTGGACTAGATGAGCCACTAAGACGAGGGATATGACTAACCGCTTAACTTAAACTGGTTTTTTTCTCTAAATAACTAAAAAAAATCTTTCTTTATGCGTTAAGTAGGAGTTTTGCCTTAGCTCCCACAGTTATCCCCTGCCGACGTGGCATCATGACGCGCATTTTCCCTTACTCTGATATATCTTTAAAGACGGTAAAAAATGCAGGTTGTGACACTTCCCAAGCCCTAAGGGAGGCGAATAGGTCACAAAGGACCCATTGTGGTCAACCAAAGAGGCTAAGTTGACCCATGTCAATCCTAGCCCTAAAAAGGTCATAGTGCCCTAGCTAAGGGTCAAGTGACCTCCAAGATGCCCAACCAAACCTACCCAAGGCTTCCTAGACCTTAGGGGAGGCCAATGGGTCACCAAGGACCCATTGGGGTCAACCCAAATGGTCATTTTGACCAAGGTTAACTC
Source organism: Platanthera zijinensis (assembly GCA_039513925.1). Classification (NCBI taxonomy): domain Eukaryota; kingdom Viridiplantae; phylum Streptophyta; class Magnoliopsida; order Asparagales; family Orchidaceae; genus Platanthera; species Platanthera zijinensis. Next base: position 86,470,088 of record CM077090.1, on the reverse strand, counting down.
CACCCTTGAAATGGGTCAAACTAGCCTAAATGGCTAGCTCAAGCCCAATCAACTTTGGCTAAGCCCAATAAAGGTGGCCATTAGTTTATGGGGCTGAAAAATATCATATTAGTCACCAAATTTCTGGAAATGGTGACTAGGAGAGAGAAAATAAACTTCTCCTTTAATGGAGGAGAGAGAGAAGAGAGAGAAAATTGCCATTCATAGTGTTTGAGTGCCCTTGACCCCTCATCTCTCTCTCAATTGATGGAGATTCATCTCCCCTCATCAGTTAGAGGAGACCAAAGGTTTTCCCCAACCTCTAGGTGGCTAGATTTAGAGGTTATACCATGGCCGAAATTTGAGCTTTCATGGCCATAATGGCTTTGAAGCTATGGCCCTTCCCCACCCCTATTTGCCAACCATAAAGCATCCCTAGAACACAAGCAATCATTTCCACCCTTTACCTGAATGAGCCGAGCGAGTTGGTAGTGCTGTTGTAAAACATCGATCGATGCCAGTCCATGGCAATCCGGCAATCGGCTCGACTCTGGCTCTCCCAACAGGTCCTCCTCTACTCCTCTCTTCGTGGGCTAGAATCTTATATCTTTTAGGAGAGAAATCAGGCTCAATTGAGCCCGATTGGGAGAGGAAATTTCAGAGGTTTTCCATTTTTTATACCACTTGGGTTCGCCAGAAACCGCCCCTCCGGAGGCTGTGCCACCGCTCGACGATAGCCCCCACCTCAATGAAGGTAGTGGTGGTGGTGGCCGGCTAGGGGGGTGGCCGAGTTGCCAGCAATTGATCATGGAAGTGGTCCAGGTCAGGCTGATCTCAGCCATTGGCTGGAGTAAGAAGAAAACCAGGAGCCATCCGATTCTGCTTTAATATCTGTGCTAGATCTAATTTATTAAATGGTGATTTATGTATTTTCTGTCATAGTTATTGGGCTGTTGTAAATTAATTATTAAGAATACCTAGGGTCCCCTACAGTAAAAGTGGTCTACATGAAAGTTATAGCCGTATGAGTCTAGTATAATTTAAAATTGGTTTGAACCAATTTGGAGTTTAGATCAGATCACAACACACATTTTGCTGAGATCTATACCTAGGCTAGATCAGAGATTGTTTTGAGTGCCCTCATCAATCCAACCATCTAAATGACTTGAACTTTTGGATGGGAGTCACTATTATCTATACCTAAAACATATCCAAAAATGGGAGTTTTTGGAAAAAAATTTCCTAAATTTTTTTTAGAAATATAATAATCCATGTATAGAGTATTTAAAGAGTCTAATGACCTCCAAACCCTCCCAAATTTCGGTGAGTGGTTCTTTGGGTCAATATAGGACTCTGTATAAAATGTCATTCTAATTGGAGATAATTTGGTTTGGAATTTGGTAAACCCTAGCCTAGGCCTCAAAAGGATTAATTAGGTTAAATTGTCCCTTGTGGTGATGAGTGACCAAATCACTTCAAAAGAGGTCGAAACTTGCGCCACTGATTTGTTATGACATTAGACACCCTCACATGGAGTTTGGGGTGGATTAGGATGGGTTTGTAATTGCATTAAACTTTGTCAGTAGTGTTTTATGATCATTATAAGACTCTGGTAATTTTTATATAATTTTTGGACTATGATTTATGGTACTCCCTTCATTAATTCTAATTATTTGAATTACATTGAACTAATTATTTAGAGATTATTACATTTATAAAAATCGGTGAAATTGTGTATTCAATAATATTTATCTATCATATAGTGTTAATAATTTTTGGGTGACCATAACCTAAGGAGATCTAGTACTTCATGTTCAAAATTACCCATGGCCTAACATTTGAGAAAATTTAATTAATGCCAAATTAATTAGGGAAAATTACAAGTTTCTTGATTTAGGCTAAATGTGTTTTGATAGACCCCCAATAATTATCTTAGGGCATTTGGATGAAAATTTGGAGTACCTCCTATCATGTACATCATATAGCTTAGGTTGGTCTGCATTTAGTAAAGCTACAGAAATTGTGATAACCTGTGTAATGGGAATAAGGAGATGGGGTTAATAGTTTACTGGTTTGGTAAGGAGAAAAAGTGAGCTTCATGAAGAGTCATGATGAGGAGAATGTTAGGTTGGCTAGTGTTCGGTGGTGCTCGGGATCGACGAAAGATCGTCTTTCCTGTGGAAAGAGAGAGAGTCAAAACACACTAGGGTTAGATCCAACATAATATTAAAAGGGATCGAGAATTGGGTAATAACCAATAATAGTAAGTGCCTTACAAAAGGGAATAATGAGCTTCAGCTACCATCATAGTTCCTAGTTCCCTGTGAGAGCCCTTCACTGGGAATACCTTGGGCAGTCCCAGGCTAACCTAAACCGTTAGAATAATCAATGGTTAATAGTACCTAGTATAACTAGGATTACACTTAATCTCACACTCCCCGGTGTTATGGGAGTTATGTTGGGTCTCGCGAGCAGTTGGCTTAAAGGTTTTAGTGATGGGCAGGTTAGCCCGGCGAGCCGATGGCTCGGTTCATATTTGTGATGGACGGGATAGTCCAGGGAGCTTTGGCTCGGTAGATAATTGTGATGGATGAGATAGTCCGGGGAGCTTTGGCTCAGTGGGAAAATAAAGTAATATTGCATGTGCATAAGATAAAAGGTGGTGGGTCTTCGGTATTGGAGAGTCGTCACACCGACACCAATACGTTGACTCGACAAGTGTGGTTTAGCACTTGGACAAATAAAGTCCAGTGCGCAGCCGGTAAGAGTACACAGGAGATACGCTTAGTGCACCTGCATTGAGGTTTATTATAGGTCTGACTGGTAGTGTTGATACCGGTTTAGAGGTGGTCGAGGCCCAACCCACCGCTTCCGTTTTCCACTACGGAGGTATCCTGAGAGGTTAGGCTCTAGAAAGGGGGAACTAAAGGTCTTTGTGCATAGAGTCGAGTGTGTGTGTTGTACTTGCATGTTCACATCGTAGCATACTTGCATGTCATAGCATTATCATTGCATATAACCTTTGACATATATTGCATAAAATGGTATGGGACACTTTATATAATAGGCCTTGCAAAATGACCCATTGGTCTATAGGTTTGTATGAGCATTCCTATAGGTCATGGTTACTTACTTAGTTTACCTTCTCCTACTTTACTTTCTCACCTATTCTTGTGTATACTTATGCTACTTACCTACTACTGCTTACTTATACTTGCTTTGTTTATGAACTCATGATAGACTAGTTCCACTGCCACCTGCTTACTTTTATTACTCTCCACCTTCATTACATTCCCTTTCCTTCTTCCCGCTCGGTGCCTAGGATCCATGGGAGAGGGATGGGGGATAATAGGTCTTAGTCTTTTAGACTAACGGTCGTTGACCAAATTATTTTAGGGGATCGTGGAGCCGAACCAGGAGATGCATCCCTAGAGGTCGGTGTGAATGGATATGGGACAGTCTAGCACTAGAGTTCAGGAAGCAGGGACAGTGAGTCCCGATCATTAGTAGATATTATAGATTTCCTTCCATAATTGAGTGATTTGTAGTGAGGATTTTAATGTATCGGGCAGGAGCCCTCTTTAGTACTTTGCTTTATCATTTCGGTGGACTCTCCCTTTGTGGAGAATTATTTATATATATGTGATTCTGGTTGACTAGTATTGAGTTTTATTTTACTTATGTACTCTTATATTTATTGTACTCTTCTGCGATCAGTATGGCCGGTAGGATCGGCGTTTTATAGTGACGACATTCCCGGGTGTTTTGGTGTCACCGAAAAGCGGTGGTTCTGGGCATAAGACCCCGATGGTTTAAAAAGAAAAAAAGGGGTCTTATACAAAATCATGCCCTCGGGGAGATCGCGACAAACCAGTAATAAAGTCCATAGAAATACTCTCCCACTTACAACATGGAATATCCAAAGGCGTCAGCATGCCACCAGGCCTTCTATGATCAAGGAAATGGAAGGTTGCTGAGTTCTGGAAGAATCAAAAAATTTCCTAAGTAAAATTCGTCGAGTATATACGTGAAATCTCATGTCATTCGTCGAGATGTCACGTGAATACTCATGGAATTTGTCAAGTTTACTCAGGAAATTTCTGACAGGTTCTTAAACTTCTTCTGAAAATGGCTAAGTTAAATTCATCGAGTCTATACGTGAAGTCTCATATCATTTGTTGAGACATCACGTGTATACTCGTGGAATTCGTCGAGTATACTCAAGTGATCTAGTGGCTGATAACAGAAAAATTTTTAAGTCAAATTCGTCGAATGAACTCATGTAATTTGTCGAATGCTCTCGAGTAATCTAAGTAATTCGTAGAGTGTTCTAGCTATTACTCATGTCATCTCGACGAATGGACTTAACGTTTTTATGGTTTGATTTTTTCCTATGGGTTCTGATTCAAATGACTGCCATGTACAGTGCACATGGAAGCTTATTTTTGTAAGTAAATTTCTAGCCATTAAAGATGGATTTCATATATATATTAAGGATTCATTTTAGAATCTTAACATGCTAAGAATCGTAAATTTTCTTAAGACCTAATTTTTTAACTTGTGACCGGCCGACATCTATTTCTCGATCTACTATTCTCGGAATAGTTCTTTCCAAAGACCTAGAGTTCATGATCAACAATTCTTCTCCAAGATAAATTCCATAAGATCACTGTGTTTAGATTTCTAAAAGGTGCTTTCGATCGAGTCAAATTTCAAGATTTCAGATTAAGATTTTTTAGAATTAAAGTCTTATCCTTTGATTTTATTTCAAGTTTTATTCTCCAAGAAGATAGAAGAGTTAATCCTTTCAGATCTGAAGAAGTAGATTGTTTTCAATCTAGGAAATTGTAAAAACTACTTTTCTTATTGTAAGAGGTTTTTACTTCAGAGTTGCAGATCCGTGTTTTGGATCGAGTTGTAGGAGAGGTTGTTCTATGAGTGTAGGAGTGTTGATCTCAGAGTTGTAGGAGCATTATCTCCGAGTTATAGGAGTTGAGGCTCCGAGATGTAAGATTTGCATAATCTGAGTTTTGGTGAAGCGACCGAGTCTAGCCCGAAGTGCTAAATAGGTGAGGAAGGATAGTTGACGTACCCATTCTGTGGAATCACTATAAATCCTTGTGTGCTTCTGCGTGCCTATTTATTAGTAATTTGTTTTCCTCCAAAAGACACAGAACTCACCTATTCACCCCCTCTAGGTGATTTAGGTAGACAACTTAATACTTTCAATTAGTATCAGAGCAAGGTTTGCTCGTTAAAAGGTTAACACCTTGAACAAGATCTCCATCTAGTTGTCAAAGCATAAGATTCCTTGCAATGGATAGAAGCAAGGATATGTCCCCCATGAAGCTGTCCGTGTGTTCCAAGAAAAACTTCCCCATGTGGAAGAAAAGATTCAGGTAATTTATGGAAGCTATCGATCCTAGAATATTTTAGATTGTTGAAGAAGGACTGCATGTTCCCATGACTTCTTCAATAATCAACCCAACTCTGATGGTTCCTAAGAAAATGCTGGACCTAAATAAAGATGAGATTACTCTTGTCTCTTTGGACAAGAAAGCAAAGAACATTATTGCAAGTGTTGTGGATGACCCAATGTTGTCGAACCTATCCACTGCAAGTCGGCCAAAGATATATGGACTTTTCTGATTTTCCTCATAAAAGGTACGAAGGAGGTTAGGGATGACCAGAAATCCCTCCTCAATCAGGAGTACGAAGCTTTCAAGTAAGACATAAGAGACTCCATAGCCGACTGCTATGATAAGTTCTTCAGGATTGTCAACGGGCTAAAGAATTACGATCATAAGTTTACAAATGTTGAATTTAACGACAAATTCTTAAGATCCCCGACAAAAGAAGGGTTAACAAGGTTTGCACAATAAGTGAGTTTGGTAGACTTGCCTACACTGACCCTAAAAATAGGTTTGGGAAGCTGCTCTACTATGAGCTTCAAATAAATACGAGGAAAGCTAAAGAAGAAGGAAGTAGATCCGCAACCAGATAAAGGTCAGTGGCCTTGAAGCCTGAAGGGTCAAGAAAGACTAGAGTTGCATCTCTTGCCATAACACCAACCTCATGTGATCAGGAAAACTTAGAGCCAAGCACCTAATGCTCCTAAATATCAGACAAAGAGATCTATTTACTCTCGAAACAATTCAAGATGATGCTCAGAAAGAGAAAACAGATGAGAAATCAGCTCTAATCATCGAATTATAGGAGATCATATGGTGATGGTGATCACTATAATAAAACCTACAATGGCAATGATAGGTATAAATCTAAACCAAACAAACATAATTCAACTGACGTCGTGTGCTACTGTTATAATAAGCTAGAGAATATGATCGTTGTTTGTCCTTACAAGATGAAGGATGGATCTAAGAAGGAAGAGAGGAGACCCTTCAAAGGTAAGAAGGAGGAGAAGAGCTTCATCACTAAGAAGCCGAAGACTATGAGCGACGGTGACTCAAACAAGTCAAGCTTAGATGAGAAAGCCTACTTCAGGCTCATGGCACATACTGATGAGGATGAAGGCAACTCCCAACACAATGTGAAGGTAAATTCTCACGCACCTCTCTACGAGTCTTAAACTGCATCGAAAGTCCATGAATAATATTCTTTTAAAGAGGAATCAGACTTATTGGCTCAGTATAAAGTACTGTTGGCAAGTTTTGACAAATGTCATAAGAATGTCAAAATATAGGTCAAGGAGATTAACTCTCTCAAGGCTGTGGAATCTAATCTGAGAGAGGACATTGAGAAATTGAATCTTCTCAGAGATGAAATTCAATCTTTTAAGGAGGAACTTCTAACCTCTACTGAACAAGTATGTCTGAAATAAAAAGTCATCGATGAGCTAGAAGAAAAGTTGTTTGCTGAGAAGAAGCTCGTAGAAAGTTTCTCGAAGCCTAACATTGTCCTTCCTCTTATCGATGGATTTTGTGCTCCCAAGAATGGTAGTGGAGTGGGACACAAATCCACTAAGGATAAAGGGAAGGCCCCTCAAAGTCAAACTACCTTCAAAAAGGTCATATTCCCTACGGAAAATTATGACTTCGAGGCATCCTATAATCACTTTGCTAGGCCGAAATATGTTAATCCTAACAAAAAATATTAGGGATGGAGCCTCCCTAGGAATTTTGGAATGAGTGCCCTAAAAGCGCCTCATGAAGAACTTATCCTTAAGGATTATGGTCCTTATGTTCATGGACCGAGTGTTAAGAAAGCACCAATGGCAAAACCTGCTGTTGAAAAACAACTTGAGAAGAATAAGCCATGTATTTTCTATTCTCATAAGGCTTTGACTTCGAAGTTAGTAGCTCCTGCTTGACCTACCGTTCAAAAGGTAAAGCAGGAGAATAAAAGAAGATACACCAGGTTCGATTGTTGGTGTTCTGGCAAGGTTGGTCACTTTGCCACCGATTGTTGGTTTAATCCCAATAATTATAGAACTCTAATGGTTAACACTGCTAGGATGACCACTCGCAATGTTAATACTCACAATAGTGTTCAACTAAACAGGAAACAAGGACCCAAATATGTTTGGGTTCTTAAGGGAAATTAGTTTATAAATGCAGGTATATCCAAAGGCCAACAAAATGCTTATATGGTATTTGGACAGTGGATTCCCTCGGCATATGACCGGGACAAGAAGCCTACTTCTAGAATATACCCCAGTTGAGGGTGGCCTAAAAGTAATTTTTGGCAGTTCATACAGGGGAATCACTAAAGATAACAGTATGATTTCTAATGGTATAGTATCTTTCACAGACGTGATGTGTTGAGGGATTAAAACATATTCTCATTAGCACAAGCCATTTATGCGACAAAGGCTATATGGTAGAGTTCTACAAGGATAAGTGCCTGATAAAGTCATGTAATTTCTCAGAAGCTATTTTAACAGGCACTCGGAGTAGAAATATTTTCTGTTTAAACTTTTTTTTGTTTAGACACTTCTACACTAGTGTATTTTTTAGCAAAAGATAGTGCGTCTCTCTGTGACCAATGACACAAGAGATTAGCATATATTAATTTCAAAACTATTGATGTATTATTTTCTAACAACTTAGTGCGTGATGCCCCCACTATTAAGTATGTTAAAGAGATACCTTGTCACTCGTGCCAAATGGGTAAACATATAAGGGCTACCTTTAAGAGCATCGTTGGCAAAGATTCTACCAGATGTTTATATCTGCTCTATAAGGACTTATTTGCAGTTTATGAGGTAAAACTTATACATTGGTTATTATTGATGATTACTCAAGGTTTGCATGAGTGTTCTTTTTGAAACACAAGTCAGATACATATGATTCGTTCACCAATTTTGTTAGGAAAATTCAGAACAAATTGAACTGCTCTGTGGTCAAACTCAGAAGTGACCATGGAACAGAATTTGAATTTGGTGCCATGAAAAAATTCTGTGAAATTCTAAGTATCTTTCATGAGTTTTCCTCTTCTCGCACTCCACAACAAAATGGAGTCACTGATAGAAAGAATAGGACTCTCATAGAGGCATGCAAAACTATATTGAACAATTCTTCTTTGCCAGAGTATTTGTGGGCGGAGGCCGTCAACACTGCTTGCCACGTGCAAAACAGAGCAAACATAAACAAGAACTACCATAAGACATCTTATGAACTATTAAAGGGAAAGAAATCAACTGTGTCTTATTTTAGAATCTTTGGTAGAAAATTCTTTGTACTTAATAATGGGAAGTATTACAAAACTAATTTTAGTGAAAAGTATTTTGAAGGTATTTTCGTAGGCTATAGTAGCTATAGTAAGACGTATAGGATTTTCAACAAGAAAACCCTAGTGGTAGAAGAAACCTTTAATTTTGTATTTGATGAAAGAGCATGCTTCATAGTAGCTCTTATAGTATATTTATTGAAGATGTAGGTAAAAAATTAAAATAGCTAGGCAAGGAAGAAAATGAAAAGGAAAGTGCTCCAACCTTAGTCAAAGTCAACATTCCAAGCTCGGTGGAAGAAGAACCTCAAGATAAAGAGCTCCATCAAATTGAGAAAGATGCACCAGAAGTAGAAGAACCTCTTGTTAGCATAGAGGATGCGAGGAATCTACTAATCAGACTCTCAAGAGATCACCCAGTTGATCAGATTATTGGAGACCCTTACGATGGAGTACGAACAAGAAGAGGTACAACTAATGAAATTTTGCACTTAAGTTTTCTCTCGCAGATTGAGCCAAAGAAGTTTGAAGAAGCAAATAGAGACGCTTCATGGATAATTGAAATGGAATAAGAGCTCAATAAATTCAAGAGGTGTAATGTTTGGGAGCTGGTACCAAGACCCAAAGAACACAATGTGATCAGGATGAAATAGGTCTTCAAAAATAAGCTAGATGAAGATGGTGTGATCATAAATAACAAAGCCAGACTTGTAGCTCAAAGATACAGACAAGACTAAGGGATCAACTTTGATCAGACATTTGCTCCAGTGTCTAGAATCGAAGCGATCATGTTGTTCCTCGCATACATTGCTCACAAAGGGTTCAAGGTCTATCAAATGTACGTGAAGTCAGCCTTCCTTAATTGTAATTTAAAGCTAGAAATATACGCGGAATAATCCCTAGGTTTCGTAGACTCTTCATTCCTTGATTATGTTTACTTTCTTCGCAAAGCTTTATATGGTATTAAAAAAGCTAGTCGAGCTTGATATGAGATGTTATCTAACTTTATTCTTGAGAACAAGTTCACAATGGAAAAGATAGATAAGTTGTTGGGTATTATATCAACAATAACCTAGATTTGTAAGAAGTCACCCTTAAATTAAGATGAATTAAGGTGTATTTGATGTCTTATTTGAGTTATGTGTTTGCAGGACTTAATTGCCAAGTATAGACCAATATCAGTCTACAATGAGTCACCAAACACAGGACCATACAATGTAATCTCTCATTGTGTGATCCATGGTGTTGACTCATGTGTAGCCTCTCTATTTGGATACACTTCATTTTCAAGCACTATACTTGTAGGAGAAAGACTTGTTGCTGATTTCATTAAAGAAAGAAAAATTTTCAGGAAGCTAAAAATTTTCTAAGTGTTTTACTCGAGAAGTACATGAGTACTTGAGTAGATTTTTAGTGAGTACTCGATTAAACTAAGTCTAGATTTCGAGTAAGGGAAATAGTTCTCGAGAAGACTGAACTTAGTTCTCGAGAAGCTAATTCTATTACTCAAGTAAAGCTCTCCTTGTTCTCGAGTTAACAAAGTTTTCTAGCTCAAAAATTCCTCTAATTCTAGTACTCAAGTAGCTAAAAGCCTTTACTCGAGTAGTTCAATACTTTATCGTAAGTGACAGTAGTCAAGCACTCGAGAAGTATATCTTTTACCCGAGTAGTGAAGTACTTGTACTCGAGAAGTCCATCTACTTCTGGAGAAGTCAAGTTCTATTACTCGAGTAGACAAAATTATTTTCAGGATTTTATCTAAGTCTTATACTCGAGAAGCTTACATCCATTTGTCGAGAAACAAATTTTGTACTCGAGTAATCCATATTCCACTCGAGTAATGAAGATGATTTTCCTAAAATTTCCTTAAGTGTTGCTTCTCGAGATTCCTATAGTTGCTTTCTCGAGAGCCAGACTTTTTTCTTGAGTAATTTTATATCCACTCGAGAACTGAAGTTCAATTCTTTTTCTCTGGAATTTTTTTAAGTGACAGGATGCGTTTTCAAAATAATTTCCTTAATTATTGGTCCACGTGTCTAAGTCATTTATGATTATGACCGTTGGTTGATCCCTATAAAAAGTCTAATCGCATTTTACTAACCCTAAGGAAGAATAACAAAGAGAGAGAAAAGTTTCTGAATCAGTTTTATTCATTCTAAATCGGGAAGAACTGCGCCTCTGCTCATCGTCTTCATCGACTCCGATCTTCTCGATCCAAAGGATTCAGATAAGAGGAATCAACAGAACAAGCCTTCTCTACCGCCACACATCTCTTTCTTGATCGTGGTGATTCTAAGTTATCAGATCCAATCATACTCAGATTTATTCCTCAACTCTTCTGAAAGGGCTTTTCAATTTTCAAGAAGGAAGAAGCCGAGTTTTTCCCAGATCTGTGAAGACAAGTTTGTGTATTTATTTGTAAATAATTTTATTCTTGTAGGAGATTTTGTCTCCGAGTTTGTAGGAAGTTTTTTCTTCCGAGTGTAGATCCATTTATGTGGATTGAGTTATAGGGCGTTGCTCTGAGGTGTTGGATTGGTTTTCAATCTGAGGAAATAGTGAAGTAACCGAGTCTAGCGTATTGCTAGATCGGTGAGATGGAGAGTGGACGTACCCAAGATTGGGGAACCACTATATATCTGGTGTACTCTGTATTGTGTGTTATTGTTTTTTTTGCTTTGCTCGCTCAATTTTGTATTCCCCAAAAAGATGCAGAGCTCACCTCTTCACCCCCCTCTAGGTGATTTAGGTAGACAACTAAAAACATCAATTGGTATCAGACGGAGGTTGTTCATCAAAAAGGTTAACACCTTGAACAGATCTTCTCCTAGTTGTCTTTAGAGGATTCAAGCATGGATAGAGTTAAGGATTTTGCAAAGCTTCCTCTGTGCACAAAGAACAACTTTACTATACGAAATGAAAGGATAAAGTTCTTCATGGAAGCCGTGGATCCCAAAATTTTCATGATAGTGGAAGAAGGACCTTACGTTACTATGACCACCTCCACCATCAACTCAACAAAGCAAGTTCCTAAGAAACTGATGGATCTTGATAAGGATGAGATTACACTTGTCTCTTTAGACAAGAAAGCTAAAAATATCATCGCAAGTGCAGTCAATGATTCTATGCTACAAAATTTGATTTACTGCCAATCCACCAAGAAAATGTGACAGTCTCTTATAATCTTGATGGAAGGCATTGAAGAAGTTAGGGATGACAGAAGATCCCTTCTAAATCAGAAATATAAAGCATTCCGACAAGGTCCCAAGGACTCCATTGCAGATACCTTTGAGAATTTCTTCAAGAATGTCAACAACCTAAGAGTTTATGGCCGGGTCTTCCCAAATGGGGAACAGAATGATAAGTTCCTGAGATCCCTAACTAAGGAATGAGATAACAAGGTTTGTGCTATCCGAGAATTCAGAAGGCTAGCAAGGATAAACCAGCAAAATCTCTTCGAAAAGCTTATGTCATATGAGCTACAAATAAGTTCAAGAAAAGCTGAAGAAAAGAAGAATGGGTCTTCATCCAAGGAGAAGTCTGTCGCTCTAAAGGCATACACCTCAAGGAAGTCTAAAGCTACTTCGACTGCCCCAGCACAAGAAGAAAGTGAAGAAGAATCTTCAGAGCCAAGCACCTCAGGCTCAAAATTATCTAAAGGAGAGTTTTCTCTTCTCTCAAGGAAGTTCAAGAAATTCTTGAATAAGAAGAATCAATGGAAAGGCAAGGATGCATAATTCTGAAGATCACGTCAGGATGATGATCGTCACAAGAAGGGCTCAAGTAGCCAAGATAAGTATCCCCCTAAGAAGAACAAACATCTTTCTATTGACATTGTTTGTTATTGTTGTAATAAGCCAGGATACGTCATAGCTGACTGCCCTCACAAGAAGAAGGAGGATGGAAGAAGAGAGGAAAAGAAAACTTCTTACAATAAGAAGAAGACTGAAATAAGCATGATATCCAAGAAGGACAAGACCCTTAGTGATAAATACTCATCTGAGTCTAGTGATGAGGAGGAAGCCTACTTTGGTCTTATGGCATAAACAGATGAAAAGGAAGAACCCAAGTTCACTGGGAAGGTAAATTCTCATACACCTCTTTTTGAATCTGATGATTCTGACCATGATATTGAGGAATGTTCTTCTAACGAGGAATATGAACTCATGTCTCAATATAAAGAGTTGATCAAAGCCTACAAATAATGTCGTAGAGTTGCAAGAGATCAGGCTAAGGAGATCAAATCTCTTAAGGCCGAAGAGAGTAATCTGAGGGAGGAAATTGTAATGATGGACTCACTCAGGAAAAATTTCCATAATGCAATGAAAGATTATAATAAGGCTCTCGAGCACCTAGATCTGAAGGAGAAAATCATTAAGGAATTGGAAGAACAACTTGCAGCTGAAAAGAAACTTGTTGAAAGTTTCTTCAAGCCCAAGAAAGTTCTTCTGCTTGTTGCTGATTTCTATGCTCAGGCCAAAGGTACTGGCTTAGGCCATTTGGCATCCCCTATTAAATCTTCTAGGAGAAACAAGGACAAAAGGAGAAATAAGATTGCCAAGAAGGCTCTAGTCAAAGAGAAAGGGAAAGATCCTCAAGAAAAAACTTCATTCAAGAAGGTTATCTTTCCAACGAACGAGTTTGATCTTGACTCGTCCTACGGTCACTTTGCTAGGCCTACTCATATAGAGCCCAAGTCTTGGTACCAAGGATGGACTCTTCCTCGGAACTTTGGCGAGAGTGTCTTCAAGGCACCTTATGAGGAGATCACTCTTCAGAGCTACGGACCTTACAATCATGGACATAACATCAAGAAAGCACCAAAAGCTAAGCCCGTTGTAGAAAAGCCTACTAAGGAGAAGAAGTCATGTGAATGTCATCACGATGAAGCTTCTACTTCAAATGCTACTGCCCCTTCTAGACCACAATCTCAAAAGGTCGAGCAGGAGATCATTAGGCAAAGATACAACAGATTTGATTGTTGGTGTTGTGGCAAGGTTGGTCACTTCGCCATAGATTGCTGGTTTAATCCCAGATATTATGAAACTCCTCAAGTTAATAATGTGAGAAAGACCACTCATAATGTTAACACTCATAGGGGGAGTGTGCTAACAAGAGACCAAGGACCCAAACAAGTTTGGGTTCCTAAGGCAACTTGATTTTATTTTTGCAGGAATGTCAAAATACCACCAAAAATCCTATCTGGTACTTGGACAGTGGATGCTCTCGGCATATGACCGGGACTAGAAGCCTTCTCCAGAATTATTCTCCAGTCATGAACGGGCCAAAGTTTATCTTAAGAGATTCTGACAGAGGAATTACAAAAGGCTACGGTATGATTACTAATGGTAGTGTATCCTTTTCGGATGTGGCTTATGATGTAGGATTGGAACATAATCTCATAAGCATAAGCAAACTCTGCAATAAAGGATACATCGTAGAATTTTATGCAGACAAGTGTTTGATAAAATCAGTTGATAATCTTTCATTGCATTATAAAAAATTGGTGAGGTACGTCTTTTTGCGTCTTTTTGCGGAGGGTGAATAGGAGAGGAGGGTGAATAGGTGAGGTCTACGTCTTTTTGCGGAATAAAAAATTGAGTGAGCGAAGCACAGAAAACAAGCACAAACAACATAAAGTACATCCCCAATCTTGGGTACGTCCACTTTCCATCTCACCGATCTATCAACACGCTAGACTCAGCTATTTCACTATTTCCTCGGATTGAAAACCAATCCTACACCTCGGAGCAACGCTCCTACAACTCGATCCACAAAAACAGATCTACACTCGAAAGAAAAACTTCCTACAAGCTGGGAGACAAAATATCCTATAATAATAAAATGTTTTACAAATAAATAAACTAACTTGTCTTCACAGATTTGGTAAAGACTCGACTTCTTCCTTCTTGAAAATTGAAAAGCCCTTTCAGAAAGGTTGAGGAAGAAATCTAAGTATGCTTTGATCTGAGAGCTTAGAATCACCACGATTAAGAAAGAGATGTACGGCAGTAGAGAAGGCTTGATCTGTTGATTCTTCTTGTCTGAATCCTTTGAATCAAAAAGATCGGAGTCAATGAAGACGATGAGAAGCGGCGCGGTTCTTCTCGATTTAGAATGAATAAAACCCGATTTAGAAACTTTTCTCTCTCTCAGTTATTCTTTCTTAGGGTAAGTCAAATGCGATTAGACCTTTTATAGGAATCAACCAATAGTTATAATCATAAATGACTTAGACACATGGACCAATAATTAAGAAAATTATTTTGAAAACGCGTCCCGTCACTTAACAAAATTTTAGAGAAAAAGAACTTCAGTTCTCGAGTGAAGATAAGACTACTCGAGAACAATGTCTGGTTCTCGAGAAAGCAACTGTGGGAATCTCGAAAAGCAGCACTTAAGGAGATTTCAGGAAAATCATCTTCATTACTCGAGAGGAATGTGGATTACTCGAGTACTCAGTTTGTTTCTCAAGAAATGGATGTAAGCTTCTCGAGTATAAGACTTAGAGAAAATCCTGAAAAATAATTCTGGCTACTCGAGTAAAAGAACTTGACTTCTCGAGAAGTAGATGGACTTCTCGAGTACAGGTACTTCACTACTCGAGTAAAAGATATCTTCTCGAGTACTTAACTTCTATCACTCGAGACAAAGTATTGAACTACTCGAGTACAGGCTTATATCTACTCGAGTACTATACTTAGAGAAAATCTTGAGCTAGAAATCTCTGTTAACTCGAGATAAGGAGAGATCTACTGAAGTAATAGAATTAGCTTCTCGAGAACTAAGTTCAGTCTTCTCGAGAACTATTCCCTTACTCGAAATCTAAACTTAGCTCACTCGAGTACTCACTGAAAATCTACTCGAGTACTCATGTCCTTCTCAAGTAAAATACTTGGAAAATTTTTAGCTTCCTGAAAATTTTTCTTTCATCAATGAAATCAGCAACAAGTCTTTTTCCTACAAGTATAGTGCTTGAAGATGAAGTGTATCCCAATAGAGAGGCTACACATGAGTCAACACCATGGATCACACAATGAGAGATTACATTGTATGGTGTTGTGTTTGGTGACTCAATGTAGACTCACATTGGTTTACACTTAGCAATTAAGTCCTGCAAACACATAACTCAAACAAGACATCAAATACACCTTAATTCATCTTAGTTTAAGGGTGATTTCATACAAATCTAGGTTATTGTGGATAAAATACCCAACAATCTCCCCCTATTTTTAGAATTCAGAACCCTCTACACTAAGTTGAATTACACCAAGATAAATAAATAAAAGGACTAGATAACACAGTGATAAAGAGAATAAAATGCTAAGAATTAAGACATAAATAGATCATCAAAATTAAAGATTTATATATGTAGAATTTTCCATGAATTCAATTTCCACACAATCTCAACCATAATCTAAGTCTTTTGTAATTCCTTAGCTTGATGTTGTTGCTATTGTTTGTCTTTCTTTTCTTGCTGTCTTCTTTGGTAGTTTAATGATTTTGGATAATACTTTGGTGGTCTTGGAGGAGCAATTTGGTTATTCATTCCATATTCTCTATCATAGATTCTTCTTTTAGTAATAGATTTCTCATACAAGTCCCACTCATGGGAGCTGTAATGATCATGTCTATTCTACTTATAGTCCATAACTAATTTGAGAGTATCAAGGATTAGGGACTTTGATGTAGGGCTCCAAATCTCTGTAAATTCTTGAGCTTTCCTCTTTTATGCTTCTGGATTTGGAATGGACTTGCTAGCAGAAGCTCCGTCACCATACTTTCTTCATTTAGGAATCTATGATTCAGGTTGTTATTGAGGTAGATCAGTTTCCCAAACTTGAGAATATGTCTATGGAAGAGGAGCTTCTGATTCTTCAGGCCTTGGTGAGAATGTTGGCTATTGAGCAAACTGTTGAACTGGCTGATGCTGAGCAAGAGGGTTCAGATGATGAGGAATTAGATTTGGTTCTGTTGGAAAGTCAGGGAATATCTGATTATGCACCCATACTGTTGTGTCATAAGTGTGAAACTTTACACTATCTATCTGAGTTTGCACATCAGCACAAATTTCCTTTAACTTTGCTTCCCACAGAATGTTCCTGTTGGCACTTATTTTTCCAAGTATTCTTTGACTAAACTCTCCCCCTTTCTGAATTCTACAGAGAGGGTCCCTATAGCATCCTCTTTAAACTTACCCACTTCTTCACAAGCCTTGAAGTTAAGCTCATTGGCTTTCTTTTCCAACTAGATCTTATTATTTGCAAGAGTTACTGATTGGTCCATCACCTGACTAATGCTGGTGATGGTGTGGTCCAGAGCTTTCCTACCTATTTTGAAAAGGTGTTTCAGCTCATCAGTATTATGCTGGATTTCAACAAAACCTCTGCTCATTTATTGTTCTAAAGCAGTAAGCTTTTCTGTAACAGTCTTTAGAGAATCATCAAAGTATTTTCTCTATTGTAAGAGCATCAATTCTATCTTACCCAATATATCATTTGCAGCAAGAGAAGGAGAAGGAGTTACAGTCTAAAGAACTGGAGGAGGAGGAGTAGACCATGGAACAATTTCTTCAATTACCACTGAACTCTGAGCCCTTATAGTGTGAATTAAGATATCACCTTCGTCAACAAGAATGGTAGGAAGAGTGAAATCCAAGCTATTTAGAGGAGCTTCAGCTGGTTCTGGGGATTCTCCTTTCTCATCAGATATCAAAACTATTTCTTCTTCTTCTATATCATCAGCAGGTGACTGGGGAATAGGGGATCCTGGTTCAGAATGATGTTGAGAGGGTGATGGTGCTGGAGTTGGTTCTGGAGATGGTTCTGGAGATTTTTCTGGTTGGAAGGGAGGAAGAGGCTCTATTGAAGACAATTCTTCTATCATCTGATTTATGTCTTCTTCAATAGAAAGGATATTCTTTGTCACTTCGGCATCTGAGATTGCCTCTTCAGGGGTGGCTGGGTGGAGAGAAATAGTAGGAGGAGGGGTAGGGATTCTTTCCTCTTGAACTGAAGGAGAAGCCTCCCCCTCAGCAACTGCACCAGATGTGCCAACTACTTGAGTTAGAGGAGGAGATGGAGTACTGTCCTCAATTTTTGGATGGTCATGAGCCTTGGCAGCTTGGGCTGGATTCTTCAGTTTAAGTTCTATCTTTGAATGGAAGAAATAGAAACTTTCTTCATGCGGTGAAGAGTTGTGCCCTTGGATAAACCAAAAATTTCATGATTGAACACATGAAGGAGTAGAGAAATAATCCTAGCATAGTTGGGAGCCTAAATACTTTCTATTATCTTGTCGAGAATCATCATACCAAACTGAAACTTCTTTCTATAGATAATGGTTGTCATCATATAAAAGATATCAGTACTGATGAAGCTTATGGAAGATGTCTTGCATAGAAGAACATTGCCCAGAATATCCACCAGAAGTTTTCCCTCTGCATTGAGGTCTGGTCAACGAATGTTGTTTACAACAATAAAAATTCCACAAAAACTGTAGGCTCTGTCATAATCCTCGGCAGATATGTCATCATCTTCTTCAATCACTGGAAATCGGAGAAGCTTGGAAACAACTTACTTGGAAAGCTTAATCTTGATCCCTCGAACTCTTGACTTAACAATTTTACCATTTCTTCTGACCTTGGCATTCTGAAAGAATTCTTCGACTTCTGGAAAAAGAATCTTACATGGTTGCTGTAGAACAAATGTCAAGCCGGCGGTATCAAGAAGAAGAAGAAGATTCTGAAAATCTTCTGAAATCTCTACAATTCCGGTTGAGACTAGTTCACTTCCAATCCCTATCTTCAAAGATGGTGCCATTGATCCAAAGAATATGAAACTTGACTGCGAGAGGAGACAGCGGCGAGCTCTGCGATGGTGGTGGAAGACGAATGGTCTTCTTCTTCTTTTCGAGAAAGGGGTTTTGAGATCGAGTAAAATGAAAATTCGGCATTTTTCTATTTATATAAGCCCTAATTTGTGATGATTAAGGAATTAAATAATATGACATACCTGAGAATATGGTGGCATAAATATCTAGGTGTGAATATCAAAATTTGAACGTGAAGCCGAAAAAGAAAAAAATGCCTTCTGATTTCTCGAGTGGGTAATCATTACTCGAGTGAATGATCTATATTACTCGAGTAATATACAGAATTTCTCGACATGTATCTTATTACTCGAGTAGTATTTCTTGAGTGGTATACTTAGTTCTCGAGTGGTCCAAGTAAGTACTTGAGTAGTGATAGGTCTTACTCGAGAAAAGAAGTCTGGACTTGAGAAATTCTGAATTTTTGTAGTGATTATTGATCCTTGAGCTATATTGTGAGTCGTCCTTCGTTATTCTTCATTGTTGAGCATGCCAAGTTCTGTTTCTAAGAACGAGAACTTAATCTTGACCAATGGCTTCATGAAGATGTCTGCAACCTGCCTATCAGTTGGGACATACTGGAGGTTGATGTATTCATGCTCCACATGCTCCCGGATGAATTGATACCTCATCTCTATGTGCTTTGTCCTACTGTGAGAGACTGGGTTGTTGGCGATTGCAATTGCACTAGAAGAGTTGCAAAATATTGGAATATTTTGGAACTTCATGTTGTAATCTTCAAACTGGTTCTTTATCCATAGCAGCTGTACACAACAACTACCTGCAGAGATAAACGCTGACTCGACTATTGAAATTATGACATAGTTCTGCTTCTTGCTACTCCAGGATATGAGTCTTCTTCCTAGGAATTGACAAGTTCCGAAAGTGCTCTTCCTGTCATCTTTACTTCCTGCAAAATCTGCATCTGAAAAGCCAATTAGTTTGCTATCATTACTTCTTGGGTACCATATATTTTGTGTGCCTTTAAGGTATCTCAAAATCCGCTTTGCAGCAACATAGTGAGATTCCTTACAGTTCACTTGAAATCTAGCACATACATATGTTGAAAACATTATGTCTGGTCTACTTGCAGCAAGGTAGAGCAAGGATCCAATTATGCTTCTGTACTTGGTTTCATCAAAAGGTTTCGCTATCTCATCCTTGTCCAGAGACATAGCTGAACCCATTGGAGTCCTCATAGAGGTTGCTCTCTCCATTCGGAAATTCTTAATTAACTCCTTGGTGAACTTCGTCTGCGAGAGAAAATTCCATCTTCAGATTGTTTCACCTAAAGTCCTAAGAAATACTTCAGCTCCCCCACACTACTAATTTTAAACTTCCCTTGCATAAGTTTTGAAAACTTCTTATAGAGATTGTCGTCAGTAGAGCCAAAAATAATATCATCGACATAGATTTGCACTAGCAAAATCTTGCCTTTTATTTCTCTAAGAAATAATATCTTATCTATCCTTCCCCTTGTGAACATGTTCTCAAGAAGAAAGCTAGACAGCGTCTCATACCAAGCTCGAGGAGCTTGTTTCAAACCATATAATGCTTTAAATAAAAGATAAACATAATCAGGAAAGTTAGAATCAACGAAACCTGGAGGTTGTTCCACATACAATTCTTCCTTTATGTCACCATTAAGTAAGGCCGACTTAATGTCCATCTGATAGACAATGAAGCCCTTAAGTGCAGCATAGGCTAGGAATAACCTGATTGCCTCAAGTATTGCCATTAGATCATACGTCTGGTCGAAGTTGATTCTTCTTCTTGGCGGTATCGTTTGGCGACGAGTCTGGCCTTATTCTTTATGATTGTTCCATCTTCGTCCATATTCTTCCTGTAGACCCACTTGGTTCCGATGACATTCTTACCTTTGGGTCTTAGAATAAGCTTCCATACTTGGCAACGCTTGAATTGGTTCAATTCTTCTTCCATTTCCCTTATCCAAGATGCATCCGAGTTTGCTTCCTCAAATTTCTTTGGTTCAACCTGTGAGAGAAAGCTCAAATATAAATTTTCATTAGTTGTACCTCTACGGGTTCTGACATCATCCTGAGGATCTCCGATGATTTGATCAATTAGGTGATCCTTCAAGTGTCTAAGCTTTAGGTTCCTTGCATCTTGAGCTTCTTCTATCCCTTGAGTGACTTCATTAACTTGGATGATGTTTTCATCATGGTGATCATCTTCTCCAATAGGGGTTGGAGTGGTGATCGTGATGAACTCTTTATATTTTTCCTTAGTTTGCTCATCCAAGCACAATTCCTTCAATCGTGAACCTGCATCTTCAATGAACACACTAGAATAACTGCTTTGCAGCAAGTTCATCTCATCAAATCAACATGAATAGATTCTTATACAACCAGGGTTTTCTTATTGAAAATCCTATATGCCTTACTATGACTATTATATCCTACGAAAATACCTTCAAAGCTCTTTTCACTAAATTTAGTGGTGTGATACTTACCATTGTTAAGGACGAAGCATTTACTATCAAAGATTCTAAAGTATGAAATGGTCAGTTTCCTGCCCTTTAGTAGTTCGTAAGTTGTCTTATTATGGTTTATGTTTATGAGTGCTCGATTTTGCACGTGGCATGCAGTGTTGACAGCTTCAACCCAGAAATATTCCGGTAGTGAGGCATCACTCAACATGGCCCTGCAAGCCTCTATGAGTGTTCTATTCCTTCTCTCAATAACTCCACTCTGCTTAGGAGTACGAGGAGAGGAAAACTCATAAGATACCAAGACTTTCACAGAACCCATACTTGAACTCTATTCCATTGTCTCTTCTAATTTTGACAACGGAGCAATTGTATTCATTCTGGACTTGCTCTATAAAATTCGTAAAGATATCTAAGGTATTTGACTTGTGTTTTAGAAAGAACACTCACGCAAAGCGAGAGTAATCATTAACAATAACCAATGTATAATCCTTACCTCCCAAACTTCTAGTTTGTAGTGGACCGAACAAGTCCATATGAAGTAGGTGTAAACATCTATTAGATTCTTTGCCAATAATGCTTTTAAAGGTAGACCTTGTTTGCTTGCCTTTTACACATGCGTGATAGGGTCTATCTTTAACGCACTTGATAGTTTGGGCATCACATACTAAATTAAGAGAAAATAATTTATTAATAGTTTTAAAATTTATATGTATTAATCTCTTGTGCCATTGGTCACTATCTTTTGACAAAAAGCACACTGGTGTAGAAGATCCTATGCAAATAAAATTTAAACAAAAGATTTTACTACTATGAGTGCATGATAAAATCATTTCTAAATTATCAACCGATTTTATCAAACACTTGTCTGCATGAAATTCTACGATGTATCCTTTATCGTAGAGTTGGCTTATGCTTATGAGATTGTGTTCCAATCCTTCAACATAAGCCATATAGGAAAAGGATACACTACCATTGGTAATCATACCGTAGCCTTTTGTAATTCCTCTGTCAGAACCTCCAAAGATGACCTTTGGCCCATTCATGACTACAAAATAATTTTGAAGAAGGCTTCTAGTCCTGATCATATGCCGAGAGCATCCACTGTCCAAATACCAGATGAGATTTTTGGTGGCCTTTGGACATTCCTGCAAAAATAAAATCAAGTTGCCTTAGGAACCCAAACTTTTTTGGGTCCTTGGTCTCTTGTTAGCACACTCCCCCTACGAGTGTTAACATTATGAGTGGTCTTTCTCACATTATTAACGTGAGGAGTTTCATAATTTCTGGGATTAAACCAGCAATCTATGGCGAAGTGACCAATCTTGCCACAACACCAACAGTCAAATCTATTGTATCTTTGTCTAATGATCTCCTGCTCGACCTTTTGAGATTGTGGTCTAGCAGGGGAAGTAGAATTTGAAGTAGAAGCTTCATGGTGATGGCATTCACATGACTTCTTCTCCTTAGTAGGCTTTTCTACAACAGGTTTAGCTTTTGGTGCTTTCTTGATATTATGACCATGATTGTAAGGTCCGTAGCTCTAAAGAGTGATCCCCACAACAGGTGACTTGAATACACTCTCGCCAAAGTTCCGAGGACGAGTCCATCCTTGGTACCGAGACTTGGGCTCTACATGAGTAGGCCTAGTAAAGGTACCATAGGACGAGTCAAGAGCAAACTCGTTTATTGGAAAGATAACCTTTTAGAACGAAGTTTGTTCTTGAGGAGCCTTCTCTTTCTCCTTGGCTAGAGCCTTCTTGGCGGCCTTATTTATCCTTTTGTACTTATTTCTCCTAGAAGATTTACTAGGGGATGCCACAAGGCCTAAGCCAGCACCTTTGGCCTGAGTAGAGAATTCAGCAATAAGTGGAAGAACTTTCTTGGGCTTGGATAAACTTTTAACAAGTTTCTTTTCAGCTGCAAGTTGTTCTTCCAATTCCTTGATGATTTTCTCCTTCAGATCTAGGTGCCCGAGAGCCTTCTTATATTCTTCTATTACATTATGGATGTCTTTCCTGAGTGAGTCCATCATTATAATTTCCTCCCTCAGATTGCTCTCTTCAGCCTTAAGAGATTTGATCTCCTTAGCCTGAGCTCTTGCAACTCTACGACATTTATCGTAGGTTTTGATCAACTCTTTATATTGAGACATGAGTTCAGATTCCTCGTCAGAAGAACATTCCTCATGATTATGGTAAGAATCATCAGATTCAGAAAGAGGTGTATGAGAATTTACCATCCAAGTGAACTGGGGGTCTTCCTCTTCATCTGTTTGTGCCATAAGCCCAAAGTAGGCTTCCTCCTCATCACTAGACTCATATGAGTCTGTGTCACTGAGGGTCTTGAACTTCTTGGCTATCAGGCTTCTTTCGGTCTTCTTTTGTTGTATTAGGTTTTATTTTCTTCACTTCTGCCACCCTCCTACTTCTTGTGAGGGCAGTCAGCTATGACGTGTCCTGGCTTATCACAATAATAACAAACAATGTCAGTAAAAAGATGTTTGTTCTGCTTAGGGTGATACCTGTCTTGGCTACTTGAGCCCTTCTTGTGACGATCACCATCATGACGTGATCTTCTGAATGAGGCATCCTTGCCTTTCCATTGCTCTTCTTATTCAAGAATTTCTTGAACTGCCTTAAGAGAAGAGAGAACTCTTATTCAGATAATTCTGAGCCTGAGGTGCTTGGCTCTGAGGAGTCTTCTGCACTTTCTTCTTGTGCTGGGGCAGGATAAGCAGCTTTAGACTTCCTTGAGGTGTCTACCTTTAGAGCGACCGACTTCTCCTTGGATGAAGACCTGTTCTTCTCTTCTTCAGCTTTTCTTGAATATATTTGCAGCTCATATGACATAAGCTTTCCGAAGAGATTTTGTGGGTCTGTCTCAGCTAGCTTTCCAAATTCTCGGATAATATAAACCTTGTTATTCCATTCCTTAGTTAAGGATCACAGGAACTTATCATTCAGTTCCCCATTTTTGGAGACCCAGCAATAGACTCTTAGGCCGTTGACAATCTTGAATAAATTGTCAAAGGTATCTACAATAGAGTCCTTGGGACCTTGTCAGAATGCTTCATATTTCTGATTTAGCAGGGATCTTCTGTCATCCCGAACTTCTTCAATGCCTTCCATCAAGATGATAAGAGACTGACCCATTTCCTTGGCAAACTGGCAGTGAATCAAATTCTGCAGCATAGAATCATCGACTGCACTTGCAATGATATTTTTAGCTTTCTTGTCTAAAGAAACAAGTGCAATCTCATCCTTATCAAGATCCATCAAATTCTTAGGAACTTGCTTTGTTGGATCAATGGTGTAAGACCCCCTTTGTTTTTTTTTCGAACACCGGGGTCTTAGCCCAGAATTGTCGCTTTGCGGTGGCACCGAATCACGGGAAGGCTGCCACTACAAAATGCTAATTCTGCCGGCCCTTTTTGATCACAAAGAGAGAGAAGTAAGTATACGAAAAATGTAAACAAGTCCACAGAAACATGTATAAAATGAAATCACATCCAGTCCATCAGTAGATAATAATATGAAATAGAGGTACTGCAAAGATACAGTTCAGATGAAATATAGATAAATGGGCTCGAGCCCGGTACATCAGAGTCCTCACTACAAATCACTCATCGCGGAAGATATAAAAACACTAATCACTCACAGAGATGGTCGCAGGTGCACCAGTGCTAGACTATCCCACCTCCATGCGCACTGTACTCCGCTGGTGCTGGTCCCTGTCTCCCATCCGGAGCTCCTGTAATGTTGTGGTTCGAAAACTATTAGTCATAAATACTAAGCCCTATCATCCCATACCCCTCCTCCAAGGCTCCTAAGCACCGAGCGGAGAGGAGGAAAGGGAAGCAACAAAGGTGGAGAATAATCAAGCAGATGACAATGGAGCTAATCTAACAACTATCATGGTGTATAAACAACTAACATAAATAAGATACATCTAGTAGTAGGGTAGATATGTGGTAAGTAGTATAAACAGAAGAAGATAAGTAGAACAAGTAAGTAAGTAAGCAAGTAAGTAAATAAGTAAGTAATAAGTAAGTAACCTCAACTTATATGAATGCCCATACAAACTTATAAGTTAAGGGTTCTTCTGCAAGGCTCCCATCGTATAAAAAGTCCCATACCGATTTATACGTTGGGGTGTCGGTTGTATGCAAATATGAGTATAGTGATATGTTATGCCATGATTCATACAAGTGCAACTCATGCACACGACTCTATGTGCACAGACCTTTAGTTCCCCCTGTTCGGGCAGCTAGCTTAACTCCTAGGAACCTACGTAGTGTCAAACAGAGACAGTGGGTCGGGCCCCCCACTCCTAGGTGGGTATCCACACTACCGGGCCTAGCCCTTCCGTACGCCCCTAGAAGAACACAACCTAGAGTATCCACGTACTAGTGCTGGCTATATCCACCAGACTTTCTTTGGCTAAGTGTCCCACACCGCTGAGTGAACGTACCGATGTCGGTGTGAACGACAATCAAATACCGAAGACCCACCACCTTTATTCTGTACTCCAACCCTCGAGCCCTCGGTTCTCCGAACTGTCCCGTCCGTGCATCTACCTTCAGAGCTACCGTCTGAATGGCAACCAAACCAACTTATTCTACTTTCCTAATTATCGGGGTGTGTGAAAGTGCAACCCTAGTTATACTAGTTGCTCTTAAATTTATTATTCCTACAGTTTACGTCAGCCCAGGACTGCCCCCGGTATTCCCCATGAAGGGCTCTCAAAGGGCACTAGGAACTATGATGGTAGCTGATGCCCACCGTTCCCTTTCATAAGGCACTTATTGTTATTGGTTAATCTCCCTTTAACCGATCCCTTTTTTTAAATTACTTTAGACCTAGCTCTAGAGAATTAAGACTCTTTCTCTCCTACCTGGGGTGGACGATTTTTCGTCGTTCCCGACACCACTTAACACTAACCAATCTCACATTCTACATATCTTACTTCCAGTAATGAACTTAACTTATCTTGCCCTATCCAAACCAGCAAACTACCAAAATTCCATCTCCCCAAGCTCATTACCAACTCTAGTTCTGATTTTACTATATGCAGACCATCCTAAGATACATGAGGTATATAAGGGGAGGTACTCCAAATTGTCTTCCGAATCTCTTATAATATTTACTGGAGGTCTATCATGACATAATATAACTAAGTCCAAGATTTCCAAATTTTTCCTATTTATCGGGCATTTAATTTATTTATTCTAAGCCTCCCAATGCCCTAGTATAAACATGAAGTGCACTAATGAGCCAACAATAAATCATCATAAAATCAGAAAAAATACTATGAGGCATTTAAGCAGTAATTCCAAATTTTGATAAATTTCAAAGGTGTTTAGGCCTACATTTCCTTATTTACCATTTTAGGCCACCTCTACTATATCATGAAGCAAGTACTGTAATTATGTACCCAAAAATCACAATAAAATTACAGAAGCTTGATGGTGGCCTAAAACTCTCAGAAACCAAGTCCCATGATTTTTCACTAATATTTGGGCTCTAAATTTATTTTAATGTAAAATACAAATTTTCCTAGCTTAGTGAAGGAGGTACTATTTTTAATTATCTAAAATTCCAGAGAAAAATAACAAAGTGACTATCATGGTTTGAAACACACACTTACCAAAGTTCATAATTTTACAAATAATAATTGGGCATTATTTGCATTTCTTACTACATATCCCAAATGGTAAGTTAAAAAAGTAAGTACCCAAAATATTCAAATAAAACTCTCAAGAAAAATACAGAAGGTATAACATGCTATAAGATGCTCTAATCCAAGATTTCATAACATTCTAGTGAACAAAGATTCCAGAATCATCAAAATAAATATCTAGGGCACAACTAGGGTTGTAAATGAAGTACTGTATAAAATAACCAAAAAATATCAAAAAAAAATATAACATGGCCATTTAGACCAGAAAATCACCCTGCCCAAATTTTATTTGATTTGTAGTTCATTTGTCAGTATAATAGTTCAAATTAAGATTGGTGGCCTAAACTAGGGTTAGGATTTTAGGTGGCCTAACTGTCTCCAAAGCCCTTAAGATTTTGTCCAGAGAACTATAATGACCCTATAGTCCTCTCAACCAAATTTCAAGTCATTCCAAGGTCATTTGACCCCATGACCTTCACAACCCTACAAATCCCCATTAAGGGACCTTCCCTAGGGTTATAGAGCTACCCTACACCATACCTCCCCAAACTCCCTTGGAGGGTGTGTCATGCCCTAAAAAGTCAGTGAAAAAAATATCAGCCTCTGTTGAGGTGATACGACCACTCAAATTACCAAGGGGGTGATTTACCCTAAATAGCCCTTTATGGGGCCAACTAGGGTTGAGTAAAACACTAGTCAAAACACCTCAAAATGAGGTGAAAATTTTTTTAGTGTCCTATTATGTCCTCTAAGGCCACCCACCCAAATTTGGGGGGGATTTTGAGGTGTTTAGGACACTTGATTAAAATTCACATGATTTATTAAATTCTTCTAAAAACATTAGAAAAATGTTTTCCAAAAATCCTAATTTTTGGACAGCACCTAGATATAGGTAAGATTAGGCCACACCCCACATTTCAAGTCATTTTGATGACTGGATTAGAGTGGGGAATTTTTCTAAGGTCAGGACAGCCCTATGGATAGACCTCACCAAAATGAGTGCTGAGGTCTGTCCAGTGGTCCAAATCGCTTGGGAAAAAATTTTAAAATTTCCTAGACTCATAGAGCTATAATATTGGTGTTGACAACTTTTTGTAGGAGCCTCTAAGTATTTTTCCTAAATTTTCTAAAGTGACTTATATTCTAGTATAGAAATTCACATAAAAGCAAAAACTTAATTTAAACAGCACAGATCTTAAAGGTTGATCTGTCGGCCGGGAGGTTGTCTTCAACCTCCAACAGACGGTCTAGATAGCACGCACCTGGGAGCACTTCTCCCTCCCACAGCCGGCCGTCCAGCCTCCTCCCTGGCCGGCCACCGCCACCACCACCTCCGTTGAGGTGGAGACCATCGCCGGGCGGCGGCGCAGCCGCCGGAGAGGCTTTTTCCGGCGAGCCTGAGCACGCGAATTTCATGGAAAATCCATGAAAATGAAAGCTCCAATCGGGCTCAGTTGAGCCCGATTCTCAATCCTATTGAATCCTAAGATCTATCCACAAAAGAAGAGGGAGGGGAGGACCTTGTTCGCGGGCTGGAGGTGTGCAGACCGTCGGGATGCCATTGGTGTGGTGGTGGCGTCGCCGAAATTCTTCTACAGCACAGTGGGAGGCTCGAAAACTTCAGGTAAGGGCTTTGAAACGTTCCTTTTTGGCCTCTGAGGGTTTTTAAAGGCTTGGTAAGGGAGGGGGAACGACAAAAAGCTGGTGGCCATTAATGGCCCATTATAGCTTGGCTCGGCCATGGTGGTGGGGGGCTGAAACGGTTCTGTGACAGCTAGCTAACGGCTGGAAACTCCTCCTCTACCCTAGAGGAGTTGAATCCATCCGTAAAAGGGGAGGGGAAGGGCTGCCAAGATGTCAAGTGCCATTACTGGCTATGAAGGTCGGGCTCGGCCATGGCCGAACTGTTCCTTTTGCAAAACCGGCGGTCCACATGGCACATCTTCACTTGACCGATCAACCTTCTTTAAAATAAGACTTAATTGGGTATTATTAAAAGAAAACGGCCCACTCCTAGACCGGCCCCGGTTCAGCTGAACCAGCACCCAGCCATAACAAATCTGCCAGAAAAATGCCAGAAAAATTCTAAGTATAATGGCGTTGAGTGAGATCTGCTCACTCAACGCCATCCTTGTTACGGCGTTGAGTGAGCTCTGCTCACTCAACGCCATACCAGATACGGCGTTGAGTGAGCTCTGCTCACTCAACACCATCCCAGATACGGCATTGAGTGAGCTCTACTCACTCAACGCCATTCAGAATGGCCCAGACTATGGCGTTGAGTAAGCTCTGCTCACTCAATGCCATCCGGATTATGGCGTTGAGTGAGCTCTGCTCACTCAACGCCATCCAAAATCGGTCCTTTTAAACGATGGAATTGAGTGAGCTTAGCTCACTCAACGTCGTCCAGATTATGGCATTGAGTGAGCTCTGTTCACTCAACGCCATCCAGACTACACCAAATGGCATTGAGTGCAGTCAGTGCACTCAACGTCGTTCAACTTATGGCGTTGAGTGCACTCAACGCACTCAGCGCCAACCCGCCTGACAGATTATGGCGTTGAGTGAGCTAAGCTCACTCAACGCCATCCAGTCTACGACATTGAGTGAGCTCAGCTCACTCAACGCCAACCTGCCGACACCAGATGGCGTTGAGTGCAGTCAGTGAACTCAACGCCATCCCGCTTATGGCTTTGAGTGAGCTAAGCTCACTCAACGCCAACCAGACCACGGCATTGAGTGAGCTTAGCTCACTCAACGCCATTCCAGACCACGGCGTTGAGTGATCTTAGCTCACTCAACACCATTCCAAGGTCACGGGCGTGACGGATCGGCCACGGGCGTGTCTGGCCTATGTTGAAAATTCTGAGCTCGACGATCGTCTTCTTGAGGTCGACGATCGTCGAAGGGGGTCACGCCCTAGGTCACAGGCGTGACGTGTCGGTCACGGGCGTGACCACCCCTTGACTCAAAATCTTGGTCGACAAACTTCAATTCCTGGGCTTCCTAGGGTTCTGTTAAGACAAAACCACTCCCAGGGGTCTAGTTGGAAATGGGATGTTACAAATGGTGAAGGCTATCATTGGAACATGAGGACCTTCTTCCACAATCATAAAAATTTTGGGATCCACGACTTCCATAAAGAACTTTATCCTTTCTTTCCACATAGCAAAGTTGTTCTTTGTGCACAGAGGAAGCTTTGCAAAATGCTTAACTATGTCTATGCTTGAATCCTCTAAAGACAACTAGGAGCAGATCTGTTCAAGGTGTTAACTTTTTTGATGAACAACCTCCCTCTGAAACTAATTGATGTTTTTAGTTGCCTACCTAAATAACCTAGAGGGGGGTGAATAGGTGAGGTTTGCTGTACAACCCCGTATTCGGCCTAGCGGGATCCTCCCCATGTGGCGGACTTGGGGCGCGCTATGAGCGATGTTTTAGTGCGGCCCCGTTTGAGGACGTGCGAGCACTCGTGCACACGCGTGGAGGTTTTGTTTGTAAAGACTTTTTTATAAATATTTGGTTAATATTATAATATATTAATATTATATATAATAATATCATAATATATAATATATTAATATTATATATATTATAATATATCATAATATTATATAATATTATGAAAAGAAGAGAAATAAAAAAAGAAGAAGGGGAGGGGGGCATGCGGGTATAGGGGTAGGAAAAAGAGAAAAACAAAGAAGAAGAATGGAAAAAAAGGGGGAAAGAGGGGGCAGGTGGGGAAAATGGGCAGAGGAAAAAAATAAGAGAAAAAGGAAGAAATGGAGAGGAGGGGATGAGGTTTTTTAGGTTGGAAGAAGTGCCTTCCCTCTACCCCTCCTCTCTCTTTCTCTCTTGGCCTGGAGAAGTACCGTCGCCCTCTCCTCGTCGCCGCCTAGAACAAGCAAGGCCGAGCCCTAACTCGGATTGGCCGCCTGGAGCAAGGTTTGGCCACCTGGAGCTCGGACTGGCCGCCTACAGCAAGGACGACCGGGAGCTCATCTCCCGGCGCCGCCTACAGCAAGGCCAGTCGGGAGCTCCTCTCCCGGCGCCGCCTACAGCAAGGTCGGCCGGTCGGGAGCTCCTCTCCTGACCCCGCCTACAGTAAGGCCAGCCGGGAGCTCCTCTCCCGGCGCCACCTACAGCAAGGTCGGCCGGGGCTCCTCTCCCGGCGCCGCATACAGTAAGGTCGGCCGGTAGCTCCTCTCCTGGCGCCGCCTACAACAAGGTCGGCCGGGAGCTTCTCTCCTGGCACCGCCTACAGCAAGGTCGGCCGGGAGCTTCTCTCCCGGCGCCTCCTGGAGCTCGAACCAGCCACCAAGAGAGAGAGATAACTTTGCATTACTTCTAATAAAAATAATATTGTTTTATAGACAAAGATTGTGAGTTTTCTTATTAGGAAGTTCAGCCTACTCTGGATTGATCAACAACGTCGTCTCAAATTTAGTGTGGATGTTGTAGAAAGTGAATGGGGAGAAGGTGCAAATCTTAGTGTACTTGCATCAAAGTTATCGAGTGATGGTGCTCATACCATAAAAGCTATTTGCATTGTTCACAATGAGACTGCAACCAGAGTGACCAACAATCTGGCATCTATGAGAAAATTGCTAAATGAGTTTAGTCATCCTGCAGAAAATTGCTAAATGAGTTTAGTCATCCTGCATTGCTCCTAGTTGACAGTGTCTCATCCATATGAGCTCTTGATTTCCGCATGGACGAATGGGGAGTTGATGTTGCGCTAACTGGTTCACAGAAGGCTCTATCTTTGCCCACAAGGATGGGAATTGTATGTACAAGCCTTAAAGCTCTGGAAGCATCAAAGACAGCTACATCTGTCAGAGTTTTCTTTGATTGGAATCTCTCTTCGTCGCCGCCGCCTAGGGCAAAGCAAACCTAAACTTGGCTTCCTTCTCTCGTCCGCCTGGAGCAGCATAGCCCAAGCCACCACCCGATCTCTCTCTCGGTTTTTTCCCGCTTTCTCTGCGCCGGCTGACAAGGAGGAGGAATAAGGACGTTTCTCCCGTGGGTGCCGCCCGAGGATGGATCGGCCGGGAGCTTCCCTCCCAACATCGGCTAGAGCGAGATCGGCCACTGGCAATGGCCTGGAGTTAGGGCTCGGCCCGGAGCAAGGCTCGGCCCGAAAGGAAGATCGGCCTCCACCGTCGCCGCCTGCAAAAAACTTGATCTAGAGTAGAGCTCGGCCAATAGCAAGGCTCAGCCTAAAAGGGGGATTAGCCATCGTCATCAGCCAGGAGCACCTCTCCCGGCACCGCCGTCAAATCACGCGTCAAGGGTAACAAAGTTTCTTCTTGGGCAGGTGAAACCCTCAATTATCATACTTGTATGGAAGCTCCTCTCCACCGACGGGTGTGGGAAGGATGCTCTCTGACAGTTCGATGTTCACATCCCCGCTATTAACTGCATTTAGCACCCGGAAGCATGAGTATGGGTTTAGGCATGTTGCGTGAAGCCCATCCGGATGTGTGAGCCGGATTGGTGATGTTCTGGGGTTCCCGGAGAAGACTCTGAGGAAGCTGTATATTGTCCATTTGTAGGGAATGCGTGCCGCAGTTCCCAAAAAGGGGTAGGTGCGATGATTTTGCGTCGCTTTTAGTCGACCTATATTAGGCTTATTGCCGCCATTCGAGATGATGGCGTACAGATATTGTAGTACCCAGCGGGGAGTAGCGGGCTTGAGCCCAAGCTTGTGCCGGCCCTCGAAGGCCTATTTTTGCTTATATTGCCGGCCTGCGTGCTGAAGTATGGAATTCATATTCCTGTAATTATTTATAATATCTGTGATGCTCTGTGTGTGTGTGGTTTACTCTTTCTGTCTTGGGCGAGTGGTGTGCTCGTGAACCGCTCGTCCCGTGGGAGCCCTGAGGTTTAGTTGCCGGGAAGCCCCTGATGGCCTGTTGACAGCCTTTTAGGACAGCGGAGTCACACATTTTGCAGCCCAGTTGGGCAGCGTGTCGTAGAATTGCTCGGCGACATTGCACCATTAGTAGAGCGGGTGAGGAGCATTTTGTATTGACCCAAGGAGGCACATCTGGATAGGAGAGAGTTGTTCTTGAGATCCTCCTTAGATGATCCGCTCGGCCAAGAGCGCCCTCCGAAGGTGTCTTAGCTCAGTCTTTGGTTTGGGAGGGGAAGAGTTTGTTAGTCTTCCGGGTATGCGGTGGGACCTCCACACTGAGACCTTGGGTCTGTCCCTCAAGTTCCTAGTCTAGTGCCAAGATCGTTCGCTTGATGATAGTAGGTGCGCGGTCACCCCTCTTTTGGGACCCCGAACTCCACAGAAGTCAATTTTGGCTTCAACACATGGTGCGGTGAGCGTGGAGAGTGGCCAGCACAGAAAAACTCAGCCGAACGTCATGGCTATAGAAGAGGAACAAAGTGACGACCAGGGTCATGTAATGAAAGAAGTCCCCTCCTACTCCATTTTTGTCGATCCTAACCATCCAGACATTCCGTCTCAAATGTTTCTCAAATGTTAAAGTTTAAGCTCTCACAGCAAAACGTAACACTTAAAATAATGTTCCGCTTGCTAGAATTTCAAGGTTAGGAAATGCACAGTCGAAGGGTTGAAGTGTTAGTATCAGCATATTGGGTTCAAACTTATGTGAGATATCTAAGTTCCACAAAACGTATATTAACAATTATTCTCAAATGCGTGTTTTAGGATGGGAGAGGTGGGAATAAAAAGAATAGTAAAACCAAAGAGGACCACTGCATTCACGAACCATAACTAATTCACCTGTGCTAGGGGCTTTGCTTGCGAACCTGTAGAATGAAATCTGGAGAACAGAGATGAACCAGAATTAAACTTGTAACCCTTAATTTCAAATAAATGTGCAGCACCACCAGATACATCCTGATTGTATTTAGCTAAAGACCCAACATAGCATAACCCGCCAATACCACTACCAATTACCACCACATCTGCGTATGACACCTCGGAACATTTGTCATGGTTAAGCAAAGAGATGTTTGCAATATGTGAAATAGAAGTATAATTATAGTTTTTTAGATTTATATAGGTAAGATTAGCAGGCAACTAACTACTAAAGGCTTAATCATTCACCCTCTCATGACAAACATACTTATGAATATGAAGCGAAGAACACTTACTGTATCACTAGGTAACATGGGGCTGTTAAAGTGATGTGTATAATGAACCAAGCAAATATTATTTACCGTATTTCTCTTAGTTGAAATCCTGCATGAGGTTGATTGTTAGCATGTTATTTATACATCTCTAATTGCAAGTATAATCATGGGAGCTTAATACATCAACAAAGTTATAGGACTTTCATTCTATCAAAAAATACCAAATATGATAAGATATGAGAACGTAAAATTTGAACGATGATTTGATTTAAAATAGGGAAATAAGAAAGATATATGAAAATCGCATATGAGGTTCTATCCAGGTGATCAAAATGTGCCTTAGGGAGAATATTATATGATTGACCCAGGTTCCCAAGAGGGTGGACGTAGCGGGTAGAGGTGCCTCGTGTCGTACTTTGACTTGGTTGATTGGGTTAACCGTTCTTTTGAGTTTTTTGATTATTTTTATGTTTGCTTCATAGTTGTGTTGGAGAGGAGACCCCCAGGTAGATCCGCTACGCAGGATCCCATCAAGCTGGCAGGTCCGAAGGCTCACCTGTGGGGGAGAGGTCTGGTTCTTGGTCCTTGGTTCTACACTACCCCGAGCACGACTCGGCCCCAGGTAGACCTGCTGTGCAGGCTCCCATCTAGCTGGCAGGTCTGAAGGCTCGCCTGTGGGGGGAGAGGTCTTGTTCTTGGTCCTTAGTTCTGCACTACCCCAAGCGCGGCTCGGCCCCAGGTAGACCCGCTGCGCAGGCTCCCATCAAGCTGGCAGGTCCGAAGGCTTACCTGTGGGGGAGAGGTCTGGTTCTTGCTCCTTGGTCTGCACTACCCCGAGCACGGCTCGGCCCCAGGTAGACCCACTGCGCAGGCTCCCATCTAGCTGGCAGGTCCGAAGGCTCGCCTGTGGGGGAGAGGTCTAGTTCTTGGTCCTTGGTTCTACACTACCCCGAGCGCGGCTCGGCCCCAGGTAGACCCACTACGTAGGCTCCCATCTAGCTGGCAGGTCCGAAGGCTCGCCTATGGGGGAGAGGTCTTGTTCTTGGTCCTTGGTTCTGCACTACCCCGAGCGCGGCTCGGCCCCATGTAGACCCGCTGCGCAGGCTCCCATCTAGCTGGCAGGTCCGAAGGCTCGCCTGTGAGGGAGAGGTCTGGTTCTTGGTCCTTGGTTTTGCACTACCCCGAGCGCGGCTCGACCCCAGGTAGACCCGCTGTGTAGGCTCCCATCTAGCTGGCAGTTCCGAAGGCTCGCCTGTAGGGGAGAGGTCTGGTTCTTTGTCCTTGGTTCTGCACTACCCCGTGGCTCGGCCCTAGGTAGACCCGCTGCGCAGGCTCCCATCTAGCTGGCAGGTCCGAAGGCTCGCCTGTGGGGGAGAGGTCTGGTCCTTGGTCCTTGGTTCTGCACTACCCCGAGCGCGGCTCGGCCCTAGGTAGACCCGCTGCATAGGCTCCCATCTAGCTGGCAGGTCCGAAGGCTCGCCTGTGGGGGAGAGGTCTGGTTCTTGGTCCTTTGTTCTACACAACCTCTAGCGCGGCTCGACCCCAGGTAGACCCGCTGCGCAGGCTCCCATCTAGCTGGCAGGTCCGAAGGGTCACATGTGGGGGAGAGGTCTTGTTCTTGGTCCTTGGTTCTGCACTACCCCGAGCGCGGCTCGACCCCAGGTAGACCCGCTATGCATGCTCCCATCTAGCTAGCAGGTCAGAAGGCTCGCCTGTGGGGGAGAGGTCTGGTTCTTGGTCCTTGGTTCTGCACTACCTCGAGCGCGGCTCGGCCTCAGGTAGACCCGCTGCGCAGGCTCCCATCTAGCTGGCAGGTCTGAAGGCTCGCCTGTGGGGGAGAGGTATGGTTCTTGATCCTTGGTTCTGCACTACCCCGAGCGCGGCTCGTCCCCCGGTAGACCAGCTGCGCAGGCTCCCATCTAGCTGGCTAGTCTGAAGGCTCACCTGTTGGGGAGAGGTCTGGTTCTTGGTTCTTGGTCCTTGGTTATGAACTACCCCGAGCGCGGCTCGGCCCCAGGTAGACCCGCTGCGAAGGCTCCCATCTAGCTGGCAGGTCAGAAGGCTCGCTTGTGGGGGAGAGGTATGGTTCTTGGTCCTTGGTTATGCATTACCCCGAGCGCGGCTCGGCCCCAGGTAGACCCATTGCGCAGGCTCCCATCTAGCTGGCAGGTCTGAAGGCTCGCCTGTGGGGGAAAGGTCTGGTTCTTAGTCCTTGGTTCTGCCCTACCCCGAGCTTGGCTCGGCCCTAGGTAGACCCGCTGCGCAGGCTCTCATCTAGCTGGCAGGTCCGTAGGCTCGCCTGTGGGGTTAAGGGACCCCGAGAGCTGCTCGGCCCTGGGTAGACTCACTGCTCAGGCTCTCATTAGCTGAGCAGGGCGGTAAGCACACTTGGGGGGAAAGGATTAGTTCCGAGTGTACAAGAGAATGCAAAGATATATGGCTTTGTTGTTTCACCATATCTTGAGAAATTATGTACTGATTATAAGAGATAGCATAAGGACAGTTCAATAGCACGAAGCATTGCATGTATCGAGTGGTTCAGAAAGATTAGAAGGGGCATGAAGAGATTAGTGTTTTAAGTGCAATTTTCAGTTTCTCTCAAAAATTTTCTTTGGGTCGGCTCCCACTCGCTGGATACTTAAGGTTGGACATTTCTTTCCGAGCTTGTGCCAACCTCGAAAAGAGCGGGGATTGTGTACAACCCCGTATCCGGCCTAGCGGGATCCTCCCCAAGTGGCGGACTTGGGGCACACTATGAGTGATGTTTTGGTGCGGCCCCGTTTGAGGACGTGCGAGCACTCGTGCACACGCGTTGAGGTTTTGTTTGTAAAGACTTTTTTATAAATATTTGGTTAATATTATAATATATTAATATTATTTATATTAATATCATAATATATAATATTAATATTATATATATTATAATATATGATAATATTATATAATATTATGAAAAGAAGAGAAATCAAAAAAGAAGAAGGGGAGGGGGCATGCGGGTACAGGGGCATGAAAAAGAGAAAAACAAAGAAGAAGAAAGGAAAAAAGGGGGAAAGAGGGGGCAGGTGGGGAAAACTGGCAGAGGAAAAATAAGAGAGAAAGAAAGAAATGGAGAGGAAGGGAAGAGGTTTTTTAGGTTGGAAGAAGTGTCGTCGCTCTACCCCATTTCTCTCTCTCTCTCGGCCTGGAGCAGCACCGCCGCCCTCTCCTCGTCACCGCCTGGAACAAGAAAGGCCAAGCCCTAACTCGGATTGGCCGCCTGGAGCAAGGTTTGGCCAACTGGAGCTCGGATCGGCCGCCTACAGCAAGGCCGGCCGGGAGCTCCTCTCCCGGCGCCGCCTACAGTAAGGCCGGCCGGGTGCTCCTCTCCCGGCGCTGCCTACAGCAAGGTCGGTTGGGAGCTCCTCTCCCGGCATCGCCTACAGCAAGGTCTGTCGGGAGCTTCTCTCCCGGCGCCGCCTACAGCAAGGTCGGCTGGGAGCTTCTCTCCCGGCGCCACCTGGAGCTCGAACCAACCACCAAGAGAGAGGGATAACTCTGCAATACTGTTAATAAAAATAATGTTATTTTATAGACAAAGATTGTGACTTTTCTTATTGGGCAGTTCAGCCTACTCTGGATTGTTCAACAACGTCGTCTCAAATTTGATGTGGATGTTGTAGAAAGTGAATGGGGAGAAGGTGCAAATCTTAGTGTACTTGCATCAAAGTTATCGAGTGATGGTGCTCAAACCATAAAAGCTATTTGCATTGTTCACAATGAGACTGCAACAGGAGTGACCAACAATCTGGCAACTATGAGAAAATTGCTAGATGAGTTTAGTCATCCTGCATTGCTCCTAGTTGACGGCGTCTCATCCATATGAGCTCTTGATTTCCACATAGATGAATGGGGAGTTGATGTTGCGCTAACTGGTTCACAGAAGGCTCTATCTTTGCCCACAGGGATGGGCATTGTATGCGCAAGCCCTAAAGCTCTGAAAGCATCAAAGACAGCTACATCTGTTAGAGTTTTCTTTGATTGGAATCTCTCTTCGTTGCCGCCGCCTAGGGCAAAGCAAGCCCGGCCTTGGCTTCCTTCTCTCATCTGCCTGGAGCAGCACAGCCCGAGCCACCACCCGATCTCTCTCTCTCTCTCTCTCGGTTTTTTCCCGCTTTCTCTGCGCCGGCTGACAAGGAGGAGGAGGAATCAGGACGTTTCTCCCGTGGGTTCTGCCCGAGGCTGGATCAGCCGGGAGCTTCCATCCCAACACCGGCAAGAGCGAGATCGGCCACCAGCAGCGGCCTGGAGTTAGGGCTCGGCACGGAGCAAGGCTCAGCCTCGAAGGAAGATCGGCCTCCTCCGTCGCCGCCTGCAGAAAACTTGATCTAGAGAAGAGCTCGGCCTGTAGCAAGGCTCAACCTAAAAGGGGGATTAGCCATCGTCATCAACCAGGAGCTCCTCTCCCGACACCGCCGTTAAATCACGCGTCAATGGTAACGAAGTTTCTTCTTGGGCAGGTGAAAGCCTCAATTATCATATTTACATGGAAGATCCTCTCCACCGACGGGTTAAGGAAGGATGCTCTCTGACTGGTCGATGTTCAAATCCCCGCTATTAACTGCATTTAGCACCCGGAAGCGTGAGTACGGGTTTAAGCATGTTGTGTGAAGCCCATCCGGACGTGTGAGCCGGATTGGTGATGTTCTGGGGTTCCCGGAGAAGTCTCCGAGGAAGTTGTATATTGTCCATTTGCAGGGAATGCGCGTCGCAGTCCCCAAAAAGGGGTGGGTGCGATGTTTTTGCGTCGCTTTTAGTCGACCTATGTTTGGCTTATTGCCGCCATTTGAAATGATGGCGTACATGTATTGCAGTACCCAGCGGGGAGTAGTGGGCTTAAGCCCAAGCTTGTGCCGACCCTTGAAGGCCTATTTTTGCTTATATTGCCGGCCTGCGTGCTGAAGTATGGAATTCATATTCCTGTAATTATTTATAATATCTGTGATGCTCCATGTGTGTGTGGTTTACCCTTTCTGTCTTGGGCGAGTGGTGTGCTCGTGAACCGCTCGTCCCGTGGGAGCCCTGAGGTTTAGTTGCCGGGAAGCCCCTGATGGCCTGTTGATAGCCTTTTAGGACAGCGGAGTCGTGCTGTTTGTAGCCTAGGTGGGCAGCGTGTCGTAGAATTGCTCTGCGATATTGCGCCATTGTTAGAGCGGGTGAGGAGCATTTTGTATTGACCCAAGGAGGCACATCTGGATAGGAGAGAGTTATTCTTGAGATCCTCCTTAGATGATCCGACCGGCCAAGAGTGCCCTCCAAAGGTGTCTTAGCTCAGTCTTTGGCTTGGGAGGGGAAGAGTTTGTTAGTCTTTCGGGTATGCGGTGGAACCTCCACGCTGAGACCTTGGGTCTATCCCTCATGTTCCTAGTCTAGTGCCAAGATCGTTCGATTGAGGGTAGTAGGTGCGCGGTCACCCCTCTTTTGGGACCTCGAACTCCACAGAAGTCAATTTTGGCTTCAACATTTGCGTATTTTTGTGGAATAAAAAATTGAGCGAGCGAAGCACAGAAAATATGCACACACAACACAGAGTACATAAGATATATAGTATTTCCCCAATCTTAGGTACAACCACTCTCCACCTCGCCGATCTAGCAACACGCTAGACTCGGCTACTTCACTATTTCCTTGGATTGAAAACCAATCCTGCACCTCGGAGCAACGCCCCTACAACTCGATCCACAAAAACGGATCTACACTTGGAAGAAAAACTTCCTACAAGCTCGGAGACAAAATCTCCTACAAGAATAAAATGTTTTACAAATAAATAAATAAACTTATCTTCACAGATTCTGCAAAGACTCGGCTTCTTCTTTCTTGAAAATTGAAAAGCCCTTTTAGAAAGGTTGAGGAAGAAATCTGAGTATGCTTGTATCTGAGAGCTTAGAATCACCACGATGAAGAAAGAGATGTGAGGCGGTATAGAAGGCTTGATCTATTGATTCTTCTTTTCTGAATCATTTGGATCGAGAAGATCGGAGTCGATGAAGACGATGAGCAGCGGCGCGGTTCTTCCCGATTTAGAATGAATAAAGCCCGATTCAGAAACTTTTCTCTCTCTCTGTTATTCTTCATAAGGGTTAGTCAAATGTGATTAGACATTTTATAGGAATCAACCAACGGTTATAATCATAAATGACTTAGACACGTGGACCAATAATTAAGGAAATTATTTTGAAAACGAGTCCCGTGACTTAATGAAATTTCAGAGAAAAAGAACTTTAGTTCTTGAGTGAAGATAAGACTACTCAAGAATAATGTTTGTTTCTCGAGAAATGGCTGTAAGCTTCTCGAGTATAAGACTTAGAGAAAATCTTGAAAAATAATTCTGGCTACTCGAGTAAAAGAACTTGACTTCTCGAGAAGTAGATGGACTTCTCGAGTACAGGTACTTCACTACTCGAGTAAAAGATATCTTCTCGAGTATTTAACTTCTATCACTCGAGACAAAGTACTGAACTACTCGAGTAAAGGCTTATAGCTACTCGAGTACTATACTTAGAGAAAATCCTGAGCTAGAAATCTCTGTTAACTCGAGATAAGGAGAGATCTACTCATGTAATAGAATTAGCTTCTCGAGAACTAAGTTCAGTCTTCTCGAGAACTATTCTGAAAGTCAATCTAGTGTCAACTACCTTCACTTATGGGAGGGGATAGGTGATTTGCAGTCTTTTTGCGGAATATACAATTGACCTGCACAATAAAACAAAACAAACACAGCACAGAGATACACAGGCAGTTATAGTGGTTCCCCGATTTGGGTACGTCCACTTTCCCCCTTCGACCTATCTCCCAACACGGGACGACTCGACCACTTCACCAACCGGATTGAAATCCAATCCTCACACTATGGAAGTAACCCTTCCACCCGAAGGAGTCACTACTCCTCCACCACGGGTTGCACCCAACCCTTACAATGAGGAAACAAAGTTCCTTTATAACAAAAGCAAAAATAGAATGTACAAAAATACAAACTATGTTTGGAGCGCTTGGTGTCCCTCTTCGTTCGATGAAGCGTTCTTGAAGAAGACGAAGAGTCCACGACCTAAGCAATCTCTTGGAGAGGATCTATCCGAGATCTGCGGCAGCAAGGATTGCGGCGGTGATGCTTTGTAGATCCAAACTTCGTAACAAAGCTAGCAAGGTCTACCAACGATCTTTCTTGGATCGATCGTCTCAATCGATTCGGAAGGGGAAAGTATTCCCGTTCAACAAACCAAGAGACAAGGGATCTCAAGAAGAAACGTGAGACGCGTTGCTTGGCTAAGTTTCTATCGCCGAGAGATCAAGACGAATCCGATCAGCGGCGGCGACGAACTATCGAGCGGCGACGGCGGCGGAAAGAAATCCGCGATCTGCTAGGTTACATCTGCGACGGCCGACCTTTTTCATTTTCTTCGTCCTGATTAAGGTCAAAATAGGAGAGTATATATACTGTAGAATACTCCTTTATAACCGTTGTGGGCCCCACCAGAAGAAACCCTAATTTCGGTTCAAACAGCGCCTGAACACTTGGTCCGGTCCAGCGAGCCAACGGAATTCGCCTAAGGCAAATTCGGCGGGAATCATTGGTGATTCTCGACGAATCGGCGAGAATCACTTATGATTCCCATCGAATTCTACTTAGAAGAATTCCTGCTGAAAACCTTGCCATCCGGAGTGAATCGGCGAGGATCACAACTATTCTCGACGAATCGGCGAGAATGCAGAGTCATTCTCGACGATTCAGACTTGGCAGAATCTTGAAGGCGTTGAGTCAGCCGGGTGATTCTCGCCGATTATGACTTAGCAGAATTCATGAAGGCGTTGAATGCGTTGAGTCAGCTGGATGCAGTCGGCGGGAATAGACGAGTGATTCTCGACGATTCGGCGAGAATCACTAGTGATTCTCGTCGAATCGGCGAGAATCACTTAGTGATTCTCGTCGATTCTAACTTAGATGATTTTTCGTCTTTCTTCCCGTGAGTTGCTTTGACACATCCTTGCTCCTTGTCTGCTCTTAATTTATCTCAGCCCTGTACTTGAAAATAAGTACACTCCAATAGAGAGAGTACACGTAAGCCAACACACTGATCTACTCAACGAGGGATTACGTTGCGCAGACCCGTGTATATTGACCCACTGCACCCTGACATTGGTGTGTACTTAGCGTGGAATAACTGTAAGCACATCATGAAAATATATCATCAAATACATTGTGAATTCATCTTAGCTTGACAGGAGGCTTCCTCAAATCCAGGTAATTATGGATACAATACCCAACATTTTCCCCTTATTTGAAGAAGCCAAAATCCTACTAGCTAAGATGAATACCACCAACCAAAGAATAAACACAACAAACTAAGAGGGACAAGACACAAAGAAATAAAGGCAAATAGAACAATACTTGAGTCAATCATGACATCATATATATATATATATATATATATATCCACAAGAATTGTTCATATAACAACATGAAGATAAAAACATGCATTGAGGAAATGACAAGCCATAATCCTAAGCCTATTTCTCCTTAGCTAAATAATCCTTTAGTTGTTGAGCCAAGAATTCCTTGCTTTGTCTCTCAAAATACTCCTTGGGCTTTGGATAATATCTGGGGGGAGGAGCTTTAGGTTCCACGGTGTTGGACCTGAAAAAGATATTCTGTTTGGCTTCATATTCTTTATGCAGCTCCCACTCATACTGATTGTATACATCATTTCGATTGATTTCTCCCCTCTGCTGTAGCATAAAAGTATCCAAAAAAATGCTCCTTGAAACAAGACTCCATCTTTCATTTCTCACTTCATCCTCATTCAATCTTACTTTCTTTTCGGTTGGAGTTTCTTTGGACGTCCCTTCTTGGAGTTTCCTTTTTCCTCTTGCTATAGCTTCCTAGTCAAATATGGCAAGGAGAGTAGCTTTGTCAGCAGCCCTGGCAGCCTTCTTGGCATCAGCTTCGCTAAGCGGAACCTCCTCAACACTTGCAATCTCATCAGCAGCAGTGGTAACCTTATCTGGAGAAGGAACCAGAATTGGAATTTGAATACCTGATGCATGCTGAACGAGTCAGTGACAGCTATCAAAAACATACTTATTTGAATGTTCGAAGTTGTCGATGATAATTTGTTGTAGCCCTACCATCTTAGCTTTATATTCTTCCTCCCCCCTTTTGGCTTCGAGGGCAATTGAGTTTGCATAAGTGTGCAGTGACTAATCGATGTGCTTCACAGTCGTTGTAAACTCAGTCAGCAGAGTTTTTTGATTTGTATTTAGAATCACCATGTTGGCATCGAATTTCTGGATGTTGTCGGCTACAACATGACCATTCTTATTTACTACTACCAGATTGTCCATGTTCTTCTTGAGTCCTTGCATGAGAAGAGTGACAGCCGTGCCGGCCTCTGTATACTTATCCTCAAATTTCTTTTCCATTAAATCCAGCTTGTGATTAATTTCTACGACATTCTTCAGCATTAGATCCTAAGATTTCTTAATCCTTTTGATCAATTTGTTTTGTGCTTGCTCAAAAGAAACTTTGATTTCATCCACTATACCTTGTATGATGTTCACGGTGTGATTTGCTAGATTTGGTTGTAGTGGATGACCCTAAGGCATGGCTTGATTTTCTTCTTCAGCAGATTCACTAGACGAGCTTGACACTTGCACCGTTTCCAATGGGGGGATAGTGGCAGCCTCTATAGATTTCTCAGGAATTCTTATCAGCCTCTACTGAGAGGACTCCCCCTCCATTGTTGCACCAGATTTCTCAGG
The DNA here is from genome assembly GCA_039513925.1 of Platanthera zijinensis. NCBI lineage: Eukaryota > Viridiplantae > Streptophyta > Magnoliopsida > Asparagales > Orchidaceae > Platanthera > Platanthera zijinensis. The sequence continues at coordinate 86,426,518 of CM077090.1, read as the reverse complement.
AGCTATCACTGGAGCTCGTTCCTTAGATGGAACTTCAACCTCACCCTGTGGTTCCACCATCTCCACCGTCTCCCTCAAGTTTGTTTCATCTTCAACCACATCATCCACCTCTTTAGCACCCTCATCTTCCATATCATCACTGTCAACAACATCATTATCCAAGGCCTCCTCATCTTCCTCCTCATCCAGGGTATCAACTGCATCTTTGGCTATCTGAGAGATGTCAAAGACAACATCAGCAGGAACAGAGACTGAATTATCTATCTTGTGAGTTCCAGTAGTAAGGGGTAGAGACTCCCCCTCGGTTCTTGCAGGTAGCAGATCAGGAACTTCACTGGGTTCAGCCACGGGATCTTCTAGAGTTCTATTGTCCTCATACCCATGGGACTCAGCCAGGGATTCATCATGTTCTTCAGCAACGGCTGTTTGACCAATTCTTCTTTCCCATCTATCAAAAACACTTGAATCCATTTTCTTCAGGTAGTGTAGAGGAACTCCCTTACTCATATCGAACCTGTCTCCATCCAGCTGGTTGAGAAACAGGCTGATGATTCTTCCAAGACTTGGGGTGCGCAGAGTATCTTTTATTTTCTCAAACAACATAGCTCCCCAGTTGTATCTCTTTCGACAGACTATAGCCACTAAGATCTTGAACATATCTCCCGAGATATGATCGTGGGAGCCTGGTTTGCAGATCAGGACTTTCCCAATGATATCCGATAGTAGCTTCCCTTCCTCATTCATTTCCTTTCTCTTGATTGATTTGGTTCCTCGAGCTAGTCCACAGAAGAGGAGAGTCCTGGCTCGATCCTCTTCCTCAAGATAGTCCTTATCTTCAGAATTGGAGAGCTGCAAATATTGTGTCTGTTTTCCTGCAGACACTTTAATCCGTACTCCAGCAATCTTACACTTGATCACTATATCTTCACGCCGTAGTTTTGCCATTGCAAAGAACTCCAGCACCTCCTTATCCAGAATTTTGCAAGGATGCTCCAGGATGAATGTAAGTCCGGCCTCTTCAAGCATGAGGATAATATTCCTGAACTCATCGGAGGCATGAGAGAAGCCTGTTCGAACCATTTCACTTCCAGTGAGGAGTCCTGCAGTGGTTCTAGGAGCCATTGCAAACCTAAACAGGACATCTAACCCTATCAGTACTTCTAGAATATGAGATACACTTAGACATGAACCTTCAAGAATGAGGGAAACTTACCCTAGCACCGAGCGGTTTGAAGGGACGATGGCGACTGGAAGGATCGCCGACCGGTGATGGAAACCTGACGGGAAGGTGCAGGATTCACGGAACCGACAGGAGCACGGGATGGTCCTTGCGATTTGAACGTGTTGTCGACGGGAGCCCGGAGGAGAGACGGTGAGCATCAGGCGAAGCAGCTTCTGCACGACCACGAGATTATGCGAGGAGACTGGGAAGTCGACATGATGCTCTAGGGGATTCGTCGGGAGTTCAGTGATATTCGGGAAGATGATGAGTCAAACCAATTTATGCTATTTATATCTTACGAACCAATTTATGCTATTTATATCTTCCGAACCGGGGGAAGTCGATGGGATTCGACGGGGTTTACTAATTATTTCTTTCGTACGATCGAGGAGAGTGCGACGAGATTTTCTATACACATTAACCGTGACATATTAATTTCAACCCTTGGCCTTCATTATATTTCTTAATCACGAAACCTCGATCAAGTTGAACAATATATGAGCCCTATACGTAATTCCAGAGTTATTCTGTAACATCCCAATGTTACTTCTAGACCCCTTAACTTAGATTGGGTTAGGCATGGGGTGGGTGTTAGGGTAATGAGCTAGGTTTGACCCTGGATAGTGGGTTGTAGCCATGTGGGGCCCACTATGGGGCCAAAGTCAAACTAGGTCAAACTAGCCTAAACAGGAACCCTAGCCACACCATGACCCCCTCATGATACCCTAACCCTAAATACAATCTAAGTAGACCCCAAGGTAGGTCAGGGGGGGTCAACCAGTTGACCATGATGGGTCAAGTCAACACCTTTGACCTAAATAGTGAAAATGGTGTCCTAGCCCAATTCACTGGGTTGGGTCCACCCAAATCAACCCAAATTCATCATATGGGCCTAAAGTGACCCTATAAACCCTAGGGGAGAGAAAAATAGGGCCTCTCAATAGTAAATTTGGAAAGTTACCTAGGAGAGAGAAAAGAAGAGAATAGGAGAGAGAAAGTGCCTAGGAATTATTTTGGGCCACTTGGGCTCATCCCACCAACCCATGATGGGTTGGCTGACCATGCATGGGTATTAGGAGGTGTGGGACCCCCACCATGCAGCCTTGGGCCAAGCCCAAACCCAACCCAAGCCCAATATGACCTAACCCATTCATGGAAGTCAACTCCCCCTCTTCACTCACCCAACTCGGCCCTAGACTTGGCAACCCGACCCACTAAGGTCTAGACAACCTTCATGGCCAGTGGGACCCACTCACCAGCCACCTAGCCGGCCAAGACACCCAACCCGACCCCTACCTTGGTGAATCCGCCCCCTACCTTGGTGAAGTCGCCCACTCCCATAACTCAGCCCCAAACCCTTCCCCCTCTCTCATTCCATCCAGTCCTACCCCTGAGACAGAGAGAGAGAGCCGGAGACCACAGCTGCCATGGCCAACAGAGGGGGAAATCGCCGGAGCTTGCATGCCATGGGAAATCGCCGCCACCCTCAGCCACAACCGCCGCCGTTGGTCCGTATCCCCTCCCCTCTTACTGTGCTAGTATCCTAGATCATCTAGGTTAGAGGTCGAGCTCAAACGAGCTCGACATAGGAATCAAAAAGCTTGGAAAAAGCTTTAAAAATGGCGGCCTGGAGGTTTTTCGGGTTGGTTGCGCCGCCGCCATCCGCCGCTCTCCGCCGACCAGTCGCCGGCCAGATCAAGCTCCGGCCACCGTGAGGCCGGGGAAGCAATTGGCCGGAGGCCCCGCCGTCGGCGATGGCCGGAATCCACCCCGCAAGGGTGGCCTGCACGGTTGGCCTTGCATGCATTGCATGGGGAAGACGTACAGCAGCCGTTGGATCAAGCTTCAAGATCTGTGCTGGCTGATATAAATGTCTTAATATTAAATACATATATGAATAGTAGGATTAAATGTCACAATATATCAGACACCTTGCATGTTGTTTATGAGATACTTAGAGGCCCCACCATAGGATGAACCCTGAATGAAAAGGTTAGGTAGATGGGTTAACTTTGCAATGCCACAGAAATCATGACTTTTGGACCAGTAGGCTGCCCTGTAGGGCTGTTTTGCTAGGACTGCCCCTAAACTAGGGCAGAAACCAAATTTGATGCCCAAGTCAAACAAAGCATCACCATGACCTGAAATTTTGGTCATGGGTGTATTTAGGGCATGCCTATGCCCTGCCAAAAATTTGGAATTTTTGGAAGATCTTTTTCTATAGTTTTTATCAAAATATCAAATATTAAATTAAGGGCATAATTGTAATTTTAGGCACCCAAATGACCCCAAATTTTGGTGGTATGTCCTTGGGGACATTATTGGTGTCTGGTAGAAATTTCAAGGCAATTGGACCCCTGCATGAAGGGTTATTCCATGTGTTTGTGTAGGCTACTTTAGGCCTTGGTGTGCAATTAGCAATAATTTGTATTTTGTGTATTTAACCTAACTGAGGCACCCAAAAATCATGCAATAAATTCCAGTGATACTTTAGGGCATGTTTCACCCCTAGAATTATTTTTGGGATTTTTGGAATTAAAAATACCACTTAATGGAATTTTCAAATTATAGGTCCTTTTGTAAAATAAATGGGAAAAATAGGTTTTGACTATAGAAAACTTTCAGATTCAGCCAAGTCAAAGTATGGTGTTTTAATTGACTTAAGAAAATTTCTTATCTCTGTTTGGCAACTGTTAGAGCAAAAATTTATGGAAATGACCATTTTACCCTTTTTGTAAATGTTTATGAATTGGTATAATTACTTGTTGGAAAATTGTGAAAATAATCCTAGAATTGTATAATTGTTATATTAGTCTTGTAGATTTATATCAGAATTTTTGGGTACAAGGTTAATTATTAATTAGCATAATGGCATTTTTGGTAAATAATTAGGAATGGATTTTGATAGACCATTACCCTGTAGAAATTAATAAAACTCTGCCATTAGTCATAAAATAGTAATATAAATGCTCAGTAATTTTCCTGGAATTTTGGTGTATGTATTTCTTGTACTCCATTTGGAAAGTGATAAATAGGTAGAATTTGTATTAATCATGGGAAAAATAGAAATATAAAAAGAGAAATTATGAAATGTTGTAGACAGTAATATTTTATTCATATGCAACTCAGAAAAATTCCCTTAGGTCAGAAGATTTTAATTGATAATACTTCTTGTGTAAAATGACCTAGGGAATAATTTAAAAGATTTATTTAAAAGCTATAATGACCTAGGAAAATTATGAAAATCAACACACTCATTTTATTAGTCCATACCACCCTAGGATAAATATTTGGGGTCAGTTGGATCAAGGATTTAGAAGTTCGATTTCAGGGTGGTGTTAGGTCATGGGGTGCGCATAGTAAAAGTAGGCTGGACTATAGGCCGCCAGGGGATGAATCAACAACTGAGTTAGAGTCTAAGTTCGGAAGTATAACCCTGGGTGGCAGATGCATTATAGAGACGAGAGTAAAAGTGCAACATTAGTCATGCCTAGGTAGGGTTGACGGAAGACCGTCACTCCTTAATCTATACCTTAAATCACTAGGTCACTCTATGTAACAGGAGAGAGAAAAGAGGTCCGGGGTAAGAAACAACTAAAGTAAATATCCTTGAGAAAGGGAGCTTTGGGATTCAGCCCATCGCAGCTCCTAGTGCCCCTGAGAGCCCTTCACCGGGAATACCTTGGGCAGTCCTGGGATTAACCTTAAGACTCTAAGTATGATAATCTGTAGATAAGAGTAGCCTAATAGGTTAAGTGAACTGGACATGTGCTCACTCATGCCGGGTTGGAGGGACTTGGAGTCTTTTGACTACTTGCTCACCCGTGCAAAGTTGGAGGAAAGAAATTGACTTATATACACTCACCCGGCCAGGGTTGGAGGGTTTGTAGCATATACTCACCCGTGGCGGGTTGGAGAGATTTGAGACAGGATAGTCCTTGGAGCTGGAGGCTCAATATATAATACTTGCATGTGCATATACTAGTGGCGGGCCATGCGGTACTGGCTGGTCGTCACACCGACGGCAGTACAGTGGACCAGGCGGGTGCGAGGGTTAGAAGGACCAGTAGGATGTTTATACTGGAGTCTGGAGGACTTTTCCTAATAACGCGCACCCGACCCAACAAGACTGACAGGTAGTCAGCAAAGTGGTACGCAGAGACTCTAGAGTGCACTTGTAGGTGTACAGAGGCGTACAAGAGAGGTCTAGGCCTGGTAGTGTGTATACCCGCCTAGAAGGCGGAGACGCCCGCTCCGCTGCTGCCGTAGCCACAACGGTGGTACCTGAGAGTGATGCTAGCTCTCGAAAAGTGGGAACTAAAGGTCTGTGATCACGGAGTCGTGTGTGTGTGTTGCACTGCATGTTCATATCATACCCACCATATAGATGCATAACATTAACCTTCATAACAACTTAAGTCACCTAATGTATAAGTGGTATGGGACACTTATACATTAGGACCTGCTATACGATCCCTTAGCCTATAAGCCTGAGTGGGCATGTTTATAGGTTAAGGTTATTTTCCTTTATATATATGCTTGTGACTCTGACACCCCATTGTATAAATGGTATGGGACATTCTATACAATGGGAGCCTGCAAAAGATCCCTTGCTTATGCGTACCTGCATAAGTGGAGGTTACATTTCATTATATTTTGATTATATATATACCCTGTTAGTTTCCTGTCACCTGCTCGCCTTTGCCACCCCTTGTTGTCCTCCGCTTCGTCCTCCCGCACGGTGCCTAGGAGTTGCAGGAGGAGGTGCTGAGGATACGACTTAGTCTTTTTGACTAATGGTCGGTGACCTTACTATTTTAGGAGCTCGAGGAGGTGGACCAGCACGTCGAGGAGGCAGGACTTGAGGGGCAGATACCAGCTACTACTACTGGGGCACGTCTACAGGTGATGAGAGATTTATGGTTTTTCCGCTGCTGTGTATGAGAGTGAGAGAGAGATATGATGTACTGGGCATAAGCCCTTCTTTCATTCATTTTCTGTACTCATTATGGACTGTCTTATGTTTCATTTGATATATATATACTGTGGCTGTGGACTTGTTTCTGCTTTTACTCTGATTTATTATGCAATTATTCTCATATTGGCCGAGCAGGTTATGATCGTACTAGCCGGCAGAATCGGCGTCTTGCGGTGACGACTAACTCGTGCGTTAGTGTCACCGTAAGGCGGCGGTTCTGGGCATAAGATCCGGGTTGCCTCGGATTGGAGGAACAGGATCTTACAAACTGGTATCACTTGAAACCACGATCATATGAGAATACAGTCCACCACACTGGAACACCCCGCTCCAGCATTAGTTTGCGGACAAACTATGCAGCGGAAGCAGTGGTGTGCCCATGCGTAAAAAGCCACATAATCAGTCCATCAAACAATGAGTTAGGCCAATTTTGACGTTAAGCTTTTCCTTTATGCAGCCTCCGCAGGATACGGTTCCTCCCCCTCCGGCTGCCATTCCGTTCATGCATACGGAGATGGGGCAAACCCTGACGGCTATCCTGGATGCCTTCAGAGCGCAGCAAGCCCCGGTTCAGCTGCCCAACCCAGGATCGAACTGGTTGAGTGCATTTAAAGGTCTGTCTCCGCCACTGTATCGTGGGACAGAAGATGCCGTGAAGACAGAGGAGTGGTTGGAGACCATTCAGGAGTTACTGGCTGGAATTAGCTGCCCAGTCAGCCAGGCGGTGCCACTTGCCACTTCCACACTAGAAGCCCATGCAAAGAGATGGTGGAAGTCTATTCGGGACTCAGTTTATGGGGATAGGGAACTAACAGACATATCCTGGGAGGAATTCAGCGACTCATTCCTGGATCATTATGTTTCTGTCACAGACCGGGATACTTTGGAGGCGAGATTTCTGAACCTCCAGCAGGGGAGCCGATCAGTGATCGAATATCAGAGAGAGTTCTCCCACCTGGCTAGGTTTGCAGGCTTTCATGAATGGGATGATCGAAAGTATGCTAAAAGATTTTATCATGGCCTCCGGGATTCGTTGAGGCAGCCACTGTTGTTTATATCTCATGGTACCACTGCTCAAATCATAGAAATGGCGAAAAAGCTGGAGGCTGACCAGCTAATGGTACAGGGCAGAGGTAAAAGGCCGCTCGAAGGACCGTCTTCCGATGGTAGCAGGACACCCCAAAGGGGGAAGGTCATTGGATATAGGAGGGGTGGGGGACGTCGTCGTCCCAACTACAGGCAGGAGCAGGGGCCTCCTCCACCATTGGCTCCCCCACCTATGCAGATTCCCGGACCGATGAGACAGGATGATCGAGGTCAGAGGCAGATCACCTGCTTTGGTTGCGGCCAACCTGGGCACATCAGGACGCAGTGCCCGCTTCAGGTCCACCCTCTTCCTCCTCCTCCACCTCCAATGGCCCCTCCAGTTCACCAAGGCCGAGGACGAGGACGAGGACGAGGACGAGGTCGAGGCCGAGGATATCACGGCCGAGGCCGAGACCGGGAGCAGGTATACGCGCTGGATCTCACGGAGCAGAGGGACCCAGAGGAGGTGATTACAGGTACTTAAAATTTTATTTTTTTTGGATTTATAAATTTTAAATTTTAAGAGTACCTTAGACATTAAAAGTAATACTATTCTTTGAACTCAAACCAACCCAGGCATAGTGATGATTAGCGGCAAGCCCGCTCACACCCTCTTCGACACGGGTGCGTCTCACTCCTTCGTGTCGGGCTCGTTTATTGAAGGATTAGAAGGAGTGGAGAAGTTTTCCGGTTTGGAAAAGAGAGTGCGACTCCCTGATGGTACGGAACTTCGAACCACAGACTGCTGCAATATGGATGTCGAGGTAGGAGGCAAAGCGTTTGAAGCTCCGGCAACAGTTCTGAGCCTACCGGATTATGATCTGATCCTAGGCATGAATTGGCTTCATTGGAACTACGCGCAGATAGATTGCCCCTCGAAGAGGATCACACTCAGACACGGAGACTCCTACGTCATCATTGAAGGTATCCGTTCCATCCCCCGACTCTCTTTATCTTCAGTACAGGCCGTTAAGGCCTATGAACAGGGAGAAGAGGTATACCTCATTTGTTTCGAGATGGCTGTGGTAGAGAGTTCCATAGCTGATATTCCAGTGGCACGAGATTACGCTGATGTCTTTCCGGAGAAGTTACCTGGGCTACCACCATCACGGGACTTGGACTTCAGGATCCAGTTGGTGCCAGGGGCAAGACCAGTGTCCCGAGCACCCTACAGAATGGCCCCTAGGGAATTGGCAGAGTTCAGGACTCAGCTACAGGAACTTGTGGAGTCAGGATTTGTGCGGCCAAGTTCATCGCCGTGGGGAGCACCGGTTCTATTTGTGAAGAAGAAGGATGGATCCCTCCGACTGTGTATAGATTACAGGGAATTGAATAGGTTGACGGTTCGGAACACCTACCCATTGCCCCGGATAGACGAATTATTTGATCAACTTCAGGGAGCCTTCTGGTTCTCTAAGCTCGATTTACGATCCGGCTATTACCAGTTACGCATCCGGGAGGAAGACATACCGAAGACTGCATTCAGCTCACGTTATGGCCTATATGAATTCACGGTGATGCCATTTGGGCTCACGAATGCCCCCTCGGCATTCATGACGCTCATGAACAGGGTATTCGAGCCTTATCTGGACCGGTTTGTTATAGTCTTTATTGACGACATTCTGATTTATTCGCGATCTCGAGAGGAGCACGCAGAGCATTTAGCACTGATATTGCAGAAGTTAAGAGAATTTCAGATGTATGCGAAGTTCTCAAAATGTCAATTCTGGCTTCAGGAAGTGGCCTTCCTAGGACACACAATCAGCGGAGCTGGATTAGCTGTGGATCCTGCTAAGATAGAGGCAGTACGGGATTGGCCACGGCCAAAGACAGCGTCGGATATACGTAGCTTCTTGGGCCTGGCAGGTTATTATCGTAAGTTCGTGGAGGGGTTTTCAAGGATAGCCCTCCCCCTCACGTCCTTGACGAAAAAGGATGCCGCATTTGACTGGACAGAGCGGTGCGAGTCAGCATTTCAAGAGCTCAAGGATCGGCTCACTTCGTCCCCCATCCTTGCACTTCCCTCGGGGAGTGAAGGATTTTAGATATATACAGATGCATCCTATCAGGGGATGGGTGCAGTCTTAATGCAGCACGGACATGTTATCGCTTATGCTTCGCGACAGCTGAAGAAGCATGAACATAACTATCCTGTACATGATCTCGAGCTCGGGGCCGTAGTTTTTGCCCTCAAGACATGGAGACATTACCTCTACGGGATTCATTGTGATATATACTCCGATCATAAGAATCTCAAATACATCGACACGCAGAAGGTTCTGAACCTGCGACAGAGGAGGTGGCTTGAGTTCCTCTGCGATTACGACTATAAGATGCACTATCACCCGGGAAAGGCGAATACAGTAGCAGATGCTTTGAGCAGGAGAGCCGGCACTTCTGGACCGGAGTCCCGGGTGATGTCTATGGAGCTTCTACGCATGATGGAGGATATGCAGATTACCATGGTTTCGGAAGCCGAGCCAGTGCTCTATCGAGAGTACCTGAACTCTTTGGTCAGCAATGATGATATACAGAAACGCATTCTTACACATCAGAGATTGGATACTGATCTAGAGCCTATCTTTGACGCTCTAAAAGGAGGCAAGCATGGGGATTATACGCTGGAGGACGACCTTCTTCGATTCCGTGGCCGAGTGTACATTCCAGCAGGAGGCGAGATCCGGGATGACATCCTCAGAGAGGCACACTACCCCAGATATTCAGTGCATCCCGGCATCACCAAGATGTGGGCTGATTTACGACGGACCATGTACTGGCCGGGAATGAAGAGGGAGATCATACATCTGGTGACACACTGCGAGACTTGCCAGCGAGTGAAGGCCGAATGCAAGAGCCCAGGCGGTATATTACAGCCACTGCCAGTCCCAGAGTGGAAGTTCGAGGATATCTCTATGGATTTTGTTCACGGACTCCCCCGCTCTCATTCTGGGCACGACTCCATCTGGGTCATTGTGGACAGGTTGACCAAGGTAGCACGGTTTATCCCGGTCAGAAAAGATGCCCCGGTTGCTGTACTGGTGAGGTTGTTTGTAGAGCAGTTCGTCCGGTATCACGGAGTACCCAGGTCTATTGTTTCAGATAGGGACGGTCGCTTCACCTCCAGGGAATGGAGGGCAGTGCACGCTTACTTGGGATCCAGACTTTCCTTTAGCACTGCCTTCCACCCGCAGACCGACGGTCAGACGGAGCGGACGATACGCACTATGGAGGACCTGCTCAGGTTATGTATTTTGGATACAGGGAAACCTTGGGAGAGGCTACTGCCGTTGATCGAATTCTCATACAACAACAGCCACCAGGCCAGCATCGGGATGGCTCCTTACGAGGCGCTTTATGGGAGAAAATGCCGGACTCCGCTATCCTGGGTGCAAGATGTGGATACTCGAGCCCTTGGGTCAGACTTTGTAGAGGATACGGAGGCTCAGATTCATTTGATCAGGGATCGGCTTCTGGAGGCTCAGAGCAGACAAGCGAAATATTATGATGCTCGACACCGGAAAGTGGAGTTCCAAGTTGGGGACAGGGTTTTCCTGAAAATCCGGCCGGTACACGGTATTTCTCGGATTCGGAGACATAAGAAGCTCAGCCCCCGGTACATGGGACCATACCTGATTCTGGAGCGTGTGGGCCCCTTGGCTTATCGGCTGCAGCTACCTCCGGAGCTGAGCAGCCTACACGATGTGTTCCATGTCTCTTCTTTGCGAAGAGCTCTCCTCCGCCCTGAGCAGCATGTCCCTACTGCAGCTGGACCGGTAGAGCCTGACCGTTCGGTTAGATTGGAGCCGATCCGGATCGACGACTCAGCGGTCCGAACGTTGAGGAAAAAGAAGGTTCCACTCGTAAAGGTGCTGTGGTCCAACCATGGACGGGAGGAGCACACCTGGGAACCTAGGGATCTGATGCTGGAGCGTCATCCAGAACTATTTACATCAGGTACTTTTATGTTATTTTCTACAAAATTTCCTTAACAATTTCTGCAACTGGAACCCGTAGACCCAAACTTAAATTTCGGGGACGAAATTATTTCTTTTGTTTATAGGATTTGTAACATCCCAATGTTACTTCTAGACCCCTTAACTTAGATTGGGTTAGGCATGGGGTGGGTGTTAGGGTAATGAGCTAGGTTTGACCCTGGATAGTGGGTTGTAGCCATGTGGGGCCCACTATGGGGCCAAAGTCAAACTAGGTCAAACTAGCCTAAACAGGAACCCTAGCCACACCATGACCCCCTCATGATACCCTAACCCTAAATACAATCTAAGTAGACCCCAAGGTAGGTCAGGGGGGTCAACCAGTTGACCATGATGGGTCAAGTCAACACCTTTGACCTAAATAGTGAAAATGGTGTCCTAGCCCAATTCACTGGGTTGGGTCCACCCAAATCAACCCAAATTCATCATGTGGGCCTAAAGTGACCCTATAAACCCTAGGGGAGAGAAAAATAGGGCCTCTCAATAGTAAATTTGGAAAGTTACCTAGGAGAGAGAAAAGAAGAGAATAGGAGAGAGAAAGTGCCTAGGAATTATTTTGGGCCACTTGGGCTCATCCCACCAACCCATGATGGGTTGGCTGACCATGCATGGGTATTAGGAGGTGTGGGACCCCCACCATGCAGCCTTGGGCCAAGCCCAAACCCAACCCAAGCCCAATATGACCTAACCCATTCATGGAAGTCAACTCCCCCTCTTCACTCACCCAACTCGGCCCTAGACTTGGCAACCCGACCCACTAAGGTCTAGACAACCTTCATGGCCAGTGGGACCCACTCACCAGCCACCTAGCCGGCCAAGACACCCAACCCGACCCCTACCTTGGTGAATCCGCCCCCTACCTTGGTGAAGTCGCCCACTCCCATAACTCAGCCCCAAACCCTTCCCCCTCTCTCATTCCATCCAGTCCTACCCCTGAGACAGAGAGAGAGAGCCGGAGACCACAGCTGCCATGGCCAACAAAGGGGGAAATCGCCGGAGCTTGCATGCCATGGGAAATCGCCGCCACCCTCAGCCACAACCGCCGCCGTTGGTCCGTATCCCCTCCCCTCTTACTGTGCTAGTATCCTAGATCATCTAGGTTAGAGGTCGAGCTCAAACGAGCTCGACATAGGAATCAAAAAGCTTGGAAAAAGCTTTAAAAATGGCGGCCTGGAGGTTTTTCGGGTTGGTTGCGCCGCCGCCATCCGCCGCTCTCCGCCGACCAGTCGCCGGCCAGATCAAGCTCCGGCCACCGTGAGGCCGGGGAAGCAATTGGCCGGAGGCCCCGCCGTCGGCGATGGCCGGAATCCACCCCGCAAGGGTGGCCTGCACGGTTGGCCTTGCATGCATTGCATGGGGAAGACGTACAGCAGCCGTTGGATCAAGCTTCAAGATCTGTGCTGGCTGATATAAATGTCTTAATATTAAATACATATATGAATAGTAGGATTAAATGTCACAATATATCAGACACCTTGCATGTTGTTTATGAGATACTTAGAGGCCCCACCATAGGATGAACCCTGAATGAAAAAGTTAGGTAGATGGGTTAACTTTGCAATGCCACAGAAATCATGACTTTTGGACCAGTAGGCTGCCCTGTAGGGCTGTTTTGCTAGGACTGCCCCTAAACTAGGGCAGAAACCAAATTTGATGCCCAAGTCAAACCAAGCATCACCATGACCTGAAATTTTGGTCATGGGTGTATTTAGGGCATGCCTATGCCCTGCCAAAAATTTGGAATTTTTGGAAGATCTTTTTCTATAGTTTTTATCAAAATATCAAATATTAAATTAAGGGCATAATTGTAATTTTAGGCACCCAAATGACCCCAAATTTTGGTGGTATGTCCTTGGGGACATTATTGGTGTCTGGTAGAAATTTCAATGCAATTGGACCCCTGCATGAAGGGTTATTCCATGTGTTTGTGTAGGCTACTTTAGGCCTTGGTGTGCAATTAGCAATAATTTGTATTTTGTGTATTTAACCTAACTGAGGCACCCAAAAATCATGCAATAAATTCCAGTGATACTTTAGGGCATGTTTCACCCCTAGAATTATTTTTGGGATTTTTGGAATTAAAAATACCACTTAATGGAATTTTCAAATTATAGGTCCTTTTGTAAAATAAATGGGAAAAATAGGTTTTGACTATAGAAAACTTTCAGATTCAGCCAAGTCAAAGTATGGTGTTTTAATTGACTTAAGAAAATTTCTTATCTCTGTTTGGCAACTGTTAGAGCAAAAATTTATGGAAATGACCATTTTACCCTTTTTGTAAATGTTTATGAATTGGTATAATTACTTGTTGGAAAATTGTGAAAATAATCCTAGAATTGTATAATTGTTATATTAGTCTTGTAGATTTATATCAGAATTTTTGGGTACAAGGTTAATTATTAATTAGCATAATGGCATTTTTGGTAAATAATTAGGAATGGATTTTGATAGACCATTACCCTGTAGAAATTAATAAAACTCTGCCATTAGTCATAAAATAGTAATATAAATGCTCAGTAATTTTCCTGGAATTTTGGTGTATGTATTTCTTGTACTCCATTTGGAAAGTGATAAATAGGTAGAATTTGTATTAATCATGGGAAAAATAGAAATATAAAAAGAGAAATTATGAAATGTTGTAGACAGTAATATTTTATTCATATGCAACTCAGAAAAATTCCCTTAGGTCAGAAGATTTTAATTGATAATACTTCTTGTGTAAAATGACCTAGGGAATAATTTAAAAGATTTATTTAAAAGCTATAATGACCTAGGAAAATTATGAAAATCAACACACTCATTTTATTAGTCCATACCACCCTAGGATAAATATTTGGGGTCAGTTGGATCAAGGATTTAGAAGTTCGATTTCAGGGTGGTGTTAGGTCATGGGGTGCGCATAGTAAAAGTAGGCTGGACTATAGGCCGCCAGGGGATGAATCAACAACTGAGTTAGAGTCTAAGTTCGGAAGTATAACCCTGGGTGGCAGATGCATTATAGAGATGAGAGTAAAAGTGCAACATTAGTCATGCCTAGGTAGGGTTGACGGAAGACCGTCACTCCTTAATCTATACCTTAAATCACTAGGTCACTCTATGTAACAGGAGAGAGAAAAGAGGTCCGGGGTAAGAAACAACTAAAGTAAATATCCTTGAGAAAGGGAGCTTTGGGATTCAGCCCATCGCAGCTCCTAGTGCCCCTGAGAGCCCTTCACCGGGAATACCTTGGGCAGTCCTGGGATTAACCTTAAGACTCTAAGTATGATAATCTGTAGATAAGAGTAGCCTAATAGGTTAAGTGAACTGGACATGTGCTCACTCATGCCGGGTTGGAGGGACTTGGAGTCTTTTGACTACTTGCTCACCCGTGCAAAGTTGGAGGAAAGAAATTGACTTATATACACTCACCCGGCCAGGGTTGGAGGGTTTGTAGCATATACTCACCCGTGGCGGGTTGGAGAGATTTGAGACAGGATAGTCCTTGGAGCTGGAGGCTCAATATATAATACTTGCATGTGCATATACTAGTGGCGGGCCATGCGGTACTGGCTGGTCGTCACACCGACGACAGTACGGTGGACCAGGCGGGTGCGAGGGTTAGAAGGACCAGTAGGATGTTTATACTGGAGTCTGGAGGACTTTTCCTAATAACGCGCACCCGACCCAACAAGACTGACAGGTAGTCAGCAAAGTGGTACGCAGAGACTCTAGAGTGCACTTGTAGGTGTACAGAGGCGTACAAGAGAGGTCTAGGCCTGGTAGTGTGTATACCCGCCTAGAAGGCGGAGACGCCCGCTCCGCTGCTGCCGTAGCCACAACGGTGGTACCTGAGAGTGATGCTAGCTCTCGAAAAGTGGGAACTAAAGGTCTGTGATCACGGAGTCGTGTGTGTGTGTTGCACTGCATGTTCATATCATACCCACCATATAGATGCATAACATTAACCTTCATAACAACTTAAGTCACCTAATGTATAAGTGGTATGGGACACTTATACATTAGGACCTGCTATACGATCCCTTAGCCTATAAGCCTGAGTGGGCATGTTTATAGGTTAAGGTTATTTTCCTTTATATATATGCTTGTGACTCTGACACCCCATTGTATAAATGGTATGGGACATTCTATACAATGGGAGCCTGCAAAAGATCCCTTGCTTATGCGTACCTGCATAAGTGGAGGTTACATTTCATTATATTTTGATTATATATATACCCTGTTAGTTTCCTGTCACCTGCTCGCCTTTGCCACCCCTTGTTGTCCTCCGCTTCGTCCTCCCGCACGGTGCCTAGGAGTTGCAGGAGGAGGTGCTGAGGATACGACTTAGTCTTTTTGACTAATGGTCGGTGACCTTACTATTTTAGGAGCTCGAGGAGGTGGACCAGCACATCGAGGAGGCAGGACTTGAGGGGCAGATACCAGCTACTACTACTGGGGCACGTCTACAGGTGATGAGAGATTTATGGTTTTTCCGCTGCTGTGTATGAGAGTGAGAGAGAGATATGATGTACTGGGCATAAGCCCTTCTTTCATTCATTTTCTGTACTCATTATGGACTGTCTTATGTTTCATTTGATATATATATACTGTGGCTGTGGACTTGTTTCTGCTTTTACTCTGATTTATTATGCAATTATTCTCATATTGGCCGAGCAGGTTATGATCGTACTAGCCGGCAGAATCGGCGTCTTGCGGTGACGACTAACTCGTGCGTTAGTGTCACCGTAAGGCGGCGGTTCTGGGCATAAGATCCGGGTTGCCTCGGATTGGAGGAACAGGATCTTACATATTCTAGGTGAAAAATTGTAATATTTTGTTACACCCATTGAGATTCATCATCAAATATATAAATATATAACTACACGGAATTCTTCAGATTATAACAATTTCGTCCTTTCATCATGTGTGTGAAAGTATATGTGTGTATATATATAACCATTTACTGTTAGAGTATGAATTGACAAATTCGTGTGGATATATAAGTATATATATATATATATATGTAAACATCAATATAATATGACTCAAGTATTGAAACTGAACGCGTGTACCTGGGATCATAAAATTGATCATTCAGATCTTCTACTTGAGGTACACCAGGTGTCCAATTTGAGTAGACCATTGTAGTTAGCACTGCTCTTATCCCAAATACTTGTTCCAAGTCATTCTTGGAACATCTCATGTCTAATTCCCTGTTAGTCTACGGGAACCTAGGTTATCCTGAAAAAAAAATATTATCTTACCTTAGGAACCCAATAAGTATTGGGTCCTAGGTTCTTGTCAGCTTAAAATCTCTAATGCCTTCCTACAGGAATCTTGTCAGGAAGGCTAACTCTGCCCAGAGGAAGTGGACATACCCTTGCCCTTGGCACAGAGGGATTGTGCCAATAATCTATGACAAAGTGACCCACCTTGCCACAACACCAACACTCATGAATATTGTATCGCCGTTTCTAACCTGATCTACTGACTGAGGTAGTCGTGATCTTAGGTCAAAACGGGACAGGGCAAGTTCTGCTCACAAATTTGCCTTTTTCACCGTGACACATGGGAGGGTGGACAGAGAGCATGTGGTGAGTGTCAGGAGACCTGGGAGGTGGTGCCCTCCTTTCAGTCAGCACACTTCCAGGGGCCTCATAGGTACTTACTACATGTTTCCTAACCTCCCTTTCCTGTTTCCTAGGGGATACTTAATGCAGTGAGAGCTGGTTCCTGCAGATTCATGATGAGTTGGGGCTGAGGCCGAGAATACAAAGGGTTCAGGATGAGCCTTGGGTATTCTCTCATGGGTAGCCATGACAGCACTTGCACTGTGGGCATTTCCACCTGAGGGTCGATCATTCTTATAGTGACCATAGATGTTCCTGTGGTCATACCTGAAAGCATGATGTGTGCACTTCCTACTCGGGGTGGGGGGTCGGAACACAGTTTCCCCATTTCTCCATGAATTAATGATTTGGGAGATCCACTCATTTTCTGCTTTTCTCTTGATAGCATCTATCTTGGAAAAGTTAGAAACTATACTCTTCTCGGTCTCTAGACGACTCTCTAGATTCGAGATCTTAGAGTCCTTTACCTTGATGGATTCCAATTGGAGATTCATCAAGATCCTTAGCTGAGCAATCTCCTTAGCTTGTTCCTCAACAAGAAAGTTGCTCTTCTGAAGGGCACTCTCAAGGGAATAAAGATTTTCAATCTTTTGATTGAAGCTATCCATATCCCTTGCATCACTAGAAGGACAACCATCTGAACTATTCCTGTCTTCAGGAACTTCAAGAGGAGAAGAGCATGATGAAGAGGTTACCTGCTCCTGACTTTGCTGTTCAGAGTTAGCGTTCAGATTGGCAGTGACTGTTGTGTTTGCTTCATCAGAACTGCCTTCCTCAACTTCTTCTTCAGTCTTGGACATGGACACAAGAGCCCTAATACTGAGAGATTGGTCATGACCTTCATCTTCAGAAATGAAGACCCCCATATAAGCTTCATCCTTTTGCTAACAACTGGTTTGAGCTGTCTCTGTTCCCTCCATGAGGTCTGAGATGGTGTGCCACATTGACTTTGCAGTCTTACACTTGTCCAATCTAGAGTGAGATGGTCTAGACCAGACATCAGTGATGATCTGACGAATCACCTTGTCCATGTTGAACAAAGAGAGCTCGGTCTCAGACATCTCTTTGGGACTCTTGGGGATTTGGAGATCCTTTCCTGAGCCGGAAGCCTTCATGGGAATGAAGGGACCCTCTTCCAAGATGAGTGACGCTCGAGGGTCGATTGCCTCCAGATGAAACGACACTCTCATCTTCCAGATGGGATAATACTCCTTTGTGCATGCAGGGAGTCTTAGGTGAGAGACTTCAGAATACAACTCCATGCTTGAATCTGATCTTCTTGTTGACACTAGAGGCAGGATTATACTCAAGGTGTTAACCTTTTTGATGAGTAACCTCCCTCTAATACCACTTGAAAGTCACTCTAGTGTCAACTACCTTCACCTATGGGGGGGATAGGTGATTTGCAGTCTTTTTGCGGAATATACAATTTACCTGCACAATAAAACAAAACAAACACAGCACAGAGATACACAGGCAGTTATAGTGGTTCCCCGATTTGGGTACGTCCACTTCCCCTTTCGACCTATCTCCCAACACGAGACGACTCGGTCACTTCACCAACCGGATTGAAATCCAATCCTCACACTATGGAAGGAACCATTCTACCCGAAGGAGTCACTACTTCTCCACCACAGGTTGCACCCAACCCTTACAATAAGGAAACAAAGTTCCTTTACAACAAAAGCAAAAATAGAATGTACAAAAATACAAACTACGTTTGGAGCGCTTGGTGTCCCTCTTCGTTCGATGAAGCGTTCTTGAAGAAGATGAAGAGTCCACGACCTAAGCACTCTCTTGGAGAGGATCTATCCGAGATCGACGGCGGCAAGGATTGCGGCGGCGATGCTTTGTAGATCCAAACTTCGTAACAGGATCGATCGTCTCAATCGATTCAGAAGGGGAAAGTATTCCCGTTCAACAAACCAAGAGACAAAGGATCTCAAGAAGAAACGTGAGACGCGTTGCTTGGCTAAGTTTCTGTCGCCGAGAGATCAAGACAAATCTGATCAGCGGCGGCGACGAACTATCAAGCGGCGACGGCGGCAGAAGGAAATCCGCGATCTGCTAGGTCACGTCCGCGACGGCCGACCTTTTTCGTTTTCTTCGCCCTGATTAAGGTCAAAATAGGAGAGTATATATACTGTAGAATACTCCTTTATGACCGTTGTGGGCCCCACCAGAAGAAATCCTAATTTTGATTCAAACAGCGCCTGAACACTTGGTCCGGTCCAGCGATCCAACGAAATTCGCCAAAGGCAAATTTGGCAGGAATCATTGGTGATTCTCGACGAATCGGCGAGAATCACTTATGATTCCCATCGAATTCTACTTAGAAGAATTCCTGCTGAAAAGCTTGCCATCCAAAGTGAATCGACGAGGATCATGACTATTCTCGACGAATCGGCGAGAATGCAGAGTCAATCTCGACGATTCAGACTTGGCAGAATCTTGAAGGCGTTGAGTCAGCCGGGTGATTCTCACCGATTCTGACTTAGCAGAATTCATGAAGGCGTTGAATGCGTTGAGTCTGCTGGATATAGTCGGCGGGAATCGACGAGTGATTCTCGACGATTCGGTGAGGATTCTCGTCGAATCGGCGGGAATCACTTAGTGATTCTCGTAGATTCTAACTTAGACAATTTTTTGTCTTTCTTCCCGTGAGTTGCTTTGACCCATCCTTGCTCCTTGTCTGCTCTTGATCTATCTCAGCCCTGTACTTGAAAATAAGTACACTCCAATAGAGAGAGTACACGTAAGCCAACACACTGATCTGCTCAGCGAGGGATTACGTTGCACAGACCCGTGTATATTGACCAACTGTACCCTGATATTGGTGTGTACTTAGCGTGGAATAACTGCAAGCACATCTTGAAAATATATCATCAAATACATTGTGAATTCATCTTAGCTTGACAGGAGACTTCCTCAAATCCAGGTAATTGTGGATACAATACCCAACATATTCCCTTACTCGAAATCTAAACTTAGCTCACTCGAGTACGCACTGAAAATATACTCGAGTAGTCATGTCCTTCTCAAGTAAAATACTTAGAAAATTTTTAGCTTCTTGAAAATTTTTCTTTCATTAATGAAATCAGCAACAAGTCTTTTTCCTACATGTATTATGCTTGAAGATGAAGTGTATCCCAATAAAGAGGCTATACATGAGTTAATAACATGGATCACACAATGAGGGATTACATTGTATGGTACTGTGTTTGGTGACTCATT
The DNA here is from genome assembly GCA_039513925.1 of Platanthera zijinensis. NCBI lineage: Eukaryota > Viridiplantae > Streptophyta > Magnoliopsida > Asparagales > Orchidaceae > Platanthera > Platanthera zijinensis. The sequence goes on along the minus strand of CM077090.1, from coordinate 86,406,397 downwards.
ATAGACTGACATTGGTCTACACTTGTCAATTAAGTCCTGCAAACACATAACTCAAACAAGACATCAAATACATCTTAATTCATCTTAGTTTAATGGCGATTTCATACAAATCTAGGTTATTATGGATACAATACCCAACAATTTAGAAACAATTTTATCAGGCACTCATAGTAGGAATATCTTTTGTTTAAATTTTATTTGCATAGACTCTTCTACCCCAGTGTATTTTTTGGAAAATGTTAAAGTGTTGAGTGTTCGGGCGGCCTGGTTTCTAACCGCAGCGGTCTAGTTTTTCCAGCAGTCTTGCGTCTGGTCTGGCGGTCTGGCAAAGAGAAGCCGCAGTGGCCTGCTTGAAGCCGCAGCTATCTAGTAAAGAGAAGCCGCAGCGGTCTGCTTGAAGCCGCAGCAGTCTGGCAAAGTGTAGTGGTCTGCTTGAAGCCGTAGAGATCTGACCATGGTTGTAGTCCGACAACTTGCATCAAGAGATCAGGCGGTCAGTTCGAGAGGCTGACTCTGGGAGATTGCAGATTTGTAGTTAGTTGTTTTATTTCTTGTATAGTTGGCAGTTTGGTCATGTCAAACCGCATAAGCCGCACGGCTTGTATTTAGTCCCACCTCGCTTGTTGTAAATCTCTCTCTCCTCCCCCGGTTTCTATAAATAAGGGGGCATACCTTTGTAATCTTTAACTTTTTGAGCAATAAAAGTTTGCGGTTTATTTACCACTTTTGTCCATTTTCTACATTGTATCAGAGGAAACTGATCCTTTATTCAAGAAGGTCGCAGTTTGTTGCTCTAATCGCGCGACCTCTTCAACCGGCTTCATCTAGTTTGTCCGGCTTCTTTCTTTTCCCTTCCCTACCTTGCTTATCCCTATGCTTGTGACTTGCTTCCTCCCGGGCCTTTTTTGTTCGCCCAGCTTCTCTTGCTAACCACGTTGTCTCTTCTCTATTGTGAGTTTTGCCCTTGGTTGCGGTTTTTTCCTTGCCGCTGGTGTGTTTTTTGCCTTGACCGGGCGGCCTCGTGCTCTTTTCTCTTCTTGCTACTTATTTTCCAGTCTCTTGTCTCTTCTTTAGCGTGAGTCCGCATTTTGGTTGCAACTTTTCTTGTTTTGTTGCTGGTGTGTTGACACCGAGACCGGGCGGCTTGTTTTTTCCTTGTCTGCGTGCTTCTCCTCTTTTCTTTTCTCGCTGGTCTTTATTTACCCGCTGCGGTTTCAGCCCCTTGGTCCGGTTTCTTTCGGTTTCTTACTCTCTTCCCGCACTTTTGGCCGCGGCTTCTTCTAGCCGCTGGTTTGCGTACCTTTAACCGGGCGGTCTCCTTGCTCTCTCTTTCTTCTTCATTGTTTGTGCCGACTAGTTTCTACCTGAGCGGTTAGTTTACCTGCTTACCGGCTTCTTCTTTCAAATGACTTCTCTTTTCTCTTCTACTACTCGTGCTCTTGCAGTCTCCTCTGATAAGTGGCTTATTGACTCTGGTGCCACTAGTCACATGACTGACAACTCTCGTTTTTTTCCTCTTTGCTTGAGACAAACAGGTTATCTCCTGTTGTTGTTGCTGATGGGACCTCTGCGTCTGTACATGGTATTGGTACTGTGCATCTCTCTTCATATTTGCTATTAGAGGACACTCTTTATGTCCCTACTTTCCCATGCAATTTACTATCTGTTCATGCTCTTTGCACCCAGTTAAGTTGCACAGTTACTTTTACTGGCACCACTTGTTCTTTCTCTGATTCTGTTTCTAAGGCTACAATTACTACTGGTACTGCTCGTGGTGGCCTGTTTTATCTTGATAATGTTATTGCTCTTTCTAACTTTTCCTCAGTTCAGTTGTGGCATCATCGTCTTGGTTATCCTCCTTCTCGCCTCATTCATCAACTTTTTCCAGACCTTCCTTTCGATGATTTTCCTTTGAACTGTGAAGCATGTAAGTTGGGAAAACATCATCGCTCTTCTTTCCCAGATCGAATGGGTCATTGTTCTTCACGTCCTTTTGAGCTTGTTCACTCTGACATCTGGGCCCTTCTCTGGCTGCTTCGGTTGGTCGCGAAAGCTTATACTTTGTCACATTTATTGATGATTTCTCCAGATGCACTTGGCTGTATCTCTTGAAGGATCGTTCTGAACTGTTCTCTTTATTCTCTGCTTTTTATCATGAGATCTTCACACTGTTTAATGTTCCCATTCAAATTCTTCGTACTAATAATGCCAAAAAATATGTCAGCCATCAGTTCTCTTCGTTTTGTGTGGACAAGGGTTTGATTCCTCAAACAACTTGTCCGTATACCTCTCAAAAGAATGGCATTGCTGAACGCAAGAATCGTCATCTTCTAGATGTTGCTCGCAGTCTATCTTTGCAAATGAATGTCCCCCGGTCTTATTGGAGTCATGCTGTTCTTCTTGCTTGCTATCTCATTAACCGTATTCCCTCATCTGTTATTCAGGGCAAGACTCCTTTTTCAGTCTTATATCCAGAGGCCGAACCATTTACTTTGCCCCTTAAAACCTTTGGATGTACTACCTATGTTCACGTCCCTTCTCCTGGACAGGACAAACTTTCTCCCTGATCAATTAAATGCATATTCCTTGGCTATTGCCCTACTCAAAAGGGTATCGATGTTTTGATCCTCTCCTACCCAAATAGTATGTTTCTGCAGATGTTACCTTCTTTAAAGATACTCCATATTTCTCCTCTCCTTCTTCTCTCGTACCTGCCGATAATTCTCCTTCCCTGCCTATTCTCTCAGCACCTATGCAAGAGCCGGTTATTTTTGCATCTCCTCCGGTTGCTCCTTCTCTTTCTTGGGAGCCTGATGGGTTATACTTGAAACCCTCTGTGCCTGTTCCAGAGCCTCTTCTGTCTTCTGCCAGTACATTGTCTCCTCAAGTCAGCAGTGACCTCGATCTTCCAATTGCCCTGCGAAAGGGTGTTTGCCAATGTACTCAGCATCTGATTGGTGCGGTTGTCTCCTATGATCAGCTTTCCCCAACTGCCAAGCATTTTGCACTTGATATTTCTTCTATTGCCATTCCGAAAACGTATCACGAATCTCTTGCTCTTCCTCAATGGAAGGCTGCTATGGATGAAGAAATGAGAACGTTAACTGAGAGAGGGACTTGGACTCTTGTTCCACCACCTTTGGGCATTGATGTGGTTGGATGTCGGTGGGTCTTTGTGGTTAAATATCTTCCAGATGGCTCTGTTGAATGGTATAAGGTCCGGCTTGTTTCCAAAGGGTGTACTCAGACATATGGGGTGGATTTCTTCAATACTTATTCTCCTATTGCTCGCATCAGCACTATCTGTATTCTCTTCTCTGTGGCTGTTAATAGAGACTGGGAAATGTCTTAGTTGGATGTTAAGAATGCCTTCCTTTATGGGGATTTTTAAGAGGTGGTATACATGGAGCAACCTCCTGGGTATGTTGCTCAGGAGGAGTATCAGGTGTGCAAGCTTTGGAACGCGATTTATGGTTTAAAGCAGAGTCCACGAACCTGGTTTGAAAAGTTTAGTGAAGTTGTTTCTCTTATTGGGTTCAGTCGAAGCTATGCTGATTATTCTTTGTTTATACGCAAGACTATTAAAGGACTTGTAGTTCTTGCTGTCTACGTTGATGATATTCTTTTGACTGGTGATGATAAGGAGGGCGTTGATCTAGCCAAACAAAATCTTTGACAATACTTTGTTACTAAGGATATGAGACCTCCAAAGTACTTCTTGGGAATTGAGATTTCACGAAAGAAGACCTTGGTGGTTCTTTCACAGCGGAAGTATGCGCTAGATCTCCTAAAGGTGACAGGTCTTCTTGGCACGAAACCTGCTCGTTGCCCAATGGCTGTTGGTGATGATAAAGGCTGGACTGATGATTCTCCTCTTCTCCCAGATTTCACAATGTGCATGCGACTTGTAGGCAAAATTATATATCTAACTGTTATTCGACCAGATATTTGTTATGCAGTTGGGAAGGTTAATCAGTTTATGCAAAGTCCTAGAGAGTGTCATCTACGCTCTGCCATGAAAATTTTGGAGTATGTGAAAGGGTCTCTAAGAAAGGGCTTAATGTTTCAGAAAAATGGTCATCTGAAGATTGAAGTATATTCTGATGCTAGCTATGCTGATAACAAGGAGGATAAAAAAGTCTAAATCAGGTTTTTCCACTTTTGTAGGAGGAAACCTGGTTAGCTGGAAAAGCAAGAAGCAGACAGTGGTTTCAAGGTCAAGTGCTGAAGCAAAATATAGGAGCATGGCCTCAACTACCTGCGAGTTAAAATTGCTACGGGCACTTATGCTTGACTTGGGAGAACACTATGACCATCCTCTTCCTATGTTCTGTGATAACAAAGCTGCCATTTATATTTCAAGGAATCCTGTCTTTCATGAGAGAACAAAGCATATTAAGGTTGATTGCCATTTCATTAGAGAGGAGATTTTGAAGAATCATGTTTGCACTCCGTTTGTTATATCATAAAGAGAACTAGCTGACTTCTTCACCAAACCGGTTACTCCATCTGAAGAGGTCTGTAGCAAGATGGGCATGGTTGATATATATGCTCTAGCTTGAGGGGGAGTGTTAAAGTTTGGAGTATACAGGCGGCCTGGTTTCTAACCGCAGCAGTCTCATTGTTCCAGTAATCTTGAGTATGGTCTGGTGGTCTGGCGAAGAGAAGCCGCAGCAGCCTGCTTGAAGCCGCAGCTGTCTAGAGAAGAGAAGTCACAGCGGTCTGCTTGAAGCCGTAGCGGTCTGGCAAAGTGTAGCGCTCTGCTTAAAGCCGCAGAGATCTGACCATGGTTGCAGTCCGACAACTTGCAACATGCGGTCAGGAGGTCAGTTCGAGAGGCTGAATCTGGGAGATTACGGCTTTGTAGTTAGTTATTTTATTTCTTGTATAGTTGGCAGTTTGGTCATGTCAAACCGCATGAGCTGCACGGCTTGTATTTAGTCCCACATCGCTTGTTGTAAATCTCTCTCCTCCCCCAGTTTCTATAAATAAGGAGGCATACCTTTGTAATCTTTATCTTTTTGAGCAATAAAAGTTTGCGGTTTATTTACCTCTTTTGTCCATTTTCTATAGCAAAAGATAGCGCATCTATTGGTGACCAATGACACGAGAGATTAACACATATAAATTTCAAAACTATTAATAAATTATTTTCTCTTAATTTAGTACGTGATGCCCCAAATGTCAAGTGCGTTAAAGATAGACCTTATCATGCATGTGTAAAAGGCAAGCATACAAGGGATACCTTTAAAAGCATTTTTGGCAAAGATTCTAATAAGTGATTACACCTACTTCATATGGACTTGTTCGGTCCACTGCAAATTAGAAGTTTGGGAGATAAGGATTATACATTGGTTATTGTTGATGATTACTCTCGCTTTGCGTGGGTGTTCTTCCGAAAACACAAGTAAGATACCTTTGATATCTTTACGAATTTTGTCAAGCAAGTCCAGAATGAATACAACTGCTCCATTGTCAAAATCAGAAGTGATAATGGAACAGAGTTCAAGTATGGGGCCATGACAGAATTCTATGAATGTCTTGGTATCTTTCATGAGTTTTCCTCTCCTCATACTCCTCAACAAAACGGAGTTGCTGAGAGAAGGAATAGAACACTCATAGAGGCTTGCAGGACCATGTTGAGTGATGCCTCACTACCGGAATATTTCTGGGCTGAAGCTATCAACACTGCATGCCGCGTGCAAAATCGAGCACTCATAAACAAAAACCATAATAAGACACCTTACGAACTACTAAAGGGAAGGAAACCGACCATTTCATACTTTAGAATATTTGGTAGTAAATGCTTTGTCCTTAACAATGGTAAGTATCACACCACTAAATTTAGTGAAAAGAGATTTGAAGGTATTTTCCTAGGATATAGTAGCCATAGTAAGGTATATAAGATTTTCAATAAGAAAACCCTAGTAGTGGAAGAATCTATTCATGTTGTATTTGATGAGACGATCTTGCTGCAAAGCAGTTCTTCTAGTGTGTTCATTTAAGATGCAGTTTCACGACTGAAGGAATTGAGCTTGGATGAGAAAATTAAGGAAAAAGATCAAGAGTTCATCACGATCACCAATCCATCCCCTATTGGAGAAGATGATCACCATGATGAAGATATCGTTCAAGTTGATGTAGTCACTCTAGTGGTTGAGGAAGCTCCAGATGCAAAGAATCTAGAGCTCAGACACTTGAAGGATCACCCATTTGATCAAATCATCGGAGATCCCCGGGACGGTGTCAGAACTCGTAGAAGTACAACTAATGAAAATTTATTTTTGAGCTTTCACTCACAGGTTGAACCAAAGAAGTTTGAGGAAGTAAACTCTGACACTTCTTGCATAATGGCAATGGAAGAAGAATTGAACCAATTCAAGCGTTGCTAAGTATGGAAACTTGTTCCAAGACCCAAAGGTAAGAACGTCATCGGAACCAAGTAGGTCTACAGGAACAAGATGGATGAGGATGGAACAATCATAAAGAATAAGGCCAGACTCATCACCAAAGGATACCGACAAGAAGAAGGAATCGACTTCGACAAGACATATGCTCCAGTAGCAAGACTGGAGGTAATCAGGTTGTTCCTAGCCTATGTTGCACTTAAGGGCTTCACTGTCTATCAGATGGACGTGAAGTCGGCCTTCCTTAATGGTGACATAACAAAAGAAGTGTATGTGGAACAACATCCAGGTTTCGTTGATTCTAACTTTCCTGATTATATTTATCTCTTATTTAAAGCATTACATGGTTTGAAACATGCTCCTTGAGCTTGGTATGAGACGCTGTCTAGCATTCTTCTTTAGAACAAGTTCACAAGGGGAAAGATAGATATGATATTATTTCTTAGGGAAATAAAAGTCAAGATTTTGCTAGCGCAAATCTATGTCGATGATATTATTTTTGACTCTACTGACGAGAATCTCTGCAAGAAGTTTTCAAAACATATGCAAGGGAAGTTTGAAATGAATAGTGTGGAAGAGCTGAAGTATTTCTTAGGACTTCAAGTGAAACAATCTGAAGATGGAATTTTCATCTCGCAGACGAATTTCACCAAGGAGTTAATTAAGAAATTTGGAATGGATAACGCAACCTCTATGAGGACTCCAATGGGTTCCGCTATGCCTCTGAGCAAGGATGAGAAAGGGAAACCTTTTGATGAAACCAAGTACAGATGCATAATTTGATCCTTGCTCTACCTTACTGCAAGTAGACCAGACATAATGTTTTCAACATGTGTATGTGTTAGATTTTAAGTGAACTATAAGGAATCTCACAATGCTGCTGCAAAGCGGATTTTGAGATACCTTAAAGGAACACAAAATCTTGGCTTATGGTACCCAAGAAGTAATGATAGCGAACTAATTGGTTTCTTAGATGCAGATTTTGTAGGATATAAAGATGATAGGAAGAGCACTTCCAGGACTTGTCAATTCATAGGAAGAAGACTCACATCCTGGAGTAGCAAGAAGCAGAACTGTATTGCAATTTCAATAGCCGAGTCAGAGTATATCTCTACAGGCAGTTGTTGTGCACAACTGCTATGGATAAAGAACCAGTTTGAAGATTACAACTTGAAGTTCCAAAATATCCCAATGTTTTGCGACTCTTCTAGTGCAATTGCAATCGCCAACAACCCAGTCTCTCACAGAAGGACAAAGCATATAGAGCTTAGGTATCACTTCATTCGGGAGCATGTGGAGCATAAAGACATCAACCTCCAGTATGTCCCAACTAATAGGCAGGTTGAAGACATTTTCACGAAGCTGCTGGACGAGGCCAAGTTCTCGTTCTTCAAAACAGAACTTGGCATGCTCAATAAAGAAGAATAAAGAAGGACGACTCACAACATAGCTCAAGGATAAAGAATCACTTCAAAAATTCAGAATGTCCTAAATCCAGGCTTCATTTCTCGAGTAAGACCTATCACTACTGGAGTACTTATTTGGACAACTCGAGAACTAAGTATACTTCTTGAGAAATACTACTCGAGTAATAAGATACTACTCAAGTAATAAGATACTTCTCGAGAAGTTCTAGATATTACTCGAAGTACTATAATTCTTTCACTCGAGTAATGCTTGTCCACTCGAGAAATCAGAAGGAATTTTTTTTCGGCTTCACGTTCAAATTTTGATATTCGCACCCAGATATTTATGCCGCCATATTCTCGGTATGTCACGTTATTTAATTCCATAATCATCATAAATTAGGGCTCATATAAATAGAAAAATCCGTTATTTCCATTTTACTCGATCTCAAAACCCCTTTCTCGAAAAGAAAGAAGAAGACTGTTCGTCTTCCACCGCCGTTGCAGAGCTCGTTGTCGTCTCTCTTCCCGTAGTCAAGTTTCGTATTCTCTAGAATAATGACACCGACTTCGAAGATAGGGATTGGAAGTGAACTCGTCTTGTAACATCTCAGTCCCTATTAGACCCCTTAACCCAGGTTGGGTTAGGACATGTGGTGGGGGCATGGGTTAGGCTAGGTTTGAACCATGGATTTAAGGTATAGTCACATGGGGCCCACTATAGGGCCCAAGCCAACTAAGGTCAAACTAGTCTAAATTGGAACCTTAGCCACATCTTGACCTCTCCACTATACCCCTAACCATAATAGCAATCTAAGTGAACCATAAGCCATGTCATTGAGTCAACTATTGGCCCATGTTGACCCAAGTCAACCCTAACATTAATTTGGTCAAACCCACACTTAAGGGCCCAATTAGTCCAAGTAGGGTACCACCATGGCCCAACCCAAGTTGGGTGGCACCAAGGGGACCTTGACCATCAATTGGGGCCAGCCCACTCATCATGTTGACCAAGTCAACCTAAAAAGTCAACAAAGTCAACATAGGGCCTAAAGAAAGAATGAAGAAGCCAAGCCCACTCCCCATGGGCTAAGCCCATTAGTCAAGGCCCATGACTAGCCCAAGAGGTCAAGGACTGCCCCTACCCCTCTGAATTAGGAGAGAGAACACATGCATGGGGGTAAAATTGGAATTTTGGGGGAAAAGAGGAGAGAGAAGATATGGAATGAGGGGATGAAGGCCATGTGGCCCTCCTTCCCTCTGCCCAAGCCTCTTGGCTGAGCTCCCAAGCTTATTTCAGCAGAAATGAGGGGCTGGTGGCCACTTGGTACCAACGGTGAAGCATCCAAAGTGGTGGCCTAAATCCACTTTGGTGATATCTCCCTATACATCCACCCCCAGCCAAAAGCAAGCCCACCATCACCCTCAGCGAGCTCAAGCGAGTGGAGATCGACATCTGGAACACTGTTTTTGCTTGAGAATCCAGGAATCGGGGTAGATTGCCGGAGCAAGCTTCGGCCATGGCTCACCACCACCAAACCTGCCGCCAAGCCCGACTCTAGGTCTGTTTTGCCTCACCTCACCCTGTACTAGAATTCTAGCTCAACTAGGCGAGACATCGGGCTCAATTGAGCCCGATACCATGCAAGCTTGTGAGCATTTTCTCGAGAAATTCTTCTTGCTCGGGATCGCCGGAGGAGCCGCCTCCGGCAGCCTCACCACCGGGAAATGCTAGTCACCATCTCAACGAAGGTGGTGGCGATAAGTGTCGGCGGTGGCGCCGGCCCAGGTGGTCGAAATAGGCCAGCAAAGTCAGCCTAGGTTGGCTCAATCTCATCCGTTGGCTGATGGAGATGACGACCCGATGCCGTCCAATTATTTCATTATTAAACATTTTTCTGATATTAATATATGAATAGTGTTATTTATGTCTCACTTTTGCAGCCTTTTTGCATGTTGATTCTAAGACTTTTAGAGGCATTTTTAAGAGCTTGTGATTAACAAGAACATTGTTGGCCTTGGTCTTAACTTAATTTTGCCACCCTAAAGTCCTGATTTGGGACTGTAGAACGCCCTGTAGGACCAATCTACCAAGACTGGTTCTAGGCTATGGCAGATTTTAAAATAAATGCCATGTCAAACCATAGGTCCTCATGACCTGAAATCTTGGTCAGGCTTTAGTCAAGGGCAAATCTAGCCTCTGACAAAAATGGGAATTTTTTGTAAGAATTTTTCTAATGTTTTTTGCAAAATACCCATAATTAAATAAAGTGTATTTTTGGATATTTATGACTCCAAATGGCCCCAAATTTTGGTGGCATGACCACTAGGACAACACAAATCCTTGTTATAAATCTCAGGTCATTTTGACCTCTGCATGTTGGGTAATCCAACATGCATGGGAAAGGTAGGTTTAGGTTTGGGGTGCTTATAGTCAAAATTAGTAAAATGGGAATTTAACCCATTTATAACATTGCATGTCCATGAGACTTTGGACAGAGGTTTATAGGGGTGAAATGTAAGTCCCACAAAAATAATAGGATTTTTGGAATCAAAAACCCCATTATTTGGAATTTTTTAAAATTAGGCCATTTAGAAACAAAATTTAAAGCTATGCCTAGAGATGATATTAAATTCTCAAATTTTCTCACAAGCTTAAATTAGTCATAGCTTATCTCTGGAGAAATTCAAGGGGCTGTTAGATAATTTTATCTTGGATTTTAATTAGAATTACTAGTTTGCCCATTTTGTAAATTAATTAAAAAATAAAGGAAATTATTGTTGGAATAATATGGAAAATTTTGAAGTAGCTTATTTACATTATCTAATCCTTTTGTAATTATCTGAGAATTTTTGGATGCTTCAGTATGTTGAAAACCCTAATAATGACATTTAAGTAATAATGGTACTTTGAATATTTGTTAGGCCAAATGACTGTTTAGGACTTTGAATTTCTGTATATAGTTTCATTACATCAATATGGATTTGCAATAATTTTCCTAGAAGTTATAGTAATGTATTTCATGTACTTTATTTGGAAAGTGACGAAATTATGATTTCAATGTTAAATGGAAATTCAATAGAAATTCATATGGGAAAATTATGAAATCAAGTGAGCAATCATGTTGAACTTCATGGAATACTTGATAAATTCCTTAGGTGGTCTGGACCAATAAAAGTAGTGCTTCATATGCAATGTGACCTAGGTCACCCAATTAAAAGATTTAAATTAGGCCCTTAATCATTTAGAAAATTAGCAAGATCTTGAATGGTCAATACCACCCACCATACCAACCTAGCATAATTAATTTGGGACAATTGGCCTAAGGGTTTGAAAGTCGCATCTTACGAGTTAACTTTAAGTCATGGGTTGCGCGTTGCATGACTAATATACACTTCTAGGACCACAGGGGATAAGATTAATGATTGAGATGAGATCTACTTTGAGAAGATAAACCCTGGTTGGTGTCCAATAGGCTACTTCTAAATAATGAGTGGTGAGTGCAAAATCCCAAGGATAGTTGCTAGGACGGGGATCGACGGAAGACCGCCACTTTCCCAACAACATCCCAAGCTATTAGGTTTACTCTAGAGTAATAAGGAGAGTTTGGTATGAATCATGGGTCGACACTAATAAAAGTAAATATCCTTGCGAAAGGGAACTTTGGGCTTCATCCCATCTTGGTTCCTAGTGCCCTCTGAGACCCCTTCATTGGGCATACCCTAGGCAGATCGAGGATTAACCCTAAATTGCTAAGCTTAATAACAATTAGACAAGAGTAGTCTGATAGGCAAAGTGAACGTGGTAACATTCTCACCCGTGATGGGTTGGAGGGATTCAGGACAGGTTGGTCCTGTGATCTGAAGGCTCGAGAGGTTTACATCAGGACGATTTTGGTCCTGCGAGCTGGAGGCTCGGGTGGAGGCACTTTGCATGTGCATAGAAATAAACTAGTGGCAGGTCATGCAGTACTGGGCCAATCGTCACACTGATGGCAGTACGGTGACTCTGGTGAGGTGTGAGGTTTGAGGGGCCAGTAGGTTATTTATACTGTGGTCCGATGGACAATCCTCGAAAATGCACACTCGACCAAAAAGTCTGGCAGTTGGCCAGCATTAGTACTCAGAGACTCTAGAGTGCACCTAGGCCGTGTATAGAGGCGTACGAAGGGTATGGGCTTGGTAGTGTGTATACCCGCCTAGGAAGCGGAAGCGCCCGTTCCGCTGCTGTCATAGCCACAATGGTGGTACCAGAGAGTGATGCTAACTCCAAAAAGTGGGAACTAAAGGTCTGTGATCACAGAGTCGTGTGTGTGAGTTGCACTTACCTGAATCATAATCCGCATGCATAACATACATTCATAATTAGGTCATACGCACCATAGATCCTTATCATATAAACTAGTACGCGCTCTTTTATATGATAAGTTAAATTTGGAAACCTTAACTTATAAGTTTATATGGGCATTCATATAAGTTAGGGTACTTGTGTGATGGTAGTTTAGCAATAGATAGTTTACTCTCTACTTCGTCCTTTACTCTGTTTTACTTACAACACTTTACTTACTTTCAGTACTGTTCTTACTTACTTTATATATGTTATATACATAGAACTACTAGAGTAGAAATAGTTGATACTTCATATACTTGGTAGTATAGTTCCACTATCACCTGCTTCCTTTTGATACCCCTTGTTTCCTCCGCTTTGTCCTCCCTCCCGGTACCTAGGAGTTGCGGGGGCGAGGTGTGGAGGAAATGACTTAGTCTTTTTGACTAACAGTCGGTGACCAAATCATTTTAGGAGCTCGAGGAGATGGAGCAACAGCACGACCAGCAGGACGAGGTGGCAGGACGTGAGGATCTGATACCACCACCACCTACTACCACTACTGCAGCCCGTTGTCAGGTGGGACAAGTTTTTTGATGATAGTTTAGCTTCTGCTTGTTGTATTTTGAGAGAGATTTGATATCATGTACAGGGCATAAGCCCTTATCTCATTTTTGTACTCATTGTGGACTCTGTGTACCTTTCATTTTCATATATATGATATGTACTGTGACTTGTGGACTAGCTAGCTGTGTTTATATAATGCTTTTATGCTTCTATTTCTCAAATTGGCTGAACAGGTTGTATGATCGTACTAGCCGACAGAATCGATTTCTTGTGGTGTCGACTAACCTGTGAGTTAGTGTCATCATAAGGCGGTGGTTCTGGGGATAAGATCGGGAGCCTCCTTGGTAATGGGAGGGGTCTTACAAACTGGTATCACTTGAACAAACGATCATATGAGAAAGAAGTCCACAACACTTGGTCACCCCGCTTGAGCATTAGTTTGTAGACAAACTATGCAGTAGAAGCAATGGTGTGCCCATGTGTAAAAAGTCACACTTGGTGTGCCCATGTGTAAAAAAATCACACACGTGTAAAAATTCACATAAAACAGTCCACTTAAACAATGAGTTGGGCCAATTCAATTAGAACACCACTTTAGTTTGACTTACCAAGAGGATTTTGAGTCATACCTTAGTCTAGAATCGACCTCGGATATAGATTAGATAAGGTTCGAGGATACCCAATTTGACTAAGGAAAGAATTTAACGCAAGAATCACTACTTAAGTCTTAAACTTTGATTTCCCAACTTCACCTATCAAGTGATATTATCAATTCTTACCCAAACAGATAGGACCACCTCAAGGAGATTTGGTGCCTATAGAATATTAGTAGAATAGTAGGCTACTCGTAAACTTAACCCTCATACCGATGACTTGATTACGTTGAGACAACCATAGTGGAAAATACCAAAGGTCGAATAAGAATTCAAGATTCCGAAGAGAACCATTATTTTGGTTGGATCACATGTTGACCTTAAAAAGTTTGTCGTATAGTAACCTTGAAGGCCTAAGGTATGTAACATATCAATTTAGGTGGAAATCCAGGTCTAAGATTGTTAAACCTAAGGATTGAGTGCACATATAAGAGGAATGCACTAGATATTAAGGGAATTTTGCCCAAAAGATATGGGGGCTTATCCTTTTTTTTATTGGGCTAATTTGATAACGACTTGGATTTTCATAAATCTTGTTTAGAAAAAGTTGAGCCGCAAACATAGTAATCTTGTAGTTTTCATTTATTCAAAGATTACTCAAGTAAAGATGAGATGTTGTATATACATGGTCGGTATGATGATCAATCCTCCCTAGAAGATTAGGACCCTCAAAAAATTGTTTCATCTTAAGTGGCATGGATTATTAATGCCAAGTTGTGAATGTTACAAATTCACGAGCGAAATAGGAAAGTAGAGCATTTCAAGAATGATTATTCATCCTCCGTATCGCTCCAAGGCTATGAGGATAAGTAAACAAGGAGAGTAGTAAATTAATTCCTTGAGATATACATAAATGATCGCCTAGTGATATATATATGCGACTCTTAAATCAAGGGAGATCGTATAAGTCTTCAGGAAAGTTCTCAATTTTTGAGTTTAATGAAGTAAGTAATTACTTAGTAGACAGTCTAAGGAGCATTAGTGATTTCCTTAATACAGACACGGTGTAAATCGTTTACATATATACGTGAAATCGGAGCAATTGCATTCAAAGGACCTGAATTAGAATCAGTATTGGTTTTAGAAGAATTTACATTCAATTAAGGATGTGCTTTGTCGATCGCCTCAACCAAGTATATTCCTAAGTACTCTAAAACCCTAACCTAATTATGGTAATGTACGAATAGTGCTATACTGATTGTTAATGGATTGATTTACAAACTCATGTAGATCGCAAGAAAGAATGACATGGAGTATGAATTATGTATAAGTTTAATCTGGATAAAGATTGGATAAGGATAGAACATGGCTATAGGTGCTCATGGTCTTAAGACATGAACAAATATAAATAATACCTTGAGAGATACATGGTACTTTAGATTCTTCTCCTCAATCTCGAAATGATGATCTATATTATTATCAGGACAAACTACTAAACATAATGGGTCAAAAGATATCTGATTTTAGTCAAGACACGGAGTTGCCAAGTCTAGTTGTCTGGGACAATTATATCGCGTCATGGAATATGTGATTTGGAATCAGATTGCTGCAAGTCAGAATTTTGGCACTTTAAGGGATTTTAAGATGATTTACAAATGGTGTGTTCTATCAAAGAATCAACCCCTTTCAAATTTGAATGGTTTTTTTACCCTTATACTTTGGGAGATAGTTTAAGGTATAATCAGAAATCTTGATAAGAAAATTTCTTGCTCTTAGAATGTAATAATTAATTTTACTATGGTTGGTATGATTTAATACAATCTTGTTTGATCCCAAAAGGGGATGGGATTTGGAGAATTAAACATAATGATGAAGTATCATTACTATCCACGCTTACCTGATATAGTCAAGTCACTTGATCATAATTGTGAACTATTACTTTTGAATGGCTCGGTAAAAAAGTCATTATATTGAAAACTTAAGAATTGAAATAAGTTAATGTTATGACACATAAGATTAATTTGATATAACATAACATTGGAAATGTAACGATTCAACAAATTGAAAAAGGGGTGGATGATTAATTAAAGTTGTACACATATATATGACTCAATATTATGATGGCGTCCAGAACCAGGATACATACATTAATAATGTTATAATCACCGTTAGGAGGATTCATGACAATGAGATATAGATTTTGATTTGCAAAGGTATATACGTTGAAATTACACGAGGAGTAATGAGTGTTTAATAAGATTCCCTTTATGAAGAAATCAATTTTTGTTAGACCTCACCATTTCTGAAAAGATACGCTTATAAAATTATGAATTAGATTATATGTGAAAAGCGATTAAGAGTCATCTGTATCAACATCAATATCAATGATGATCGCTTGATGTACGCTTGAAAGGTGAACACTCTATGAATTATGTATTACTATTTATGTAGAGGTGTAATAAGTCATGGATCTGGAAGAAACAAAATGATGATCTATTCATCACATCATAATTTTGGAAGTTGGTTAATTACTATGCATAAGTTGGATCTTCATCATAAATAATATCACCATAACTTGTATTTGAAGAATCAATATGGTATAAGTCAAAAGGCATGATGGATTTTGGAAGAGAAATCCGAGATTTATGTCCTCAATTCTATATTTAAGATTACAAATTTTCACGTACTTTATGATTATTGGTCGTAAGGGACTCCAATCCAAAGTGTGATTAAGGTTTATGTTAATTATAATATGTCCGAAGACTTGGAAATATGCCATATAACTTTGATGGGGAGTATCTCGAAGTATGATGAAAATACATTTGGAAGGAGAATGTTATCTCTGATAGAGTTTTCTTTTAACAACAACTGCAAGTCCTATATGGTAGGAAGTGTCAGACGCCACTATCTTGGGTCCAGGATGAGGATACACAGGCACTCAGATCAGATTATATTGAGGATACGGACACGCATATACAGGTGATCACGGATCGGATGCTGGACCCAGAGTAGGTAGACCAAGTACTATGATGCGAAGCATCAGAAGGTGGAGTTCCAAGTAGGAGACAGAGTGTTCTTGAAGATGCGTCCAGTGCATGGTGTCTCTCTGGTGCGGAGGCACAAAAAGCTTATCCCTCGATTTATGGGACCATACTTGATCCTGGAGCGGATTGGTCCTTTGGCTTACCGACTGGAGCTGCCGCTAGAGATAAGGAACCTGCACGACGTCTTCACGTCTCCTCACTACGGAGAGCTCTCCTTCGGCCAGAGCAGCATATTAGCACTACATCAGGCCTGATATCACCTGATTGATCAGTACATTTAGAGCCGGTCTGGATCGATGATACAGCTATTCGAGTGCTGTAGAAGAAGAAGGTTCCCACGGTAAAGGTGTTGAGGTCCAACCACGGACGGGAGGAGCACACCTGGGAGCCGATGGATATGATGCTAGAACGACAACCAGAACTTTTTACCTCAGGTACTATTTAATTTTTGCTTTAAGTGCTTAAACTCTTATGTGTAGAAACACTGTAGACCCGAACTTAAATTTCGAGGACAAAATTATTTCTTTGTTTATTGGGATTTGTAACATCTCAGTCCCTATTAGACCCCTTAATCTAGGTTGGGTTAGGACATGTGGTGGGGGCATGGGTTAGGCTAGGTTTGAACCATAGAGTTAAGGTATAGTCAAATGGGGCCCACTATAGGGCCCAAGTCAACTTAAGTCAAACTAGTCTAAATTGGAACCTTAGCCACATCTTGACCCCTCCACTATACCCCTAACCCTAATAGAAATCTAAGTGAACCATAAGCCATGTAATTGGGTCAACTATTGGCCCAAGTTGACCCAAGTCAACCCTAACACAAATTTGGTCAAACCCATACTTAAGGGACCATTTAGTCCAAGTAGGGTACCATCATGGACCAATCCAAGTTGGGTTACACCATGGGGACCTTGACCATCGAGTGGGGCCTGCCCACTCATCATGTTGACAAAGTCAACCAAAAAAGTCAACAAAGTCAACATAGGGCCTAAAGAAAGATAGAAGAAGCCAAGCCCACTCCCCATGGGCTAAGCCCATTAGTCAAGGACCATGACAAGCCCAAAAGGTCAAGGACTGCCCCTACCCCTCTGAATTAGGAGAGAGAACACATGCATGGGGTAAAATTTGAATTTTGGGGGAAAAGAGGAGAGAGAAGAGAGGGAAAGAGGGAATGAAGGCTACGTGGCCCTCCTTCCCTCTGCCCAAGCCTCTAGGCTCAGCTCCCAAGCTCATTTCAGCAAAAATGAGGGGCTGGTGACCACTTGGCACCAAGGGTGAAGCATCCAAAGTGGTGGCTGAAATCCACTTTGGTGATATCTCCCTATAAGGCCACCCCCAGCCAAAAGCAAGCCCACCATCACCTTCAGTGAGCTCAGGCGAGTGGAGATCGACATCTGGAACACTGCTTTTGCTGGAGATCCAGGAATCAGGGTAGATCGCTAGAGCAAGCTTCGGCCATGGCTCACAGCCACCAAACCCGCCGCCAAGCCCGACTCCAGGTTCGTTTCGCCTCACCTCACCCTGCACGAGAATTCTAGCTCAACTAGGTGAGACATCGGGCTCAATTGAGCCCGATACCATGCGAGCTTGTGAGCATTTTCTGGAGAAATTCTTTTGGCTCGGGATCGCTAGAGGAGGCGCCTCCGGCAGCCTTACTGCCTGGAAACGCCAGCCACCACCTCAACGAAGGTGGTGGCGATAATCGTCGGCGGTGGCGCGGGTCCAGGTGTCCGGAATAGTCCAGCAAAGTCAGCCCAAGTTGGCTCAATCTCATTTGTTGGTTGATGGGGACGACGACCCGATGCCGTCCAATTATTTCATTATTAAACATTTTTCTGATATTAATATATGAATAGTGTTATTTATGTCACACTTTTACAGCCTTTTTGCATGTTCATTCTAGGCCTTTTAGAGGTATTTTCAGAGCTTGTGATTAACAGGAACATTGTAGGCCTTGGTCTTAACTTAATTTTGCCACCCTAAAGTCCTGATTTGGGACTGTAGAATGACCTGTAGGACTCATCTACCAAGACTGGTCCTAGGCTAGGGCAGATCTTAAAATAAATGCCCATGCCAAACCATGGGTCCTCATGAACTAAAATCTTGGTCAGGCTTGAGTCAAGGGCAAATCTAGCCTCTGACCAAAAATGGAATGGTCAGAATTTTTCTATAGTTTTTGGCAAAATACCCATAATTAAATAAAGTGTATTTTTGGATATTTATGACTCCAAATGGCCCCAAATTTTGGTGGAATGACCATTAGGTCAACACAAATCCATGTTAGAAATCTCAGGTCATTTTGACCTCTATATGTTGGGTAATCCCACTTGCATGAGAAAGGTAGGTTTAGGTTTGGGGTGCTTATAGTCAAAATTAGTAAAATGGGAATTTAACCCATTTAGAACATTGCATGTCCATGATACTTTGGACAGAGGTTTATAGTGGTGAAATGTACGTCCCGCAGAAAGAGTGGGATTTTTGGAATAAAAAACCCCATTATTTGGAATTTTTGAAAATTAGGCCATTTAGAAACAAAAATTTGAAACTATGGCTAGAGATGATATAAAATTCTCAAATTTCGTCACAGGCTTAAATGGGTCATAGCTTATCTCTGGAAAAATTCATGGGGCTGTTAGATAATATTATCTTTTATTTTAAGTAGAATTACTATTTTGCCCATTTTGTAAATTAATTATAAAATAAAGGAAATTATTGTTGGAATAATATGGAAATTTTTGCAGTAGATTAATTTCATGATCTAATCCTTTTGTAAATATCTTAGAATTTTATGATGCTTCAGTATGTTGAAAATCCTAATAATGGCATTTTAGTAATAATGGTACTTTGAATATTTGTTAGGCCAAATGACTGTTTAGGACTTTAAATTTCTGTATATAGTTTCATTACATCAATATGGATCTGCAATAATTTTCCTAGAAGTTATAGTAGTGTATTTCATGTACTTCATTTGGAAAGTGGCCAAATTATGATTTCAATGTTAAATGGAAATTAAATAGAAATTCATTTGGGAAAATTATGAAATCAAGTGGGCAGTCATGTTGAACTTCATGGAAAACTTGATAAATTACTTAGGTGGTCTGGACCAATAAAAGTAGTGCTTCATATGCAATATGACCTAGGTCACCTAATTAAAAGATTTAAATTAGGCCCTTAATCACATAAAAAAATAGCAAGATCTTTAATGGTCAATACCACCCACCATACCAACCTAGGATAATTAATTTGGCGCAATTGGCCCAAGGGTTTGAAAGTCGCATCATACGAGTTTACATTAAGTCATGGGTTGCGCGTAGCATTAGTAGTATACACTTCTAGGACCACAGGGGATACGATTAATGATTTAGATGGGATCTACTTTGAGAAGATAAACCCTGGTTGGTGTCCAATAAGCTATTTCTTAATAACGAGTTGTGAGTGAAAAATCCCAAGGATAGTGGCTAGGAAGGGCATCGGCGGAATACCGTCGCTTTCCCAACAAAGAGAGTTTGGTATGAATCATGGGTAGACACTAATAAAAGTAAATATCCTTACGAAAGGGAACTTTGGGCTTCATCCCATCTTGGTTCCTAGTGCCCTCCGAGACCCCTTCATTGGGCATACCCGGGCAGTCCTGGGATTAACCCTAAATTGCTAAGCTTAATAACCATTATACAAGATTAGTCTAATAGACTAAGTGAACGTGGTAACATTCTCACTGGTGATGGGTTGGAGGGATTCAGGACTGGTTGGTCCTGCGAACTGATGGCTCGAGAGGTTTATATCAGGACGAGTTTGGTCCTGCGAGCTGGAGGCTCTATTGGAGATACGTTGCATGTGCATAGAAACAAACTAGTGGTGGGTTATGCGGTACTAGGCCAATCATCACACCGATGGTAGTACGATGACTCTGGTGAGGTGTGAGGTTTGAGGGGCTAGTAGGTTATTTATACTGCGGTCCGATGGACAATCCTCGAAAACGCACACCCGACCAAAAAGTATGGCAGTTGGCCAACATTAGTACACAGAGACTCTAGAGTGCACCTAGGACGTGTACATAGGCGTACAAAGGGTTTGGGCTTGGTAATGTGTATACCCGCCTAGGAAGCGGAAGTGTTCGTTTCGCTACTGCCGTAGCCACAACGGTGGTACCAGAGAGTGATGCTAGCTCCAAAAAGTGGGAACTAAAGGTCTGTGATCACAGAGTCTTATGTGTGAGTTGCACTTGCTTGAATCATTAACCGCATGCATAACATACATTCATAATTAGGTCATACGCACCATAGATCCTTATCATATAAACTAGTATGGATCTTTTATATGATAAGTTAAATTTGGAAACCTTAACTTATAAGTTTGTATGCGCATTCACATAAGTTAGGGTACTTCTGTGATGGTAGTTTAGCAGTAGATAGTTTACTCTCTGCTCCATTCTTTACTCTGTTTTACTTACAACACTTTACTTACTTTCAGTACTGTTCTTACTTACTTTACATATGCTATATACATAGAACTGCTGGAGTAGAAATAGTTGATACTTCATATACTTGGTAGTATAGTTCCACTGTCACCTGCTTCCTTTTGATACCCCTTGTTGTCCTCCGCTTCGTCCTCCTGCCCGGTACCTAGGAGCTCCGGGGGCGAGGTGTGGAGGAAATGACTTAGTATTTTTTACTAACGGTCGGTGACCAAATCATTTTAGGACCTCGAGGATATGGAGCACCAGCTCGACCATCAGGACGAGGTGGCAGGATGTGAGGATCTGATACCACCACCACCTACTACTACTGCAGCCCATCGTCAGGTGGGACAAGTTTTTTGATGATAGTTTAGCTTCCGCTTACTGTATTTTGAGAGAGATTTGATATCATGTACAGGGCATAAGCCCATATCTCATTTTTGTACTCGTTATGGGCGCTGTGTACCTTTCATTTTCATATATATGATATGTACTGGGACTTGTAGACTAGCTAGCTGTGTTTATATATTGCTTTTATGCTTCTATTTCTCAAATTGGCCGAACAGGTTATATGATTGTACTAGCCGGCAGAATCAGTGTCTTGTGGTGTCGACTAACCCGTGAGTTAGTTTCACCGTAAGGCAGCGGTTCTGGGCATAAGACCGGGAACCTCCTTGGTAAGGGGAGGGGTCTTACACATCTCGACCGGAATTGCAGAGATGTCAAAAGATTTTCAGAATATTCTTCTTCTTCTGGATACCGCCAGCTTGACCTTTGTTCCACAACAACCATGTAAGATTCTTTTTCCATAAGTCAAAGAATTCTTTCAGAATGCAAAAGTCAGAAGAAATGGTAAAATTCTTAAGTCAAGAGTTAGAGGAATCTTGATTAAGCTTTCCAAGATAGTTGTTTCTAAGTTTCTCCAACTTCCAGTTATTGAAGAAGAAGATGACATAACTACCGAGGACTACGACAGAGCCTATAGCTTTTGTGGAATTTCTATTATTATAAACAACATTCGTCGACAAGACCTCAATGCAGAGGGCAAAGTTATGGTTGATATTCTGGGCAAAGTACTTATATACAAGAAAACTTCTATAAGCCTCATCACTACTGTTCTCTTTTATATGATGACAGCCATTATCTGCAGGAAGAAATTTCAGTTTGGGATGATGATGCTTGATAAGATAATAGAAAGCATTCAAGTACCTAACTATGCTAGGATTATTTCTCTTCTCTTGCATGAGTTCAAACTAGAAGTTTTTGATTTATCCAAGGGCACAACTCTTCACCACATGAAGAAGGTTTTTATTTCTTCCATTCAAAGATGGGAACTTAAAGTGAAGAATCCATCCCAAGCTGCAAAGGCTCATTACCATCCAGAAGTTGAGGACAGGACTCAATCTCATCCTCTAACTCAAGTAGCTAGCACATCTGGTGCAGCTGCTGAGGGGGAGCTTGCTCCTTTAGTTCAAGAGGAAAGAATCCCTACCTCTCCTCCTCCTGCTGCACTCCACCTAGCCACCCCTGAAGAGGAAATCTCAGATGCCCAAGTGCAAGAGAATGTCATTTCTACTGAATAAGATATTAATCAGATGATAGAAGAACTATCTTCTAAAGGGACTCTTCCTCCCTTCCAATCAGAAAAATCTCCATATACAGAACCATCTCTAGAACCAACTCCAGCACCATCACCAGAACAATATCATTCTGAACCAGAATCCCCTACTCAGCAGTCACCTGCTGCTAATATAAAAGAAGAATAAATAGTTTTGATATCTGATGAGAAAGGAGAATCCCCAAAACCAGCTGAAGTTCCTCTAAAGAGCTTGGATTTCACTCTTCCCACCTTTCTTGGTGAGGAAGGTTATATTGTGATTCACACTACAAGGGATCAGAGTTCAGTGGTAATTGAAGAAATTATTCCATGGACTGCTTCTCCTCATCCAGTTCCTTAAGCTAAAACTCCATCTTCCTCTCCTACTGCTGATATATTGGGTAAGATAGAATTGATGCTCTTATAACAGAGAAACAACTTTGATAATTCTCTAAAGGCTGTTATAGAAAAAGTTACTACTCTAGAAAAGGAAATGAGCAAAAGTTTTGCTGAAATCCAACATAATACTGATGAGCTGAAACACCTTTTCAAAATAGGTGGGAAAGCTCTGGACAAGACCATCACCAGCATTGGTCAGGTGATGGACCAATCAGTAACTCTTGCAAATAATCAGTTCTAGTTAGAAAAGAAATCCTAAGAACTTAACTTCAAAACTTGTGAATAAGTTGGCACTTTCAAAGAGGCTGCTATAGAAACCCTATCTGTAGAAGTCAAAAAGGGGGAGATTTTAGTCAAAGAATACTTGGAAAAATCAGATGCAAACATGATCACACTCTGGGAAGAAAAGTTAAAGGAAATTCATGCTGATGTCCAAACTCAGATAGATGGTGTAAAGTTTCATACTTATGACACAACAGTATGGATGCATCATCAGATATTCCCTAACTTTCAAGCAGATCCAAATCTAATTCCTCATCATCTCAATTCCACTACACAGCATCAGCCAGTTCAATAGTCAGCTCTACAACAAATATTCTCACCAATTCCTGAAGGATTAGAACCTCCTCCTCCAAAAACCAATGGTCAGGTTTGGGAAACTGATCTTTCTTAAGAAAAACCTGAAGCACATATTCCTAAATGAAGAAAGTTTGGTGACAGAACTTCTGCTAGCAAGTCCATTCCAAACCCAAAAACAGAAAAGAGGAAAGCTCAAGAATTTATAGAGATTTGGAGCCCTACATCTAATTCCTTAATCCTTGATACTCTCAAATTAGTTATGGACTATAATGAGAATAGACATGATCATTATAGCTCTCATGAGTGGTACTTGTATGAGAAATCTATTACTAAAAGAAGAATCTATGATAGAGAGTATGAAAGGAATAACCCAAATGCTCCTCCAAGACCACCAAAGTATTATCCAAAACCATTCAGCTCCCAAAGAAGACAATAAGAAAAGAAAGAAAGACAACAGCAACAACATCAAGCCAAGGAATGACACAAGACTTAGATTGTGGTTTAGATTGTGTGAAAATGGAATTCATGGAAAATTCTATATATATAAATCTTTAATTTTGATGATCTGTTTTTGTCTTAATTCTTAGCTTATTATTCTCACTTTCTCTTTGCAATCTAGTCCTTTTATTTGTTTATCTTGATGTAATTAACCTTAGTGTAGAGGGTTCTGACTTCTAAAAATAGGGGGAGATTGTTTGGTATTGTATCCACAATAACCAAGATTTGTATGAAGTCACCCTTAAACTAAGATGAATTAAGGTGTATTTGATGTCTTGTTTGAGTTTTGTGTTTGTAGGACTTAATTGCCAAGTGTAGACCAATGTCAGTCTCCAATGAGTCACCAAACACAGGCCATACAATGTAATCCCTCATTGTGTGATCTATGGTGTTGACTCATCTGTAGCTTCTCTATTGGGATACACTTCATTTTCAAGCACTATACTTGTAGGAGATAGACTTGATTCTTATTTCATTGAAATAAGAAAAATTTTCAGGACGGTAAAAATTTTCTAAGTGTTTTACTCGAGAAGGACATGAGTACTCGAGTAGATTTTCAGTGAGTACTCGAGTAGATTTTCAGTGAGTACTCGATTGAGCTAAGTCTAGATTTTGAGTAGGGAAAATAGTTCTCGAGAAGACTGAACTTTGTTCTCGAGAAGCTAATTCTATTACTCGAGTAGATCTCTCCTTGTTCTCGAGTTAACAAAGTTTTCTAGCTCAGAATTCCTCTAAGTACAGTACTCGATGTAACAACCCAAAAACATTAAGTTGGATTCAGGCTGGGTGACATGGCCTGGGACACATGCGTGTCCCAGGGCGTGTCCAATGTACACGGCCTGGGACACAGGCGTGTCCCAGTGTATGTCCTTTACTCTATGCATCGACTCGAGTTCTTGAGATAGCGATACGGCCTGGGACACGGGCGTGTCCCAGGGCGTGTCCTGCTCAGGTGAGTATTGCGCGGAGGTGAATGGCATTGAGTGTGGAACACGCCCTGTAACATGGGCGTGTCACTGGAGCGTGTTGGGTACACGACCAAGGACATGGGTGTGTGCCTCAGCCATGTCCTTCTCGGGTGATTTGGTCCCGTGTCGAAAGGGTGACATGGCCAGTCACACGACCGTGTCAAAGTTGACACAGGCATGTCTGTCCCGTGATACAGGCGTGTTGGAGCCCATATTCTTATTCAATTTGAGTAGGTTCGTGTACCGCTTGGGGGACACGGCCTGGGACATGGGCGTGTCACAGGCCATATCAAGTCAAATTTGAACTTTTGGGCAGATCTCGGCCATTCAATTATTTCTATTTGGATCCAATGGCCTAGGTGCTTTCCTGCAGTGCTAAGGCTGAGTGTTGGCCTCTTCTCTCATTCTTATCAAGAGAGAAAAAGAGAGATCTTGGAGGAAGGAGGAGAAGAGCAAGGCTTTGGTGGTGATCCCGCGGTCCGAATCGAGATCCGAGGCTAGTTCTGTGGAGGCAAAGCTGCTGCGGTGCTTTCTAACCAGCCAGATTTTCGATGGCACGCAAGAGAGCGTCAAGGGTAACGATCTTCCTTCTTGGACATGTAAAGTCATTCTTTATGCATGAGTAAGGAATCCTCTCCACCAAAAGGTGGGAAGAGTGAGTGATTCCAGTGGGTTGATAGTTACAATCCCCTTTTGAGTCTGCATCTAGACCCAGAAGTGTGTAGTACGGGATAGGCATGCTGTATGAAGCCCATCTGGACATGTTGGTCTGGATTGGTGATGTTTCATTTACGCACCAGAGAAGACTCCGCGTATACTCGTGTAGTTAGTGGGGTCGTTGGGTTGTGCTTGTGAAGGGGAGTAGCAGGAAGTACTGGAATGTGGAATTCTAGGAAAATGCCCTTGTGCTGTTTGTGTTGTGGCTACGAAGTAGCATGTCCTTGAGGGATAATGAAGCCAGTCCTATGTGGACAGTATGGCTAATATGACGCCAGTCCTTGGCGGACGTGATGGAGAGTGAGAGCTACGATCTCTAAAAGGCCTCGTACCGAACAAGAAAGGTGAAGTCGACCCGCGTCTTTTATTATAGCTGCAAGTACGATATGTTTGGTGATGGCAAGGCGATTTGAGCAACGGGGGGTGGCGGATTTGTACCTGCGTTATGTTGGTTGTACAAGGAAGTACCAAGGCATTGGGCTTTCGTCAGCAACATAATGAGAGTCTTAGGCATGTACGCTAGTAAGACTAAATGCTCAATAGTGTTGATCCCGGTTCGCCGGTGCACCCAAAAGTGTGCCTGAGAGCACAGATCGTCGGGCCAGGTGGCCGACGGTTGTGATTGATTGCTTGTGCGGGAGAGCACAATATGTATGATATCTGTCAATTGTTATAATGCTCTACAGGTAAGGAATTCCACTGCCCCAGGAAAGGGGTAGGATTGTTATAAATTGGTCAGTTGAATGCTGACCGTTGCCTTATTTGCCACCGTTTCGGTGGCTTGTCCCTGTGCAGGTGCTAGAGAGCCGAGCGGGAAGTGAAGGGATGTTGTCCCTACTGCTGTTGTTGCCGCTCTTGTTTCTGTTGCTGCTAGCCCTTGAAGGCTAGCTAATGTCTTTTCTTTTGTTCATGTATGGCCGGCCTGCGCGCCGATCTCTGTAAACCATACTGATTAAAGAGGAATTGTAAGGCCATAAGGCCAAACTGTAGTATTTTTTATCCCCTCGTTTGAGTGGTTGTACAGAACTTTGGTTTATATATAGTGGATATTCCTGGTATGAGTTTATCTAATTGTGTAACTATTTTGCTAGCATGCTCTGTGTTAGGATGCGTTGATGGTATTATCCTGTGACCTCACCGTCTATTTGTGGCATATAGTGTGGGGCCCTGGCCGGACCTTCTATTATATGTTATTTAACAGGTGGAGTCATTACATTTTGGTATCATCTTGTCTCTGTCTTCCTCTTTCGAATTCATGGTCGAATTCTTTTGTGGTGTGGCGAGCACGTGGTTGTGCGACCCGCTTTAACGCTATTAAACTCTGGAATATCCACTAAGAAATGCAAATACACTTTTTTGAGGAATCTGTGCATTCCTACTTTAATGTTATTGCTTACGTATTGTCGCTAATATGTGTCTTGTCCACCCATAGGTTACTCGTAGTGGTGCTGGGCAGTCTGAGCCCCAGCGCTCTGATGAGAGTACGACACCAGCTGAGGTGTCAACACCTCCTCCTTCTGCGAAAAATGTTCGATTGGTTGCTGAGGCTCTATTTGAGATGATTCGGCCGACCAGGCAGGCGCCGCCGGCAGTAGTGCCAGATCGTGTCGGTGTCTGACCTGAACTGGTGGAAACTGTGGATCCGCGAGCAGCTGAACGACAATTAAAGCAATTCATGAGCTTCAATCCGCCTACGTTCACAGGACTAGGATCCCCAACGCAGGCAGAGGATTGGCTATCGTGAGTAAGACGTATCTTGACGACGATCAGGACGGAGGAAACTCAAAAGGTCACATTGGCGACCTTCTTATTAGAAGAAGAGGCGAGGTTATGGAGGGATGAGGTTGAGTTACACCATTTGGCGGGCAGGCAATTGATTCAAGTATCGATGGAGGAGTTCTCTTGCATGTTTTTAGAAAAACATCTACCAGCGGCAAAATGCATTGCTATGGAAAATGAGTTCCAGCGGCTCACACAAGGAGAAAATAGTGTTGATGCGTACCTGCATGAATTTACAAGATTGGGTCGGTATGCAGGAACAATCTTCGCCGATTAACAAAGAAACATGAATCGGTTCTATGAAGGATTGCGGGACGAATTGAGGTTCCTGCTTTCTAGTTCAGTGAACCAAGGATTTCATGCTTTGGCTGATACAGTGGGTGCGCTAGAGAAGGACATGAAGCGGGTGCAAGGAAGGAAGGACTTGGCTGTGGCGAAGCCCGAGTTCAAAGCACCCCGCTCTGGTAAATCGTACTACAAGAAGAAGTGGGGCAAGAGGTCCAAGCCTTCGGGGCAAACTTCTGTGACGGTTACATCAAGAGCAACGTCGAGACCGGAGTCTAGTACATGTTTTACCTGTGGCAAAGTGGGTCATCTAGCCCGTGATTGTCGGGTTGCTCAACCCAAAGGAGAAAAGAAAACGGGTGTGTCTTATGCTGAGAAGGGCAAGGCAGTGGTTGATTCCTCTACATCCCAGGTGCAGCCCAGAGTCTACAATCTTTGCCAACAGGAGGCTATCAAACAAAGTGACGTCATCATAGGTATGAGTACGAGTTAAGTTCATGTTTGTTTTATTGATTGCATATTTTGTATGTAGCTTGTGCATGATGTGTGTGCTACAGGCTTTGTCTTGATTTGGAATAATCCGGTGAGAGCCCTATTCGATACGGGTGTTTCGCATTCTTTTCTATCTAAGGACTTCGTAACTCGGGTTGGAGTACCGAGTCACGTGATGACAGATGGTGTAAAAGTGCTATTACCGAATGGTTGTATCATACTTGTGGATAGGACTTGCGAGGTGGAAGTACACATAGGCAATTGGGATTTCAGATTGAGGGCATCTGTGTTACCGCTATCGGAGTTTGATGTGATCTTTGGCATGGATTGGCCCTCGGAGCAGCGTGCCTTTATTGATTGCAACTCAAAGGAGATCATATTGGACCAGAATACCGAGCTTGAGACAAAGTTCACTGGTATGCGAGGAGTAGGCAGGACCTTGTTGTCTGCACTCCAATTCGTCAGTGCTATTCGGAAGGGCGCGGAGTTATTCTTCACGCTCATTCAGGCTGTTGAGCCAAAGTCCAATATAAGTGAAGTTCTGATTGTGTCAGACTTTGCCGATGTATTTCCGAAGGATCTTCCTAGGTTACCGCTCCAACGGGAGATTGACTTCGCGATTGAGTTGGTGCCAGGTGCAAAACCTGTGGCATGCTCACCTTATCGCGTCGCGCCAAAAGAGATGGCTGAACTTAAAGTCCAATTGCAAGAGTTGTTGGAGCAGGGATACATACGCCCAAGTATGTCACCTTAGAGCGCGCCTGTTCTATTTGTGAAAAATAAAGACGGTAGTTTGTGATTATGTATTGACTACCGCGAATTGAATAAGCTTGCGGAAAAGAACAAATATCCGATTCCACGGATCGATGACCTATTTGATCAGCTAGCGGGGTTAAACGTCTATTCAAAGTTGGATTTGAAATCGGGATATTATCAATTGTGGATTCGTGAAGGTTACATTCCTAAGACGATGTTTGGGACACGCTATGGTCATTATGAATTCACAGTGATGCCATTTAACTTATGTAATGCGCCTTCTGTATTCATGGATTTAATGCACCGAACGTTCTGAGAGTACTTAGATTTATTCGTAATTGTGTTTATTGATGATATTCTTGTGTACTCTCAGTCGGGAGATGATCATGCAAACCATTTGTGGTTGGTATTGCATACCCTGCGGAGGAATAAGCTGTATGCCAAGTTCTCAAAGTATGAGTTCTGGCTATCGTCAGATGCTTTTCTGGGCCATGTGGTAAGTGGAGAGGGCATAGCAGTAGATCTGGCAAAGATAAGTGCAATACGGGATTGGCCTGTGATGTCTTCAGTGGTAGAAGTCAGGAGCTTCCTTGAACTAGTAGGCTACTATAGACGGTTTGTGGAAAACTTCTCACAAATTGCTTTGCCTCTGACCACATTGACGAGAAAAGATCAGAAGTTCGTTTGGATGCCGGAATGCGCGCGAGCTTTTGAAGAGCTAAAGAATCGTTTGACCACGGCACCTGTGTTAACATCGCCATATGGCACAGACGGTTATGAGATCTACAGTTATGCTTCAGGGAGCGGCTTAGGCTGCGTTCTTCTGTAGTTTGGTAAAGTGATTGCTTATGGCTCACGTCAGTTAAAGGTGCATGAACGAAACTACCCCATCCATGATTTTGAGTTGGCGGCGGTAATCTTTGCGCTAAAGTTGTGGCGGCACTATCTTTATGGCGTTAAAGTGGATATCTATACAGATCACAAGAGCCTAAAGTATTTGTTAGATCAGAAGGATCTGAAAATGCGACAACGGACGTGGATGGAGTTCCATGGGGACTACACTTTCGATATTCACTATACTCCCAGAAAGGGAAATGTGGTCGCTGATGCTTTGAGTCGTAAGGCACCAGTATGGGCAAACAGGTTACAGAGACATGATGAGCGGCTAATCCAGGAGATGGAAGCGTTAGAGATATCCTGTGTTGATAAGGATTCTATGGCCGACACATACTTGAACTGGACGGAGGTACAATATGACCTTGCGGATAGAGTTCAGCGAGCATTGGAGCTTGATGAAAGTCTCTAACGCTATGCAAAGGATGGTCCTGGTGAACAATTCTCCTGGGATGATGGCTTGTTATGAAAAGATGGTCGATTGTGCATCCCAAGTACCGGGAAGTTGAGAGAAGAGTTGATGTATGAAGCGCACTTTGCCAAGTACTCAATTCACCCTTGGAGCACAAAAATGTACAGAGACATGAAGAAGTTGTTCTGGTGTCTCGGACTAAAGAAAGAAATAGCACGGTATGTGGCAGAATGTCATACTTGTGCTTTGGTAAAAGCAGAATGCCAGAATTTGGTGGCTTCCTGAAGTCGTTACCGATTCCGGAGTGGAAGTTTGATGACATTTCAATGGATTTTGTGCACAGGTTGCCGAGATCTCAACGCGGTCATGATTCTATCTGGGTGATTGTAGACTGGTTGACAAAAGTGGCTCACTTCCTTCCAAACAAGAGAGATGATTCAGTGAAAACTTTGACCAAGCTCTATGTGGAAAAGATTGTTTGACTGCACGGTGTTCCTCGGAGTATTGTCAGTGATCGTGATGGGCGATTCACCTCAACGGATTGGAGGCTAATTCATCAAATGTTGGGCACCAAATTAGCATTCAGTATAGCCTTTCATCCCCAAACGGATGGCCAGACTGTGCGAACCAACAGGACGATGGAAGATATGCTCCGTATGTGCGCCCTGGATTTCGGTAAGAAATGGGAAGAGTACATTTATTTGGTAGAATTCTATAACAACATCTACCAAGCAGCATCGGTATCGCACCATTTGAGGCTCTATATGGTCGTAAATGTCGTACACCATTAGCTTGGGCAAAAGCAGGCGAATCAAAGCTGAATGGGAAAAGAGAAGTCGAAGAAGCTACCTCGATAATACGCTCTATTCGGGAAAAGCTATTGATAGCCCAGGATCGACAAGCGAAATATTACAATGCCAAGCATCAGAACGTTGAGTTCGTGGTGGGCGATTGGGCCTATTTTAAGATCAAACCCTTAAAAGGCGTTTCTCGGATTCGGCGGTTGAAAAAGCTAAGTCCTAGATACCTTGGTCTGTTTGAAGTGGTACAGCGAGTCGGGGAAGCTTCTTATCGGCTAGCGCTTTTAGTAGAGTTGAGTGGATTACATGATGTATTCCACATCTCAGTACTTCGCAAAGCCATCAAGGATCCAGCTCAAGTAGTTGAGAATGATCGTGTACCGGTCGAGTATGGGATAACGACGAAGGTTAGACCCATTCGGATCGAGGATCGATCCGAGAAACTGTTGCGAAACAAGATAATCAGGATGGTCAAAGTCTGGTGGGACAATTATGGCCGTGAGGAGCTAACATGGGAGTGAGAATAGACCATGCGAGCTGAGTTTCCCGAACTTTTTGTATAAACTGTTGACTGTGTACATTTTTTGATAACGGATATTTTAACATTATAGCTTTGTTATTCTTGGTTCTTTGCTGAGTACAAATTTCGGGACGAAATTTATCTTAAGAGGGGGAGGATTGTAACACCCCAAAAACCTTAAGTTGGAGTCAGGCTGGGTGACACGGCCTGGGACACGGGCATGTCCCAGGGCGTGTCCAGTGTACACGACCTGGGACATGGGCGTTTCCTTTACTGTATGCATCGACTCAAGTTCTCAAGATAGCGACACGGCCTGGGACACGGGCGTGTCCCAGGGCGTGTCCTGCTCGGGGGAGTATTACGCGGTGGTGAATGGCGTTAAGTGTGGAACACGCCATATGACACGGGCGTGTCACTTGGGCGTGTTGGGTACACGGCCAAGGACACGGGCGTGTGACTTAGCCGTGTCCTTCTCGGGTGATTTGGTCTTATGTCGAAAGGGTGACACGTCCATTCACACGGGCGTGTCAAAGTTGACACTGGCGTGTCTGCCCCGTGATACGAGCGTGTTGGAGCCCATGGTCTGGTTCAGTTTGAGTGGGTTCGTGTACCGCTTGGGGTACACGGCCTGGTACACAGGCGAGTCACAGGCCGTGTCAAGTCAAATTTGGACTTTTGGGCAGATCTCGGCCATCTAATTATTTCTATTTGGATCCAATGGCCCAGGTGCTTTCCTGCAGTGCTATGGCTGAGTGTTGGCCTCTTGTCTCATTCTTATCAAGAGAGAAAAAGAGAGAGCCTTGAGGAAGGAGAAGGAGGAGAAGAGCAAGGCTTTGGTGGTGCTCCTGCGGTCCGATTCGAGATCCGAGGCTAGTTCTTTGGAGGCAAAGCTGTTGCGGTGCTTTTCAACCAGCCAGATTTTCGATGGCGCCCAAGAGAGCATCAAGGGTAACAATCTTCCTTCTTGGACATATGAAGTCCTTATTTATGCATGAGTAAGGAATCCTCTCCACCAAAAGGTGGGAAGAATGAGTGATTCCAGTGGGTTGATAGTTACTATCCCCTATTAAGTCTGCATCTAGACCCGGAAGTGTGTAGTACGGGATAAGCATGCTGTGTGAAGCCCATCGGGACATGATGGTCTGGATTGGTGATGTTGCATTAACGCACCGGAGAAGACTCCACGTATACTCGTGTAGTTAGTGGGGTCGTTGGGTTGTGCTTGTAAAGGTGAGTAGCAGGAAGTATTGGAATGTGGAATTCAAGGAAAATGCCCTTGTGCTGTTTGTGCTGTGGCTACGACGTAGCCAGTCCTTAAGGAACATTGAAGCCAGTACTATGTCGACAGTGTGGCTAATGTGACGCCAGTCCTTGGCGGACATGATGGCGAGTGAGAGTTGCGAGCACTAAAAGGCCTCGTACCGAACAGGAAAGGTGAAGCCGACCGTGTCTTTTATTATAGCCGCAAGTACGATGTGCTTGGTGATGGCAAGGCGATTTGCGCAACGGGGGGTGGAGGATCTGTACTTGCGTTATGTTGGTTGTACAAGGAAGTGCCAAGGCATTGGGCTTTCGTCAGCAGCATAATGAAAGTCTTAGGCATGCGCGCTAGTAAGACTAAATGCTTAATGGTGTTGATCCCGGTTCTCCGGTGTACCCAAAAGTGTGCCTGAGAGCACAGATCGTAGGGCCGGGTGGCCGACGGTTGTGATGGATTGCTTGTGCGGGAGAGCACAATATGTATGATATCTGTCAATTGCTATAATGCTCTGCAGGGAAGGAATGCCACTGCCCCGGGAAAGGGGTAGGATTGTTATAAATTTGTCAGCTGAATGCTGACCGTTACCTTCTTTGCCACCGTTTGGGTGGCTTGTCCCTGTGCAGGTGTTGGAGAGCCGAGCGAGAAGTGAAGTGATGTTGTCCCTACTGCTGCTGTTACCGCTCTTATTGCTGTTGCTGCTAGCCCTTGAAGGCTAGCTAATATCTTTTCTTTTGTTCATCTATGGCCAGCCTGCGCGCCGATGTTTGTAAACCATACTGATTAAAGAGGAACTGTAAGGCCTTAAGGCCAAACTGTAGTATTTGCTATCCCCTCGTTTGAGTGGTTGTATATAAATTTGGTTTATATATAGTGGATATTCCTGGTATGAGTTCAGATAATTGTGTAACTATTTCGCTAGCATGCTTTGTGTTAGGATGTGTTGATGGTATTAACCTGTGACCTCACCGTCTGTTTATGGCATATAGTGTGGGGCCCCGACCGGACCTTCTATTATATGTTATTTAACAGGTGGAGTCGTTACACTCGAGTAGCTAAAATCCTTTACTCGAGTAGTTCAATAATTTGTCTCAAGTGACAGAAGTCAAGTACTCAAGAATTATATCTTTTACTCGAGTAGTGAAGTACCTGTACTCAAGAAGCCCATCTACTTCTCGAGAGGTCAAGTTCTATTACTCGAGTAACCAGAATTATTTTCAGATTTTCTCTAAGATCGAGAAGCTTTCTCTAAGTCGAGTAATTATACTCGAGAAGCTTACATCCATTTCTCGAGAAACAAATTTAGTACTCGAGTAATCCATATTCCACTCGAGTAATGAAGACGATTTTCCTGAAATTTCCTAAAGTGCCGCTTCAAATCCGAGAGCGAGATTCCTATAGTTGAGATACCACTTTCTCGATGCCGAACCATACTTTGTCCTCGAATAATTTTATATCCACTCGGGAACTAAAGTTTGATTCTTTTTCTCTGGAATTTCGTTAAGTGACGGGATGCTTTTTAAAAATAATTTCCTTAATTATCGGTCTACGTATTTAAGTCATTTATGATTATGACCATTGGTTGATTCCTATAAAAGGTTTAATCACATTTAACTAACCTAAGGAAGAATGACATAGAGAGAGAAAAGTTTCTGAATCGGTTTTATTCATTCTAAATCGGGAAGAACCGCGCTGCTTCTCATCGTCTTCATCGACTCCGATCTTCTCGATCCAAAGGATTCAAAAAAGAAGAATCAATAGATAAAGCTTTCTCTACCGTCGCACATCTCTTTCTTGATCGTGGTGATTCTAAGTTCTCAGATCCAAGCATACTCCGATTTCTTTCTCAACTCTTCTGAAAGGGCTTTTCAATTTTCAAGAAGGAAGAAGTCGAGTCTTTACCTGATCTGTGAAGACAAATTTGTGTATTTATTTGTAAATCATTTTATTCTTGTAGGAGATTTTGTATCCGAGTTTGTAGGAACTTTTTTCTTCCAAGTGTAGATCCGTTTGTGTGGATCGAGTTGTAGGGAGGTTACTTCGAGGTGTAGGATTGGTTTTCAATCTGAGGAAATAGTGAAGTAGTCGAGTCAAGCGTGTAGCTAGATCGGTGAGGTGGAGAGTGGACGTACCCAAGATTAGGGAACCACTATATATCTGGTGTACTCTGTGTTGTGTGTACTTGTTTTCTGTGCTTCGCTCACTCAATTTTTTATTATGTAAAAGTCACAGACGTCACCTATTCACCCCCCCCACCTCTAGGTGATTTAGGTAGACAACTAAAAACATCATAAGATAATATTTCTTAGGGAAGTAAAAGGCAAGATTTTGCTAATGCAAATCTATCTCGACGACATCATCTTTGGATCTATGGATGACAACCTCTGCAAAAAGTTCTCTAACTTGATGCAAGAGAAGTTTGAAACGAGCAGTATGAGAGAGCTGAAGTATTTCTTAGGACTTCAGGTGAAGCAATCTGAAGATGGAATTTTCATCTCTCAGACAAAGTTTACCAAAGAGTTAGTTAAGAAATTTGGAATGGAGAACGCAACCTCTATGAGGACTCCAATGAGTTAAACTATTACTCTGGATATGGATGAGAAAGGGAAACCTTTTGATGAAATTAAGTACAGAAGCATAATTGGATCCTTGCTCTACCTCACTGCTAGTAGACTAGACATAATGTTTTCAACATCTGTATGTGCTAGATTCCAGGTTAACTCTAAGGAATCTCATTATGACGTTGTAAAAAGGATTCTAAGTACCTTAAAGGTGCACCAAATCATTACTTATGGTACCCAAGAAGTAATGATTGTGAACTAATTGGTTTTTCAGATGCTGACTTTATAAGAAGTAGGGACGATAGGAAAAGCACTTCTTGGATGTGTCAGTTCCTAGGAAGAAGGCTTATTTCATGGGATAGTAAGAAGAAAAATTGTGTTGCAATCTCAACTGCTGAGTTATAGTATATCTCTGCATGCAGTTATTGTACACAACTTCTATGGATAAGGAATCAACTTGAAGACTATAATATGAAGATGAAGGAGATTCCCATATTTTACGACTCTTCTAGCACAATAGAAATTGCTCACAATCTAGTCTATCACAACCGGGCAAAGTATATCGAGATAAGATACCATTTTATCCAGGAGCATGTGGAGAACAAGGACATAAATCTCAGCTATGTCCCGATGGATAAGCAAGTTGTCGTCATATTCACAAAGCTTTTGGACGAGACTAAGTTCAATTTCTTCAATATGGAACTTGGTATGCTCAACAAGGAGTCGTAAAAAATCAAGAAATCTGCAAAAGTACAGAAATTCAACATCCAGGAAATTCTACGGAAAATTCATTGAATATACCTGTGTCATTTCGATGAATTCGTTGAGACCTCACATGAAATCAGGACTTCTTCACGAGTCATTTAGATGAATTACCTTGATTACACGTGTCATTTCGATGAATTTCTCAGGACTTCTCGGGACATTTAACTGAATCTGCTCAAGGTCTATTTTTAAGTCCTTATGTATTGGATCTGAAGAGTCATTTCCAAATAGGTACGCACCTCTCTCTCTTTAAAAATTTAAAACTATATAAATCGGACTTAAGGCATTTGAATTTCTCACGATTTGTCAAGACTTCTATGCTCCTTTCGACGATTCATCTCCTGACCAAAGGTATTCGCCATTGATTTTCTCTGTCAGAGCAAAAATTCGTCAATTTCTTCATTGAAATCCTCTTGACTTTGTCTCAGTCGTGTCGTCGTTCTTCTCTGGTATTTCTTCCCAAAGTCAAGTTCCCAATAGTTTCATTTTCAAAGAATGGCTCCTAGAGGCAATGAAAACCTTCAAGTAGGTGGTTATCTTGTACTCACTAGTTTTTTTACAGTCTCAGATGAATTCTTAAACATCCTCTTGATGCTCGAGACGGCAGGGCTGACTTTCCTTTTAGAACGCCTGTGCCGAGTCCTTAACTGAAATGTCCTAGAGTTTTATCAGAATGTCAAGCTTCGTCATGAAGGAACAATGATAAAGAGTAAAGTCAGGAACACCTCTGTGAAAATGAAGGCAAGTCTCTTGAATAGATACTTGCGACTGTCATTAGTGGTTGAGGAATATTTGAATGAAGATACAGACTTACATCGAGCTCTTCTCTTCTATGGTCTGCCAAGACAAACTACCTCTATCAAAAGGAAAATAATGAATGAGGAAGGGAAGTTGTTATCCGACATTAAGGGAAAAGTCCTCTTGTACAAGGTTGGATCCTATGATTATGTTTCTGGTGAGCTGTTCAAGATCCTCACCGCTGTGATCTATAGGAAGAGGATTGACCGGGGAAGAGTCATGTTTGAGAAGATTAAGGAATGTTTAAATGCACCAAATTTTGGCAGAATTATAACTTTATATCTCAACCAAATGGACAGGAATCGGTTTGACATGTATTCATGTATACCCATTCATCAATTGAAGAAGATTGACTCTTCCATTTTCAGCCGGTAGGAGAGGAGGATTCCTAGGGTAGGTGGGATGATGGATGTTGCAGAGGAGGAGGAATTCTTTGAGAAAGAAAGAATTCCAACTTCTACCCCTAATGACGCACCTAAAAGTTTTGGTGCAGCTGCCGAGGGGGAGACACTACCCTCTGTGATTGTTATTGCTCCCATTTCTCCTGAGCTAGTTCCAAAGACTAAAGAGACAAAGAATGCTTAGACTTCACTGTTTGCAAAAATAATGGTGTAGATACAGTTGTTCGTGCTACTGAGACAATTATTCTTGATGTTGTTCTTGATGCTGCTGCTAAGGATGTTGTAGATGATGATGGTGTTGCTGTTGATGTTGCTGATTTTATTAATGTTACTGATGATGCTAATGATGATGCTGAGTTGAATGGTGATACTGAGGAAAGTTATGTTGCTGATAAGGAAGCTCCAGCTACTGCCAATATGATAGTAAGCCTCCCAACATATATTTTAGCTTTGATTGAGGGGGAATTAAATCAGCCTTCTAATACTCTTCAAGACCAAATCGACAAGTTTATTGTTGATCTCCAAAAAATTATTGTTAAGATCCCAGGTGGGCCTCTAGTTGAGCGGGGGAGGACATCCTAGAAATTTCAGATGAGGAAGGAGAAGAAGAAGTGCTTACTCTTATCCTAGAGGCTCAAGACCCCTCCCTCCTACTAAAGCACATGTCTCTCCCATAGTACATTGTTCTAGTGACTCAGAGAATGCTGCAAATCTTCCTTCTCCTCCTAGACATCAAGATGAAGATATTCCAAGTACTAGTTTAGATAACTCTATGCTGAAATCTATAGAAGCCATACTTGCCAAGAAAAAAGCTCACCTTGATCACTCCCTAAAGAAAGTTCTCAACAAGGTACAATAGGTTGAACGAGAGGTAAATAATGGACTTGCTAAAGTAAAGGTCCTTTTTGAGAAGCTGGAATCCAACCTGGATAATTGGCTAGTGCAATGTAGCAAGGTAATTATTCATATTATGAAAGGACTTAGTGGTAATCTGGATGAGACAAGGCATGTTCATTGTAAGGCTCATCCCCTTACCAAGGAGTTACCCGAGTCTTATGACCAGAATTGCCGCCTTACGGTGATCACGCCGACTAGTACAATCATTTTAACCTTTAGGCCATACTGAGAAAAGAAGTAAGAGCACAACATACAAGTCCACAGAATCACATAATTATCATCATATAATGAAATACATAATCCACAATAAGTACAAAAGGAGAGTAAGGGCTTGTGCCAGATACATGCCAAAATGAAATAAAATCCCTCTCTCACAACAACTCTAAGCGGAAGCTATATCAAAACTCTCATCATCATCACCTGACACCGAGTGGTAGGTGTGATGCGCGGTATCTACTCCTCATGTCCTGCCATCCCATCCCGTTGGTCGTGTTGGTGCTCCAACTCCTCAAGCTCCTACGGTCACAATCGACCTTTAGTCATAAAGACTGAGCTATTTTGTCCTCGCCTCACCCCCGCGACTCCTAGGAACCGTGCAGGAGGATGAAAGTGAAGAATATAAAAAGTAGTATCAAAATAGCAGGTGATGAGGGAACTATCCTATTATGTATAGAATCTAACATTGATTATATCATTATGCTAACAGTTATGTATGAA
This sequence comes from Platanthera zijinensis, assembly GCA_039513925.1. NCBI lineage: Eukaryota > Viridiplantae > Streptophyta > Magnoliopsida > Asparagales > Orchidaceae > Platanthera > Platanthera zijinensis. The sequence continues at coordinate 86,367,504 of CM077090.1, read as the reverse complement.
TATAAATAGGGTAAAGAACAATAAGTAGTAGAACTGTAATAAAAGAAGCAGTAGAGTAAATAACTACAGTGCAGTAAAGTAAACTACTACTATGTTACCATCACAAGAGTACTTTAACTTAAATGAATGCTCATACAAACTTACAAGTTAGAGTTTTAAGAATTGTAACTTATCATATAAATTAACCCATACTAATTTATTTGATAAGGATCTGCAGTATGAATGACCTATAGTACGTATGTATGTTAATATATGTCATGCATGTTATGATTCATACAAGTGCAACTCACCCACACGACTCTGTGATCACAGACCTTTAGTTCCCTATTTTTGGAGTTAGCTAAACTCTCTGGTACCACTGTTGTGGCTACGACAGTAGTGGAGCTGGCACCTCCACTTTCTAGGAGGGTATACACACTACCAGGACTAGACCCTTCGTACACCTCTGTACACGTCCCAGGTGTACTCTAGAGTCTCTGTGTAATAAATGTTGGACATCCCACCAGTCTTTATGATCGAGTGTGCATTTTTGAGGATTGTCCTACAGACTGCAGTATAAACAACCTATTAGACCCTCAAACCCTCACACTTTGCCTGAGTCAACGTACTGCCATCGGTGTGATGACTATCATAATACAAAATACCTGCCACTAATTTATTTATATGCATATACAAGTAATCTGAACCCGAGCCTCCAACTTCAGGACAAACTCGTCCTGATATAAAAAATCTAGAGCCTTTAGCTCGCAGGACTAACCCGTCCTGATATAGAACTTTCCGAGCCTCTAACTCGTAGGAATAATTCGTCCTGTCTCACTCCAACCCAACAGGGGTGAGATTGTTATATTATTTCTTCGACCTAACCTATTAAACTATAATTGTCTAACTTTTAGTTATAATTAGAGACTTAGGGTTAATCCTGGACTTCCTGAGGTCTACCCGGTGAAGGGATCACAGCGGTACTAGGGAATACGATGGGCTAAAGACTAAATACCCCTTTCCATGACAATTACTTTTATTAGTGTCTACCCATAATTAAAACCCCACTCTCATTGTTACTCTTAAGCAAACCTAATGTTTTAAGGTACTTATAGAAGAGTGATGATCTTTCATTGGACTCCGGACTAGCTATTCTCTTAAGTGACCACGCTCACTAGCACCTGATTTTATGTAGTGACATAACCTAGAGCTCTAACCAGGATTCCAAGGCTTCCCAAACAAGTCTCCAATTCAATTAGAGTCCACTATCATGAATTCCTTATCCAGCTCATCCTTATGCATCCGATCCATAGACGGTGCAAACTTGTAAACCATTAAATGAGGTACAAACCTACGCATAATTCCTCATGAATCGAAAACACTTCTAATGATGCACCATGACCTTATTCATGACTTTAGGTGGTTGGGTAACATTTTAATGTGGTTTGGATGATCTAAACACTATATCTCAATTTTACTAAACACGACCCAAGGGTTTATCCATGGTCCATATGAGGTGACCTCCAATTCCCTAGGCCAAAGGACTCCAAATTTTTATCATTGTTTCATCAAGTGGTAAATAGTGAAAAATCAGAAAATCACACTTTTCCTAATCATTTTTGGCCATAATTAAAATTATTTAACTATGTAACCTAAGTCACATTGAACATGAACTACCAAAAAAAGGACCTCTAGGTATAAAAGATTTATCTGGTGTTTATCTTGGTATATAAAGTCAGTGTACAAAATTCCATAATTTTCCAGATTAGTTTGACCCATATTTTTTATTTATGAATAATAATGCAATATTACCCCCCTCCCAAATGAAGTACCAAAAATTATCAACCAATAATTCAGAGAAAATTCGCACATGATAGTATTGTCATAAGACTCTTCAAAAATTATTTTCATAATTATCCACAGAGGTTTAACCTAAGATATTTATAATTTATGATATTTACAAAAAAGCCACTATTCATAAAAACATCACATCTACTCATCCAAAATTTTTAAGAAAATTTACAGAGATCCATTGATAAAGATTTTCTAGAAGTTAAAATACAACCAAACTAGAATCCCGAATAGGCAAGCGTACCAATCGAAACGCAGTATAGGAAGTGTCGTATATCGACTCGGGGCTTGTTGAGTACTTGTACTCACAAGAAATGCTATTATCTTATCGGACAGAAAAGTTGGTTTCTGAAGAAGGGAAAAACTAAGAACTAAACTAAGAAAGAAAAATACAATTTAAGGAAGCTAGCACTTGATCTAGAATTCCCTTGAATAAAATAAATCTTCTTGAGAAATAAAGCAATGCGAGTTCTTATCTACTCACTCGACCGTGGAGGTTCCTAAAGTATAGAAGCGTCTCTCTCGAGCTCATGCTTCTAACTAACCTTAGGTTGATCGATTAAGACCTCTCGGCCAGTCGAAACCCCTAAGCTTGCTTTAGGCGGTGAACCCCTCTATTGGATTTGACTCTAATCCGGAAGATTTACGTCGCCCTCTCTCGAGGAGTGCATTCAACTCCTTTTATCTTTGAGTGATCTCCTCGTATCCATAACCTCTCGGTCATTTAGGATACGGGTCTTAGATCGAAGATCATATACGCGTAATATGAATTCGATGAAATAGAAATCAAAGATAAATCGTAGCGAGAAAGATGAAGAACAAGACTTTTGATAAAAAGGAAGAGATTATTTTATTGCAAGCTTCATCAAAATCAAGTGCTAAATGAAATCTAGCTACTCATCATAATTAGAGAATTACAAGATAAGGTAGGGACAAACATGATTAAATTGAAAAGCAAACTAGAATTGAAACTTACATAAAGTAAAACTAAGCTAAGAAATGGAAAATACGATAAAATAAAACAGCAACTAAAAGATTACAACTCCCAAAAATTCCTCCCTTGACATCTGAAGCTGTCTGGAATTTATAGAAAAAGTTTCTGGATGGTCACGCCCTAGGTCACGCCCGTGACCTAGGGCGTGTCAGGCTCGGAACCGTCGTCTTGAAACCCCGGGAACGTTGGAGGAAAAACCGCCAAAATCTGTTAACTGACGGGTCACGCCCCTAGGTCACGCCCGTGACCTAGGGCATGTCAAGGCTGTTTCTGGAAAACGGCGGGAAGCTGAAAACGGCGGGAGTAAACTGGGCTTGATGGAGGCGTCACACCCCCTGGTCACGCCCGTGACCTAGGGCGTGACAAAGCTGCAACGGCTGCTGGCGACAACGGCTGGAAAACGCCCCTGATACGCCCTGGGTCACGCCCGTGACCCAGGCGTGTAATTTTAATCCGATGTGGCACGGTCAACGGTCTCTTTCTGGCAGTCACGCCCCGTGTAAGGGGTACACGGGCGTGTCGTCATCCTATATGGGCGTGTTAGGGCCCGTCGACAATCTTTGGGCGCGGGTCGACGGGCTCTGGCTGCAGTCTTAAATTTGCGTGTCACGCTCCTGTGTCACGCCCAGGTAGGGCGTGTTACAGGGCGTGTCTAGCCAGAAAAAGTGAAAATCCAGTTTTTGCTCCAAAAAATATATATATCAGCCCTGCAAGGTTAAAAATCAATTTATTAGAACATATAAATATAAAATGTAGAAACTTGTTACTTATAAACTTAATATTATAAAATTGATATAAAATATCTATTATTAATATAAAATAGTAAATAAAAATATAGAAATAATTAGAGTTATCAAATACCCCAATACTTATCCGTTTGCTAGTCCCGAGCAAACAACTTCCTATAGAGGGTAGAGAAATTTTAAATGCTAGAAAAGAGAATTGAACCTAAGGAGTAAAATGCGAAGTCTTATGCCTATGCTTGTAGAAATTTTTGTAGAAAGACTTATTCAGCATACACATTAGGTTTTTACTTTTCTTAAAATATGTTTCCACTATTATTTTTACTTTTAAAATGAAAAATCCGGCAAATCATAAAATTATATTTAGGGAGAGTGTAGCGTGTGTACTAAGATAACATTGCACGAACGAAGATTAAGATACTCTCCAAAGAAATCCATCAATGTCGATGGCCATAGGCTTGCCCTATCACACTCTCGCCACGGCACTAGTTTAACTTAAAAACATAAATCAAAAGGACATAATTAGGTTGAAGCGTAGGCTTAGGTTTTTGGTGAGGGTGATCAAAGATAAAAAACGATGGCTTAGTCACACAAAAACCTAGAGTAAGCTTTTACATAGAGATTTGCTATGGCTTTTAAGAACTTAGCCAAATTCCTAAATTCCTGTGTTTCGTTTCTTATTTTTTTTAACTCTCTCATCATATTGAAATTTTTTTTCTACCTCTTCATTTTTTTTTTAATGAAAATTTTTTTTCTTTATTTTGAAGAGGAGAGAAAAATAAATCAACTTTTTTTTTAAGAAAAGGGCCACCAAAAATAAAAGGCTCTTAATCACTCACAAACCATGTTTGTATATTTATGCACAAGCTTGGTCTTAGGTGTGCAATTAGGTTGCTTTTTAGGCTTTCGTAAAGTGTTTGGTGGAGCTAAAATAAAGGAATACGGAAATAGGCTCAAAATGGCTTAACAAAGATAAAAAATTTTAAGTACGGGTACAAATGCTCAAACTGGCCAAAAGAAATGCCTAAATCATATTTATGCTAATGAGTCTAACTTATGCAAAGTCTTGAGAATAGTTAGAGGGCAAGTTTTAGACATCAAGAAAGAATACCTCTTTCTTGATCCGCGAAATATCTCTCTAGCAAACTTCTACTTACTCACCTAAATTATTTTTAGATTTTACCGGTTTTCATAATTAAAGTAAAATAAAACATTTTAAGAAAAGGGCCACCAAAAATAAAAGGCTCCTAATCACTCACAAACCATGTTTGTATATTTATGTTCAAGCTTGGTCTTAGGTGTGCAATTAGGTTGCTTTTTAGGCTTTGGTAAAGTGTTTGGTGGAGCTAAAATAAAGGAATAGGGAAATAGGCTCAAAATGGCTTAACAAAGATAAAAAATTTAGGTACGGGTACAAATGCTCAAACTGGCCAAAAGAAATGCCTAAATCATATTTATGCTAATGAGTCTAACTTATGCAAAGCTTGAGAATAGTTAGAGGGCAAGTTCTAGACATCGAGAAAGAATACCTCTTTCTTGATCCGCGAAATATCTCTCTAGCAAACTTCTACTTACTCACCTAAATTATTTTTAGATTTTACCGGTTTTCATAATTAAAGTAAAATAAAACATTTCCACGCATTTAGAAAAATGAAAATCTAAATATATGTTAAATATTTAAATCTACATAAAATTCTACTTACACGTGCACTTAACTAGAAACACAGCATAGCCAACAGTTTTACTCCAAAATTCAAAATTCAATTAAAGCATAAAATTTTTCTAAACACTATGTAAAAGATGAATACTTGAGATTTTGCATGGGAATAAATATAGAAATAAAAGACTTCTCTAATTAAGATTTAAATTTTTTTTGATTTTCTAATTTTTTCCGTTTTTTTAATAATAAAAAGAAAACAAAATTTTTCTAATTTATTTTTACTTTATATATATATTTTTTGATTTTTAAATAAAAACAAAAACTAAGAATCCACCCCTATACTTAAAAATAAACATTGTCCTCAATGTTTATAAGTCAAGTACAAAGGGAGGAAAGAAAAACAAATTGAAAAATTTTTAGATGAAAAGTAAATAAATGCATAAAAATTAAAGATAAGCAAGGGGTGTCTCCCAAGAGCGCTTTTCTTTTTTCCGTCTTTAAGCTAGACGGTATTGGTTAGGAAAAAGGGAAATAAAATTTCAAGTGTAAGGGTAACTCCCTTAATTCCTGCTTGGGTGAGTATGCCAAAGACGCTCGCCAAGCTACTCCTCCGCTTGCTTCTTGATTTTTCTTCTTGGAATGGTGGTCTTGAGGATGTAAATTCAAATCACTTATACATACCTGAGGTGATGTGAATTTTTGTAGATGAGCGGCAAAGGGATCGTTGATGACATTGGATTGCAACGGCTCATCGTCTACAGGAAAATCGTTAGAATAAGAAAAATCAAAAATAAACGTGTTAGAAACAATTTCACACGGAGGAGGGTCGTGTGAAAGAAATTGATCAAGCTCCGGTTGTTTATTTTCTAAAATTAATTTTTCTTCCGTAGTTTGAATGAAAATTAAATCATCGGAAGCATCAGGTTCATAAATTTTCGCTCCTAAAAAATCATAAATTGTGTCTGCAAATTCATAAATAGGAGAACAATTGGTAGTAGTAGGAGGAGAAATATATTCTTCTTCTACTCCCCCCAGCGCGTCCATACACTTAAAAAATTCTTGAAATAAAAGTTTTTCTTCTTCTTCGGTATAAGAAACTAAAGGAGAACATGAAGAGTCATGTTCCACATTAGCAACATTATCCGAAGAAGGAGAAAAATCGCTAAAATTAATAGAAGTCTCATCCAAATTTTGGGGAGAAGAATCACATGAAATTTGAGAAAACTCCCCAAAATTTGGAAAGAAAGCTTGCGGTGCTGAAAAAGAAGAACAAGAAGTCGGATCTAAATAAAAATCCTCATTACTCGGGAATCTTTCCGGGTGATCATGCCGGAAAGCAACATCCGAGGAAGAAGAAAAACTATTAAAATTAGAAAAATTGTTCTCATTGAAGCTTGAAAAAGTATTTTCATGAAAATTATTTTCACCAAAATTTGAAGGATTAATTTCATTAAAATTAGAAAAATTATTGGAAAAATTATTTTCATGAAAATCCGATAAAGAGTTCTCATTAAAGTAGGAATAATTATTTTCATAATTATTGTGAAAATTATAAGAATAATTTTGATGATAAAAATAATAACATTCCTCACTTCGATGAGGGGCACCACAAAAATTACACAAAATTTGGCGCTGTCTTGCAGCTTGCAAAAGATTAATTTTATGTTGGAGCTCGGCAATTTGAGCGGCCAATTTTGATAACATATTTTTTTATTGTAAGAAGAAAAGAAAACAACCGGTACTTAATAGAATGGAATTAGAAATAAAATAAAAATGAATAGGGGTCAAGAAAGAGAATGATAAAATAAAAGTTTTACAATTAAAAATTTATAAAATAAAATTTCCCGGACTTCCGAAGGGCTACCCAATGACGGATTCGCAAGGTACTAGGCGGTATTGCGGGATGAAAACCCGGCATGGCCCTTTCGCAAGAAACTTTAATTATAAAAAATTTAAGTTAAAACTTTTAAAGAAAACAAACAAAATAAAAAAAAATGATAAGAATAATAGATTCTTGCTTTCAAAATATCGACAAAGAAAGTCCCCGGCAACGGTGCCAAAAACTTGATGAAGATTTTCTAGAAGTTAAAATATAATCAAACTAGAATCCCGAATAGGCAAGCGTACCTATCGAAACGCAGTATAGGAAGTGTCGTATATCGACTCGGGGCCTGTTGAGTACTTGTACTCACAAGAAAAGCTATTATCTTATCGGACAGAAAAGTTGGTTTCTGAAGAAGGGAAAAACTAAGAACTAAACTAAGAAAGAAAAATACAATTTAAGGAAGCTAGCACTTGATCTAGAATTCCCTTGAATAAAATAAATCTTCTTGAGAAATAAAGCAATGTGAGTTCTTATCTACTCACTCGACCGTGGAGGTCCCTAAAGTATAGAAGCGTCTCTCTCGAGCTCATGCTTCTAACTAACCTTAGGTTGATCGATTAAGACCTCTCGGCCAGTCGAAACCCCTAAGCTTGCTTTAGGCGGTGAACCCCTCTATTGGATTTGACTCCAATCCGGAAGATTTACGTCGTCCTCTCTCGAGGAGTGCATTCAACTCCTTTTATCTTTGAGTGATCTCCTCGTATCAGCAACCTCTCGGTCATTTAGGATACGGGTCTTAGATCGAAGATCATATACGCGTAATATGAATTCGATGAAATAGAAATCAAAGATAAATCGTAGCGAGAAAGATGAAGAACAAGACTTTTGATAAAAAGAAAGAGATTATTTTATTGCAAGCTTCATCAAAATCAAGTGCTAAATGAAATCTAGCTACTCATCATAATTAGAGAATTACAAGATAAGGTAGGGACAAACATGATTAAATTGAAAAGCAAACTAGAATTGAAACTTACATAAAGTAAAACTAAGCTAAGAAATGGAAAATACGATAAAATAAAACAGCAACTAAAAGATTACAACTCCCAAAAATTCCTCCCTTGACATCTGAAGCTATCTGGAATTTATAGAAAAAGTTTCTGGATGGTCACGCCCTAGGTCACGCCCGTGACCTAGGGCGTGTCAGGCTCGGAACCATCGTCTTGAAACCCCGGGAATGTTGGAGGAAAAATCGCCAAAATCTGTTAACTGACGGGTCACGCCCCTAAGTCACGCCCGTGACCTACGGCGTGTCAAGGCTATTTCTATAAAATGGCAGGAAGCTGAAAACGGCGGGAGTAAACTGGGCTTGATGGAGGCATCATGCCCCCTGGTCACGCCCGTGACCTAGGGCGTGACAAAGCTGCAACGGCTGCTGGCGACAACGGCTGGAAAACGCCCCTGACACTCCCTGGGTCACGCCCGTGACCCAGGCGTGTAATTTTAATCCGATGTTACACGGTCAATGGTCTCTTTCTGGCAGTCACGCCCCGTGTAAGGGGTACACGGGCGTGTCGTCATCCTACACGGGCGTGTTAGGGCCGGTCAACGATCTTTGGGCGCGGGTCGACGGGCTCTGGCTGCAGTCTTAAATTTGCATGTCACGCCCCTGTGTCACGCCCAGGTAGGGCGTGTCACAGGGCGTGTCTAGCCAGAAAAAGAGAAAATCCATTTTTTGCTCCAAAAAATATATATATCAGCCCTGCAAGGTTAAAAATCAATTTATTAGAACATATAAATATAAAATGTAGAAACTTGTTACTTATAAACTTAATATTATAAAATTGATATAAAATATCTATTATTAATATAAAATAGTAAATAAAAATATAGAAATAAATAGAGTTATCATCCATAGTACTGAAATAATGATCTAATAAAAATATCATAATTTTCCAAGGAACATTTTATACCTTTTTAATCAATAACATCTAAGGGCATAATAAAAATTTGTACTATTCTTCACATGAGATTTATTCCAAAAAACCTAATAAATTATCGAGAGCCAAAAAATAATATTTTAGAGCTACATTCAGAGCTCTAGAATTTACTAAGTTAAATTGCCCATAGTTCCTATTATGACATATTTATGTGCTACATTTAATATAAATTGAAATCCTAGGATTGTTGACTCCAAAAATCCTAAATTCACCACTGATGATGTATTTCATCTCCATAAACTTCTAACCAAAGTTTCATTGACATGAAATGAGTCAAATGGGCTAAATTCTCCATTTTCATCTTTTTGCTAAACCCCAAAGGTACATATACCTTCAAATTTTAAGTTGGATTCTCCAACATGCATAATCTAAATGCCCTAAATTATCACTAGGGTCATAAAATGACCTCATAGACATACCACCCAAATTTGGGGTTATTTTGAGTTGTAAGACTCCAAAAATCATATTAATTTGTTAGATAAAATAATGAAATAAACTATAGGAAAATGTTCTCCTAAAAATCTGATTTTTGGGCACAAGCTAGGTTTGGGTCATATACATGCATGGTCATATTTTTATTACATTTGGAATTGTCATCCATCATATATACTCATTTTAATTTATGTACTAGCCTAGGAGTAGTCCTAGGGAAATAGACCTACAAGGAGATATATGACTCCAAATGACTTGATTCAGGTGCCCAATTAATGGTAGGACAAAGGGATACACTTTTTATGTTGAACAACTTTTCTGAATTTGCCCATAAAGGGCCTAATTTCAACATGCAAATTACTGTATAAACTCGGAGAAAATATTAAATAACCCTATAATTTAATTCACATTAAATCGACGGCATCTGATCATCTCCTACCTCCAACCGACATCTGTAATCAACCCGTCCTAGAATACCTTCAAATCTCATTTCCCGGCCACCCCTTGGCCTCCACGACCTTCTACCACCACCACCACCTCCGTTGAGGTGGTGGCCATCATTTGGCGGTGAAATGGTGGCCGGAAATAGCCTCTCCGACGATCCTGAGCAAGCTCAAAAGCTTGTGAATTTATCCCTCACCTCACATGGATGCAAGCTTAATTGAGCTCAAAATATCTCCTAAATGATCTAGGAAGCTAGTACAGAGGGAGATGAGGAGAAACAAACTTGAAGTTGGGCTTGGTGGTGGGTGTGGTGGCGGTGCGCCATTGCCGACAACTTTTCCGGCTAGCTATCTCCCAAGTTCGATTCTCCACCTTATGTCTTGATCCATATATCGATTTCAACTCCTCTGGGCTCACTGAAGCTAATGGGAGGGTTAATTTTGGTTGTGAGTCAGTTTATAGTGAGTTGCTATTAATGGTAGTTCGGACTCAAGCATTGGATGCTTCACCATGTGTTGGGTCCATTGATCTCAATGTCCCAAATTTGAAGAAGGTCTACAGGACAATGGTATACACATGTTTGTATATGATACATGCTATAAGTTCTATATATGCAAGGGGATCTTTGTTACTTTGATTATATAGGTTATCCAAGTGATAATGACAGGAGGACATAAGGACAGGATGCTAACAAGGTTGAAATTTGTCTAAGTCTAGATACGTTGAGTGAATGAAGTTCACTCAATGCCAGATGACCTTAAGCATTGAGTAAAGACCAGACTGTCAAAGCCTCAACATTGCCAAGGAAGAAATCTATTTAAGTCCAAAATAATTGAGTGAAGGTAGTTCGCTCAATGCCTAGAGCCAAAAGCGTTGCGTAAAGCTCAAGAAGTCAAGGCCGAAGAAATCTGTCTAAGTCCAGAAGCATTGAGTGAAGGTAGTTCACTCAATGCCATGCAAAGAAAGCATCAACAGAACATAGTTTATTCAAAGCTGCAGTATTGGTTGATACATAATTCTGTTTAAGGATAGATGCATTAAGTGGTGTCAACTCACACAACGCCCATTCAATAGAAAATCTGTCTAAGGACAGAAGCATTAAGTGAAGGCAGTTCACTCAATGCCTCTTCAATAAAACAGGCAAAGGTAGAAAGCATTGAGTGAAGAAAACTCTCACTCAATGCCTTCATACAGAGATAATCGACTAAGTCCAGATGCATTGAGTGTAGAAGGGTCACACAATGCCTATTCAGTTAGACTGCAAATGTCTATATTTGTTGAGTGATGACTGTTTACTCAATGCTTGAAGGTGCAGAAATCTGCCCAAGTGTTTTGCTGTTGAGTGACAAGGCCTCACTCAACGCCTATGCAGAATTGTTAATTTGGCTAAGTCCACAGGTGTTGTGTCATGATGACATCAGCAAAAATACAATTGTTGTGAGAACTAAACATTAGAAGACAAATGGCGTTGCTTGCATGTTGTATAACATTTAATGCAAAAGACATATTGCAGCTACCAACTCTAGGTGGTCTCACTATCCAAGGAGTCATTGGATGGCGGGATAGAAAAGCAAGAGATCAAGGAAGAAGAAATTAACTTTTCGAAAAAGAAATCTTTTGGAATACAGAGCTTCATCTTCTTCATCTCGACCTAGTTGCATAGCTTGAGAAATTTATTCATTCTGTTAATTTGAAAGTTCAAGAAAGTTAGCTGTTGACATTACCATCTTCAACAGCAAGTTCAGAGAACTTTCTCTCCGAGGTAAAAGAAGGAACAAAGCAAGCCCTAACTACAGTAACTTCATAGCTCAAGCATAACTAATCTTGAAGATCCATTCCTTGTTTGTGAAGAAGAAAGGGCTGAATCATTTCAGTTCAGGAAAAGGAGGCTCAGAGATGACTTATCTACAGTCATTCATCAACACCAACCAACCTTTCATTTGTAGGATCTTTACTAATCTGAGGGTAAGCTTGATCTATAAAGGCTGAGGTAAGATCTTTCTATAGAACTGAGCTGTAGGGCCTTTGGGCCTAATGTGTAGGATTCCATATGGGAATTTGAGTGGTAGGATCCAGTATTGGATTTGAGTGTAGCGCTTTCCTCCAAGCCTGAGTGTCAGACTTTGCCTAAAGTCTGAAGTAGGTAGTCTGATGCTAATTACTGAGTTGTAGAAGATTATATTTCTGATTGTAGGGCATTGGGCCTGAGTGTAGGACTTGGAGGAGGCTGAGTGATACTGAGGGATCTATGTTGTAAGCTTATGGAGCCGAGTTTGGAGGAGTTGGCCTTATCTAACAAACTGTTAGAAAGGTGGGAGGGATAGTGGATGTATCCATACTCTGGGGAACCACTATAAACCATTTATGAGTTGATTGCGTGTTCTTGAAAGCAAAGCTAAACTAATCACAACTCACCAAAGTCAAAAAAAATCACCAAAAGGAAGAAAAACCTATTCACCCCCCTCTAGGTGTTTAGCTACTCTTGAATCTAAAGGCTTTCAAGTGGTATCAGAGGTAGGTTACTCAAAAAGGACTTAATAGTCTGAGCTGATCTCCAGGAATAGCAATTGATATTCCTTATGGGTTCAGGAGAGAACCATAAGGAGTTCGGTTCTATGAAGCTCCCAATCTGCAAGAAAAAAATTTTGGCGTTTAGAAAGAAAGGGTCAGGCTGTTCATGGAAACATCTTACCCTAGGATTTTAATTACTATTCAAAGGGGACCTTTCATCCCTATGAAGGTCTCAGTTCTAGATGCCACTATCCAGACACCTAAGAAATATTCTGAGATGACCAAGGATGAGGTCATACAAGCAATAATGGACAAGAGGGCACAAAACATCATACTGAGTTCCATTGATGATTCTACTTTCTAGAATCTTGTCCATTGTAAGACCTCCAAGGAAATGTGGGACACACTGATTGTATATATGGAGGGAACTGAGAAAGTTTAGGATGATAGAAAATCCCTTCTTAATCAAGAATATGAAGCCTTTAGGCAAGGCAAAAAAGACTGCATAGCTGAATGCTATAAAATATTCTTCAGAACAGTTAATGAGTTGAGGACCTATGGGAGGGTCTTCAGCAATTATGAGCTGAATGACAAGTTCCTCAGATCACTAACCAGAGACTGAGACACCAAGATATGTTCCATCAGAGAGGTTGCCAAGCTAGATGAAACTCCTCCACACACATTGTTTGGAAAGCTTCTCTCCTATGAGATGCAACTATCTGCCAGAGGAGGAGATCTCCAGCAGAGCTCAAGCTAAGGAGAAGACTATAGACTTCTAGGCTGATTGCTTTAATAAGAGCAAGGAGAGGATTGTATCTCCCCCAAGAAGGCATGTTGAATCAGGCAGCTCTGAGCCCATCACATTTGATAGCAATATGTTAGATTGAGAGTTTGCAATCTTCTCAAGATAGTTCCAGAAGACGATGAAGAGAAAGCAGTGGAGGAATAGAACTTCCTCCTCCTCTCATCACAAGAAGGACTACATAAAGTTTGAGAAGAAGCTCTCCAAAGGAGTTAGGTATGACACTAAACCAAGTAAACAGTTTTCTTCTAATGTTGTTTGTTACTGCTATATCAAGGTTGGGCATGTCATTGCTGATTCGCAAGAGGAAAGAGTAGAAGAAATTTGAGGAGATGAAGCACCACCACTAAAAGGGAAAGAAGGAAAGGTCCTTCATTGCCAAAAAGGAGAAGAGCTGGAGTCAAAGTGACTCAGCATCTTCAGATTCTGAAGAAGAAGAAGAAGCCTATATTAGGCTGTTTACTGCAGTTGCTGATTAAGAAGATGTGGACTATCCTGCTGCTAGGATAGGAATTAGGGCCCCTCTTTCACTCTCAGACACATATACTGAGGTGGATGAAGATTTCAGTGACTGTTATTGGCTAATGGCCGTGTCAGATGATGAATCCATCCAGGATCAGCCTGGCCCAGATAAGGTACATTCTCTATCTAGCTCCTCCTCTTAATCTCACTATGAGAACAAGTCCTAATTCTGATGCATCCTCATCCTGTGATGAGGATGAGTCAGAATCTGAGTAAGATATCAATCAACTGATTGATAAGTATGGTGCCCTTCTGGATGCTTTGAAAAGGAGCAAGAGATTGGCTAAGAAATAAGCTGAGGAGATTATATCCCTACAGCTAACAACTTCCCTGCAGTCTAAGTCAGCATCCTTGCTAGATCAGAAGATGAGGGAAGTCCACCAACTGAAGGCTATCTCAATCATCCAGATTGGGACCATCAACCAGAATAATAAGATCACTATGAATCTTGAGGAAAAGCTCCTTAAGTAGAAAAAGAGAGTGGCTGAATTAAGCAAGCCAAGGACCGTGCTGCCACTAATGGACTCCTTTACCTCTCAAAAGGATAAGAGAGGTTTGGGGTCTAAGTGGAACACTAGAGCTGCCCCTTCCAAAGATAAAGGCAAAGCTTCTATTGTGCCTTAGACCACCTTCCATAAGGTAATTCTCCCATCAAATAAGTATGACCAGGATAATATATATGGTCACTGGAAGAATGGTAACTCTTCTTGTAAGTATACAAATGTATCTTACAATGGAGGGAGAAAGTGCATGGGCTTGAGTGCCTTCAAGGCTCCCCATGAAGAAATTCAGATAGCCCATCATGGACAAATTATTTTTGGGACTCCAGCCCCTACACTCAAGAATATGCAGTGACCAATAGTCATGTTGTTCTAACAAAATCACAGGCTAAAGGCATGTCTATCAGTGAGTCTGACTTGGCCATCTATGATGCCATCAATAACATATTTGCTGTAAAATAGACTATTATTGGTAGTAATCAAAGAAATCCAATTTCATCTACTGTCAGACTTACTTTCAATCAGATTCTTACTGAAAGAAACAAGAAGAGGGCTGCTACTCTCCCCTCTAAACAGTCTGCTATTAATAGCTTGCAACCTACAAAAACTATTCAGAAGAGAAGGTACAATATTTATGAGTGATGGTACTGTGGTAAAGTTAGACACTTTGTCATAGAAACTTGGCACAACCCTAGTGTGCAAAGGGCTAAAGTGAGTCTTCCTGCCAGGAGTGCTGCAGGGAGACAAGTTAATTTTGATACTAATAAGAACCTAGGACCCAAACTCTTTTGGGGTCCTAAGGTAAACTGAATTGTGATTGCAGGTTAGTCCAAATACCTATGCACCAATATAGTACTTGGACAGTTTATATTCCAGACATATGACAGGAACAAGATGTCACCTGAAGGACTACACTTCTGTGTAGAATGGACCTAAAGTTATCTTTGGAGATTTAGACAGAGGAGTTACCAAGGGATATGATATGATTACCAATGGCATAGTCTCAATCTCAAAAGTGGCTTCTGTGGAAGGGTTGCAACAAAACCTAATATGCATAAGCCAACTATGTGATCTTGGCTATGTCATTGTATTACACAAGGATAAGTGACAAATTAAAAGGTCAAGTGACCAAGAGGTCATTTTGATAGGAACTAGGAGTGGGAACATTTATTGTTTAAACTTTTTATGTTTAAGTTCTAACACCCCTATCCGTCTAGTTGCAAATGATAAAGTCTCATATTGTGTGTATTGACAAAAGAGAATAGCTCACTTGAACTACAAGGCCATTAGCAAGCTCTTTGATGAAGAGCTAGTCAGAAATGGTCCCAATATTAAATGCACTAAGGAGGGCATTTACTTTGCATGTTAAAAGGGTAAACAGACCAAAGCATACTTTAAGAGCGTTGGTGCCAAGGATTCTGTGAGGTGTTTATACCTCCTGCATATGGACTTGTTTGGTCCTATGCCTGTACACAGTCTAGGTAGGATAGTGTAACACCTCTACCTGTCACATAGGATATAATAGAGGGTTCGGTCAAGGCCCCACACCATATTCTACGAACAGGCGGAGACGCCACTAAATAATATCAAAACCCAACGAATCCTAACACAGAGCATTCTAGCGGAAGCTTTGGGGTTAAAAACTTGAACGCAAGCATTACAAGAACTGTCCACTTTAATAAACTAGGAATGTATACAACACAACCAAAGTATAGGGCCTTATGGCCTTACAAATTCCTCTTAACAAGAGTGTGGTTTCCAAACATCGGCACGCAGGCCGGCCACACATAAACAAGTAGGAACAAAAATAAAGCCTTCGTGGGCAGCAACGCAACTTGGGCTTCAGCCCGCTAAGTCCCGCTTGGTCCAGCACTACCAGCACCTACAAGAACCAATCCACCAAGCGGTGGCAAACAGGGCAACAGTCAGGATTCAGCTGACCAATTATAACGACCCTGCCCCTAGCACGGGGCAACGGAATTCCTTCCCTACCTAACAATGCATCAACAAGTATAGCATGCTAGGTGCTCTTACGCACCAACCATTCATCACAACCGTCAGCCAGTCGGCCCAACGATCCGTGCTCTAAGGCACATTCGGGTGTACCGGAAATACTGGGTCCCACCAATGAGCATTTAGTCCGGCATACAGGCCCAAGACTCTCATTATGTTGCCGACGAAAGTCCAATGCCTTGGCACTCTCATGTCAAGCCTACATAACGCAGGTACGGATTAGCCACCCTTCATTGCTCAAACCGCCTTGCCACTACCAAGCACATCGTACTTGAGGTCATAATTAAGGCGCGGGTCGGTTTCACCTTTCCTATTCGGCACGAAGCCCTTTTTCACAGTTGAAGCCCAACGGCTCAAATTCACCCAATATGGCACTCATAGCCAAAAGAGTCAGATACCAAGTACCAACTCTCACAATTTCCTGGACTTCCTCCAATATTTCCTGTTGCACTAGGCTACAGGTATCCACCATAGATTGCACACAAATAATCAAATACTCGGAGGCTCCTCCGAAATGCAAACAAAGCATCACCAATCCAGACCAACACGTCCAGATGGGCTTCACACAGTATGGCTAGGTTCGTACTCCGATTTCGGACTCTAATAAGGGGGACTTCACATATCTACCCCAAGGGACGCAACAACCCACCGCACACTCGCAGGGAAGGGTTTTCCCTAGGAAAATGCAGGAAAGAAGGACTTCACATGTGCAAGAAGGAACTCGTTACCCTTGAAGGACGTTTCGGCGCCATGGCGAAAAGCACACGGTTGGAAAGCTCCGCAACGATCGATCCTCCGCAGAGCTGATCTCAGCTCATGATTTGGACAACCGTAGCAACGCTGGCAGTCAGATTTCCCTTCTTCTTCCTTCCCTTGCTCTCCTCTCTCTCTCTTAACTTTAGAAAGAGACTAAAAGAACTCAAATGAGCTTTCTCATCTTCTATCTCGACATTATCAACCCAGGGGAGAGCCTAGACCATTGGATCTTGGTCAAGGAAAATGAACGGCTTTGATCAGCCCTGAAATTGATTTTCTGGGCCGAACACGGGTAGTGATACGCCCGTGTCATAGGCCGCGTTCCTCAAGTCGTCAAAAATTGACTTAAGCCAAACCAGAACATGGGTGTCGACACGCCCGGGACACCCCCGTGTCGCCACCTGACACGCCCGTGTCAAGATCGACACGGATGGGCCTCCAGGTCATGTCCTTCACGGGACATTCTGGCTATTATTTGGGTATGACACGCCCTAGGACACGCCCGTGTCCCCCGACCGTGTAACCTCTCAATGCCACTCAATGCCACTCAATGCCACTTCACTCAGCTCCACTCAACGCCATTCCACTCAACGCCACCCGAGTAGGACATGCCCTGGGACACGCCCGTGTCCCAGGCCGTGTCGCCACTCAACGATCGTCGACTGCGTTGATAGAGGAGAACATGCCCTGGGACACACCTGTGTCCCAGGCCGTGTACACTGGACACGCCCTGGGACACGCCCGTGTCCCAGGCCTTGTCAGCCAGCCTGAACCTCAATTTGACCTGAGATCTTTTTTGGGTGTTACAACCCTCCCCTACTTACAATAAATTTCATCTCAAAATTTGAATACAGTAAGGAAATGTAAGCATGACACAAAATGTGTTTACTTTATATATAAGTTGTAACAAAATACACACGAGCCAACAGTTACATAAATAACTCGGGAAACTCGGTCCGTATGGTCTGCTCTCGCTCCCATGTTTGCTCTTCACGGCCATAATTATCCCACCGGACTTTGACCATCCCTATTGTTTTGTTCTGCAATTGTTTCTCGGCTCGATCTTCAATTCGAATGGGTCGAATCTTTGTTGTTAGCCCATACTCGACCAGTACCCGATCATTCTCAATCACTTGAGCTGGATCCTTACTGCTTTCCGCAGTACCGAGATGTGGAACACATCATGCAATCCACTCAACTCTGATGAAAGAGCTAGCTGATAAGCAGCTTCCCCAACTCGATCCACAACTTAAAATGGACCAAGGTATCGTGGACTTAGCTTTTTCAGCCGTCGAATCTGAGATACGCCTTTGAAGGGTTTAATCTTCAAGTAGACCCAGTCGCCCACCGCGAACTCCACGTTCTGGTGCTTAGAATTGTAATACTTGGCTTGATGATCCTGGGTGATTAGTAGCCTCTCCCGAATAGAGCGTATTGTTGAGTTAGCGTTTTCGACTTCCTTCTGCCCCCAACAGTTTGGATTCGCCAGTTTCTGCACAAGCTAATGGTGTACGGCACTTGCGACCATACAGAGCTTCAAACGGTGCCATACCGATGATCGCTTGGTAGCTATTATTATAGGCAAACTCCACCATAACAAGATGATCTTCCCATCTCTTACCAAAGTCCAGGGCGCATATACGGAGCATATCCTCCATCATTCTATTGGTCCGCTCAGTTTGGCCATCCTTCTGAAGATGAAAGGTCGTACTGAATACTAACTTCGTGCCCAAGAGCTAATGGATTAGCCTCCAATCTTTCGAAGTGAATCGCCCATCACGGTCACTTACGATGCTCTGGGGAACACCGTGCAATCGAACAATCTGCTCCACATAGAGCTTTGCCAACGTTTCCAATGAATCGTCCCGCTTGTTCGGTAGGAAGTGAGCCACCATTGTCAATCAGTCTACAATCACACAGATTGAGTCATTCCCGCGTTGCGATCTCGGCAATCCGTGCACGAAATCCATTGAAATATCCTCAAACTTCCAATGCGGAATCGGCAACGACTTCAGGAAACCGCTAGGCCTCTGACATTCTGCTTTCACTAAAACACAAGTACGACACTTAGCCACATACACAGCTATGTCCTTCTTTAATCCAGGCCACCAGAACAATTTCTTCATGTCCTTGTACATTTTTGTGCTCCCAGGGTGAATTGAGTACTTTGCAAAATGCGCTTCGTACATCAATTCTTCTCGCAATTTACCCGCACAAGGGACGCACAATCGGCCATCCTTCCGTAATAAGTCGTCATCCTAGGAGAATTGGTCACCATACCCATCCTTTGCATAGCACTTGAGACTTTCATCAAGATCTATTGCCCGCCGAACCCTGTCCGCAAGATCATATTGAACCTCCATCCAATTCAAGCATGCATCGGCTGTGAAATCCCTTTCAACACAACATATCTCTAGCGCTTCCAACTCCTGGATTAAACGCTCATCATGTCGCCGCAACCAACTTGACCGCACCGGATTCCAACGACTGAAGGCATACGTGACCACATTTCCCATTCCGGGAACATAATTAATATCGAAGGTGTAGTCCCCAAGGAAATCCATCCACCTCCTTTGCCGTATATTCAAATCCTTCTGATCAAGCAGATACTTTAGGCTCTTATGATCTATATAAATATCTACCTTAACGCCATAGAGATAGTGTCGCCACAACTTTAACTCAAAGATCACCGCCGCCAACTCCAAGTCGTGGACGGGGTAATTACGTTCATGCACTTTCAATTGACGTGATCCATAAGCAATCACCTTGCCAAACTGCGGGAGAATGCAACCTAAGCCGCTCCCTGACGCATCGCTGTATAACTCGAAACCGTCTGTCCCACATGGCAACGTCAAAACGGGCGTCGTGGCCAAATGACTCTTCAGTTCCTCAAAAGCTCGCGCGGACTCCGGCGTCCAAACGAACTTCTGATCCTTTCTCGTCAACGTGGTCAGAGGCAAAGACATCCGGGAGAAGTTCTCCACGAATCTTTTATAGTAGCCTGACAGTCCAAGAAAACTCCTTACCTCGGAAACTGAAGACAACACTGGCCAATCAAGAATGGCACTTATCTTAGCCGGATCCACCGCTATGCCCTCTCCACTGACCACATGGCCCAAAAAAGCCACCAACTAGAGCCAAAACTCACACTTAGAGAATTTGGCATACAACTTACTCCTCCGCAAGGTATGCAATAGCAACTGCAAATGGTTTACATGATCTTCCTCCGATTATGAATATACGAGGATATCATGAAAAAACACAATCAAAAACAGATCCAAGTATTCGCCGAACGTTCGGTGCATTAGATCCATGAATACCAAAGGCGCATTACATAAGCCAAACAGCATCACCGTGAACTCATAATGACTGTAGCGTGTGCCAAATGCTATCTTGGGAATGTCACTTTCCCGAATCCGCAATTATAATACCCAGATTTCAAATCCAACTTATAATAGACAGTTGAGTTCGCTAGCTGATCGAACAAGTCATCGATTCATAGAATCGGATACTTGTTTTTCTCCGTCAGCTTCTTCAGTTCGCGGTAATCAATACACAATCGCAAACTACCGTCTTTCTTTTTCACAAATAGAACAGGTGCACTCCAAGGTGACATACTTGGGCGTATGTATCCTTGCTCTAACAGATCTTGCAACTGAACTTTCAGTTCAGCCATTTCTTTTGGCGCTACCTGATACGGCGAATGGGCCACAGGTTTCGCACCTGGAATCAACTCGATAGCGAAGTCGATTTCCCTTTGGGGAGGTAACCCCGGAAGGTTCTTTGGAAACACATCAGCATATTCCGACACAATCGGCACTTCACTCACACTAGCCTTTGGCGCCACTGCCTCTACGAGTGTGAAGAATAAATCCACACCCTTCCGAACTGCCTTCACGACCTAGAGAGCAGATAGCAACATCCCACTCATCCCTCGCATACCAATGAACTTGGTTTCTCGTTCGGTATTCTTCCCATGTGTGACTTCCTTTGAAGTGCAATCTATACAGGCACGCTGCTCTTAAAGCTCGTCCATACCAAAGATTATATCAAACTCCGTGATCAGTAATACTAATGTTTCAACCTTAAACTCCCGACTCCCTATCTGCACCTCAAGACCACATGATTTATCTGCGCACAGCAAACATCCGTTCGGTAACAACACCTTTATACTGTCTGTCATTGTTCGTATAGGTACCCCGATACGAAAGACGAAAGCCTCAAACAGAAACAAATGCAAAGCACCTGTATCAAACAGTGCTCGAGCCGGACAGTCCCGTATAAGGACAAAACCTATAACACCAAGCTTAAAAACAAGCATAGCACACAATCATACAATAAAATTAAAAACTACGCGAACCTGTGACGACATCGGCCTGCTTAATGGCCTTCTGTTGACCAAGGTTGAAGACCCAGGGCTGCGCGTGTGAGGTAGAAGACTCCACCACAGTCTTCTCTTTCTCCGCATAAGACGCTCCCGTCTTCTTATCACCCTTTGGAGGGCCAGCTCGGCACTCACGTGCGAAGTGTCCCAACTTCCCACACGTAAAACAAGCGCGAGATCCATATCCAGAAGATGCCTCTGTCACAGTCGCAGAAGGAGCTTGTCCAGGCGATTTGGACTTCTTATTCCATCTCCTTCGGTACCCAAACTTTTCCGGATGCTGCGACTTGAGCTCTGGCTTTGTAACAGCCAAAGTCCCCTTTGCTTGCCCCCTTTTCATGTCCGTCTCCAAAGATCGAGCCGTACAAACTAAGGCTTGAAATCCCTGACTTACAGAACTCGATAGCAAATACCGTAGCTCATCTCGCAGTCCCGCATAAAATCGACTAGTCTTACGCTCTTCTTCGGCGAAGATCATACCCGCATATCTTCCCAAATGAGTAAACTCATGCAGGTAGTCATCCACGCTACGATCTCCTTGTGACAACCGTTGAAACTCTATTTCCATCGATATTCTCTGCTGTATCGGCAAATGCTTTGCCAACAACAACCGAGAGAACTCTTCCATTGAAACCTCTGCCAATTGTCTGTCGGCCAAGTGATGCAGTTCAATCTCATCCCACCATAATCGAGCCACTGCCTAACCCAACTCGATGAAAAAGTTCGTGAAGCCTCTGGTGTGGCCCTCCAGCAGGAAAGGTGCTAACATGACCATCTGTCCCTCCTCAACTCTAATAGCTCTCATGATCCGCTTGATCCTTGCAAGCCAATCCTCTGCCTGGGCCGGTGAACCAGCCCAAGTAAATTGCGGAGGATTGAAGCTCATGAATTGCTTCAATTGTTGATCTGCTACCCGCTATTCAACTACACCCTCCGCCGGTCATTGCCGTACCCCAGCATGCGTTGGCACCACTGCAGGACGTGCCTGCTCAACCTGCTGAGATTCATCACAGCAAGTACCGTTTCCGTGATGAAACGTACAATTTCGGCAGATGGAGGAGGCATGGGCACCTCAGCTGGTGCCGCACTTTCAACATAACGTTGAGGTTCCGATTGACCCGCAGCACTTCTAGTTACCTATATGTGTAAAACACACAGCTTAGCGACTAATTAAAACGACAAACATACAAAAGGAACACACAGGATCAATAAAGAAGTGTATTTGCATTCCTAAGTGGACATTCTTGAGTTCAATATATGTGTTATAACTACAGCACTGACACGTGCGCGACACCCCTCAAAAGAATTCGACCACGAATTCGGAAGAGAAAGACCGACATGCTGATACAAAATTATAACACCTCTACCCGTCACATAGGATATAATAGAGGGTCCGGCCGGGGCCCCACACCATATTCCACGAACAGGCGGAGACACCACTAAATAATATCAAAACCCAACGAATCCTAACACAGAGCATTCTAGCGGAAGCTTCACGATTAAAAACTTGAACGCAAGCATTACAAGAACTGTCCACTTTAACAAACTAGGAATGTATACAACACAACCAAATTATATGGCCTTACAAATTCCACTTAACAAGAGTGTGGTTTACAAACATCGGCACGCAGGCCAGCCACACATGAATAAGTAGGAACAAAAATAAAGCCTTCGAGGGCAGCAGAGCAGCTTGGGCTTCAGCCCGCTAAGTCCCGCTTGGTCCAGCACCACCAGCACTTGCAAGAACCAATCCACCAAGCGGTGGCAAATAGGGCAACGGTAAGCATTCAGCTGACCTATTATAACGACCCTGCCCCTGGAACGGGGCAACAGAATTCCTTCCCTGCACAGCAATGCATCAACAAGTATAACATGCTAGGTGATCTTACGCACCAACCATTCATCACAACCTGCGCCAGCCGGCCCAACGGTCCATGCTCTCAGGCACATTCGGGTGTACCGGAAACACCGGGTCCCACCAATGAGCATTTAGTCTGGCATACAGGCCCAAGACACTCATTATATCGCCAACGAAAGTCCAATGCCTTGGCACTCTCATGTCAAGCCTACATAACGCAGGTACGGATCAGCCACCCCCCGTTGCTCAAACCGCCTTGCCACTACCAAGCACATCGTACTTGAGGCCATAATTAAGGCGCGGGTCGGTTTCACCTTTCTTGTTCGGCACGAAGCCCTTTTTCACAGTGGAAGCCCAACGGCTCAACTTCACCCAATATGGCACTCATAGCCAAAAGAGTTAGATACCAAGTACCAACTCTCACAATTTCCTGGACTTCCTCCAGTACTTCCTGCTGCACTAGGCTACAGGTATCCTCCACAGATTGCACACAAACAATCAAATACTTGGAGGCTCCTCCGAAGTGCAAACAAAGCATCACCAATCCAGACCAACACGTCCAGATGGGCTTCACACAACATGCCTAGGTCCGTACTCCGATTCCGGACTCTAACAAGGGGGACTTCACATATCTACCCTAAGGGATGCCACAACCCACCGCACACTCGCGGGGAAGGGTTTTACCTATGCAAATGAAGGAAAGAAGGACTTCACATGTCCAAGAAGGAACTCGTTACCCTTGAAGGACGTTTCAGCGCCATGGAGAAAATCACATGGTTGGAAAGCTCCGCAACAATTGATCCTCCGCAGAGCTGAACTCGGCTCACGATTTGGACCACTATAGCAGCGCCGGCAGCCGGATTTCCATTCTTCTTCCTTCCCTTGCTCTCCTCTCTTTCTTAACTTTAGAAAGAGACTAAAAGAACTCAAATGAGCTTTCTCATCTTCAATCCCGACCTTATCAACCCAGGGGAGAGCCCAGACCATTGGATCTTGGTCAAGGAAAATGAACGGCTTTGATCAGCCTTGAAATTGATTTTCTGGGTTGAATACGGGTAGTTACACGCCCGTTTCACAGGCCGTGTTCCTCAAGTGGTCAACAACCGACTTAAGCCAAACCAGAACACGGGTGTCGACACGCCCGGGACACGCCCGTGTCACCACCTAACACACCCGTGTCAAGATCGACACGGCTGGGCTTCCAGGCTGTGTCCATCGCGGGACATTCTGGCTATTATTTGGGTATGACACGCCCTGGGACATGCCCGTGTCCCCCGGCCATGTCACCTCTCAACGCCACTCAACGCCACTTCACTCAGCACCACTCAACGCCATTCCACTCAA
Source organism: Platanthera zijinensis (assembly GCA_039513925.1). Lineage (NCBI taxonomy): Eukaryota > Viridiplantae > Streptophyta > Magnoliopsida > Asparagales > Orchidaceae > Platanthera > Platanthera zijinensis. The sequence goes on along the minus strand of CM077090.1, from coordinate 86,342,889 downwards.
CGCCACCCGAGTAGGACACGCCCTGGGACACGCCCGTGTCCCAGGCTGTGTCGCCACTCAACGATTGTCAAGTGCGTCGACAGAGGATAACACACCCTGGGACACACCCGTGTCCCAGGCCGTGTACACTGGACACGCCCTGGGACACGCCCGTATCCCAGTCCGTGTAAGCCAGCCTGAACCTCAACTTGACCTGAGAGCTTTTTGGGGTGTTATAGAAAGTCTACACTCTTGTTATAGTTGTTGAATTTTCAAGGTTTGCTTTGGTTTTCTTTCTCAAGAAAAAGTCTAAAACCCTCAACATCTTCAGGACATTTGTCAAGCAAATTCAGAATGAATTGGATAGTTCTGTGGTCAAAATCAGAAGTGAACATGTCACTGGATTTCAATCTGATAGCATGACAAATTTCTATGAAAAACAAGGGATTCTCCAAGAATTTTCTTATCCAAAAACACCCTAGCAAATTGGGATAGCTGAGAGGAATAATAGGACTCTCATAGAAGCAGGAAGGACACTAATAAGTGACACATCTCTCCCAAAATATTTTTAGGCTAAGGCAGTAAATATTGCATGTGATGTCCTGAATAGAGCTTCTATGAACAAGTATCACAAGAAGACACCCTATGAGATCATGAAGGATAGAATGCCAAACCTTGCCTATCTAAGGATCTTTGGTAGCAAATGTTATGTGCTCAATAATGCAAAGTCATATCTGACTAACTTTGCCTCCAAGTCTTATGGGGGGGTTATTTGATGGGTTTGAATTCCAGCTTTCCCGCGATGAGTTTGAATTTTGTTGACTTTTGTTGACTTTTGGCTGACGTCAGCAGATGTGGACTTAGCCAAATTCTCAGTTCCATCCTAGGCGTTGAGTGTGTTGAGTGAACTGCTTCACTCAGCACATCTGCAATTAGCCAAATTCTCTGCACCATCAAGCATTGAGTGCGTTGAGTGAACTGGCTTCACTTAATGCCTCTAGACTTAGACAATTCCTCTGCCTTGCTAGGCGTTGAGAGCGTTAAATAAGTGGCCTTCACTCAATGCTTTTTGACTTGGCCAAACTTTTTGCGCTGCCAGGCATTGAGTGTGTTGAGTGAACCTTCATCACTCACGCCCCTATACTTAGCCGCTTCACTGATTTCATGTCTTCATGCTGAGGCGTTGAGTGAACTAGCTTTACTTAACGCTTATGTACTTATCCACAATTCTGAAATTTGCCAACTTGCTAAGGCGTTGAGTGGGTTGAGTGAACTGGCTTCACTCAACGCTTCTGGACTTAGTCGATTTCTGTCTCCTTTCTTCTTAGGCTTGACTGCAGCAGCATGACTCAACGCTTCTGCTCAACTAACGTTGAGTGAACTGGCTTCACTTAATGCTTATGGACTTAGCCACAATATTATTTCTGCAACCTGTTGGGCTTTAACTGTCTTGTGTTTACTCAACACGTTTGTTGTCTAGTGTTGAGTGAACTGGCTTCACTCAACACATATGGACTTAGCCGCAATATTGCCTCTGGAACCTGCTGGGCTTTGATTGTCCTGTCTTTACTCAGTGCTTTTGCTGTCTGGCGTTGAGTGAACTGGCTTCACTCAACTCCTGTGGAATTATTCACAAAATTACTTTGACTTTCCACACCTTACTCAGCACTTTTTGGTATCTGGCATTGAGTGAACTGGCTTCACTTAACTCTTGTGGACTTAGGAGATTTTCAGCCTTTTCAGCATCCTTCTTTGATATCTGGCGTTGAGTGAACTGGCTTCACTCAACACCTGTAGACTTAGACAGATTTCTATCTCTCCATTCCTCAACCCTGTGACCACCTATCATAGCCACCTGAAATGCCTGTCCAACCTACATGCATGAACTTAAACATACATAAAATACAACTTTGTGTATACCATTGACTTGTTTGACTTCTATAAATCTGGGACATTGTGAGCAATGGACCCTAAAATCTCCCCCTATTTGAAGAAGTCAAAACCCTCAAATAGAATACTTTGTCAATGATATACACTAACATATGCAGCAGATAAAACAGTAAATGGAAAAACTTAACACCATATAACAAGATTGTCAAGTTATGGGTTACCACCATTCCTTTGCCTGCAAGGTGATGATGATCACTTGCAACTCCCCCTATTTTGCTGTCTGATGCTTGATTTTCCTTCTTTCCAATAACCTCCCCATTTACCTTTCTTGAAGGGTGATTATTACTACTTGCTCCCCCTATTTTGTTGCATAGCCTTAATCATTTCCTTGATCACTTCCTTCTCTCTCCCCCCTTTTTAACTTCCGTAAAATAGTCAGGGGGTGCTGGCCTCTGATTATCTTCTCTTCAAGAATCTGAACTTGCTCCCTCTCAACTGGAGATTCTTCTATCGTCCTTTTTGATAGACCCTTGAACCACTTTGAAAGCATGATACCACTGAAGGTATTTTCAACCTGCAAGATGTTGTGCAACCTACAATAAAAACAATATGAGGAGCATCTGAAGCTAGACCAAGTTCAACTTACCCAACTCAAACTTTAAGGTGTTGAACTTTGCTTTATCTAGTGTCTTAGTGAATATGTCAGCCACTTGCTTATCTGTAAGGACAAACTCAAGACTGATATATTCATATTCCACATGCTCTCTTATAAAGTTATACCTAATCTCTCTGTGTTTAGTCCTGCTGTGTGAGATAGGATTCCTAGCTATAGAGATTACACTAGTAGAATCACAAAATAAAGTACTTGTACTTATCTAGAGGTTATAGTCCAAGAGCTGATGTTAGATCCACAACAACTGTGCACAGTAGCTCCCAACAGCTATATAATCTGATTTTGTAGTTGAAATTACAACACTTATTTGCTTCTTGCTGCTCCATGACACTAGTCTTGCTCCCAAGATCTGGCAGGTGCCTGAAGTACTTTTCTTGTCCTCTTTGCAGCCTGCAAAATCTACATCTGAGCAGCCAGTTAGTTCAAAATTCCTATTTCAAGGGTACCATAGGCCAAGATCTAGTGTTCCCTTAATATACCTCCAAATTCTCTCAGCAGTAGAGTAATGAGATTCTTTAGGGTAGGCCTAATACCTAGTGTAAACACATGTAATATACATGATGTTTGACCTACTTGCAGTAAGCTTTAGAAGGGAGCTAATAATCCCTCTATACAAAGTTTCATCAACGGGTTCCCTGTCTTATCTTTGTCTATAAGCATACTTGACCCCATGGGAGTTTTCATGGCGGAGGCATTCTCCATACCAAACTTTTTTTATCAACTCCCGAGTGAACTTAGACAGGGATATGGACAAGCCAACATCAGTCTGACTTACTTGGAGGCCCAAGCAGAACTTGAGCTCACCCATACTGCTCATTTCAAACTTCCCTTGCATAAGTTTGGCAAACTTCCTGCATAGTTTGTCATCAGTAGATCCAAAGATTATGTCATCAACATAAATCTGGACTAGGATGATCTTGCCCTTAGATTCCCTTAGGAATAGGGTCTTGTTTATCTTCCCCCTTGAGAATTTGTTCTCAATGAGGAAGCTAGACAATGTCTCATAGCATGCTATAGGGGCTTGCTTAAACCCATATAGATCTTTCCTAAGCCAATAAATTGAATCAGGTGAGTTAGGTACAACAAAACCTGGAGGCTGTTCAACATAAACCTCTTCCTTTAAGTCACCATTTAGAAAGGCTGACTTCACATTCATTTAGTAGACTTTGAATCCTTGGTATACAGCATATGCAAGGAAAAGTCTGATGGCTTTCAATCTGGATACTAGGGAAAAGGTTTGATCAAAATCAATACATTCTTCTTGCCTATATCCTTTTGCCACCAGTCTAGTCTTGTTCTTAACTATATTGCTATTTTCTTCAAGTTTGTTCCTGTAGATCCACTTGACTTCAATAACATAATGTCCTTGTTTTTTGAGAACTAGCTTCCAGACCTTATATCTCTTAAACTGGTTCAGTTCCTCTTGCATAGCTACAATCCAGAACTGATCTGTGTTGGCTTTTTCAAATCTCTTGGGCTCAAAATATGACAGGAAACTAAAATATAAAGCTGTATTAAGACTTTTACTCCTTGTCATTACTTCTTGGCTGGCATCACCAATGATCTGGTGTCTTGGATAATCCCTTAGAAGCCTGACTGCTGGAGGCAATCTTGCTTCAGCATCCTATTCTTCATTTTCCTCACTTTGTTGATTATCATCCACAACATACATGCCTTGTGCTTCCTCTGGAATGCTCACTCTGTCAAATTCATCTTGAACTAATGGAGTAGCCTCCTTGATAATCAGCTTGTACATCATTAGCTCAGTACCTGCAGGACTAGAAGAGGAGCTTGGTAGCTCACTATTAATCATTATGGACTCATCAAAAACTACATGAATGGACTCTTCTACAACTTGATTTTTCAAATTGTAGATTCTATGGGCCTTGTTATGATTGATGTACCCAACACAAATCCCTTTATAGTACTTGGTATCAAACTTAGTCACATATGACTTTCCATTGTTTAGCACATAGCACTTACCACCAAGATCCTGAAATATCTCAGGTTTGGTATTCTTCCCTTCAAGATCTCATAGGGATTCTTCTTCTGGTTCTTGGTGATAGAAGCCCTATTAAGGACATGACATGCAGTATTAACTATCTCAGCACAAAAGTATTCTGGGAGAGATATGTCACTCAACAAGGTCCTTCAGGCTTATATGAGAGTCATATTCTTTCTCTCAGCAATCCCATTTTGTTAGGGTGTTCTAGGAGAGGAGAATTCTAGGTGAATCCCTTGCTTTTCACAGAACATTGTCATGCATTCAGAATGAAATTCAGTCTCATGGTCACTTCTGATTTTGACCACAGTACTGTCAAATTCTTTCTGAATTTGCTTGACAAATGTCTTGAAGAAATCAAGGGTTTCAGACTTCTTTTTAAGAAAGAAAACCCAAGCAAATCTGGAAAAGTCTGTTGGAACCATTGTTCCACATTCCCTGTGTTTGAGAATATCAACTTTCAGGATGTATTTGATTACATCATGTGTTTGGTAGAGTGTGCATGTTTACCAGTCCAAAAAAGGCAAGGAGCCCTCCAATGGAACCTACCGTTGAGTGGTAGATTCCAAATCTACATAGGAAAATGAGTTCATAGACATGTCGTCGCGCGTTAGCCACCTAACGGCCCGCGGTAGCTTCCAGAACTCGATTTTCTGGGACAAAATCACTTAAATTTCATTTAACATTAAAAACCTTATTCCCCCCCTCTAAGATTGGCCACATGATCGAACAAGTGGTATTAGAGGGAGATTACTTCAAAAGGCTTAAAATCCTGAGGTAAGATAACCAACTCTATTCATGCATTTTCTAAGGGATAAGGTGTGAGTAGATCTCCACTATTCACGGGGAGTGACTATTGTCACTGGAGAACCCGAATGAAAATTTTTTTGATGACTCAAAGCATGCACATATAGGCCATGGTAGAGACGAAGTACACTGCACCCACTACCACAATAGGGGATACCATCTTAGAAAAACCACACGATAAGTGGGACGACGCTGACAAGCTTAGATGTACGAACAATACTAAGGCTATGAATTATTTATTCTGCGTTTTGGGAAAAACTGAATTTAATAGAATATATAACTGTAAAACTGTTTATGATATATGGCGTTTACTTGAGCTTACTTACGAAGGTACCTTGCAGCTGAAGGATTCAAAGCTGTTTTGACTCAAATATGAATACAAAAAATTCTGGATGGAGATTGACGAGGAAGTAGATAGCATGTATACACGTTTCACAAGGATCGCCAATGCCTCTCGATCCCTCGTAAAGAGTTTCTCATATGGAGATCTGGTGAGAAAGATCCTGCGATCTTTGCCCCCTCGCTTCAACCCGAAGGTGTCTGCTATTGTTGAATCTCATGATATCAGCACCCTGGAGATAGAGAGCCTCATCGGAAATCTAAAGACACAGGAACTTGAACTAAAGATTCAAGCGGAGGAGTATCACAAGTAAATAAAGAAGAAGGGATTGGAGCTGAAGGCCTTAAGGGAGAGAAAGGCTGGTGAAGAATCTGAGGAAGACAACGAGGAATGCCTCTATGTTCGGGAATTCAAAAAGTTTATGAAGAATCCCAAGAAGCAGGGACAATTTAAGAAATTCCGGAAGAGAGGAGCTGGATAAGCCAAAAGGTGGAACAAGCCATCGAAGGAGACGGAAAGCGATCATGAGAAGTCCCTGCCCGAGTGCTATCACTGCCACAAGCCTAGGCACTTCAAAAGGGAATGCCCAAGACTCCGAAAGGAGGAAAAGGAGAAGAAAAGCTGGCACAAAGGGATGAAGAGGGTGTTGAAGGCGCTGACTTGGGACGAGGATGGATCTGACGAGTCTAGCTCCTCAGACTCGAGCTACAAAGATGAGGCAAATCTGTGCCTCATGGGAAGGAATCAAGAGGACATTTGTGTGAGAAGTTAGATAGTGTTATACAGGAGAAGAATTTAATTCAAAATGATAACAAGAAAATCAAAAAGGACTTAGATAAATTGAAAACCTAATTAATAAAAAAGGTAAAGAGAAGATCGAGTGGCTAGAGTGTCCTCACTCGATAACAAATATCGAAGAACTAAAATCAAGTCTCTCTAAGGCATCATTGAGAACAACCAGTCTCATTAATGAAAGGAATGTCTTGGAGAAAAGACTTCAAATGTCTCTTGCCAAGATAGAGGAAGGCAAAAAGCAATTCGCCAATCGGTGCATAATGTTAGTTACTTAAAACACCGCCTTAAAGGCGAGGATCCATGATCTCAACTGTGCTATCCAAAAATTTGGAATAGGCCAAAAATCACTGGATATGTTATTGGGAGCCCAGTGTCATGGATCTGGGAAATTTGGACTAGGGTACGTAAGTCCAAAGTTTCCATCGAGCGGAAATCACCATCATGTCATGCCTAGGATTAATGTTAACAAGTCTCAAAATAAGTTCAAAAGTTCTGGAAGACTATCTTCATCCTCTAGCACGAGCTCTAGCAACACGATAAAGGCAACATCCACTGCTTACACATTGTGTGCAAACTATCATAAGTTTGGTTACACATCTGGCTCGTGTTTGAGGAAAGGTGCCAAGAAAAATATGCAAGTCTGGCTACCAAAGTCTTCTACCTATTGTATGGGTGGGACAACTTGGGTAACCAAATCTTTACGCTCATCTTCTTTTTAGGTGTGTTGGCAGGCTAGGGACATGGAAAATGTGTGGCACTTTGATTTTGGTTGCTCCAAGCACATGACAGGGGATAAAGACAAGTTCCTTAGCTTGGAAAAGAAGAAGGGATGCATGGTGACATTTGGCGACAATAGCACTGGACACATACTTGGACTCGGAACCATAGGTAATAAGGAATTTTCAATTTCCAATGTTCTATTTGTAGATGGACTTAAGCATAACCTAATTTCTATTAGCCAACTTTGTGATAAGGGTCTAAATGTTATATTTGAATCCTCTACAAATACATGCAAAATCATTGATGTCAAAACTACTAGTGTCTTAATTGTTGCTTATAGAATTCATAATTTTTATACTACTAGCTTTGAGGATATATCAGCATTTTATTTGAAATGCTTAGTCACTAAGAATGAAGAATTAGATCTTTAGCATAGTAGACTAAGACATTCTGGAAGCAAATTAATTGTTAAACTATCGCAAAACAAACTTGTTTGTGGACTTCCCAAACTAAGCGGTAGTTAAAACTCCTTGTGTGCTCCTTGTCAAAAAGGTAAATTCATTGAAACTTCTTTCAAAAGCAAAAATGGCGTTTCCACGACTAGACCACTTTAACTCATTCACATGGATTTATTTGGTCCCCTTAGTACGTGTAGTGTAGGTGGAAAACGATACACTTTCATTCTTACAGATGATTACTCACGCTATTGCTGGACGATATTTCTCGCGAATAAACCTGACACTTTTAGTGAATTCTCAAATCTTTGCACGAGACTTCAAAATAAGGAGCTAAAAAATGCATTAGGTCAGATCATGGAGGAGAGTTTTAGAATGAGGACTTCACAAACCTGTGTGATACCTTAGGAATAAAGCACGAATTCTCTGTCCCTCGCACTCCACAATAGAACGGGGTTTTTGAAAGAAAGAACCGCATTCTTTAAGAGTTAGGACACAAAATGCTCACCGAGTTCGGCTTACCACGATTTTTCTGGACTGAAACGGTTAACACAATAAGCTATGTGATAAACTAAGTCATGCTTCACCCCCTTATTAAGCTAACTCTGTATGAGCTATATTTTGATAAAAAATAGTCCATGTCATACTTTAGGGTCTTCGGTTTCCCATGTTTTATTCTAAACACTAAGGATCACTTAGGGAAATTTGACGAAAAATCTGATCTAGGCATATTCTTAGGATACTCGAGTAAGAGTCGTGCCTATAGGGTCTATAATAAGAGAACCTTAGTTGTTGAATAATCGGCTCATGTGCATTTTGACGAAAATACCCCAACCGAAGTACCTACGCCGAATAAAGAGGAAGTTGATGAAAATGTACCGATAGGAGATAAGTGTGAGGAGAGAATAGTGGCGAGTGAAACTCCAACTCTCATACAAGGATATGGGCCTCCAAGTACCTTAAATTTTTCAAAGCAACATCCACGAGAACTAGTAATAGGAGAGCACTCTCATGGAGGTAGAACTCGATCTGCACTATATTAATCATTTTCAAACTTCTGCTTCCTATCTGAAATTGAACCCAAGAACGTCTCGAAAGCCTTATAAGATGAATCATAGTTTTTGTATATGAATGAGGAGTTAAATCAATTCGAGAGGAGCAAAGTCTGGGATTTAGTGGAGCGTTCAGATAGCCATCTAGTTATAGGTTTAAAATGGGTTTACAAAAATAAACTGGATGGTGAATCTAGGATAACTAGAAATAAAGCTAGGTTGGTGTCACAAGGGTACTCTCAGATAGAGGGCGTGGATTTTGAGGAATCATTTGCACCGGTTGCACATCTTGAGTCCATCCATATTTTTTTGGCATTAGCAAGTTATAAACAAATGAAATTATATCAAATGGATGTTAATAGTGCATTCTTGAATGGATATATTAAGAAAGAGGTGTATATCGAGCAACCACCCGGATTCACAAATGCAGCCTACACAATCTACGTGTACAAGTTAGTGAAGGTCTTATACGGACTAAAGCAGGCACCACGTGCTTGGTATAAAAGGCTCATGACTTTTCTCCTAGGTCATGGCTTTAGGATGGGTAGTGCGGACACAACCCTGTTTGTAAAAACCAAAAACTTAGATATAATTATTTTACAAATCTATGTGGATGGTATCATCTTTGGGGCCACAAATGAAAAGTTGTGTGAGGAGATTGTCACTCTAATGCAATCCAAATTTGAAATGAGCCTAGTCGAAGAACTCACCTATTTCTTAGGATTTCAGATTTCTTAACGCAATGACGGAATTTTTATAATTCAATCGAAATACATTTAAGATATGCTTGTGGGATTTGGCTTTGAGAATCTAAAACTAATCAAAACTCATATGAGTGCATCTCTCAAGTTAGGAAAAGATGAGAGTGGCATTTAGATTGATCAAACTATTTTTAGAGGTATGATAGGATCATTATTGTATTTGAGTGCATCTAGGCCTGACATCACATTTGCGGTGTGTCTTTGTGCTAGGTATCAAGCCGACCCTAAGGAGTCACATTTGAAAGCAGTAAAGCATATCTTTAGGTATCTTATAGGCACCCAAACTCTTGGACTTTGGTACCACACACCACTGATTTTACACTTCACGGGTACTCTGACTCTGATTATGCTGGATGTTCACTTGATTGCAAGAGCACAAGTGGCACATGTCACTTCTTAGGCCCTACACCAGTCTCCTGGTCTAGTAGAAAACAGAACTCGGTTGCCCTCTCTAGCGCTGAAGCCATGTATATCACCTTAGGAAGCTGTTTTGTACAAGCACTTTGGATGTCACAAAAATTATAGGACTTTTGCACAGTCTTTAGGAACGTTAATCTTCGATGCGACAACAAGAGTGTTATAGACTTGACGAACAATCCAGTACATCATTAGAGGTCAAAACACATTAAAGTACGTCACCATTTCATTCGGGATCATATTAAGAAAGAAAATGTACAGGTAAGCTTCATTGCCATCGACGATCAACTAGCTGACATTTTCACAAAACCACTCCCAGTTGCGTTTCTTGTTACTTCGACTCGAGGTGGGGGTTTTGGATCTTTCTACATAATCACTCTTGTCTATTTGTTTTGTGTTTTCTTTTGTGTGTTGTGTGTGTTTTAACTTCCGTTTTGTTTAATTTTTATAAAAATAACAAATAAAAAACTGAAAACATGTATTTAGTTATTTTCATTCTACTTCTTTGTTTTTTTGCTCTATTTACGTTTTTTTGTTTGCTACTTAATCCGAAAAATAAAAAATATATATATAACCCAAAATAAATAAAAAACTAAAATTTGATCATGTCTACGGGCACACATGACCTGAACTTAGACCATAACGAGTACATACAATGTTTGAGTTAAGAGTGCTAACCCATGTGAACATTGTCCCTGGTCATGGTGTGTCGAATCTATAGGTGCTTAGCTGCTGACTGTAATAATACATGTTAGTGTATGTTGACTATACCTCTAGGTATGTGTGTGGACTTATATAGTAGAATTTCTTCACACTATTCACACATCCCTAGACGAAGCGCTCATGTACAAATACAAGGCTTACATGCTATAACACGTGATATTGTATCTTACCACGTTAGAAATACTTTGAATACTCAATGTCACGATATTTGTGTGCTTATATAAAGATTAAAACTTCGGGCACAATGTCTAGTACTATAATCTAATGTATGCAAATTAAAGTGTATTTATTTATGTGGATAGATTTTGATTGACTCGGGGATCCTGGAACTCAAAAAATAAATATAAACGTGATAGCTTAATGCAAACTAAAAAAGAAACTATGCAAGCTATCAAATATCATGTAAAGGCCCCAAGAACTACTCACTCCTCCTTATAAGTCTTTATGAGCATTGTGAGGATGAGCACATTGGTTCAAAGAGTCATTTCGATCTTGTGCATAGACTCTAACTTATGTTTAGTGCCCCTAGTTCAAGTCTTTGTATGACATAGATAGACATGTGACGTGATCGTTCACTCTATTTCTCTTATGTTAGCATTTTAAAGGATCGAGATAAAACATGTAAAATATGATATTTCTACTTGGTGTTTTCTCTTTTTTGAGGCTACACGTACACATTACATTGCCTTATTTAATGCTTTCATGCATAAGTATTGGATTGAAACTACACTATATGTTTATAGCACATAGGTACTAGCACGCGATTTATACTTTTGACGTTTACAATGTTTCAATGTGATTAACTCTATAACTCTTGTAGCATTATATTCTTCCTCGTTGTGTGCTTAGTTTACTATATGCTGTCCAATCCGTATAAATTCTGCAAAATGATTTATTTTATGTTTGTGTACTCCGCTCTTTTGTGTGATCCATGTGCTTCATATTCTCTGATTTGTATTTTTTGGGTCACCCCTATGTTTCTCACCTCTTGCTTTACTGATTGTGTGCACTGTCTGCTGTCTATATCACTCTCATCATATATATTGTTTCTCACCCCACATGTCTGTTTGTTCTAGCCTGCCCTTTTGATACTATTAAAGGGGTAGAAAAGATTGCTCATGAGTATGAGTCCCGGGTTAGGAAGGATCACATGTAGGGGGAGCTTGCTACAATGTGTGCACGTAGATAGGGGGAGCATGTAGAACATATAGATAGGGGGAGTGTGTGTGTAGGGGAGCTATATAGAGAACCTGAAACCTGAAATTTCAAGATTATCTTTTATATATATTCACCCTATCATGCATTCCATTGTTATTTCTTATGAACGAGAATTGATATTATCAAAAGGGGGAGTTTATTGGAACTAATGTTTTACATTCCCTGTGTTTGAGAATAGCAACTCTGAGACTGTATTTGATTATATCTTGTGTTTGGTAGAGTGTGCAGGTTTATAGGCCCGAGAAATGCAAGGAGACCTCATCTGTAACCTACCGCCGAGCAGTAGAAGCTAACGCTAGGCGGTAGTCTAAATTAAATGGACAAAGCACTCGGGAACCTATCGCGATGCGCTAGTCCTACCGCCCGTGCTAGCTCGATGAATTAATTTTCCAAGCTCTCAGGAACCTACCGTGAAGGCACTAACTTTCTACCACGTCGCGCTAGACAGAGGCATTGAGAGAGTCGAGAGTGTCGAGACAGCACTACCGCCGAGCGATAGCTTGGTACCGTATCGCGGTAACTTACTCAATGCTCAAGGGGTCGAGTGCGTTGAGACAGGACTACTGTTGGGCGTTATCTACCTACCGCGTTGTGCTAGCATTGGAAAAAGGAAAATATTCATTTTGAATATTTTTCTAGACTTGGAGGATAGCTGACAGAGTTACCGCTGGGCTCTATCTACCTAACACACTGCGCTAATACAATGAAAAGGAAAAATATTCGTTTTAAATATTTTTCCAATTTTACAGGATAGTTGTCAGCACATAGAGAGTGAACCTATCTCCGGGCACTAGTCCTATCGCCGGCAGTAGCGTATTTTCTAAAAAATGTATATAAAGCACCTCATGTACTGATTTCAAGACTATGACAAAAAAGATCAAGTTCGTGCATTCTAGGGTTTTGCCCGCCTCTCTGTGTTCCGTTGCAATCGTCTTCATCGAAGGAAAAGAAAACCGCCTCCCTCCCATTCGTGAATGAAGAACTCCAGCGATCCAAGGACTACATCGATTACAAAGAGACGACCGGTTGCAAGCACACAGAGATCTCAAGAACCGGTCGCGCATAACTCTACGGAGAAATCGTCAAGCGGTAAACTTTAATCTTTAGATTCTTTAAAACTTGTTTTATAATCTTCTTTTCTTTTCATTCTTGTGGTGTGGAAAATCGACCGGTGAAGGTCGTCGGAATCTGGGAAGGATTCCGTGGGAAATCGTCGCAGGGTAGGACGTCTAGATCGGGTGATCTAGCGGGGATCTAAAACCCTTCCTTGCGTAGTGGTGAAGAGCAGGCTCGAAGACCTTATTCACCCCTCCCCCCCCCCCCTCTAAGGTTGCCCATGATATCCAATAAGGTCATCAACAACCACAAGGGTGTAGACTTTCTTGCCCAGACTATGAACAAGCATAGGACCAAACATGTCCATATACAAGAGGTATAAGCACTTCACTGAGTCTTTGGTCCCAAGGCCCTTGAAGGAGGTTTTGGTCTGTTTTCCTTTTTAGCATGTTGAGCAGATACCCTCCTTAGTGCACTTCATCTTAGGACCATTCTTAACTAGCTCTTCACTAAAGAGCTTGCTTATGGTTTTATAATTCAGATGAGCTAGCCTCTTGTGCCACTGGACACAGTATGAGGTTTTCTCATCTACAACTAGGCATATAGGGGAGTATGTATCTAAACATAGAAAATTTAAACAATAGATGTTCTCACTCCTAGTGTCTGTCAAGATGACCTCTTGGTCACTTGACCTCTAAATCTGGCACTCATCCTTGTAGAATGAGGCGACATAGCCTAGATCACATAATAGGCTTACGCTTATTAGGTTATGTTGCAAATTCTCCACATAAGCCACTTTGCTGATGGTGACTATGCCATTAGTGATCTTACCAAACCCTCTAGCAACTCCTCTGTCTGAACTACCAAAGATAACTTTGGGTCACTCCTTCACTAGAGTATACTCCTTCAGATTACTCCTTGTTCCTGTCATGTTCCTGGAACAACCACTGGCCAAGTATCATATAGGGGTATGGGAACTTGGACTAACCTGTAAAGCATATTTACTTTACATTAGGACCCCAATATTTATAGGGTCCTTGGTGCATTTCATTTTGAAAATGAACCTACCGTGAAGGCACTAACTTTCTTTTCTAAGCTGGTTTGCTAGCTGTGCTGATAGCAGCTCTTTCTCTAGAAGGACCATCAGCAGCCTTTTTAGGTTCCTTTTAGTAAGGATCTGGCTGAAGGTAAGTCTTCCAATAGACTTATTTAGCCTGCTCTGAATTCCATCACCAGCAGTCTTCTTTACAAAATAAATGCTCTTGACAGCATCAGAAATAGCCAAATCAGGCTTGTCGATAAACCAATCCTTGGTTAGAGTCTTTGTTGGATGGCCCTGAACTTTGGTTGCAGCCACATTCTTGAGAGTGGGGGCTAGAGCACCAAAGACAAATGGTCAATGATGGACCATTTCAATTTCTTCATGGGCTGCCTTGAAGGCACTCATCCTCATTCCTCTTCTCCTTCCATTGGTAAGTATACTTGTATCCTTCCAGGAAAAATTCCCATTCTTCTAGTGCCCATACATGAAGTCTTGGTCATACCTATTAGAAGGGAGTATTACCCTTTTAAAGGCAATGGGTGGTTGAACTGGAGATTTTCCCTTTCCTTTGAAAGGGGCAACCCTTGTGTTTCCCTTGAATCCTAAGCCCCTCTTATTCTTCTGAGAGGAGGAGTCAATGATGGGCAACATAGAATTGGGCTTAGAGTAGCTAGCCACAATTCTCTTCTACCTTTGGAGTTTTTCTTATGGACCTTAATAAGGGCATTCTTGTATTTTATGGTGTCTATCTGAATGATAGTAATGTTTTTTAGCTGACTGACTTCCCTGATTTTCTGTTCCAATAGGTTTGCTGACTCAGAATGCTGGCAGGTAGTAAGCTGTAGAGATGCAATCTCCTGAGCCTGCTCTTTATCAGGTAGCTTACTTCTTTTTAATGCCTGCATAAGTTCACCATACTTATTAATCAACTAATTGATATCTTCCTTAGATTCTGAGCCATCTTCATCACTTGATGAAGAAGCATTAGAATTGGGACTTATCTCATAATCTGACTCAGAAGTAGAACTTGATAGAGATTTTAACTTTTCTGGACTAGGCTGATCCTGGCGGGATTCTACCTCAGGCATTGCCATCAGCCCAATGTAGGCTTATTCTTCTTCAGATTCTGATGAGGAAGAGTCAGTCCAGCTCTTCTCCTTCTTTGCCATGAAGGACTTCTCCTTCTTGCTCTTTTGATGGTTGTGTTTCTTCTCACCATCCTCCTTTCTTTTGACTGGGCAGTCAGCTATTATATGCTCAGGTTTGCTGCAGTAATAAAAAACAACTTTAGTAGAAATCTGTTTACTAGGTTTAGAACCATACCTATCCTCCTTGGAAGATTTATTCTTTCCCCTATAGTATTCATCCTTGTGATGAGAGGAGGAGGAGGGATTGCTCCACCATTGGTTCCTCTTCATCTGCTTCATAAACTGCCAAGAGATGGCATAAAACTCCTCATCAAACATGTGGTAGTCCGATATACATGTCTCTAAACTTTATGAGTCAGACTCAGCAGCAGCCCTCCTTGGTAGAGGAGTCTTTCCCCTGCTTCTTCCAGTGGCTTCAGCATTGAAAGCCACAATCTTTTCTCTAGCCTAGAACTTGTTGTTTTTCTCCTCCTTCCTAGCAGTCAGCCGCATTTCATAAGACTGCAGCTCCCCAAACAGAGTTGGTGGAGTAGTATCTGCCAGCTTTGCCAATTCCCTAATTGCATAAATCTTGGCATCCTTGTCTCTAGTTAGAGGCCTTAGGAACTTATCATTAAGCTAATCATTATTGAAGACCCAGCCATAGGTCCTTAGCTCATTAACTAATCTAAATAATCTTTCATAGAAGTTGTCTATGCTCTCCTCCTTGGACTTCCTAAAAGCCTCATACTCTTGATTGCGCATGAACTTCCTATCTTCTCTAACCTCTTATATTCCCTCCATGTAGATTACCAAAGTGTCCCATATCTCTTTAGCTGTCCTGCAATGCACCAGATTCTGAAAGGTGGAGTCATTTATGGCACTAACAATAATGTTCATTGCCGTCTTGTCCAAGGTGGCCAAGATGACTTCATCCTTAGTCATTTCTGAATATGTCTTAGGTTTATGGACAGTTTCATCCAAAGCTGAGACTTTCATAGGGATTAAAGGTCCCTCTTTTACAGTGACAAAGATCCTTGGGTCAGATGCCTCCATGAAGAGTCTGACCCTTTCCTTCCAAATTCCAAAGCCTTCCTTCCTGCAGATAGGAAGATTCATGGAACCAAGCTCATTATGGTTCTCTCCTGAACCCATAAGTATACTCTGACTACTACCCTTGGAGATCTACTCAGACTATTAAGTCTTTCTTGAGCAACCTCCCCCTGATACCACTTGAAAGTCTTTGTTTTTAAGGGTAGCAAAACCACTTAGAGGGGGGTATGAATAGGTTTCTAGGTCTTTAGTATATCTTTTAACTTATATAAGTTTAGGCTGATAGTGGTGATTTACTTCCTATTGCTTTCAAGACATTCAACCAGAAGACACAATAATTTATAGTGGTTCCCTAGATTATGGGTACATCCACTATCCCTCTCGCCTTTCTAATAGTGTCTTAGACAAGGCACTTCTCCAATATCTCGGCTCCTAAGATCTTACAACACAATCCCGCGGGACCACTCAATTTCCTCCAAGACTTACAACTCGGGCACAAATCCCTATAACTTTATGATCAGAAGATCAGCTACCTCGGGCCAAAGTCCCTACCAGTCAGGCTAGGAGGGCAGCCCTACACTCAGATTCTTAACATAATCCTACCACTCAGATTCACTCTTGAATCCTATCTCAGATCTTTAACAGATCCTATAATCTCAGTCTTTATAACACAGCTTACAACTAAGATCCAAAATGATCATATAGAGAGAATAAGGTTTGATGTTGATTTGACACCAGAAAAATTATCTCAGTGTCTTTCCTTCTATCCTGAGAGAGATCGGCCCAAATTTCTTCTTCACTGCTCCAGAAAATAGTCTTCAGTATTCTGTCAGCTTGGGCTGTGAAGTGGTCGCAGCTAGGGTTATCCCTTTGTGCTCCTTTCATGTTGTTGATGATAAAGACAATAACAGCTAACTAGAAGAAGTTTCAGGTCTATTGATTTTAACTTCATATTCTTGTCTCAGCAACAATGACGAGGAAGACAATGAAGATCTCTTGCTTTTCGAAAAGAAAGACCTAAAAGTTGATTCGATTCCCCCGATTTCATTCCTTTTATCTTCCGTCGTGTAACGGCTTTCTTGAACTATGGGCACATCATTAATTGTTGATTTACCACCCACCTTTTACATAATATATCATACAGCTGGCTATCGACGCCATCAGTGGTGGATTCCAACTTTCCCGCAATGAGTTTGAATTTCGTTGACTTTTGTTGACTTTTGGCTGACGTCAGTATCTGTGGACTTAGCCAAATTCTCAGTTCCATCTCAGGTGTTGAGTGCGTTGAGTGAACTGGCTTCACTCAGCGCATCTGGACTTAGCCAAATGCTCTACGCCATTAGGCATTGAGTGAGTTGACTGAACTGGCTTCACTCAATGCCTCTGGATTAAGACAATTCCTCTGCCTTGCTTAGGCGTTGAGAGCGTTGAGTGAATGGCCTTCACTCAATGCTTTTTGACTTTGCAAAACTTTATGCACTGCCAGGCATTGAGTGTGTTGAGTGAACCTTGATCACTCAACGCCCCTGGACTTAGCCGCTTCACTGATTGCCCGTATTCATGCTAAGGTGTTGAGTGAACTGCCTTCACTCAACGCTTTTGTACTTAGCCATAATTTTGAAATCTGCCATCTTGCTAAGGTGTTGAGTGCGTTGAGTGAACTGGCTTCACTCAATGCTTCTGCACTTAGTCGATTTCTGTCTCCTTTATTCTTAGGCTTTGATTGTAGCTGCATGACGCAACGCTTCTGCTCAACTAGCGTTGAGTGAACTGGCTTCACTCAACGTCTGTGGACTTAGCCATAATATTGTCTCTGATACCTGCTGGGCTTTGAATGTCCTTTCTTTGCTCAGTACTTTTTTTGTATGGCGTTGAGTGAACTGGCTTCACTCAACGCCTTTGGACTTAGCCGCAATATTGTCTCTACAACCTGCTGGGCTTTGATTTTCATGTCTTTACTCAGCACTTTTGTTGTATGGCATTGAGTGAACTGGCTCCACTCTATGCCTGTGGACTTAGGCGCAGAATTACTTTGCAGACTACTGGACTTTGACTGTCCACACCTTACTCAGAACTTTTTTGTATTTAGCATTGAGTGAACATGCTTCACTCAACGCTTGTGGACTTAGTCGATTTTCAGTGTTTCCAGCATCCTTCTTTGACATCTGGCATTGAGTGAATTGGTTTCACTCAACGCTTGTGGACTTAGACAGATATCTGTCTCTCCACTCCTCAACCTTGTGACCACCTATCATAGCCACTTGTAATGCCTATCCAACCTGCATGCATGAACTTAAACATGCATCAAATACAACTATGTGTATACTATTGACTTGTTTGACTTCTACAAATCTTAGACATTGTGAGCAATGGACCTAATATATCAACAATGACCCCTATAGAATCATGCCCAGAGTGGGAGTGAGGTAGCCCGTGTTCAAAATACATGGCCATGTCCTCAAACTTCTACTCTGGTACCGGTAATGGCTATAAAAGTCCTCCTGGGCTCTAACACTTTGCCTTCACCCGCTGCCAAGTCTCGTAGTGTGTCACAAAATATATGATCTCCCTCTTTATCCCGGGCAAGTACATGTCCCTCCGCAGGTCTACCATCATCTTGGAGATCCCGGGGTATACTGAGTACTTAATGTAGTGTAACTCTTTGAATTTGTCCTCCTGGATCCCACCTCATGCAGGTATATAGATGCGGCCACGAAAATGAAGTAGGTCGTCGCTCAATGAATAATCCTCTGACTTCCCCCTTCCAGGGCTCTAAATATAGGCTCCATAGTTGTATCCTGCCTCTGTTGTGCCCTGATACGGTCTCGTATATCACATATAATGCTTAGAGAGGCCAAGTACTCTTTATAGATCTTTGGCTCAACCCTGGAAGCCAAGGTAATATGCATATCTTCCTGTATCTGTACTAACTCCATGGCCATCACCCAGGGCTCCGGTCTAGTAGTGTCGGCCCTCCTGCTCAAAGCATCTGCTATAGTGTTCGCCTTCCTCGGGTGATAGTGCTTGGTATAGTCATAATCGCATAGAAAGTCTAGCCACTTCCTCAGGCGTAGGTTTAGATCCTTCTGTGTATTGATATATTTGAGATCTTGTGATCCGATAAGATCTTACAATGAACCTCGTACAGGTAATGCCTTTATATTTTTAAGGCAAACACCACCGCCCAGAGCTCTAAGTCATGTACCGGATAGTTCTGCTTGTTCTTCTTCAGGTGCCTCGAAGCATGTGCTCTAACATAACCATGCTGCATCAGAACTCCACCCACCCCTGGTATGATGTGTAAGTGTAGATGTGAAATCCTTCCTACCCAGATTGGAGTGCAAGGATGGGAAAGTAGGTGAGTCTGTCCTTCAGCTTTGTAAATACTGCCTCGCACTTCTCTATCCAAGTAAATGTGGCATCCTTCTTTGTCAAGGATGTGAGGGGAACCGTTATCCTCGCCACGAACTTGCAATAGTAGTTTGCTAATCCCAAGAAACTACGGATATCTGAGGACGACTTCAGTCGCGGGAAATCTCTCACAGCTTGCACCTTGGCTGGGTCCACAGCTCACCCGGCTCCACTGATGATGTGTCCCATAAAGGCTACCTCCTGTAGCCCGAAATGACATTTAGAAAACTTGGCATACATCTGGTGCTCCCTCAACTTGCCCAATACCAGTACCAAATGCTGAGAATGCTCCTCCTTCGTCTTAGAGTAGATCAAGATATTGTTGATGAAGACTATGATGAATATGTCCAAATAGGGCTCGAACACATGGTTCATTAGACTCATGTATGCGGAAGGATTATTCGTGAGTTTGATGGGCATCACTGTGAACTCATAGAGTCCGTATCGCATACTGAAAGATGTCTTTGGAATTTCCTCCTCCTGAATCCGTAGCTGGTAGTATCCAGATCTCAAATCAAGCTTGGATAACCATTAGGCCCCTTGCGGCTTGTTAAACAGCTCATCAAACTATGGCAGTGGATAAGTTTTTTGCATTGTTAAATAGTTCAGCTTCCGATAGTCAATGCAGATTTGTAGCGACCCATCCTTCTTTTTGACAAATAATACTTGGGCACCCCAATAGTGAAGAACTCAGTCGAATAAAACCTGACTCCACAAGCTCCTACATTTGGCTCCTAAACTCTGCCAATTCCTTGGGTGTCATCCTGTAAGGTGTCCGAGACACAGGTCTCACTCCTGGTATAAATTGGATCTGGAAATCCATATCTCGAGTCGGAGGCAATCCGGGCAATTTCTCCGGGAATATGTTGGATAAATCCCGAACCACCGGAATATCAATAATGGATGCTTCTGCTTCCACCATCTCGAAGTAGATCAGGTATACCTTGTCTCCCTGCTCATGGGCTTTGGCAGACTGCACAGATGATAATATTATACGAGAGATAGGTCTAATAGATTCAATGATGACATCTGAAACCCCATGTTGCAAAGTGATCCTCCTTGTTGGGTAATCAATCCGAGCATGGTTTCAGTTCAACCATGTCATGCCTAGAATCAGGTAGAAATTTGGCATCTTTAATATCATTGTTGATGCCTCGAATATCATCCCTCCAATCTCTGCATTCATTTTGCACTTAGCAGAGGATAAAAGCTCTGATCCATCTGTTAGACACACCCTCCTGGTTAAGCTGGTGAAGCGGTGTAAGACTTCTAGTCCCTTCAGGAAGTCTTCGGATACGAACGAGTGTGAGGCACCCGTATCGAACAAAATATGGGCATGCTTGCCGCTAATGAAGACTATACCTAAGGTATTGTTTGGTTCTACTATTTTGACGTTCTACTAGGGGCTATAAGGTGTTGCAAATGAATTCAAGAAAGAATTGCATAAATCTTAAGTACCTGTGTTGACCTCCTCCGGGTTCCTTGGCTCAGTAAGATCCAATGCATACATCTGCTCTAGCCTTCGGCCTCTACTGTGAGGTCCTCGGCCCTGACCTTGTCCTTGGTCTCGTCCCTACTGTGCTGGAGGGGCTGCTGGATTTGGAGGAGGAGGTGGACAAAACTGTTGAGGGCAGTTTGCCCTAATGTGACTCGGCTGGTGTCACCCATAACATATCACCTGTCAATGGCCTCGATCATGTTGCCTCATCGGCACTTGGATCTGCAATGGTGGAGGAGCTGTTACTGTAGGAGGCCTCTACTCCTGCCTTAAGTTAGGACGATAATGTCAGGGCCGAGGATTTGGCTACACGTCCGGGACCTGCTGAGCTCTAAAGGCCTCAAGGATAGCTGTCAAAGTTTGCCCTAACTACGTCTGCTGAAAAGGAGTGGCAGTCGGAGGGGGAGGGACATCATTCTGCGGTGTGGTGGTATGTAGGGGCTACACAAAAAGGTAATGTTTATAATAGGATTGGCCTAACTCATTGCTTAAATGGACTATTTTCTGTGACTTACTCATGAGCACACCATTGATTCCGCCGCTTAGTTTGTCCTCAAACTAATGCTCGAGCAGGGTGCCTTAGTGTTTAGTGGACTTCTTTCTCTTATGATCAAATTAGGGTTTTAACCAAATTGAACCCATGTATGTAGTTTTGAACAAATTAGGGTTAAGGTTTACTTTAGGGTTTACTTGGTCAAATTTATGAATGGGCTGGCCACTTTATGGTCATAACTCCTATGACACCACCCAATATTGATTTGGCTATGGTGATGTCCCAATTGGGCTAATTAAACCCATGTATGTGATTTTGACCAATTTAAGGTTAAGGTTGACTTTAGTCAAATTAGACCAATGGGTGACCATGTGATGGGGCTTTATGGTCCAATGCACTCCAATTAGGGTTTGGAGTTTAGTGGTGGTGTCAATTTGACCATGTGATGCTTAATTGAGTCAATTAGGGTTGAGTTGATCTATATTGACCTAAAGGGCACTTTGGTCAATTTGGCCAATTTGGTGACCCTATAATAGGGCTTTGGGGTCACTTAGGTTTCCTTTAGGGTTAGGGACATGGTGGTAAGGTCAATTTGTACTTGTGGTTTTAATTTGGGCTCGTTTGACCTAAGTTGAATTGAACACTATAGTGGGCCCCATGTGAGTTCATCCTAACTCATTGGGTCCTAAGGTTACTACCTAGACTAACCCATCACACTCACCACATGTCCTACCCTAATTTGTGTTAAGGGGTGTAGAAGGAAATGGGATGTTACATTCATGACACTGCAAATATTATTATTGATGCTCAAATCGCCGGGATGCACCATTTTGATGAACATATGGTCTGCTTCAGAAATATTATTGTTAATGTTGTCGCTGAAAAAGTCAGAAAGGGCGAGAGAACACTTCAAAATAAGGTAAATGAACTTAAAACTGCCATGCACCAACAATTTCAAGGTGTCAATACATACTGTGATGATAACTTCTACTGGCTGCATGGAGAATTCATTGGAACTCAAAGAAATGCTGAAGACAGAGTGCTAGAACTAATACATAATGTTGTTCATCCTGCTCAGGATTACTCCCAGTACTAGATGGACACTCAACACTATTCGCAGGAATATTATCAGTATATGGCAGGAACTACTGCTACTGCTGAACCAGATGTTGAGTTTATTTAAGAAGTACCTCAACTAGATCTAAAGAAAAGACAATATGGACAAGGTCCCTCTGCTCACAGGTCTGTCCCGAACAGGAAACCTGTTAGAAGTATGGAGCCTAGTTTCAAAATGGATTATACTGGATACTTTCACTCTAGTTTACTAAGTAAATGAAGAGAGGTGGTTGCATTACAACAGAGAGAAATGACAAAAGCATGATATAACTAATGCAAAGTGGAGAATATATTTTAGGAAGTACAGAATAGATGATCTAGATGCTCCTCATCCTCTGCCAAAATATTTTCTAAAGCCAAAAGCATATTTTGTCAAGAAAAATGAGAAGGACAGGGTAAAGACTGTTTAAATTTCATATTCTATGTATGTGACTGTACGTGAATCCTGAATTGCCATTATGAACTATTTATATAACATCATTGGTTTTGTAGAGATTTATGCTAATTCTACTTTATTCCATTTCCTTATATATTTTTGTTTAAGATTATTTTATGTGCAATTCACCTTAGTGTTTAGTGTTGAAACCGGAAAACCGGTCTCTTGTGGAGTTCGACCCTTGGGGAAGGGGTGGTCGCGCACCTACTTCGCTCCTGCAAGAAAATGACAAGGAAAAAAGAAGAAACAAGGACTAGACCAAGGGCCCGGCGTGGAGGTCCCACCACACACCCGGAAGATCTTAGAGCGCTTCCCCTCCTTAGCCAAGTGCCGGGCTAAGGTACCTCAGAAAGCGCTAGTAGGCCGGAGAATTAGTAAGCATGCCTTCTGAGGTACCCCTTGGGTCCTATTTATAGGAAAAGATGGCCTGCCAGTATACAACCTTCACTATTTTCGAGGACTACAGGCAGACCAAAAGGGGCAACATAGTAAAAGTATGCCATGGCCAAGATGCGAGCTGGACCTGAGGGGGCACTCGCTCGGCGGGGGGCCTGACTCGCCTCGCCCTGGGCCTAGGCGGGCACGTACTCGGCAGACTGTGCTCGACTATCACTGAGCTCGGACTCGGCACGACGATCGCCGAGCTCCAACAGAAACTGAGCTCGGTACGGGGATCGTCGAGCTTGGCTCGACTACCGTCGAGCTCGGACTCGGCACGACGATCGCCGAGCTCCAACAGAAACTGAGCTCTGCACGGGGATCGTCGAGCTTGGCTCGACTACCGTCGAGCCCTGTTCCTGCACCCGATCTCGGTCTCGGCATGCCGGGCTTCGTTCGGCCATCGTCGAGCTCGGCTCGACTATTGCCGAGCTCGGGCTCGGCATGCTGGGTTCACATTGGTCTGAGCCGGCCGGTTCAACTCCTGTCGACCACTCGCGGGATACGGGGTTGTACATTTAGGGTTCTGACTTCTTCAAATATGGGGAGATTATTGGGTATTATTTCCAAAATATTCCTTATTTGAAGAAGTCCCCACTTGAACTAAGTTGATTTGAGTTATATTTGACTTTACTTCAAGTTTTGTACTTGCACGACTTAATTGCCAAGTACACACCAATGTCAGATTACAATGGGTCATCAAACACAGGACTATGCAATGTAATCCCTCATTGTGTAGGATATGGTGTTGACTCATGTGTAATCTCTCTATTGTGATGTACTTCATTTTCAAGTGCATACGAAAGGAAAAGGAAGATTACTGAGTTCTGGAAGAATTAGAAGATTTCATAAGTAAAATTCATCGAGTATATACGTAAAATCTCGTGTCATACATCTAAAAGTCATGTGAATACTCGTGGAATTTGTCGAGTTTACTCGGGAAATTTCTGACATATTCTTAAACTTCTTCTGAAAACGGCTAAGTTAAATTCGTCGAGTCTATACGTGAAGTCATGTGTCATTCGTCGAGACATCACCCGTATACTCGTGGAATTTATCGAGTATGCTCGAGTGATCCAGTGACTTAAAAAAGAAAAATTTCTATGTCAAATTCATCGAATGCTCTCGAGTAATCTAAGTAATTTGTCGAGTGTTCTAGATATTACTCGTGTCATCTCGACGAATGGACTTAACATTTTTCTGGTTCTTTTTTCTGGCGGGTTCTGTTTCAAATGACTGTCATGTACAGTACACGTGGAAGCTTATTTTTGGAAGTAAATTTCTAGCCATTGAAGATAGATTTCATATATATATCAAGGATTCATTTCAGAAACTTAACTTGCTAAGAATCGCAAATTTTCTCAAGACCTATTTTTTGAACTCATGAATGGCCGACATCTATTTATCGATCTACTGTTCTAAGAATAGCTCTTTTCTGAAAGTGAAGGGATAGATACTACTCTAGAGGGGGGGTGAATAGAGTTATCAAATTTTGCACAGACAAAATTTAATAGTCTACCCAACTCCCTTGGAGTGAGGTGCGGAATGAAAAGATTATAGATATTTATTTAACCTTAAAGCCTAATACAAGTGTTGTGTACAAACACAAGCTAACTGTAATTACAGTTAAGCTTGGAAAAACCTAAACAGCAACTAGCAGCCTAGTTATGACTATTCACAGCCACAGTACAGGAATTAAAACAATTGAATCCAGACGACACAAGGAGATTTATAGTGGTTCCCCAAACAACTTGGGTACGTCCACTCTTCTACCCACACGGTAGGAATCCACTCAGGTTTTTGATCAGGTGCCCTGCCACCAACAGAATCTGATTCAGGTAGATTCAGAAACCCTTTAGACTTTTGATCAGGTGTCTAAAAACCAAGCACAGGTTTTTGATCAGGTGCCCTGCCACCAAGGGATACTTTTGAAGGGAGTAATAACCCTGTACAGGAGGGGGAAAAAGGTTAAGATGTCTTCTCTATTTTACAATAGATTAGAGAAGCACAAAAAGCTTGCACTGAGCTAGAATGCTCTAAAGAATCAAGGCTCTCCCTGGCTCAAAGATGTCCAGGTGAAGTCTTGCTTCAGTGCAGAAACTCTTCAGAAAATACTGAAGGAATGAGCTACAAGAAGAAAATAAATAACAAAAAGAAACAGTCTTCAAGCAGCAATCTTCTTCTTCTTCTTCTTCAAAGAAACTCTGAGTTGAACTTCCTGAAAGCAGGAGAACTCAGGTGAAGAAGAGATGAAGATCTTAACACTTCTCAGTTAGATGGAGTTTGCTGAGAGCAGGAAGCTTGAGCTTGATGAAGGCTTGAGTGCTTTTGAATATGTGTGTAACACTAGCTTTAATCCTTCTGCAAAGGGTCCTTTATATATTAGCAGCAAGCAACGGCTCTCTTCCATTTGAATTCTTTGTCTTCTTCTGAGCCTTGAGACCTGGGCAGTAAATATCAAAGAAGACAGAAATATCTCTGCAGCAGAACATTCTATAAAAAGGAATAAACCTCTTTCTAAGAAGCTGCAGGCTTAAATCAAATAAACAGAAGGACTAAATAAAAACACATCAGAAATAAACTCTTTATAGCAAAGAAGAAGACTTTTCAGTCCAACGGCTATAAAGGGGTTGTCAGCAGATAAAGTAATTTAAATAGACAGCTAATAAGACAAACAACTTTATCTTAAAAGATTTGAACTCAGGCAAAAAGAATAGAGCAAATAATGCCTGGAAACTTTATCATACAGCTTGAAATAATGTGCCAGAAAATGTATTAAATAATTAAATATAATAAATAAATACAAAATACACAAGCAGGCAGAAAGCGTCGAACGACCTTCGGAGATCGTCGACCGACGCACGGAGATCGTCGATCTATCGGGCAGATAGTCGAACGATCCAGATAGTCGACCTATCAAAGGAGATAGTCGAACTACCCCGGCAGATAGTCGACCTATCAAAATAGATAGTCGAACTATCAGATAGTCGATCTATCTAGGACAGATAGTCGAACTATCAAGCGCACAGAGATAGTCGACCTATCAAGCAGATAGTCGACCTACCTCAGAAAACAGATAGTCGACCTATCAACAGATAGTCGAACTATCAAAACAAACCAGATAGTCGATCTATCAACAGATAGTCGAACTACCAGCGCAGAACAGATAGTCGACCTATCAACCGATAGTCGAACTACCAGCGCAGAACAGATAGTCGACCTATCAACCGATTAGTCGAACTACCAGCGCAGAACAGATAGTCGACCTATCAACAGATGGTCGAACTATCAGCGCAGAACAGATAGTCGACCTATCAACAGATAGTCGAACTAACAGCGCAGAACAGATAGTCGACCTATCAACAGATAGTCGAACTATCAGCGCAGACCAAGGCGTCGACCAACTGATAGACGATCGTCGATCAGTCGATAGACGATAGTCGAACGGCGTTCGACTATGGTCGAACGAAAAAACTACTTAACCAAATTCTCAATTTGGAAAAGCGAGGACTCTACAGCTAGACTCCTAACCATTGACCATAGATATTTCTTGGGTCAAGGAGCACAAAGGAGAGGACTAAACTCAAATCAAACTAGGGTACCAACAATCTCCCCCTATTTGAGTTAGGTCTCTCAGAAACTAAAACAGCTAGCAATAGAATACTAAAAATAATTTAAGCAAAATAATCAATAAACTGGCAGATTGTCAATCAGATAAATAAATATAACACAGCAGTTAATAAACTATTATGAATCTTTAGAGTCAGGTAATGGATCAGAAGAACTAGAGACAAAAGAAATTTTTCTAAGCGGGTCATCTGATTCCTTCTTTGACATCTTCAAATCCTGAGCCCCAATGATCTTTAGTTCTGTAGCTCTGGGGACAACAGCTTCAGGATGTTTTTCCATGTACTTTGCTGGATCAAATATCTCAGGATTGACTTGGAATTTCTCAAATTCTTTCTTTCTATATGCTGACATTGTAGTAAAGCCAGACGTATCTTTACCTTCGGCTCTTGCTTTTCTTATTTGGGCAGCTCCTACAAGCTCTTGAAAGCGAGCCATCCTAAAATTAGGATCGAGCTCAGGATTTTCATATACGGGCTCTGGAGAAGCAGCATCAGCTATTATATCTAGATAAAAACATTAGAATAAACTTAGCAAAAGGGGCTTGCTAGAAGGTTTTAAAACACTGTAAACTATTTACCTTTCGAAACACTCTTCTCAGATTGAACTGGAGAAGGAGGTGGGGAAAAAGTTGGTCTTTGGGCCACAACCTCCTTCATTGGTCTTTGAGAACCATAAGATGATTTGCTTTGTGAACTTTGATGACCTTGCCTTGGTTGGGGCTGAGCAGATGCAGATTTTCCATAGGCGGCAGATTGATTAGCAGGTAGATTCCCAGAGGTTCCTGCACCTGGAGGTGGAGGAGGACCTTTGGGAGTCCATCTGGAGACTGGACTGTCATACCTCTTAGTTCTCTTCCTTTCTTTTTGCTGATTTTTCGAGAACCACATCCAATGCTTAAAATCTTTAGATTTGGGGTCAATGCCCTTCAAAATGTAATACGGAGTGTCATTATCCTTATTTGGAGGTGGAGGAGGAGCTTTTCTCTTCTTTGCAGCAGATTTCTTTCTCTTTGATTTTTCAGAAATATCAGACTCATCATCATCATCAGAATGGGATGATGGAGGGTTCTCATAGGGATCATAGGCTTCTGAGACAGCCTTTTCTTTAATCTTTGAAGCAGATTTCTCCCTTTCTTCTTCTATGGCATCCAAAGCCAGAAGGGAGTCTAAATCTAAACCAGGAGAATCATCCCAGATGGATGACTTCTCAAATTGCAAATCTTTCTCTTTTTCTTTTAAAGATAAAACTCTTAAGTCCCATGCAGCTCTTGCTTGAGCTTCTTCCATACTCAGAACTGGAGAGTCAACTTTGACTTCCTCTTTCTCAGACTCATCTTCTTTATTATCCAAGAATGATTCTAACTCAGGGTCAACTTGAGTATTTGGAATACTTGGTACAGCCTCAGAAACAACTGCTATGATTTGAGCAGTTAAATCTTCTCTAATAATATCTGTAAAATTATGAATATAGATCTGCTAAATAAACAGATATCATTCCTTCAATGTATTCACAGACTATCAAATTAATAGACTCATCAACAAAACGAATGAAAGATTTACCTTCATATTTAACCATCTCCCAGCAGTCATTCAGATAAGAAGTTACAATTCCTTCCAGGAATCTAACTATCATAGGAGTGGTTAGATCTTCCAAGCATACTTTCACTGCAATCTCAGATAACAATATTCCATCTGCTATTTCTTTCTCAGTCAAAACTGGAGCTACAACTTGCTCAACTGGAGCAATCTCTTCCTCAGCTGGAGTTACCACTTCCTCAGCTGGAGCTGTCTCTTCCTGAACAGTCATAACAACATCTGGAACAACTTCTGGCTGGGCAGACAAGACTGAATCTTTCACAACTGGAGGAGAGGCAGGAAGGCCTGAGACATCTTCATTGAACATCTCCCCCTGCCTGATTTCAGTAGCTACTGAAACCAGGCACCTAGAGGTAGATGGCTCAGCAGACTTAGAAATGGTTTGGATGGAGGCAGTCAAACGATCAATGGAGGCGGCAAGGGGAGCGATTGCCTCGTCAATCATGATTTTGATTGATGGGGTAATCAGTTCCACAATGCGCGAGATGAAATCAGGAGTGATTTCAAAAGATGATGGATGAGAGGAGGATGGAGCAGCAGATATGGTAGGGATGCTGGAATGAGAAATAATGGGGACTGGGGATCGAGCTAGAGATGCAGCAGGAGAGGGAGCAGGGGATGGAGAATGAACTGGGGAATTAACGGGAGATGCATGAGGAGTAAGAATTCTCTCTGTTCCTAACAAATCGAAGCTAGGAGCAGATATCCTAGCCAGATATGCAGGGAGAGGAGAGGCTGGAGGAGACAGATGAACAACCATAGTTGTTTCAGGTGCAGCAGAAAAAGAAGGTCGTACCTCAGCTGAAGTTGATGGTACTTCAACTGAGGCAGACGGCAAAGCAGAGGAGGAGGAAGGGAGAGCTGAGCCAGCTTCACTAGGTTGAGGAGCGACTGAAGCAGTCCTTGTGTCCTCAGATTGTGCTGGAGCAGACTTCACGAACGTCCTCTTCCACTTGGAGAACAGATGAGGATCCATCTTTTTGCTGGCATTGATGGTTGTTGCGGCAGAGCTCAGCAGCTGGGGAAATTTCTCCTTCAGAAAAATACCTATAACCCTTCCGAGGGTAACTTCCTTCTTTCCATTCTTCTTCCTGATTAAATCAAACAGAACAGCAGCCCAATCGATCCTTTTCCGATTAACAATTGCACACATAAGTGCGAATTGTTGCCTTGTTATGTTATCATGGGCGGAGTGCTTGCCCAGAATCACTTTTCCAACTATCTCAGCGAGGAACTTAATCTTGAAGGGGAAGTTTACCTTGAGCAACTTGGTGGGAATGCCCTCGGCATGTCCCAGCTCGACCAGCATCCTTCCGAACTCCTGAGCATCTTGCTCATAATCTTCGTCACCAATAACTAAACCAAAAACATCAGAAAGAACGGCCGGAGTCAGGATAGCTTCTACTTCGCCGATGGTACCGATCATCGCTTCGTCTGTGGAAGACGACGTGAAAGCCCATTCTTTTATTTCTGGAATGTTAATCTTGATCCTTTCAGACATCAGCTTCTCTAGACCTTGATCCCTGCAGAGCTGGAGCACTTCCACTACGCCGGCATCGCAACTGCTGAAAGCTTCAAAATCTACACTGAAACCTGCATCGAACTTGACGATGGCTAGAACAGCTGGGGAAATCGCCATTGATCTGCTGGAGAGACGCGAGAAGGAGGAGGAAGACGAAGGGGACGGAGCAGCAGAAAATCGCAAGCGGGAAAGCAGAATGCGAAAGGGCACGCTCCGTCGACGATAAAGCAACAGATCTTTTAACCTAGGTCGACTATCGACTTTATATTGAACCGGATATAGTCGGTCTATTAAAAAGATCTTGACCCGATGGTCGAACGGTCGTTCGACGATCGGCTCAGAAGCAGAGTAGTCGGACAATCGTTCGACTATTTCTGGCTTCTCAAACAACAGGCTGTCGTCGTCCAGAGATCGACGATGAGCCCAAGCCGTTCGACGATGGTCGAACGTCGATCGACGATCTTCAAACAGATAAGCTATCATTAACCAGAGGTCGACGATAGGCTTAAACCGTTCGACTATCTTCGAACGTCGTTCGACTATCTTCAAACAGACCTCAACATAGGCAGATATCGTCACACTTAGTCTCGTCCATTTATCATGCCTAGTTGGACTAAAAAGAACAGATGCTTCTGTTCATCTAAAGGCTTGGTGAATATATCACCTCTCTGAAACTCAGTGGATATGAACTCAAGACAGATCTTGTTCTTTTCCACACAATCTCTCAGGAAATGGTGCCTAATCTCAATGTGCTTCGTTCTAGAGTGGTGCACTGGATTTTGTGCAATTGAGATAGCACTGGTACTATCACACATGATCTTGGTGTTCTTGTGTGAGTAACCATAATCCACAAGCTGGTTTTGAATCCACAGGATCTGTGAACAACAACTGGCAGCTGCTATATATTCAGCCTCTGCAGTTGAAGTTGAGACAGAAGCCTGTTTCTTACAGAACCAAGAGACCAATCTCTCTCCCAGGAACTGGCAAGTTCCTGAGGTGCTCTTCCTGTCAACTCTGCAACCAGCATAATCAGAATCAGAATATCCAATTAATTCAAACTCTGACTCAGCTGGGTACCAAAGTCCTAGATCTGGACATCCTTTCAGGTATCTCAGGATTCTCTTTAGAAGAATCAGATGAGATTCCTTGGGGTTGACCTGGAATCTAGCACAAAGGCATGTAGCAAACATTATATCTGGCCTACTTGCAGTTAGATATAATAGGGAACCAACAATGGCCCTATAATTCTTTTGATCAACTGGCTTGCCGTGATCATCAGAATCAATAACTACATTAGTAGCCATGGGTGTAGGCATTGCTGAAGCATCAGCCATCCCAAATTTCTTTACCAATTCCTTGGCATATTTGGATTGGGAGATGAAGATACCATCAGCATCTTGCTTAACTTGGAGACCAAGAAAGTAAGACAGCACACCCATGCTACTCATCTCAAACTTAGAGTGCATCAAGTTGGAAAACTTTTTGCAAAGTTTGGGATCAGTGGAGCCAAAGATAATATCATCTACATACACCTGAACTAACAGGATTGTGTCCTTGTGATGCTTAACGAAAAGGGTTCTATCAACTACTCCCCTAGTGAAGTTGTGCTCTAACAGGAAACTAGCTAAGGTCTCATACCAGGCCCTAGGAGCTTGCTTTAGTCCATAAAGAGCTTTTTGCAACTTAAAGACATGAGAAGGCTGAGTTGATGACACAAACCCTGGTGGTTGTTCAACAAACACCTCTTCCTTAAGCTCACCATTCAGGAATGCACTTTTGACATCCATTTGGAACACCTTAAACTTCATGTAGGCTGCATAGGCCAAGAAGATCCTTATTGCTTCTAGCCTTACAACAGGAGCAAAGGTTTGGTCATAGTCTATACCTTCCTCCTGTCTGTAGCCCTGAGCTACAAGCCTAGCTTTATTCCTTACTATTATTCCATTTGCATCTAGCTTGTTTTTATACACCCACTTGGTGCCTATGATCAGTTGGCCTTTAGGTCTTGGAACCAAAGTCCAAACTTTACATCTCTCAAACTGATTGAGCTCCTCTTGCATTGCAATGATCCAGTGGAGATCTAGCTCTGCATCTTTAAAGGTGAGGGGTTCAACCTGTGAGAGGAAACAAGCATGCATCACATCCTGTCTTAATTGATGTCTTGTTTGCACACCAGCTGATATGTCTCCAATCACTTGAGATGTGGGATGATCTCTAAGTGTGACAATATCAGCAGGTGGGATGTGATCTTCAGCAACAGTTGGGATTAATTCCTCAGGAGGAATTTGATCTACTGTTGGTGGTACAGCAACAGCTTCAACAGCTTCAGCAATGTCTTCATCACTGTCTGATTCAGTGATCTGAAGAGTTGAAAGTTGAAGGATTTCTTGAGGGGCATCATGTACCTGCAAAGAACTGGAGGAAGGAGAATTTTCCTTCTCCTTGTAAAACATCTGATGCTCATCAAATGATACATGCACAGATTCTTCTATCTTACAGGTTGATTTGTTATAAACCCTATAAGCTTTGCTTACTTGGGAATATCCAAGCATGATTCCCATTGAAGCTTTTGCTTCAAACTTTCTAATATATTCTTTATTATTATTATGAATATACACAATACAGCCAAAAATTCTAAAGTAATTAATTTTTGGTTTCTTTCCTTTAAGCAACTCATAAGGAGTTTTACACTTAAGTTTGTGTATCAAACTTCTATTTAAGACATAATTGGCTGTACTAACAGCTTCTGCCCAATAGGATAGAGGCATGTTAGCATCTGCCAACAATGTGCTAGCAGCTTCAATTAGTGTTCTATTCTTCCTTTCAACTACCCCATTTTGTTGGGGAGTTCTAGGAGCTGAGAAGCTATGTTTGATACCTTCTCTCTCACAGAATTCTTGCATGAAAAGAGAGTCAAACTCAGTACCATGATCACTTCTGATCAAGGCCACATGAGTAGAGTACTCAGTCTGCACACAAAGTAGAAAGTCTGTAAGAGCTTTGAAGTTATCAGACTTAGTTCTCAAAAAGAAAACCCAACTGAACCTAGAGAAGTCATCTACAATTACTAATGTGTAATACTTCCCTCCTAAACTCTGTACATTTATTGGGCCAAAAAGGTCCAAATGTAATAAATACAGGATTCTAGGAGAATCACTTTTATTTACTGATTTGAATGAGTTCTTGGTTTGCTTGCCTAGCTGACAAGCCTTGCAAAGGTTCTCCTTCTTGTAGGGGCAAGAAGGTAAACCTCTAACAAGGTTGTGCTTAGATAACCTAGATATATTTTTCAGGTTTACATGACTAAGCCTTTTATGCCATAAAGAATTATTATTAAGGGTTAATTCATTAAACAGGCAGATTTCAGAGTGAGATGAATTAAAATCTACTAAATATATATTGCCTATTCTATTACCTATTAAAACAACATCATTATTTAAAGTAATACTGCAAGAGGAGTTAGAGAATGAAACCTGGTAGCCAGCATCACATAGCTGGCTAACTGAAATCAGATTATGCTTTAGTCCATTGACATAAGCAACTCTCTTGAATGTAACAGCTCCAATCGTGATCTTGCCATATCCTTCTGTTTGACCACAGCTGGAGTCTCCAAAGATAACCTTTGGGCCGAGCTTAGCTTTGTACTTTGACAGAAGCTCTTTGTTTCCTGTCATATGCTTAGAGCATCCACTATCCAAATACCACTTGTTTTGAGTGATTGGATAGGCCTTCACCTGCATAACAATTATTTAGACAGAGTGGACCCAGGTAACCTTGGGTCCCTTGTTTTTCACATAAGAAAAACTGGAAATATAAGAAAATGCAGGCTGAGGGTGATAGCCTAGTGGGTGAGATCTCCTAGGTGGGATTCTCCATGCAGATGATGGGTCAACAAACCTAGGGTTTCTATTTTCATTTAGGTTTCTATGATACTGATTATGATTTTGAAAATCATGTTGAAATCGTCGATCGACGTTCGACGATGGGCGCTCAGATCGTCGACCTTCGTTCGACCATTGAGCTTCCGATCGTCGAGCTTCGTTCGACGCTCTTTGCATTTCTTTGAAAAATTTCTTTCTCTTTTCTCTCTTAGCCTTATTTAATGTTTTATTTACAAGGTTTACTTGCTCAGTGTTCTTCTTTCCACTAGCTGAAATGAAGTTCACTGGAGTTGAAAGGTTATTTTTAAGCAAGACTGGGGGTTCACTGGGAGAAGCTCCTAAGCCTAGTTTATCATTACCTGACCTAGTGTTAGCCATGCTGGTAATTTCTAACAGCTTAAGGCTTCTACCATTAAGGGATTCTTCTAATCTCTTAGACTTAGCTAATTCTATTTTAAGAAATTTGATTTCTTCACTACAAGTAGTGAGTTCTTCCCTTAACCTAACATTTTCAGAGGCTATTGATTCAGAGTCAGCTAGCCTATTTCTAAGTTCTTTTATCTCTTTTTCTGAACTAATTAAATCTAAACATAGAGATTTAAAATCTAACTTAAACTCTTCTGAAGTAAAATCATAAGATGAAAGTACCTCATCTTCAGTAGGCATCTCTTCATCAGAATCTGAACTCTCTACAGCAGAGTGGTTGCTGCAGGCATCTATTGCCATGAGGCAAATTTCTTTTGCCTTCTTCTCTTCCTCATCCTCACTTGAGCTTGATGAGGAGGATTCTTCATCAGAATCACTCCAGGTTTCAGCAATGAAACCTCTCTCCTTCTTCTTGTTTTTGTAGGAGGATGGCTTGGAGTGCTTCCTGTGTTGTTCTTTGTCTTTTCTCTTTTCCTTGTTCTTCTCCTCTGGACACTCTGGCAAGATGTGTCCAGGCTTCCTGCAACCATAACATATAATTTCTTTAGCAGGAGAGCGATCATACCTTGGTTTGTCTTCATAGCGTGAAGACTTCTTTCTGAATTCTTTTCTCCCCATCTTGAGAAACCTCTTGGCAAACAGTGCCATGAGTTCCTCATTGGATTGGCTGCTTTCAGAAACATCTGCAGCCTTAAGAGCTAGAGTTTGCTCTTTTCTTGTTGGAGTGGGGGTCTTGGCTTCAGCTTCTGCTTCTCTGGTCTTCAGCACTTGCTCAAAAGACTTGAGCTTGCCGAGGAGAGCTTCAGTGGATATCTCATTGGTGCTTCTGGCTTCTTTGATGGGCCAGATTCTTAGATCCCATGTGCTAGGGAAGCACATAAGAATCTTATCATTGACCTCTGTCAATGATATGTCCTTGTCCAGGGTCCTCAGCTCATTGATGATTGAGCTGAGCCTGGTGTACATCGCTTCAACTGATTCAGCATCAGTCTTCTTGAAGTTCTCGTACTGAGAGATCAGGTTGGACCTCCTGTCCTTCCTTTCATCAGCTGAACCAGCTACAATCTGGTTCAGTGTGTCCCACATGGCCTTAGCTGAGGAGCAGTCAGCCACCTTCTGGAACACCTCATCAGACATAGTCTGAGCCAGTATGTTCATTGCTTTGGCATCAGCAATTTTTGCCTTCTTGTACTCATCATTATAGTCTGGAGGAGGCACTGCACTCATATCAGATGATGAGGCAGTGGCAGCAGCAGGTGCTCTTGGGGGACCTGACAAAATAGAAGCAAAAATACTCTCATCAATAGAGTTCATATATAATTTAATCCTTGCCTTCCAGATACCAAACTTTGCTAAGTTGCATGCTGGAGGTCTGGTGCTTGAATAATCCTTAGACTGGGCCATGATAGTGAATATCTATAAACTTTGGTATCTATCAGGATCTTGTGACTTAGGTGTTAGCCTATACAGTCAAACAACCTCCCTCTGATACCAATTGAAAGTGAAGGGATAGATACTACTCTAGAGGGGGGGTGAATAGAGTTATCAAATTTTGCACAGACAAAATTTAATAGTCTACCCAACTCCCTTGGAGTGAGGTGCGGAATGAAAAGATTATAGATATTGATTTAACCTTAAAGCCTAATACAAGTGTTGTGTACAAACACAAGCTAACTGTAATTACAGTTAAGCTTGGAAAAACCTAAACAGCAACTAGCAGCCTAGTTATGACTATTCACAGCCACAGTACAGGAATTAAAACAATTGAATCCAGACGACACAAGGAGATTTATAGTGGTTCCCCAAACAACTTGGGTACGTCCACTCTTCTACCCACACGGTAGGAATCCACTCAGGTTTTTGATCAGGTGCCCTGCCACCAACAGAATCTGATTCAGGTAGATTCAGAAACCCTTTAGACTTTTGATCAGGTGTCTAAAAACCAAGCACGGGTTTTTGATCAGGTGCCCTGCCACCAAGGGATACTTTTGAAGGGAGTAATAACCCTGTACAGGAGGGGGAAAAAGGTTAAGATGTCTTCTCTATTTTACAATAGATTAGAGAAGCACAAAAAGCTTGCACTGAGCTAGAATGCTCTAAAGAATCAAGGCTCTCCCTGGCTCAAAGATGTCCAGGTGAAGTCTTGCTTCAGTGCAGAAACTCTTCAGAAAATACTGAAGGAATGAGCTACAAGAAGAAAATAAATAACAAAAAGAAACAGTCTTCAAGCAGCAATCTTCTTCTTCTTCTTCTTCAAAGAAACTCTGAGTTGAACTTCCTGAAAGCAGGAGAACTCAGGTGAAGAAGAGATGAAGATCTTAACACTTCTCAGTTAGATGGAGTTTGCTGAGAGCAGGAAGCTTGAGCTTGATGAAGGCTTGAGTGCTTTTGAATATGTGTGTAACACTAGCTTTAATCCTTCTGCAAAGGGTCCTTTATATATTAGCAGCAAGCAACGGCTCTCTTCCATTTGAATTCTTTGTCTTCTTCTGAGCCTTGAGACCTGGGCAGTAAATATCAAAGAAGACAGAAATATCTCTGCAGCAGAACATTCTATAAAAAGGAATAAACCTCTTTCTAAGAAGCTGCAGGCTTAAATCAAATAAACAGAAGGACTAAATAAAGTCACATCAGAAATAAACTCTTTATAGCAAAGAAGAAGACTTTTCAGTCCAACGGCTATAAAGGGGTTGTCAGCAGATAAAGTAATTTAAATAGACAACTAATAAGACAAACAATTTTATCTTAAAAGATTTGAACTCAGGCAAAAAGAATAGAGCAAATAATGCCTGGAAACTTTATCATACAGCTTGAAATAATGTGCCAGAAAATGTATTAAATAATTAAATATAATAAATAAATACAAAATACACAAGCAGGCAGAAAGCGTCGAACGACCTTCGGAGATCGTCGACCGACGCACGGAGATCGTCGATCTATCGGGCAGATAGTCGAACGATCCAGATAGTCGACCTATCAAAGGAGATAGTCGAACTACCCCGGCAGATAGTCGACCTATCAAAATAGATTGTCGAACTATCAGATAGTCGATCTATCTAGGACAGATAGTCGAACTATCAAGCGCACAGAGATAGTCGACCTATCAAGCAGATAGTCGACCTACCTCAGAAAACAGATAGTCGACCTATCAACAGATAGTCGAACTATCAAAACAAACCAGATAGTCGATCTATCAACAGATAGTCGAACTACCAGCGCAGAACAGATAGTCGACCTATCAACCGATAGTCGAACTACCAGCGCAGAACAGATAGTCGACCTATCAACCGATTAGTCGAACTACCAGCGCAGAACAGATAGTCGACCTATCAACAGATGGTCGAACTATCAGCGCAGAACAGATAGTCGACCTATCAACAGATAGTCGAACTAACAGCGCAGAACAGATAGTCGACCTATCAACAGATAGTCGAACTATCAGCGCAGACCAAGGCGTCGACCAACTGATAGACGATCGTCGATCAGTCGATAGACGATAGTCGAACGGCGTTCGACTATGGTCGAACGAAAAAACTACTTAACCAAATTCTCAATTTGGAAAAGCGAGGACTCTACAGCTAGACTCCTAACCATTGACCATAGATATTTCTTGGGTCAAGGAGCACAAAGGAGAGGACTAAACTCAAATCAAACTAGGGTACCAACATTTTCGATGACCTAGAGTTCACGATCAATGTTTCTTATCCAAGATAAATTCGACAAGATCATTGTGCTCAGTTTCCTAAAAGGTGCTTTCGATCGAGTCAGATTTCAAGAATTCAGATCAAGTTTTTTCAGAATTCAAGTCTTCTCCTTCGATTTCATTTCTAGTTTTATTCTCTAAGAAGGAGGAAGAGAGAATCCTTTCAGATCAGAAGAATTCGATTGTTTTTAATCTAGGAAATTGTAAAAACTACCTTTCTTATTATAAGAGGTTTTTGACTTCCGTGTTTGTAGATCCGTGTTTTTGATCGAGTTGTATGAGAGGTTATTCTCCGAGTATAGGAGTGTTGATCTCCGAGTTATAGGAGTGTTGTCTTCGAGTTGTTGGTGTTACACCTTCATCCGTCACGTGAAATATAATAGAGGGTCAAGCTGAGGCCCCCCGCTATATTCGACAGACAGTCAGCGGGGTTACAGGTTAAATATCAAGAGACCTGACCAATCCTAACTCAGAGAATTCTATCAGAAGCTTCATGATTACCTGAACTCAATTCATGTGAATGTCCACTAATAAACAAATCAGGAATGTTTTACAAAATACACAAAAGTCACGGACTTAAGGCCTTACACATTTTTTCCCCAAAAGAGTGATTTACAAACATCGGCTCGCAGACCGGCCATACATGAAAAACACTAAAAGAGCCTTCGCTTGGCCTTTGAGGGCTGGTATAGCATCAAAGGGCTGCAACCCGCTATTTCCCGCTCGGCTCTCCAACACCTGCACAGGGACAATCCACCATAAGGATGACAAACAAGGCAACGGTCGGCTTTAGCTGACCAAACTATAATGACTCTACCCCAAACCCGGGGCAACAGTATTCCTTCCTTGCATGCATAGCAACCATATATAGATATATCACAAGATGGTACAACTTAAGAACCATTCAATATATCACAAACGTCTGCAATAATTGCCAAATGTTCCATGCACTCAAGGCACATTCTTAGTGTACCGGAAAACCAGGGTCCCACCACCGTCCAAAAGTCTGAGACTAACGGCAAACTATGAGCATTCTTGTCTGGCATACAACCAAGAATCTCCTCCCTCGTGCCAACGGTCTATAACACTATGACATAGGGCAGGCATAGTTTACCCTTTTCTCGTTGCTCAAATTATCATGCTATAGCCAAAAGCCGAGCTTCCTTGGCTAAACGGACAGATGCGGGTCACATCACCTTTCTCGAGGAGTTAATCATAATCGCGTTACATTTAATAGATGACTCTCACGGCCATCATAACTATGCACCAAGCATACAACTCACATACTAGCCACACGGTCTCTGAGAGACATGCTTTGTAATCAAAATGCTATCTGGGAGCTATCGCCACCGATATACACAATCGCCTAGTGTTAACAACAGAAATTCTCTTTATGTACCCAAACTCAGCCACAACTATAACATCTATCCAGAAAAACCTGCAGCATCCTGCAGTGCCAGAAAACTGGACTTTCACAACATATAGAGCTATCGCCAGCGATACTCACTATCGCTCAGCGATATCCAACGATTCTCATAACTGTGGTATTTTCTGGGTATTTTCCCGGAGAGTGACTCCAATACTTCCTGCTACTCCCATTCACAAGAACAACCCTTCAGACTCCATTAATTACCCATTTATACTCAGAGCCTTCTCTGGCATGCAATATAAAGCATCACCAATCCATACCAACCTGTCTGGATGGGCTTCACACAACATGCATATTCCGTACTACGATTTCCGGATTCTATATGCAAAACTACCCGGGGATATCACTTATCAACCCATTGGAACTCCCTTCGCTTTTCCACCTTTTGGTGGGGGATTCCATGCATATGCAAACAGGAGGACTTCACTTGTCCAAGAAGGAAGATCGTTACCCTCGTAGGTCATTTTGGAGCCACAAGCAAGCTTTCTATCCGGCTCGAAAGGAGTGCCTCGCTTTCCTCTTCCCAGATCTTGCTTTGGTTCTTAATTCTGATCATGAGATCTCCTTCATCAAGCTTGCAAAGCTTCAGCATTCAACCT
This sequence comes from Platanthera zijinensis, assembly GCA_039513925.1. Lineage (NCBI taxonomy): Eukaryota > Viridiplantae > Streptophyta > Magnoliopsida > Asparagales > Orchidaceae > Platanthera > Platanthera zijinensis. The sequence continues at coordinate 86,302,602 of CM077090.1, read as the reverse complement.
TCTTCTTCCTTAGCTCTTTTTTCTAAGAACTTGATTAAAAGGAGGAGAGAGAGTGAGAGAAGAGAAATGACTTCTCTTTTCTCCACTTCTCTACTTAAGTGACCTTGGGATTTATCCCAGCCACAAGATCCTCTCTTTAATAGGAATGAATGGCTACAATTTCAACTTACCAGTCAAATTTATCGCTATCGTCGGGCGATATCATTTGTAGCCACTTTGACCCAAGACAACCACCGCTCTTCGGCCACCGCCCCGCCATTCGACACGTGTCTAGACGCCACGTGGTGATATCGCCATGCGATACCCACTAATGCCACTCTGGTAGCTTACTCGACAATATGTCGAGTGCATTGAGTGTGTCGAGTGCATCAAGTGCGTTGAGAGCGTCGAGTGTGTTGAGTGTGTAGAATAGTATCGCCGCGTGATACTCACTATCGCCATGCGATAGTCGACTCAACAATTCATCGAGTCTACTCAGCGCTTCGTTCAAAGCATCGAGTACTATCCCAGTGATACCCACTATCCCCCGATGATAACCACATTTAAGTTCTATTTTCCAGTTTTTGGGGTGTTATAGTAGGAGTTGTGGCTCCAAGGTGTAAGATTTGCATAATTTGAGTTTTGGTGAAGTAGTCGAGTCTAGCCCAAAGTGATAGATAGGCGAGGCGGGACAGTATACATTTTCATTCTGGGAACCACTATAAATCCTTGCGTACTTTTGGGTGCCTGTTTATTAGTAATTTTTTTATTCTGCAAAAAGACGCATAACTCACCTATTCACCCCCTCTAGGTGATTTATGTACACAACTAGATACTTTCTTTATATTCTCAGACAAACAATCCACACCCGGGCTAGGTTGCAAATCCAGATTGAATACTTAGATTCTCCCACAGTCGGATCTAATACTTACATTCTCTGCTGATACTGCAGGCCAATGCCCCACCATCGCCAGGGCCTGCTCACCTCCCAGTCGCACCATCAGATCAAATCCTAACATTCTCTGACAATCAGCACATAGCCAGGCTAGGTCACACAACCGGATTGAATACTTACATTCGCTGACAATCAGATCAACTACTTATATTATTCGTCATTACTACAGTCCAATGCCCTATCATCGCCAGGTCATGCCCCCTCGTGGTCGTACAGTCGAATCAAACACTTACATTCTCTTGCACCCGAATCGAATACTTACATTCTATGACAGTCATCTCGTGTACAGGCTTGGCCCCAAATTCAGATCGAATACATACATTATCCGGCAGGCCTCTCTTGTATAGGCTCAGCTTCACACTCGAAAAGAATATTTATATTCCTCTACCCTTGGATTGAGTCATCACACTCTCCTAAACTGCCACAAGCTTACATTTCCCCCGCCACCAAGATCTATACAATAGAAGAAAAAATAATGAAAACAATACTGGCATATAAATAGAGGTGCAAATGCGCTACATAAAATCACCAAAGGGTGACGACAAACATGCATCAGATGTAACAAAGCAAAAGCAAATGTATTTAAGCATACAAACGTAAAAGTACAAGTTGGTACTCACATCTACACTAGACATAAGGCTATCCGCCTCCATCATCAGAAATATCGTCAAACCTAAGGCTGGAGATGTCGCACTTCAAACGCTTGGCTATTAGGAAAAAATTCTTCGATACGCCGCATTTGAGTGCAACCTCGTCAGTATCCTATATTTGAGTCTCAACCTCTCGGGTTCAAACATCCTCGTGAACCTCCTTGGCGAGCAAATCACGATCGCGCATGTAATCCAAGGAATCCATGTAATATTCAAGACCAACTGCATTCATCTCGAGTACTTGCTCTTCTAAAGAAAGACACGCTATCTCCACCTTAGAAGCCTCCAACTCTGCCCTCCAGATGGAGCTTTCCTCCTGAGTAGTCTTCGATGTCTGCATAATCTTCTCAACCATTAACTTCTCTGTCTGCAATGATGCTCGGGCTTCCTCTATCTTATACTTCAGCCCTGATCCAATCCGCTGAAATTATGATACTTCTCGATCTAGTTCCTCTCTGGAGGTTACAACTAAAGCTTCCATTGCTCGAAGCTTCTCTTAGAGAGCCAAATATCCGTCTTTCAAGCTCACATAATGGTCGTTCAATATGAACTTTATATGCGCCTGAGCTTTAATTTGCAAACAACAAACAAAGGGTTAATGCCATATATAATAATTAATTCAAATAAAGATGAACGACACACTTACCACGCCACTCATTGCCTTCAAAGATGAAGACACTCGAGGGGGCAGAAGTCTCTGAATGAGGAACTAGATAGGAATATGACTCTATCACCTCGAGATCAAAATCAGTTGGAGCAAGATCATCACACGGGGCCTCCTTAATCAAGTCCTCTCTTCCACTCGACAAAGTATGCAACCCCTTAATTGTGTGACAACTACTCTTCAAAAAAAGCTTCCTTTTGCTAACTGATGGTACGATGGGCTCAGCCTCAATAGAAAGGCTGCACTGAGACAGACACTTTTCTTCAACAAAAAAATACTAAACAAGCAGTTCACCAACTCTCGAGAATCTGAGAATACCAGTATCGACGTAAAGTCTCGTTCTCGCCCTCTCAGACGTCAACAACGATCAGGGAAGGGATTCCAGAACTCTGGCAAACCCCAAGAATTTCTGACATATCCGTACAAGGTGTTCCCGTGAGAATGATCTATACGGTACTCAAAGTCAAGCCAACTTTTATTACTGTGAATCTCGATGCGGTCACTACTATCGACACAAATATAGCACCCGTCTCTGAACAACTCCATAGAAAATTTGGATCCATGCTCCAAGAAGAATGCCACCAGCCCCATTAGGCAAGTCATTCCTAGCGGAGTGAACTGAGATATCAGGACTCCACAAAACCTCAGAATATCAATCACCTCTTCGCACGGTAGAAAGGAGAAGACAGACTTCAAAGTCGTCTCGCAAATCGTCAACTAGCCTTTAGGAGGGTTTTGGACTCCCTCTTCAGGATGAGGTATCCTCATCTGAAGACCAGTAGGTAACCTATACGTTTTCCTCCAAACTACCACTTGCTTAGAAGTGAGTGTAGAGCATAGCCACATGGGCCTTATAGGAAGCCCCGAAACCTGGAAATAAAAATCAAAGGTTAGACAAAATCAATCAAATATCAAGTGTTCAAATTGAGCCGCATATATTTGCAATCCCAACATGGGAGGCCAAAAATCGCGCAAGCTGCATGCAAGCGTGCACGGCTAAGCACGTGCACAATCCACTCACAAAGCGTAAGCATCCAACGACCCACCTAGCCAAGAGGGGGCACGTGTAACACCTCAATCCGTCACATGAAATATAAAAGAGGGTCCGGTCGGGGCCCCACGCCATATTCCGCAGACAGTCAGTGACGTTACTTATGAATATCAAAACCAGAACACGGATCCTAACTCAGAGCATTCTACCGGAAGCTTTAGGGAATAATACTGAACTCAACAATCATGAATGTCCACTATATATAAATAACCACATTTATATATCACAGGAATGTCTACAAAAATACACTAAAGTGTTTGGCCTTAAGGCCTTACAGTTAAACTTCATAAGTGTGGATTACAAACATCGGCACGCAGGCCGGTCACACATGACAACATTAAAACTTTTCCATTTGGCCTTCGAGGGCCAGCATAGCAGCAAGGGCTTCAGCTCGTTATTTCTCTCTTGGCTCTTTAACACCTACACAGAGACAATCCACTACGAGGGTGGCAAACAAGGCAATGGTCAGCATTCAGCTGACCAATTTATAACGATCCTACCTCTTTCTTGGGGCAGTGGTATTCCTTCCCTGCGGGCAGAGTATTTTCACAAGCAGATATATAACAAAAACTTGCACTCACGCACAGTTCAATATATCACAAACGTCAGCTGCACGGCCCGACGCTCCGTACACTCAGGGCACATTCTCGGTGTACCGAAAAACCAGGGTCCCACCACCATTGAGAGGTCCCAGACATAACGGAATGTTTGAGCATTCTATTCTTAATGGCGCGCAGGCCTAAGACTCTCATTATGCGCTCCAATGAGTCCAATAACCTCAGTCTACCAGTCGGTCAGATATAACGCGGGTACGGTTCAGCCTTGCCCGTTGCTCAAATCGTCAATCAACGCGGGTTAGCTTTCCCCTTTCCTGTTCGGCTCACTGGCCTTTAAGATCTCACAGCTCGCAGATTAGCCTCACAGTCTCCCAGAGATAGGCTTCACAATCAAAAAGGGAGTTAGTGCTAGCGTTCATTATGATCGCTAGGAGGGACCAACAAAAGCTCTCTTTTTGTTCTTTAACTCAACCAAAACCCTACAGCATCCTGTAGTGCCAAAAATACTGGTCTTTTCATAGCATTCAGCACAAATAGCTCACTAAGAGCTCGTCATTGGAGATACCCACTGCCGCCTGGTGGTATCCAACTAGTCTTCAACCGTGGAATTCTAGGTTATTTTCTTGGAATGCAACTCCAGTACCCTACAGACCCTGTATATTACTCATTTATACTCAGAGTCTTCTCCGGCACGCAAAATAAACATCACAAATCCATGCCAATCTATCTAGATGGGCTTCACACAACATGCTTATTCCGTACTACACATTTTCAGATCTATATGCAAGACTCAATGGGGATTTCATGAATCAACCCAAAGGAATTCCCTCGATTCTCCACCTTTTGGTGGGGGGATTCAATGAATATGCCAAAAGAAGGACTTCACTTGTCCAAGAAAGAAGATTGTTACCCTTGTAGTTCTCTTCGGAGCCATGACCTTGATATTTGATATGGATGGAATTGATCGTCACAACTTCCTCTCCACGGATCTAGCATCGACTCGCGATTCCAATCACAAGCACACCTTGGATCGACCTCATCGAGAGTTCCTGGATGTTCCTCCTCTTTCCTCTCCAGCAGTAAAGAAGAGCTAGTCTATCAGAAGATGAGGATAAAATCTCAATTCCATACCTTTATACAAATGTTACCGTCGCGCGGTAACACAAGCGGTAACCGATTTGACCAGCCTGCACCGCTATCATGAGCTATCGCCCCGTGATACCTCTTTAGAGCCTGGAGGTAGAATGGTTACTCGAGAAAGCCTTTCAACGTTCGTCGAGCAGCTATAGCAATGCGGTAATGCATATCGCCTAGCGTTAGCACTCTCGACGATTCTTCGAAAGCATTGAGTGGTCTCGCCGAAGGCATTTTTCTAACGCGGAGCGATACTTACTATCGCCAGGTAATAAAAACCCGAGCGTTTAGCCTTTTAATTCACTGAGCCTCCGCCTGCAATAAGACTATCATCGCGCGGTAGTCTCCAATAACCACTACTCCTTTTGGGTGTTACAGTGCGAGCTCCCTTATAATAAAATGGGAGTGCAACACATGCCTAGCAACCCGCATGCGCCTGAGAGCGCATGCATAGCACGCGCGTGAAAATATGTGCATGCTAGCTCACACCATAGGAGCGTGCGCTTGCGCACACCATAGGTTCATGCGCCCGCGCACACCACGAGTGCGCGCGCCTGCACACCCCATGGGGGTGCAAGCTTACACAAATCATGTGCGCGTGCCCACGCGTATTTTCGGTGCACGCCCGTGTACTCTCCTCGGGTGCGTGTGGGCACAACCTCTGAGGGAGGAGCGTACCTGAAAGCGTGTTCATCCTCCCATCGTGAGGTAAAAGCCAGTGGGTGTCCTATCCGGTGTATTTGTCCCCATGTTAGTGGCCCTCGCTTGCCAGATTAACACTTCCGAACTCCCTCACCACGCGCTCTCCATTTTATATCTCCTTCAAAACTTATCTTCACTGTCATCTGCCATCTATGACACCTCCCCATTTGCTATCACCACCGTTGTCGTAGATTGAATCCTTTGTAAGAGGACAAGAAATCCTCGCTCTTATCACAAAAATGATTTCTAATTTCTAACACCGAGAATTTGGGGGGGCAATTGATGGGGCCAAGTACCGTTCATAAAACATTTGGGTACGATTAGCCCACTCCCATGATCCTACCATCTAAATGGGGATCAAGGGGAACCGCCATGTGCGCGATCGCACGTGATCCGCATGTGCGGGTTCATCTCCCCTAAACAATTTGGGGGCCGACCGTCGGGGACGGGCCTTCTCTCATGTTGTTGGCGAGCCAGCTCAAGAAAGCCGGGATTCTGACCAATCAGAAGACGCACTGTGCACCATCATCTGCAAGGCGCGGTGCTCCTACCGGCCATCCCGGTCAGCGGGGGGCTTTCCCTCCCGCGATCGACCATGCCCCACCCCTTGGTAGGGAAGGCTAGGTCGGGCACCCCCCCCGGCTCCGGCTAGCCGCGCCTTGCGGTTGGCCGATGCCGAGCTTTACGACCGGCACAGCGCCAGGTTGTCGGTGTCAGGGCCATGCCCATCAACCTCTGATGTGGCGTTGAGTGTGTCAGTGCAGCCTTCCATCCCTTGCCGACCACCGGCCATATCCCTTGTCAGTGCCGCATTGGCAGCCTACTAGCTCCGTTGGGGCTATGTTAGTGTTACCGTTGTGACCTAAAAGTGATCAAGCATGTAGTCTCACTGATAACGCAGTATCATCCTACAGGGTCGCACATAAGAGCATTTGGAGAAATTAGAGGAATGGATTATTTTGGTCATACTCATATGAGATGACTGAAGGACTAAGCAGCCAGGCGTTTAGTGTGTTGAGTCCACACAGCCAGACGTTGAGTGCGTCGAGACCACTCGATGATTCGTCGAGTCAAGTGTTGTTTCGTTGAGTTGGCGTTGAGTGCATCAAGACCACTAAATGATTTGTCGAGTCAAGTGTTGATTCGTCAAGTTAGGCATTGAGAGTGTTGAGTCCACTAGTTTCTTCGTCGATTCAAATGTTGATTTGTCAAGTTAGGCATTGAGTGCACTCGATGATTTGTTGAGTCAAATGTTGATTCATCGATTCAAGTGTTGTGGGACACTACCAGGCATTGAGTGCGTTGTGACCACTCGACGATTCGTCGAGTCAAGTGTTGATTCGTGGAATTATATTTCATATATTATAGGTCTATCGATAGCGATGACTTTCTGTTATTTATTCCTTTGGGTATAAAGAGAAGATGTCTTAGGGTTTTTCAAAATGTTGCATGCTGGGAGCTGAACAAGAAACGCGAGAGGAAAAGACCGACGGAAATCGTTTTTTAAAGTCACGATCCCGTCACCTTCGTTCAGCCCGTTTTCGGTGCCCGTCGTCGTCATCTCTTCTAGAGCAGATCTAGCATTTTGTGAAGATGCAAAGTGCTTTCCTCTGACTTAGATCTTGTGTGACAAGAGTCTAAGGGTTCTCCCATTTGTGTGGATCACCTATAGAGGTGTGGACTTCATTATGCGCTCGGAACTCCATCCGCTAGTGTGTGCCGAATTTCTTGGATCATCTCGGTTGAGTAGAGACTCAATCCTACAAAGTTAACTTTTTATTTACAACACTTTACTTCTTGATCAATGTTCATCGCAAGATCTATTTCTTTTGGGCTTTTCTTGTTAATTCTTCCGCTGTGCATAAGTGTTGTGACGTATAGAAAAACCTAACAGTGGTATCAGAGCTAGGTTATGTAACATCCCAAATTTCAAATGACTTAGATTTGGGTTAGACATGTGGTGGATGCTAGGGTTTAGCTAGGTTTGACCCTAGGAGGAGGATTTGGACCATGTGGGGCCCACTATGGGGCCCAAGTCAACCTAGGTCAAACTAGGCTAAATACAAACCCTAGCCACACCATGACCCCACCACATTGCCCTAACCCTAAATACAATCTAAGTGGACCCCAAGGTTGGCCATGGGGTCAACTAGTTGACCCATGTTGGGTCAAGTCAACATGTTGACCTAAATAGTGAAAATGGTGCCCTAGCCCATTTCACTAGGTTGGGTCCACCCAAATCAACCCAAACTCATTAGGTGGGCCTAAAGTGACCCTATACCCCCTATGGAAGAGAAAAATATGGGCATGCAATGGTAATTTTGGGAATTACCTAGGAGAGAGAAAATGTGATAAATAGGAGAGAGAAAATGTGGAGGAGCTATTTTGGGCCACTTGGGCTCATCCCACCAACCCACCATGGGTTGGCTGACCAGGTAAGGGTATTAGGAGGTGTGAGGACCCACCATGCAGCCTTGGGTCAAGCCCAAGCCCAAACCCGACCCAACCTAACCTATTTCATTAGGTGAGCCAACTCCCCCTCCTCACCACCCACCCACCTTGGCCCCAACCTTGGAACCCGACCATTAGGGTCTAATTAAGTCAACTGGAGTGGTGGGGCCCACTCCCAAGCCACCTAGCCGGCCACACACTCAACCCGAGCCCTCCCCACATTGTTGAAATCGCCCTCCTTGGTGAATCCGCCCCAAGCCTTGGTGAAGTCGCCCCCCTCTCTTAACTCAGCCCCAAACCGAGCCTATCCCTCATTCCACTCATTCCACCCCAGAGAGAGAGAGAGAGAGAGGAAGCAAGGAAGCCATGGCAAGCCAAGGAACTCGCCGGAATTTGCAAGCTAGGGGAAGCCGCCGCCACCCTCGACCACAACCACCACCGGTCCGTATCCCCTCCCCTCTTACTGTACTAGATCCTAGATCATCTAGGTTAGAAGTCGAGCTCAAACGAGCTCGACATAGGAATCAAAAAGGCTTGAAAATAGGTTTAAAAATGGCGGTTTTAGGGTTTTTGGCTTGGTTGCGCCGCCGCCGTCCGCCGCCCTCCGCCGCCCAGTCGCCGGCCAGCCCTAGCCCCGACCACCGTAAGGCCGGGGAAGGTCTTGGCCGGAGGCCCCGCCGCCGGCGATGGCCGGAATCCACCCCGCAAGGAACACCTGCTCGGGCTGGCCATGCATGCATGTGCATGAGGAAGAAAAGCAGCCACCGTTAGATGTTCTTTAAAAATCGTGCAAGCCTGATTAAATCATTTTAAGTTATTATTATTAAATCTGTTATTATTTAATTTATTGAATAGTGATTTAAGATGTGACATTTTGGTAGTCACCTTGCATGCTGTTTATGAGGTACTTAGAGGCCCCACCTCAGGTTGAACCCTGAATAAAAATTGTAGCTAGATGAGTTAACTTCAAAATGCCACAGAAATCATAGGTTTTGGACCAGTAGGCTGCCCTGTAGGGCTGTTTTTCTGGGACTGCCCCCTAACTAGGGCAGAAATTAAAACTGATGCCCTGCTCAAACCCTAAGTCCAAATGGACTGAAATTTTGGACATGTGGCTTATTTGGTCAAATCTAGGCCCTCCCCAAAAATCAGAATTTTTGGGGAACATTTTGCTATAGTTTTTACAAAAATACCCAAAAGTAAATAAATGTGATTTTTGGAGTTTCCTAACTCCAAATGGCCCCAAATTTTGGTGGCACCCTCTCATGGGTATATTAGATCCATGGTTAAAATTTGGGCTAAATTGGTTCACTGCATGATGAGGAATCTCACTTGCATGTTTGAGAAATGAAATTTGACTTGGGCTGCAAATAGCAATTTTGCAGAATTTCAAATGGCTGCCCAAGCCAAACCAGAATCCCCCTTGACCTGAGATTTTGGTCAGAGGTATAATTAGGACATATCCAGGCCCTGCCCAAAAATGGGCTTGATTGGAAAACAAAATGTGGGAAAATTACCAAAATACCCCTAGGGCTTAACTAGGTGATTCTTGGAGTTAGCTAACTCCAAATGGCCCCAAATTTTGGTGGCTGGCCATTAGGGACCATATAGACCAGTGGTAGAAATTTCTCTGAAATTGGAACAAGTCATGTTGGGAAAGACCCACATGCAAGAATTGAACTACCTTGGTTCGGGGTGCAAATAGCAAGTTTTTGATATTTACCTAAAGGGGTGCAGTTAGAATGCACACCCCCTGATTTAGTAGACCAGTAGGGTATAATTTAAAACCCTAAGTTAGTTGGGATTTTTGGGGAGCAAAAATCCCACACTTAATGAATTTGACTATTTTGATAATTGGTGAACACGTAAACATTTTTCTTAAATGATTCAAACTAGGGTTTAGAAGATTTATAAAACCCTAATGACATTATATAAACTCAAGGGAGACATATTCGAGCCCTTGAGATTCGACTTGATAAATTGAAGATTTGAATTATAAGTATTCGGGAAAATGACGATTTTACCCTTAACAGTAATTGAATGATTCTGATGATGATAAGTAATAAATAAATCGACGTGTCCTATTTATAATAATCTCATGTGATTAAACACAACACAATGCATTTGGAAGTTCATTCAATGGATCATTAGATAGGTCATTTCACCCTAGTCATTCAGCCTCGATAGACGTGTCGTACGTAAATGCTTATCTAGAGAATACCACCCTAGGTTAATGAACAGAGCGATGGGGATGGTATTATAACTTGGAAATGGCAGGGTGGTATTAGGTCTGGGGCTACATTTAGAATAAGTAGGATTACTCTACTAGGACCACCGGGAGATAGAATAAAATGGGATAGTCGTGGAAATTGGGAATAAACCCGGGTGGTGTTGATGGCATCATAAGTATAGCAACGAGTGATAGAGTGCAAATCACTTTACAATAGGCATAACGGAGTCCGACGGAAGACCGTCGCCCTTCCGACAATAATACCATAAGTCATTAGGCTACTAAGGAGTAACACAAAAGGAGAATCGTGGGTAATGGGTAAACATCAACTAAAACTAATTATCCTTGCGAAAGGGAACTTTGGGTTTCATGCCCGTCTTGGTTCCTAGTGCCCTCGAGACCCCCTCACAGGGCATGCCTTGGGCAGTCCTGGGATTCACTTTAAATCACTAGGTATAATAAACCTTAAAACAAGAGTAGTCTAATAGGTTTGGAGTCCTACACGATAGGTTCGCTGGTTAAATAAGGTTGGGAACATCATATGGGTTACTTGCTCACCTGTTTCACAAGGTTGGAGGGATACAAGTAATAAGCTCATCCTAACCGGGTTGGAGTGGCTTGCTCACCTGTTTCTTAAGGTTGGAGGGATACAAGCGCTTACTCACCCAAATTGGATTGGAGGGAATGTGTTAACAATGTCAGTACGAGCAGGAAGCTCAGATCAATACCTTGCATGTGCATAAAATTAGTGGCGAGTCACGCGGGACTGGCCAGTCGATGCACCGATGGCAGTACGATGACTCGGGCGAGGAGTACGGGTGGAGGGGCCAGTATGCTTAAATATATAATACTGGGGAATCCCCGATGACGTACACTCGACCTACAAGAATGACGGATAGTCAGCAAAATACGTACGCAAAACTCTAGAGTGCACCTAGGACGTGTACAGAGGCGTATGAGAGGGGTCTAGGTCTGGTAGTGCTTATACCTACCTAGAAGTGGAGAGCCCGCTCCACTGTTGCCGTAGCCACAACGGTAGTACCCGAGAGTGATGCAAGCTCTCAAAAAGAGGGAACTAAAGGTCTGTGATCACGGAGTCGTGTGTGTGTGTTGCACTTGCATGTTTAACATATTCATCATAACATACATTCATACATATTAGGGCATACGCAATCATAGATCCTTATCATATAAATTAGTATGGGCTCTTTTATATGATAAGTTACTTTTGGAAACCCTAACTTACATGTTCGTATGGGCGTTCATATAAGTTAGGGTACTCTTGTGATATTGATAGGAGTAGGAGTAGCAGTAGCGTACTTTCCTTTCTGTACTGCATTTACTTTCAGTTCTATCTTTTTACTGCAGTTCTTCTCTTTCTGTACTGTCTTTACTTGCTTGCACTATATATAGAACTGCTAGATCATATATATAACTGCTAGACTTTACTTACTCCAGCTAGATAGAAATGTCACCTGCTCCACTTTGCTACCCCTTGTTGTCCTCCGCATCTTCCTTCCATCCGGTGCCTAAGAGCGACAGGAGGAGGTGTTGAGGATACGACTTAGTCTTTTTGACTAACATACGTTGACTCCCCCTTTTTAGGAGCTCGAGGAGATAGACCAGCACGTCCAGCGGGACGAGGAGGCAGGGCATGAGGAGCAGCTACCACCACCACCAGACACTACTACCGCACGTCCTCAGGTGGGAGGAGATGTAGTAGATAGCTTAGTTTACAGCTTTCTGTTTTGTGAGAGAGAGTCTCATTACTATTGATGTATATGGGCATAAGCCCTATTTCACTTTTGTACTCATTTTGGACTGTAGTAGCTTTTCATTTCCTTATATATGATATGCTCTGTGACTTCTGTGGACATGTGTATTGGGTTGTTTATACACTTTTACTTCCGCATCTCTAGTGAAAAATGATCGTAATAGCCGGCAGAATCGGCGTCTTACGGTGTCGACTAACTCAGGAGTTAGTGTCACCGTAAGGCGGCGGTTCTGGGCATAAGATCCGGGTTAGCCTCGGGATGAGGAGACGGGATCTTACAAACTGGTATCACTTGAAAAATACGATCATTAGAGAAAGAAGTCCACAACACTGGAACACCCCGCTCGAGAGTAGTTTGCGGACAAACTATTTAGCGGAAGCAATGGTGTGCCCATGTGTAAAAAGTCACACTAAATAGTCCATTAAATAATGAGTTAGGCCAAATTTTGAAGAATTCTGACTTAAGAATCACCTTTTTGCAACCTCTACAGGTCGCCGTGCCACAGAACGTGGTCCCTCCCCCTCCGGATGCCACTCCGTTCATGCAGACTGAGATGGGACAGACCCTTACTGCGATCCTAGATGCATTTAGAGCTCAGCAGGCCCCGGCACAGCTGCCAAATCCAGGGTCAAACTGGTTGAATGCGTTCAGGAGCCTGTCCCCGCCCATGTACCACGGGACGGAGAATGCTGTGAAGACAGAGGAATGGCTGGAGGCCATACAGGAGATGCTTGCAGGCATCAGTTTCCCGGTGCAACAGGCAGTACCCTTGGCGACTTCTGCTCTAGATTCACATGCCTGGAGATGGTGGAAATCCATGATGGATTCCACATATGCTGATAGGGACCCATCAGAGATCTCATGGGAGGAGTTCAGTGAGTCCGTCCTTGGACATTTTGTGTCAGATACAGACAGAGATGAGTTGGAGGAGAGGTTCTTGAACCTCAAGTAGGGGACTCGTTCAGTGATTGAGTACTAGAGGGAATTCTCCCATTTGGCCAGATTTGCAGGCTTCCATGATCTAGAGGACCGGAGGTATGCAAAGAAGTTCTACCGAGGACTTAGGGATTCAGTACGGCAGGCACTGCTATTTATTTCTCATGGATCATCGACAGAGATCATCGAGATGGCAAAGAAGCACGAGGCGGACCAGCTTATGACACAGAGTAGAGGGAAGAGGCCACTTGATGGGCCATGGCACGGAGAGAGTAGTAGAGGCCCCCAGAAGGGCAAGGTCATTGGGTTCAAACGAGGCGGGGGACGTCGCCGTCCCAACTACCGGCAGGAGAACTACAGGCAAGAGAATTACAGACAGGAGAACTACAGGCAGGAGCAGAGGCCTCCTCCAGTGTATGCTCCTCCACCTCTTCAGATTCATGGACCGATCGGGCAGGAAGATCAAGGTCAAAGACAAGTGGTCTGTTTTGGGTGCCACCAGCCGGGGCACTATAGAGCTGATTGTCCGCAGCAGTTCCGTCAGCTTCCTCCTCCTCCTCCACCCCCTCCAGTAGCCCCTCCAGCATACCAGGGTCGAGGTCGAGGACGAGGCCGAGGCCGAGGACGAGGACATCACGGCCGAGGCAGGGGTCGTGATCAGATGTACGCCTTGGATCTTGCCGTTCCAAGAAACCCGTAGGAGGTCATTACAGGTAATTTAAAACCTTAAAAGTTTCATTTCCTTCAAATTACTTGATCTTATAAGCTCATTAAGCCTCGTAGAATAACACTCGATAAAATAATCAAAACCTCAGGCATAGTCATCGTCAATGGCAAACCTGCCCATACCTTATACGACACGGGTGCTACACACTCGTTCATATCAGAAGCCTTCATCAAAGGGCTAGATGGCGTGGAAAGATTCACAGGCGCGGAGAGAAGGGTGCGTCTGCCTGACGGCTCGGAGATAGTGACTACGGAGCATTGCAACTTGGAGGGAGAGATCGCTGGCAAGATATTCCAGATACCGGGGACGATCCTGATGCTGCAGGACTTCGACATTATTCTGGGCATGGTGTGGTTACATTGGAACTACGCCCAGATAGACTGTCTGTCCAAGAGGATCACCCTCAGGCATGGCGACTCCTACGTCACCATCGAAGGTATCCGACCTATCCCACCTCTTTCATTATCTTCCATACAGGCTGTCAAAGCCTACGAGCAGGGCGAGGAGGTGTATCTTGTATGCTTCGAGATGATAGTGGCGGAGACGGCCATTTCCGATATACCCGTGGTCCGGGATTTCTCCGACGTATTCCCGGAGAAATTGCCCGGACTACCACCGGCCAGAGACACCGACTTCCGTATCCAGTTGATACCGGATGCCAAGCCCGTATCCCGGGCACCGTACCGGATGGCTCCAAGGGAGCTGGCAGAGTTCAGGACGCAGTTACAGGAGCTAGTGGAGTCCGGATTTGTCCGGCCTAGTTCTTCACCCTGGGGAGCACCAGTTCTATTCGTGAAGAAGAAAGACGGTTCGCTCCGGTTGTGCATTGATTACCGGGAATTGAACCGGCTTACGGTCCGGAACACTTACCCACTGCCACGGATTGATGAGCTGTTCGATCAGCTTCAGGGAGCATTCTGGTTTTCGAAGCTGGACTTGAGATCTGGATACTATCAGTTGCGGATCCAAGAGGAGGACATACCAAAGACGGCGTTCAGTTCTCGGTATGGCTTGTTTGAGTTCACGGTGATGCCCTTCGGGCTCACGAATGCGCCCTCAGCATTCATGAGTCTGATGAACCGTGTATTCGAGCCTTACTTGGATCGGTTCGTCATAGTCTTCATCGACGACATTTTGGTCTATTCCAAGACCAAGGAGGAACATGCGCAGCATCTATCGTTGGTTTTGGGGAAGCTGAGGGAGCATAACATGTATGCTAAGTTCTCTAAGTGCCAGTTCTGGCTTGAGGAGGTAACATTCTTGGGACACACCATACGTGGGGCTGGACTGGCCGTGGATCCAGCTAAGATCGAGGCAGTTAGAGATTGGCCGCAGCCGAAATCGGCCACGGAGATACGCAGCTTCTTGGGACTAGCAGGCTACTACCGCAAGTTTGTGGAGGGGTTTTCCAGGATAGCTCTCCCCCTCACATCCTTGACGAAGAAAGAGGCAGGATTTCATTGGTCTGAGAAGTGCGAGGCAGCGTTCCAGGAATTGAAGAGCAGGCTCACCTCATCCCCTATCCTTGCACTTCCAGCTGGGAAGGAAGGATTCCAGATTTACACCGACGCATCATACCAGGGGATGGGTGCTGTCCTAATGCAGCACGGTCATGTGATAGCATACGCTTCGAGACAGTTGAAGAAGCACGAGCACAACTACCCAGTCCATGACCTAGAACTCGGGGCAGTGGTATTCGCATTAAAGATATGGAGGCACTATCTGTACGGGATCCATTGTGATATTTTCTCCGATCACAAGAATCTCAGGTACATCGACACTCAGAAGGATCTGAATCTACGCCAGAGGAGATGGCTAGAATTCCTATGTGACTACCAGTACAAGATCCATTACCACCCGGGGAAGGCAAACACTGTGGCGGATGCCTTGAGCAGGAGAGCCGGCACTATTGGTCCGGAACCTCGGGTGGGAGCTATGTCGTTGGCTCAGATGGTGGAGGGCCTGCACATTACTGTGGTGTCAGAGACTGAGCCAGAGCTGTACCGGGAGTATCTGAACTCCATGATTAGTGATTGTGACATTCGGGAGCGCATCTGGGCGCATCAGAGGCAGGATGCAGATTTAGAGCCGATATTCAGAGCCCTAGCTGAGGGCAAGGCAGAGGATTACACGCTACGCGACGACCTCGTTCATTTCCGTGGGCGTATATATATACCCGCAGGAGGTGGTATCCGGGAGGACATACTCAGGGAGTCGCACCAAACACAGTACTCAGTGCACCCCGGTATCACCAAGATGTCGGCTGATTTACGGAAGAGCATGTACTGGCCCGGAATGAAGAGGGAGATCATACATTATGTTACACACTGCGAGGCATGTCAGCTAGTGAAAGCGGAATGCAAGAGCCCAGGAGGGTTATTACAGCCATTACCGGTGCCAGAGTGGAAGTTTGAGGATATTGCTATGGATTTTGTGCATGGGTTGCCTCGCTCCCACTCTGGGCACGATTCCATTTGGGTCATCGTCGATAGATTGACCAAGGTAGCCAGATTCATACCGACCCGGAAGGATGCCCCAGTTGCCGTATTGGTGAGATTGTTTGTGGAGCAGTTCGTTAGATACCACGGCGTCCCCAGGATGATTGTCTCGGATCGTGACGGTCGATTCACTTCTAGGGAGTGGAGGGCAGTGCATGCTTACTTAGGTTCGCAGCTCTCTTTCAGCACTGCCTTCCATCCACAGACCGACGGTCAGACAGAGCGGACCAACAGGACTATGGAGGATCTGCTGCGTCTTTGTATTTTGGATACGGGGAAGCCCTGGGAGCGACTGTTACCCTTGATTGAGTTTTCTTATAACAACAGTCACCAGGCGAGCATTAGGATGGCTCCTTACGAGGCACTATATGGGAGGAGGTGTCGGACACCTCTATCATGGGTACAAGATGAGGATACACGAGCTCACGGTTCGGAGTATGTCGAGAATACGGAGGCTCAAATACGTCTGGTCAGAGATCGGATGTTGGAGGCCCAGAGCAGACAGGCGAAGTATTACGATGCGCGGCATCGTAAGGTGGAGTTTCAGGTGGGAGACAGGGTTTTCTTGAAGATACGTCCAGTGCACGGTGTTTCCCGGGTGCGGAGGCACAAGAAGCTCAGTCCGAGATATATGGGGCCTTACTTGATCCTGGAGCGGATCGGCCCCTTGGCTTACCGACTGCAGCTACCGATAGAGTTGGGAACTCTGCACGACGTCTTTCACGTCTCCTCCCTACGACGAGCACTCCTTCGCCCTGAGCAGCATATTTTTACTACCGACGGGCCAGTAGCATCAGATCGATCAGTTCGTTTAGAGCCGGTCCGGATCGACGATACCGCCGTCCAAGTGTTGCGGAAAAAGAAGGTCCCTCTCGTGAAGGTGTTGTGGTCCAACCACGGACGGGAGGAGCACACCTGGGAGCCGAGGGATCTCATGATGGAGCGACACCCGGAGCTATTCTCCTCAGGTACAACTTAGTTTTGTATTTTCCCTCTAGTTACGTTTCGAATCTCTTAAAAGCTTGTCGTAGAAACCCCGTAGCCCGAACTTAAATTTCGGGGACGAAATTATTTTTTTTGTTTATAGGGTTTGTAACATCCCAAATTTCAAATGACTTAGATTTGGGTTAGACATGTGGTGGATGCTAGGGTTTAGCTAGGTTTGACCCTAGGAGGAGGATTTGGACCATGTGGGGCCCACTATGGGGCCCAAGTCAACCTAGGTCAAACTAGGCTAAATACAAACCCTAGCCACACCATGACCCCACCACATTGCCCTAACCCTAAATACAATCTAAGTGGACCCCAAGGTAGGCCATGGGGTCAACTAGTTGACCCATGTTGGGTCAAGTCAACATGTTGACCTAAATAGTGAAAATGGTGCCCTAGCCCATTTCACTAGGTTGGGTCCACCCATATCAACCCAAACTCATTAGGTGGGCCTAAAGTGACCCTATACCCCCTATGGAAGAGAAAAATATGGGCATGCAATGGTAATTTTGGGAATTACCTAGGAGAGAGAAAATGTGATAAATAGGAGAGAGAAAATGTGGAGGAGCTATTTTGGGCCACTTGGGCTCATCCCACCAACCCACCATGGGTTGGCTGACCAGGTAAGGGTATTAGGAGGTGTGAGGACCCACCATGCAGCCTTGGGTCAAGCCCAAGCCCAAACCCGACCCAACCTAACCTATTTCATTAGGTGAGCCAACTCCCCCTCCTCACCACCCACCCACCTTGGCCCCAACCTTGGAACCCGACCATTAGGGTCTAATTAAGTCAACTGGAGTGGTGGGGCCCACTCCCAAGCCACCTAGCCGGCCACACACTCAACCCGAGCCCTCCCCACATTGTTGAAATCGCCCTCCTTGGTGAATCCGCCCCAAGCCTTGGTGAAGTCGCCCCCCTCTCTTAACTCAGCCCCAAACCGAGCCTATCCCTCATTCCACTCATTCCACCCCAGAGAGAGAGAGAGAGAGAGGAAGCAAGGAAGCCATGGCAAGCCAAGGAACTCGCCGGAATTTGCAAGCTAGGGGAAGCCGCCGCCACCCTCGACCACAACCACCACCGGTCCGTATCCCCTCCCCTCTTACTGTACTAGATCCTAGATCATCTAGGTTAGAAGTCGAGCTCAAACGAGCTCGACATAGGAATCAAAAAGGCTTGAAAATAGGTTTAAAAATGGCGGTTTTAGGGTTTTTGGCTTGGTTGCGCCGCCGCCGTCCGCCGCCCTCCGCCGCCCAGTCGCCGGCCAGCCCTAGCCCCGACCACCGTGAGGCCGGGGAAGGTCTTGGCCGGAGGCCCCGCCGCCGGCGATGGCCGGAATCCACCCCGCAAGGAACACCTGCTCGGGCTGGCCATGCATGCATGTGCATGAGGAAGAAAAGCAGCCACCGTTAGATGTTCTTTAAAAATCGTGCAAGCCTGATTAAATCATTTTAAGTTATTATTATTAAATCTGTTATTATTTAATTTATTGGATAGTGATTTAAGATGTGACATTTTGGTAGTCACCTTGCATGCTGTTTATGAGGTACTTAGAGGCCCCACCTCAGGTTGAACCCTGAATAAAAATTGTAGCTAGATGAGTTAACTTCAAAATGCCACAGCAATCATAGGTTTTGGACCAGTAGGCTGCCCTGTAGGGCTGTTTTTCTGGGACTGCCCCCTAACTAGGGCAGAAATTAAAACTGATGCCCTGCTCAAACCCTAAGTCCAAATGGACTGAAATTTTGGACATGTGGCTTATTTGGTCAAATCTAGGCCCTCCCCAAAAATCAGAATTTTTGGGGAACATTTTGCTATAGTTTTTACAAAAATACCCAAAAGTAAATAAATGTGATTTTTGGAGTTTCCTAACTCCAAATGGCCCCACATTTTGGTGGCACCCTCTCATGGGTATATTAGATCCATGGTTAAAATTTGGGCTAAATTGGTTCACTGCATGATGAGGAATCTCACTTGCATGTTTGAGAAATGAAATTTGACTTGGGCTGCAAATAGCAATTTTGCAGAATTTCAAATGGCTGCCCAAGCCAAACCAGAATCCCCCTTGACCTGAGATTTTGGTCAGAGGTATAATTAGGACATATCCAGGCCCTGCCCAAAAATGGGCTTGATTGGAAAACAAAATGTGGGAAAATTACCAAAATACCCCTAGGGCTTAACTAGGTGATTCTTGGAGTTAGCTAACTCCAAATGGCCCCAAATTTTGGTGGCTGGCCATTAGGGACCATATAGACCAGTGGTAGAAATTTCTCTGAAATTGGAACAAGTCATGTTGGGAAAGACCCACATGCAAGAATTGAACTACCTTGGTTCGGGGTGCAAATAGCAAGTTTTTGATATTTACCTAAAGGGGTGCAGTTAGAATGCACACCCCCTGATTTAGTAGACCAGTAGGGTATAATTTAAAACCCTAAGTTAGTTGGGATTTTTGGGGAGCAAAAATCCCACACTTAATGAATTTGACTATTTTGATAATTGGTGAACACGTAAGCATTTTTCTTAAATGATTCAAACTAGGGTTTAGAAGATTTATAAAACCCTAATGACATTATATAAACTCAAGGGAGACATATTCGAGCCCTTGAGATTCGACTTGATAAATTGAAGATTTGAATTATAAGTATTCGGGAAAATGACGATTTTACCCTTAACAGTAATTGAATGATTCTGATGATGATAAGTAATAAATAAATCGACGTGTCCTATTTATAATAATCTCATGTGATTAAACACAACACAATGCATTTGGAAGTTCATTCAATGGATCATTAGATAGGTCATTTCACCCTAGTCATTCAGCCTCGATAGACGTGTCGTACGTAAATGCTTATCTAGAGAATACCACCCTAGGTTAATGAACAGAGCGATGGGGATGGTATTATAACTTGGAAATGGCAGGGTGGTATTAGGTCTGGGGCTACATTTAGAATAAGTAGGATTACTCTACTAGGACCACCGGGAGATAGAATAAAATGGGATAGTCGTGGAAATTGGGAATAAACCCGGGTGGTGTTGATGGCATCATAAGTATAGCAACGAGTGATAGAGTGCAAATCACTTTACAATAGGCATAACGGAGTCCGACGGAAGACCGTCGCCCTTCCGACAATAATACCATAAGTCATTAGGCTACTAAGGAGTAACACAAAAGGAGAATCGTGGGTAATGGGTAAACATCAACTAAAACTAATTATCCTTGCGAAAGGGAACTTCGGGTTTCATGCCCGTCTTGGTTCCTAGTGCCCTCGAGACCCCCTCACAGGGCATGCCTTGGGCAGTCCTGGGATTCACTTTAAATCACTAGGTATAATAAACCTTAAAACAAGAGTAGTCTAATAGGTTTGGAGTCCTACACGATAGGTTCGCTGGTTAAATAAGGTTGGGAACATCATATGGGTTACTTGCTCACCTGTTTCACAAGGTTGGAGGGATACAAGTAATAAGCTCATCCTAACCGGGTTGGAGTGGCTTGATCACCTGTTTCTTAAGGTTGGAGGGATACAAGCGCTTACTCACCCAAATTGGATTGGAGGGAATCTGTTAACAATGTCAGTACGAGCAGGAAGCTCAGATCAATACCTTGCATGTGCATAAAATTAGTGGCGAGTCACGCGGGACTGGCCAGTCGATGCACCGATGGCAGTACGATGACTCGGGCGAGGAGTACGGGTGGAGGGGCCAGTATGCTTAAATATATAATACTGGGGAATCCCCGATGACGTACACTCGACCTACAAGACTGACGGATAGTCAGCAAAATACGTACGCAAAACTCTAGAGTGCACCTAGGACGTGTACAGAGGCGTATGAGAGGGGTCTAGGTCTGGTAGTGCTTATACCTACCTAGAAGTGGAGAGCCCGCTCCACTGTTGCCGTAGCCACAACGGTAGTACCCGAGAGTGATGCAAGCTCTCAAAAAGAGGGAACTAAAGGTCTGTGATCACGGAGTCGTGTGTGTGTGTTGCACTTGCATGTTTAACATATTCATCATAACATACATTCATACATATTAGGGCATACGCAATCATAGATCCTTATCATATAAATTAGTATGGGCTCTTTTATATGATAAGTTACTTTTGGAAACCCTAACTTACATGTTCGTATGGGCGTTCATATAAGTTAGGGTACTCTTGTGATATTGATAGGAGTAGGAGTAGCAGTAGCGTACTTTCCTTTTTGTACTGCATTTACTTTCAGTTCTATCTTTTTACTGCAGTTCTTCTCTTTCTGTACTGTCTTTACTTGCTTGCACTATATATAGAACTGCTAGATCATATATATAACTGCTAGACTTTACTTACTCCTGCTAGATAGAAATGTCACCTGCTCCACTTTGCTACCCCTTGTTGTCCTCCGCATCTTCCTTCCATCCGGTGCCTAAGAGCGACAGGAGGAGGTGTTGAGGATACGACTTAGTCTTTTTGACTAACATACGTTGACTCCCCCTTTTTAGGAGCTCGAGGAGATAGACCAGCACGTCCAGCGGGACGAGGAGGCAGGGCATAAGGAGCAGCTACCACCACCACCAGACACTACTACCGCACGTCCTCAGGTGGGAGGAGATGTAGTAGATAGCTTAGTTTACAGCTTTCTGTTTTGTGAGAGAGAGTCTCATTACTATTGATGTATATGGGCATAAGCCCTATTTCACTTTTGTACTCATTTTGGACTGTAGTAGCTTTTCATTTCCTTATATATGATATGCTCTGTGACTTCTGTGGACATGTGTATTGGGTTGTTTATACACTTTTACTTCCGCATCTCTAGTGAAAAATGATCGTAATAGCCGGCAGAATCGGCGTCTTACGGTGTCGACTAACTCAGGAGTTAGTGTCACCGTAAGGCGGCGGTTCTGGGCATAAGATCCGGGTTAGCCTCGGGATGAGGAGACGGGATCTTACAGGTTAAGCGATGATTATTTTTTCATAAGTTGCTAAATCTTTTGCTTGTAGATCTAGAAATTTAGAAGTGTTCTAAATGTCTAAATCTATTCTTGGAACCCCGCCAAGAATGCATGTGATTTCGTGGTGATGTCCTTGTTTCTCCTTAACAGTAACCTCCCCTCTTGTTGGTTTGTGAAACCAAGTGTGTCAGATTTTGAATCTCACATAGATAGACGAGCTTGTCTTCTGTGTAAGTAGAGTTAGTCTTGCTCATGTATAATGCATTTAAACCTAAATGTTTAAAAGGGTTCTAGATGTTCAGATTTAGCCCAGTTCGTCAAAAGTTGATTTTTCTTATGCATATATGGGATGTATTTGGATTGTGTATGTTGTAAGTTTTATCTTGTGGATGTGCAAATTGGTTAATTATTAACCATAATTAAGTGTTAATAAATTATTTTTAAAGTCCCTTATGAAATATTAAGTATTCGGATGCCTTCCGATGGATGACACTCTTCCTGCCTCGATCGATGTTGTGTGTGCTTGCCAAAGCAAGGCGCATTAATCTATCTTGGTAAGGGTGCGAGCGGATAGTTGTCATATCCTACTGTCGATATCGGGTCAAACGTAACTATGTGACCTCAAAAGTTGAGTGTCCAGAGGCATGAGGTTGGCATGAACCATATGATAGATACGAATAATAAGTTATTCACCAGCCATACAAGAGTTGCATAATGATGCAATCGGCAAGCGTTGCCTACCTAACTAACAACATTATGTGAGAAAAGCCAAAGCTGACTCAAAGTGTTCGTGAAATATGGATATTGTCCACTAAGAGAGTAGCTCGCATAAATCCTTTGAATTGATATTGAGGGTTATAAGTTTGATTAAAATAGTCAGAGCAATTTTAATTAAAGTACTAATTAAAATAAATAAAATGTATTTTGAAATATAGTACTGAGTTTTTTTTACACAAATCCTTGTAGAATTTTCATGGCAAGTGGATCTCACTCCACCCTATCCCTCAGAGTTATCCTTGAGAAGGAGAAACTGAGTGGGACAAATTATTTGGACTGGTACAGGAACCTGAGAATTGTTCTCAGGCAAGAGCATATGCTATATATCTTCGAAGAGGATTCCCTTGAAGAGCCAACCGGGAATGTGTCCCGTGAAGATAAATATGCTTAAAAGAACTATTAAGATGACTCCTTGGATGTCGAATGCCTCAAGCTGGCAACCATGAACTCTGAGCTTCAGAAGAAACATGAGAACATGGGTGGTAAAGAAATTGACGAGCATCTCAAGAAAATGTTTCAAGGGCAAGATCGGCAAGAGAGGTTTAACGTCACCATGGCGTTGTTTCAGTGTAAGATGGGAGCTCGTGATCTAGTAGGGACTCACGTACTCAAGATGATTGGGTATATAGAGAACCTTGAGAGACTTGGTTTTCCTCTAGGCCAAAAGTTGGCTATAGACCTGATCCTGCAATCATTGCCTGACAGTTACAAGCAGTTTGTCTTGTACTACAATATGAATGAAATAGACAAGACACTGCCCGAGCTCCTATGTATGTTAAGAACAACTGAAATCAATATGAAGAAGGTCAAGCCTGTTAGCCCCATACTGATGGTACATAAAGGCAAGGGCAAGGGCACGGGTTTCAAGAAGACTAAGGTTGGACATAAGTCATCTCTTGAGCCCATGTCTTCATCATGGAAAAAGAAAGGCTTAGAAAAGGAAGATAAATGCCACCACTGTAGCAAGGCTGGTCATTGGAGGAGGAACTGCCCTTCTTATATTGAGGGTCTGCAAAAAATGAAGGGAGGAATGACTTCCGATTCAAGTATTTGTATTATAGAGATAAACCTTTCTGATCCTTCATCCTGGGTATTGGATACCGGATGTGGTTCTCTAGTTTATATAAATGTACATGAACTGGGAAGGAGAAGAATGCTGAGTAAACGGGAGATGGATCTGCGTGTTTGCAATGGAGCAAGAGTAACGACTGTCATCGTAGGAGTTTACTGTCTTTCTTTGCCTAGTGGGCTTGTAATAGAACTATATAATTGTTATTATATTCCTTCCATAACTAGAAACATTATATCCATATCATGTCTTGACATGAAAGGATTTTCGTTTATAATTAAGAATAATTGTTGTTCAATTTTTATGAATGATGTTTGTTATGGTGTAGCCCAAATGTTTAATGATTTATATGTTTTGAACTTAGACCATCAGAACTATAATACCGAAAGTACTAAGAGACTAAAAACAAATGACTCAAATCCTACATACCATTGGCATTGTCATTTGGGCCATATAAATGAGAAACGCATATCCAGGCTCTATAAAGATGGACTACTTGACTCATTTAATTATGAATCATTTGAGAGATGTGAATCATGTTTGTTAGGCAAGATGACTAAAGTCCCTTTCACTAGTTTTAATGAGAGGGTTGATGATCTCTTGGGTATAATACATAGTGATGTATGTGGACCCATGAGTTCTATGGCTAGAGATGGGTGTTTCTACTTTGTTATATTTACTGATGATTTTAGTTGATACAGATACGTGTATCTTATGAATCACAAATCTGAAACCTTTGAAAAGTTCAAAGAGTTTAAGAATAAAGTAGAGAACCAACTGGGTAAGAGAGTTAAAGTACTCCGATCTGATCAAGGTGGCGAATACCTAAGTTATGAGTTTCGTGATCCTTTGAAAGAGTGTGGTATTGTATCATAACTCAATCCACCCAAAATACCGCAGCATAATGGTGTGTCTGAGTGGAGGAATCATACTCTATTAGACATGGTGCGATCGATGATGAGTCATGCAGATCTTCCTATTTCCATTTGGGGTTTTGCTCTACAAACTGCTACTTTTGCACTAAATTGTGCTCCAACAAAAACGGTTGTGAAGACATCATATGAGATAAGGACTGGGAAGCATCCTTGTATGTCTTTCATTAAGATTAAGGGTTGTGAGATGTCAAATGCCTGACAAGATGAAACCTAAGTCGGATAAATATTATCTTGTGTGGTATCCTAAGGAAACTAAAGGGCACTATTTCAAACTACCATATGAGGGCAAAGTGTTTCTCGCGAGGAATGGTGTCTTTCTTGAGAAATTATTCTTAAGTAGAAAGACTACTAGGGTAGAACTTAAAGAAGTTCAAGAACCACAAACAGTGAATGAACCAGAATTGGAACCTGATCAAGCACTACAATATGTTGTAGCTAGAGAACCTAGTCAAGAAACTTAAGTTCCACATAGATCTGGTAGTTAAAGGTTTGAGCCTAAGAGATATGGATTTCTCGTGTCTCAAATAGGTAATGTATTGCTTATGGATCATGATGATGAGCCTGCAACCTACCAAGAGGCTATAAGTAGACCGGACTTCGATAAGTGGCTTGAGGTCATGAAATCTGAAATAGACTCCATGTATACAAACCAAGTTTGGACCTTGGTGGAACTACCTGAAGGGGCACGACTCATAGTGTAACACCCTCATCCGTCATATGGCATACAATAGAAGGTCTAGCTGGAACCCGACGCCATATACCATGGACACTCGGAAGGGTTACATATAATACCAAATACTCAACTACTCGCCCTAACACAGAGCATTCTAGCGGAAGATTTTAAATAGTTTAAGAGAACCCAAAATTGCACAACAACGGCATGAATGTCCACTATTCACTACAAAAATGAAATATAACAAATACACAATAGAGTACTTGGCTTTATGGCCTTACAAATGTTCACTTAACAAAATAGTGTTTTACAGACATCGGCTCGCAGGCCGGCCACACATGAAAGAACTAAAATAATAGTTCACTTTGGCCTTCGAGGGTCAGCACAGCAGCTTGGGCTTCAGCCCGCTATTTGGTACTTGGTTCCACAGCACCTGCAAGTAACATTCCACTGCACGGTGGCAAACAAAGCATTGGTCAGCTAAAGCTGACCAAAATATAACGACTCCACCCCATATACGGGACGGCGGTGCTCCTTCCCTGCATTTCATTAGCCCAGCTAAACAATTAAGTGCATAAGTATATTTAGCCACAAGTGTAGGCTCGCCCGCCCAAACACCCCGTCCACTTATGGCACATTCTCGGTGAATTTGATCAATTCCGTGGCTTTACCACCATCCTCGGGATGGTAAACATTGTGAGCATTTTTAGTCTTTCCGACCGCAGTCCAAGACTCCCGACTATGCCAATGGCCAGTTCCACTTTAGGTCCTCTAGCACCGAACCGCATAGCCCAGGTCTGTTTCCACTTGCCTGTTGCTCACTCCGCCTAGTCACTTTACGACGTACGCGCGGGCCAAGCTTCACCCGGATCCTAGTTCATTTCCAAACGTCACATAACCCAGTTATGTTCAAGGATGGCTCCCCGTCTGCCAAGTTAGCAGAATTACGTTTCCGCCCAGTTTTTCGGGTGCGCCTTGAAGTTAATCCCCAAGGATCCCTGCTGCAATCTACCGCGTAGAAACCCGAAAACAATCAAAGGCACAGAGTCTTCTCCGGCTACTCATGCAATGCAACATCACCGATCCAGATCAACTTATTCGGGTAGGCTTCACACACAATGCCTATGTCCGTACTACAATTCTAGACTCAAAACAAGGGGGATTTTACATATCTACCCCAAGGAACACCGCAAGCTCACCGCACACTCGCGTGAGAGGGTTTTCCTATGCAAAGGAAGAAGATCTTCACATGCTCAAGTTGAGAATCGTTGCCCTTGAAGTCCACTTTGGCGCCATGAGAAACTAGCCAGATGGAAGGCTTCGCAAGGGAATTCCCTCCACGGATCTGGTCTCGGCTCTCAATTTGGTGCTCCGATGTTCCGCCGGCGGCCGGATTCCTCCCTTCCTTCTTCCTTGCTCTCTTCTCTATCTAGCTTCTTAGAAAGAGTGAACTTAGGAGGAAAATGATGGATTAATCCTCTATTCCCGAACTTAACACAACAGGATCATATCTGGGCCGTCAGATCGTATTTAAAGAAATCGAACAGCTCAGATAAGCCTAAAATTTCTTAATCCTGGGCCGAACACGGCTTTGCACACGGTCGTGTCCCAGGCCGTGTGCCTCAATACAACCACGAATATCGAGCACAGAAAAGAACATGGGTTGGGACACGCCCGTGTCCCAACCTGACACGCCTGTATCGGGTCCTCGACACGCCCGTGACCAGGGGCCGTGTCGCAAATAACCACCACGCCAACCTTCATGTCCCATAGTGGACACGAGTGGCGATATGCCCGTGTCAGACTTGATACGCCTGTGTCAACTAGTACACGCCTGTGTTTCGAGCTGTGTCCCTCAGTCGACATAGGACCAAACTTTCCAGAGAAGTACACGGCCATGTGACACGCCCGTGTCCCATGTCGTGTGCCTGACACACCCTGGGACACGTCCGTGTCCCAGGCCGTGTTCGAGCACTCAACGCTCGTCGACCTCAACTCGAAGACCCGAGCACGACATGGCCATGTGACACACCCGTGTCACAGGCCGTGTTCACCCTACCAAGACCCGAACTTGGTTCAAACACCGCCTGTTTCACTTTTGAGTTTCGGGGCATTACAAATCTCCCCCCCCCTTAAAGAATTTTGTCCACGAAATTATATAAAGGTATATAAAACAATATAAATATTACCTGAGTCGAATAATTCGGGGTATTCTTCCATCATAGTCTACTCTCGCTCCCAAGAAAGCTCCTCACGTCCGTAGTTATCCCAACGGACCTTAACCATTCGGATTTCCTTGTTGCGGAGCCGTTTGACTTCAAAGTCTTCAATGCGAACTGGCTTGACCTTTGTTGTCAACCCATTATAAATCGGCACTTGATCGACCGCAAAGACCTACGAAGGCTCTTTTGTCCACCTTCCGTAATACTGATACGTAGAATACATCGTGTAGCCCACTCAACTCCACTGACAACTTCAATCAATACGCTGCTTCGCCAATCCGCTCCAGGATCTCAAACGGTCCAAGGTATCTTAGACTCAGCTTCTTCAAGCGTTGAATCCGCGAGACACCCTTGAACAGCTTGATTTTCAAATACACCCATTCGCCAACACTGAACTCCACATTCCTATGCTTGGCATTATAGTATTTTGCCTGCCTTTCCTGAGCGATCTTTAACCATTCCTGAATCATACGTACCATTTAATTGTCGTCTTCCACTGCCTGGCATTTGTATAACTTTTACTCGCCTGTCTCCAACCAAGACAACGGCATGCGACACCTTCTTTCATACAGGGCCTCGAAAGGCGTCATTCCAATACTCGCTTGAAAACTGTTATTGTATGCAAACTCTACCATGTACAAGTGATCTTTCCACTATTTTCCAAAATCCAAGACGCACATGCGGAGCATGTCCTCCATCGTCCTGTTGACCCTTTCGGTATGACCATCTGTCTGCGGATGAAAGGCTGTGCAGTAACTCAGCTTAGTTCCCAACAACTTATGCACCAGCCTCCAGTCATTTGACGTGAGGCGACCGTCTCGGTCACTAACAATACTGCGGGGCACACCATGCAACCGTACAATATTATCCACATAAAGCTTGGCTAACTTTCCCACTGGATCTTCCTTCCTATTAGGGATGAAGTGCGACACTTTTGTCAATCAATCTACGACCACCTAGATGGCGTCGTTTCCCTTCTGCGACCTTGGCAAACCATGCACAAAATCCATGGAAATGTCGTCGAACTTCCATTCCGGGATAGGCAAGGATTCAAGAAACCTCCGGGCTTCTGGCACTCCGCCTTCACCAAGGCACAAGTTTGGCACTTCGCCATATAAAGTGCTATATCCTTCTTCAACCCTGGCCACCAAAACAACTTCTTCATGTCCCTTACATCTTCGTGCTCCCCGGGTAGATTGAGTACTTGGTATGATGAGCCTCGTACAACAACTCCTCCTGAAGATTATCCGCACTAGGGATGCATAGGAGATCGTCCTTACTTAGCAGTCCATCTTCAACAGCAAATTGGGAATTTGAACCATCTAACGATTCATCCAAGATCTGCTTCATACTGATATCCTAAACCAAATCCCTCTGAATCCTATCAGCTAGGTCATACTGCACCTCCGTCCAACATAAAATTGCTTCGACACTAGACTGGTTGTCAACGCAGGAGATCTCCAATGCATCCAAATCACGGACCAAACTCTCATCATGCACTGCCAACCAGTTGGCTTGCGCAGGTGCCCTACGACTCGACGCATCTGCCACTGCATTTCCTTTCCCAGGCACGTAATGTATTTTGAAAGTGTAGTCCCCTAGGAACTCCATCCACCTCTGCTGCCTCATGTTCAGGTCCTTTTGATCTAGCAAATACTTCATGCTCTTATGATCGGTGTAGATATCGACCTTCACACCATACAGATAGTGCCTCCACAACTTTAGAGCAAATATAAGGGTCGCGAACTCCAAGTCATGGACCAGATAATTTTTCTCATGAACCTTCAATTCTCGTGATCCATAGGCTATCACGCTCCCATGCTATAGCAGAACACAACCCAAACCACTGCCCGAAGCATCACTATAAATTTCAAACCCTTCAGACCCACTCGGCGAATGCAAAATAAGCGTCGTGACCAACCGTCTCTTCAATTCTTCAAAAGCCTGCGCGCACTCCAGCGTCCACACAATTTTTTGATCCTTCCTTGTCAACGTCGGGAGTGGTAGCACTATCCACGAGAAGTTCTCTACGAAGCGCCTACAGTAGCCGGCAAGCCCCCAAAAGCTCCGGACTTCCGCCACCGTAGTCAACACTGGCCACTCCTGAATCGCCACTATCTTCGCCGGATCCACTGCTATCCCTTCACCACTAACAATATGCCCAAGAACGTTATTGAGGATAACCAGAACTCACACTTGGAGAACTTAGTATACAACTGATTCTTCTTCAACGTCTCCAATACAATATGCAAAAGCTTGTAGTGATCATCCTCACACCGTGAGTACACCAAAATGTCATCGATAAATACTATCACGAAATGGTCCAGGTACTCTCTGAACGTCCTGTTCATCAGATCCATAAACACGAATAGTACATTGGTCAGCCCAAACGGCATGACCGTAAACTCGTAATGTCCAAACCGCGTGTTGAACGCTGTCTTTGGGATGTCACTCTCCCTTATCCTTAACTGGTAATATCCGGATTTCAAATCTATCTTCAAATATACCATTGACCCAACCACTGATCAAATAGATCGTCAATCCTTGGAATCAGATACTTATTATTTTTCGTAAGCTTGTTCAACTCCTGATAGTCGATACAGAGTCGCAAGCTCCTATCTTTCTTCTTAACGAAGAGGACCGGTGTGCTCCAAGGCGACGAACTTGGACACACATACCCTTGGTCTAACAATTCTTGTAGTTGCACCTTCAGCTCCTCCATCTCCTTAGGCGCTATCCGATACGGAGAGCGTGACACCGGTTTGGCACCCGGCACAAGCTCAATTGTAAAATCAATCTCCCGCTGAGGAGGGGCTCCCGAGAGATCTTCTGGGAATACATCAGGATACTCGGACACCACTGCAATACTGCCAAGACTAGGTTTAAGCGTTTAAGCCTGAACTAAAGTGACAAACAGCTCTGCCCCAGACCGAACTTCCTTAATCACTTGAAGAGCTGTCATTAAAATCTTGCTCGACCCTTTCATGCCAGCAAATGTGGTCTCCCGATCAGTATTCAGTCCCAACTTAACCTCCTTTCAGTTGCAATCAATGCAGGCTCGCTGCTCAGAGAGCCAGTCCATTCCAAAGATTACATCGAACTCCACTAACGGAAGCACCGACGCTTGCAAATCAAACACTTGATCCCTGATCCGTAACTTTACCACATAGACTCTATCCGCGTGCATTGAGCACCCATTGGGCAACAACACATCCAACTTATCTTTTGCCGTCGAGGAAGGAACTCCGATGTGCGATACGAATCTTTTGAATAAAAAGGAATGTGAAGCTCCCATATCAAACAGGGCTCTCGCCGGACTATTGAAAACTAACACAAAGCCTAGCACCAACATTTATAAGCTAACATGTAAAAAGGTAGCAGCTATAAAAGCTAAAAAGTAATAATTTAACTCATACCTGTCACCATGTCAGCTTGCTTAATGGCCTCTTGAAGACAAAGGTTGTATACTCTAGGCTGGGCTGGAGTATGGTGGGATGCGATCGACTCCACCGCCTTCCCCTTTTCTTCATATGTTACTCCATGCCTCTTCTCGGACTTTGCACGTCCGCTCCAACACTCACGTGCAAAATGTCCCACCTTTCCACAATTGTAGCACGCTCCTGGGACTCGACTTGTGTTTGCCCCTGTCGTACCAGATGAAGGGGCTGAGCGCGAAGTCTTTAGCTTCTTGTTCCATCTGCGGAAACTAGACTTTGAATTCGGTGCTTTGAACTCTGACCTCTTTTCCCCTGGATCCTTCTTCTCTTGAACTTTCTTCGCAACCCTTTCCAATGACCGAGCCGCATTTACCAAGTTTAGGAAGCCATGCGCCTTAGGCCTAGCGAGGAGTAACTGTAGGTCACCCCGTAGGCCCTCATAAAATTGGTTGGTATTCCGCTCTTCTTCGGTAAACATAGCACTAGCATAACGACCTAACCGAGTAAACCTGTGGAGATACTCATCCACGCTTCTCTCTCCCTGAGTCTAACCAAGGTACTTATTCTCCATCTCAAGCTTCTGGGCAGAAGGTAGGTATCTGGCCAAGAACAACATTGAGAATTCCTCCATCGGTACATCAGCAAGTATCCTTGCCATTAAGAGATGAATCTCCAACTCGTCCAACCACATCCTTGCCTCACTAGCCAATAGGAAGGTCGCTATTATTGTCTTCTTCCACTCCGCAGTTTCTGTGGAGGTCATGACCCTCTTCATCGTAGAGAGCTAATCCTCAGTTTGAGTTGGTGTTCCCATCCCGTCGAATACCAGAGGATTAAAGCTCATCACATGCTTGAGCTGTTTTTCCGTGGCTCTCCTTGGTGTTACCAGATCAACTGCCCCACACTCTACCACTCCCGGCTCTGCCACACTAATCGGTTCTTGCTCATTAGCAGGTGGTGCATGCTGCACTTGTTGGGCATTTATCATGACAAAGACTGCTTCAACCACCAATCTGATGGTTTCTGCTGAAGGAGGTGTTGTAGGCACGTCACTTGGTGCATTACTTTCCGCTGATTGCGGATTCTCCGATTGCCCAGCACCGCTCCTAGCTTCCTATAATAGCATAAAGCCTTGATTAGGCGACACAAAAATTGCTAAAAGCAATCATTGGAACACTCAGGTTCCTCAAAACAAGTGCATTTTTCCATTCCTAAGTGGACATTCATGAGTTCTTTTATGTTATAACGATGACGTACATACATGTGCTCACCTCCCCTTAAAAGAATTCACCCACGAATTCAAATAAAGAAAACTGACACCTTAGTTTGATACCAAATTGTAACACCCCCATCCGTTGTATGGCATATAATAGAAGGTCCAGCTGGGACCCGATGCCATATACCACGAATAGTCGGAAAGGTTACAAAATAATACCAAATACTTAACTACTCGCCCTAACAAAGAGCATTCTAGCGGAAGCTTTTAAACAGTTTATGAGAACCCAAAATTGCACAATAACGGCATGAATGTCCACTATTCACCACAGGAATAAAATATAACAAATACACAAAGAGTACTTGGCCTTATGGCCTTACAAATGTTCACTTAATAAAATAGTGTTTTACAGACATTGGCTCGCAGGTCGGCCACACATTAAAGAACTAAAATAACAGTTCACTTTGTCCTTCGAGGGCCAGCACAATAGCTTGGGCTTCAGCCCGCTATTTGGTACTTGGTTCCCCAGCACCTGCAAGTAACATTCCACCGCACG
The DNA here is from genome assembly GCA_039513925.1 of Platanthera zijinensis. NCBI lineage: Eukaryota > Viridiplantae > Streptophyta > Magnoliopsida > Asparagales > Orchidaceae > Platanthera > Platanthera zijinensis. Next base: position 86,269,494 of record CM077090.1, on the reverse strand, counting down.
GTGGAAAACAAAGAAACGGTCAGCTAAAGCTGACCAAAATATAACGACCCCGCCCCTTATTCGGGACGGCGGTGCTCCTTCCCTGCATTTCATTAGCCCAGCTAAACAATTAAGTGCATAAGTATATTTAGCCACAGGTGTAGGATCGCCCGGCCAAACACCCCGTGCACTCAGGGCCCATTCTCGGAGAATCCGGTCAATTCCGTGGCTTCACCACCATTCTCGGGATGGTAAACATTGTGAGCAATTTTAGTCTTTCCGACCGCAATCCAAGACTCCCGACTATGCCAACGGTAGGTTCCAATTTAGGGCCTCTAGACCCGAACCTCATAGCCCAGGTCCGTTTCCACTTGCCCGTTGCTCACTCTGCCTAGTCACTTTAAGACGTACGCGTGGGCCAAGCTTCACCCGGATCCTAGTTCATTTCCAAATGTCACATAACCCAGTTATATTCAAGGCTTGCTCCCCGGCCGTCAAGTTAGTAGAATTACGTTTCCGCCCAGTTTTCCGGGTGCGCCTTGGAGTTAATCCCCAAGGATCCCTGCTACAATCTACCACGTATAAACCCTAAAATAATCAAAGGCAGGGAGTATTCTCCGGCTACTTATGTAATGCAACATCACCGATCCATACCAACTTGTCCGGGTAGGCTTCACACACAATGCCTATGTTCGTACTACGATTCCGGACTCTAAATAAGGGGGACTTTACATATCTACCCCAAGGAACACCGCAAGCTCACAGCACACTCACGTAAGAGGGTTTTCCTATGCAAAGGAAGAAAAGCTTCACATGCTCAAGTTGAGAATCGTTACCCTTGAAGTCTGCTTTGGCGCTATGAGAAACTAGCCAGATGGAAGGCATCGCAAGGGAATTCTCTCCACGGATCTGGTCTCGGTTCTTGATTTGGTGCTCCGACGCTCCGCCGGCGGCTGGATTCCTCCCTTCTCTCTTCCTTGCTCTCTTCTCTCTCTAGCTTCTTAGAAAGAGTGAACTTAGGAGGAAAATGAGGGATTAATCCTCTATTCCTGAACTTAAAACAGCAGGATCGCATCTAGGCCTTTAGATCGTATTTAAAGAAAACGAACTGCTCAAATTAACCTAAAATTTCTTAATCCTAGGCCAAACAAGGCTTTGCATACGGCCGTGTCTTAATCCATGTGCCTCGATCTAGCAACGAATATCGAGCACAGAAAAGAACACGAGTTGGGACACGCCCGTGTCCCAACCTGACATGCCTGTGTCGGGTCCTCGATACGCCCGTGTAAGACTTGACACGCCCGTGTCAACTAGTATACGCCCGTGTTCCAGGCTGTGTCCCTCAGTTGATACAGGAAAAAACTTTCCAGAGAAGTACATGGACATGTGACACGCCCGTGTCCCATGTCGTGTGCCTGACACGCGCTGGGACACGCCCGTGTCCCAGGCCGTGTTCGAGCACTCAACGCTCGTCGACCTCAACTCGACGACCCGAGAACGACACGGCCATGTGGCACGCCCGTGTCACAGGCCGTGTTCACCCTACCAAGACCCGAACTTGGTTCAAACACAGCCTGTTTCACTTTTGAGTTTCGGGGCATTACACATAGGGTGCAAGTGGTTCTTCAAGAAGAAGACCGATATGGATGGGAATGTACAAGCATTCAAAGGGAGATTAGTGGCTAAATGTTTGAAGCAAATTCATGTTATTGACTATGATGAGACCTTTTCTCCTGTTGTTTTGGTTAAGTCCATCAGAATTTTGTTTGATATTACTGAGTATTATGACTATGAGATCTGGCAGATGGATGTCAAAATGGCTTTCCTAAATGGAAACCTCCTTAAGGAAGTGTATATGACACAACTTATGTATATCCAGGTGAAGCCACTAAAATATGCAAGCTGTAGAGATCCATTTATGGATTAAAATAGGCTTCTCGAAGTTGGAATCTTCATTTTGATGAAAAAATCAAAGAGTTTGGTTTTATCAAGAATGAGGATGAACCGTGTGTTTACAAGAGGATTAGTGGGAGCATTGATGTCTTTTTAATATTGTATATAGATGACATTGTTGATCGGGAATGACAAGCCAACCCTACAAGTTATTAAGAAAAACCAAGGGAACTGCCTTTTATGAAAGACTTGGGCAAAGCGACTTATATACTTGGTATTAAGATCTATAAAGATAGATCGAAGAAGTTGTTGGGTTTGACCCAGAGTACGTATATTGAGAAGTTGTTGAAACGATTCAGCATGCTTGAGTCGAAGAAAGGATTCTTACCCATGTCTCATGTTGTGAGTCTCTCTAAGGACTAATGTCCTAAATTTTATGAAGATAAGGACTGCAAGAAGTTGATTCCATATGCTTCGGCAATTGGGTCAATTATGTATGTAATGATATGTACTCAACCCAATGTCTCTTATGCTTTGACCATGACTAGTAGGTATCAGTTTGATCCTAGTGATAGTCACTAGATAGCCGTCAAGAATATCCTAAAGTACTTTAGAAGGACTAATGATACGTTCTTGGTATTTGGCGGAGAGGAAGAGCTCATTGTAAAGGATTACACGGATGTTAGCATCCAAACTGATAGGGATGACTCAAATTCTCAGTCAGGGTTTGTATTTTACCTAAATGGAGGAGTTGTTAGCTGGAAGAGTTCTAAGCAAGAGACAGATGCTGAATCTACAACTGAGGCCGATTATATCGCTACTGTAAATGTGGTGAAGGAGGCTTTTTGGATTAGGAAATTCATCAGCGAGTTAGATGTAATTCCTAGCATTGTTGGTCCCGTAGTTCTCTACTATGACAACAACGGTGCAATTGCACTTGCTTCGAAACCTAGATCACATCAGCGGTCCAAGCACAAAATTCAACAATTCCATCTTATTTGTGAGATTGTCAATCGAGGGGATGTGAACATTTGCAGAGTGCCAACTGAAGAAAATATTGCAGATCCACTGACAAATCCTCTCACACAAAGAAAGCATGATGATCATGTTAGATCAATGAGTATTAGATACCTGAATGATCAACTCTAGTAGGAGTCTTTTGGGTTGTATGTTTGTCGGTTATAATAATTCATTGATGAATAGAGTACTATGCATTTCATTTTATATTTTGGCAAGTTCTTTTATTGTGTAAATTCATTTCTATTGTGATAGATTAATTTAACGTAATAAATGCCCTAAGAATGTTTGCTTCCATAGGAGTCAAGTGGTGATTTGAATGTGATGGTCTATGTTCTTAGAAGCTTCATTCTTAAATGGTTCCTGGTATGCGTGTCATCTTAGAAGCTAAGGGCGATGATGATACATTAAGATTAGTATGTGCATTGACTGGTGACTAGTTCTCACAGGTCATGATATTGTGATATCGATTCATCATTTGGGTACTTGTTAATGAACAAGTTGTACTGGATAGATCCACCATAAGAATACTTTGTAGATATTTATATGAACATGTCACAAGATTGGCTCAAGTGGCAATGGTGTTTGTAGTCCTTTGACCTAAAGTAATAGTATTAGTCAAGTGAGGAAGAGTGTGCTTTGGTGCTATTAAAAGTCCAGTCTTGAGAAAGTTGGATGATTAAGGTGGTTATTGGGTACATTACGAATCATTTGGGTGTTTTTGTGTGGACAGAAATTAGATTTGTCCTCATAAATGACAGGAGTTGCATCCATGGGCCCCTTGATGGAATGAGACTATGAAATGCATGGCCATTCTTGGTTGAGTCAATATGTATTATTGGACTCACCAATTTCTGGAAGTCCATTCTAGATCAGGAAACTGGGATTGAACAATTATGAGGGTGATACGGTCTATACCTCTAGTTTTATCCGGATGTAGGGTACGAAGGGACATGAAACCACTGATACATTGGCCACAATGGCTCTTGAGTTATAAACTCTTATAACTTGGGGAGCAATGAATATTGCTAGATGATATTCATTGTATGTGAGCTTCTGTTTAATACTTTCAAGATTAAGTGGGAGACTGTTGGTGTTACCAATGTGATATGGAAGTGATCAAGCATGTAGTCTCTCTTCCAATGCAGTATGAGCCTACAGGGTCGCACATAAAAGTGTTTGGAGAAATTGGAGGAATGGATTATGTTGGTCTTACTCATATGAGATGAGTGAAGGACAAAGCAGCATGGCATTAAGTGTGTTGAGTCCACACAGCAAGACATTGAGTGCGTTGAAACCACTCAAAGATTCGTTGATTCAAGTGTTGATTCATTGAGTTGGCATTGAGTGTGTTGAGACCACATGATGATTCATCGATTCAAGTGTTGATTCATCAAGTTAGGCGTTGAGAGCGTTGAGTCTACTCGATGCTTCGTTGAGTCAAATGTTGATTTGTCGAGTTAGGCAATGAGTGCACTCGATGCTTCATCGAGTCAAATGTTGATTCGTCGATTCAAGTGTTGTTGGCCACTGCCAGGCATTGAGTCTGTTGTTACCACTCGATAATTTGTCGAGTCAAGTGTTGATTTGTTGAATAATATTCCATATATTACGGGTTTGTCAATAGCGATGACTTTCTACTGTTTATTCCTTTGCATATAAATAGAAGATGTTTTAGTTTTTTACAAAATGCTGTGTGTTGGGTGCTGAAAAATAAAACTGAAAAGGTCGACGGAAATTGTTTCCGAAATTCCCGATCCCATCATTATCCCTCAGCCCGTTTTTGTCACCCATCACCGTCGTATCTTTTGTAGCTGATCTTGCAGTCTGTGAAGATGTAAAGTGCATTCCTTCGACCTAGATCTTGTGTGACAAGAGTCTAAGTGTTCTCCTGTTAGTGTGGATCACCTGTAAAGGCGTGGACTTCATTCTGCCCATGGAACTCTAGCTGCTAGTGTCCGCTAGATTTCTTTAAGAATCTCAATTGAGTAGAGACTCAATCCCGCAAAGGTAAATTTTTATTTACAACACTTTACTTCTTGATCAATGTTCATCGTAAGATCTATTTCTTTTGGGCTTTTCTTGTTCCTTCTTCCGCTGCGCACAAGTGTTGTGACATATAGAAAAACCCAACATGTCAGCTCGTTAAGCGGCAGTTGGCCACCTCTCTTTCCCTTCTTGGGTGCCTTCCCCTGCATTTGATCATTCTACCATGACCGCAGCCATCCTATGTATGGGTAACCACCCGTGTAACAACCTCCAGTAATGTCGGGGACATGTTTTAGGCTTCATTTTGTTCAGCAGTGGCCGGTCGATCCGGCGGGTGGAAACGGAGTGTTCGAATCGGAGGGGGGTGGTGGCTGCTCCAAACTGAGCTTTTTGGGGCGTTTCTTAAGGCGGGCTGTTTGAAATGGAGAAAATGCCGCCGGAAGTTCATTTGTTTACCCTCCTTCCGGTAGCGTTTGCCCAAAATAGAGCAGTGAAACGCCCAAACAAATAGAGTCTTAGTGGGGGTCTATATTTAGTAAAATTAAATATGCGATTAATATTCCCCAAAAAAATACTCATAATTATGGTGTTGGTGGTTATGGTGTGTGGATAGCCACATAACCACTATAATCACCTCTTGTAGGCTATAAAAATGTCCCAGACCTCCTCATTTCTAACCTTTTTTATCCTCTACTTTATTCCTCCTAAGGCTAGAACTCTGTCGGATACATCCTTCTAGCCACCTTCGAGCCTCCTTCGAGCCACCTTCAAGCCACCGCACCACCACCAAAATTCTCCTATGTGCCTCCTCTCTGCCTGATATTTTCCTAAATTCACAAGTGTGTAGCAAGAGGGGAAGTCCTACGATAGCAAGTGCTCATTCGTGTGCATTGCAAAATCCACAAGCCTCATGCGGAGCAGCCTATTGCCTGTCACAAACCTAATGCTTCATTTGGTTCGGCGGTGGCGGGTCGATCCGGCGGGTGGAAATAGAGTGTTCGAATCAGAGGGGGGAGGTGGCTGCTCCAAACAGAACTTTCTGGGGCGTTTCTCAAGGCGGGCAGGTGGAAACAAAGCAAACGCCACCGAAGGTTCATTTGTTTACCCTCCTTCCGGCGGCGTTTGCCCAAAACGAAGCAGTGAAATGCCCAAATAAATAGAGCCTTAGTTTGTAAAAGTTCAAAACCGCACCAAACTACAATGTGTAGTTTAAAAATCAGTATGTTTTATGCGATATTTACAATTTGTGATTTTTTATGCTCGCCCATATAGTCAGCTCATAGTAAAATTAGCATTTCTTTTGTTTTTCTTGTATATACTTAACTTCAGAATTTATGGCTTCATTTGGTTCGGCGGTGGTGGGTCGATCCGGCGGGTGGAAACGGAGTGTTCGAATCGGAGGGGGGAGGTGGCTGCTCCAAACGGAGCTTTTTGGGGGCATTTCTCAAGGCGGGCGGGTGGAAATGGAGCAAATGTCGCCGGAGATTCATTTGTTTACCCTCCTTCCAAAGGCGTTTTCCCAAAATGGAGCAGCGAAACGCCCAAACAAATAGAGTCTTTCTTTTTGTCTCTCCACCAAAGTGTAACAAGGAGCAGTATGTCGCTCTCGATTCTCCAAGAAAGTTGTAATCATAAGAAGATTGTGGATTTCGACCGGCACAGACCCGGTCGTGTGGTTTTTTACCCAGTTGAGAGGCTTTCTCATGTCAAAACCTCGTGTTTATAATTTCCATCTCATTGACTGCGTTTGCACTCAACTTCTCCGAGAGCTAAGACGGTCCAAGTTATTCCGGTCCGACCGGGGAGTCGAGTCTGGTTGTAGTATTTATATTTTTGTCTTCGAATGCAAATTGCAATCCTAAATAATAAGAATCGTCGAGGGCGAACAGAGCCCACTATGGTCAGGTACTATTGCGTGGGGCAACCCCTGTATTGTCACTTATATATTTTATATTTATTAATACGATAGTGCATATATCGTCCATGAGGCTCTGTCGCTTAATCAATATATTAATTGTTGATGGAGCCTCCCTCAATTTATAAAAATTTCGGGCTACAGGTAGACATAATTTTCATATCCCCCAATAATTGAGTAGGGGGTTATAGGAAAAACGACCTCACACCCGATCCTCGCGCCCAATAGCAGCGCAATCCACGTGCTCTGTAAGACCCCCCCCCCCTTCTTCCCAGAACACAGGATAAGGTCAAGGGGAGTCTTATGCCCAGAACAACCGCCTTGCGGTAACGTCAGCACACGGGCTAACCTGTACTACAAGACGTCTATTCTGTCGACTATTTTCAATATCATCTGCCAACCCATAAATAAATCACAGAGAAGTTCAATATCCACAATAATCATAAAAGGGTCCACATAACATATAAAACATGAAGCAACTAGAGACTCTTGAATATATCAAAGTACTAAAATGCCATAAGGGCTATATAAACAATCAAAATCTCACATCAGTCACTGAAGGTAGTAATGGTATCATAGCGCCAGGCCCGGTCCCCCTGGCCTGGCTGTCCTCCTACATGGCGTGTTGTTGCTACTGCTCCTATGGGGTATGCTCCTAAAAATAGTGGTATAACACTGTTAATCATAATGACTAAGTGTCTTCACATCCTCTCCCCACGATGACTCTTAGGAACCCGGTGGAAGGAAGGAAAAAGAGTATAATATAACTGTAGTATATATCAAAAGAGGTGGCAAGAGTAGTGAGCTAAAAATAGCATGTAATATACCAATAATTCTGTAGTAAGCAAGTAATCAACATGTATCTGGTAGTACAACTAAACTAGCATTATAGTAAGCAACACGTATATAAAAGAATGAATTGAACTTTACTTATAAAGATGCCCATACAAATTTATAAGTTAAGGATCTAATACGATAAATGTAACTCATCATATAAAAAAGTCCATAATAATTTATATGATGAGAGTCGTATGTGGTGCATTGCAATGCAATGGATGTATGATGAGTCGCCCATGTTTACTCACGCACTCCATCATGCTATTCCAACATGGACCTTTAGTTCCTAATTTTTGAGGGTAGCGAACCACTCAAACACCTCCCATCGTGGCCAGATGGAGATAGTGGAGCAGGCATCTCCACTACCAGGCAGGTATGCACACTATCGAAGCAAGGCCTATATAAGACTCGATACTAAGAAATGAAAAGCGGAGACTTTGCGTACTTGCTCGATCATCTGAGTCTTAAAGAGGCACGAAAGGGGTCTTTAGGAAGTAAGAACCAAAAACCCATCCCAACCGGCCTGAGTCTATCTTACAGGACAAATATGCAACTGTATATCAACCATACACACTCGTGTAATTCCCATGACAATACCGTGCTAACAAGCACCTAAGGACTTCAACTGAGTCCTTAAACAAATTATTCTTTATAAATTTAACTGGTACTAACTAGCACCCAAGGATCTACCAACCGGGTCTTTACATAATACCTTAGGATATAATCACATTTTATAATCTACACCAAGACAACACTACTGCCCACAATAAGTTATCGTAACTCTAATGAAGTGTACTAGGAAAGTCAGAGAATTACTTTCTATGATCCTATAAGACTACTTGTGTGTTTAGTGATATGTTATCGTAACACTAATTTTGTTAAAATGTGAACCTCATTAAAGTGACAAATGATATGATTTATTCTTTTTAGCTGTCTCTCACATTCTTTTTTTAAGGCATTCTTTTCTTTTGAATGCCTCAGGCTCGGAGAAGTAGCAGTCTGAGTGGTTAGGGCCGGTGACTCCAGGCTTTAGTTATAACAACAGTTACTTTCCCCTCTCCGTAGTGAGGTTGTTTTTTTGCCTTTCTCAGATCAGACTTGTGTTATGTTTCTATGGGTTTGTGTCAGGCTGTTGATGCTCATAGCTTTTGTTTGCAGGTGTTAGACTACTTGCTAGTTTTTCTACTGTTACTTATTTGTTATTTATATACTAGCTCACTAGAAATGTTTTATGATAGAATGCATGTTAAATATTTTAAATATAAAATTTATATTCTAGATTTGATCATAGCATCCTTTTTAACTTAATATCATCCTACTTTAAGTATTATGAAGATTCTTTTTACTTATATTAAATTTATAAATTGCATATCATTAAAATGTTTGTTGAGTTCTCTTGTTCATGTAGGATAAAATGAAATGAATTATATAATTTTTCATTACATATATATTTTCTTACTTGTAGACTAGCTGATACTCTAAACCGAGGGATAAGGGCTTTGAAAATTTTATATTCAAATTATGATTTTCAAACATAAAATATATGTCTTTTAAGAAAATTAATGAAAAGGCGTTTTTGCCTGAGCGTCTGCAGTTATCCCCTATACGACGTGGCATCACGACACGTATTTTCTCCTACTCTAATAATATATAAATATTGAGAAAATGCGAGTTGTGACCATTAGTATCAGAGGGAGGTTAGTTTTGATTTGGTTGGGGTAGTCTTTTCTTTAAACAACTCTTTTAAATAAAACTTCATTTTTTTATTTCATTTCATTTATATACACATATCCATGCGTCATCAGTATGTCTTGGCTGAAACATAAACACTACAATCAGAAGCATGGTACAAGTATATGAGGCATATTATATAGTATGAGATGTATAATATGTGTCTGTATATGGATCCTCATAAGGACAGCAACATGTGATTGTTAAGTTGAAATGAGCGACTTAACATCACATGGATGCTCAATTTTTTTTATGTTACATGTAATATTATATGGTTTGTGATACATAATATTTTATATGTACAGCCGATCATGGCATGCACTAAGGACTTTTAGAATGCATCACACAACATGCATAACATAGCATTGCATGAGCACAAATATCAAGTTAAGATCTATAGATGACACTTGTACACACATGATTTAAAATGAAGATCCAAGCATTCATGTATTCATATTATATGCACAAGAGTAAGGGCATTATAGTATATCATCCTAAGAAGTATAACATCATTTCATGAAATTTTGAGAGCAAAGCAGCAGCAAGAGTAAGTATCTACACCTTTTTGAACTGATTAGAGTTAAGTAATTATAGTATCCTAGCTAAGGTGTATTAATCTAGGTGTTGACGAGATGCTCGTTCATATTTGTAGGAGATGGATCCAAAGCGTTATACATTAAGGTTAACTCCCTAGTAAAAGGGTAAGTCTTCAGGAGCGCACAGTGAGGTAGAGATCATGGAGCTGCGTTAAAGTAATGAGATACTGTCGAGACAAATAGTCGTGATCCAGACTCAGATTCATATAATGTTGACTGCCACTTTAGCGCAGCAGTCTAGGGTGCATGACTTTGAGGTAGGTCGGACTGTACCTGATCCTCCTGCTCCACTTGTCCCTCCTGATCAGTTGCCACCAGAGATGAATTTCATTTTGCATTTCCAACATCTAGAGATCCTACCTATGATGGGAAGGCTGACTTTATGGCTTTAGTCGATTGGATTATATCTCTAGAGAAGACATTCTCTAATTTTGGTATTTTCGTGGACCAGAAGGTGATGGTGGCTTCTTACTAGTTAAAGGGTCTCGCTAAAGGATGGTGGATCTGGGAGAAAGAGACCCTCAATAGTGGGTGTTCATGGGAAAGGTTCAAGGTGATGTTGCTAAAGTAGTTTCTACCTACGTTCGAGCAAAATAGTTTAATGAATAAATTTCTGCATTTGAAGTAGTGACAACTAAAATTTGGGGAGCATTAGGTGGATTTTAAAAAGTTGAGCAGGTTTGCTTCGGAGTTGGTCGCCATTGATGCAGGTAGAGTTAAACACTTTTTGGGTGGTCTTAAAAGTGATATCCAACAGTTAGCCAACGCTTACAAGTCTGAGAGTTATACAAAAGCTATCAAAGCTACCTTGAAGATAGAGGTTATTTATAATGCAAAGAATTGTTGGTTAATATGAGGATGGATAAGAGGAAGGCTGATGATAGTAGAAGATCTCGGGCATCTGGCCTACTTTGAAGAAAGGGAGAAAAGATTAGTGTGGATTTTGTGGTCGTCCTGGCCATCCATTTGAAAAGTGTTTTAAGAGGTTAGGTACTCATAAGCAGCTTCAGGTGCATGCGATTCAGAATGCGCCCAAGGGAGATCTTACTTGTGCTTTTATAAGAGGAAAGGGCACGATGTTGACATTTCCTGGACAAAGGATAAGGCTTATTTTTAGTTCAGTCAGAAGGGGCATTTAAAGTTTAAGTGCTCGCAGTCCAAATCCGCATTTCAGGCGGTTCCACTACGCGCTTTACCACGGCTACAACCGCAACCAATTGATAAGGGAAAGGGAAAGCTGAATATGTTGACCAAGAAGGAAGAACAGTCATCTACCCATGTGATCTCAGATTAGATTCTGACTTAGTTGATAACGTATAATTATGGATTCAAATTTCTATTATATTAATTATGCGTGTGATTTTATAGGCAAGTTTAAGGTGAAGAATCGATAGGCATGCGTTCTTTTTGATTCGGGTGCTACTCACTCTTTTGTGTCTAAGAGTTTTGTAGACCAACATCGTTGGGCTCTCGATCGATTAGATGATCCTCTGCATGTTAATTTCCCTTTAGGATTTTTGATGATGTCGAATCAGGGTCTTCATAAATGCTCTATTATTTTAGGAGGGTTCCTGGCGTATATTGATCTGAAGGTGCTAGATTTGGATGATTTAAACGTGATTTTGGGCATGGATTGGTTGTCTAGATATGATGCAGTCATCCAATGCAAAGTCAAGCGTTTGGATTTCATAATGGACAATGGCCAACCTATGAGCGTGAATGGCTTTCTGCGTCAGGAATCACCAATCATATATATGGTACTCTATTGACAATTTTTAGAGTTTGGTTATATTTCTTATCTAGTTTTTATTTTGGAAGCTGCTTAAAGCATGCCGCATGTCGAGGACATTCTCATTATGCGAGAATTTCCTGGTATTTTTCCTACTAGTCTTCCTGGACTTCCCCGGGGAGAGATGTGAAGTTTGTTATAGATCTTGAGACAGGTACTCATCCTATTGTGAAGACTGCTTACCGTATGGCGTTGCATGAATTGGAGGAGTTGCGAACCTAGTTGGATGAGTTGTTGTACTGTGGCTTTATTAGGCCTGGTTCTTCTCCCTGGGTGTTCTAGTCCTTTTTGTAAAGAAAAAGGATAGTTTGATGAGGTTGTGTATAGATTATCGGGAGTTTAATAAAGTGACTATCAATAACAGATATTTGTTCCCTTTGATTGATAATTTGTTTGACCAGTTTTGGGGTAGTTGTAGAAATTGATGAATGAAAGTGGTAGCTTAGGCGGTCTATTCGGGCGGACTGTGCGGACAGTCTTGGCAGTTTCGGTGGTAAGACCGGGCAGTAAGTGCAGACAGAACTGGTGACTAGCTAGGTCGTCTAGTGTTCTGGGGCTTCTTCCCCAGGTTGTTTTCAAGTAGATAGGATGGTTATCCGCTTAGTTGCCTGTTTGAGCAGTTGGCTCTAGAGTTCGTCGGTTTTGTGCAGACTGGTTTTGTATCTATTGGTGTTGTGCTTGCACCAGGGATGTCTGGTGGTGTGGACTTGGTTTGTTTTGGACCAAGTCCAGGTCAGCTTAGTCTAGGAGGTCCTGCGGCCTGCGTAGACTATTTTCTCTATCCGCCTAGCTCGGCAGCAGTGTCTTGTGCGACTTGGCTGCGAACTTGGTTTCTGCGGTCTGGAGCTTAGTCCGCAAGTGGAGGGACTGAGGTGGTACTCGCTGAGTGTACCTATTGGTGTTCTTGTCTGGCTAAGCTTGGCAGCTTGTTAGAGGCTTGTTTTCGTCCTTGGATGTTATACCTTGGCGGACTCGCTCTTGGCCAAGTCACAGTGGTCTGGTGTGTATCCGCAGCCTTTACGGATACACTTGGTGTTTTCACTGGATAGGGCAGTTATCCTATCATCTAGGGCGGTGATCACACTCCTATCTACACATATAAATAGGACCCCATATCACATCAAATGACACCGAGTGAACAGTAAGTCAACTCACGGAAAGTTATTGCGATTAGGGTTTTTCTATCCGCGCGGTTTGAAGAGGTTTGACCGGTATATGCTGTGCAGGTTGTGTGGATAGCGCTGAAGAGCCAGAAACCTTTTTTTAACTGTGGTCAAGGACAGTGCAGACTCTATGAATAACAACCAGTGGTTTACAGTAGGTCACGGCTTGTGACTTAACGGTTTATCTTCTGCAACTTCTTCCTAGTTCAAATAAGAAGTCCACCTCTGGGCGGCTTGTTCAGTTCGGTGGTAGCAGTCTGCTTGATTTGTCGGCTAGGCAACCTCATGGTCAGGCGGCTTGCAGTTCAGCGACTAGAATTCTTTCTCCAGTACTGGAATAACGGGTTGTTCGTGCGGCTTGTTTCGGTCTTGCGACCAGGCAGCTTCAGTGGACTCCTTGGCGGTTAGCAGCAGAGCCGACGGTTACTCCTTGAGGCCACGCGGTTTGTTTTCAGCTTGTGTTTTTCTTGCTCTATTGGATATATTGGCAATCATGTCTCACAATGTATGTCTCACTGTGTAAAGATATTTTGATTAGTATAAGGCTCTTTGCTCTTCTAGTTATTTTTTTTGGCTTTCTTGGGCTCAGTGTGGTTGAGTGTTCCTGTGCTGGTGTCCCATTTTCCACTTTCACAAATTTTTACATGGTATCAGAGGGATCTGAGGCTGAGCTGTGATCAACCGACAGTTGCTTGTCTGCTTCTGAGATTCTAAGTAACCAACGTGTTTGCAATGGAAGGAGGTTATGCAAGAGGTCTTGGAATCGAACTCCTTACACCGACTAACTATAAGAAGTGGAAGTCGTATATATAGAGTTATTTGTTAGGTGAGGACCTTTAAGTAGTCATCGGAGGAGATGAAAAGAAGGAGGTACTACTGTTGTAGGTGTTTGTGCTGATGAGGTAAAAGCTTGGAGGAAGACTAATGTTAAAGCTGAGTTTGCTCTTAAGCGGGTTATTTCACTGGAACTCTGTGACCACATCATTGGATGTGGGTCTGCTGCGGATATTTGGACTTCCCTTGATGGGTTGTTCAACAAAAAGAATGTAGCTCGGTTAAAGTTTCTGGATAATGAGTTGGCAAGGGCGACTCAAGGTGATATGCCTATTTCAACGTTCTTCTTGAAAATGAAGAACCTGTGAGCTGAGATTTCAGCGCTGGACCCTGATGAGCCTATTTCTGAGGTAAAGCTGAAGAGGCACATAATATGAGGCCTGCGGAAGGAATATGTGGGTCACTTCAATTCAAGGTTGGGTTACTCAACCACCTTTGCTGGAGCTTGAGAACCTGCTGGCTTCGTAGAAGAGCTTGACCAGACATATGGTTGGGGTCATAATCTCTAAAGGAGGTAGTGAGGTTCTCTTCTCAGGGAAGAAGAAGAAATAGGAGAATAAGAAGAAGTCTGATGTTGGTGAAGGACCTTCTACTTCATATCAGCAAGAGTGGAGCACTGTTCCTAAGTGAGATTGGAAGAAGGAGTGGCTTAATTGCTACAGATGCAATTAGCCAGGACACTTCAAGAGAGACTACAAGGTCAAGCTATAGCCTGGGCATGTTGCAGACCAGGAGGAGGCTGAGTTGAGTGCTGAGGAAGCTAGACAGGGAAGTGTATTCATGACAGGTACATGTGTCCGTGCTTTGTTCACCATCGACTACAAAGATGACTGGATCGTGGACTCAGGGTGTGGTCACCACCTTACCGGGGATGAGTCAAATTTCTCCTCTCTGCAAACATTCTCAGGTAACAAAGTTATCATAATCGTTGACGATACTATTCATTCAGTAGAGAAGGAGGGTGTAGTTTCTTTGGGTAGTGATAATGATCGACTCACGTTGAGGAGTGTGTATCACATACCGGGCATGAAGTAAAACCTCTTTTATATGACCAATGCAGTGTATGCGGGCTATCACATTTTGTTTGGTCCAACAGAAGTGAAGTTTTTATGCAACGTGTCAGCAGTTAAGGCTAACGTTGCTCACGTAAGTAGAAGGGTGAGGGACTTGTTTGTGTTATCAACAAGCTCCTATGTTGATCGGATGAGAGCCAACGATAGTGCAGCTATCTGGAATGAGCTGCTAGCGCATGTTGGGATGTACAAGCTGAAAGCCATGACAGTAAAGAGCCTTGTGAAAGGCTTTCCTAAGTTATCATCCTTCAACAATGGTCATGTTTGTGCGGGATGTCAGTATGGAATGGCTAATCTCCTTCCATTTAACAAGTCCTTGACCTGGTGCAAAGCATCATTGGAGTGTATCCATGGTGATCTGATGGGACTGACCATCACAACCAGCCTTGGATCCAGTAGGTATATGTTGGTCCTGATTAATGACTACTTGAGGTATACTTGGGTGTACTTTATGAAGGCGAAATCAGATGTATTCCGATTTTTTGTAGAGTTCAAAGAGCTAGTGGAGGGCCGGATTGGCCTGCGGATCAAGAAGTTGAGAACAGATAACGGAGGTGAGTTTGTTTTAACTGAGTTTTCAAACTTCTACAGGAAGTATGACATTCAAAGCGAGCTCACTTGTGCTCATACTCCACAATAAAATGGTGTAGCAGAGTGGAAGATTCTGAAGTATGTGAAGTCCACTTCTGACATGGGTCTCCTTTATGGGAGAGACACATGCTTCAACCTGCACGGCTATATAGATGCTGATTATGGGGGAGATTATGACGAACGGAAGTCAACATCCGGTTACGTCTTCACATGTGGATCAACAGAGATTTTTTGGCGCAGTAAGAAGCAGGATTCGGTGTCCATCTCTACTACTGAAGCGGAGTACAAGGCTTCGGCCTTGGAAGCTCGGGAAGCCATCTGTCTTAGGAGGCTTGTAGAGGACATCCATGAAGAAGTGCATGGTCCTACTCTGCTACACAGTGATAATGAGAGGGCCCTAAAACTAGTTAATATTCCAGTTTGTCATGCGCGGACCAAGCACATTGAGATTGAGCACCATTTCATTTGAGAGAAGGTGTTGAAGGGGTCTCTCATGGTTGGATATGTGCAGAGCGAGGACAACATCGCAGACATTTTCACGAAGCCTCTATAAAAGGGTCCATTTACTCGGTTACGGGAATTGCTAGGTCGGGTCTCCACTTCTCACTTCAAGGGTGAGTACTGAAATTGTTGAAGTGAAAGTGGCAGCCTGGGCGGTCTGTTCGAGCGAACAGTATGGACAGTCTTAGCGGTTTTGGTGGTCAGACTGGGCAGTCTATGCTGACTGAACTAGCAACTAGCTAGGTCGGCCAGTTTTCCACGTCTTGTTCCCCAGGTTTTTTTCATACGGATAGGATGGTTATCCGCTCAATTGCCGGTTTGAGCAGCTGGCTCTGGAGTTCTCCAGTTTTGTGTGGACTAGTTTTGTATCCGCTGGTGTTATGCTTGCACAAAGGATGTTCGGTGGTGTGGACTTGGTTTGTTTTTTATCAAGTCCAGGTCAGCTTAGTCCAGGAGTTTGTGCAGCCTGCACGGACAATTTTCTCTGTTCGCCTAGCTCGACAGCAGTGTCTTGTACGACTTGGCTGCAAGCTTGTTTTCTGCGGTCTGGAGCTTAGTCCGTAAGTGGGTGGACCGAGGTGGTACTCGCTGAGTACTCCTATTGGTGGTCTTGTCTGGCTAGGCTTGGCGGCTTGTTAGAGGCTTGTTTCTGACCTTAGTTATTCTATCTTGGAGGACTCACTCTTAGCCAAGTCACTGCGGTCTGGTGTATATCCGTAGCCTTTGCGGATACACTTGGTATTTGCACTGGGTAGGGCGGTTATCCTATCCTCTAGGGCGGTGATCATACTCCTCTTCATGCCTATAAATAGGACCCCCCCTGTCACATCAGATGACATCATGTGAACAGTAATTCAACTCACAGAAATTTGTTGTGGTTAGGGTTTTCTATCAGCGTGGTTTGAAGAGGTTTGACCAGTTTATGATGTGCAGGTTTTGCAAATAGCGTTAAAGAGCCAGGAACTTAGTTCTGACTGTAGTTAGGGATAGTGGGGACTCTGCGGGTAACAACTAGCGATTTACAGCAGGTCGCGGCTTGCGTCTTAGCGGTTTATCTTCTGCAACTTCTTCCCAGTTCAAATAAGTTGTTTGCCTATGGGCGGTTTGTTCAGTTAGGTGGCAGTAGTCCGCTTGATCTGGCGATCAGGGGGCTTGCACTTTAGTGGCTAGAGTTCTTTCTTCAGCACTGGAATAACGGGTAGTCCGCGCGGCTTGTTGCGGTCTTGCGACCAGGAGGCTTCTGCAGACTCCTTGATAGTTAGCAGCAGAGCCGAAGGTTACTCCTTAAGGCCACGCGGTTTGTTTTCAGCTTGTGGTTTTATTGCTCCATCGGATACATTGGAAATCATGTCTCGCCATGTATGCCTCGCTGTATAAGGATATTTCGATTAGTACAAGGCACTTTGCTCTTCTAATTGTTTTTTGGCTTGCTTGGGCTCAGTGTAGTTGAGTGTTCCTGCGCCTGGTGTCCCATTTTTTGCTTTCACAAATTTTTACAGTAGTTCTGTGATCTTGAAGATTGAACTTCGTTCAGGCTATCATCAGTTGAGGATCCCTGATTCTCATGTACTGCAGATTACTTTTCATTCCCGATACGGTCATTTTGAGTTCTTAGTGATGTTTTTTGGATTAAAGAATGCACATTCTGCTTTTATGGACATGATGAATAGAGTATTCAAGGATATTCTAGATCATTTTGTGATCATTTTCATTAATGATATGCTAGTGTATTCTAGAAATGTTGAAGAGCGTGCCTTGCTTTTATGCTTAGTTCTATTTACTCTGCGGGAGCACAAGTTGTATGCAAAGGGAAACAAGTGTGAATTTTGGTTATCTCAGATGTCCTTCTTGGGTTACGTTATGAGTAAGAATGGTATCTCTGTGGATCCAGCAAAGATAGCTGTATTTTTAGATTGGAAGAGGCCAACAACACTTAAGTAGATAAGGAGATTCTTAGGGTTGGCAGGTTACTATAGGATATTTGTGCAAGGTTTTTTAGTGTTATATAGCCTTTGACCAAGCTTACACAGAAGAATTCAGCGTTCATCTTTGTGTTCTACCTTAGTCTTGGCTTTGCCTACAAAGGGAGTGGAGTATGTTGTTTATGTGGATGCTTCACGAGTTGGGCTTGGTTGCATTTTGATGCAAGAAGGTAAAGTGATTGTGTATGGTTCAAGGAAACTGAAGGTTCATGAAAGGAATTATCCTACGTAAGACTTGGAGTTTGCAGTAGTTATTTATGCTTTGAAGTTATGGATATATCGTTTATATGGAGTGTCGTGCAAGATCTATACTGATCATCAATATATAAGTATGTATTCACTCAAAAAGAGCTGAATTTGCGCCAGTGGAGATGGTTGGAGTATGTTGTGGACTATGATGTCGACATTGTTATCATCCTAGAAGGGCTAATGCGGTGGTTGATGCCTTGAGTCGAAAGGCCGCACATGTATTTAATCTTTCTATGCAATCCTTGGTGGAGTTCTTATTGATGAATATAACTATTGGTAGTAGCGCCATACAAACTATCTTAAAAGCTGAAAAGCCTTCATGGATTTCACTTACGAGATTACATCAAAAGGATGATCCAGGTTTGCAGTGCATTCGAAGTAGAACTGAAAAGGGAGAATTACCGTATTTTTCTATAGATGTTGATGGCATCTTGAAGCACCGAGGTAGATATTGTATTCCCGTTATTGAGGATATTCGGGTAAAGATTTGTGGTGAAGCGCATGGTTTTAATATTGCTTACCATCATGGTTCTACAAAGATGCACCGAGATCTGAAGTTGATTGTTTGGTGATCGGGAATAAAGAATCATATAACGAGGTTGTATTTGAGTGCTTCACTTGTCAGTGTGTTAAGGCAGATCATAGGACGCGTGGAGGTATGTTAACACACTTGGATATACCGAGTTGTAAATGAGAGAGTATTTATATGGATTTTATTATTGTTTTGCTAAGGTCTCCCCGAGGGCATGATGTTGTTTGGCTTATTATCGACAGATTGAAGAAGTGTGCTCATTTTGTTCCCTTCAAGATTGATTATCCCATGGAGAATTTGGCGAAGCTAAATTTTAATATGATTATCAGGTTATATTATGTGCTAAAGTGCATTGTATCAGATCGGGATTCCAGATACATGTCTCATTTTTGGCAGAGCTTACAGGGAGCTTTGGACACTAACCATAGATATTCTACCTCTTCTCATTTGAAGACTAATGTTTAAACGGAAAGGGTCAATTAGATTTTGGATGGCATGATTAGATATTATATCCTAGATCATTATGGAGCCTGAGACGAGATCCTTAGACTCATGGATTTGTGAAAGAATTGGTTTCTAGAATTTCTAAACACCTAGAGGGGGGTGAATAGGTTCAATTCCAATTCACTTGGGCAGTTAATAAACTAATCACAGCACAACTATAAATTTTACAACTACCAAAACACACAATAATCCAACCACAGCATACACAAAGATTTATAGTGGTTCCCCAAATGATGCGTACATCCACTATCCCCCTTCGCCTATCTAGCAGTACACTAGATTTAGCCAAACTTCCTTCCACCTTCTCAGATCCTCAGATCTTACAACTAAGAACCCAAATTGGTTCCTACAGCTCATACATCAACAAGTCCAACAACTCAGGCTCTTCCTAAGAACCATATCTCAAAGTGAACCCACACTCCTATAACTCAAGCAATCAAGCCCTACCTCAACCCTGATCACCAGGCCTACACTCAAAGAACTTAATCTCCTACCTCAGTCAAACTGCCCTACCTCAGCTTTTATAGTTACAGGCTTACAACTCAGAGATTGAAATCTCTTAAACTCAGATCTAAATATAGATCTTACAAAAAATTGATTAAAGAGTTTATTTCTTCCTTCACCCAAATTGAGAGAGAGAGGGGTGAGGGAATCTTAATCAGATCTTGATGGATCTGCTTTCTACTTATCTTTGTTGTGATGAATCTGATTCAACCTGACTTAGCTTATTCAAAGCTTCTTGAAAGAGAGAACCTAGGTTGAATCTCCTTGGGAAGTTGGTATAGATCCAGCTTCTTCTTCCTTGCAGAATTAAATCTGCAAACACTGACAAATCAGATGAGATGTTGTCTACTTCTCTGATTTTGAATCAGGATCTTCTTGTTGTATAGAATTCTGTGAATTCTTCTTTGAGTGAATTCTCCTTCTTCTTATTTTCGCTTTTTTCTTCTTATTTTTATTCTGTGATAGATCAGATCTTTTTATAGATCTCGTCAGAGGAAACTGGCTGATCTGGTAGTTAACTAACATCTGACAGTTCTGACATATTTGACAGCCTTAATGATTCTGATAGATGTCAAGTCTCTAGTCTTGAGATCTGGCACTTAGAGTTATTTGACTCAGCTGAGTGTGTCGAGACACAAATATATAATATGTCGATACAAATGTAATGTGTGTCGACACAATTCCTTGGTGTCGACACAGCTTCTTTGATGTTATCAACATCTTCAGAATCTGTCGACACAGCTCTTTATTCAATCTCGACACAACACTTAAGAATGTGTCGACATAAGTCCTGTGTGTCAACACAGCTTCTCCATTTATAACTGATGTTGACTTAAATTCTGTGTGTCAACATAAGTCATGTGTGTCGACACAGCTTCTTCTGCTAATGTCACCACTTCTAGTCTAAGTGTGTCGACGCTAGTCCTGAGTGTCGACACAGCTGTTGTCAACTCAAATTCTGTGTGTCGACACAAGTCATGTGTATCGACACAAGTCCTGTGTGTCGACACTGTAACGCCCCGAAACTCAAAAGTGAAACGGGCAGTATTTGAATAAAGTTCGGGTCTTGGTTGGGTGAACACAGCCTGTAATACGGGCGTGTCACATGGTCGTGTCGTGCTCGGGTCATCGAGTTGAGGTCGACGAGTGTTGAGTGCTCGAACACTGCCTGGGACACGGGCGTGTCACAGGGCGTGTCAGGAACACGGCATGGGATACGGGCGTGTCACATGGTCGTGTACTTCTCTGGAAAGCTTGGTCTTGTGTCGACCGAGGGACACGACCCTGAACACGGGTGTATACTGGTTGACACGGGCGTGTCAATTCTGACATAGGCATGTCGGAATCCATGTCCACTATGGGACATGACGGTTGGTGTGGCATTTATTTGCGACACGGCCCCTAGTCACGGGCGTGTCGAGGACCAGACACGGGCATGTCAAGTTGGGACATGGGCGTGTCCCAACCCATGTTCTTTTCTGTGCTCGATAATCGTGGCTGGATCGAGGCACATGGCCTGGGATACGGCAGTGTGAAAAGCCGTGTTTGGCCCAGGATTAAGAAACTTTAGGTTAGTCTGAGCCGTTCATATTCTTTAAATACGATCTAACGTCCCAGATGAGATCCTGCTGTATTAAGTTCGGGAATAGAGGATTAATCCCTCATTTTCCTCTTGAATTCCCTCTTTATAAGAAGTTAGAGAGAGAAGAGAGCAAGGAAGAAGGAAGGGAGGAATCCGGCTGCCGGCAGAGCATTAGAGCACCAAATTGAGAACCGAGACCAGATCTGTGGAGAGAATTCCCTTGCGAAGTCTTCCATCAGGCTAGTTTTTCATGGCGCCAAAGCAGACTTCATGGGTAACGATTCTCCACTTGGACATGTGAAGTCCTTTTCTTTTCTGTATAGGAAACCCGCTCCCGCGAATGTGCGGTGAGTGCGTGGTGTTCCTTGGGGTAGATGTGAATAGTCCCCCTTGTGTTGCATGTAGAGTCCGGAATCGAAGTACAGACTTAGGAATTATGTGTGAAGCCTACCCGAACGTGGTTGTCTGGATCAATGATGTTGCATATTATATGGATTTCCGGATAAGACTCTGTGCTTTGTGTTTTTGGGTTTCTGCGCGGTAGATTACTGTAGGGATACTTGGGGACTAACTCCAAGGTGCACCCGGAAAACTGGGCGGAAACGTAATTCTGCTAACTTGGTGGCCGGGGAGCAAGCCTTGAACATAACTAGGTTATGTGATGTTTGTAAATGAATTAGGATACAGGTGAAGCTTGGTCATCGCGTACATCTTAAAGTGACTAGGCGGAGTGAGCAACGGGCGGGTGGAAACGAACCTGAGCTATGTGGTTTGTTGCTAGAGGCCCTAAAGTGGAACTGACCATTGGCATAGTCGGGAGTCTTAGACAGTGGTCAAAAAGACAAAAATGCTCACGATGTTGCCATCCCGAGGATGGTGGTGAAGCCACGGAATTGACCGGATTCACCGATAATGTGCCCTGAGTGAACGGGGTGTTTGGCCGTGCGAGCCTACACCTACGGCAAAGTATGTTTGCACTTTATTATTCAACTGGGCTAATGAAATGCTGGGAAGGAGCACCGCCATCCCAAAAAAGGGGAGGGGTTGTTATAATTTGGTCAGCTTTAGCTGACCGTTGCTTTGTTTGCCACCGTACGGTGGAATGTTGCTTGCAGGTGCTGCAGATCCAGGTACCAAATAGAGTGTTGAAGCCTATATTGCTGAGCTGGCCCTCGAAGGCCAAAGCGAATTGTTGTTTTGCTTTTGTCATGTGTGGTCGGTCTGCGAGCCGATGTATGTAAAACACTACTTTGTTAAGTGAACTCCTGTAAGGCCATAAGGCCAAGTACTTTTAGTGTATTTGTTATTTCATTCCTATGGTAGTAAGTGGACATTCATGATAGTTGTGTTCCAATTATGGGTTCTTTCAAACTGTGTAAAAGCTTCCGCTAGAATGCTCTGAGTTAGGGCGAGTAGTTGTAGTTGAATTTTTATATTCTTATGTAACCCTTCTGACTGTCCGTGGTATATGGCGTCGGGTTCCAGCTGGACCTTCTGTTATATGTCATACGACGGATGGGGGTGTTACAGACATAGCCTTGCTTCTAGTCTCGATGGTACTCCTTCAAAAGTGTCGACATATTATAAGTCTCTCAATACTTTTGTACTTAGAATATTTTCTGCAATCTTTAGCATGCACAAGTAAACTCAAAATACCATCAAATACAAACTGACATATATCATTGAGTTATGTGAGGCTTCTCCAAATCGGGTACATAATTTTCAATGTACCCAACAATCTCCCCCTATTTGGAGAATTCAAAACCCATACTCAATGATATACACCAATATAACAAAAGTAATAAGCATGATGTATACAGACATTTCAAACATGGTTATTCATAAGCAGAAATAGCATGTTACATACAAATATCCAAAATAAAACATCATAAAGGAAAAAAACATGTAACTCAGAGGAATAGATATATTGTTGTCAACCAAGGATTTCTTTATATCATTTAACCAGAGTAAGATTACAAGGTTTTTATAAGAAGAACAAAAAGTTTACATAGTTCTTCTAAAACCTAGTCAATTTAAAGCTAAAGTTGGTCAGGTTCCTTGTATGACAATGTCTTTGCCTGTCTGAATAGTAGCTTTGACTTCAGCTTTAGCATAAGCAACAGGCTATTTACCTTTGATGTCTTTGGCCTTAAGAAGTAGCTTTCAGCTTTTGCCTTTCAAAATAGTGGAATGGTTTAGGGAAGTACTTGCAAGGCACTATGGAATTTGCAGGGATTTTTCCAGTCTTCAAGTCCTTCCTTAATTTGTAGATTGCTTCTTGTTGTGCAAGATATTTGTTTTATTCTTGTTTGGAGTACCACTTATCCCTGTCATATTGATTATCAGTAACTTCATTCCTTGCAGTTAAGATGATGAATCTGGAGGTTGGACTCTATTTCTCAAAATCAGGCCTAGCCTCAGCCTGTTCTCTAAATCTTTTCTTGGATAACTGAGTCTCTTGCTCTTTAAGAGAAGTTGAATCAGCCATTTCCACTTCTTAAGAAATTTATGGCAATTTTTCCAGTGGAGGGATGTACATATTCTGGACTGCATGTTGAATTTCTTCAAAATCAGGAGGGGAATATATGATTTGAGCTACTTCATGTTGCATCCCCTCCAAGAATGCAGGTTGGCATCCAGATTCTGCAGTATTGTTGTCATCACATAAAGGTGGATATCCCAAGGTAGCTCTTATACTATTAGATATCCATTTTGCATGTTCAGAGCTAGCCTAAACTAATACCCTCTCCCCCTTTATGACTTCTCTATGAATATGATCTCTGAGATCATTCTTTTGAAACCTTATTTGATCTGTAATATGATAGTTCTCAGTTGTATAGTAGTCTTTGAACTTCTTTACTTGAGCTGAAATTGCAGACTCAGAAGTTTTGATAGCATTATCAACTGCTACCAGATCCAGTTTTATCCGTGCCTCTACAACAGACATTTTGGTGTTCATATGTGTTTGTATTGCAGTGGTTTGGTCAGCCAATTTTATCAAAGTGATTGAATGCATGTCAATCAAATTCTCATTCATTCTTAGCTGGTTCTCTAGCACATACCCTTGCTTGTCAACCAGATCATCTATCTTAGACTTTGTCTCTTTCTACTGCTTGGCAATATATACCACAGCATTGCCTCCCTTATGGAAGCAATCTGTCATTTCTTTCCTAAGCAAATTTACTTCAAATCTTATAGATTTAATGTCCTATACCAGATTGAACTGCAACACCCTGTGGCTCTCATCCACATACTTTTCTAGTGCAAGTATTTGCTCATCAAGCTTGACTTGTAGTTATACTAACAGAGAACTAAAGTACATTATAGGAGCAGTAGATGAGGATCCATCCTTTAAGGCTTTCTTATATCTAGAGCTCTTTTCCGTAGCTCCAGAATCTTTCTTTTCTTTATCCTAGAGGTTGCTTGCTCATCGGCAGAATCAGAAGAACTGTCAACTTCTATTAGTTGTTCTGGAGCATCTGCTCCTTGTCCTGGGGCTAGAACATGTACCTCCCCCTTAACCCTTGCATCTAGTTGAATATCAGTAGAAGTGTCTTCCTTGTTTACCTCTTCATACTCCCCCTGGAAGTCAGTTTCCAATTCTTGGACTATCTCATTCACAGGATTCTGAGGTTATGCTGGCAGATCAGGAATATGCACATCTTGTGCCTCTTTTTGAGAAGTTTCAGTAGTTGTGTTGATGTCCTGGACCACTTCCATAACAGTGAGGTTTGCAGTCTCACTGTTTAGCTCATCTTCATTGATATCTCCCCCTGGGACTGATATCTCTTGATTATCTGTCAGATGGACAGTCTCCACCTGGATTGGAGCTTCAGTTCAAAGTGTGAGATTGGGAGACTTCCTGGGTAGTTCAGTGTTATCATCATCAGAACTGAAATCAACCCTTTCTTATGAGTCACTGGAGGACTCTACATCTTGGATAGTAGCTTTCTTTGTTTTAGTGACATGTTTGGACTGGTGCTTTGGTGCAGGTTCTTCCTTGGACAATACTCTGTCCCACCTAGACAGGATTCTTATATCCATTCTCCTCATGTGGTTAATTTGGAACCAGGAATAAGGTTTAGTACATCAGGTATGCTGACAGCCAGATACAGACTTAAGATTCATCCTAGATTTGGCTTCTTAATACATTCCCTAATCTTGTTAAATATTACAGCACTCTAGTCAGTCTTCTCCTGGATGATGACTCTAGTCATGAGGTTAAACATGTAGGAAGAGATCCTATCATGCCCTCCAGTTTTACAGAGAATTACTTTTCCAATAATTCTAGACAGAAACTTTCCTTTGGAGTTAATCCCTTTCCTAGTCATGGATGATCTAATATTGATGGTTGAGGGCAGCCCACACCATTTAAGGGCTTCAGCAGTCAAAGTAGAATCAACCTCAGTCTCTTCTTTAATCCTTGGAAGTTGAAGGCATTTGCTCAGAATTTTGAGAGTTATTTTCACCTCTTCTCCGTGAACAGTAGATTTGATCTTATTTCCCTTAGAATTCAATGAAGCGTTGGAATAGAATGCAAGAACTTCCTTCTTCCATATCCTTGTTGGTTCAGAAACCAGATAATCCAATCCAACGCCTTGGATTAGGTCCACAACCACCTTGATTTCCTGTTCAGCATTGTTGAACGCTTCTCGGACAAGCTCATAACCTTCATTAATATTGTTATCCATCTTGGGCGCCATTGGCGATGAAAGAAGTGGAGGTTGAAGAGAGAGAAGAAGAATTTCTTGTCAACACTGATGGTTTAGACTCGAGATTTCTGAGAGTATAGTCGACAAGGTCTCGTTTCCTCCTATTTATAATTTTCTAAATAGGGAAGGTCAAAAGGCGCACTGAAATTAGAGTTTCGTATGTCGACACAAGTTTGTTTGTGTCGACACTAACTGATAAATTCTTGACAGAAAGTTTAGAGTCTCGACAACTCTATGTGTTGACACCAACTTCTGTGTGTTGACACAGACTACAAAGGTCTTGACACATATAACTTGTGTTGACACATATTTTACTTAATCATATGTTGAGTAGAATTTTTATTAACCTATCATCTTATTCTAGGTTCAACATGCCTAATTCAATTTTAAAATAATTGAATTTACATTCATCTAGAGGTTTAGTGAATATGACAGCTACTTGTTTATCAGTAGAAACAAACTCTAGACGTATGTCCTCTCTCTCAACATGTTCTCTAATAAAATGGTACCTAATTTTAATGTGCTTTGTTCTGCTATGTGAAATAGGGTTTTTAGCAATTGATATAATACTAGTAGAATCACAATATAATGGAATTCTACTTATCTTGATGTCATAATCTTCAAGTTGATGTTGTATCCATAGCAAATGAGCACAACAACTCCCAGCTGCAATATATTCTGACTCTATTATGAACATAGCAATACTTGTCTACTTTTTGCTGCTCCATGAAACCAATCTTCCACCTAGGAATTGGCATGTACCTGTAGTACTTTTCCTGTCTTCCTTGCAGCCTGCAAAGTTTGCATCTGAAAAACCTGTTAGCAGAGAATCTCTATTCCTAGGGTACCATAAACCAAGATCTGGTGTGCCCTTAAGATATCTTATAATTCTCTTTGCAGCAGAATAATGAGACTTTTAGGGCATGCCTGGTATCTATCACAGACACATGCAACATACATGATGTCAGGCCTACTTGTAGTCAAGAATAGTAAGGAGCCAATTATCCCTCTATACAAAGAATCATAAACAGGTTTTCCTGTCTCATCTTTATTTATAGGCATATTTGACCCCATTGGAGTTTTCATGGTGGAGGCAGTCTCCATGCCATATTTTTTAATAAACTCCCTGGTGAACTTAGACTGGGATATGGACAAGCCATCATCAGTCTCTCTTACTTGGAGTCCCAAGAAAACTTTAGCTCATCCATGCTGCTCATCTCAAACTTCCCTTACATAAGTTTGGTAAACTACCTGCAAAGGTTGTTCTCAGTAGATCCAAAGATTATGTCATCAACATATATTTGGACTAGGATGATCTTGCCCTTTAATTCCCTCGGGAATATAGTCTTGTCTATTTTCCCCCTTAAGAATTTGTTCTCAATAAGGAAAGTATGCAATGTCTCATACCATGCTCTAGGGGCTTGTTTCAACCCATATAGAGCTTTCTTAAAACTATAAACATGATCAGGAAAGTGATAATCTACAAAACCTGATGGTTAATCCACATATACTTCCTCTTTTAGATCTCCATTCAGGAATGCTGACTTGACATCCATCTGGAAGACCTTGAATTCTTTATAGGCATCATAGGCAAGGAATAGTCGTATTGCTTCCAGCCTTGCTACTGGGGCAAAGGTCTGGTCAAAGTCTATTCCTTCTTCTACATGTAGCCTTTTTCCACCAATCTGGCCTTGTTCTTGACAATAATGTCATTTTTATCGAACTTATTCATGTAGATCCACTTAGTCCCTATGACATTATGTCCCTTAAGCCTGGGAACAAATTTCTAGACTTTACATCTCTTGAATTGGTTCAGCTCTTCCTATATAGCACCAATCCAGTATGATTCTTGGATAGCCTCTTCAAACTTTTTTGGTTCTATTTGAGACAAGAAGCCTGAACATAGTGTTGAGTTCAAGCTCTTGCTTTTGGCCATTACACCATGTCTTTCATCACCAATAATTTGGTGAGTTGGATGGTCTCTTAAATGTCTCATAGCTAGAGGCAATCTTTCTTCAGCTTGTTGTTCTTCATTTCCTTCATCTTGCTGATCATTAATGTCTTCAGCTGGTTGTTCTTCATTCTCAGCTTGTAAGTCTTGAGCTCCCCCTGAACAGCATCCATCATCTTCAATCTCTTGGCCTGCTGGTTTATCTTCCCTAATGGTCAGATTGTTCATCTTATCCTTTAAACCTGCAAGACTAGAAGAAGTGTTTGGCAGCTCACAGTTAATTTACTTAGACTCATCAAAAACAACATGGACAGATTCTTCTAAACCTTGTGTAGTCAAGTTATAGATTCTATATACCCTACTATTGTTGATGTACCCGACAAATATCCCTTCTTAGGACTTGGCAACAAACTTAGTAAAATGAGACTTACCATTGTTAAGTACATAACACTTGTTACAAAAATCCTAAAATATGATAAATTAGGTTTTCTTCCTTTCAGAATCTCATAGAGAGTCTTTTTGTGGCTTTTGGTGACTGATGCTCTATTGAGAACATGACAAGCAGTATTTACTGCCTCAGCCAAAAAATACTCTGGGAGAGAAGTGTCATTTAACAAGGTCCTACCTACCTCAATTAGAGTTATGTTCTTCCTTTCAGCAATTCCATTTTCCTGGGGAGTTCTAGGTGAGGAGAATTCTTGATGAATCTCAAGCCCTTCGCAGAACTTTGTAATGCATTCAGACTGAAACTCAATTCCATGGTCACTTCTGATCTTGACCACAGAATTATGAAGTTCATTCTGAATTTGCTTGACAAAAGTCTGGAGGATATCAGGGGTTTTAGATTTTCTCCTTAGGAAGAATACCCAAGCAAATCTGGAAAAGTCATCAACCACCATAAGGGTATAGAATTTCCTAACTAGACTATAAACTGGCATAAGACCAACTAGATCCATATGCAGGAGGTATAAACACCTCACAGAGTCTTTGGTATCAAGTCTTTGGAAGGAAGACCTGGTATGCTTGCCCTTTTGAGAAGCTGAGCAGATTCCCACCTTAATGCACTTAACCTCAGGACCATTCCTCACCAAATCTTCACTAAAGAGTCTGCCTATGGTCTTATAGTTCAGGTGAGCTAGCCTCATGTGCCATTGGACACAATGAGAAACTTTCTCATCTACAACTAGGAATATAGGAGAGTCCACACTCTCACACTCAAAGTTTAAACAGTAAACATTTCCTCTCCTAGTGCCTGTTAAGATAACCCCTTGGTCACTTGACTTTCTAATTTGACACTCATCCTTGAGGAAAGAAATGTCATAGCAAGATCACATAGTTGACTTGTGCTTAAAAGGTTATGTTTCAAACCTTTCACATAAGCTACTTGTGTGATAGTTACTATGTCATTAGTTATTTTACCCAAACCTTTAGTTACCCCTTTTTCTGAGCCCCCAAAGATAACATTGGGACCATTCTTAATATAAGTGTATTCCTTTAACATGCTCCTTTTTCCAGTCATGTGCCCGAAACATCCACTGTACAAGTACATATAGGGGTATGGCCACTTGGACTTTCCTGCAACAAATATATTATCTAACCTTAGGACCCCAAATTTTATTGGGTCCTAAGTGCAAGTAAGACTTAAACTGAACATGCCTACCTGAAGTTCTTCTGACAAGTAAGCCACCATTACTTCTCTAGACACTCTCATTGTGTCAGCAATCAATGGCATAGTGGCCCACTTTACCATAGCACCGGCACTCATGCACATTGTACCTTCTTTTAAGAACTGGCTTAACAGCAATGTTGTTTGCAGCTCTTAAACTAGATGGTACATCTGCTCTTTTCTTAAGTCTTTCAGCCAAGGCTTACTTAGGTACTTGTCTGGCAGTAGAAGTACTTGGGATATCTTGAACCCTATCTGCAGCTGCCTTCTTTTCAAAATGCATACTCATGATAGCTTCAGATATTCCTAAGTCTTCTTTACTAATAGACTTTCCCTTAGCTTGATAATGAATAGGCGGACTTTATAAGTCAGCTGCTACCTTGTCCTTGAGTTTTGGGGCTGGTACACTAAACGCAAATGGTCCATTATGGGCCATTTGGGTTTTCTCATGGACTGCCCAATAGGCACTAACACCCTTGCCATTTCTACTATCTTGCTCACAGTGATCATAAATACTACCATGTTCATACATGTAAGAAGGTTGAACCACTTTTTTAAAAGAAATTGGAGGCTTGGAAGCAAGTGGCTGAACTGAAGCTTTGCCTTTTCTATTGGAATTGGTATCTCTTGTTCTTCCTTTGAAACCTAATCCCTTCTTACCCTTTTGGGAAGAGAAGGAATCTATCAAAGGTAACACAGAATTAGGTTTTGAGAACTTGTCCACTATCTCCCTCTACTTTTGGAGTCTACTTTCCAGATTCCTAATATGGTTATTCTTGAAAGTAATAGTATTCATCTGAATAATAGTTATGTTCTTAAATTTACTAATCTCTTTTAACTTCAGATCCAACACTTTTGCTGAGTCTGAAGCAGCCAACTTCAGAGGGGCATACTCCTTGGCCAGTTGTTTGGCTAGGAGTCTGCTTTCCTTAAAGGCTTGCATGAGCTCTCCATAATCATCAATCAATTGATTGATGTCTCCTTCAGATTCAGAGCCACCTTATTCTCTTGATGAAACTGCTTCTGACTCTAGGCTAGTAATATAATCTGACACTGAAGGTGAAGATTGTACCTTACTAGGACAAGGCTGCTCCTGGCTGTGTCCATTCTCAGTTATGGTCATCAACCCTATGCATTGGCTGTCTTCTGCTTTATTGATATCATCCAGCAACTGCAAGAATTCTGTTTCTACAGAATCTTCCTCAGTAGAGAATAGCCCAATATAGGCCTCAACATCCTTTTCATTTTTTGACTCTTGTAAAGAATAGTCAGTCCAGCTTTTCTGCTTCTTGGCCACAAAGGATTTCTCCTTCTTTCCATTATGCTGGTGTTTCTTTTTCTCACCAGACTCCTTTTTTTTGACAGGACAGTCTGCTATAACATGTCCTGGCTTGCTGCAACAATAACAAATATTTTTAGTAGAAGTTTGTTTACCAGGTTTAGAATCATACTTTTTCTCTTTAGAGGTTTTCTTCTTTCCCTTGTAGTAGTCATCCTTGGAGTAAGAAGAAGAGGATGGTCTGCTCCTCTAGTTATTTTTCTTCAGGAACCTCTGGAATTGTCTAGAAAAGGCAACAAAATCATCATCAGAGTTATGGCAATCTGATGTGCTTGTGTCTGAACTTTCTGAATCAGTATCAGCATTTTTTCTGGTAGGAGGAGTCTTTCTCCTGCCCTTCCTTATAGCTTCAACTTTGAAAGACACGGACTTATCTTTGGCAAAAGACCTGCTGCTTTTCTCCTCTTCCTTTCTAGCAGTTAGCTGCATTTCATAAGACAGCAATTTTCCAAACAAGATTGGTAGAGGAGTATCTGCAAGTCTGGTCACTTCTCTGATGGCACAGACCTTGGTATCCCAGTCCTTAGTCAATGATCTGAGAAACATTACATTTAGTTCATAAGTGCTGAAGACTCTTCCATAAGTCATCAACTCATTGACAATTCTGAAGAACTTTTTATAGTTCATAGCTATGTTATCTATCTTGGCTTGTCTGAAACTTTCATACTCTTGATTGAGCATGGATTTCCTATCCTCTCTTAATTCTTCTGTCCCCTTCATGTAGACAATCAAAGTGTCCCACATTTCCTTTGAGGTTTTGTAGTGGACCAAATTCTGAAAGGTAACATCATTTATGGCACTAACAATTATGTTCTGTGACCTCTTGTCCAAAGTTTCTAAGATGATCTCATCTGTTGTCATCTCAGAATAACTCTTTGGAGTCTGTAGATTTGCATCAAAAACTAATGTCTTCATTGTGATGATAGGACCTTCTAGAACTATGATGTAGATTCTAGGATCAGATGCTTCCATGAATAATCTGACCCTCTCTTTCCAAATCCCAAATGTTTCTTTTCTATAAATGGGAAGTTTCATGGATCCAAGTTCCTTGTGATTTTCACTTGAACCCATCTTGGCTATCTTATTACTGCCTTGGAGATATACTCAGACAGTTAAGTCTAATTTTGAGTAACCTGGCTCTGATACCACTTGAATGAATTGGTTTCAAGAATGTATAAACACTTAGAAGGGGGGTGAATAGGTTCAATTCCAATTCACTTAGGCAGTTAATAAACAAATCACAACACAGCTATAAATTTTACAGCGACCACAGCACACAATAATCCAACCACAGCGTATACACAGATTTATAGTGGTCCCCCAAATGATGGGTACATCCACTTTCCCCCTTCGCCTATCTAGCAGTACACTAGATTCGAACTTCCTTCCACCTTCTCAGATCCACAGATCTTACAACTCAGAACCCAAATTGGTTCCTACAGCTCAGACTTTAACAAGTCCTACAACTCAGGCTCTTCCCAACAACCCTATCTCCGAGTGAATCCACACTCCTATAACTCAGGCAATCAAGCCATACCTCAGCCCTTATCACCGGGCCTACAGCTCAGAGAACTTAATCTCCTACCTCAGGTAAACAGCCCTACCTCAGCCTTTATAGTTACAGGCTTACAACTCAGAGATTGAAATCTCTTACACTCAGATCTAAAAGTAGATCTTACAGAAAATTAATTAAAGAGTTTATTTCTTCCTTCACCCAAATTGAGAGAGAGAGGGGTGAGGGAATCTTAATCAGATCTTGATGGATCTGCTTTCTACTTATCTTTGTTGTGATGAATCTGATTCAACCTGACTTAGCTTATTCAAAGCTTCTTGAAAGAGAGAACCTAGGTTGAATCTCCTTGGGAAGTTGGTATAGATCCAGCTTCTTCTTCCTTGCAGAATTAAATCTGCAAACACTGACAAATCAGATGAGATGTTGTCTACTTCTCTGATTTTGAATCAGGATCTTCTTGTTGTATAGAATTCTGTGAATTCTTCTTGGAGTGATTTCTCCTTCTTCTTATTTTCCCTTTTTTTCTTCTTCTTTTTATTTTGCGATAGATCAGCTCTTTTATAGATCTCGTCAGAGGCAACCTGCTAATCTGGTAGTTAACTAACATTTGACAGTTCTGGCATATCTGACTACCTTGATGATTCTGACAGATTTCAAGTTTTCAGTCTTGAGATCTGGCACTTAGAGTTATTTGACTAAGCTGAATGTGTCGAGGCACAAATATAGAATGTGTCAACATAAATGTAATGTGTGTTGGCACAATTTCTTGGTGTCGACACAGTTTCTTTAATGTTGTCGACATCTTCAGAATCTGTTGACACAGCTCTTTATTCAGTCTCGACACATCATTTGTAGAATGTGTCGACACAAGTCATGTGTGTCGACACAGCTTCTCCATTTATAACTGATGTCGACTTAAATTCTGTGTGTCGACACAAGTCCTGTGTTTCGACACAGCTTCTTCTGCTAATGTCAGCACTGTTATTCTAAGTGTGTCGACACTAGTCCTGAGTGTCGACACAACTGTTGTCGACTCAAATTTTGTGTGTCAACACAAGTCTTGTGTGTTGACACATCCTTGATTCTAGTCTCGATGCTGCTCCTTCAAAGGTGTCGACACATTATAAGTGTCGCGAAACTTTTGTACTTAGAATATTTTCTGCAATCTTTAGCCTGCACAAGTAAACTCAAAATGCCATCAAATACAAACTGACATATATCATTGAGTTATGTGAGGCTTCTCCAAATCTGGTACACAGTTTTCAATGTACCCAACAAGTTCGACTACAATGGCAACTATTAGGAGAGTTTGCATATGGCGCTCTTTAAAACTTTGTATGGGAGGTGTTGTCGAACTTCCCTATATGCTAGGTTGGTGAGATACCATGGTTAGGTCAAGAAGCTTTAGAAGAGATGAGCAATGATGTGACGCATATCCATAAAAAGCCTCAACAGGCTCAGGAGAATTTCTAGGAATACTCAAATCAACAGAGGTTTTATCTGGAGTTTGTAGTTAGGTACATGGTGTTCTTGAAAGTATCTCTAATTCCTGGTGTCAAAATATTTGGGAAGAACCATAAGTTAGACCCCAAGTACGTGGGACTTTTCTAGATTATTGAGAGCATTAGAGTGTCTGCTTATAGGCTAGATTTGCATGTTGTTGTAGGATGTGTTCCGCATTCATTGGTTTGAAAATAACAAATCTCAAATGTATTTGATCATAGTGTGTTTATTGTGTGCAGATATCTCCAGATCAATACAATGATAATTTTCGATTTACATTGAGCTGCAACATTTTCAAAGAAAGGGATATCACTGGTGATAGCTATCTATCACCGAGAGATATCGTCATGATGATGTCATTTATTTTCTCGACAGTTTCAATACAACGCATTATTCAATGGTATCACTAAGCGATATCTACCTATCGCGGGGATATAATGCTTGATCCTGCATGATTACCATCATTCCATCACGGTTACAACAGAGTGGGTCACGTGGAAAGCAGAGCTGATATCGTACAGGCGATATCTAGCTATCACAGGGAGATAGTGCATATTGCTTAAAAGGGCTATATTTCATGCATTTCGGGATACACATCACCAGGAGCCTTCGTGTTGAGAATTCCCAGCCTGATAATTCCGTGGAACCAGAAAAACTCCTAAGTGTGCAACTAAGTTGAAGAGCGTAGAAGAGACCTCTCGTGCTTTACAAGTCTGGCGACCTTTGCAAGAATTCATCGTCTTCTTCAAGTGCTCTACACCAAAGCGAGTTTTCATTTTAGATTTCTATTTTGTTACTTTTTATTTATTCTGTGTAATCGTTAGAGAAACCGCCGCCTTGTGCGTGGCGACTAGGTCTGTATGCGGCTTAGGGGGAAATCGCCGCCTTGTGTACAGCGACTAAGTCGTGGAGTGATCTAGAGGGAGGCTAGTAGCAACATTTAGGGATAAATAGGCTTTAGCCTACCAGTCCTTGGGAGAAGGCTCGGTGAAAACTCAACAGAAATTTTTCATTTGTAGCCTTGATTTCAAGCTCTATTGGAATCTTTGTTTATGTTTTTTATCACTTATAAAATAAAATCTCCATTCCATTTTCATTAAATTTTTGAGTGTTTGAAATATATTTTGGGTTGTAAAAAATCTCGTCTTAACTTTCTTAATCATTTTACCTAAGTTTTACATTTGAAAGCAAATTTATTTGCACTTATTCACCCCCCCCCCCCTCTAAGGGCACCTCAAGTGTTACATCCCGATTCGCGCTAGGCCCCTCGTGCGCATTTTTAAGTCAGGGGAGCTGGCTTGGGCTTAAGGAGTGCTGGTAACTAGGCTTACACTTGTGTAAGCGAGGTGAAATGACGTCCAGAGTAGGACACGGGTAGTGACACGAGCGTGTCCATACCCTTGTGGTACTCTGGTGTCAGGATTGTGAATTCGTGGAATTTCTATAGAAGGACACGGGTAGTGACACGGGCGTGTCCCTACCCATGTGTATGTGGACACGGGTAGGGGCACGTGTGTATCATACCCATATGTGTAACTTACATCGTTGATCGTGTTTCCCGAGCAGAACACGGGTAGAGACATTGGCGTGTACGTGTCCCTACCCGTGTACATGTGTCCAAGTGTTTCTCGAGCAGGACACAGGTAGGACACGGGCATGAACACAGCCGTGTCACGTGGAAACGGGTAGAGAAACGGTTGATATCATAAACGTGAAGAAACTATATTCTGAACGTAGCAGTCTTAGAAGCCGATTTCAAGTGTGTTACGGTCTGAACTGGGTGAAGGACTGAATACAAAAGTTGTGTTTCATGGAAATACCTTTCCAACGAATGGTTATACGCCTTCACCGGGTTTCTATAGCCATGATAATCTCCGGTCGAAGTTGCCAAACTGAAAGTGTCCTGCACTTAAAGTTCTTGGGTTGGTGTAGAATCGAGTTTGGACTCGGTAGAGACGTTGTAACAAGTTAACATTGAGGTTGGATGAATTCTCTTTATATGTAACCGTGATAAATTAACGATTAATGGAATTTGTTGATAAATTCTTAGCAAATAAATGGTGTAGTGAAACGTACTTGAACGAAATAATTTGGTGGAAATTAGTGAACCACGATTGTACAAATGGTGTGGAGGAATTCAAAGAACAAATGGATTGGAAATTTAATAAGTGAAGGATTAAGGTGATTTGGTTGATAAATCCTTAAGTGAACTAGTGAGTGTTGTTATGTTGTACTAGATGGCTTGCCACCTAAGGTTTACAAGCAACCCTTGAGTGCTTGGATGCATGAACATGTGGAAGGGTTCATTGTGCGTGAGTGGTTACTGCAATAGATCGTTTGCGTTGATAAGGGACTCGGTGAGGAGCCCTTGCGTGTTGTTGAGCACGAGATGTGAATATGAAATGAGACGTAAGTGGAAGGTTGGTCTTGGTCCTCGGTGTACATTCCCGGGGCTCCTCCCATGCCACAATGATGAGAAATTGCATGCGGTGTGAGTCGACACGGGGTGTCGTAATCCTGGGTTAAGGATAGTGTGGTAGGTCTATGGGCTCACAAGTCGTCACACCGATGGGAGTTGACGGTTTGACCTTGGGCGGTTGGGCTTGGTCCTCGGTGCTCATTCCCGGAGATTCTACTATGCCAAGTGAACGGTTTGGCTTGTTCCTCGTGCTTTTTCTGAGGCTCCTTTCGGGTTACAACATAAGCTAGTTTGGGGCTTAGTTCTCAGTATGCATCTAACCGAGACTCCCGCTGAGCCATAGTATGCATGAGAGCTCCGTTATTATGTTCTTAGCATTGAGGCATACGGAGGCCTAGGACAGGTAGTGTGGATGCCTGCCTAGTAGTGGAGATGCCCGCTCTACTGTCACCATCTGGCCACGACGGATGACGCCTGAGAGGTTAGCTACCTGCTCGAAAAGTGGGAACTACAAGTCTGTGTCGACATAGCAATTGCTTGTACGTGATCATGGGTGAGTCATTGTATAGCATACATGGCATTGCATTACAATGCGTACACAAGATCCTCATCGTATAAGTTTGTATGGGCACTCTTATACGATGTGTTACTTTACTGTTGAGCCGATCCTCAACTTATATGTCTGTATGGGCATTCATATAAGTTGAGTTACTTTCTGTTGTAGCTTTACACTTTCATATTCTATTATAAATGATAGAACTGCTACGGCAAATGGTTTGCTCACTTATTGTTCTGCTATATATACATTGCTTATTGTTCACTCTATATCACTTGCTTGTACTATTGCTCTATATAAGTATATTATATCATGTTCCTTTCTCTGCCCGGTGTCGAGGAGTCGACGAGGGAGTGGATGTGATGGCCACTTAGTCTTTATGACTAACGGTTGCTACGTCTTCCTTTTTAGGAGAAAACCCCGCAGGTGGAGCAGCAGTAGGTTTTGTAGCAGGACAACAAGGCCAGGATGACAGGGCTTGAAGGGACGGTACCATCGTTACCGTCAGTGACTGATATGAGTCTTTGAGAGACTTTTGATGTAGCCCCTTTTGGGCAAGTTTTACCTGTACTCTGATAGTATAGAAGCTTGATGTAGCTTCTTTTATATGTTGTACTTTTGGACTATATGCTTATGTGTGGATTTGGCTTCATATTATATGTTTGGTTGGGTTGGCAATGTTTGATATTGGTTATAGCTGGCAGGATAGGAGTCTTGTGGTACAGGTTAGCCTGAGTGCTAGCACTACTGCAAGGCGGCTGCTCTTGGCATAAGACTCCCCTCGTGCCGTGTTTTGTGTTCCAAGAGGGGAATCTTACAAATGGTATCAGCTTGCTACGATCCTGAACTAAAGAAGTCATTCAACAATAGTGCTACCCCCGCTCGATTAGTCCTTTTGGGGACAAACTGACTTAACGGAAGCAGTGGTGTGCCCATATGTAATTCACACTAAGTATGTCCAACTTTGACCTTAAGTTTAGCAAACCTGACCTTAGGTATGTATTCTACATGTAGATCCCAGTGCACGTTGAGCCAGTGGGGGGCACCCCCGCCCCATTCGTACCTATATAGTTTCAGCAATCGGAGCTAGGGCAAACTCTCACAGCTACCTGGATGCCTTCAGATCCTAACAAGCCCCCGTATAACAACATGCTCCGGGCTCCAATTGGGTGAGCAGTTTTCGAGCTCTCTCCCCTCCTTCCTACCTTGGGACAGAGTCGGCAGTGCGTACGGAGGAATAGCTCGACACCGTGCAAGAACTGCTGGCAGGAATTAGATGTCCGAACAATATGGCTGTGACCCTGGTAGTGACACTCCTGTAACATGTCAAGAGTTGGTGGAAGTCCTTCATGGGCTCCACTTTTCAAGGGCGAGTGTATACGGAGATTAGCTGGAACGAGTTCTTGGGAGCCTTTTTAGAGCACTTCATCCCCTCGTCTGCTCGAGATGAACTCGAAGAGAGATTTTACAGCTAAAGCAAGGATCAAAGTCGGTCACGGAGTATCAACGAGAGTTCCAACATCTCGCGAGACTTGCTGACTCATATGACTTAGATGACAGAGGTTACGCTAAGCATTTCTACAAAGGGATACGGGGCCCCCTGAGGCAGGCCATTTTGTTTATAGCGAACTCAAGCCTAGCGGAAATTATTGACATGGCGAAGAGGCTAGAAGTAGACCACTTAGGAAGTGGTAAGATACCTGCCGAGGGAGTGATGGAAGTTATCCCTAGTAATAGAAGGAGACACGACTTCGGAGGAGGAAGAGAACATCAGAGAGGCGGCAGGTGTTTCCACCGAAATTATAAAGTGGAGCACCCGGTTCCACCGCTGCCAGCATTGCCTCCACCACAGCCTCAACAGTTTCAGCAACTCGGGCGGAGGCATGAGCGAGTGTGCTTCGAATGCAAACAACCGGGCCACATTCGATGCTACTACCCGTAACTGTTTGGAAATACACCTCTTGCTCTCCCCCCTCCGGCAGCTCCTCAAGGGAGGGACACATGCGTGGTCGAGGACGAGGACCACGAGGAGGAAACCCCGGACCTGCTCAGAATTAGGTGTTCGCACTGGACATGATACTGGAGCAGAACCCTCAGTAGGTGATTGCAGGTATATTGCAGTTAGTTATCACATTTTCATTATTAATCTTAAGTTGCTTAAGACATACTAGATATCTAGCCTTGAGTATTGCTATTGGTACTAAGGCACTATAGTGGTCGATGGGAAACCAGCCTATCTGTTATTCGATACTGGTGCCTCATACTCATTTGTGTCTGCGGACTTCATTACAGACCTAGAAGGAGTGCAATACTTCACTGGTATTGCTCAAAGAGTACGCCTCCCAAACGGCTCTGAGATAACTGCAACCGCTAAGTGCGAATTGAAGATACTTATTCGGGGATAGATCTTTGATACCCCTGCCACAGTTTTGTGAATACCAAAATTAAATCTCATTCTAGGCATGGCATGGCTGGATTGGCACTATGTAAGAATTGACTGTGCGGATAAGCGAGTTTACTTGAGACATGGGGATACCGATGTCATTTTCCAAGGTATAAAATATGCACCCCGTTTATTATTATCCTCGATCCATGCCATAAAAGCCCATATGGAGGGGGATGAAGTCTTTATGATTTGTTTTGAGTTGAAGGAGATAACATTGGATATCAAGGAGATGCGGGTGGTGCGAGATTTTTCCGAGGTATTTCCTGAGAAACTGCCAGGGTTACCCCCACATAGAGATGTGGCTTTCCAAATTAAGTTAGTACCGGGTGCCAAGCCCGTCTCCAGGACGCCTTACCGAATTGCCCCGAAGGAACTCGCAGAGTGTAGAGTTCAGTTGCAAGAACTGGTGGAATCAACGTTTGTTCGCCCTAGCTTATCACCTTGGGGAGCCCCTGTTCTGTTCGTTAAGAAGAAGGATGGAACCTTGCCATTATGCATAGACTATCGGGAGCTAAACCGACTAACGGTACGGAACACCTATCTGTTACCTCGGATCGATAAGTTGTTCGACCAATTGGTAGGACCGCATTGGTTTTACAAATTGTATTTGTGCTCGGAGTATTATCAGTTGAGAATATAGGATGAGGACATTCAAAAATGGCCTTTAGCTCAAGGTACGGCTTGTACGAGTTCACTGTGATGCCATTTGGGCTCATAAATGCCCCTTCAGCTATCATGAGCTTGATGAACAAGGTTTTCGATCCTTATCTGGACATCTTCTTCATTGTTTTCATCGACAACATCTTGGTATACTCTAAGACAGAGGAAGAACTTGTAGAATATCTGACCTTGGTACTGAAGAAGCTAAAATACCACGCCTTGTTTGCCAAGTTCAGCAAGTGCGAATTTTGGCTCCAAGAGGTTGCCTTCTTGGGCCATGTGATCAGTGGGGCTGGGTTAGCTGTGGATTCGGCCAAGGTGCGTGTCGTGAAGGAGTGGTCGCTCTTTAAGTCAGCGGCCGATGTGCGGAGCTTCATTGGACTTGTCGGGTACTATCGCAAGTTTGTAAAAGGGTTTTCAAAGATTGCCCTTCCTCTTACTACACTGACAAAGAAAGGTATGTCGTATGAGTGGACACCTCAGTGTGAAGCTGCATTTCAGGAACTGAAGGACTGACTTACATCCTCCCCCATCCTAGCCCTTTTATCTAAGAAGGAGGGATTTCAAGTTTACACTGATGCGTCGTATTAAGGGGTGGGAGCGATATTGTTGCAGCACGGGCATGTGATTGCATATGCTTCACGACAGCTGAATAAGCATGAGATCAAATGCCCGGGACATGATCTAGAATTGGGAGCGGTGGTGTTCGCCCTGAAGATATGAAGACACTATCTATACGGCGTCCACTGCAAAATCTTTTCAGACCAAAAGAATCTAAAGTACGTCCATACCTATAAGGAACTGAATTTGAGATAGCGGCAGTGGTTAGAGTTTTTATGCGATTATGAATTCACCTTTAACTACCACCCCGAAAAGGCAAATTTTGTAGCTGACGCTTTGAGCAGAAAGGTACCGGAATCGAACACTGAGTTTCGATTGATGAGTATGGAGTTAGCTCGGATGCTCGAAGAGATGAAGATCGCCCTGGTATGTAAAGACTAGCCAGAAGGGTGTATGGAGTACTTAACCACAATGAGCATAATCTGTGATATTCGAGACCGAATTCGGGTGGAGCAAGGAAAGGATGCGGAACTGACCCTGGCAATCAAGTCAGTCGAAGATGGGACTTCTGATGAGTATTCCCTAAATGATGGCCTCGTTCATTTCCATGGTCGGCTTTACATTCCCAAAGGCAGTAAAATTTGGGATGATATCCTAAGAGAGGCACATTGCACTCAGTATTCTGTGCATCCTGGGATTGCCAAGATGTACGCCAACTTGCGGAAGACCATGTGTTGGCCGGGAATGAAGAGGGACGTCAGATATTTTGTTACGCACTGCGAGGCCTGTCAAAGGGTGAAGGCAAAATGTAGGAGCCCTGGTGGATTGTTACATTCATTGCCCATCCCCGAGTGGAAGTTCGAGGATGTCTCCATGGACTTTGTCCACGGATTGCCTCGCTCACGCTCAGGGAATGATTCAGTATGGGTAATCGTTAACCGCCTGACGAAGGTAGCTCAGTTTATTCCTATGAAGAAAGAAGCTCATGTGGATGTTTTTTGTATGCCTCTTTGTGGAGCAGTTCGTACAGTATCATGGTGTGTCAAAGACAATTGTTTCTGACCGAGATGGTCAGTTCACCTCTAAGGAATGGAGGGCCATACAGGCATAGCTGGGTTCACATCTTACCTTTAGCACAGCATTCCATCCTCAGACAGACGGGCAGTCTGAGAGGACCATCAGAACATTCGAGGACCTATTGAGACTATGTGTGTTGGATAGGGGAGAGCCATGAGAAAGGCTCTTACCCCTAGTGGAATTTTCATATAATAACAGTCACCAGGCCAGTATCGGTATGACACCCCATGAATCCCTTTACGGAAGAAGGTGTAGAACCCCCTTGTCATGGGTACAAGATGAAGACCCGAAGGTTTTAGGTATTGAATACATCAATGACACTGATGCGGTGGTTAGACTAATACAAGACCGCATGCTTGAGGCTCAAAGTCGGCAAGCTAAATATTATAATGCGAAGCATCGAGTGGTGGAATTTCAAGTGGGTGACAAAGCATTTCTAAAAGTCCGGTCGATGCATGGAGTATCACGGGTACGTGGTATGAAGAAGCTCAGCTCAAGGTATGTTTGACCTTATACTGTATTGGATAGGATTGGCCCTTTGGCCTACCGGTTGGAGTTACCACCAGAGCTGGATAACCTTCATGACGTATTCCACATGTTGTCTATCCGGAAGGGGCTATTGAGGCCCGATCAACATATCCCCATCACTGATGGAGTGATAGCCACAAATAGATCTGTGCGACTGGAGCCGATGCGGATAGTAGACAACAAGACAAGGATTTTGCGCCATAAGAGTGTCCCTTTGGTAAAGGTGTTGTGGTCTAACAATGGAAAAGATGAGTATACATGGGAGCCGATGGACTTGATGCAAAAGCATTACCCGGAGTTGTTTCATCAAGGTAACATTTAAAAATCATATGTTAATTTTATTTCATTTCATGCTTTTCTCTCTCCATAGCCTTAGCCTGATTTCGAGGATGAAATATTTTATTTTGTTTATAGGATTTGTAAAGTCCTGATTCGCGATAGGCCCCTCGTGCGCATTTTTAAGTCAGAGGAGCTGGCTTGGGCTCAGGGAGTGTGGCAACTAAGCTTACACTTATATAAAGGAGGTGAAATGATGTCCAGAGTAGGACACGGGTAGTGACACGGGCGTGTCCATACCCGTGTGGTACTCTGGTGTCAGGTTTGGGAATTTGTGAAATTTCCAGAGAAAGACACGGGTAGTGACACGAGTGTGTCCCTACCCGTTTGTATGTGGACACGGGTAGGGGCATGGGCGTGTCCTACCCGTGTGTGTAACTGACATCATCGATCGTGTATCCCGAGAAGAATACGGGTAGAGATACGGGCA
The DNA here is from genome assembly GCA_039513925.1 of Platanthera zijinensis. Classification (NCBI taxonomy): domain Eukaryota; kingdom Viridiplantae; phylum Streptophyta; class Magnoliopsida; order Asparagales; family Orchidaceae; genus Platanthera; species Platanthera zijinensis. The sequence goes on along the minus strand of CM077090.1, from coordinate 86,226,536 downwards.
TGTGCGTGTCCCTTCCTATGTACATGTGTCCAAGTGTTTCCCAAGCATGTCACGGGTGGAGACACGGGTGTGTCCCTACCCGTGTGAATGCCTTTAGGAAGCCGGTCGTGTTTCCCGAGAAGGACACGGGTAGGACACAGGCATGAACACGGCCATGTCATGTGGATACGATTAGAGACACGGGTGTGTCCCTACTCGTTTTTTGTGTCCAAACGGCAGACGAACCGTCGACGACGCTTCGCACGAGCAAGACACGAGTAAGGACACGGGTGTGTCCCTACCCGTGTTGGTTCCATATATATAGGATTTCTGAAATCCTAGCCATTTTTCATCCTCTTTCCAAGCCATTTCTATGGGGATACGGGTGCTGGAGCCAACCTTTATCTATGAAAAATCACCGCCGCCGAGGAGGAGAAGATGTCGTCGAGAAGGGTGATGAGATCCTTTGCCGGAAATGGTGAAAACGACAGAAATGATGTGAGCTTCCTCCCCTCTCCCTTGGTGCTAGATCTGTAGATATTTCTAGGTGATATGTCGACTCAAAAGAGTCTTGACTTGCGAGATGGTGATTTCCTAGGAAGAGGCCATTCTAGGGCTTGTGCTCTATGGATAGTGATGTATTCAACCTCTCCCCTCTTCTTGAATAGGAGGTGGACTAGTTTTGTGAAGAGATATGGCCTTATGAGGGTGAATAAGGGAGGAGAAGTTCTGGATGTGATTTGAAAAGATTGGCTAGAGGCGGAAGACGAACCGATGTCGTTCATTCCACCTTAAGATGCGCGCAAAAATCTGCTTTCTGCACGTAGCGATCTTCATGGACCTTTTCAGATATGATATGGCCAGATCTGGGCTTTTGACGAAACACAAAAGTCATAGCCCATGGAAATACCTTTCCAACGAGTGGTTACACGTTTTCGTGCGAATTTTATAGCCATGGGAAATCCTGATCGAAATTGATTGATGATATCATAAACGTGCAGAAACTGTATTCTGAACGTAGCAGTCTTAGAAGCCAATTTCAAGTGTGTTATAATCTGAATTGGGTGAAGGACCGAATACGAAAGTATTGGTTCATGGAAATACCTTTCCAACAAATGGTTGCATGCCTTCACCGGGTTCTTGTAGCCACGGGAATCTCCGGTCGAAGTTGCCAACTAGAAAGTGTCCTGCACTTAAAGTTCTTGGGTTGGTGTAGAATCGAGTTTGGACTCGGTAGAGACATTGTAACAAGTTAACATTGAGGTTGGATGAATTCACTTTATGTGTAACCGTGATAAATCAACGATTAAATGAATTTGTTGATAAATTCTTAACAAACAAATGGCGTAGTGAAACGTACTTGAACGAAATAATTTGGTGGAAATTAGTGAACCACGATTGTATAAATAGTATGGAGGAATTCAAGGAACAAATGGAATTTAAATTTAATAAGTGATGGATTAATGTGATTTGGTTGATAAATCCTTAAGTAAACCGGTGAGTGTTGTTATGTTGTACTAGGTGGCTTTCCACCTAAGGTTTACAAGGGACCTTTAAGTGCTTGGATGCATGAACATGTGGAAGGGTTGATAGTGCGTCAGTGGTTGCCACACTAGATCAATTGCGTTTATAAGGGACTCGATGAGGAGCCCTTTCGTGCTGTTGAGCACGAGATGTGAATGATGAAATGAGACGTAAGTGGACGGTTGGGCTTGGTCCTCGGTGAAAATTCTAGAGGCTCCTCTCGTACCACGATGATGAGAAATTGCACGCGGTGTGAGTCAACACGCGGTGTTGTAATCCTGGGATAAGGATAGTGTGGCAGGTCTACGGGCTCGCTAGTCATCACACCGATGGGAGTTGACGGTTAGACCTTAAGCGGTTGGGCTTAGTCCTCGGTGCTCATTCCCGGGGCTCTTTCCGTGCCAAGTGAACGGTCTGGATTGGTCCTCATGCTTTTTCTGAGGCTCCTTCCAGGTTACAACATAGGCTAGTTTGGGGCTTGGTTCTCGGTGCACATCTACCTGAGACTCCCACTGAGCCGTAGTATGCATGTGAGCTCCGATATTGTGTTCTTAGCATTGAGGAGTACGGAGGTATAGGCTAGGTAGTGTGGATGCCTGCCAAATAGTGGAGATGCCCGCTCTACTGTCACTGTCTGGCCATGACGGATGACTCCTGAGAGGTTAGCTACCTGCTCGAAAAGTGGGAACTACAAGTCCGTGTCGACATAGCAATTAATTGTGCGTGGTCATGGGTGAGTTATTGTATAGCATACATGGCATTACATTACATTGCATAAACAAGATCCTCTTCGTATAAGTTTGTATTGGCACTCTTATACGATGAGTTACTTTACTCTCGAGTCGATCCTCAACTTATATTTCTGTATGGGCATTCATATAAGTTGAGTTACTTTCTGTTGTAGCTTTACACTTTCATATTCTATTATAGATGATAGAACTGCTAGGGTAAATGGTTCTCTCATTTATTGTGATGTTATATATACATTGCTTATTGTTCACTCTATATCACTTTCTTGAACTATTACTCTATATAAGTATATTTTATCACGTTCCTTTCTCCTCTAGGTGCCGAGGAGTCGTTGGGGGAGCGGATGTGATAGCCACTTAGTCTTTATGACTAACGGTTGCTACGTCTTACTTTTTAGGAGGAAACCCCACAAGCGGAGCAGTAGTAGGTTTTGTAGCAGGACAGCTAGGTCAGGACGATAGGGCCTGAAGGGACAGTACCGTCGTTACTGTCAGTGACTGATGTGAGTCTTTGAGAGACTTTTGATGTAGCCCCTTTTAGGCAAGTTTTACTCGTACTCTGATAGTATATAAGTTTGATGTAGCTTCTTTTATATGTTGTACTTTTGGACTATATGCTTATGTGTGGATTTGGTTTCATATTATATGTTTGGTTGGGTTGGCAATGTTTGATATTGATTATAGCCGGCAGGATAGACGTTTTACGGTACATGTTAGCCTGAGTGCTAGCGCTACTGCAAGGCGGCTATTCTGGGCATAAGACTCCCCTGGTGCCGTGTTTTGTGTTCCGGGAGGGGGTCTTACATCAAGATCCAACACCTGCCACTTTCCCCGGTGTTCACGATGTGATCCATGTGACCCAGTTGCGAAAGTGATTTCTTAGTGATTTTCATGTCCTTAGCTCGGTACCTTAGTTGCAGTTAAGTATTTCTTATGTCGAAGAGCCTGTCTATATTCTTGAGACGCAGGATCGAATGTTGCAGAGAAAGATAATTTCTATAGTTAAAGTTTTTTTACAAAATTTGGATGTTAGGAGCGCAACTTGGGAGTTGGAATCTGCTATGAAGGAATCTTATCCTCACATATTATCATAGTTCTCTTCGGTGAGTGTTTCTATCTAGCAAGTTTCAATTTACCCCTTTATATCTCTTACGTTTGAATTGTGTTTTAAGTTTCATGACGAAACTTCCTTTTAGAGGCAGTGACTGTAACGCCCCTGAATTTTCAATAATTAATTTTTATCTTCTTATTGGCGTAATATTAATGTATGAGTGTTACGTTAATACAGAGTTAACGGTGTATCGTCGTTAGTGCGTTTTCACGTCTGTTTGGTCATGTTGACCAATTTTCGGTCTTGTTGGAATTGAGATTTAGACTTTAGAAAATTAAACTATTTAATTTTAAGTATGTCCAAAAAGTTTCATTGCGATCCAAGCTATTTTAGAAGCCCGGTGAATTTCCAAAGATTTAAAGAATTATCCTTGTTGTAAACTTTTAAAAAATTATAACTCAAGAACGGCTTATCGAACTATGATTTCGACTTCACCGTTGGATTCGTAGAACCAGCGTTTACTATTGGTTTGAATTTTATCGGAAACGTAGTGAGTTTAGTCACCGATCACTAAATGAGATTTTAAGATATATTTAGTTATATAGATATATTAAATTTCAAAATATATCTAAACTCACTAAATGTAGTGAGTTTAGTCACCGGCCTAGAACGAGATCTATAACTTTCATGTTGAACATTTTTCCAAAATTTGCACGGTTTAGCCGAAATCTGGCCCGAAAGGTTGTTGGCTCGAATTTTGAAATTTATTATTATTTTATTCATTTCGAGCTAGCAACCTTTCGGGCGAGATTTCGGTCAAACCATGCACATTTTGAAAGAATGTTCAACATGAAAGTTGAAGATCTCGTTCTTGGCAACAAAATGCATTTATAACTTCTCTAATTCCAACATATATTTTAGGAGAACCAGCTCAAGTATTTTTTTTAGGCTTAAAAAAGTTTGAGCATATATATGATATTCTATATAAATATATATATATATGGGGCACCCCTGCATGGGTTCGATCGAACCTCGGGATCAGTAACCGTGTCCGAGCCTCCAGGCACGCTCGCGCAAATCCCCGTGCACAGATTCGTCTCCCGCAAGCCCAATCAGTCAGTCGCATAGCTCTGCAAGCGCGCCTCACCTGCACAGCACGTGGGCCGCGTGCGAACGGGGGCCGCGCACGAACGAGGGCCCCCGCCCAACCACGTGCATTGTTGCGCGTGGTCAGGACTAGCGTGTGTGCGCACATAGACCTAGACGCACGCAAGTGCTCACTGCCTTGCGACCGTGGCGGGTAGCCTCCTGGACGCCCGTCCTTCCACCCCACCGGTTGCGCACTTAGGACGGTCGGTCATTCTTCTTCCGGGGAGGGAAGACAAACATGTGCCACCCTCCCCCCGCCCCTTCTCAACCGCCGCCCTTAACAGGGGAGGCCATTTTTCTCACACAGAATGGGCGGCCAAATGGCCACCCAATCTCTGCCAGCCGCTGTCATTGGCAGGGGCGGTATTTTTCTCGCATAGGACGAGCGGCCATTTGGCTACCCGTTCCCTGTTGTTAGCTGCCCCAATTAGGGGTGATGTTTCTTTCACCCAAGACGGGCAGTCTCTTGTCCACTCGTCCTTTGTCCGCCAGCCCGATTTGGTGTGGCTTCCCCTTCCCCTAGGCCGATGGCTGGCCGAGTTCCTCTAGTCAAACATGGTCATCGCCGGCCAAGGGTCTCCCTGTCGTCGGCCGCCAACGCGATCATCACCCAACGCCACGGCCATCGCTGCCATATTCTCCCAATGCCACGGCCGTCGCCGCTATCTTCTCGCAATGCAGATAGTCTCATGACATCCATAACCACCCATGAAGCCTATAAATAGGGCCCCAGATCTTCCTTTAATTCTCATTCTCTCCTAGGCGGGAAAAATCCTCCAATGGATTTTCTCTCACCTCCCCCCAACACCTTCTTCGTTTCCTTCTCCTCCTTTGAAGATCCTCAAGCCTCTTTTGAATATCTCCTTCGTCTTCAAATCCTCCTTTGAAGATCTTCATCCTTTCTTCTCCAGAGGACTTTCCTTCTATGATTTCCTCTCTCTACTCCTCCTACACTTTACACCTTTGCGTGCTCTCAAGCGCGCTCTTCCTTTTGCGCTCCACCATGTTCCACATCCTTGCACGCTCTCATGTGCGCCACTTTTTTGCAAGCTCCTGCATGCTTCGCTTCCTTGCGCGCTCCCACACGTGTTGCTTCCTCGTGCGCTCCTGCGCTCTGCGCCTCCTTGTACGCTCTTGCGTGCATCTCTTCCTCACGCTCTCTCATTCACGCCTCTTCCTTATGCAATTCTGGGCATGCCTCCTTCTTGTGCGGCCTTCCGCGCCACTACCCATAGCTTACCTTCGAGGTTGGGTAATGCGGTCTACCGTGCAGTGGTTGGTGTATGGCTAAGTGGACAAGATTTAATCATACTTGTAATAGTAGAGTTAGAAGAAAATAAAGCAAATTATATTAAAAGAAAATTAGAGTACGTGCATAAGCGTATGCTTGTGACTTTAAGGAGTTAGTAATTATTTTTAAGAACAAGCTATGTAGGTAAAGAAGATCAATGATAAAATCGTTGCAATTTCAACGCGTTCCAAGTTCGGGGAAGAGTCTTTCCTGTAGCTGTTTTGAGCTTGTATGCCCCGGGTTAGACAACCACACTGACAATGAACGGACCCTCCCATGCCAATGAGAGCTTGTCTTTCTCTTATCCTTTGTCACCTGCCTCCATATTGTGCTGGACAAGGTCTCTAATGCTGACCAATCTTATTTTACCCTTTAGGCATAGTAGCGGGCTACTCAGCTTTGGTAGGCTGCCACGCACTAGGCTACTACCTCACACACCTCAAAAACCAAGTCGAGGTATTCACAGAGCAGTTCTTCATTCCTTATAGGCCGAATGTCTAGACGAGGACGCTTGGGATACCAATATCCACGAGGAGAAAAGCGTTTGCCCCGTAACATAGATTGTACGGGGTTTATCCAATTGGTGTCTTTTTGGTAGTGCAGTATGCCCATAATACTTTTGGGAGCACGTCAACCCACTGCCCCTGCCTCTTTGAGGTACAACTTCAATTCCTAGAGGATGATGTGATTTGTCACATCTATCTGGCCATTAGATTAGGCGTGTACCTGATGGATATTTTCTCTACGCTAACGTGTGTTTCCAATCGATGAGGTAAGTATACCTATCGTTCGGAGTATAGAATCAAGTGTCGTATTTCGACTCAGGGCTTGTCGAGTACTTATACTCACAAGAAAGAGCTATTATCTTATCGGATGAAAAGTTGGTTTTTGTTTAAAATGGAAAAGGAAGCGTTACACTAAGAAAGAGAAATTCGAAATTTGGGAAGCTAGTACTTGATCTAGAATCCCCTTGGTATAAAATAAACCTTCTTGAAAAAAAAAAGCAATGCGAGTTCTTAAATTGCTTACTCGACCGTGGAGGTTCCTAAAGTACAAAATCATCTCTCTCGAGCTCATGCTTTTGACTGACCTTAGGTTGATCGAGTAAGACCTCTCGGTCAGTCGAAACCCCTAATCTTGCTTTAGGTGGTGAACCCCACTATTGGATTTGACTCTAATCCGGAGTATTTATGTCATCCTCTCTCGAGGAGTGCATGCAACTCCTTTTATCTTTGAGTGATCTCCTCGTATCCGCAACCTCTCGGTCATTTAGGATACGGATCTTAGATCGAAAACCATATCCGCAAAATATGAATTTGACAAAATATAATTCAAAGATAAATCGTAAGTGAGCAAGATTAAGAGCAAGACATTTTTTTGATAAAATTGAAAAACTTTTTTTATTCCAAGGTTCATCATGATCAAGTGCTAAATGAAATTTAGTTACTCATCATGATTAGGGAATTACAAAATAGGGTAGGTAAAGACATGCTTGAAATAAAAACAACTATAATAAATGCTTACACAATAATAATCTATGCTAGGAAATGGAAAATACAGTAATTAAAAGCAGCAAAATACAGGACTCCAACTCCTAAAATTTTCCTCTTGAGCATCTGAAGTTGTCTGGAATTTATAGGAAAAATTGATGGTCGGTTACGCTCTTGGTCATGCCCATGACCTAGGGCGTGTCAGGCTCGGAACCGTCGTCTTGAAACCCCGGGAATGTTGGAGGAGAAACTGCCAAAATCTATTAAATGACTGGTCACGCCCGTGACTTAGGGCGTGTCAAATCTATTTCTAGAGAACGGCGGGAAGCTGAAAATGACGGGAATAAATTGTTGTTGATGGAGGCATCACGCCCCCTGTTCACGCCCGTGACCAAAGGCGTGTCAAGCTGGAAATGGCAACTAGCGGCAACGGCAGGAACGACGGAGTAATTGGCTAAAAAACGCTCCTGACACGCCCTGGGTCATGCCAGTGCCCAGGGCGTATCAATTTAATCCGACGTGGAAGTTGTCTAACGGTTCTTCCAACGGTTGGCACGCCCCGTGGAAGGTTGAAACAGGCGTGTGAAAATTGATACGGGCGTGCATGTTGTAGTTCGACGTTCTTCGATCGACGATGCTAGTTCTTGGTGTCACGCCTATGGGACACACCCAAAGATGGTGTGTCACAGGGCTTGTCACGACCCTTTATTCGTAGGTCGACAATTACGTCGACGCTCTTAGCTCGTCGGTATCACGCCCCTGGTAACGCCCAAGGAGGGCGTGACACTGTGCGTGTCTGGGCTGAGAAGGGAAAATTTTCAGTTCTGCTCCAAATAATCTACAGATTAGCCCTGCAAGATTGAAAATACCTTTGTTAGAACAAATAAATATAAAATACAAAAACTAGTTAATTATATACTTAAGATTACAAAATTGATATATAACATCTAACTATTAATAAAAAATAGTAAATGAAAAATAGAAATAATTAGAGTTATCAAATACCCCCATACTTATCTGTTTGCTAGTCCCGAGCAAACAACTTCCTATAGGGAGTAGAAAAATTTAAATGCTAGAAAAGAAAATTTAACCTAAGGGTAAAATGTGACGTCTTATGCCTATGTTTGTAGCTATTTTGGTAAAAAAAACTTACTCAGCATACAAATTAGGTTTTTATTTTTCTTAAAATGTGTTTCCATTATTATTTTTTTACTTTTAAAATGAAAATCCGGTAAATCTTCAAATTATATTTAGGGAGAATGTAGTGAGTGTACTAAGATAACATTGCACGAAGGAAGATCGAGATACCCTCCAAAGAAATCCATCAATGTCGATGGTCATAGGTTTGCCCTTTCACACTCTCACAGCGGCACTAGTTCAACTTATAAACATAAATCAATAGGACTTAATTAGGTTGAAACGTAGGCTTAGGTTTTTTGTGAGGGTGGTCAAAGATAAAAGCGATGGCTAGTCACACCAAAACCTAGAGAAAGCTTGCACATAATAATTTGTTATGGCTTTAAGAACGCAGCCAAATTCCTAATCCTTTTGTATTTTTTTTCTTTCAACTCTCTCATCATGTTGAAAATTTTCTTCTATCTCTTCATTTTCTTCTCAAAATATTTTTTTATTTATCTTTATTTTGAAGAGGAAAGAAGAATAAATCAACTCTTTTTTTATATAAGAAAAGAGCCACCAAAAAAAGGCTCTTAATCACTCACAAACCATGTTTGTATATCTATGTTCAAGCTTGGTCTTAGGTGTGCAATTAGGTTGCTTTTTAGGCTTTGATAAAATGCTTGGTGGAGCTAAAACATAAAGATAGGGTAATAGGCTCAAAATGGCTTAACAAAGATAAAATTTAGGTATGGGTGCAAAGTCTTAAACTTGCCAAAAAAAGTGCCTAAATCATATTTATACTAATGAGTTTAACTTATGCAAAGTCTTGAGAATAGTAAGAGGGAAAGTTCTAGACATCGAGAAAGAATACCTCTTTCTTTATCTGCGAAATATCGCTATAGTAAACTTCTACTTACTCACCTGAATTATTTTAGATTTTACCAGTTTTCAAAATGAAAGTAAAATAAAACATTTCCACACATTTAGAAAAATGAAAATATAATTATATGATGAATATTTAGATCTACATAAAATTCTAAGTACACGTGCACTTAACTAGAAACACAGCATGGCCATTAGTTTTACTCCAAAATTCAAAATTCAATTAAAACATGAAAATTCTCTAAATACTATATAAAAGTTAAATTACTAGAAATTTTGCATGTGAATAAATATAGAAATAACGACTTCTCTAATTAAAAATTAAACCTAATTTTTTTTATTACTTCTTAGACTTCCAGAGGTATACCATGTGAAGGGCTCTCACCGGTACTAGGAGGTAAGATGGGGTGATATCCCAAACATCCCTTTCTAAGAAATTTAATTTTCGATTTTCTAATTTTTTTTGTTTTGTTTTTCTTTTCTTTTTTTAATTTTTGAAAAACAAAATTCATAACAAAATATAATTTTTGAAATTTTGATATTTTTTATTAAATTTTTAAAAAAATAACATTTTTTTAGTAAGTTTTGCTTGAGAAATATCCCTCTCCCATACTGAAGCAATACATTGTACCCAATGTATAAATGAAGAAAAGAAAGAAAAGAAGACTTCCCTGAAGATGCCAAAGCAGCACCAAAAGATACTTGAAAGACATTACCAAAGCAAAACATAATATTTTATAGATTTTTCATAATAAAAAAATATATGAAAATAAAAGCACAGATACAGATACAAAGATAGGCGACCCACTACAAGTCCAAAGAAAAAAAAAGAAAGCTACTCCTGGTCGGGAGCGTTCCCGGGCTACTGATAGAAAGTCTGCATGGCCACGAACTCACGGGTAATATGCTCCATGGAAGAAGCGTGACTCTGCTCCAACACGACAAAGCGCTCATCAAAATGAGTGAAACGGCCGTCAAAATGGGTTTGCATCTGGTCTATGCGAGTATGAATCAACCCAAATTGATGATCCCAATAATTTGAAGGATCGGGCGCTGGGGCAGAGTGTAGTGGAAGAGGCGGAATCTGGGGAGAGTGATGAGTACCGCTGGAACCGGCACCATGATCAAGATCAAGATCCCCGCCATCGAATGATGGGGGAATAGCCTCAAACTCGCCCTCACGTCGGCGTGCTAGGCCGAGGGCCTGAAGAGTTGGGAACTGGAGGGTTTGTAGCGTTTGCATGCAGGTCAGTCGCGAAAGGGAATCCTAAAGACCGGTCTGCTTGGCAAGAAAAGTAATATAATTGCCTCCATGAACCACTCCCAACCTCACATTTCCAGCCTGATGTCGGAAGAAATTTGCGAGCATATAACCAAGGTTGAGTGGGACCCAGTAAAACATACTACAAAAATATAGTAAATCTGCCTGAGACACCACGCTATGGCTATCACTGCGACCGGCAAGAGTAAAGGTGAGGGGGTTATGGAGAATGCGCAGAGCGGGGGAAATGAGGTGGCTACCCTTCGATTTATTTGGGGTGTAGGGGCGGCGTCATTACTGATTTCCGACCAAAAGGTGAGGAGGTTGAAATCGGGAGGAAAATCAGTTTTGAGGTCGAGATAGGAGGGAGAATGTGAAAATTCCTCCAAGCAAAAGCCCATGGCGACATTGAGGTTGCGGATGGCGAGCTGATTCATCATTCCACCCATACGAAAGATGATGAAAACGTCTTGCGCTGCCCAACGAAACTCAAAAGAAGCCAAGAACTCAATGGTGAGCTCAAGGAAAGTCGGCTCCGAAATGGAGAAAAGGGGAGTCCATCCTGGGGTGGATAGAAATTCCCTAACTATCTCTACCACTCTGAAGGTGGCGAGGATCGCCCAGTCCAAGATCCAGCACGCCAAAGGGTTTGGCATGTAGTCGTTCGCTCCTGTCCTGCTGGGTGGCATTTTCAAATAGGAGCATGGATTCCGCCGAGGCGGGATCCGCGGGGTGCTCGGAGGAAGAAGCTGTGGAACGAGGGTGGTGGCGAGGCATGGTGAGAACAAGGAGAGAAGTTCGTCCACAAGGAGAAGGGAAGAGAGGGTGTGATGATTGGAGGTGTGGAGAGAATAGAAGGGGTTGAATTCCAATTTATAGGAAGTCACGGTCTAACACACCCACTTGTCACGCCCGTGATAGGGGGCGTGTAAAGTACGGGCTAGAGCGGGAAGGAATCCGAGGCGTGCTGCCTCGGATTCGCAGGTCACTCCCCAGAGTCACGCTCGTGACTCTAGGCATGGAAGGGGTATCCTAGGGGGCCGCACGAGAATCCGAGGCGCTGGCCTCGAATTATACTATCATGACCCAGGGTCACGCCTGTGACCCTGGGGCGTGTTGGCCGAAATTAACACACTGCGGGAATCTGAGTCAATGCCTCGGATCCCACGGCATGGGCATGACACGTCTGTGACCATCTTGGTCACGCCCGTGTCATGTCCGAAAGGACGGGAAAAAACATGCTAGTGAAACCATCCGCGAGTTTTGCAAAATAGGCTAAACATGCCCATGACACACCCGTGACCCGTAGGTCATGCCCGTGATAGGGGCATGTACGAGAAAAAAAATAGAAAATTTTTTATGTTTGTTTTTGTTATATTATATATATTTTTTTTGTATTTTTTGTAAAGATTCAAATAAACTAGAATAAAAAAAGATAAAAGTTACTGACTTGAAGAATCACGTAGACTTGACGTTCGTCTCCGACCGATCGTCATGCATCGATGTCCTTCAAACCTGTAAAAACTAAAAAAGAAAATTAAAATAAAAAAAAAGGATAACCATGGGATACCTCCCACGAGCGCTTTGTTTATCGTCATTGAGCTCGACCTTAGTGGTGTGCGCACACTATGGATTTGACAATATTATGTTGTCCAATTGTTCGTTAATATTATCACTGGAAAGAAATAATTTCAGTTGGTGCCCATTCACTTTAAATTCGCCTCCTTTCGGGTGCGAAATAAGCACCGTCCCGTAGGGCCAAACCTCCTTTATGACAAAGGGGCTGGACCAATGGGACTTAAGCTTATCCGGAAATAAGCGTAAGCGTGAGTTATAAAGAAAGACTTAGTCTCCCGATTGGAAGTCCTTTGGGTGCTTAATTTTTCTATCATGATAAAATTTGGTGCGCTCCTTATAGAGTTTATTATTCTCATAAGCGAGAGAGCGCCACTCATCGAGCTCGTTAGGTTAGAATTTACGGAGCTCGGATGACAAATTTTCATCAAGATATAAAAATTTTAAGTGCCCAAAAGGCACGATGTTCAAGCTCAACTGTTAAATGACATGTTTTCCCATAGACCAATTGATACGACGTACAACCAATAGCGGTCTTGTACGCGGTCCGATAAGCCCATAGAGCATCATCAAGCTTGACCAACCAATCATTTTTACTAGTGGAAACCGTTTTTTCTAATATACGTTTGATTTCACGGTTAACTACTTCTACCTGGCCACTTGTTTGAGGGTGATAGGGGGTGGCTAACCTATGTGTAACGTCGTATTTAGATAGAACCTTAGTGAATTATGCGTTACAAAAGGTGGTGTCCTATCACTAACTATTGCACGCAATGCTCCAAATCGTGAAAATAGTTTTTTAAGAAATTAAGTCACAACTCGAGCGTCATTAGTGGGGAGGGCTTGCGCTTCCGCCCACCGTGACATGTAATCGACCGCTACCAAAATATACTTATTTCCATAGGACATTGGTAGCGGTCCAACAAAGTCGATCCCCCATAAATCAAAAACTTCTATTTCTAAAAATGAATTTAATGGCATTTCATCATGGCGGAAAATATTACCTGAGCGTTGGCATTGTTCACAATGACTTACATGGGTGTGAGCATCCTTGAAGATGCTTGGCCAATAGAAGCCTGCTTCAAGTACTTTTTGAGCTGTCTGATTAGCTTTATAGTGCCCACCAGCGGGTCCCTCGTGGCAATGTTTTAGAATTTGGGAGCCTTCCTCATGAGAAACACAGATCCGCACTACTTGGTCCGCGCAAATACGAAAGAGAAAAGGATCCTCCCAAAAATAATTTTTCAAATCGGAAAAGAATTTCTTCTTTTCTTGAAAGTAAAACCATTTGGGAGGAATCTCGCAACAATATAGTTTGCGAAATCGGCGAACCAAGGAGTGGAGTGTAATTACCTTATGAATAGTGAGAAAGTGCTCCTCGGCGAAAGTGTCATCAATGTCCTCCTCTATAAGCTCCTCTGAATTGGGATTCTCCAACCGAGAAAGATGATCAGCCGCCAAGTTCTCCGCTCCTCTCTTATCACGAATCTCCAAATCAAATTCTTGGAGAAGTAAGATCCACCTAATCAATCGCGGCTGTGCATCTATTTTTGTTAGTAAATATCTCAAAGCCGATTGATCGGTAAAAACAATAATCTTGGACAAGGTTAGATATGAGTGGAATTTATCAAATGTGAAAATAACAGCTAATAATTCTTTTTTGGTGGTCGTGTAATTTTCCTGCGCGGCGGTTAGTGTTTTACTCGCATAATATATAGGATGAAAATTTTTATTTATGCGTTGTCCTAAAACCACACCTACAGCAGAACTACTAACATCGCACATGATCTCAAACAGAAGTTCCCAATTGGGAGTGATCATGATAGGAGCGTTAATCAATTTTTCTTTAATAAGTGAAAAAACATGCAAACAATTTTCATCAAAAATAAATGGCGCATCTTTTTCTAATAAGTGAGTAAGAGGCTTAGTTATTTTAGAAAAACTTTGATAAACCGGCGATAAAAACCGGCATGCCCCAAAAAACTACGAACAACATTGACATTTGAAGGTGGAGGTAGTTTTTCTATAGTTTCAATTTTAGCTTTATCTACCTCTATGCCCTTGCTAAAAATTTTATGACCTAAGACCAAACCTTCCCGTACCATAAAATGGAACTTCTCCCAATTTAAAATTAAGTTTGTGTCCTCACATCTTTGGAGTACACGGGAAAGGTTTGTCAAACATAAATCAAACGAATCTCCAAAAACGGAGAAATTGTCCATGAAGACCTCCATGATATCCTCCACTAATTCATCAAAGATCGCTAGCATACACCTTTGAAAGGTTGTCGGCGCATTGCATAAACCAAAAGGCATTCTTTGATAGGCGAAGGTGCCAAACGGACAAGTGAAGGTTGTGTTTTCTTGGTCTTAGGGCGTGATTGGGATTTGGAAATATCCCGAAAGACTGTCAAGAAAACAATAAAAAGAGTGTCCGGATAACCGTTCAAGGATTTTGTCAATGAATGGCAAAGTAAAATGATCCTTACGGGTTGCATCATTTAATTTACGGTAGTCGATGCACACCCGCCATTCGGTAACGGTTCGAGTAGGGATTAATTCATTCTTATCGTTAGGTATTACCGTTAACCTTCCTTTCTTGGGCACCACTTGGACCGGACTCACCCAAGTGCTATCCAAAATCGGACAGATTATGCACGCATCTAATAATTTTATTACCTCCGCCTTAACTACCTCCTTCATGTTAGGATTTAGCCGGCGTTGAGGTTGAATAGTTTTATGAGCGTGTTCTTCCAATAAAATTTTGTGTGTGCAAAAAGTGGGATTAATCCCTCTCAAATCCATGATCTTCCACGCAATTACGTTGCGATGACGTTTTAAAATATTAGATAATTTAATTTTTTTTCTTCATCGGTCAAGTAGGTCGACACAATAACGGGAAGTTTGGAATTCTCCGCTAAAAATAAATACTCTAAATGATTAGGCAATTATTTTAATTCTAGTGTGGGAGGTTCATCATAAGAAGTTTTCAAACGATCACTACCGACTTCCAAAATTTCGAAAATAGGCGTGCGAGTGATCGAAACATTATCACTATTTTCATAAGCAATTAAATCTAAATTTTCAAAATTGGTATCATGATCAATAGATGATAAAGAATGTTCAGAAAAAGGAAAGGAGTCTTCGTCGGGAGAAGCCTCCAAATAATAACATGAGTCGTCATTTGCGAGCAAATTTTTCATTGATGAGTCAATAGTAAAGGTAACTTCTTCATCTCCGACTCTAAGGAGAATTTTACCGTTACTAACGTCTATAACTGCGCGGAAGGTGGCAAGAAAAGGGCGACCGAGAATGAGTGGTACCTCGGTGTCCTCTTCGATGTCAAAGATGATGAAATCTACCGGAAAGATAAATTTGTCAACTTTGACAAGCACATCCTCAATAATCCCCATAAGGAGCTTGACAGACTGATCTGCCAATAGTATTCGCATTCTTGTGGGTTTAGGCTCTCCTAATCCCAATTTCTTCACTAAAGAATAAGGCATTAAATTAATTGAGGCGCCTAGATTGGCTAATGTATATTTTACCAATAAATCACCAAATAAATAAGGAATAGAGAAATAACTCGGATCGGGTAATTTCTTGGGTAATTTATTAAGTAAAACTGTCGAACACTTTGCGTTCAACTGAACCGTGGAGATATCCTCAAGTTTCTTTTTATTGGATAAAATATCCTTGAGGTACTTGGCATACTTCGGCATTTGTGCGATTATTTCGTGAAACGGTAAATTTATCTGAATTTTTTTAAGCATATCTAAAAATTTACCATGGTGCTCATCCACCCGGTCTTTTTGCATTCTAGAAGGATAGGGAAGAGGTGGTTGATAAGCTTTTAGTTTATTAGAATTAGAAGGATTAAGTGAAGGAGAAGATGAAGAAATTGTTACCTCCGTATTAATCGGAATGGAGAAGTGGTTACCTCCTTCTCGCTCCGTAGAGTGATGGCTTTGGCTTGTTCCTTTGGGTTAGGCTCCGTATTACCCGGTAGCGCTCCTTCTTTGCGATCGGAGAGCATTTTAGTGATTTGCCCAATTTGGTTCTCCAAATTACAAAGAGATCCGGTAAGATTCCAGATATTGGCATCATTTGTGATCGTATATTCGGTAAACAACTCCTCGAGATTAGGATCTTTTGAAGCTTGTGGTGGAAAATAACCGGAAGGAATTGTGTTTGGTGGGCACGCCGCATTCCTCGGATTACTCCAAGAAAAGTTGGGGTGATTCCTTATACCTGGGTGATAAGTATTACCATAATTATTACCCGAATTATAAGGTGGCCGATTCGGATTACCCATATAATCCACATGATCGACAATAGTGGAAGGCTCCCAATATTGGGGCTCACAGATAGGTGTAGACGAGGAAGCAGTCATCTCGTTTATCTGTTTTTGTAGTTTCTCAACCTGGAGAGATAAACTAGAAACCGTATCTATTTTGTACATCCCGGCTGGCTTAGGTGGACGAGACCGGGGTGTACTCCATTGATACGTATTCATGGTCATACCTTCTATAAGTTCTTGGGAGGCCACCGGTGTCTTGTTATTTAACGTTCACCCTACGGTGGCATCAATATGTTGCCTCGTTTGTTGATTGAGGCCATTATAGAAGGTTTGCACTTGCAACCAATCGGGGAATGCATGATGCGGACAACGGCGAAGCAATTCCTTAAATCGCTCTCAAGTATCATATAACGTTTCTGTATCAACTTGGGAGAAATAAGTAATATCATTGCGCAGTTTGGCCGTCTTAGCGGGCGGAAAATATTTCGTGAGAAATTTTTCCGTCATCTCGGCCCATGTAGTGATGGAGCCCCTTAGGAGAGAACTCAACCACTACTTAGCTTTGGTGCGCAAAGAAAAAGGAAACATACTTAGCTGAATGGCATCATCGGAAACCTCGTTAATTTTAAAAGTATCGCATATTTCTAAAAATTTAGAAATATGTGCATTTGGGTCCTCATCTTGAAGCCCATTAAATTGTACTTATTGTTGTACCATTTGAATGATGCTTGGCTTCAATTCAAAGTTATTGTTCGCGATAGCGGGTCGAACAATACTTGATTGCGCGTCAAACAAATTTGGTCAGGCATAATAGGACATAGTCCATTCTACGGCCATATTTGGATTTTGGTTACCCAAAATAGAAGAAAATTGAGAACAAGGGGAAATAGAAGAAGAAGAAGAAGAGGAAGAAGAGATGTCACCTACGGATTCCTCAACCAAATCTAGAGAATTGAGGACACGGAGTCTCAGGCGTCACCATAAGCTTTGCTCGATCTCCGAATCTAAATCAAGTAGATTTGACGGATTCCTTCGGGTCATACACCAAAGTAAAATAAAAGTAAAAGTTTTAAGATTTAAAAATTTATAAAATAAAATTTCCCGGACTTCCCAAGGGCTACCCAATGACGGGTTCGCAAGGTACTAGGCAGTATTGCGGGATGAAAACCTGGCACGGCCCTTTCACAAGAAACTTTAATTATAAACAATTAAAGTTAAAACTTTTAAAGAAAACAAACAAAAAAATGATAAAATAAACAGATTTTTGCTTTCAAAATATCGACAAAGAAAGTCCCCGACAACAGCGCCAAAAACTTGATGGATATTTTCTCCACGCTAATGCGTGTTTCCAATCGATGAGGCAAGTATACCTATCGTTCAGAGTATAGAATCAAGTGTCGTATTTTGAATCGGGGCTTGTCGAATACTTGTACTCACAAGAAAGAGCTATTATCTTATCGGCTGAAAAGTTGGTTTTTTATTTAAAATGGAAAAGGAAACGTTACAATAAGAAAGAGAAATTCGAAGTTGGGGAAGCTAGCACTTGATCTAGAATCCCCTTGGGATAAAATAAACCTTTTTGAAAAATAAAGTAATACGAGTTCTTAAATTGCTTACTCGACCGTAGAGGTTCCTAAAGTACAAAAGAGTCTCTCTCGAGCTCATGCTTTTGACTAAACTTAGGTTGATCGATTAAGACCTCTCGGCCAGTCGAAACTCCTATGCTTGCTTTAGGCGGTGAACCCCACTATTGGATTTGACTCCAATCCGGAGGATTTATGTCGTCCTCTCTCGAGGAGTGCATGCAACTCCTTTTATCTTTGATTGATCTCCTCGTATATGCAACCTCTCGGTCATTTAGGATACAGATCTTAGATCGAAAACCATGTCCACGAAATATGAATTCGACAAAATATAATTCAATGATAAATCAATAGTGAGCAAAATTAAGAGCAAGACATTTTTGATAAAATTGAAAAGCTTATTTTATTCCAAGGTTTATCATGATCAAGTGCTAATTGAAATTTAGCTACTCATCATTATTAGGGAATTACAAAATAGGCTAGGGAAAGACATGCTTGAAATTAAAAAAACTAGAATAAAAGCTTACACAATAATAATCTAAGCTAGGAAATGGAAAATACACTAATTAAAAGCAGCAAAATACAGGACTCCAACTCCCAAAATTTTCCTCTTGAGCATCTGAAGCTGTCTGGAATTTATAGGAAAAATTGCTGGTCAATCACGCCCTTGGTCACGCCCGTGACCTAGGGCGTGTCAGGCTCGGAACCGTCATCTTGAAACCCCGGGAACTTTGGAGGATAAACCGCCAAAATCTGTTAAATGATTGGTCACGCCCGTGACCTAGGGCGTGTCAAATCTGTTTCTGGAGAATGGCGGGAAGATGAAAATAGTGGGAATAAATTGTTATTAATAGAGGCATCATGCCTCCTGGTCACGCCCGTGACCAGGGGCGTGTCAAGCTGGAAATGGCAACTGGCGACAATGGCAGGAACGACGGAGTAATTGGCTGAAAAACGCTCCTAACACGCCCTGGGTCACGACCGTGCCCAGGGCGTGTCAATTTAATCCAACGTGGAAGTGGTCTAATGGTTCTTCCAATGGCTGGCACGCCCCGTACAAGGTTGACATAGGCGTGTGAAAATCAACACAGGCATGCATGTTGTAGCTCGACGTTCTTCGATCGACGATGCTAGTTTTTGGTGTCACGCCTATGAGACATGCCCAGATATGGTGTGTCACAGGGCATTTCATGGCCCTTCATTCATAGGTTGACGATTTGCATCGATGCTCTTAGCTCGTCGGTGTCACACCCATGGTCACGCCCAAGGAGGGCGTGACACTGGGCGTGTCTGGACCGAGAAGGGAAAATTTCCAGTTCTGCTTCAAATAATCTACAGATTAGCCCTACAAGATTGAAAATACTTTTGTTAAAACAAATAAATATAAAATAAAAAACTAGTTAATTATAAACTTAAGATTATAAAATTGATATATAACATCTAACTATTAATAGAAAATAGTAAATGAAAAATAGAAATAATTAGAGTTATCAGTACCACAGTAGTGTGGTGAAGGCTGATCTTTAAATCTTCACACATCTTGGTGAATTTCCTTCCAATGAATTGAGTGTCATTTTCAGCGATGATTATTTTTGGGGTACCAAAATGACAGATTATGTTTTTCCACACGAATTGCTTGATGTTTTCTTCGGTTATTATGGCAAGAATTTTAACCTCCACCCGGTAAGTGAATAAAAAATAAATGGTCATGATTATAAACTTTCTCTGCCTAGGTGCTATGGGTATTGGTCCCAGGAGGTCAAATTTTCATTATGTGAATGGTCGGGGACTTTGAAGAGCGGTGAGGGCAACCTATGGTGGGTGCATCATTGATAAGTTATAAATATTCATATTTTTACATACTATATTTAAGTCGTTTTAGTTCATTTTCATTATTTTTAGTTAATTTTATTCAATAAAATGTTCTTTTTTATATATACATCTTCTAACATAGTTTCTTTTTGTTTTCTGAAATTTTGCAGAAAACTGTCTAAAAACCAAAGAACACACCCGTGTACTTCATGTCACGCCCGTGACCGGGGCATGTTACTTTGATTACAGCAAAGATCTACTTCCTGCACAGAAATAGTTGTCATTCATCGAGCTCTGCTCGACGAAATTCTGCCAGCGCTTAAGCGCTCGACGCTTCGCCAGCCTTTCGTCGATCGTAGCTCGACATTCGTCGAGCTCCGCCTGACAAAACTGCCTGCCTTCTGAGCTCGACAAAATCCTGCCAGCAAGCTTCCCTCGACGAATGGAATCCAGAACCAGCTCGACGATTTGAAGATAATATCAGTGCTCGACGCTTCTCCAACCATTCGTCAATCGCAGCTCGACGTTCGTCGAATGAAGCACGACGATTTGAAAACAATCTTAGCGCTCGATGAAATTCCAAATACAGCGCTCAACGAACTCGGCCGCGCTCGAAAAAATTGCCTCCACTTGACGCTTTGCTTCCAGCAACCATTCAACGCGTTCACTAGATAAAACCCGCTCCCGCTGCTTCTAGAACCAAGCCAGTCATCAAGAATTTTATCTTCCCCTGCAAACCAAGAGTGGCACCTCCTGTAATTTTTTGCTTATAAAAATATATTCTCTATAAGATCAAATGTTCCCTTTTTTGAACCATTTTGCTTAGGGTAAGTGCTTCCTGGGTGTATTTTCAAGCTATGTAAGGAGATTTTCTCCCCCTCTCTTTAGTGTTTGTTTTAGCTTTCTTTGTAACTCTTTTTTTTATAAAATGTGTAGAATTTCTCTCTTTATGATTGTTTTGGAATGCATCTGAGTGCCCCTCCTTGAGTAATCTTATTTGTCTTTTATTTTTTGAAGTGTGTGTATGAGAATAGGTTTAAGCTTTAATGTTGTTGTTATTTTGTTACTTAGTTTTATTTAGATTTAGGATTTTTTTTCTTTTTATTTCATCCTTATAAATTTATAAAAGCGTATTCAATGTGGTTTTTATTTTTCATTAACTTAGATTTTCTCTTTTAGGTTGTAAAACTTTTTGTTCTTTTTTAACATTATTTCCACTTTTTACACACTTTTACAAAGTTATAAAAATTGATTTATAATCATTTTAATTCTTTGATCACTTTGATTTTTTTCTTTTTTATGTAGAGTGTGTGAATGTATGAGTTAGGTTTTCATTGATTTTTTCCTTCAAGTAAAGTGTGTGCGTGTATGAGATAGCATCTTTAGCTTTCAATTTACCGTCTACTTGTTTGAGTAGGACTTGTGATTTTATCATTTTCATTTCCCACATACTCGTTTGAGTAGGACTCGCACTTTATCGCCTTCATTACTGCTTTCATTTCCCGCATACTCGTTTGAGTAGGACTCACAATTTTACTGCTTTCTTTACAGCTTTCATTTCCCGCCTACTCGTTTGAGTAGGACTTGTAATTTCCCGCCTACTCATTTGAGTAGGACTTGCATTTCAATTATGTAATTTTTTTTCTTAAGCCGTCCCCATTCTGATGAGTGGCAAAAAGCTCTTAGCCCTCAGTATCGAAGAACATTGGGGCAGATAAAATATTTTTAAATAATTAAAATTCTTCTTTTTCTCATTAATTAAAGCACTTAAGGTTTACCCCGGGTCTACGATGCGTAGGACCACTTATCGATGTGTGAGCTTTATTTCCGTTGTCCATATACTAGCTAGCTGAGAGGCCGTGCGTTTGGACCGATCACCATTGGGTAAAGAGAATTGCATGCATAACCTCGAGAGAGGAGAGGCGTAATTTTCCCGGATTGGGTTTCCCACCCAATAATGGGGTTATTAGCGTAATGCGGGCATTAATAGAAATCCTTCATCGGACGAGAGTTCGGCCGAATAGTCTTAATGTTCAGGTGAGCGATATTCCTAGAGCTAAGTGAGCGCATTCTTTTAGAACCTCCACGGTCAAGTCACCCTTTAATTAATTTGAAATTTAGGATCTCTAGTTATTAAAGGTATTTTTGTTCTTATTGATTTGGTACCGATGCGCTATTTCTTCATCTGCTTTTTCAGCTTTTTCTTCTTTTATTTTCTGCTTATATATAACCCGACAAGTTATCTTCGGTGAAATAATAGTCCCTCCAGGGAAGAGTAAAAATAATCAACCCGTCCCTGAGAACAATACGACCATGATATTCCCCACTGGAATATCTTGTACTACTCGCGATAGGTGCACTTGCCTCCTTTCGTTAAAACTCGGTTTCAACTTTTATATCAAATAAAATCCGCGCGCCCCACTTTTCAAACTAAATAAATCACAAACCAAAATAAATAAGCCCCGAGTTTTAACCATCAATCATACTGGCATGAAGTTGATAATTTTTTCACTTTTGGACAAACTTTGTCGCATCCTTTTTCATAGTTGGCCAGATGAACCCTTGGAGGAGTATTTTTCAAGGCCAGGGCCTTCCCACCCAATTATTCTCCGCAGACTCCTTCATGTACCTCCCATAGGGCTTACTCCATCTTGGTCATCGGTAAACACTTTAAATAGGGCCCAAAAAGCTCATTTGTCGAGCTCTCCATCTATAATAGCAAATGTTGCTGCTAGTACCTGGAGTTGACATGCTTTCAAAAGATCCTCGGGGAGTTCCCCTTGTTCGAGCTAGGCTCCCAAGGGAGTCATCCAAGATGTTTCTTCATTACTGACTGTTGTGATCTCCTATGACGCTTGAATACTTGGAACCATGATATCTTCGACTCTCCTTCTCTGAGACTGGTATCTGGTTGGTAAGACGGCAAGCTTGGAAAGAGCATCGTCTTTGGCATTTTGCTCCCACGGAATGTGGAGTAGCTGTTGCGAAGGTATCTTTTGTAGTAGAGTCCTGATGAGTGTCAGGTACTATGCCCACTGATCGTTCCTGGCTACATAATCACCTATTATTTTTAAAACCACCAACTATGAATTGACATAAATTATTAGATTTTCTACCTTGTAGTCAATGGCGAGGCAATTTCTAGCAATCAACACCTCGTACTCCGCAACGTTGTTGGTGGCAGGGAATTTGAACCATAGGCCATACTCTAGGGTAACTTCCTCGGGGCTGATTAAGAGTAGTCCTTCACCTTCTACTCTTGATGCTCCATCCACCTAGAGAGTCCAACAGGCGATGGACGAGCCTTCTTTAGAGGCTTGCTCTCGTGTTATGGTGCATTCCATGATGACATCAGCAAGCACCTGGTACTTGATATCAGGCTACGAGAGGAACTAGATGTCAAACTCTTTGAGCGCCAAATTATTGTGGGTCTCCATGGCTTCTTATAAATTCCAATAACGTCGAAATCTCTGAGCGCCAAACTGTTGCGGAGCACAAAACTTTCCCATAAATAGTGTCACACTGTCGTGGGTCGCTCGAGGCTCCTGGTAGACCAGAATAAATTAGATCGTATTTGCCCGTAGAGCGGTCGAACAAGCAAACAGCCACAAGAAAAATGGAACTAGAAAGACAATTTTTAACGTGAAAAATCTATGAATTGGGTGAAAAACCAAGTCGTCGGATCAGCGCTGACCAAATTTTCTATTTGCGGATGTTTACAAGGTTTTTTGGAGAAGGTGAGGGAGACAAACTGCTCCTCATTACAATCCAGGGAGAGACATGATGAGGTGCCCGGAGGGTGAAAAACCACCGCTCATGAAGATATTTTATTTATCTTTATCGGTGATGAAAGCACTTGAATTGGTGACTTGGATTACTGTCATAACTCGCATTTTCTCAGTATTTATATATTATCAAAGTAGAAGAAAATACATATCGTGATGACACGTCATGCAGGGGACAACTACAGATGCTCAGGAAAAAATTGTCTTTTCATTAATTTTCATAAAAGACATATATTTTTTGTTTGAAAAACATAATTTGAATATAAATTTTTCAAAGACCGTATTTCTTGGTTAAGTGGATCAGCTAGTGCACAAGCAAGAAAATATATATGCAGTGGAAAAATACATAATTCATTTCATTTTATCCTACATGAACATGATGACTCAGTTAACATTCTAATGATATGCAATTTCTAAATTTAATATAAGTAAAAAGATTCTTCATAATACTTAAAGTAGGGTGATATTAAGTTAAAAAGGATGCTATGATTTAAGCTAGAATACAACTTTTATATTTAAAATATCTAACATGCATCTTATCATAAAACATTCCCAGGGAACAAGTATATAAATAACCAATAAGTAACAATAGAAAAACTAGTAAGTAGTCTAACACCTGCAAATAAAAGCTATGGGCGTCAACAGCCTAACCTGAACTCATTGAAACAAAACACAAGTCTGATTTGAGAAAGACGTAGATATTACCTCACTACGGAGAGGGGAAGCAATTGCTGCTATAACCAAAGCCTGGAGTCACCAATCCTAACCACTCAGACTGCTACTACTCTGAGTCTAAGACATTCAAAAGAAAAGAATGTCTCAATAAAAAAATGTACAAGCAACAGCTAAAAAGAATAAATCATATCATCAATCAGTTCAATGAGGTTCACTTTTCAGCAAAATTAGATTTTATTCAAATATAAGCCACATAAGCAATATGTATATTTAGTAATGATTAAGCATAAGAAAACTTGCACCGAGTGGAATAAAAATCTATCTTACAATATTAGATAACAAAGAAGGTAATAACAATTGAGACTAATCAACTCGAAAAAAGTGCATCATTAACTCTAGGCACAAAACGGTACTGAGGCGGTAACTATCTTTCCAACACAAATCATCAGACCATAATAAAATCAAGAGCACAAATAGGCACAATGACGGTGGCTTATTCCACTAACGATCACAGCCCATTGAATCGCAAGCAATCACTATGACGGTGGCTCATTCCACTAACACTCACAATCCATCACATATAACATAGATAGGCACTATGATGGTAGCTCATTACACTAACGCTCATAATTCATCATATATATATATATATATATATATATATATATATATATATATCAGATAATAAACAGGAAGAAATAAATTTAAGTTCAGTTCATATGTGTAGAAAATAGACACGTGTTTTAACATAAAAAAAATAACATTCAACTTTTATAAAAAAAAAAGAAATCGAAGACAAAAACGGGTCTGATCTATGCAACCTTCAAAAATAGGTCTGAGCTATGTAGTCGACAAAAAAATAGGTCTGATTCATGCAATCAACAAAAATGAATGAACTATGAAGTTGACATATGCAAATTTGAACAAAGCAGCCGATAAAAATAGAACAGAAAATACACTAGATAAATTAAGGGGAGAAAACCACACTTGCCTCAATTTCACTGGGTTAAGGAGGAATATAGATGAAAATATATTACACTATAAGTTCAACATATTGAAGATTTAGGAAAAAAATACTGAACGGGGTAATGAATAAAGAACAACTGGCATCTCTTTAGTATGACAGGACGGCCTTGATCACGGCAATAACAATCCAGTTAGACAACTTATCTCCGACGGTAACACCGCTATGCAACGCTAGCAACATAACTCTACTTTATTTGTCACGGGGGAAAAATTGGGGATGAAAACCCAACTAAATCCAATATTTGCATCTAACAATCTCTTAGACAGATATCCAGCAACATTCACCCCACCGCTCGAATTCGGGCGTAGCGCCCTCGAATGCAGGCACAGGCGAAACCCATGCAGAGCTGCTCGTGTGTGTGTGTGTGTGTGTGTGTGTGTGTGTGTGTGTGTGTGTGTGTGTGTGTGTTGGGTATTTTATCCACAATTACCTTGATTTGAAGAAGCCTCCTATTAAGCTAAGATGAATTCGTAATGTATTTGATGATATGTCTTCAAGTTGTGCTTGCAGTTATTCCACGCTAAGTACACACCAATGTCAGGGTGCAGTGGGTCAATATACACGGGTCTACGCAACGTAATCCCTCGTTAAGCAGATCAGTGTGTTGGCTCATGTGTACTCTCTCTATTGGAGTGTACTTATTTTAGAGTATAGGGTTGAGATTGATCGAGAGCTGAAGAGGAGCAAGGATGGGTCAAAGACCAACTCATGGGAAGAAAGACGAAGATTCGTCTAAGTTAAATTCGACGGGAATCACTAAGTGATTCTCGCCGAATCGTCGAGAATCACTCGCCGATTCCCGCCGATTGCATCCGGCTAACTCAATGCCTTCAAGAATTCTGCTAAGGCAGAATCGACGAGAATCACTAAGAGATTCTCGCCGAATCGTCGAGAATGACTTTGCATTCTCGCCGATTCGTCGAGAATCGGTCTTGATTCTCGCCGATTCCCTCAGGTTGACAAGTTTCTCAACTAGGAATTCTGCCAAGGCATATTCGACGGGAATCATGAGTGATTCCCGCTGATTCCAAGAGAATCATTAGTGATTCTCGCCGAATTTGCCTTGGGCGAATTTTCTCTGCTCGCTGGACTGAACCATGATGCTGGGCGCTGATTAGACCGGGCTTGGGGTTTCTCCTTGTAGGGCCCACAACAATCTTTTAGGGTTGATCTACAGTATAAATGCCCACGTAAATTGAACTTACAGGCAGCGAAGAAAACGAGAAAGGAACACGGCCGCCGAGCGTGACCTAGCCGATCGCAGACTTCCTCCCGTCGCCATCATCGCTTGCAAGCCATCGTCGCTCGCAAGATAGTCGCCGCCGCTGATCTTAGTGGTCATCTTTGATCGTCCGGTGACAGGACCAAGGCTAATCTTAGCGTATCACGTTTCTATCTTGAGATCCTTTGTCTCTTAATTTGTTGAGCGAGAATATTTCTCCCCTCCGAATCGATTGAGATGAT
Organism: Platanthera zijinensis; assembly: GCA_039513925.1. Lineage (NCBI taxonomy): Eukaryota > Viridiplantae > Streptophyta > Magnoliopsida > Asparagales > Orchidaceae > Platanthera > Platanthera zijinensis. The sequence goes on along the minus strand of CM077090.1, from coordinate 86,199,821 downwards.
AGATCCAAGTAAGATCGTTGGTAGACCTTGCTAGCTTCGTCAAGAAGTTTGGATCTACAAAGAATCGCCGCCGCAATCCTTTGCCGCCGCCGATCTCGAGAGGATCCTCTCCAAGAGAGTGCTCCGATCGTGGACTCTTCGTCTTCATCAAGAAAGCTTCATTGAACGAAGAGGGACATCGGGTTCTCCAAACGTAGTTTGTATTTCTTATACATTTTATTTTAACTTTGTTATAAATGAACTTTGATTCCTCGTTGTAAGGGTTGGGTGCAACTCGTGGTGGAGGAGTAGTGACTCCTTCAGGTGGAAAGGTTTCTTCCATAGTGAGAGGATTGGATTTCAATCCGGTTGGTGAAGTGACCGAGTCGTCCCTTGTTGGGAGATAGGTCGAAGGGGGAGAGTGGATGTACCCAAATCGGGGAACCACTATAACTGCTTGTGTGTTTCTGTGTTGTGTTTGTTTTTGTTTTCTCGTGCAGGTTAATTTTTAATTCCGCAAAAGACTGCAAATCAACTATCCCCCCCATATGTGATGATAGTTGACACTAGATTAACTTTCAAGTGGTATCAGAGGGAGGTTACTCGTCAACTAGGTTAACACCTTGAGTAAGATCCTGCCTCTAGTGTCAAGAAGAAAACCAGACTCAAGCATGGAGCTATATTCTGATGTCTCTCCTCTAAGACTTCCTGCATGCACAAAGGAGTATTATCCCATCTAGAAGATGAGAGTTCTGTTTCATCTGGAGGTCATCGACCCTCGAGCGTCACTCATTTTGGAAGAGGGTCCCTTCATTCCAATGAAGGCTTCCGGCTCAGGAAAAGATCTCCAAATCCCCAAGAGTCCCAAGGAGATGTCTGAGACCGAGCTCTCACTGTTCAACTTGGACAATCTGATTCGTCAGATAATCACTGACGTCTGTTCTGGATTATCTCATTCAAGATTCGACAAGTGTAGGACTGTAAAGTCAATGTGGCAAACTATCACAGACCTTATGGAGGGATCGAAGACAGTAGGGACCAGTTGCTAGCAAGAAGATGAATCCTATGTGGGGGTCCTCATTTCTGAAGATGAAGGTCAAGACCAATCTCTCAGTATCAGGGCTCCTGTGTCCATGTCTGAGACTGAAGAAGAGGTTGAGGAAAGCAGTTCTGATGAAGCTGACACAACAGTCTCTATCGATCTTAACGCTAACCCTGAACATCAAAGTCAGGATCAGGTAACTTCTTCATCATGCTCCTCTCTCCTTGAATTTCCTAAAGACAGGAATAGTTCAGAGGGTTGTCCATCTTGTGATGCAAGGGAGATGGATAGCGTCAATCAAAGGATTGAAAATCTTGATTCCCTTGAGAGTGCCCTTCAGAAGAGCAACTTACTTGTTGAGGAACAAGCTAAGGAGATTGCTCAGTTGAGGACCATGATGGATCTCCAATTGGAATCCATCAAGGTGAAGGACTCAAAAATCTCAGATCTAGAGTTTTCTCTAGAAACTGAGAAGAGAATAGTATCTAACTTTTCCAAGGTAGATGCTATTAAGAGAAAGGGAGAAAACGGGTGGATCTCACGAATTATAAAATCATGGAGAAATGGGGAAACTGTTTTCAGACCCCCCCCCCCCACACACACACACTGAGTAGGAAGTGCACACATTATGCTTTCAGGTATGACCATAAGAATAACCTTGGTCACTGTAAGAGTAATCAGCCCTCATGTGGAGATACCCACAGTGCAAGAACTATCATGGCTACCCATGAGAGAATACCCAAGGCTCATCTTGAACCCTTTATATTCTCGGCCTCAGCCCCAACTCGTCATGAATTTGCAGGAACCAGCTCTCACTACATCTCTTACCACCCTAGGACACAGGAAAAGGGGGTTGGTAAACATGTAGTAAGTACCCATGGGTCCCCCGGATGTGTGCTGATTGAAAGGAAGGCACCACCTCCCAGGCCTCATGGCACTCACCACATGCTCTCTATCCTCCCTCCCCCGTGTCTCAGTGGAAAGGGCAAATTTATGAGCAGAACCTGCTCTGTCCCGGTTATACCTAAGATCATGACTACCTCAGTCAGTAGATCAGGTCAGAAACGAAGATACAACATTCATGATTGTTGGTGATGTGGCAAGGTTGGTCACTTTGCCATAGATTATTGGCACAATCCCTCTGTTCTAAGGGCAAGGGTATGTCTACTTCCTTCGGGTAGAGTTAGCCTTCCTGACAGGAATCCTGTAGGAAGGCATTCGACATTTTATGCTGACAAGAACCTAGGACCCAATACATATTGGGTTCCTAAGGTAAGGTAATTCGTTTTGCAGGATAGTCTAGGTTCCCGTAAAATGATGGGAACTAGACATGAGATGTTCCAAGAATGATATGGAACAAGTGTATGGGATAAGAGGTAGAGCTAACTACAATGGCCTACTCTAATTGGACACCTGGTGTACCTTAAATAGAAGATCTGAATGATCAATTTAATGATCCCAGGTACGCGCATTCAGTTTCGATACTTGAGTCGTATTATATAGATGCTTATATATATATATATATATATATATATATATATATATCCACACGAATATGTAGATTATTCCTCTAAAAGTAAATGTTTATATATATATACCCATATATGTTCACACACCTGATGAAAGGACGCAAAAGTTAAATGATCCTTAGGTAAAATCTGAAGAATTCTTTATATATATATAATTGATAATGTATATCAATGGGTGTCAATCAGTCCATTTGAAATTAAAGAAGTGTGTGCCAGTGGCTATAACAAAAATTCTACACTTTTGAATCACCTAGAATTACTCAGTAATTATTTCTAGGGTTAATTTCCCTTCAACTCGATCTAGGTAGTATGACCAAGAAATAAAAAGGAGCAAAGGTTCGACATTCAAATCGACAACTCAGAGTTCGAAAGGTTCAAAATTAACATGCCCTATATAGAATTTGCTAAAATCCCGTCAAATTCCCACGGTTCGGAAGAAATAAATAGCGTAACACCCTTAAACGACTCTTCACATTCCAGAATCGCTGAAATCCCGTCGAATTCCCAGATACCTCGCCGAATCCTGTCGATCATGCGGAAGTTCCTCCCGTGCTTCAATCGCTCGTGTTCTCCGTCACTCCTCCGTGCTCCCGTCAATGACATCCTCTGGACGCAAGGATCGTGCCGACTCCCGCCAACTCCCAGAAATTTCGAAGTTTTCCCTCTCTCGTCGACTCCCGTTCCGGTCGCCAACAGTCCCGTCGCAAGCCACTCTCTTTGCTCTGCGCTAGGGTAACGTCCATTCATCCCTGAAGTATCTTGTTTAGTGTAGCTCCTAAAACTATAATTTTTGATAGGGTTTAGTCTATTGGACATTACCTGTTTAGGTTTGCAATGGCTCCTAGAACCACAGTTGGGCTCCTCGCCGGGAGTGAACTGGTTAGGACGGGCTTCTTACATGCCTCTGATGAGTTCAGAAACATTATCCTGATGCTTGAAGAATCCGGACTTTCCTTCATCCTGGAGCATCCGTGCAATATCCTTGATAAAGAAGTGCTTGAATTCTTTGCAACGGCAAAGCTAGGGCATGAGGATACGGTGATCAAGAGTAAGATTGCTGCCCTACGGATCAAGATGTCTGCTGGAAAATTGTCACGACATTTGCAGCTTACCAGTTTTGAACAAGAAGACTACCTGGAGGAAGATGATCGTGCCAGGACTCTCCTGTTCTTTGGACTTGCTCGAGGGACTAAGTCTATCAAGCGCAAGGAAATGAATAAGGAAGGGAAGCTCCTATCTGATATCATTGGGAAAGTCCTGATCTGCAAACCAGGCTCCCATGATCATATCTCTGGTGATATGTTCAAAATCTTGGTGGCCATAGTATGTAGAAAAAGATACAACTGGGGGGCCATGCTATTTGAGAAAATTAAAGATACTCTACGAACCCCCAATTTTAAAAGGATCATCAGCCTGTACCTCAATCAGCTGGATGGAGACAGGTTTGACATGATTAAGGGAGTTCCTCTCCATTACTTGAAGAAAATGGATTCACGTGTATTTGACAGATGGGAAAGGAGGATTGGTCAAGCAGGTGTGGCTGAAGCCCATGATGAAGAAGGTAACAGAGCTCCAGAATACAAAAATCCCTTGGATGAACCCAGTGACGTTCCTGATTTGCTGCATGCAGGAACTGAGGGGGAGTCATTACACATTCTTTCTGATACACTCAGGACAAATATCTCAGTTCTGGATCATGCTGAGGTAGTTATTGACATCTCTCGAATTGCAAAAGATGTCGTTGATACCCTCTCCACTGATCAGGGTGAAGAGGAAGAAGATGAGGAGGACATGGAAAATGCTGCAGTTGACAATGATGATATGGAAAATGAGGCTGCTGATGAGGTGAATGATGAAGTAGTTGAAAATGAAATGAACATGAGGGTGATGGTAAAGACGTGGGGTGATGTTGAAGTCCCCTCTGAGGAACAGGCTCCATTGAAAGTTCCTGAGAAATCGGGTGCAACAATGGAGGGGGAGTCTTCTCAGCAAAGGATGATAAGCATTCATTAGAAAACTACAGAGGCTGCCCCTATCCCCCCCATTGGAGACTGTGCACGTGTCAAGCTCTCCTAGTGAATCTGCAGAAGAGCACGACCAAGGCATGCTTCAGGGTTATCCACTAAGACCTAATTTGGCGAATCACACCGTGAATATCGTTCAAGGTATAGTGGATGAACTGAAAGCTTCTTTTGAACAATAACACAATAAAGTGTTAAAAAGAATTAAACAATCTGAGGAGCTAATGCTTAAAAATGTTGTGGAAATAAATCATAAGCTGGATTAGATGGAACAGAAGTTTGATGCCAAGTATACTGAAGCTGGCACTGCAGTTACTCTTCTCATGCAAGGACTTCAGAAGAATACGACCGATCTGGCAGTGGTAAATCAGAATGCTCATGTTGTGGCCGACAACATCCAGAAATTCGATGCCAACATGGTGATTCTCAACGCAAATCAACAATCCCTGCTGACTGAATTTACCAAGACTGTAAAGCATATAGATGAGTCACTGCATTCTTATGCAAACTCAATTGCCCTCGAAGCCAAAAAGGGGGAGAATGAATATAAAGCTATGATGGCAGGGCTGGAACGGATTATGGTTGACAACTTCAAGCAATCCAATGAATATGTCTTTGAGAGTTGTCATTGGCTGGTTCAACAAGCTTCGGGCATACACATTCTAATTTCCCCTCCAGAGGAGATTAATGTTGCTGCTGATAAGGGTGTAAGTGTTGAAGAAGTTCCTCTTAGTGAAGCTGATACTAAGAAGGCTGCTAGGGCTGCTGCCAAAGCTTCACGCAGTTCCATGTTTGACCAGGAAGCCATAGCGAAAGGAAAAAAGAAAACTCCAAGAAGGGACGTCCAAAGAGACTCCAGCCGAGAATAAAGTAAGATTGAAGGAGAGTGAAGTGCGAAATGAACGATGGAGTCCCATCTCGAGGAGCATTATTTTGGACACCTTTATGCTACAATAGTGGGGGGAAATTAATCAAAATGAAGTATATAATCAGTATGAGTGGGAGCTGCACAAAGAATATGAAGCTAAACAGAATATTTTTTTCAGGAACAACACTGTGGAACATAAAGCTCCTCCCCCCAGATACTATCCGAAGCCCAAGGAATATTTTGAGAGACAAAGAAAGAAGTACTTGTCTCAACAACTGAAGGATGATCTAGCTAAGGAGAAATAGGCTTAGGATTTTGGCTTGTCATTTCCTTCATGCATGTTTATCTCTTCATACTTTATATGAACAATTCTTTTGGATATATATATATATATGATCTCATGTTGACTCAAGTATTGTTCTGTATGTTTTTAACATTTTGTGTCTTGTCTCTCTTAATTTGTTATGTATATTACTCTGGTTGGTGAAATTCATCTTAGCTAGTAGGATTTTGGCTTCTTCAAATAGGGGGAGATTGTTGGGTATTGTATCCACAATTACCTGGATTTGAAGAAGCCTCTTGTTAAGCTAAGATGAATTCACAATGTATTTGATGATATGTATTCAAGTTGTGCTTGCAGTTATTCCACGCTAAGTACACACCAATTTCAGGGTGCAGTGGGTCAATATACACGGGTCTGCGCAAGGTAATCCCTCAATGAGCAGATCAGTGTGTTGGCTCACGTGTACTCTCTCTATTGGAGTGTACTTATTCTCAAGTACAGGGTTGAGATTGATCGAGAGCTGAAGAGGAGCAAGGATGGGACAAAGACCAACTCATGGGAAGAAAGACGAAGATTCGTCTAAGTTAAATTCGACGGGAATCACTAAGTGATTCTCGCAGATTCGACGGGAATCACTAGTGATTCTCGCCGAATCGTCGAGAATCACTCGCCGATTCCCGCTGACTGCATCCGGCTAACTCAATGCCTTCAAGAATTCTGTTAAGGTAGAATCGACGAGAATCACTAAGAGATTCTCGCCGAATCATCGAGAATGACTTTGCATTCTCGCCGATTCATCGAGAATCAGTCTTGATTCTCGCCGATTCCCTCAGGTTGACAAGTGTCTCAACTAGGAATTCTTCCAAGGCATATTCGACGAGAATCATGAGTGATTCCCACCGATTCGACGAGAATCATTAGTGATTCTCGCCGAATTTGCCTTGGGCGAATTTTCTCTGCTCGCTGGACTGAACCATGAAGCTGGGCGCTAATTAGACCGGGCTTGGGGTTTCTCCTTGTAGGGCCCACAACGATCTTTTAGGGTTGATCTACAGTATAAATGCCCACGTAATTTGAACTTACAGGCAGCGAAGAAAACGAGAAAGGAACACGGCCGCCGAGCGTGACCTAGCCAATCGCAGACTTCCTCCCGTCACCGTCGCCGCTCGCAAGCCGTCGCCACTCGCAAGATAGTCGCCGCCGCTGATCTTAAAGGTTATCTTTGATCTTCCGGCGACAGGACCGAGGCTAAGCTTAGCGTCTCACATTTCTATCTTGAGATCCTTTGTCTCTTGATTTGTTGAGCGGGAATATTTCTCCCCTCTGAATCGATTGAGACGATCAATCCAAGTAAGATCGTTTGTAGACCTTGCTAGCTTCGTCAAGAAGTTTGGATCTACAAAGTATCGTCGCCGCAATCCTTTGTCGCCGCTGATCTCGAGAATATCCTCTCCAAGAGAGTTCTCCGATCGTGGACTCTTCGTCTTCATCAAGAAAGCTTCATTGAACGAAGAGGGACATCGGGTTCTCTAAACATAGTTTGTATTTCTTGTACATTCTATTTTAACTTTGTTGTAAAGGAACTTTGATTCCTCGTTGTAAGGGTTGGGTGCAACCCGTGGTGGAGGAGTAGTGACTCCTTCGGGTGGAAGGTTTTCTTCCATAGTGAGAGGATTGGATTTCAATTCGGTTGATGAAGTGACCGAGTCGTCCCTTGTTGGGAGATAGGTCGAAGGGGGAGAGTGGACATACCCAAATCGGGGAACCACTATAACTGCTTGTGTGTTTCTGTGTTGTGGTTGTTTTCGTTTTCTCATGCAGGTTAATTTTTAATTCCGCAAAAGACTGCAAATCACCTATCCCCCCCATAGGTGAAGATAATTGACACTAGATTAACTTTCAGTGTGTGTTCGGGAACAGAAGAAACCCTCTCGCTGATACGGGCACAGGCAAAACCCGCTCACTATCAGCGAACAGAGGAGAAACTCGTGTTGAGCTGATCATATATGTGTATACACGCACACACATACAGAATAACATATATAAGCTCAAGCTTTTTTAAGTCTAAAAATGCTTGAGCTTGTTCTCCTATAATACTTTTCGGAATTAGAGAAATAATATATGCATTGTATAGCCAAGAACGAGATCTACAACTTTCATGTTGAACATTCTTTCAAAATTTGTACAGTTTGACCGGAATCTCGCCTGAAAGGTTGCTGGATCGAAATTAATATAATAATAATAAATTTCAAAATTCGAGCCATCAACCTTTCGGGCAAGATTTCGGCTAAACCGTGTAATTTTTTGAAATATGTTTAACATAAAAGTTGTATATATCGTTCTTGGCTAAAAATGCATATATTATTCTCCTAATTCCAACATGTATTGTGGGAGAATCAACTCAAGCTTTTTTAGATTTAAAAAAACTTGAGCTTATATATTCCAAACTCATATATATATATATATATATATATATATATACACACACATACACACAAAAGCATTTTCAAATGGGATCAAGTTGGTTTGCTCCCGTATTCCAGCGGTCTTTGTCCGCCCTCGGCGAGCTTCAACCCCCCCCCCCCCAAGCGGGCTTCACCCGCCCCTCCCAACAGGCTTCGCCTCGCCCTCCCCCGACGGGTTTCGCCCGCCCGCCACCCGACAGTTATTTAAAATTTTAAAATTTTAATGTCTTCTAAATTTCATTTATTAGAATTTTTAATAATTTTTTAATTATTAAAACAATAGAATTATTAATTATTAAAACTATAGAATTATTAAGACGCGATAAGCCCTATTGAGGCACCTTCGTCAAAGTAAGCACATGGGATCCCTCTGAATCTCGTGCATTCTCTATCTTGTCTTATTCCTCTTGGTGCCAGCTCGATCTTCAACTCTAGTGGAATGAGTGATTCAACTCTGTCCAATCATCTCGAGATGGATGGTTTCAGCAAAAGTCTCATTGAGCCTTTGAGTCAAACTTTGATGATCCAACAATGACACAATCGTGCTTTCTGTTGGACCCTACGTGCCTAGTTCACGTCAAGGAACAATGCTCGATAGAAATCACTTCGTCAGCGGGTGGGAATTGAGATGGAAAAATCATTCGATCCCCTAGGACTACCACAAGAGGAAGTGAAAAAGACCCCTTACAGAGTGCCATTTTCTGCGATTACAGTTCTTGTAGGGGCAATCGCGCTTGCTATATTACTTTTCAATTATTCTTGGGTGAATAGATTCTAGATGAAAAGTGGACTACTAATTTGATTATAGGAAGGAGGCGAGCGATAGCGAAAATAGTTGAAGATATTCAAACGGTTTATCCGTTATCAAGGTTAGACACATTAGGTTATGAATTCACTCCCTTGTATGCTCTCCCCCTCCATACGCTTTTGAGGTCATTAGGCTAGATTTCTTGCTTCCCGCTGCTTTGCTACCAATGTGAAGAAGTCTTAATCTTTTCTTTCCTGTCATAAAAGCCAGAAGGAACCTCAAGCGGGGAATCACCCGAGATAGAATCAGCCAAAACCACCCTGTGGAATTCCACTGGCCGAAAGGGATTTCTTTGAGGTATCCCGTAAAATCTAACTAAAGGCATAAGCCAAAGGCAGCTAAGGATAGGGAACCTTCCCTTCATGAAATATGCGTAGTAGGTTAGCTTAGGGGAAAAAGAGGCTCGAGCGATAGCGAGAAGGGCGAAAGAGTAACCCGATGGAGCTAGGAGAGGGGAAATCAAAACTGCTTGACTTCTGGAGTTGAGCTCTTGACACCAGTTCTAGAAGATGTATCACTGGAAGAGTGAAGATTCCCTTCATCAAAGAATTGGGTAATTTTGCATTGGTTCTCTTCTTACGTTATTGATTCTAGTTAGAAGCAAGTTAATTGTCGTAGATCTGGTTATTCGGCAGGAAGATGGCTATTTTAGAATAGGTTCAAACAAGAAAAGGGAATGGGCTCACTGAAAATCAAAGAATTCGTCCTGGTTCAATCATGAGGAGACAGATCTATGAACCTCTTTTAAAGAGACCCTTTTATTTCATCACTATCTTTTCCCCGCGAGGCAGGTTTATACTTGTCCATTTTCATCTCCTCCTTTGACTTCTTTGACTGCTACTCCAAAATGGGTTGAGACTCTGAAAGCGTCCTTATTAAGAAAGATTCAAACTTCCCTCTCTTCAAAGGAGTTGCAACTCTTGCATTAGCTGGGGCTGCTGTCGCTGATATTTGTTGCTCTAAAAAAGCACGAGATGAAGCTTTTTCCAATTATTGGAAGCAAAGGCATGGGAGTTGCAGTCCAGCTGCTCTGCCTAACCCAACCCGAGAAATTGCCTCTCTTATATAGTGGTAGAGATCACCTCTAATTAGAATCAATCAGCGCAGGGGTTGGAGCTATGAGTTTGAGATTTGATCGACAAACGTGGACCTACTATCCTGAATTCTTTCAATCCACCACCGGGTATTCTTCTATATAATCTAAGGCACCGGTCTCGCATACACCAAAACAGGAAGCCATGCAGCTAAAAGAGCTATCACGTAAAAGAGCTATTAAGACTTTCATGAGCCTGGGTGTAAAACCCCGATTAGAACAGCAAGAAACTCTGTCTCCAAACTATCACTACATCCCCGAATTCAAGATTGAAAACAAAGACAGGAAAGAGAAGATGGCGGTCTGGCAACCCCTTTTTGTTGCAGAGTAGGAAGAAAAAGCTTGATGTATAAGACCATGAATTCTTTTTTCATTTTCCGCCTGGTTTAATTGAGGCACTAAATATGATTATGATCTTTAGTATAAAGAGTGTAATATATTGCGATCTTCTCAATTTTGTACAGTTCGAAAGAAGACTGACCAAAAGAGGGTCTCTATGAATAGCATGAGAGAAATCCTAGCACAAAAGAGCATTAAAAGCAATGCCTACCTCTTTTCATCCATTCATCTCTAATCTTCTTCCTTAATTCATTAAATTCTTTACTAGAAAGTGGCTTCCTTTATAGACTCTTTACCGAGAGAAGAGCAAACCATAGGGACAAATCAACAAGGAGTTGCTGGCGGGAGCAGACCTTGTTGAGATTCATTCTTGCATTCTAGTCTCATTCTTCTTTTTGTCTGTAACTAGATCTCCATTACTTGACTTGCGACTTGAGCTAGTAGACTGTGCTTTAGCTTGAGCTAGAACGAAGGCAGACATCTCTTTTTAGGACTGAATTGCTTGAGCTGGAGCTTTGGGCTCGACGAGGTATTGGGAAAAGCAAACCTATTGAGAGTCTCTTCACCAGAAAGATAGACAATAAGGCAATCCGATAGAGAGATTTTGGCTTCCTCACTATAAGAAAGCTCCCACAGGCCATGTCTGACTTCTTCAAAAGGCCGAATAAGAGCAATCGCTACAAGCAACCTATTACATACCCTTTTTGTCGTGCTTCCTCTTCCTCTTCTCCTTCTCTTCTTTCTCTTTGAAATTGGAATAGGTTCTTAATTCAAAAACCGGTGTATTAGGCTAGGCACGTAATGGGTGGGTTCGACAAGACCAGGGAAGTGCAGCTGATATGTTACATTACAGTTTACCAACTCTTAATTTAATAGAAAGAGTAGATATGCGACTAAGGCTTTGCTACTAACAAGTGGCTTAGGGAAAGCACATTTTAAGATATCATATTCTGCGACAAAGAGCTGGATCTGCAACTGCTTTCAATTCACTCTAACTCTTGGATAGTTATAGCTATGGGGCTTTTCTGGCTTGAATGGGAAGAAAAACTTGAAAGGAACCCCACTTCTTTTGGAAAACAGACTGACTTAGTTCAAAAAAGGTCTTGATCAACGAAAAGACCTTCTTCCACCAATCTTTTAGGTCGGGCGTCTTCTTTCTCTCCTCAACCGGATCCTTCTTTTTCTTCTTTTTTACCTAGGCCCCCTTCAATAGTCTAGGGATTCCAATAAGTGGTTGGTAGTAAAGAACCCTTTCTTTGTCACTTGAGGTTGTCAAAGCAATGTATTGTTGAAACTCCGTCCAAGTCTTCAAAGCCGTTAACCATGGAGGTCAGATAAGTGCTATCTCGAGTGATTGGTAATTGAGGTCTAGAAGCATTGGTGATTGATTCTTCTTCTCAAAGCTTGAATCCGCTCTTTCCATTCCATACTAGTGTGTTAGCAAGTGCTCCGGCTAAGGGTAAACTGTCAGAGTATGAATTGCTCTTGCTATTCTTGCTCTTTCTCCTTATATTCAAGCTTTTCTCGGGCATTGCTGTCTCACTTCACGCCAAAAAACTTCCTTTGGTGAAAGGGGCGGCGCAGAGGGAGTAACAGATAGTGAGGGGGTTCATTTCTAGCATAGCCTTATCGTCAACATCAGGTGACCTCCTTTTCTTTTTGCTTTAGTTCTTGTACAAGCTCAAGAAGCAAGAAACTTTCTTTCCCGAAGCAAAGATTGATTTGTCAATCACTGGATCCGCTGCAGCTAAAGTGAATGTTTTTCTCTCTACTCTTGCCAAACGATTCTCTAGAAATCCAGCTTTCTTCTTTCCTTAGATTTGAAGCTCACTACACTGCTAATGGCTTTTTCTTATCTCAAAGGAAGTATATAAGTTCTTCCTCTTGCATTGACTTAACATGGATGATGCCAAGGTTGTCTCAACGTCTATTGCTACTACTGAGAAATTCTCAGATGGCTCTCCACCGGCTGATCTTTTTATTAGACCGTCAAGCTCTTGGGTCCAACCAATATCTCTCTTTGACTCGTCCTGACGTCTCCTTCTCCTTTTCCATCAACAAGATCTCTCAGTTCATGCATTGTTCATCCAAACTTCATTGGTGTGTTGTAAAATGCCTCCCCTGATATATAGTTGGCACTACTCTTGCTTCGATAAAGCAAACCTCGTACTCTTCACTCATTTGCAGGTGTCGATTTGGTCGGTGATCCTAATGATCGAACTGCCACTTCTGCTTATCTTGTTTTCCTTGGAGTCTCTTGGAGTTAGAAAAAGCAAAAGATAGTTGCCCAATCCTCCACCAAAGCCAAATATCGGGCCATTGCCTCCACAGCCGCTTCATTCAATTGGATCATGAATCTTCTTCAAGAGCAGAAAATTCCAATCTCACCAACTCCCGTCATCTATTGTGACAATGTTAGTGCCACTAATGTTTGCGCCAACCACCCCGTGTTCCATTCTCGTATGAAGTGCATTGCCATTGACTTTCATTTTGTTTGAGATCAAGTTGCTACTTGTCAATTGTGTCCTTCTCATTTTCATACTTCTGACCACCTTGTTGATTCACTGACTAAGCTCGTGCCTCGTCGGCACTTTCAAACTCATCGAAACAAGTGCTCAGTGGCCAGCCAATCTTGCGGGGGCATGATTCAATTCTAAGCTAAACCCATTCAACTACAGTAAAAAGATCATAGCCCTGCGTTGATAGAAAGAGCACACTTTTCATGAAACTAGAAAGATCATACATAATAAAAGACTCATAATAAGAAGAACGGCCAAAAACTCAAATTTCTTTCTTTTTTCAAATTCATAGGCACTAACCATTAGCTCGGCTCAGGGCTTTTCAGAGGTAAGTGGGAGATATACTTATTTGAACTTTCTTTTTAGGCCTGGTGTGAAGTGTACCGGCCCAATAGAAAGGAACGAGGGAAAGAATCGACAAGGAATGACAAGAGAAAGGAATAAGTGGGAAGGATAAAGGATTAGATCCTCGTAAGGACAACAGTATGTGAATGTTAAGTTGAAATGAGCGACTTAATATCACATGGACGCTCATTAGATTTTATGTTGGGTCCGGCGTTCCTTCACTTGACCCGTGGTGCTCTGCAACTTATATAAAAAATTAAGTAGCACCCTCTCCAACAGTCCGGGCTTTTGGTGTAGTTGGGTATGCGCTTGATCCTTCAATTGGTATCAGAGGAGGTCACGGGTTCAAGACTGAGGGGCGCTATTAAATCTTGATTTTTCCCCTCCACCTGTGTGGGTCCGGTGGGTATGGAAACCGTGGACATGTGGTAACCCCACCTCTGATCCATGTGGGCCATGTGGTAACCCCACCTCTGATCCGACGGGTTGTGCTGGACGTCGGGGGGGATTGTTGGGTCTGGCGTTCCTTCACTTGACCCGTGGTGCTCTGCTACTTATATAAAAAATTAAGTAGCACCCTCTCCAACAGTCCGGGCTTTTGGTGCAGTTGGGTATGCGCTTGATCCTTCATTTTATTTTTATATTACATGTAATATTATAAATTTTGTGATACATAATAATTTATATGTATGGTCGATCATGGCATGCATTAAGGACTTTTAGAATGCATTGCACAACATGCATACCATAACATAGCATGAGCACACATGTCAAGTTAAGATCTACATGATAACACGTGTACACGTATGATTTAAAATGAAGATCTAAGCATGCATGCATTCATATTATATGCACAAGAGTCAAGTGAATGATGGTATATCATCCTAAGTTAAAGCATAACATCATTTCATGAAATTTCCAAAGTAAAGTAGCAGCAAGAGCAAGTATCTACACCTTTCTGAACAGATCAGAGTTAACTAATTCTAGTATCTAATCTAAGGTGTATTAATCTAGTTGTTGATGACATGCTCGTTCGTATTTGTAGGAGATGGCTCCAAAGTATTATACGTTGAGGTCGACTCCTCAGTCAAAGGATACGTCTTCAGGTGCGCACAACGAGGCACTGATCAAGGAGGTGTGTCAGAGTATTGAGACAATGTCGAGGAAAATGGTCGTGATGTAGACTCAGATTCATACATTATTGACTGCCACTTTAGTGCAGCAGCCTAGGGTGTTTGACTTTGAGGTGGGTCAGACTGTACTTGATCCTCCTACTCCTCTTGTTCCTCCTGATTAGTTGCCACAAGAGATGAATTTCATTTCGCATTTCCAGCATCTAGAACATCCTACCTATGATGGGAAGGGTTACTTTATAGCTTTAGATGATTAGATTATAGCTATAGAGGAGATGTTCTCTTATTCTAGGATTTTCGTGAGCCAGAAGGTGATGGTGGCTGCTTACTAATTAAAGGTCCTTGCTAAAGGCTGGTGGATCCAGGAGAAAGAGACCCTCACTAGTGGGTGTTCACAGGAAAGGTTCAAAGTGATGTTGCTAAAGAAGTTTTTGCCTACAGACGATCAAAACAGGTTGATGAATAATTTTCTACATTTGAAGCAGTGACAACTCATTTGGTGAGTATGATGTGGAGTTCAACAAGTTGAGCGGGTTTGATCTGGAGTTGGTCACCATTGAGGCAAGTAGAGTTAAACACTTTATGGGTGGTCTTAGGAATGATATCCAACAATTAATCAGCGCTTACAAGTCTGAGAGTTATGCAAAAATTGACAAAGCTGCCTTGAAGGTTGAGGCTATTGATAATGCAAAGAATCGTGGGTTGAATATGAGAAAGGATAAGAAAAAGGTTGATGATAGTGGAAGCTCTCGGTCATCTAACCCTACTTTGAAGAAAGAGAGCAAAGAGGAGTGTTTCTTTTGTGGTCGTCCAGGCCATCCATATGAAAAATTTTCAAGAGGTTGGTCGCTTAGAAGCAGCTTCAGGTGTATGCGATTTAGAATGCGCCCAAGGGAGATCTTACTTGTGCTTTTTGTAAGCGGAAAGGGAACAATGTTGCCAATTCTTGGAAAAGGATAAGCCTTATTTTTAATGCGGTCAAAAGGGGCATTTGAAGTCTAAGTGCCCGTTGTAAGACCCCTTTTTTTTCTTTTTAAACCATAGGGTCTTAGGCCCAGAACCGCCGCTTTGTGGCAACACCATCACGCCCGGGAAGGTCGTCACTATAAAACACCGATCCTGCCGGCCATATCGATCACATAATAGTAATAATTCTCCACGAAGGGAGAGGTCACAGCAATAATAATAAAAGTACTAGAAATAGGTCTCATTCCCGATACATCAAAGTCCGCACTATAAGTCACCCATCGCGGAAGCAAATCTATAACAACTACTGGCGAACGGGACTCACTGCCCCAGATGTCTGAACTCCGGTGCTAGACTGTCCCGTATCCAAGCGTGCCGACCTCCGGGGATACACCTCCAAGCTGGGCTCCACGATCCCCTAAAATGATTTGGTCCGAAAACCGTTAGTCTAAAAGTCTAAGTCATATCATCCCCCGCCCCTCCCCCATGACTCCTAGGCATCGAGCGGGGAGAAGGAAAGAAAAGGTAATGAAGGTGGAGAATAACAAAGGTAGCAGGTGGCGGCGGAACTAATCTAGCAGTTCTATGAAAACATGTAGCAGTAACAAAAGTATGTAAGACAAATTATGAAATATGTAACCTTAACTTATATGATTGCCCATACAAACACATAAGTGGTCATTTTGCTGGGCCTATTGTATAAAAAGTCTCATACCAATTTATACGATGGGGTGTCAGTTTTCAAGCAAGCAATATATATATCCATAGAATAATAACCTTAGCTTATAACCACGTTCACTCAAGCTTATAAACTAAGTGGTCATTTTGCAGGGCCTATTGTATAAAGAGTCCTTGTACCAATTTATACAATAGGTGTCAAGGGTTATATGCAATGGTTATGCTATGTCTTACAAGTATGTCATGGTATGATCATGCAAATGCAACATACCCACCCGACTCTATGTACACAGACCTTTAGTTCTCCCTTTCTGGAGCCTAACCTCCCAGGATACCTCCGTAGTGGCAAACGGAAGCGTGGGTTGGGCCTCGCCCACCTCTAAACCAGTAATTGTACTACCAATTAGACCTATCATATGCCTCGATGCTGGTGCACTAAGCGGAGGTCCTGCGTACTCTTTGTTGGCCGGTCCACCAGACTTAATTTGGCGAAGTGCTAAACCACACTTGCCGAGTCAACGTATTGGCGTCAGTGCATCGACCCTCCAACACTGAAGACCCACCACCTTATAATTTATGCACATGCAATCTTGATGTATCAACCACCGAGCCAAAGCTCCCCAGACTAACCCGTCCATCACAACCAACAACTGAGCCAAAGCTCCCCGGACTATCCCATCCGTCACAATTATCTATTGAGCCTTCATCTCGCCGGGCTATCCTGCCCATTCCCACAACCATCGAGCCTACCGCCCGAACATCCTAGTCAACCTAACTTCCCGAGACATCGGGGTGTGCGAAAGTGAACCCCTAATTATACTAGTTGCTCTTGAAGTTTATTATTCATATGGTTTAGGTTAGCCCAGAACTTCCCCCGGTATACCCCGTGAAGGGCTCTCAAAGAGCACTAGGAACTATGATGGTAGCTGAAGCCCATCGTTACCTTTTGTATTGCACTTATTATTGTTAGTTATTACCCAAATCCTGATCCCTTTTAATATTATACTGGAAATAACTCGAGTGTATTTTGACTCTTCCTCTCCACAGGAAAGACGATCTTTCGTCGATCCCGTGCACCACCTAACGCCAGCCAACCCAACATTCTACTCATCCCAACTTCCAATGATGAACTAAATTTCATTTTACCAAAACCAGCAAACTATTAACCCCAACTCATGTGCCCAATTCGAATGCTATCAAATTTTCTGCAGTTTTACTATATGTAGACCAACCTATACTATATGTTGTACATGATAGAAGGTACTCTAAATTTTCATCCACAAGCCTTAAGATATTTAATAGGGCTATATAAAGACATGATTAGCCTAAATCCAGAAACTTATAATTTTCCTAATTAATTTTGTATTTAATTAATTTTCCCAAAGTTAGGCCTTGGGTAATTTGAACATGAAGTATAATATTTTCTCAAGTAATGGTCACCCAAAAATTATGAACACCTGATAACATTGGAATAACAATAAATACAAAATTTCATAATTTTCCATAAATGATTTGGCCTCTGATTAATTAATCCAATAATAAGCCATTAATTATAGGTAAAGAAGAAAGTATTAAAGTTAATCATCAGAAAATTATAGAAAAATTACTAAATCTTAAGGATGACTAGAAAGGGTCTCTGACCAAAAATCATATTTAATCAAATTTACTAATTACCAAAATAAATTCAATTAATTTTACTTAGAAAGCAACACCTTGTGAAATAACCCCTATAGATAGACTTCCAAAAATTTCATAAAAATTCACAGAGCTTTAAAATGTCATTAAAGGTGCTCTTACTAAATTTAATAAGTTTCCATTAAGTGGTTTGTACATAAGAAATTTCTAAGTAAAAGGTGCAACTTGATGAATTGTGAATGAAGTACCCCATTTAATAATCTAAAATTCATATTAAAAATTTCTAGAGCTTGTTATAGTCTTAAAATATAACTTGACTAAATATCATCCAAACCCAAGGTTAGGAAGTCACATAATAAAAAATTTCAAGACAACTCATGATAGTGCACTTTTCAAAGGAACCTACTTGTAAACTCATCCAAACAATATATAGTATATTTCAGTGGTTAATATGATTATGAAAATGACCACTACCAAAATACCATGCACTCCCGAAGTTATATGAGCCACTAGACATTCCCTAAGGTGTATAGACCTAAAACTTACCCAGTGGTTTAAGTGTGGTGCATGTGTCCAAATCCCACCATATCTCTCCCTAGGGCTTTTCACCACTCTAAGATCACATGGACTAAACACCAAGTCCATACAAATCTACCCAATCCCCAAAGTTCAACCTTAGGGTTTGAACTTGGGTACTAGGGCAAATCTACCCAATCCTAAACCTATCACCTTATACCCTTCACAAATCCCCAAAGTTCAACCTTAGGGTTTGAACTTGGGTACTAGGGCAAATCTACCCAATCCATCCCAAATTCCATGTGAGGGTGTCTAGTATCATAACAAACCAGTGGCCCTAGTTTCAGCCTCTATTGAGGTGATTCGACCACTTAAACCCACAAGGAACACTTTGACCTAAATACCCCCCTTTTGGCCAAGGCTAGGGTTTACAAAAATCCAACCCAAATCATCTCCAAATGAGTTGAAATTTTATACTGAGCCTTATGATGACCCCAAGGACCACTCAACAAAATTTGGGAGGGTTTAGAGGTCATTAGGTCCCCTAATTAAATTACCCTAAGATTATTTAATAATTTCAAAACTATAGAAAAAGTATCTCCAAAAATTCCCATTTTTGGACATAACCTAGGTATTTGTAAGATTGACTCCCTGTCCAAATTTCAGATCATTTGGACATGTGGTGAAGTAGGGGCACACATTTAAATCTCTGACTAACCCTAGGTATAGACCCCACCAAATCGAGTGCTGAGGTCTAACCTGAACTCCAAATTTACTCAAATTAATTTTATAATAACCTAGACACCTAGATCTACAGATTTCATGTTGACAACTTTTCTGTATAAGCCTCTAGGTATTTTAAATAAATAGAAACATTAACTATATAATATGTGACAGAAAATCACATGAAATGAAATCATTTAATTCCTAGGAATTTTAATCAAGGCGCACGAATCTTGGCGCATAATAAACTGCATCCGGTCATCTTCAAGCTCTAGTCGACGATAAAGAGTCTCCCGACCTGGAGCTTATTCCATCCCCATTTCCCGGCCACCCGGCCACCCCCTGGCCGGCCACCGCCACCACCACCTCCGTCGAGGTAGTCGCTATCGCAAGGCGGCAACACAGCCTCCGGAGGGGAGGATTCCGGCAATCCCGCAAACACATTTTTCTCGGAAAAACTAGGAAAACGATCCCTTTGATCGGGCTCAATTGAGCCCGATTCTCATCCTAAAAGATTTCTACGATTTACTCCTAGATGAAGGAGCAAGGGAGGACCTGTTGGGAGGGCTGGAGGCGCGTCGATCTCCGGTTTGTCATGGTGGTGGTGGCGCCGATCGGGTTTCTAAAACTGCACAGCCAGGTATCTCGATTCCTTCAGGTAAAGGTTGTAACCTTCTCCCCTCTGCCTGGTGAGGCTTTTAAGATCCCTAATTGGGGAAGGGGAAGGGTGTAACTCCAATGGTCATGAATGGCCATTAATGGGCAATTTCTGTTTCAGCCATTTGAAGGGCTAAGCCACCCCACTGGCTGACCACTTCCTGAAAACTCCTCCCCTGCCTCCAAGGAGTAAAAGCCCATCAAGGTGGGAGTTTTTGAAACCTCCATGGCCATAATGGCCATTAAGCTCCATTTTCTCTCTCTTCCAAAAATTGAGTAACTCCTTCCTTCTCTCTCCTAGTCATCATTCTCTGAATTTGGTGGGCCCAAAATGTATCTCTCCACTCCATAGGCTAATGGGCCACAATACTTGGGCTTAGCCCACTTGAATTGGGCTAGGTTAACCTAAGTTTACCACTTTGACCCATGAGTTGACTTTGGTCAACATGACCATTTGGGTTGACCCCAAGGGGTCCTTGGTGACCCCTTGGCTTCCCCTAAGGTCTAGGAAGGGTTGTGTAGGGTTGACTTGGCTTAACCTAGCCTCTAAGGTTGACCCTAATGGATCTTTGGTGACCCATTGATCTCACCTTAGGTCTAGGAAGACCTGGGTAGGGTTGGTTGGGCACATTAGGGGCACATTGCCCTTAGTTAGGGCACATTGCCCAATTTAGGCTTAGGATGATCCTATGTCAACTTGGTCATCCTGGGTTGACTCTAATGGACCTTTTAATAGGTTGGTGAGGTTGTGGTGGGGTCTTGGAGTCATGGTGAAGTCCCATGATCATCCTAAACTAGTGTTAAGAAATTTACTATTTACAAACCATAGTGATCTCACCTACATTCCTAGGTTCACTTGGTCTTCTTGGGCTTCCTAGGATTTTGTCATGACCTAGTCATGACAAAACCACTCCTAGGGGTCTAGTTGTCTGAGAGATGTTACAAATCCCAACACACAAAAAAAAATTTCGTCCTCGAAATTCAAGTTAGGCCTACAGGATTTCAAGTATGAGAAATAAAATGTAACATCCCGAGAGGTTGTAAGGAATACCTGACTGAAAAGCTCCGAGTACTTTTGTTGCGTCAAATCCTGTGACTCCCATGTGTACTCCTCTTGCCCATGATTCCTCCATAAGACCTTGACAAATGGGACCTTCTTGCGTCACAAGACCCATTTCCCAGTATTGTCTATCCGAATCGGCTCCAGGTGCACCGATAAATCAGAAGCTATAGGCCAATCTGTAGTCGTAATCTACTGCTCCGGTCGAAGTAGAGCTCTCCTCAGGGAGGAGACGTGAAAGATATTGTGCAAACTCACTAGCTCTGGCGGTAGTTCCAGTCTATAAGCAAAGGGGTTGATCCGTTCCAAGATCCTGTAAGGCCCCATATATCTCAGACTGAGCTTATTCTGACCACCCACCTGCGAGACTCCATGCATCGGTCGGATCTTCAAGAATACCCGGTCTCCTACCTGAAACTCTACCTGACGATGTCGAGCATCGTAATACTTGGCCTATCTGCTATGGGCTTCCAGCATCCTGTCTCGAATCAACTGCACCTGAGCATCTGTATCCTCCAGGAACTTTGAGCCAAGTGCCTTCGGATCCTCATCCTGGATCCAAGACAAAGGATTCCTGCATCTCTGCCCGTATAAAGCCTCATAAGGGGTCATGCCGATGCTGGACTGGTGGTTGTTGTTGTACAAGAACTCGATCATCGCCGTCCGAGCATGGTGTTGGGGGTTCTATCAGCCATCCTTGCGAGTGTAGTGCTCTGGAGGCCGTTACACCAGTAGTCCCAGCCCGCATTTCAGGCGGTTCCACTGCACGCTTTACCATCGCCGGAACCGTAGCAAATGGATAAGGGAAAGTGAAACCTGAATGTGCTGACCAAGGAAAAAGATCAGTCATCTACCCAAGTGATCTTAGATTAGATTCTGACTTAGTTGATAACTTATAATTATGGATTCAAAATTTTTTTATATCAATTATGTGTATGATTTTATAAGCGAGTTTAAGGTGAAGAATCGATGGGCGCGCGTTCTTTTTGATTCGGGTGTTACTCACTCGTTTGTGACTAAGAGTTTTGTAGACCAACATCATTAGGCTCTCGATTGATTAGATGATGCTCTGCATATTAAGTTCCCTTCAAGAGTTTTGGTGATGTTGAATCATGATATTCAAAAATGCTCTATACTCTTAGGAGGTTTCCTAGCATATACTGATCTGAAGGTGCAAGATTTGGAATATTTTGACGTGATCATGGTCATAAATTGGTTTTCCAAATATGATGTAGTCATCCAATGCAAACTCAAGCCATTGGATTTCATGATGGATAATGGAAAACCTATGAGCATGTATGACTTTTCGCTTCAGAACTCCCTAATTATATATGTGATACATGATTGACATTTTTTAGAGTCTAGCTGTAATGTTTATCTTATTTTTGTTTTGGAAGCTGCTTATAGCATGCCGCATGTCGAGGACATTCTCGTGGTGCGAGAATTTTCTGATGTTTTTCCTACCAGTCTTCTTGGACTTCCACCAGAGTGAGATGTGAATTTCGTTATAGATCTTGAGTAAGGTACTTGTCCTATTACGAAGACATCTTACCATATGATGACATGTGAATTAGAGGAGTTGCACACCTAGTTGGATGAGTTGTTGTAGTGTGGCTTTATCAGGCCTAGTTCTTCGCCCAGAGGTGTTCTAGTCCTTTTAGTTAAGAAAAAGGATAGTTCGATGAGATTGTGTATTAATTATCGGGAGCTGAATAAAATGACTATCAAGAACAGATATTCGTTCTCTTGGATTGTTGATTTGTTTAACTAGTTGTGGGGTAGTTCTGTGTTCTCGAAGATTGACTTTCATTATGTCTATCATAAGTTGAGGATCCCTGATTTTGATGTACCGTGGACTAGTTTTCGTTCCCAATACAGTCATTTTGAGTTCTTGGTGATGTTCTTTGGATTAAAGAATGCACCTACTGCTTTTATGGACATGATGAATAGAGTATTCAAGGATTTTCTAGAACATTTTGTGGTTGTTTTTATTAATGATATATTAGTGTATTCTAAAAGTGCTAAATAGAATGCCTTGCATTTGCACCTAGTTTTATCTACTCTGAGGGAGCACAAGTTGTATGCAAAGTTGAGCAAGTGTGAATTTTGGTTATCTCAGGTGTCCTGTTTGGGTCACATTGTGAGTAAGGATGGTATCTCTGTGAATCCAGCAAAGATAGTTGTAGTTTTGGATTGGAAGAAGCCTACAATCCCTAAAAAGATAAGAAACTTCTTAGGGTTGGCATATTACTATAGGAGATTTGTGCAAGGATTTTCAGTGGTGTCTATGCCTTTGACTAAGCTTGCGCAGATGAACGCAACATTCATGTTTATGTTCTGCCTTAGCCTTGGCTTTGCTTACTAAGGGAGTGGAGTCTGCTTTTTATGTGGATGCTTCACGAGTTGGGCTTGGTTGCGTTTTGATACAAGAAGGTAAAGTGATTGTGTATGGTTCAGGGCAACTGAAGGTTCATGAAAGGAATTGCCCTACCCAAGACTTGGAGTTTGCAATAATTATTTATGCTTTGAAGTTGTGGATACATCTTTTATATGGAGTGTCGTGTAAGATCTATATGGATCATAAATATTTAAGTATTTCATCACTCAAAAAGAGCTGAATTTGCGCCACCGGAGATGATTGGAGTATGTTGCGTACTATGATGTCGACCTTTTTTATCATCGTAAAAAGGCTAACATGGTGGTTAATGCCTTGAGTCGAATGGTCGTACATGTCTTTAATATTTATATGCAATTCTAGGCGAAGGAGTTCTTATTGATGAATATGACTGTTGGTATTAGCGCCTTACCAAATAGCTTAGAAACTGAAGAGCCTTCATGGTTTTCACTTACTAGCTTACATTAGAAGGATGATCTGGGTTTGCAGCGCATTCGAAGTAGAACTAAAAAGGGAGAATTACAAGATTTTTCTATAGATGTTGATGGCATCTTGAAGCACTGAGCTAGATATTATATTCCCGCTATTGAGGATATTCTAGTAAAAATTTTTGGTGAAGCGCATGGTTCTAATATTGCCTACTATCCTGGATATACGAAGATGTACTGAGATCTGAAGTAGATTGTTAAGTGGTCGGGAATGAAGAATAGTATAGTGACGTTTATATCAGAGTGCTTCCCTTATCAGCGAGTTAAGGTAGAGCATAGAACGCTGGAGGTAAGTTAACTCCCTCAGATATGTTGAGTTGGAAATGGGAGAGAATTTTTATGGATTTCATTACTGGTTTATCGAGGTCTCCCGAGGGCATGATGTTGTTTAGGTTATGGTCGACAGATTGATGAAGTGTGTTCATTGTGTGCTTTTCAAGATTGATTATCCCATGGAGAAGTTGGTGAAGCTATATTTGAATATGAAAGAAAAGGGATAGATACTACTCTAGAGGGGGGTGAATAGAGTAATCAAAAATTGCACTAGCAAAGTTGACTGTCTACTCAACTCCCTTGGAGTTAATTGCGGAATGAAGGTTATAGATATTTGAGATGAAACCCTAAAGCCTAACACAAGTGATGTGCACAAAAGGCAGCCAACTGTAATTACAGTTAAGGCATGGAATCCTAAACAGCAACTAGCAATCCTAGTTAAAATCTAATCACAGCCAATCAGCACAGAGAATTAATTAAACAATCCAGACGACACAAGAATTTATAGTGGTTCCACAAACAACTTGGGTACGTCCACTCTTCTACCAACAAGGTAGGAATCCACTCAGGTTTTTGATCAGGTGCCCTGCCACCAACAAGATCTGCTTCAGGTAGATCCAGAAACCCTTTAGACTTTTGATCAGGTGTCTAAAAACCAACACAGGTTTTTGATCAGGTGCCCTGCCACCAAGGTATACTTTTGAAGGGAGTAATAACCCATTACAGGAGGGGGAAAGGAGGTTAAAATGTCTTCTCTATTTTAATAGATTAGAGAAGCACAAGAACTTGCACTGAGCTAGAAAGCTCTAAAGAGTAAAGGCTCCCCCTGGCTAAAAGAATGTCCAGGTGAAGTCTTGCTTCAGTGCAGAAACACTTCAGAAAATCTGAAGGAAAAAGCTACAAGAAGATAAATAATATGAATTGAAATTTCTTCTTTAGGCAGCTATCTTCTTCTTCTTCTTCAAAAAGCTTTGAGTGCAAATCTTCCTGGAGGCAGGAGAACTCAGGTTGAAGAAGAGTGAAGAACTAAAACTTCTTCTCAGTGAGCTGAGAGCAGTTGAAAACTATAAGTTGTAGCTTGAATGCTGCTGTTAGCTTTTTGTATGTGAGAACTAGTTGATTTCTTTCTCCAAAGAATTCTTTATATAGCAGCAGCAGCAACGGCTCTCATTTGAGTTTGAATCTTGTCTTCTACTGAAATCTGCAAGCTGGGCTGTAAATAGCATAAAGCAAAACAAATACTGCAGGCAGATATCCTATAAGAGGATAAAGCTTTCTAAGAAGCTTCAAATAACTCTGATAAAATAATATAAGAGACAGTCACAACAGAGGAGACTCTTTACGGCCAAGGAAGACTTTTTGAGTCTAACGGCTATAAAGGACAACCTGGCAGATAGCGCAGAAATCATATCTCAGCTAATAAGACAAACAACTTTGTCAGAAAAAGATTAGCTCATGCATAATGAATGGAGCAGATATTGCATGGAAATAATATCATAAGTTTATTCAGATAATCTTTTATAAAATATGCCAAAATAAATATGAAATAAATCACATCATAGAAGACGACAAAATAATTCAAAACATACAGCAAAACGTCGAACGACCCTCGGAGATCGTCGAACGAGGCACAGAGATCGTCGACCTATCAGACAGATAGTCGAACGATCCAGATAGTCGAACTATCAAAGAAGATAGTCGAACTACCTCAGCAGATAGTCGAACTATCAGGACAGATAGTCGAGCTATCAGATAGTCGATCTATCAAGATAGATAGTCGAACTACCAAACCAAACAGATAGTCGACCTATCAACAGATAGTCGAACTATCACAGAAAACAGATAGTCGATCTATCAACAGATAGTCGAACTATCACAGAAAATAGATAGTCAAGCTATCAACAGATAGTCGAGCTATCAAAACAAAACAGATAGTCGACCTATCAACAGATAGTCGAACTATCAGATAGGTTAACTATCCAAGCAGATATTCGAACTATCAAAGCAAACAGATAGTCGACCTATCAACAGATAGTCGAGCTATCAAAGAAAACAGATAATCGACCTATCAACAGATAGTCGAGCTATCAAAGAAAACAGATAGTCGACCTATCAACAGATAGTCGAGCTATCAACCAAGACAGATAGTCGACCTATCAACAGATAGTCGAACTATCAAAGGAAAACAGATAGTCGACCTATCAACAGATAGTCGAACTATCAAAGCAAACAGATAGTCGACCTATCAAACAGATAGTCAAACTATCAGATAGTTGAACTATCCAAACAGATAGTCGAACTATCAAGCAACACAGATAGTCGACCTATCAACAGATAGTCGAACTATCAAAGAGAACAGATAGTCGACCTATCAACAGATAGTCGAACTACCAGATAGTTGAACTATCCAAACAAATAGTCGAACTATCAAAGCAAAATAGATAGTCGACCTATCAACAGATAGTCGAACTATCAAAGCAAACAGATAGTCGACCTATCAACAGATAGTCGAGCTATCAAAGAAAGCAGATAGTCGACCTATCAAACAGATAGTCGAACTATCAGATTGTTGAACTATCCAAGCAGATAGTTGAACTATCAAACACACCAGATAGTCGACCTATCAAACAGATAGTCGAGCTATCAGGAAGATGATCGTCGAACGGCTGATCGACGATAGTCGAGCGACGTTCGACCATAGTCGAACGAAAAACAACTTAACCAAATATTCATCTGGAAAAGTGACAAGACTAAACTAGAGAAAACTAACCTTTGACCATAGATAAATCTTGGGTCAAGAGACTAAAGGAGAAGACTGAACTCAAATCAAAACTGGGGTACCAACAATCTCCCCCTATTTGAGTTAAGTCTCTCAACAACTAAAACACAAAACTAATTACTGAAAGTAAATAAAAAATGCATGAAAAGAAATAACTAAGCAGATAACATCAATCAAACAGATAAGCAAATAACTATCAATTAAAGAAATATTAAGATGCTTCAGAGATAGGTTTAGGATCAGAAGAGCTAGAAACAAAAGTAATCTTTCTAGAAGGATCTTGGGCTTCTTTCCTTGACAACTTCAGGTCTTGTTCTCCAATGATTTTCAATTCTGATGCACTTGGGGCAACTGCCTCAGGATGATTTTCCATGTACTTTGAAGGATCAAATACCTCAGGTCTGACCTGGAATTTATCGAGCTCCTTCATTCTGAATTTTGATATAGTGGTCAATCCTGCAGTGTCTTTTCCTTCTGCTTTAGCTTTCTTAATTTGAGCTGCTCCAACAAGTTCAAGAAAACGAGCCATCCTAAAATTAGGATCAAGCTCTGGGCTTTCATACACATTTTCAGAAGATGTATCAACTGGTTCTTTATCCTGAATAACTAGATAAGAAGGAGGAGCAGACTTAGCAAATATCTTGCTAGAATTTTCAGATAAAATAATTTTCTTACCTTTTGAAACAACCTTCACAGAATGATCTGGCTTTGGAGAGGTTGGGCTTTTGAGTTCTTTAGAATGAGGTGGAGAAAAAGTAGGTCTTTGATACACCACCTCCTTTACTTATTCCTTAACAACATCAGGTCTTTGATAGCCAGTTTGAGTTTTACCTTGATATCCTTGAGAGCTTCTCCTTTGAGATGACTGAGATGGATTGAACCTTTCAGACTGAGCAGTTGGGTTTGCAGATAAGTTTCCTGAGGCTCCTACACTGGGAGGTGGAGGAGGAGGACCTCTAGGAGTCCATCTTGGAACAGGACTGTCATACCTCTTTGACTTCTTTCTTTGCTTCTGCTGATTTTTAGAGAAAGCCATCCAGTGCTGGAAATCTTTTGATTTAGGATCAATTCCTTTCAGAATATAATAAGGAGTATCATTATCTGGATTTGGAGGAGGAGGAGCCACAGCTTTCCTTTTCTTTTTAGCAGTTCTTTTTCTTTTAGACTCATCAGATTCATCAGAATCAATATCGTCCTCAGAATTTGAAGAAACGGGGAGATCATATGGATCAACTGCCTCTTGCAAAGCTCTTTCCTTTTCCTTTAGAGCAGCTTTTTCTAATTCTTCTTCCATGGCATCCTGTGCCAGGAGAGCATCTAAATCCAAATCAGGGGAATCATCCCATACAATAGACTTTTCAATTTGAGCATCTGCAGCCTTTTCTTGTTGATCAGAAACTGTCATGGTGACCAGTTCTACTTGCACTTCTAGCTGAGCTGGCTGAGTAGCCTCAGAAACTTGAACAGCTGGTTCTAGTTCAGATTGAACTTCTGGAGCTGGCTGGAGATCAGGCTCTTGAACATCTAGAACTTCTTCCATTTTATCTGTAGTATTATGAATAAAATTTTGCTAAATGACAACGAATCATCCCTTCCATGTATTCCCATACAAGCATATCAGTTATCAAGTCTAAGAAGTGAGTAAAGGGGATACCTTCAGAACTATCCTTTGCGTGTCCTAACTCCCATAAATCATCTAGAAAGGAAGTGATAACTCCTTCTAAGTATAGGGCGACCAGGGGAGTAGAACATTCTTCCAGGCACGCTTTGACAATAAATTCAGACTTCAATAATGCATCAGAAATTTCTTTTTCAGATAAACTTTGAGGAGGAGCTGATTCTTCTAATTCTTTCTCTGCCACTACAGGAGGATCTGCTGGAGGGGAGGCCAAAGGCTGCTCAGAGACATCTTCATTAAGCATCTCCCACTGCCTGATTTCAGTAGATACTGAAACCAGACCCCTAGAGGAAGAGGGCTCAGCAGACTTTGAGAGTGCTTGAATAGCAGCAGTCAAAGAAGATAAGGAGGAAACAAGAGGGGCAATTGCCTCTTCAATCATAATTTTGATTGAGGGGGTAATTAGCTCCAAGATGCTAGAGATGAATGCTGGAGAGATTTCAGATGATGAAGGGGGAATCTCAGAGGATGGAAGATCAACAGGAATGGTGAATTCCTGATGAGCTGGAGAATGAACTGGAGATGGAACTGGAGATGGAACTGGAGATGGAGTTGGAGATGGAGAGTGATGGGGAGTTGGATGAGAGAATGCAGGGTGATCATTATGATCTGAAGAAGGAATTGGAGACTGAGGAGGAGTAGAAATCTCAGAAACCAATAAATCGAAACTGGGATGAGAGATCCCAGCAAGATGAGACGGGAGAGGAGATGCAGGAGGAGATGCAGATGAATCAGGAAGATGAGAAGCAGAAGGTCGTACTTCAATTGAAGTTGATGGAACTTCAACTGAAGTAGACGGCAAAGCAGATGAAGAAGATGGAAGGGAGAGGTTTGCTGAGCCAGATTCTTGAAGGGGAGGAGTGACTGAGGCAGTTCTGGTGCTCTTAGATGTAGCTGGAGCAACCCCTGCGGGAGCGGGATTCAGAAAGGTCCTTTTTCATTTGGCGAACAGGGCTGGATCCATCTTCTTGCTGGCATTTATGGAGGTAGCAGCTGAAACTAACAGATGGGGATACTTTTCCTTCAGAAAAATCCCAACTATCCTACCCAGGGTAACTTCTTTCTTGCTGTTCTTTTTCCTGATCAAATCAAACAGAACTCCTGCCCAATTAATTTGTTTCTTATTCACAATTGCACACATCAGTGCAAACTGCTGCCTTGTAATGTTGTCATGGGCAGAGTGCTTTCCCAGTAGCACTTTTCCTACGAGTTCAGCAAGGAACTTAATCTTAAACGGAAAATTTACTTTAAGCAGCTTATAGGGAATGCCTTCTGCATGTCCCAGCTCTATCAGCATTCTCCCAAACTCTGGGGTATCTTGCTCATAATCTTCTTCCCCATTTATCAATCCAAATATTTCAGTTAAAATAGCGTGAGTCAATGTTACCTCTTCTCCGCCAATAGTTCCGGTCATTGAATCATCATTTGAAGACGAAGTGAATGCCCATTCTTTGATCTCTGAAATATTTATCTTTATCCTGGAAGACATAAGCTTTTCTAAACCTTGATCTTTGCATAAACTGAGGATTTCCACAATTCCAGATTCGCAGCAACTGAACGACTCGAAATCCACACTGAATCCTGCATCGAACTTCACTACTGCCAGAAGCGCTGGAGCTATCGCCATCAAAAGAGCTGGAGAAGACGAGGGAGAGACAGCGAGGATTAAGCGGCAGAAATCGCAAGACAAAGAGCAAGCAGGAAGACGGAATGTGAAAAGACGCTTTCCGTCGACGATAAAAACAACGATCTCTTAACCTAGGTCGACTATCGTCTTTATATTAAAACAGCAATCGTCGATCTATTTAAAAGATGCTGGAGACGATGGTCAAACGGTCGTTCGACGATCGGTCCTGAAGCAGAGTAGTCGATCAATCGTTCGACTATTTCTGTCTTCACAAACAACAAGCTGTCGTCAACCATAGATCGACGATATGCTCGACCTGTTCGATGATCTTCGAACGACGTTCGATGATCTTCAAGAAGATAAGCTATTATCAACCATAGGTCGACGATAGGCTTGATCCAATCGACTATCTTCGAACGTCGTTCGACTATCTTCGAATAAGTTTCAACAAGGCAGACGTCACACTTAGTCTCTTCCATTAATCATGCCTAGTTGAACTAAAAAGAACAGATGCTTCTGTTCATCTAAAGGCTTGGTGAATATATCACCTCTCTGAAGGTTTGTGGATATGAACTCAAGGCTGATCTTGTTCTTTTCCACACAATCTCTCAGGAAATAGTGTCAGATCTCAATGTGTTTCATTCTTGAGTGGTGCGCGGGATTTTGTGCAATAGAGATAGCACTGGTACTATCACACATGATTTTTGTGTTCTTGTGTGAGTACCCATAATCCAAAAGTTGGTTTTGTATCCACAGGATCTGTGAACAACAACTAGCAGCTGCTATATATTCAACTTCTGCAGTTGAGGTTGATATAGAGGCCTGCTTCTTACAGAACCAAGAGACCAATCTCTCTCCCAGGAACTGACAAGTTCCTGAGGTACTTTTCCTGTCAACTCTACAGCCAGCATAATCAGAATCAGAATATCCAATTAATTCAAATTCTGACTCAGCTGGGTACCAAAGTCCTAGATTTGGGCATCCCTTCAGGTATCTTAAGATTATCTTGAGAAGAATCAGATGAGATTCCTTGGGGTTGACCTGGAATCTAGCACAAAGGCATGTAGCAAACATTATGTCTGGCCTACTTGCAGTTAAATACAATAGGGAACCAACAATGGCCCTATAATTCTTTTGATCAACAGGCTTTCCCTGATCATCAGAATCAATAACTACATTAGTAGCCATAGGTGTATGCATTGCTGAAGCATCAGCCATCCCAAACTTCTTTACCAATTCCTTGGCATATTTGGATTGGGAGATGAAGATGCCATCAGCATCTTGCTTTACTTGGAGACCAAGAAAGTAAGACAGCTCACCCATACTACTCATCTCAAACTTGGAATGCATCAAGTTAGAGAACTTTTTGCATAGTTTGGGATCAGTGGAACCAAAAATAATGTCATCTACATACACTTGAAATAACAGGATTGTGTCCTTGTGGTGCTTGACGAAAAGGGTTCTATCAACTACTCCCCTAACAAAGTTGTGCTCTAACAGGAAACTAGCTAGAGTCTCATACCAGGCTCTGGGTGCTTATATGAGTCCATAAAGAGCTTTTTGCAACTTGAATACATGTGAGGGCTGAGTTGAAGAAACAAACCCAGGTGGCTGTTCAACAAATACCTCTTCCTTTAGCTCACCATTTAGAAAGGCACTTTTGACATCCATCTAAAAAACTTTAAACTTCATATAGGCTGCATAGGCTAAGAAGATCCTTATTGCCTCTAGCCTTGCAACAAGAGCAAAGGTTTGGTCATAATCTATACCTTCCTCCTGTCTGTAGCCCTGAGCTACATGCCTAGCTTTGTTCTTTACAATGATTCCATTTGCATCCAACTTGTTTCTATACACCCACTTGGTGCCTATGATCAGTTGGCCTTTAGGTCTTGGAACCAAAGTCCATACTTTACATCTCTCAAACTGATTGAGTTCCTCTTGCATAGCAATGATCCAGTGGGGATCTAGCTCAGCATCTTTAATGGTGAGAGGCTCAATCTGTGAGAGGAAACAAGCGTGCATCACATCCTGTCTTAACTGATGTCTTGTTTGAACACCAGCTGATATGTCTCCAATCACTTGAGATGTAGGATGATCTCTAAGTGTGACAACATCAGTAGGTGGGATGTGATCTTCAGCAATAGTTGGGATTAATTCCTCAGGAGGAATTTGATCTACTATTGGTGGAACAATAACAACTTTTGCAATGTCTTCATCACTGTCTGATTCAGTGATATGAAGAGTTGAAAGATGAAGAATTTCTTGAGTGACATCTTTACTAGATTCTTGTACCTGCAATGAACTTGAGGAAGGAGAAGTTTCCTTCTCCTTGTAAAACATTTGAGATTCATCAAAGGACACATGAACAGACTCTTCAATTTTAGAAGAAGATTTATTAAAAACCCTATAAGCTTTGCTTACTTGGGAATATTCAAGAAAAATTCCCATTGAAGCTTTTGCTTCAAATTTTCTAAGGTATTCTTCATTATTATTATGAATATAAACTACACAACCAAATACTCTAAAATAATTTATTTTAGGTTTCTTTCCTTTAAGCAACTCATAAGGAGTTTTACACTTAAGTTTGTGTATCAGACTTCTATTCAAGACATAGTTGGCTGTACTAACAGATTCTGCCCAATAAGAAAGAGGCATATTAGCATCTGCCAACAATGTGCCAGCAGCTTCAATCAGGGTTCGATTCTTCCTTTCAACTACCCCATTTTGTTGGGGAGTTCTGGGAGCTGAGAAGCTATGTTTGATACCTTCTTTCTCACAGAATTCTTGCATGAGAAGAGAGTCAAACTCAGTACCATGATCACTTCTGATCAAGGCCACATGAGTAGAGTACTCAGTCTGCACACATAATAGAAAATCTGTAAGGGCTTTGAAATTATCAGTCTTAGTTCTCAAAAAGAACACCCAAGTGAATCTAGAGAAGTCATCTACAATGACTAGGATGTAATACTTCCCTCCTAAACTTTGTACATTTATTGGGCCAAATAGGTCCAAATGTAATAAATACAGGATTCTAGGAGAATCACTTTTATTTACTTATTTAAATGAATTCTTGGTTTGCTTGCCTAATTGACAAGCCTTGCATAGGCTCTCCTTCTTGTAGGGGCAAGAAGGTAAACCTCTAACAAGGTTGTGCTTAAATAACCTAGATATGTTCTTGAGGTTAACATGGCTAAGCCTTTTATGCCATAAGGTATTGTTATTGGTTACTTCATTAAATAAGCAGATTTCAGAGTGAGTTGAGTTAAAATCTACTAAATAAATGTTACCTTATCTAAGACCTACTAACACAATATTATTATTTAAAGTAATATTACAAAGAGAGTTAGAAAATGATACCTGGTATCCAGCATCACATAACTGACTTACTGAAATGAGATTATGCTTCAGTCCAGTTACATAAGCAACTCTCTTGAAAGTTACAGCTCCAATTGTCATCCTGCCATAGCCTTCAGTTTGACCACAGCTTGAATCTCCAAAGATTACCTTTGGGCCAAGCTTGGCTTTGAACCTTAACAGATGTTCTTTATTTCCTGTCATATGCTTGGAGCAACCACTATCCAAATACCACTTATTCTAAGTGATAGGATAGGTCTTCACCTGCAAATAAATCAATTAAACATTATGTACCCAGGTAACCTTGGGTCCCTTGTTTTTCATATAAGAAAAACTGGAAATAAATGAATAAGCAGGTTGAGGGTGATAACCTAATGGGTAAGATCTCCTAGGTGGGATTCTCCATGCAGATGATGGGTCAATGAACCTAGGGTTTCTATTTTCATTCTGGTTTATAAAGTTCTGGGTGAAGTTTTGAAATTCTTGTTGAAAACGTCGATCGGCATTCAACGATTGGTACCCAGATCGTCGATCTCCGTTCGACCACTGGGCCTGCGATCGTCGAGCAGCGTTCGACGCTTTTTGTAATTCCTTAAATTTTTGTTTTCTTTTCTCTCTCTTAGCTTTATTTAAGGCTTTATTGACCTGATTAACTTGCTCAGTGTTCTTTATCCCATCAGCTGAGATAAAGTTCACTGGAGTTGAAAGATGGTTTTTAAGAACAATTGGGGATTCACTAGAAGATGCTCCTAAGCCTAATTTGTTATTGCCTGACCTAGTGTTAGACATGCTGGTTATTTCAAGCAGCTTAAGACTTCTACCATTCAGAGACTCTTCTAACCTTTTGGACTTAGCTAATTCATTCTTAAGGAATTTTATTTCTTCACTAGCATTAGTGAGTTCTGTTGATAACCTAATGTTTTCAATAGAAATTAATTTAGATTCAGCTAGTTTATTTCTAAGTTCTTTTATTTCCTTTTCATAATCTAAACATAAAGATTTAAAATTCTATTTAAATTCATCAGATGTAAAATCGTAAGAAGACAATACCTCATCTTCTGTTGGCATTTCTTCATCAGAATCTGAACTCTCTGCAGCTGAGTGATTGCTGCAGGCATCAATTGCCATCAGGCAAACTTCCTTTGCCTTCTTTTCTTCCTCATCCTCATTGGAGCTCGAGGAGGAAGATTCCTCATCAGAATCGCTCCAGGTTTCAGCAACAAAGCCTCTCTCCTTCTTTTTGTTCTTATAGGAGGATGGCTTGGAATGCTTCCTGTACTGATCCTTGTCTTTTCTTTTATCTTTATTCTTTTCCTCTGGACAATCTGGAAGAATATGTTCAGGCTTCCTGCAACCATAGCAAATTATTTCTTTAGAAGGAGTACGATCATACCTTGGTTTATCTTCATACTTTGAAGACTTCTTTCTGAATTCTTTCCTTCCCATCTTGAGAAACCTTTTGGCAAATAATGTCATCAGTTCCTCATTAGACTGGATTCCTTCAGAAGCATCAGCAGCTTTGAGAGCAAGGGTTTGCTCTTTTCTTGTGGGAGTTGGAGTTTTTGCTTCAGCCTCAGCTTCCCTGGACTTCAGCACTTGCTCAAAGGACTTGAGCTTGCCGAGAAGGGCTTCTGTTGAGATTTCTGTTATACTTCTAGCCTCCTTGATAGGCCAGATCCTCAGATCCCATGTGCTAGGGAAGCACATAAGAATCTTATCATTGACCTCTGTCAATGAAATATCCTTATCAAGAGTCCTCAGCTCATTGATGATTGAGCTGAGCCTTGTGTACATTGCTTCAACTGATTCAGCATCAGTTTTCTTGAAGTTCTCATACTAGGATATAAGGTTGGACCTCCTGTCCTTCCTTTCATTAGCTGAACCAGCTATAATCTGGTTCAGTGTATCCCACATTGCTTTTGCTGAGGGACAGTCAGCAACCTTCTGGAATACTTCATCAGACATTGTCTGGGCCAGAATGTTCATTGCCTTAGCATCTGCTATCTTTGCCTTTTTGTATTCATCATTGTAATCTGGAGGAGGCACTGCACTCATATCAGTTGATGATGAGGCAGTAGCAGCAGCAGGTGCTCTTGGTGGTCCTGTCAAAATAGAAGCAAAAATACTCTCATCAATAGAGTTCATATATAATTTAATCCTTGCCTTCCAGATGCTAAACTTAGCTAAGTTGCATGCTGGAGGTCTGGTGCTAGAGTAATCCTTAGACTGGGCCATGATAATGAAAGTGAATATCTATAATCCTTGGTATCTATTAGGATCTTGTGACTTAGGTGTTAGCCTATACAGTCAGCCAACCTCCCTCTGATACCAATTGAAAGAAAAGGGATAGATACTACTCTAGAGGGGGGTGAATAGAGTAATCAAAAATTGCACTAGCAAAGTTGACTGTCTACTCAACTCCCTTGGAGTTAATTGCGGAATGAAGGTTATAGATATTTGAGATGAAACCCTAAAGCCTAACACAAGTGATGTGCACAAAAGGCAGCCAACTGTAATTACAGTTAAGGCTTGGAATCCTAAACAGCAACTAGCAATCCTAGTTAAAATCTAATCACAGCCAATCAGCACAGAGAATTAATTAAACAATCCAGACGACACAAGGA
Organism: Platanthera zijinensis; assembly: GCA_039513925.1. NCBI lineage: Eukaryota > Viridiplantae > Streptophyta > Magnoliopsida > Asparagales > Orchidaceae > Platanthera > Platanthera zijinensis. The sequence continues at coordinate 86,163,944 of CM077090.1, read as the reverse complement.
ATTTATAGTGGTTCCCCAAACAACTTGGGTACGTCCACTCTTCTACCAACAAGGTAGGAATCCACTCAGGTTTTTGATCAGGTGTCCTACCACCAACAAGATCTGCTTCAGGTAGATCCAGAAACCCTTTAGACTTTTGATCAGGTGTCTAAAAAACCAATGCAGGTTTTTGATCAGGTGCCCTGCCACCAAGGTATACTTTTGAAGGGAGTAATAACCCTTTATAAGAGGGGGAAAGGAGGTTAAAATGTCTTCTCTATTTTACAATAGATTAGAGAAGCACAAGAACTTGCACTGAGCTAGAAAGCTCTAAAGAGTCAAGGCTCCCCCTGGCTAAAAGAATGTCCAGGTGAAGTCTTGCTTCAGTGCAGAAACACTTCAGAAAATCTGAAGGAAAAAGTTACAAGAAGATAAATAATATGAATTGAAATTTCTTCTTTAGGTAGTTATCTTCTTCTTCTTCTTCTTCAAAAAGCTATGAGTGCAAATCTTCCTGGAGGCAGGAGAACTCGGGTTGAAGAAGAGTGAAGAACTAAAACTTCTTCTCAGTTAGATGTGAACGAGCTGAGAGCAGCTGAAAACTATAAGTTGTAGCTTGAATGCTGCTGTTAGCTTTTTGTATGTGAGAACTAGTTGATTTCTTTCTCCAAAGAATTCTTTATATAGCAGCAGCAGCAACAGCTCTCATTTGAGTTTGAATCTTGTCTTCTACTGAAATCTGCAAGCTGGGCTGCAAATAGCATAAAGCAAAACAAATACTGCAGGCAGATATCCTATAAGAGGATAAAGCTTTCTAAGAAGCTGCAAATAACTCTGATAAAATAATACAAGAGACAGTCACAACAGAGGAGACTCTTTACGGCCAAGGAAGACTTTTTGAGTCTAACTGCTATAAAGGACAGCCTGGCAGATAGCGCAGAAATCATATCTCAGCTAATAAGACAAACAACTTTGTCAGAAAAAGATTAGCTCATGCATAATGAATGGAGCAGATATTGCATGGAAATAATATCATAAGTTTATTCAGATAATCTTTTATAAAATATGCCAAAATAAATATGAAATAAATCACATCATAGAAGACGACAAAATAATTCAAAACATACAGCAAAACGTCGAACGACCCTCGGAGATCGTCGAACGAGGCACAGAGATCGTCGACCTATCAGACAGATAGTCGAACGATCCAGATAGTCGAACTATCAAAGAAGATAGTCGAACTACCTCAGTAGATAGTCGAACTATCAGGACAGATAGTCGAGCTATCAGATAGTCGATCTATCAAGACAGATAGTCGAACTACCAAACTAAACAGATAGTCGACCTATCAACAGATAGTCGAACTATCACAGAAAACAGATAGTCGATCTATCAACAGATAGTCGAACTATCACAGAAAACAGATAGTCGAGCTATCAACAGATAGTCGAGCTATCAAAACAAAACAGATAGTCGACCTATCAACAGATAGTCGAACTATCAGATAGTTGAACTATCCAAGCAGATAGTCGAACTATCAAAGCAAACAGATAGTCGACCTATCAACAGATAGTCGAGCTATCAAAGAAAACAGATAGTCGACCTATCAACAGATAGTCGAGCTATCAAAGAAAACAGATAGTCGACCTATCAACAGATAGTTGAGCTATCAACCAAGACAGATAGTCGACCTATCAAAAGATAGTCGAACTATCAAAGGAAAACAGATAGTCGACCTATCAACAGATAGTCGAACTATCAAAGCAAACAGATAGTCGACCTATCAAACAGATAGTCGAACTATCAGATAGTTGAACTATCCAAACAGATAGTCGAACTATCAAGCAACACAGATAGTTGACCTATCAATAGATAGTCGAACTATCAAAGAGAACAGATAGTCGACCTATCAACAGATAGTCGAACTACCAGATAGTTGAATTATCCAAACAGAAAGTCGAACTATCAAAGCAAAATAGATAGTCGACCTATCAACAGATAGTCGAACTATCAAAGCAAACAGATAGTCGACCTATCAACAGATAGTCGAGCTATCAAAGAAAGCAGATAGTCGACCTATCAAACAGATAGTCGAACTATCAGATAGTTGAACTATCCAAGCAGATAGTCGAACTATCAAACACACCAGATAGTCGACCTATCAAACAGATAGTCGAGCTATCAGGAAGATGATCGTCGAACAGCTGATCGACGATAGTCGAGCGACGTTCGACCATAGTCGAACGAAAAACAACTTAACCAAATATTCATCTGGAAAAGTGACAAGACTAACCTAGAGCAAACTAACATTTGACCATAGATAAATCTTGGGTCAAGAGACTAAAGGAGAAGACTGAACTCAAATCAAAACTGGGGTACCCATAGAATATGATTATTAGGTTGCATGATGTGCCAATGAGTATTATGATAGATCAGGATTCTAGATACATGTCTCATTTTTGGCAGAGCTTGTAGGGAGCTTTGGGCACTAACCTTAGATATTCTTCCTCTTATCATTCACAGACTAATGGTCAAACGGAAATGGTCAATCAGATTTTGGAAGACATGATTAGATATTATATCCTAGATCATGGTGGAGCCTAGGACGAGCATCTTAGACTCATGGATTTCGCCTACAGTAGCAACTATCATGAGAGTTTGCATGTGGCACCCATTAAAGCTTTGTATATGAGGCATTGTCGAACTCCCCTATTTGTTGAGGTTGGTGAGAAACCATTGTTAGGTCCAGAAGCCTTAGAAGAGATGAGCATTGATGTGATGCATATCTATAAAAAGCTTCGACTGGCTTCGGAGCGTTATGAGGAGTACGCAAGTAGATAAAGGTTGATCTAGAGTTTGACGTTTAGGATATGGTGTTCTTGAAGGTATCTCTGATTCATGGTGTCAAAAGATTTTGGAGGAACCATAAGTTGAATACCAGGTATGTGGGACCTTTCCAGATTGTTGAGCGCATCAGAGTGTTTTCTTGTAAGCTAGAGTTGCCTGCGACTTTTCCTGGTGTTCACGATGGGTTCCATGTGAGTCAGTTGCGAAAGTGTTTTCTTAGTGATTGTCATGTCCTTAGCTCGGTACCTTAATTGTAGCCAAATCTTTTCTATGTCAAAGAGTCTGTCCATATTCTGGACATGCAAGATTGAGTGTTGCAGAGAAAGATAATTCTTATGGTTAAAGCTATTTGGCGAAATCAGGATGTCAGGAGCACAACTTGAGAGTTGGAATCTGCTATGAAGGAATCTTATTCTCATTTGTTCTCCTAATTCTCTTCGATGAGTGTTTCTATCTAGCAAGTTTCAATTTATCCATTTATATCTCTTATGTTCGAATTGTGTTTTAAGATTCAGGACAAAACTTCCTTTTAAGAGGGTGACTGTTATGCCCCTGGATTTTCGATAATTAATTTTGATCTTCTTATTGGCGTAATATTAACGTAAGAGTGTTACGTTAATGCAGAGTTAACGGTGCGCCGTCGCTAGTGTTTTTTCGCGTCCGTTTGGTCAAGTCGATCAATTTTCGGCCTTACCGGAATTGAGATTTTGGACTTTAGAAAATTAAACTAATTAATTTTAAGTATGTCAGTAAAATTTCGTTGCGATCCGAGCTATATTAAAAGCTCAGTGATTTCCAAAGATTTAAAGAATTATCGTTGTCGTAAACTTTTAAAAAATCATAACACGAGAATGGCTTTTCAAACTATGATTTTGACCTTGTCGTTGGATTCGTTGAACTAACGTTTACTTTTGATGCGAATTTCATCGAAAACGGAATGAGTTTAGTCACAGGTCACTAAATGAGATTTTAAGATATATATATATATATATATATATATATATATATATATATATATATATTACAATAATAATTCTTAAATTTTTACTTTTCTTACATTAAAGACTAAACTAAGGCTGTTAACAAATAGTATAGTTCGTGAATAATTCGATATTCGATTCGTGAAGATTCGATAAATATACGTAATTTTCGAATTCGAATAATTTTCGAATCTGAATCCGATTAAGTCTATCCCTATTCGAAGTATTCGCGAATAGTTTGCGAATGGTAAAATTACTTAAATAAAATTATATATATTTAATAAAATTATATATATAATTATTCCTAATAGAAAAAATCGAATTCGAATACATGTTCAAATCCAAATTCGAATCTTAATTCAAATCTAACATTTCATATTGAATTTGAATCCGAATCCGATTATTCGAACGAAGCTGAATCTCTGCATTATATGTGAAATTTGGATTCGATTGAAGAGATATTCGATTCAGTTCGTGAATAATCCTAAACTGAACCAGCCCACCTAATTTCCTATTTACCCTGATTCCCGTATCCTTTTTTTCCAAAACAAACCAAGGCACGTGAGAGAGGAAGAAAGGGGTTTCGGAAACCTTTCGGCGGCCACCACGAGCACTCCGGTGTGCGAAACTACCTTGAAGCATAGATCCTGAAAGCTCTCGCCGAGCTCTACGCGTGTGTGGCGAGTATTTTTGATCTCTTGGATATTTGGCGATGGGGTGAATAGCCCTAACTTTTTGTTTTGTCCAAATCCCTTTATATTTTTGTTGTCGTGATTTCTCTTCGGTCGATCCTTGGTGTTGAATGCTTAGGAGGTTGAAAATCGGAAGATTTGTGGCAAGTGATGGTTTATCTATATTGCTTGGTTCTTTTTTATTTTTCTGTTCTCTATTTCTTCATATTTGAGTATATAATGTTGTTGTTTTATCAATTTAGCATTTGTTAAGCCCTTGCTGAATGTTGTTGGATATCTTTCTAAGAGATTGTTAGGTGCAAATATTGAATTTAGTTAGGTTTTCATCCCCAGATTTTTTCCCCATGACAAAGAAAGCAGAGTTATGTTGCTAGCATTGCCCAGTGGTGTTACCGTCGGTGATAGGTTCTCTAACCGGAATGTTTTTGTGGTGATCAAGACTGTCCTATCATACTAAAGAGATGTAAGTTGTTCCTTAGTCATTACCCCGTTCGGTGTTTTTTTCCTAAATCTTCAATATGTTGAACTTGTAGTGTGTTATATTTTCATCTATCTTCCACCATACAACAGCACTCAAACCTTTATCCCACTATAGTGGGGTCAGATATCTATCTTCCTCCTTATTCCAGTAAAATTGAGGCAAGTGTGGTTTTCTCCTCTTAATTTATCCAATGTACTTTCTATTCTATTTATGTCGGTTGCTTCGTTCAAATTTGCATATGTCGACTGCATAGTTCATTCATTTTTGTCGACTGCAATAATAAGACCTATTTTTTTGTTGACTGCATAGCTCAGACCTATTTCTGTCGGCTGCATAGTTCAGACCTGTTTTTGTCTTTGATTCCTTTTTTAAAAAAAATTGAATGTTATTTTTTTATGCAAAAACAAGTGCCTATTTTCCTACACATATGAACTGAACTTAAATCTGTTACTTCATGTTTATTATCTGATATATATATGATGGACTGTGAGCGTTAATGATGCACTTCTTTTGAGCTGATCAGTCTAAATTGTTATTACTTTCTTTGCTTTCTAATATTGTAAGATAGATTTTTATTGCACTCAGTGCAAGTTTTATTATGCTTAATCATTATTAAATATACATATTATTTATGTGGCTTATATTAGAATGAAAGCTAATTTTGTTGAAAGGTGAACCTCATTGAACTGATTGATGGTATGATTAATTCTTTTTAGTTATCACTTGCACATTCTTTTGCTGAGCCATTCTTTTCTTTTGAATGTCTCATGCTCGGAGCAGTAGCAGTCTGAGTGGTTCGGGCAGGTGACTCCGGGCTTTGGTTATTGCAGCAGTTGCTTCCCCTCTCCGTAGTGAAGTAGTTTCTGAGACTGTATCAGATCAGACTTGTGTTTTATTTCTATGGGTTCCTGTCAGGTTATTGACGCTCATAGCTTTTGTTTGCAGGTGTTAGACTACTTGCTAGTTTTTTAGTTGTTAGTTACTAGTTATTTATATATTTGCTCTCTGAAAATGTTTTGTGATATGAGGCATGTTAGATATTTTAAATATTAAAATTGTATTCTAGCTTAGATCATAACATCCTTTTTTAACTTAATATCACCCTACTTTAAGTATTATGAAAATTCTTTTTACTTATATTAAATTTAGAAATTGTATATCATTAGAGTGTTAGTTGAGTACTCATGTTAATGTAGGATAAAATGAAATGAATTATGTATTTTTTTACTTTATATATATTTTCTTACTTGTGGACTAGCTGATCCACTGAATCGAGAGATGCGGTATTTGAAAATTTTATATTCAAATTATGTTTTTCAAACATAAAATATGTTTTTTATAAAAATTAATGAAAAGACACGTTTTCCTGAGCGTCTGTAGTTTTTTCGCTGTGGCGTCACGATGTGTATTTTCTTCTACTTTGATAATATATAAATATTGAGAAAATCCAAGTTGTGACAGTAATCCAAGTCACCAGTTCGCGTGCTTTCAACACCAACAAAGATAAATCAAAGTGCTTCGTGAGTGGTGGTCTGTCACCCTCCAGACACCTCATCATCTCTCTTCCTAGAGTTTAACAAGGAGTGGTTTGTCTCCCTCACCTTCTCCAAAAAACTTATAAACACCAGCAAATAGGAAAATTTGGTCGACGCTGATCCGACGACTTCGTTTTTCACCCAATTCACAGATTTTTCACGTTAAAAAATTATCTTTCCAGTTCCTTTTTTCTTGTGACTGTTTGCGCGTTCGACCGCTCTACGGGAAAATATGATCCAATTTAGTCCGGTCTACTAGGAGCCTCGAGCGACCAATAATAGTTTGATGTTTTCTGTGGGAAAGTTTTGCGCTCCGCAACAATTTGCCTCTAAGAGATTTCAACATTATTGGAATTTATAAGAGACCATGGAGACCCACAATAGTTTGGCGCTCGGAGAGTTTGGCATCCAGTGCCTCCCTCAGCCAGATATCAAGTACATGGTGCTCGCTGAATTTATCGTGGAGTGCACTATAAAACCAGAGCAGAACTCTAAAGAAGGCTCCTCTGTCGCTTGTTGGACTCTAGGTAGACGGAGCGTTAAAAGCAGGTGTAGGAGCAGGCCTACTCTTAATCAGCCCCAAGGAAGATACCCTAGAGTATGGCCTCTAGTTAAAATTCCCTTCCCCCAACAACATTACGGAGTACGAGGCGCTGATTGCTGGCAGTCACCTTGCCATTGACTATAAGGTAGAAAATCTAACATTTTATGTCAATTCACAGTTGGTGGTTTCACAAGTAATAGGTGATTATGTAGTCAGGAATGACAGACAGGCGCAGTACCTGATAGTCATCAAGACTCTACTACAAAAGATACCCTCGCACCAACTACTCCACATTCCGTGGGAGCAAAATGCCAAAGCCGTTGACTTTTCGAAGCTTGCCACCTTACCAACAAGTTATCAGTCTCGGAGAAGGAGAGTCAAAGATGTCATGGTCCCAAGTATTCTAGGGTCATGGGATATTTCAACGGTCAGTAACGAAGAAACATCTTGGATGACTCCCCTACGAGTCTACCTCAAACAAGGGGAACTCCCCGAGGATTGCCTGAAAGCATGTCAACTCCGGGTACGAGCAACATCATTCGCTATCATAGATGGAGAGCTCTACAAATGAGCTTTTTTGGTCCCTATTTAAAGTGTTTACCGACGACCGAGGTTGAGTAAGACCTGCAGGAGGTGCATGAAGGAGTATGCGAAGAACAATTGGGCGGGAAGGCCCTAGCCCGAACAATACTCCGCCAAGGGTTCATCTGGCAAACAATGAAATAGGACGCGATTGAGTTTGTCCAGATATGCAAAAGTTGTTAACTTCACGCTAGTACAACGCACCATTATAGGTTGCCCTCACTACTCTTCAAAGTCCCTGGCTATTTGCTAATGAAAAATTGACCTCCTAGGACCACTACCCATAACATCTAGGCATAAAAAGTTTATAATCATGGCCATTGATTTTTTTCACTTAGTGGGTGGAGGTTTAACCTATCCCAAGAATAATCAAAGAAAACGTCAAGCAATTCGTGATGGCGGCAACCCCCAGCGTGATAAAGTTGAAGATGACGACGGCGATAGCGTTCTCCTACATGTTAATGATGATGACGGCGATGGCGGCGGCGACGGCGTTCTCCTATATGTTGAAGATAATGATGGAAGAAGACGACGACGGCCCCAACATGATGGCGACGGTGACGATGAAGACTTATGAAGGCTTTAAACATTATTTTAATTATTTGCATTTTTAATTTTCATCGTGTTGCTTGTTAATTTTGGTATTGTTTTTATTTTTATTTGGACTGCAAATAGCCACTACATGTTGTAAGCCTATATATAGGCATGGACTTTCATAGTTTTGATTTTAATCTTCTCCTCTTCTCCTTGGCTGCCCCCTTCCCTCCTCCCTCTCCTTGGCCGCCAGCCACACCTTTCCTCCATAGCCGCCACCACCTCTCACCCTCTTTGCACCCCACGGCCAACCACTGCTTTCTCCACCACCAAACCGAGCCCTCCTCCACCACCAACAAGCCCGACCTCCTACTCCTCCACCCTAACCGAGCCCTTCACCTTATTCCTAACCTAACCATCCTCATCCCCAACTAGCCAACCTCCTCTCTCGACCCCTAAACCCGACCCACGTCAACACCCCAAGCAGCCCCCTTTCAAGATATAAATCGGCCAAGGCAAGATCTAATTTTGTGGAATTCCTCTCCGGCGTGAAGCAAAGGAAGCGGTCTAGTTTCTCTCCGGTCGGCGAAACTCCGGCGGAGCCGTGGAAGAGCGATCCTTGAAAGTGAACCGGAATCATCCATTCCGGTTGGGTAACGATATCCTCTACTTCTTGTGTGGTTCAGTTTCTAGATTTTCATTTGGTGGATTTCTATTGTGTTATCTTGGAATTGTTTTGCGTTCGTGGTTTATCTTTCCGATAACATAAATTATTCTTTCTAGTTGTTTAATTTTTCGAGAGGTTTGGCGAGCCTCGCTTTCATTTTTTTGGGGGAGATCTACCTTTTCTGAACCGAACCTTTCGGTAGATCTCTTTTGGTACAACCATCGCTCGGTCGGTCCCAATATTGATCCTTTTGCTTGAGAGAACGATGACTTATAGTCATTTGTTCAATCTTAAAACGGCGTGGCTACCGTACGTTAGCAATAATTGATAACGTTGTTCGTGAGCGTGCTGCGTTTAATTATTTGTGTGAGCGTAATAGTGGAAATAGAGAGGCGTACGTGTTATTCCCTTTGCCGTTATCGCGTCGAACACCGTGGCCTACATCAATTTGGTATCAGAAGGAGGTTCACGTCAATTTCCCAATTGACACCCCTCCCCCAATTTAGGATATTGTCACGCACTTCGTAGGCACCCCTCAGAGTCAAAAATTACAAAAAAAATTGTGGTCTGCCAATAGCCGGCTGAATTTTATTTTCAACAATAAAAAATCAGAAAAAAATTTATTTATAATCTTCATATTTTATTCAGCAAGAAAATCTATTTTATATTAATATTACCCTAGTGGTTAAGCGGGAACAATTCCGACAAACCTATTTTAATTGGGTCAGGAGCATTTCTCATTGTATATGCACAAATTCCGGATCGAGTTTTCTCTCCGGTTATCACAATATGGCCTATGACGTCAATGTTTCCCGAGAAAGATATTTAGGTTCCCTTAGGAACGGTAGAAAGCCATTCCATTGCCCGGTAGTGGATGATATTAAGGTGTTGATTGGCCAATTAAAGGCTAGCCATGTAGCACCACTTCTCCCAAGGCAACACCCTAGTTATCCTACGGACGACGCTAGTTCCATACCGATCTTTAGGAATGAAGATAAACCAAACGTCTCAGCCAAGCGGCAAATAACTGATGATTTGGCTACCTTTAAACAAGGGAATAAGTCAGTCTCAGATTATATGCAACTCTTTAAGGATTTGACGGTTAGGAGCGGCGTGAAGTAATTGTCTGGGGTCACCCTTTCTAGGTTTCGTAGGGGGTTGAGCCCCTACATCTAGGGAAAGTTATTGTGATATGGTCACACCGATCTAAACTCCACCTTTTGCACGACATTGGAAATTGAGAAGCATCGAATTCCTAGGAGTAAAGTTCCATGTCAGATGATTACTATATGTGAGTCTAGTTGCAAATCTGGTGTTGGCTCTATTGAGCGTCCTATCCCGATTACGCTCGTAGACCATTTTGAGTCTCCCCCTGAGTTGCCTGATTTAGTCGTTGACTCCCCTGATGAGTCTAAGGTCGTGCCTAGGGCTGTGCCCGTCACTGAGGGCGAGGCTGAAATTACTGACGATAGTATTGACGTTGAAGAGATTGGGTACCCGAGTGACCTGGATGATGATTTCTCCTCTAAGAAATCATCCTCATTCCCTTTCGACGATATTTCGGAACCGTCTACCTTGATTTACATGGAGTCTTCTGATGACCCTGAGGCAGTTTATATTCCGGTTGAGTCGGAAGAGCTACCTTACGCTGAGAGCTTACCCATTCGTGATTTAAGCGATGAAATGTTAGGACTCGAGCTGGTTATTTTTAGTCCGAGACATATTGTAGTGCCCATTCCTGAGATTTTTACTGCGTCTGACTTGGAAGTTATGACGGATGTGTTGGAAGTATGTCCTAGTGAGAGAGTGCTATTTTTGGAAGACTTTATTGATGTATACCCGGATGAGCATCCCCTAATGCTACCTTCGTCGCATGAAGTTAATTTTGATCTTGACTCTCTCCCGGCTTTAAGTTTACCGACTCTCCCTCCTGATATGTTGACCCGACCAGCGGATCCTTTCGTACATGAGTTTATTTTGCCTGATTTGAGTCATGTTATTTTACCATCCCTGCTGGACCCTCCTTGGAACAGGTCTCAAAGTGTGATAATAGAATTCGTGTGTGGTCACTATATAACTTTTGATAGTCTTGTATCCTCCTGAATTCCCACATTTAGTCAAATCCCTGAGAATACGTTATTGATGTGGTCGTTGATTGTGCCACCTGATTTCATTCTGCTAGTACCACCTGATGTAGTCTCGTTAGTGCCACCTGATCTCGTTATATTGGTGCCACCTGATGTAGTTCCCCTGGTACCACCCTATTTATTTCCGTTTGTGTCACCTTATGTAGTTCCGTTACCGCCATTTTCTATGGCAAGTCAACATGCACTAGTATTTGTCTCTCTTGTTCTTAATTTACATAAGCACGGTAAGGAAGCGCTAGTCACACACATGTCTTATTATCAATATATCACTAACTTACATAAGAGGGTGTCTCCCTATAAGGTTTTCAGTTTACTCTTGGTGCAACTCATCCCTGAACGGATGCCTTCGGGCACTTTAGAAACGTTGGCAAGTCGGCGAGTTAGAACTTTTCGGATTTTTAATCAATTAGGAGAAACAACATATCTGTTGAAGTTAACCACTGAATTGGGTAATTCCCCTAGTTTAAATGTTTTCAATTTCACACATTATGTTTTCCACCATTTGAAATATCTAACTCTACGTTTGGTGCCACTATATTCTCATTTGGGTTGGGGGGTGAGCGTTTTCTCGAATCGTTCTCTCCATTGGTCTCCAACGGAGGTACGTTGATTGTTGATGCGGAAATTTTTTCTCTTTATTTGCCTAATGCATTTCCCAAGTTCCGCAGGACAATCTTTTTGCTGGACAGGTTCATATTTGGTGTTTTGCTCTCCTCTCCAAGCGGTGGTAATCAGCGTTATGTGATACGATGGTGTGCTCGCCCGGTCTCCGGTGACTCTTGGATTCCGGACTCGGCGATGGTTCTTTTTGATGATGTTCTTCGGCGCCAGCACCTCCATGCCAACTCATCGGCGATGAGTTCTTTTGAGCGGGGGAGGATTGATAGCGGCAACCCCCAGCGTGATAAAGTTGAAGATGATGACGGCGACGGCGACGGCATTCTCCTACATATTAAAGATGATGACGGTGATGGCGGCGGCGACGGCATTCTCCTACATATTGAAGATAATGAAGGAAGAAGACGACGGCGGCCCCAACATGATGGCGATGGTGATGATGAAGACTTATGAAGGCTTTAAACATTATTTTAATTATTTGCATTTTTAATTTTCATCATGTTGCTTGTTAATTTTGGTATTGTTTTTATTTTTATTTGGGCTGCAAATAGCCACTACATGTTGTAAGCCTATATATAGGCATGGACTTTCATAGTTTTGATTTATTGAATGAAATATTGAAAAAAAACTCCTAACCCTAATCTTGAGAATCTTCTCCTCTTCTCCTTGGCCGCCCCCTTCCCTCCTCCCTCTCCTTGGCCGTCGGCCACACCTTCCCTCAATAGCCGCCACGACCTCTCACCCTCTTTGCACCCCACGGCCAACCACCACTTTCTCCACCACCAAACCGAGCCCTCCTCCACCACCAACAAACCTGACCTCCTACTCCTCCACCCTAACCGAGCCCTTCACCTTATTCCTAACCTGACCATCCTCATCCCCAACTAGCCAACCTCCTCTCTCGACCCCTAAACTCGACCCACATCAACACCCCAAGCAGCCCCCTTTCAAGATAGAAATCGGCCAAGGCAAGATCTAATTTTGTGGAATTCCTCTCCGGCGTGAAGCAAAGGAAGCGGTCTAGTTTCTCTCCGGTCGGCGAAACTCCGGCGGTGCCGTGGAAGAGCGATCCTTGAAAGTGAACCAGAATCATCCATTCCGGTTGGGTAACGATATCCTCTACTTCTTGTGTGGTTCAGTTTCTAGATTTTCATTTGGTGGATTTCTATTGTGTTATCTTGGAATTGTTTTGCGTTCGTGGTTTATCTTTCTGATAGCATAAATTGTTCTTTCTAGTTGTTTAATTTTCCGAGAGGTTTGGCGAGCCTCGCTTTCGTTTTGTTGGGGGAGATCTACCTTTTCCGAACCGAACCTTTCGGTAGATCTCTTTTGGTACAACCATCGCTCGGTCAGGCCCAATATTGGTCCTTTTGCTTGAGAGAACGACGACCTATAGTCGTTTGTTCAATCTTAAAACGACGTGTCTACCGTACGTTAGCAATAATTGATAACGTTGTTCGTAAGCGTGCTGCGTTTAATTATTTGTGTGAGCGTAATAGTGGAAATAGAGAGGCGTACGTGTTATTCCCTTTACCGTTATCACGTCGAACACCGTGGCCTACATCAATTCGTGTGGAAAAACATAATCTGTCATTTCGGTATCCCAGAAATAATCGTCGTTGAAAATGACACTCAATTCATTGGAAGGGAATTCACCCGTGAAGACTTAAAGATCAGCTTCCGCCACTTTGCTGTAGTATACCCCAATCTAACGGCCAGATAGATTTAACAAATCAAACTATCCTCTAGGAATTGAAGACGCACCTCCAAGAGGCAAGGGCAGTGGGTGGACGTGCTCACAAATGTGTTATGGGCATACCACACTACCAAAAGGACACCAATTGGAGAAACCCCGTACAATTTATGTTACGGGGCAAAAGCTTTCCTCCCCGTTGATATTATTATCCCAAGCATCCTCGTCTAGACCTTCGACCTAGAAAGGAATGAAGAACTGCTCCGCGAATACCTCGACTTGGTTTTCGAGGTGCATGAGGTAGTAGCCCAAAGTGTGGCATCCTACAAAAGTTGGTAGCCGCTACTATGACTGAAGGGTACAATAGAGACCGGTCCGCATTGGAGACCTTGTACTGTGCAATATGGAGGCAAATGACAAAGGACTGGAGAAAGACAAGCTCTCACCAGCATGGGAGGGTCCGTTCATTGTCATTGTGGTTGTCAAACATGGGACATACAAACTCAAAACAGTTGAAGGAAAGACTCGTCCCCGAACTTGAAACGCGCTGAACTTACGATGGTTTTATCAGTGATCTTCTTTACCTACATAACTTGTGCTAAATACAATCTCTAACTTCATAAAGTCATAAGCATACGCTTGTGCAGGTACTATAATTTTATTTTAATGTAATAATCTTTATTTGCTTCTAACTCTGCTATCACAGGAATGATTAAATCTTATCCACATAGCCATACACCAACCTCTGCACGATAGCCCGCATTACCCCAACTTGAAGGTAAGCTCTTCTCTCCCATAATAGAGCACACCATTGGTGTAACACCCCTATCCATCACATAGGATATAGCAGTAGGTCCGGCCGGGTCCCGACGCCATATACCACGGACAGACCGGTGAGTTACTAGATGAAACCATCCTTCCAATCACAATGTCCTACATAGAGCATCTAGCGTAAGCAATTTATTAAGTTGCAAAGGCAAGAACCCAGCCACAAGCATGAATGTCCACTAATAAAACCCAGTATGAATGAACTACTAAATACACAAAAGTATTGGCCTTATGGCCTTACAACAGTTCACCAAATTTAATTAGTGTTTTACAAACTTCAGCTCGCAGGCCGGCCACACATGATTTAAATAAGTAAACAAGCAAGGTCTTCAAGGGCCGGCTCAACAACTTGGGCTTTGGCCCGCTATTTGTCACTCGGCTCCGCAGCACCTGCAAGCACAAATCACCGCAACGGTAGCAAACAAGAATAACGGTCAGCTAAAGCCGACCAAATTATAACGATTCCGCTGCCAAACTCGGGGCGACAAGGCTTCTTCCCTACACTTGTTAGCATAGCAAGTAATATAGTGAATAAACACAACATCACAGGTGCAGGATCACATGGCCACCCACCCCGTGCTCTCAGTGCACTAACTCGGTGAACCCGGTCAAAATCGCGGTCTCACCACCATCCCTTGGACGGCAAATCTCGTGAGCATTCTAGTCTTTTCGGCCTAAGCCTAAGACTCGCACAACTATGCCAATGGCCAGTCCCTATTTTCAGGTCTCTGCACCAAACCACATAGTCCGGGTGCAAATCCACTTGCCCGTTGCTCACACCGCACTGTCAACTTAAGCCAAATGCATGGGCCAAGTTTCGCCGGATCCCAAAATCTGATCATACAAGCACATAACCCAGTTATGTTCAAGGCTGTCTCCCAGGCCACCAAGATGGCAAAAATGTGTTTCCGCCCAGTTTTCCGGGTGCATATTGGGGTTAATCTCTAAGATTCCCCGCTGCAATCTACCACGTAGAACACCCGAAAACAACACAAAGGCACGGAGTCTTCTCCGGCTAATAATGCATAGCAAATCATCACCGATCCAGACAAACATGTCCGGGTTGGCTTCACGCACCATGCCTATGTCTGTACTACGATTCCAGACTCTAAACAAGGGGGACTTTACATATCTACCCCAAGGAACACCGCAAACTCGCCGCACACTCGCGTGAGAGGGTTTTCCTATGCAAAAGAAGAAGAGCTTCACATACTCAAGATGAAAATCGTTACCCTAGCATTCCTCTTCGGCACCATGGAAATCTACACGGATGAAAAGCACCGTGACGATCTTGCCTTCATAGATCTGGACTCGGTTTGCGATTTGGCGCTCTGAATCTCCTCCGGAGACCGGATCTTCCCTACTTCCTCCTCCTTGCTCTCCCCTCTCTCTAGAAGTTAGAAAGAGATAGAACTCAAGAGAATGAGGGCTTTCCATCCCAAAACCGGCCTTAACCCTAAGATGGGAAAAGCCTGAACCATCGGATCCCAAAATAAGGAAACGAACGGCCACGATTCACCTGAAAATAAAATTCCTGGGCCGAACACGGCTTGCGATACGCCCGTATCCAAGGCCGTGTAACTCATTCGCCGCTGAAACCGTCACATCCCGAAAAGAACACGGGCGCTCGACACGCCCGTGTCATCCAGTACACGCCCATGTAGCTGGGCGTGTTCCTTCATCGACATCAGTACAACACCAACCCGAGGAGAACACGGGTATTCGACACGCCCATGTCGAATTTGACATGCCCGAGTCGGACCAGAACACGCATGGGCTCATGCCATGTCACTCCCCCAACACAACTCGGCTAAAAACCTGAGTAGGACAAGGCCTGGGACACGCCCGTGTCTCAGGCCGTGTTCGATGTTCGATGCTCGTCGACTGCAATTTCATCGACCGCACGACCATCGTCGAACCCGAGTACGACACACCCCTGGGACACGCCCGTGTCCCAGGCTGTGTCACCTCTACCAAATCTCAGACTTGGCTCAAAACACCACATGTCCTTTTGAGTTTCGGGGCATTACGGCTCTCTCCCTCTTAAAAGAATTTCGTTCATGAAATTACTGAAAGGAAAAGATACACAAAAACAAAAGCAGTACCTGAGTGGAATAACTCTGGATACTCCTCCAGTATGGTCTGCTCTCGCTTCCAAGAGAGCTCCTCCCGACCATAATTGTCCCAACGGACCTTGACCATCCTGATCTCCTTGTTACGAAGTCACTTGAATTCAGAGTCCTCAATACGAATGGGTTTGACCCTTGTCGTTAACCCTTCGTCCACCGGTACTTGATCAATTGTGATCACCTGCAAAGGCTCTTGCACCGCCTTCAGCAACACTGATATGTGGAATACATCGTGTAGACCACTCAACTCCACCGATTGCTTTAGACATTAAGCCGCTTCGCCGATCCTCTCCAGAATCTCAAATGGTCTAAGGTATCTCGGGCTCAGCTTCTTCAAGCGTCGTACCCGTAAAACACCCTTGAACGGCTTTATCTTCAAATACACCCAATCGCCAACCGCGAACTCCACGTTCCAATGCTTGGCATTGTAGTATTTAGCTTGTCTATCCTGAGCAATCAGCAAACTCTCCCGAATGGTTCGCACCAATGAAGTGGTGCTTTCTACCTCCTGCTTGTTGTACAACCTTGCCTCACACGTTTCTAGCCACGACAACAGCGTGCGACACTTTCTACCATATAAGGTTTCGAAGGGCGCCATTTGGATGCTCGCTTGGTAGCTGTTGTTGTACGCAAACTCCACCAAATACAGATGTCTTCCCATTGCTTTCCGAAGTCCAGGACGCACATGCGAAGCATGTCCTCCATCGTCTTGTTGACCATCTCGATCTGCCCATCCATCTGCGGATGAAAGGTTGTGCTGAACTTCAACTTAGTTCCCAGCATTTGCTGCACTAACCCCCAGTCATTGGACATAAAACGTCCATCTCTATCACTCACGATGTTGCGGGGCACACCGTGCAGTCTAACAATATTATCCACGTAAAGCTTTGCCAGTTTCTCCACCAAATCATCCTTCCTATGCGGAATGAAGTGCGACACTTTTGTCAACCGATCTATGATGACCCAGATGGCGTCGTTTCCCTTTTGCGACCTTGGCAAACCATGCACAAAATCCATCGAAATGTCGTCGAACTTCCACACCGGAATAGGCAAAGACTTCAAGAAACCCCCCTGGCTTTTGGTACTCTGCCTTCACTAAGGCACAAGTCTGACACTTAGCCACAAATAGAGCCACATTCTTCTTGAGTCCTGGCCACCAGAACAACTTCTTTAGATCTCGCTACCTTCGTGCTCCCTGGGTGAATTGAGTACTTGGTATGATGAGCCTCGTACATCAACTCCACCTGTAAATTACCCACGTCTGGGACGCATAAACGATTGTCCTTCCTTAGCAGTCCATCTTCAATCAAAAACTTGGAATTTGACCCATCTGAAGCTGCATCCATGATTTCTTTCATGCTGCTATCCAAATCCATAGCCTGCCGAATCCGATCAGCCAGATCATACTGAACTTCCGTCCAGTTCAATAACGCTTTGGCGCTAGTCTGCTTGTCAACACAAGATAAATTTAACGCCTCTAACTCCCAAATCAACGGCTCATCAAGAACTGATAACCAGTTGGCTTGGGCAGGAGCCCTGCGACTCAGCGCATCCACAACTACATTGCCTTTCTCGGGCACATAATTAATTTTGAATGTATAGTACCCCAGGAACTCCATCCATCTCCGCTGCCTCATATTCAGATCCTTTTGATCCAATAGGTATTTCAAGCTCTTGTGGTTGGTATAAATATCGACCTTTATGCCGTACAAATAGTGTCTCCGCAGCTTTAGCGCAAAAATCACGGCCGCTAACTACAAGTTGTGGACCGGATAATTCCTCTCGTGCACTTTCTGCTGACGCGAGCCATACGCAATAACACTTCCATGCTGCATCAGCACGCAGCCCAAACCACTGCCCGAAGCATCGTTATAGATCTCAAAGCCTTCGGTCCCACTCGGAGAACTTAGCACTGGCGTTGTGGTCAACCGACTCTTCAACTCTTCAAAAGCTTGTTCGCACTCGCGCGTCCAAACAAACTTCTAATATTTCCTGATCAACGTCGTGAGAGGTAACGCTATCCGCGAGAAGTTCTCTATGAAGCGCCTGTAATAGCCGGCAAACCCCAGAAAACTCCGGACTTCCGTTACCGTAGACAATACGGGACACTCCCGTATCGTAACAATTTTCGCCAGATCCACCGCAATCCCTTCACCACTGACTATATGACCAAGGAACGCTACTGAGGACAACCAGAACTCGCATTTGGAGAACTTTGCATATAGTTCGTTCCTCCTCAGCATCTCCAAAGCCAAATTCAGATGCTTGAAGTAATCTTCTTCGCACTGCGAGTACACCAATATGTCGTCAATGAATATGATCACAAAATGGTCTAAGTACTCCCTGAACGTCCTGTTCATCAGATCCATGAACACTGATGGCGCATTAGTCAGCCCGAACGGCATGACCGTAAACTCAAAATGCCCATACCTTGTGCTGAACGTTGTCTTTAGGATATCACTCTCCCTTATCCTCAACTGATAGTAACCGGACTTCAGATCCAATTTTGAGTACACCGATGACCCGACTAACTGATCAAAAAAATTATCAATCCTTGGGATCGGGTACTTGTTCTTTTCCGTTAACTTGTTCAGCTCTCTATAGTCGATACATAGCCGCAAACTTCTGTCCTTCTTCTTAATGAAAAGGACCGGTACGCTCCAAGGCGACAAACTTGGACGCACATAGCCCTGCTCCAACAACTCCTCTAGTTGAACCTTTAGCTCCGCCATCTCCTTAGGCGCCAACCTATATGGAGAGCGTGACACAGGTTTGGCACCTAGCACCAACTCAATTGTGAAATCGAACTCCCGCTAAGGTGGGGATCCGGGAAAATTGTCCGGGAACACGTCGCGGTACTCACACACTACTAGGATACTACCCAAAATGGGCTTAGGCTTTACAGCCTCCACTAACGTGAAGAACAGCTCTACGCTAGAACGAATTGCCTTGACCACCTGAAGAGCAGACATTAAATTCTTGATCGACCCCTTCAGTCCCGCAAACGTTATCTCCCGCCCAGGACCCAGCTTGACTTCGGCTTGCAGGCCGACCACACATGATTTAAATAGTGTTTTACAAACTTCGGCTCGCAGGCCGGGCACACATGATTTAAATAAGTAAGCAAACAAGACATTCGAGGGTCGGCTCAGCAACTTGGGCTTTGGCCCGCTATTTGCTGCTCGGCTCCGCAGCACCTGCAAGCACAAATCACCGCAACGGTGGAAAAAAAGAATAACTGTCCGCTAAAGCTGACCAAATTATAACGATTCCGCCGCCAAACTCGGGGCGGCAAGGCTTCTTCCCTACACTTGTTAGCATAGGAAGTAATATAGTGAATAAACACAACATCACAGGTATAGGCTCACACGGCCACGCACCCCGTGCTCTCAGGGCACTAACTCGGTGAACCCGGTCAAAACCGCGGTCTCACCACCATCCCTTGGACGGCAAATCTCGTGAGCATTCTAGTCTTTCCGGCCTAAGCCTAAGACTCGCACAACTATGTCAATGGTCAGTCCCTATTTTCAGGTCTTTGCACCAAACCACATAGTACGGGTCTAGTTCTACTTGCCCGTTGCTCACACCGCACTGTCAACTTAAGCCAAATGCGCGGGCCAAGCTTCGTCGGATCTCAAAATCTGATCGTACAAGCACATAACGCAGTTATGTTCAAGGCTGGCTCCCAGGCACCAAGATGGCAGAAATGCGTTTCCGCCCAGTTTTCCGGGTGCATCTTGGGGTTAATCCCCAAGATTCCCTGCTGCAATCTACCATGTAGAACATCCGAAAACAACACAAAGGCATGGAGTCTTCTCCGGCTAACAATGCATAGCAAATAATCACCCATCCAGACCAACATGTCCTGGTATGCTTCACACACCATGCTTATGTCCGTACTACGATTCTGGACTCTAAAAAAGGGGGACTACATATCTACCCCAAGGAACACCGCAAACTCGCCGCACACTCGCGTGAGAGGGTTTTCCTGTGCAAAAGAAGAAAAGCTTCATATGCTTGAGATGAGAATCATTACCCTAGCATTCCTCTTCGGCGCCATGGAAATCTACACGGATGAAAAGCACCGCGACGATCTCGCCTCCATAGATATGGACTCGGTTTGCGATTTGGCGCTTTGAATCTCCTCCGGCGACCGGATCTTCCCTCCTTCCTCCTCCTTGCTTTACCCTCTCTCTAGAAGTTAGAAAGAGATAGAACTCAAGAGAATGAGGGCTTTCCACCCCAAAACCGGCCTTTACCCTAAGATGGGAAAAGCCTGAACCATTAGATACCAAAATAAGGAAACGAACGACCACGATTCACCCTGAAAATAAACTTCCTGGGCCGAACACGGCTTAGGACACGCTCGTGTCCAAGGCCGTGTAACTTATTCGCCGCCGAAACCGTCGCGTCCCGAAAAGAACACGGGCACTTGACACGCCCGTGTCGGGATAGACACGCCCGTTTCATCCAGTACACGCCCGTGTAGCTGGGCGTGTTCCTCCATCGACACAGGTCCAGCACCAACCCGAGGAGAACACGGGTATTCGACATGCCCGTGTCGAATTGTGCACGCCCTTGTCGGACTCGAACACGCCTGGGCTCAGGCCGTGTCTCTCCCCCAACACAACTCGGCTAACAACCCGAGTAGGAAACGGCCTGGGACACGCCCGTATCTCAGGCCATGTTCATTGTTCGACGCTCGACGACTGCAATTTCATCGACCGTACGACCATCGCCGAACCCGAGAACGACACGCCCCTGGGACACGCCCGTGTCCCAGGCCGTGTCACCTCTACCATATCCCAGACTTGGCTCAAAATGCCACCCGTCCTTCTTTTGAGTTTCGAGGCATTACAAATGGGGCCTTTCCCTTGTGACCTCGCACTGCTCCAAATCAAAGGTTCACCCTTATCCTCTGTGGTAGGTCATGGCATCGCCTTGGCCTTCCTCCCTTCGCGTTCCCTAGCGACTCATAGGGTCTACCCCTCGCCATCTCTTTGGGTCACAGCATTGTCATGGCCTGCCCCCTCGTGTTCTCCAGCGGCTCATAGGGTCTACACCCGAGAGAACCAGGGCCTGCCCCCTAGCATTCGCCAGTAGCTCGTAGGGTCTACCGATCGCCTCCTCTCCGGGGCCTTACCCCTGTGACCTCGCACTGCCCCAAATCGAAGGTTCGCCCTTCTCCACCGTAGTAGTTCACGGAACTGTCAGGGCCTACCCCCTTATGGTTGCCCAAGTTTGAAGGTCCTCTCTTCACAACAATAATCAACCCGCCCCCCCCCCCCCCTCCAATTATGTTGTCTTGACCTCCTACTACTCGGCTAGAAGTGTTCTCCCTAGTAGTAGATTACATCGTCTGGTTCTCGTCGTCCCACTACCAATCATTCAGCAACACCCTCATCTCGATGCTCTAACCTCTCACTACAAGGCTCAAAACTTCCGTACATTGCCTTTTTAAAAGGTTACGATATCATTTGGGTCTTGTCCTCCGACCACAAACATCTAGAAAACAAATAATATTAATTGTGCCCAAAGAAGTGGTGCCACCACCTCACAGTGTCAATCATCACAAAGATAAGGATCTACGCCAAGAGGATCTCCGAGGAAAGAAAGTACATAAAAGATGTCTAAAGCGCAGCAAATAATAATACAAAGCTACTACAGAATACATGTGTACGAGATGCAAATCAACTATGAAGCGGAAAAAATATACTGATATAAGGATACAATCAAAGGAGAAGCTAATGTAACACCCCAAAACTTGGAAGAGGAATCGACGGTGTCGTTTTGGCCAAGTTGGGTTTTTGGGTAGGCTGACACGGCCTGTGAAACGGGCGTGTCACAGGGCGTGTCATTCTGGGTGTCGACACTTCGTTGAGAGGTCGACGATTTTAGGTCGACGATCGTCGAGATAGAACACGGCCTTGGACACGGGCATGTCCCTGACCGTGTCCTTCTCGGGTGGCTTGCAGGGTCTGTGCACGGCCGTGACACGGGCCTTGACTCGGGCGTGTCAAGCTGAGAAACAACCGTGTTCGAAGCCGTGTCATGGGCCGTGTCCCGTTCGGGAAATTTTTTGGGAGTTTGGTACACGGGCATGACACGGGTCATGACACGGCCGTGTCGGGTCTGACACGGGAGTGTCAGAGGCCGTGTCCAAGGCCGTGTACTGGTCTGGTTTTCGGATCGATGGTGAATGGGTGACACGGCCATGCACACGGCCGTGTTGCAACCCGTGTTCGGCCCAGTTTTTCTATTTTTCAGGCCCCGATCGTGGCCGTTCGTCTATTTGCTATGGGATCCAACGACTGGGGGCCGGGTCTGAGGGTTTAAACCCGGGAATAGGGTTAGAAGCCCTCACTTTTCTCTTGGTTTTATCTCTCTAAGTTCTAGAGAGAAGGGAGAGCAAGGAGGAAGAGGGCCAAGATCCGGCTGCCGGTGAAGCTTCGGAGCCCCATTTTGCGAGCGGAGTCCAGATCCGCAAAGGCGGGATCGTTGCGGTGGTGTTCATCCGGCCAAGTTTCTCCATGGCTAGGAAGAGGGGTCGAAAGGTAACGACACTTCTCCTCTTGGTTTTTAGGATTTAGGATGCATGAATAGCATCCCCTTCCTTTCATGTTTTGAGCACCGGATCTCTCAAATGAGAGGGATTCGCGTAGCCTTGGTTCAAGAGGAACCTCCGGGTTGATTGTGACCGTCCCCGACATGAGTTGCATTATAAATCCGCTTCGCTAGTGTATTAGGCATTGTGGGTGAAGCCGTAGTCGCGACCGTTAGTCCGACTCGGTGATGTTACATAGCGAGCGTTGAGGATTCGGAAGAAATCCGTTGCGGCAAAATGTCATTGTGTTGTGCACGTTCTTCCCCTTTTCGTGAGTGAGTACTCGTAGACGGAACCGGATAAGGTTAGCTCCGCATTGGCGGTAGATGTTTTCCTTGGCGCACGGGGAAGTTACGGTATGAACGGTGGATTAGGGTGGGGAAATTGTTTGGTTGTGCTGTGCTAAGGTGCGGCTATGTCTCCGCGGTCAGCTGGCTATCCCATGACGTGCAACTCATGTGGGGAAAGTGTCCCGGCGAGACAAGCCCCTTCTGTGTGACTGACGAGAATGCCGAGCATAGGGCAAGCCCGGGCAATAAGGCCATGAGCGGGTGGGGTCCAGCAAGGGTTCTTAGAATCGGTCTGTGTGAGACGGAACCCTAACGTGTGAAGTCAGAATATGCGGGCAAGCTCGGGGTTTAAGACCCATGTGCGGGTGGGGCCTTTGCAAGGTTTCCGTATGACGGCGTTTGGGCCGTTAGGGACGTGGTGGCTCCCTTTTGTTTTGAGGCTTTAAGCCAATAGGGAAACGATAGTACCCAGTTGTTTGATGGTATGTTAGATGCATACGAAATAGGGTGCCTTGGGCAAAGCCCGGGTTTGCATTCATGTGGCATTGTAGGCCCCCTTCACTCTGTTCAAAACATAGAAAACGTGTATGCTGTATGAGAAATCCAAACCTGTTTTTAAAGCTTTATATATTTGTACTTTTGGTATACGAAGTGCTAACTTGCAGGTTGGAGGGGTACCCTGGGGTCCGTTAGGGGAGGCCAGGAGGAGATGTGTTTGTTACACAGTAAAGGTCAGCCTTTGCTGACCCACATTACTTCAAATCCTTACAGGGCATGGATCGCAAGCGGGAGCTAGTGCGCCAGGCAAAAAACCCTAAGCCTCATGAAGTGTTGTTGTGCTTAGATTGTTTCTTCTTCTTGTATTACTACTTTTGTTTTGGACATGTCCGGCTTGCACGCCGAGGTAGCCTAGGAGTGCTTTTGCACGTTCATGTTTTGGACTTGGTTGTGTAAGGCCTTAAGGCCACTATTTTGATACTCCTGTTTCCTAGTGGATAACTTCTAGTCGTTCTGTATGTTTCCTCTGTGTGGTGTCTTGAGTTTTGAGATCAGGTAGTTTATATCATCTTTTAATACTGAAGCTGTGGCGTCCGTATGTTGTGGGGCCCCGGCCGGATCCATATTATATGGTCATTCCAGGGGAGGTGTTACAATTTGGTATTAGAGGGAGGTTAGTATTCCAAGTAGAGGTTTCGTGGTCGAAAGTAAAAGTCGAGTCGCGTATAATAAGTTATCCACATAGGAGTATCGCGGGACCATGAGTGTCCTTGTGTTCGAGTCTTGCGAGCAGAGACTGATTTGTGTTTTATTGCTTGTGTATAGAGCGCAAGCAACGAGGCACGGACGTCAAGGCCAGGAGAAGAGCTCTTGGCAAGTAGCGCTACTGCACAAGGTCTGTTAGGTATGGGGGTCACCCCGGCCGACTTCTGCCTCATGCTTGCAGAAGCGATGGTGGCGGCCTAAGCTGCGGCGGCAGCACAAGTAGCAGCCCCTGTTGCTCAAGTAGCAACTCCTGCTACCCCGGATACGGCAATGACCGTGCCGGTCGAGGAAGCCAGGCGGGCATAGCCGCTTGCCGAAAGGGTGGTTGTCGGACATGGGGACCGGCAAATGAAGTATTTTCTGAGTTTCCACCCTCCAACCTTCAAGGGAATCGGCACGCCCACAGATGCGGAGGACTGGTGGGCTAGGATTAAGGAGCTTTTGAGGGCGACAGAGGCGACAGATGAGAAGAAAGCAGAGTTTGCAGCCTTCATGTTGGAAGGAGATGCCAAGCTATGGTGGGTGAGCCATAGTGGCCGACAGTTTCCAGGACGCACGCCGTCCATTAATGAGTTTGGGAATGCTTTCCTGAAGAAATACATTCCCGCATCAACGAGGTTAGCCCTCCAGAGACAGTTCCTGCACTTGGTGCAGCGAGACAAGACCGTGGACGAGTATGTTCAAGAATTCACTCGCTTGGGTCGTTATGCGGGAACGACCATGGCAGATGATGAAGAGAGGGACAATCTCTTCTACCACGGATTGAGGGAGAATCTGAGACAGACCCTCATATCTATGAAACGCGCGGGTTTCAACGAGTTGGTGGAGGCGGCCAGGATTTTGAAAAGCGACATGGAGCGATCCCAGCACCGCAAGGGTTTCACACCCAAGCAGGGAGAAGGAAAGCCGGCTCAGTCCCACGGAAAGTCGGAAGGGAGCAGATGGAAGAAGAAGCCTCACCCATACAAGCCTGGTGAGAAAAGCAATTGGACGTCCGGAGGGTCACGCTCTAAGGGACCTCAGACGTGCTATAGTTGTGGCAAACCAGGACACATAGCAAGATTCTATACCCAAGGGGGCACTGAGTAAGAGCCAAGGCAGGAGCAAACTATGTGCTCCGGCCCCAGTGCCGCAGAGAAAGGGAAGATGGAGGAGTCGAGTGCTTCTCGGTTTCAACCAGTGCAGCCAAGGGCCTACAACCTTGGGCAATAGGAAGCAATCCGTTAACCCGATGTGGTGACAGGTATGAGAGTTCAACCTGCACCTTAGATTTCTGTCTTTCAAGCCTTTTATGTTTGTTACATGTATCTAGGCTTTGTGGTGGTTTCCGTGTACCCCACTAGGGTACTTTTTGATACGGTAGCGTCGCACTCCTTCCTTGCGGAAAGTTTTATCCGGAGGATTGGAGTTGAGTCTTTTTCAACGAACGCAGAGTTGAAAGTGCGCATGCCCAATGGGTCATCTATGACTACCAGGGCTAGAGGGCGTATTTGCTGGAGTCTTGATGGAGTCGACTTCGTGTTGATAGCGGCGATCTTACCGTTGTCCGAGTTTGATGTAATTTTGGGGATGGACTGGCTAGCGGAGCAGCGTGCCAGTATCGATTGTCTGTCCAAGGTGGTAACCCTGAGGGGCGTGGGGCAAGCAGAAGTCAAGTTTGAGGCTCTTCATGGAGTGTTCTGCTCCCTAGTTTCGGCCATACAATTAGTGTGAGCTGTTAACCAGGGAGGTGTAGCCATAGTAGCACTATTGGAGGTTAGCCTTTCCAGGCTGACCCTTGGAGAAGTACCGGTAGTGGCGGAGTTTGAAGATGTGTTTCCTGAGGAGCTACCGGGAGCACCTCCTTGGCGGGATATTGATTTCTCTATCGAACTAGTGTCATAGGCTAGACCGGTGTCACGTCCTCCCTTTAGGATGGCACCAAAGGAGTTGGTCGAGCTTAAGGTTCAGTTGTAGGAGCTTTTGGAGCACGGGTATATCAGACCCAGCTCTTCACCGTGGAGTGCGCCAGTGTTATTCGTAAAGAACAAGGATGGTAGTATGCGGTTGTGCATAGACTACCGAGGGTTGAACAAACTTACTATCAAGAATAAGTACCCATTTCCTCAGATAGACGATCTTTTCGACTAGTTGGTGGGGTCGGTGGTGTATTCCAAGTTAGACTTGAAGTCAGGATATTATCAGTTGCAGATTCGAGACGAAGACATACCCAAGATAGCGTTTGGTACGAGGTATGGTCATTTTGAGTTTTCGGTGATGCCGTTCGGGTTGACGAACGCGCCGTCTGTGTTTATGGACTTGATGAACCGAGTGTTTCACAAATACTTGGACTTGTTCATAGTCGTCTTTATTGATGACATCTTGGTGTATTTCAAATCGGAAGCGGAGCACGAGTCCCACTTGAGGATAGTGTTGACAAGTGTTGAGAGAGAACCAGCTTTATGCGAAGTTCTCGAAATGCGAATTCTGGTTGGAGAAGGAGGCGTTTTTGGGCCATGTAATCAGTGGGTATGGGGTGGCAATAGATCCAATGAAAGTAGAAGCCATCAGAGAGTGGCCAGTTTTGAGGACCGTGGCGGAAGTCCGGAGTTTTCTTGGACTAGCCGGGTACTATCAAAGGTTTGTGAAAAATTTTTCGCGGATAGCTCTACCCCTCACTTAACTAACTCGTACGGATCAGAAATTCGTGTGGACTCAAGAGTGCAATCAGGCGTTTGAAACCCTGAAGGAAAGGCTGATGACGGCGCCGATCCTAAGTCTACCAAAGGGGACCGAAGGATTTCAGATTTTCAGTGACGCATCTGGGTGCGGTTTAGGGTGCGTGTTGGTGCAACATGGCAATGTGATAGCTTTCGGGTCGAGGCGGTTGAAGCCTCATGAGAGAAATTACCCCGTCCATGATTTGGAGTTGGCGGCGGTAATTTTTGCTTTGAAGTTGTGGAGGCACTACGTTTATGGTGCGAAGGTGGAGATCTACACGGACCACAAGAGTCTGAAGTATCTCCTAGATCAGAAGGACTTAAATATGCGGCAGCGTAGGTGGGTCGAGTTCCTTGGGGACTACGAAGTGGCGATTCAGTACACGCCAGGCAAAGTTAACGTGGTGGCGGATGCTTTGAGTAGGAAATACTCGGGGCAAGGAAATTGGATCGAAGCTCATGATGAGCGACTGAGGCGGGACTGGGAGTCCCTTGGTTTGGAATGTGTGGCAAGAGGCGAGTCTAGCATGGCTCGGCTGAACTAGATTGAAATGCAGAATGATTTGTGCGATCGTATTCGGAAAGTGACCCGTTTGGATGCGGAGTTTCAACCATTCGTGGAGGAAGATCAAAAGGGCGAGGGCAGCGCCTGGGAGATGATTGATGGGATTCTAAGGAAGGGCGGGAGGATTTGTGTACCGCAGTTCGGCAAGCTAGAGGCCCACTTCACAAAGTACTCCATTCAACCGAGTAGTACAAAGATGTACTTGGATATGAAGAAATCCTATTTGTGTCCTGGGTTGAAGCGGGACGTAGCTTTGTTTATAAGTCGGTGCCAAACTTGTTCCCTGGTGAAGGCTGAGTGTCAGAAGCCGGGCGGGTTCCTAAAGCCTCTTCCTATCCTAGAGTGGAAATTCAATGACATCTCCATGGATTTTGTGCATGGGTTGTCTAGATCGTAGCAGGGCAATGATGCCATTTGGGTGATCATGGACCGCTTCACCAAAGTGGCACACTTCATCCCAAACCGGAAGGAGGAAAGCGTGTAAAAGTTGGTGGATTGTACGTTCGCAAAATTGTCCGACTACATGGGATTCCGAAGATAATAGTCAGCGACCGTGATGGGCGTTTCACGTCTAAGGATTGGCGGTTGGTGCAGAAGAGTTTGGGCACAAAGCTCAAGTTCAGTACGGCCTTCCATCCTCAAACTGATGGGAAAACCGAGATAATGAACCGTACTACGGAAGATATGCTAGGGATGTGTACTCTTGACTTCGGCAAGAAATAGGAGGATCATCTCTTCATGGTGGAGTTTGCATATAACAATAGTTATCAAGCAAGTATCAAGATGGCGCCATACGAAGCTCTGTATGGGAGGTAGTGTCGAACACCGATGTCTTGGACAGAGGCAGGAGACACCAAGCTTTTGGGGAAAGAAGTGGTAGCCGACGCTAGTGAGCTAGTGCGAACCATTCAAAAGCGCATGAAGGTAGCTCAAGATCGGCAAGCAAAGTATTTTAATGCTCGCCACATGCATGTGGAGTTCGCGGTGGGTAACTGGGTTTATCTTAAGATCAAGCCGTTCAAGGGCGTTTCACGGATTCGCCGACTCAAGAAGCTGAGTCCGAGGTTTTTGGGACCGTTCAAGGTCATCGAATGTGTGGGAGAGGCAGCGTACCGGTTGGCATTGTCCACGGAGCTGAGTGGATTACACGATGTTTTCCATGTCTCCGTCTTGAGGAAAGCTTTGTTAGAAGCCAGCGTGGTGATCGAACCGGCAGCAGTGCCGATAGAGGAGGACTTGAGGACACGAGTTCGTCCAATCGGGATTGAAGACTCAGAGATCCGGCAATTATGGAATAAGGAGGTTAAACTCGTAAAGGTTCGTTGGGACAACTGTGGCCGCGAGGAGCTCTCATGGGAGCGAGAGCAGGCCATGCTGGAGGACTACCCCGAGCTTTTCTCCTCAGGTACCGTTTAGATTTTGTGTACTTTCCATGTTTTAAAATTTCGGGATGAAATTCTTTTAAGGGGGGGGGGGAGAATTGTAACACCCCAAAACTTGGAAGAGGAATCGACGGCGTCGTTTTGGCCAAGTTGGGTTTTTGGGTAGGCTGAAACGGCCTGTGACACGGGCGTGTCACAGGGCGTGTCGTTCTGGGTGTCGACACTTCATCGAGAGGTCGATGATTTTAGGTCGACGATCGTCAAGATATAACACGGCCTTAGACACGGGCGTGTCCCTGACCGTGTCCTTCTCGAGTGGCTTGCAGGGTCTGTGCACGGCCGTGACACGGGCCTTGACTCGGGCATGTCAAGCTGAGACACGGCCGTGTTCGAAGCTGTGTCATGGGCCGTGTCCCGTTCGGGAAAATTTTTGGGAGTTTGGTACACGGGAATGACACGGGTCATGACACGGCCGTGTCGGGTCTGACACGGGCGTGTCAAAGGCCGTGTCCAAGGCCGTGTACTGATCTGGTTTTCGGATCGACAGCAAATGGGTGACACGGCCATGCACACGGCCGTGTTGCAACCCGTGTTCGGCCCATTTTTTCTATTTTTCAGGCCCCGATCGTGACCGTTCATTTCTTTGCTATGGGATCCAACGGCTGGGGGCCGGGTCTGAGGGTTTAAACCCGGAAATAGGGTTAGAAGCCCTCACTTTTCTCTTGGTTTTATCTCTCTAAGTTCTAGAGAGAAGGGAGAGCAAGGAGGAGGAAGAGGGCCAAGATCTGGCTGCCGGTGAAGCTTCGGAGCCCCGTTTCGCGAGCGGAGTCCAGATCCGCAAAGGCGGGATCGTTGCGGTGGTGTTCATCCGGCCAAGTTTCTCCATGGCTAGGAAGAGGGGTCGAAAGGTAACGACACTTATCCTCTTGGTTTTTAGGATTTAGGATGCATGAATAGCATCCCCTTCCTTTCATGTTTTGAGCACCGGATCTCTCAAATGAGAGGGATTCACGTAGCCTTGGTTCAAGAGGAACCTCCGGGTTGATTGTGTCCGTCCCCGGCATGAGTTGCATTAGAAATCTGCTTCGCTAGTGGATTAGGCATTGTGGGTGAAGCCGTAGTCGCGACCGTTAGTCCGACTCGGTGATGTTGCATAGCGAGCGTTGAGGATTCGGAAGAAATCCGTTGCGGCAAGATGTCGTTGTGTTGTGCACGTTCTTCCCCTTTTCGTGAGTGAGTACTCGTAGACGGAACCGAAGAAGGTTAGCTCCGCATTGGCAGTAGATGTTTTCCTTGGCGCACGGGGAAGTTACGGTATGAACGGTGGATTAGGGTGGGGAAATTGTTTGGTTGTGCTGTGCTAAGGTGCGGCTATGTCTCCGTGGTCGGCTGGCTATCCCATGACGTGCAACTCATGTGGGGAAAGTGTCCCGGCGAGACTAGCCCCTTCTGTGTGACTGACGAGAATGTCGAGCATAGGGCAAGCCCGAGCAATGAGGCCATGAGCGTGTGGGGTCCAGCAAGGGTTCTTAGAATCGGTCTGTGTGAGACGGAACCCTGACGTGTGAAGTCAGAATGTGCGGGCAAGCCCGTGGTTTAAGACCCATGTGCGGGTGGGTCCTTTGCAAGGTTTCCGTATGACGGCGTTTGGGCCGTTAGGGACATGGTGGCTCCCTTTTGTTTTGAGGCTTTAAGCCAATGGGGAAACGATAGTACCCAGTTGTTTGATGGTATGTTAGATGCATACGAAATAGGGTTCCTTGGGCGAAGCCCGGGTTTGCATTCATGTTGCATTGTAGGCCCTCTTCACTCTGTTCAAAACATAGAAAACGTGTATGTTGTATGAGACATCCAAACCTGTTTTTAAAGCTTTATATATTTGTACTTTTGGTATACGAAGTGTTGACTTGCAGGTTGGAGGGGTACCCTGGGGTCCTTTAAGGGCGGCCGGGAGGAGATGTGTTTGTTACAAGGTAGAGGTCAGCCTTTGCTGACCCACGTTACTTCAAATCCTTACAGAGCAAGGATCGCAAGCGGTAGCTAGTGCGCCAGGCGAAAATCCCTAAGCCTCATGAAGTGTTGTTGTGCTTACATTATTTCTTCTTCTTGTATTGCTACTTTTGTTTTGTACATGTCCGGCTTGCACGCCGAGGTAGCCTAGGAGTGCTTTTGCACGTTCATGTTTTGGACTTGGTTGTGTAAGGTCTTAAGGATACTATTTTGATACTCCTGTTTCCTAGTGGATAACTTCTAGTCGTTTGGTATGTTTCCGTTGTGTGGTGTCTTGAGTTTTGAGATCAGGTAGTTTATATCATCTTTTAATACTGAAGCTGTGGCGTCCGTATGTTGTGGGGCCCCGGCCGGACCCATATTATATGGTCATTACAGGGGAGGTGTTACAGCTAATACCCACCAACTACATCCATATCAGAATTAGAGCCTGAACTCTCATCATCAAAATAGCATCAAAGCCAACATCGATTACATCACACTCGTACTTCTAGGACACCTCCGGAGAGTATTCACCACTCCTCTCCTAAGGGCCACCTCTCGCATGTCCTCCATCAGAGGCTCAATCTCCTTGGTCCAAACCTCCTCCTGAATCTCCTCAGAAAGTAAGCAGCGATCCCGTATATAGTCAAGAGAGTCCCTAAACTCGGTAACTCATGAAGTCTTCAGCTCATCAAACCACTCTTGTGAAGAAAGGTGCTCCTCCTCAGTCTTTGAATCCCCCAACTCAGTCTCTAGGCAGGTCACATCCCCCCGCAAGCTCTCCAGTAGATGCACCGTCTTCTCCACAAAGGACTTCTCCATTCAAAGCGCTGCCCGTGACTCATCCATATCTATCTTTAGTCTGTACTTAATCTGCAGGAAGAGGGACAAGCCTCGGTCCTGTCTTCCCCGCAAATCAAAAAAGGAGTTCTTCGCTCCACGAAGCTTCTCCTTAAGTGCAAGGTACTCATATTTCAGGCTCACATAGTGGTCATTCCACATGAGCGCTATGTCAGCATGAGCCTCGATTTGCAACAAAAAATGAGTCAGATACAATACAAAACAACAAACAAACCAAAAGAAATAGCATTTTGCTCACAACATTTTTCATTGCCTCCAAGGAAGAAGACGCGCGCCTCCCCATCTTTGGAAATGAAGTAAGAGCCTCCTAGGGAGAAGTCTGGGGGGGCAAAATAGCCCGAGACCTCATGGTCAGATTCAACGGGCTCAACCCAATCAACCATGGAGATACATGGAGCTGTCTCCTCAGGACGCTCTCTAGGCCGAGTAGATGGTCGAGGCTCGGGATCCAAGTTGCCACAACCTGTGAACATCAGCTTCCTCTTTCGATCACGAATTAGCAGAATGGCAGCATCACACTCAAGATCAGTAGAAAGCCCTCACAGTGACATATGCTTCTCCTCTACGAACAGGAAAATACTGAGCAGGGTGTTCACCAACTCATGAAACATAGTGAACCCCAACATCAGTGTAAACTCCCGCTTACGACCCTTCATGTGTTAGCAATGATCAGCAAACAACTGCTAAAGCTTCGGCAAGCCCCAAAAATTCCGAGCATAGGCAAACAAAGTATTTTCATGATGACATTCTGTTTGATTCTTTGATGCGGCCACCCTAGCCAGTGCGCACCTCAGGCCATTCTTTGAAGAGATATAGAGAAAACCTCGAACCACGCTCTCGAATGAAGGAGATCAGCCCCATAATGCACGTAATTCCAAGGGGAGTGAATTGGGACACAGGAATGCCACAATACTTCAAGATCTCGACCACCTCCTCGCACAGTTTTAGATGGAACCCGGATCTTAGTGATGTATCGAACAATGTCATCCAGCCTTTTGGAGGATTCTGAACCCGATCCTCAATACGTGGTATCCTTATTTCCAACTCGGCAGGTAATACGTGTAACATCCCATTTCCAATTAGGCCCCCCCTAAGAATAACTTTGGGCTTGCCTGGGCCATGGCAAGACCATAGGGAACCAAATAGACCAAATGGGCTTAGGAGTCTAGTAGAGACTCATTTTGGGCTGCAAATAGCAAGTTTCCAAAACACTGAGTTTGGGTGACCTAGTGGGTTCAAACTGACTCTAGGGCATTTCTAGACCCAATGTGGGGCCAATGAGTCACCATAGACTCAATGGGGTCAATACTAGTGGCCAAATTAACCCAAGCCAACCCTAACCCTAAAATGGTCAAAGTGCCCTTCCTAAGGGCCATGTGACCTCCAGGGGGGCCAACTCAACTCCAACTAACCCTACCTAGGCCTTAGGGAAGTCCAATGGGTCACTAAAGACCCATTGATGTGGACCCAAAGAGTCAAAATGACCAAGTCAACATTTAACCCAAGTCAAGTCAACTTAGCCCATTTGGGTTAACCCAAGTTCAAGCCACCCTCCCTCTTGGGCTAAGCCTGATGACAAGAATAATGTGAGGTATTAGGGCTGCCAATAACCTAGTTCCTTGACCAGTCAACTAGGTGACTAGGAGAGAGAAAGAGAAGCCTAAATTTGAGAAATAATAGAGGAGAGAGAAAGAGTAAAGGATCATTCATGGTGGGTCCCTCTCTTATATTTCATTTGAAGTATCATAATTTGTAGTGGGCTGCCAATAGAATAAAAAGGAAGACATTACATGGGGGCTTCATTTGGAGGAAGAGAGAGAGAAAGAGAGAGAGAAGAAAAATAGGAGAGAGAAAATAATAGGTTCATGGAGAAGATGAGCCTCCCTTTCCCTTGTGAGTTCATGTAAAATTAAATGGCCTTAGTGGGCTGCCATTAGAGGGGTGAGATGAGGAGTTTTCAGTTTGGGGGTGACTAGGAGAGAGAGAGGAAGAGAGAGAAAGGAAATAATGGTGGGAGGAGAGAGAAATAATGAAAGAGAAGTTGAAGGGGGTGGGGCTCGGCCAAGAGAGGCTGAAAGCATGCCTTTATGGCTGCATTCAACTCCTCTAGAGAAGAGGAGTAGATGCAGCCGTTTCCCAGCCTTCAAGAGGGCTGTTTCACCCCCCCTCCACCTTGGCCGAACCCCCCATTTATGGCCATTAATGGCTTTCTTCATAACAGCCATGACCCTCCCCCTCCCCTCTCTACCTTTTTAAACCCCCATTAGTGAGCCAAGGAGAGGCTTTCGAATCCCTAACAGAAGAGCAAGTGGTGGCCGGAGCTTGAGAAGAAGGAAAACGCCGCCGCCGCCGTCGCCATGGCCCCTCGCCGATCTACACGTCGCATGGCCGCCGGGAAGGTCCTCCCTCACCTCTTCTCTCATGTTTAGATCCTAGGATTGTTTAGGAAGAGGTTTCATGCTCAAACAAATCGGATCTAAGTTTTAAAAATTCAGAAAAATGACTATTTTGTGGTGGTTTTGGAGCCCTCGGGAAGGTCGGCGCCGCCACCTCCGGCCGCCCTAGCTCCGGCAGTGGTTAGCCCCCACCACCGGGAACACATAAGAGGTGTTTCCCGGTGGTGGCGCCGCCTCAGGCCGCCGGGAGATGGCCCGCAAAAACCACCTGTGCGAGCTCCTTTGCGGTCCATTTGGAGAAGATGAGCAGCGTGCGTCCGATGCGCTTTAAAGATCGTGCAAAGATCAACTAATTAATTATAATAACTTAATTCCTGATTTTCTGTATCCTATAAAACAGTTTTACTGTAACCCGATTTTAGGCCCCTTAAGTGCTCCTAATGAAAAAGTTTAAAACATAAAAGTTGTAGGTCTTTAAAAGACCTACAATTTGATATGCAGTGGGGAAAATTTGAAGAAAAATACAGCCCTGTAGAGCCTTTTGAATAAGGGTGTGTCCTAATCTTTAGGGCAGAACCTTGTAAAATTATTTTAGGTCCTTTAGATGCATAATCAACAAATATGGCCAACATAAAAGTTGTAGGTATTTTGAATACCTACAATTTGATATGTGGTGGGAAAAATTTGGATGAGTGGTCTGCCCTATAGAGTCTTTTTAGTGAGGGCTATGCCCTACAAGTTAGGGCAGATCACTGTAGGAGAAATTTAGGGCACCCCTAGGGATTTTCAGGGGGTGTGACCTTCAGAGAAGTTGTAGGTATTTTGAATACCTACAGTTTGATATGTGATGGGTAAAATGTGGATGAGTGGTCTGCCCTGTAGAGTCATTTTAGTGAGGGCTATACCCTACAAGTTAGGGCAGATCACTGTAGGAGAATTTTAGGGCACCCCTAGGGATTTTCAGGGGATGTGACCAGCAGATAAGTTGTAGGTATTTCAAATACCTACAGTTTGATATGTAATGGAAAAATATAGGACAAGCCTACAGACCTGTAGGGCCATTTTCCTAGGGTAGGTCCTATATGTAGGGCAGATTTTAAGATGGATCCCCACACTTAACCCTTGGTCCAAATCCTCTGAATTTTGGACAGGGGCTTAACCTAGCATAAACCTAGCTCCTGTAAATATTGGAGGCAATTTGGGATAAGGTAGCTTAGGGTTTTGCCCTAAACCTAGAAAAGCTAGGGTTAGAACATTGAAGGGTCAAATGACCTCCATACCCTTCCAATTTTTGGTGAGGTGTCCCTGATATATATATCTAGGCCTGGTTCAAATTTCAACTCATTTGGTTGAGTTTTGAATAGGAAACCACCAAGCCCTAGTTTGGTCCTAGGGAAGGGTAATATGGGAAAAAGGGGACTTGTGGCAATTTGGTGGTCAACTCACCTCAACAGAGGTTGAAGTTGTGACCAATGGGTTAGGATGATCCTAAGAACCCTTGGGGAGCAAAGGAGATGTGTTAGGGTGGATTTACCCTAGGGCCCAGGTACAAACCCAAAGTGAGGACTTTTGGGGGTTTGTGAAGGACATAGGGGCAAATGCTCTTGTATGGCCTTGATATTTGGTGGAGAGGTGGTTAATGAATATTTAACCCTCTGGTTATAATCTTAGAGAATTTTAAGGTAGCTAGGTACCTCAAATCCTAAACCCTAGTTTTAGGGTAGAAGGGCCTTTAGGGTCAAAACAGTAATTTAACTCATCTAAAAGCCATGAAACTTGGGTAGTGTACTTCTTGGGTTTAGGGAAGTCTTGGGAAGTAATATTGAGAGCCTTGGAATTCAATACATGATAGCTCCTTCATAACTCACAAAAATAGGTTTTTGGGTATTTTAATTAATTTGATTTCTCTGGTTGATTAATGGATATGAAATTTTGGCAGAGAGCTTTTTAGATTCTTATACATATGCTTGAATTTTTCTGGAATTATTAACTGATTATTTTAAGTACTTCATTCACAAGCCATTGATTTTCTAAAGATAGTCAAATAATTATTATGGGTTGTTCCCTCACTGAAATCTGGTGTAACTTAGGCAAATGAGTTTTTATGACCTCTTACATCTCTGGTAATTATTGTAGAATTTTTGGATCTATAATCATAGGGGTTGATTCACAAGGCTTGCAATTTGTAGAATTTATAAATGATTTTTAAATAATATTTTTAGGCCTTGTAAAATTATAATTTTTGGTCAGTAAACATTTATGGACATTGTAGAGCCCTGGTAATTTTCTTATAACTTTATGATGAATGAAAGTAGTACCTCATGCTCAAAATCACACATGGCTTTGATTTCTGGATAATTAAATAAATATTAAATTATTTAGGAAAAATTTGGAAGTGCTGGATTTAAATTATAAAAGTCATGATAGGCCCTTAGTAATTATCTTAGGGTGTTTGGATGAGAAATTGATGCACTTCCTATCATACTTGTTGTTAGCTCAAGTTGGTCTGCATATAGTGAAATCATAGAAATTGAAATACCATGGTCATAGGGCGACAAATCATGTGTAAATGCCGTGGCAAGATGATTCGGAGGTTATCAATGAAATTGGGTATGGGATAGTGGTTAGGTTAACTAAGGATGGGTGGAGCTCGGGTTCGACGGAACATCGTCTTTCCTGGGAGCGGGTGAAGGAGTTAAAATACATTAGGGTTAGAACCAGAGTAACATTAAGGGTTTGGGTACGGGGTATTAACCAACAATAATAAGTGCCTTGCGAAAGGGAACTTCGGGCCGTAATGCACCGTCTTGGTTCCTAGTGCCCCTTGAGAGCCCTTCACGGGGTATACCGGGGGCAGTCCTGGGCTAACGTAAACTGTAATAACAAACCGACAAGAGTAACTTAGTAACTAGGGCTGCACTTTTCACAACACTGTTGGCACAGGAAGGTTGATGAGAGCTTCGACTCGGTTGATTTGGAAATGGACGGGATGGTCCGGGGAGCTTCGGCTCGGTTGATTTGGAGACGGACGTTTTGGTCCGGGGAGCTTCGGCTCGGTGTTGTGTGCTTACGGTTTAACTTGCATGTGCATAAAAATAGGAAAGTTAAGGTGGTGGGTCCTTCGATATCGGGGAGTTCGATTGCACCGACACCGATATCGTTGACTCGGCGGGGTGATTAGCACACCGCCAACAGAAGTCCGGTGCGCCAGCCGGCAAGAGTACGCAGGCGTCCGCTTTGTGCACCAAGCGTTGAGGCGTACGATAGGTCAGACCAGTGTGCTTTACTGGTTTTGGAGGTGGGCGAGGCCCAACCCACCGCTTCCGTTTGCCACTACGGAGGTATCCTGGGAGGTAACGGCTCCGAAAGGGGGAACTAAAGGTCTGTGTGCACAGAGTCGGGTGTGTGAGTTGCACTGCATGACATAACATACCCACCATATAGTTGCATATCATATCGTTCATAACAACCATGACACCTAAAGTATAAGTGGAATGGGACGCTTATACTTTAGGACTTGCAAAACGACCCCTTGGTCTATAAGCTTGTGTGGGCAAGTTTATAAATCAAAGGTTAATTTCAATATATATATATGCTGCTGTTTGATAACCGACACCCCAACGTATAAGTGGTATGGGACACTTTATACGATGGGAGCCTTGCAAAAGATCCCTTGGCTTATGTGTACTCACATAAGTGAAGGTTTAATTTCTTACTTACTTCCTTTCTGTTATACCTATTACAACACTTATAATGCTCCCCAGTCATAACTTGCTAGTTAGGTCCACCGTCATCTGCTTTTGACTAATCTCCACCTTCATGTCCTTCCCTTTCTTCCTCTCCGCCCGGTGCCTTAGAGCGTGGGGGAAGGGGTGGGGGATGATAGGACTTAGTCTTTTAGACTAACGGTTTTCGAACCATATCATTTTAGGGGATCGTGGAGCCCAGCATGGAGGAGCAGCCCCAGAGATCGGTGCGCCTAGAGGTGGGGCAGTCTAGCTCCGGAGTTCACACCGCCGGGACCGTGAGTCTCGATCCTTGAGTAGTTTCTGATTCGCTTCCGCATGAGAGACTTGTAGTGAGGATATTTTGTACCGGGCATAAGCCCGTAATTATATTACTCTGATGATTCTGTGGACACTCCCTTCGTGGAGTTTTATTATATATATATGTGATTTTTTATTATTGTGGACTGCATTGCTT
Organism: Platanthera zijinensis; assembly: GCA_039513925.1. Lineage (NCBI taxonomy): Eukaryota > Viridiplantae > Streptophyta > Magnoliopsida > Asparagales > Orchidaceae > Platanthera > Platanthera zijinensis. Next base: position 86,125,433 of record CM077090.1, on the reverse strand, counting down.
TTACTTCAATAAATGTGCTACTTCTGTGATCGAATTTGGCCGGCAGAATCGGCGCCTTGTGGTGATGACCCTTCGGGACGTGAAGGAGTCACCGCAAAGCGGCGGTTCTGGGCCTAAGACCCCGGGTTTGGAAAAGAAAAAAAAAAGGGGGGGTCTTACAAGTGGTATCAGAGGAAACATCGATCAGAAGGAAACAGCAGTCCACTAACCCTAGGTCACCCCCCGCTCGAGTTTAGTTTGGGGACAAACTAAGCAGCGGAAGCAGTGGTGTGCCCATATGGGGATCACATATAATTTGTCCACCTTTAGGTAATATTTGAACATTTTCTCAGCGTGTGCTTTTGTTACGCAGCCTCCAGCGCAGCCTACGCCACAGGGCGGAGTTCAGCAGGCTCAGGATGTTGCACCACCCCCACCGGCCCCCACTCCTTTCCTTCAGTCAGACATGGGACAGACCCTGACTGCCATTCTGGAGGCCTTCAGGGCCCAGCAGGTTCCGGTCCCGCAGCCCAATCCGGGGGCCAACTGGCTCAGCATCTTCCGGGGTCTTTCTCCCCCGTCCTATCTGGGGACAGAGTCGGCTGTTCGGACGGAGGAATGGCTGGATATCATGTACGAGATGCTGACCGGGATTCGGTGTCCATGGGAGGAGAGGGTGGCTCTGGTTGTCTCCTGCTTGGAGTCCCATGCGAAGAGGTGGTGGAAGACGCTGTTGGACACGACTTTTGCTGATAGGGAGGTTGCGGAGGTCACTTGGGAGGAGTTCAGGGCCGCACTGCTGGAGCATTTCGTTCCGCAGTCGGCTAGGGATGATTTGGAGGAGCGGTTCTTGCAGCTGAAGCAGGGTACTCGGACCGTGGTGGAGTACCATCGAGAGTTTGACCACCTGGCTCGATACGCGGATTCCTACCAGCTGGACGAGGCAGGGTATATCAGGAGGTTCTACAAGGGCCTGCGGGAGGACCTGAGGGAGGCCCTCTTGTTTGTATCTGACGGGCCCATCTCCCGGATTTTGGAGATGGCCAAAAGGATCGAGGCAGATTGGCATACCACCCGGGGACGGAAGCGGCCAGCAGAGGATCAGGGACGGAGAGGTAGGAATGACCAGCGGCGAGGTGCTGTACCAGAGGGGAGGAGGACAGGGGACCAGCCTCGTCAGGACGTGAGGCCGGAGCCGAGGGAGCAGGTGGTATTGGCCCCTCCACCTCTTCGGATGCAGGAGATGCCGAGACCCGGGGGAATGGCGTATCCCCCAGAATGCTTCCTTTGCCATCAGATTGGGCACATACGGAGGAACTGCCCCATGAAGGGGGCACCACCTCCAGCACATCAGGGCGGCCCACCAGCTCAGTATTACGGAGGCCGAGGACGCGGCCGCGGTCGTGGATACCAGGGGGGAGATCGCAGACAGGAAAGGGAGCAGGTATATGCCTTGGACCTTGCGCAGCCTCAGAATCCGGAGCAGGTCTATGCATTGGATCTGGCCCAACCCCGGAACCCGGAACGGGTGATTACAGGTACGCCAGAACATTTTATGTGTTTTCATAAATAATTAGACTCTTGTTCTAGACACTTCAAACTAGAAATAAAAACTATAGCTAGATCCTTAAGAATATTTGATTACCCCAGGCATAGTCACAGCCAACGGCAAACCAGCCTACACCCTGATTGACACCGGGGCTACGCATTCATTTGTTTCGGCAAACTTTGCCAAGGAGATAGGAGCCGAACATCACTTCACGGGGATCCCTCGGAGAGTACGCCTCCCAAACGGCTCCGAGATGACATCGTCGGCAAAGTGCAACCTGGAAGTATGCATTGGAGGGAAGATTTTCGAAACCCCGACTACGGTATTGGAAATGCCGGGGTTTGATCTCATCTTGGGCATGCAGTGGCTAGATTACCACCACGCCAGGATCGATTGTGCAAGGAGGCTAGTCTGGTTGTGGCATGCAGACACAGAAATTATCTTCCAAGGTATTAGACCTACCTCCCATATATCTATATCGTCTGTACAAGCCGTCAAGGCCCATCTGCAGGGAGAAGAGGTCTATCAGATTCTTTTTGAGGTGGCGGAAGTTAAGGAGTCGGTGACCGACATCCCGGTGGTGCGAGATTTCGCTGACATCTTTCCAGAGAAACTACCAGGACTACCGCCACACCGAGAGCAGGATTTTCGGATACAGCTTGTGCCGGGGGCCAAGCCGGCGTCTAGGGCCCCTTATCGGATGGCCCCAAAGGAGTTGGCAGAATTTCGGACCCAGTTGCAGGAATTGGTGGAGGCAGGTTTTGTTAGACCGAGTTCCTCGCCATGGGGAGCACCGGTCCTGTTCGTGAAGAAGAAGGATGGGACACTCCGCCTGTGCATCGATTATCGAGCACTAAACAGGCTGACCGTCCGGAATACCTATCCGCTCCCACGGATAGACGAATTATTCGACCAGTTGGAGGGGGCCCACTATTTCTCGAAGCTGGATTTGAGATCAGGATACTACCAGCTGCGGATCCAGGAGGAGGACATTCCGAAGACGGCCTTTAGTAGCAGATATGGCCTGTATGAGTTTACCGTGATGCCCTTTGGGCTCACGAATGCTCCGTCGGCGTTCATGAGTCTCATGAACCGGGTTTTCGAAGCCTACTTGGATGTGTTCGTCATAGTATTCATAGACGACATCCTGATCTATTCTAGGACGGAGGAGGAGCACACTCGACATCTGGCACTGACCTTGGAGAGGTTGCGGGAGCATCGCCTTTATGCAAAATTCAGCAAGTGTCAGTTCTGGTTGAAGGAGGTGGCCTTCCTAGGTCACATCATCAGCGGAGCCGGGCTAGCGGTAGATCCAGCGAAGATTCGGGCAGTTCGAGATTGGTCGCAGTTGAAAACGGCCACCGATGTACGCAGTTTCTTGGGACTTGCCGGTTACTACCGGAAGTTCGTAGAGGGGTTCTCTCGGATTGCCCTCCCCCTCACATCGTTGACAAAGAAGGAGGCACCTTTTGTTTGGACCCCGCAGTGCCAGGCGGCTTTCCAGGAGCTGAAGGACCGACTCGTCTCGGCCCCCATTCTGGCCCTTCCATCGGGGAAGGAAGGATTTCAGGTGTATACCGACGCATCATACCAGGGAATGGGGGCAGTGCTGATGCAGAACGGACATGTCATAGCATATGCCTCCCGCCAGCTGAAGACCCACGAGAGGAACTACCCGGTGCACGACCTCGAGATGGGAGCGGTCGTTTTTGCTCTAAAGGTCTGGCGTCATTACCTTTATGGAGTCCACTGCGATATCTTCTCCGATCACAAGAACTTGAAATACGTGGACACTCAGAAGGAGCTGAATATCAGGCAGAGGCGCTGGGTGGAGTTCTTGGCAGATTATCAGTATGAGATGCACTACCACCCAGGGAAGGCAAACGTGGTGGCCGACGCGCTGAGTCGGAGAGCGGCCACTTCCGAAGCTGGGCCCCAGGTGATGTCTATGGAGCTAGTCCAGTCATTCAGAGATATGCAGATATCCCTAGTGTCCGAGGATGACCCAGATCTGTATAGGGAGTATCTGGCATCGATAGTGGCCATAGACGATATTCGGGATCGCATTCGGGACGGACAGAGGGCAGATGTGTGGGCAGAGCCGATGTTCCGAGCCTTGGAGGAAGGTTCGACAGGAGATTATTCCCTGAGGGATGGTTTGCTCCACTTCAGAGGCAGAGTATATATACCCGCAGGAGGCCAGATCCGAGAAGACATTTTGACGGAGGCGCATTGCAGCCGGTACTCCGTACACCCGGGGATCACAAAGATGACCGCTGATTTGAAGAGGACGATGTTTTGGCCGGGCATGAAGAAGGACATTACGTACTTCGTGACCCATTGCGAGGCGTGTCAGTTGGTGAAGGCGGAGTGCAGGAACCCCGCAGGACTGTTGCAGCCACTCCCGGTGCCGGAGTGGAAGTTCGACGACATAGCGATGGATTTTATACATGGTCTTCCCCGGTCTCGGACAGGGAACGACTCGATTTGGGTGGTTGTCGATCGGCTGACGAAGGTGGCCCGCTTTGTGCCGATCAGGAAGGATGACTCGGTGGGAGTGCTGGTACGGAAGTTTGTGGAGCAGTATGTCCGATATCATGGCGTGCCCCGGACGATAGTGTCGGACCGCGATGGACGATTTACATCCAGGGAGTGGCGGTCAGTGCAGGCATATTTGGGCACCCGGTTGGCTTTTAGCACGGCCTTCCACCCTCAGACGGACGGGCAGACCGAGCGCACCAACAGGACCCTGGAGGACTTACTACGGCTGTGTATACTAGACCGAGGGGAGCCGTGGGAGAAGATGTTACCCTTGGTCGAGTTCTCCTACAATAATAGCTACCAGTCCAGCATCAGGATGGCGCCTTATGAGGCCTTATATGGAAGGAGATGTAGGACCCCGCTTTCTTGGGTACAGGACGAGGATCCGAAGCTGCTGGGATCGGATTTCGTTGAAGACACCGAGGCTCAGGTGAGGCTGATCAGAGAAAGGATGCTGGAGGCGCAGAGCAGACAAGCAAAATACTATGACGCTCGGCATCGTCAGGTGGAGTTCCGGGTAGGAGATCGAGTGTTCTTGAAGATCCGGCCCATGCACGGAGTCTCACGGGTGCGCGGTCGGAGGAAGAAACTCAGCCCTAGGTATATGGGCCCTTACCGGATCCTGGAGCGGATCGGACCCTTAGCCTACAGGCTAGAATTGCCACCAGAGCTGGCAGCTCTACACGACGTCTTCCACATCTCTTCGCTGAGAAGGGCTCTACTACGCCCGGAGCAGCGAATTTTGACCGCAGAAGGGCCGGTAGCTTCAGACCGATCTGTTCACTTGGAGCCGGTTCGGATCGATGACAAAGGAGTGCGGATCTTGCGCCGTAAGAAGATTCCCTTAGTCAAGGTTCTGTGGAGAAATCACGGTCAGGAGGAGCACACCTGGGAACCTCAGGACCTGATGCAGGAGAGATACCCGGAGCTGTTTAGTCAGGTAATCCTCGCAACTCCTCAAGTAATTTAAAGTTTTCCTTCCTATTTACAATTATTCGTAGAATAATCTAAGAAGGTATAGGCTAAACTTTTTGTTTATTGGGGACTAGCCCGTAAATGTTGATATCGTAGGCACCGCAAACCATATGGGATGTTACAAGCTTAACTTATGCTGGTAGTGATCTCCCGTAGACTTAACCTTAATTTCGGGGACGAAATTTTTGTTTTGTTTATTGGGATTTGTAACATCCCATTTCCAATTAGGCCCCCCCTAAGAATAACTTTGGGCTTGCCTGGGCCATGGCAAGACCATAGGGAACCAAATAGACCAAATGGGCTTAGGAGTCTAGTAGAGACTCATTTTGGGCTGCAAATAGCAAGTTTCCAAAACACTGAGTTTGGGTGACCTAGTGGGTTCAAACTGACTCTAGGGCATTTCTAGACCCAATGTGGGGCCAATGAGTCACCATAGACTCAATGGGGTCAATACTAGTGGCCAAATTAACCCAAGCCAACCCTAACCCTAAAATGGTCAAAGTGCCCTTCCTAAGGGCCATGTGACCTCCAGGGGGGCCAACTCAACTCCAACTAACCCTACCTAGGCCTTAGGGAAGTCCAATGGGTCACTAAAGACCCATTGATGTGGACCCAAAGAGTCAAAATGACCAAGTCAACATTTAACCCAAGTCAAGTCAACTTAGCCCATTTGGGTTAACCCAAGTTCAAGCCACCCTCCCTCTTGGGCTAAGCCTGATGACAAGAATAATGTGAGGTATTAGGGCTGCCAATAACCTAGTTCCTTGACCAGTCAACTAGGTGACTAGGAGAGAGAAAGAGAAGCCTAAATTTGAGAAATAATAGAGGAGAGAGAAAGAGTAAAGGATCATTCATGGTGGGTCCCTCTCTTATATTTCATTTGAAGTATCATAATTTGTAGTGGGCTGCCAATAGAATAAAAAGGAAGACATTACATGGGGGCTTCATTTGGAGGAAGAGAGAGAGAAAGAGAGAGAGAAGAAAAATAGGAGAGAGAAAATAATAGGTTCATGGAGAAGATGAGCCTCCCTTTCCCTTGTGAGTTCATGTAAAATTAAATGGCCTTAGTGGGCTGCCATTAGAGGGGTGAGATGAGGAGTTTTCAGTTTGGGGGTGACTAGGAGAGAGAGAGGAAGAGAGAGAAAGGAAATAATGGTGGGAGGAGAGAGAAATAATGAAAGAGAAGTTGAAGGGGGTGGGGCTCGGCCAAGAGAGGCTGAAAGCATGCCTTTATGGCTGCATTCAACTCCTCTAGAGAAGAGGAGTAGATGCAGCCGTTTCCCAGCCTTCAAGAGGGCTGTTTCACCCCCCCTCCACCTTGGCCGAACCCCCCATTTATGGCCATTAATGGCTTTCTTCATAACAGCCATGACCCTCCCCCTCCCCTCTCTACCTTTTTAAACCCCCATTAGTGAGCCAAGGAGAGGCTTTCGAATCCCTAACAGAAGAGCAAGTGGTGGCCGGAGCTTGAGAAGAAGGAAAACGCCGCCGCCGCCGTCGCCATGGCCCCTCGCCGATCTACACGTCGCATGGCCGCCGGGAAGGTCCTCCCTCACCTCTTCTCTCATGTTTAGATCCTAGGATTGTTTAGGAAGAGGTTTCATGCTCAAACAAATCGGATCTAAGTTTTAAAAATTCAGAAAAATGACTATTTTGTGGTGGTTTTGGAGCCCTCGGGAAGGTCGGCGCCGCCACCTCCGGCCGCCCTAGCTCCGGCAGTGGTTAGCCCCCACCACCGGGAACACATAAGAGGTGTTTCCCGGTGGTGGCGCCGCCTCAGGCCGCCGGGAGATGGCCCGCAAAAACCACCTGTGCGAGCTCCTTTGCGGTCCATTTGGAGAAGATGAGCAGCGTGCGTCCGATGCGCTTTAAAGATCGTGCAAAGATCAACTAATTAATTATAATAACTTAATTCCTGATTTTCTGTATCCTATAAAACAGTTTTACTGTAACCCGATTTTAGGCCCCTTAAGTGCTCCTAATGAAAAAGTTTAAAACATAAAAGTTGTAGGTCTTTAAAAGACCTACAATTTGATATGCAGTGGGGAAAATTTGAAGAAAAATACAGCCCTGTAGAGCCTTTTGAATAAGGGTGTGTCCTAATCTTTAGGGCAGAACCTTGTAAAATTATTTTAGGTCCTTTAGATGCATAATCAACAAATATGGCCAACATAAAAGTTGTAGGTATTTTGAATACCTACAATTTGATATGTGGTGGGAAAAATTTGGATGAGTGGTCTGCCCTATAGAGTCTTTTTAGTGAGGGCTATGCCCTACAAGTTAGGGCAGATCACTGTAGGAGAAATTTAGGGCACCCCTAGGGATTTTCAGGGGGTGTGACCTTCAGAGAAGTTGTAGGTATTTTGAATACCTACAGTTTGATATGTGATGGGTAAAATGTGGATGAGTGGTCTGCCCTGTAGAGTCATTTTAGTGAGGGCTATACCCTACAAGTTAGGGCAGATCACTGTAGGAGAATTTTAGGGCACCCCTAGGGATTTTCAGGGGATGTGACCAGCAGATAAGTTGTAGGTATTTCAAATACCTACAGTTTGATATGTAATGGAAAAATATAGGACAAGCCTACAGACCTGTAGGGCCATTTTCCTAGGGTAGGTCCTATATGTAGGGCAGATTTTAAGATGGATCCCCACACTTAACCCTTGGTCCAAATCCTCTGAATTTTGGACAGGGGCTTAACCTAGCATAAACCTAGCTCCTGTAAATATTGGAGGCAATTTGGGATAAGGTAGCTTAGGGTTTTGCCCTAAACCTAGAAAAGCTAGGGTTAGAACATTGAAGGGTCAAATGACCTCCATACCCTTCCAATTTTTGGTGAGGTGTCCCTGATATATATATCTAGGCCTGGTTCAAATTTCAACTCATTTGGTTGAGTTTTGAATAGGAAACCACCAAGCCCTAGTTTGGTCCTAGGGAAGGGTAATATGGGAAAAAGGGGACTTGTGGCAATTTGGTGGTCAACTCACCTCAACAGAGGTTGAAGTTGTGACCAATGGGTTAGGATGATCCTAAGAACCCTTGGGGAGCAAAGGAGATGTGTTAGGGTGGATTTACCCTAGGGCCCAGGTACAAACCCAAAGTGAGGACTTTTGGGGGTTTGTGAAGGACATAGGGGCAAATGCTCTTGTATGGCCTTGATATTTGGTGGAGAGGTGGTTAATGAATATTTAACCCTCTGGTTATAATCTTAGAGAATTTTAAGGTAGCTAGGTACCTCAAATCCTAAACCCTAGTTTTAGGGTAGAAGGGCCTTTAGGGTCAAAACAGTAATTTAACTCATCTAAAAGCCATGAAACTTGGGTAGTGTACTTCTTGGGTTTAGGGAAGTCTTGGGAAGTAATATTGAGAGCCTTGGAATTCAATACATGATAGCTCCTTCATAACTCACAAAAATAGGTTTTTGGGTATTTTAATTAATTTGATTTCTCTGGTTGATTAATGGATATGAAATTTTGGCAGAGAGCTTTTTAGATTCTTATACATATGCTTGAATTTTTCTGGAATTATTAACTGATTATTTTAAGTACTTCATTCACAAGCCATTGATTTTCTAAAGATAGTCAAATAATTATTATGGGTTGTTCCCTCACTGAAATCTGGTGTAACTTAGGCAAATGAGTTTTTATGACCTCTTACATCTCTGGTAATTATTGTAGAATTTTTGGATCTATAATCATAGGGGTTGATTCACAAGGCTTGCAATTTGTAGAATTTATAAATGATTTTTAAATAATATTTTTAGGCCTTGTAAAATTATAATTTTTGGTCAGTAAACATTTATGGACATTGTAGAGCCCTGGTAATTTTCTTATAACTTTATGATGAATGAAAGTAGTACCTCATGCTCAAAATCACACATGGCTTTGATTTCTGGATAATTAAATAAATATTAAATTATTTAGGAAAAATTTGGAAGTGCTGGATTTAAATTATAAAAGTCATGATAGGCCCTTAGTAATTATCTTAGGGTGTTTGGATGAGAAATTGATGCACTTCCTATCATACTTGTTGTTAGCTCAAGTTGGTCTGCATATAGTGAAATCATAGAAATTGAAATACCATGGTCATAGGGCGACAAATCATGTGTAAATGCCGTGGCAAGATGATTCGGAGGTTATCAATGAAATTGGGTATGGGATAGTGGTTAGGTTAACTAAGGATGGGTGGAGCTCGGGTTCGACGGAACATCGTCTTTCCTGGGAGCGGGTGAAGGAGTTAAAATACATTAGGGTTAGAACCAGAGTAACATTAAGGGTTTGGGTACGGGGTATTAACCAACAATAATAAGTGCCTTGCGAAAGGGAACTTCGGGCCGTAATGCACCGTCTTGGTTCCTAGTGCCCCTTGAGAGCCCTTCACGGGGTATACCGGGGGCAGTCCTGGGCTAACGTAAACTGTAATAACAAACCGACAAGAGTAACTTAGTAACTAGGGCTGCACTTTTCACAACACTGTTGGCACAGGAAGGTTGATGAGAGCTTCGACTCGGTTGATTTGGAAATGGACGGGATGGTCCGGGGAGCTTCGGCTCGGTTGATTTGGAGACGGACGTTTTGGTCCGGGGAGCTTCGGCTCGGTGTTGTGTGCTTACGGTTTAACTTGCATGTGCATAAAAATAGGAAAGTTAAGGTGGTGGGTCCTTCGATATCGGGGAGTTCGATTGCACCGACACCGATATCGTTGACTCGGCGGGGTGATTAGCACACCGCCAACAGAAGTCCGGTGCGCCAGCCGGCAAGAGTACGCAGGCGTCCGCTTTGTGCACCAAGCGTTGAGGCGTACGATAGGTCAGACCAGTGTGCTTTACTGGTTTTGGAGGTGGGCGAGGCCCAACCCACCGCTTCCGTTTGCCACTACGGAGGTATCCTGGGAGGTAACGGCTCCGAAAGGGGGAACTAAAGGTCTGTGTGCACAGAGTCGGGTGTGTGAGTTGCACTGCATGACATAACATACCCACCATATAGTTGCATATCATATCGTTCATAACAACCATGACACCTAAAGTATAAGTGGAATGGGACGCTTATACTTTAGGACTTGCAAAACGACCCCTTGGTCTATAAGCTTGTGTGGGCAAGTTTATAAATCAAAGGTTAATTTCAATATATATATATGCTGCTGTTTGATAACCGACACCCCAACGTATAAGTGGTATGGGACACTTTATACGATGGGAGCCTTGCAAAAGATCCCTTGGCTTATGTGTACTCACATAAGTGAAGGTTTAATTTCTTACTTACTTCCTTTCTGTTATACCTATTACAACACTTATAATGCTCCCCAGTCATAACTTGCTAGTTAGGTCCACCGTCATCTGCTTTTGACTAATCTCCACCTTCATGTCCTTCCCTTTCTTCCTCTCCGCCCGGTGCCTTAGAGCGTGGGGGAAGGGGTGGGGGATGATAGGACTTAGTCTTTTAGACTAACGGTTTTCGAACCATATCATTTTAGGGGATCGTGGAGCCCAGCATGGAGGAGCAGCCCCAGAGATCGGTGCGCCTAGAGGTGGGGCAGTCTAGCTCCGGAGTTCACACCGCCGGGACCGTGAGTCTCGATCCTTGAGTAGTTTCTGATTCGCTTCCGCATGAGAGACTTGTAGTGAGGATATTTTGTACCGGGCATAAGCCCGTAATTATATTACTCTGATGATTCTGTGGACACTCCCTTCGTGGAGTTTTATTATATATATATGTGATTTTTTATTATTGTGGACTGCATTGCTTTTACTTCAATAAATGTGCTACTTCTGTGATCGAATTTGGCCGGCAGAATCGGCGCCTTGTGGTGATGACCCTTCGGGACGTGAAGGAGTCACCGCAAAGCGGCGGTTCTGGGCCTAAGACCCCGGGTTTGGAAAAGAAAAAAAAAAAGGGGGTCTTACAATACGCACCTTTTTCTCCAAACAATAATCGGCTCAGCGGTAAGCGAATAGCACATCCGCATGGGACAACCCTACGCACAGTGCCTCGGTGCCTGAAACAGAAACACACATTCAAAATTAACACCGTCAAAACTGGAACGTGCAGCACCCCCCCCCCCCCCCCCCACGATAATCATCCGCACAAAGCAAAGGAACACTAATCACGCAAAAATGAGCACGTGCACAGCTACGACCTGGGCACACGTACACGCCCCCCCCTCCCGCTCGCGCCCACACACACACACACACATATGTATATTAAAAGGGAAAAACACTCGTTAGTTAAACAATCACATTCTGATTTTACCCCTCTTTATTCAACAATTTTCACTCTTCATTTTTATAAATATTTCTTTTATTTTAAAAAATGTGTTATCATATACTCCATATAGGCAAAATCCTCTATCTGTAATAAAAATTGTTCTCTCTTCATCGCTCGCAAACACCCTTGAATACGACAAAAATGAGCGACATGCAGAGTATAACACTCGGGAGATTTGCGAGTGGAGGGAGTGCCGAGTGTCGGCACAATGCCATGACCAGAATAATTTCCCACTGGGTACTAGAGGACCTCGTGCACTATTGCAGTAGGGATGATGTCGCAGTTGGCCATAGAGACGAAGCCCAGTGCATGCCACTCATACTATATAAAAAGAAAAAAAAAACTCGTCTTTGATTAAACATTCAATATGGGCATTATACCCTTATTGTTTTTAAAAAAGGTGAGTGTTATCCGCACTACAGTTTTGGTTATCCGCACTTTTTTTTTCCCAATTTTTCGCGCCTTTTAGAAATACGTCTTGTACATGCATTTTTACGAAAAGTGTTCAACACCAAAGTTGTAGATCTCATCGAGATCTACAACTTTCGTGTTAAACACTTTTCCTGAAAATGCATGTACAAGACGTATTTCTAAAAGGCGCGAAATCTGGGTGTATTTCCAAAGTACGTCTTGTACATGCATTTTCAGGAAAAGTGTTCAACACGAAAGTTGTAGATCTCGATGAGATCTACAACTTTGATGTTGAACACTTTTCCTGAAAATGCATGTACAAGACGTATTTCCAAAAGGCGCGAAAAATTAGGAAAAAAATATTTGCGAATAACCAAAACTGCAGTGCGGATAACAATCACCTTAAAAAATCCCTCTTTTATCGGTGGTCCAAGAGAGAGAGAGGAGGGAGAGCGAGAGAGAGAGAGAGAGAGAAAGAGGGATAGAGTGAGAGAGGGGGGAAGAGAGTCCATAGAGATTACGCCATAATTTAATTATTTATATTAATTTTATTTTCTATTAATATATATTTCAATTTTTTTAATACACCCCCCCTGCGCGTATATACATACCGACGGATGCACTCAAGTATCTTCGCATAAGCACCCCCCCCACCCCCACCCCACCCCGCGCGCGCGTATATACATACTGACATGCACTCAAGTATCTTCGCATAAGCTACACCTGTGCTCTCGATGCTCCCAAGTGGCCTTCGACCGTTTCCAGGCAAGCTTTGCCCGCCTCCGCACAGGCTTTGCTCGTGCTTGATGCTCTTGGCGGGCTTCAACTGCATAGAAGCAGTCTTCGTCTGTTTCCACACAATCCATCAGCTCTCCGCCCCCCCCCCCCTCCCGCCCGAGAAAACTATGATTTTGCATTCGAGCGGGCTGCGCCAGCCCACATTCGAGCCCCCACCCAACTTGCCCATCCATGCCTATATGATAATGATTTTTGTCTTCAGAAATTTTGATATAGTTTTTTTGAGAAGTTGAAAGTAATAATTATGTGATTTAAAAAATCATCATTAAAATGCAGATGGGTGATTAAAAAATATCATTAAAAGTCATCATTGTGTTTTTGATTCAGGTTGGATTAAATGCTGCTGGAGGTTTTTTATGCCGTTCACATAAAATTTATACTTTATGTCGTCATTCATGCCTATCCCTCCCGCCCCTCTCTGTTTCTCTCCCGACCTCTCTCTCTCCCTCTCCATTAAATGTGTTAACATCACCGTCGTCGGCCGCTCCTCTAAAACTTAGGTTCGATCAGCGGATCATGAGCATGATCCGTTGATCCAATCAGCGGTCTAAATTGGGGGGAGGAGGGGGTCCGCGTAAAAGAGTATGGTAGAAGCCAAAACTGTGCGGGCCCCACCTCATTTTTAAGGTCCTGATTGGTTCCGGACCATCAGCATGATCCGCTGATCAGACCTAAGTTTTTCTTCGCTCACCCCCCTCTCTTTCTTTCTCTTATTTTTCCACTTCAATGTCGTGAGACTCTCCCTCACCCTCTCCCCCCCTCTCTCTTTCTCCTGCCACTGACATCTCTCTCTCTCTCTCCTGCAAATGCCCTCTCACCCTCTCCCTCTCCCTCCAGCCCTCTCTCTCGTAGCTCTCTCTCTCCCCCTTTTTGTGCTTCCCTCTCTCTAGGGTTAAGGGGGATATACATATTCCCTAATTCCCCCTCTCTTTCTCTCTCCTCATTCTTACTTTCACTCTCTTGATTGGATGTGAAAGTTAAAGGTTGCTACTCACCTAGAGGGAGCTAAATATGTATTTTACTTATTTTAGGCTTTATTATGATTTTCTTGACTTGAGCACAGTAGAATAATAAAACACCACCACCAAAACACAGCGCAACACAATACACCAAGATTTATAGTGATTCCTCAATTATGAGTACATCCACTTTTCCCCTTGACCTATCTAGCAGAATGCTACCTTAGACCAAACTTCTCCAAATATCTCAGATTCACAGATCTTACAACTCATGGATAGTAGTCCCCTACCTCAGACCTTCGTACATAGGTCCTACCACTCATTTCTAGTATCACAAGATCCTACATCTCAGGTCAAACACAGTCCTATCTAAATCTCTACAGCTAGAGATTTACACTCAGATCTTTTTACAAATCCTAAAACTCAGGCCAGACACAACCCTACCTCGATCTCTATAGCTAGAGATCTATATTCAGATCTTTTTACAGATCCTATAACTCAGATCACAATGATCCTACAGATATGTAAGAGTTTTAAAAGAGTTTGACTTAACAGACAAGACTTGAGTTGTCAAATAAAAGCAATGAGTAGACTTCTTCCTCTTCCTTGATCAGCACTTGAGTATATTGGTTTGAAAAGAATGAGGCCGGATCAAGAACACTTTGACAGAGAGAAAAAATTTTTAGAAAGAATATTACAGAGATTAGCTTTGGAAGAAAATTTCTCCGTTTCTTGCAGTGGATTAAGACTTGTGAGAGTTTTGATGTTTGAGCACTGCTAATTACCAGCACAACAAACTTTGACAATATTGGCGTGTAGAAATCTCTATCTATGACTTGTATATTTTTGAATCATTTTTAAGTTCCTCTTTTATAGTACACAAGATAGGCTGAGGGCTTAGTGCCTGATAAGGAAACTTCCAACAACTAGGCAATCTTCCTAAGAAAAATTCTGAAATAGGAATCATCCAACTGCCAAAAATTTTGCTTAAGGAAAAATTCTAGAAAAAGAATTATTCTGAATTGAATGAGAATATATCTTTCCCTCTAGCAGCACCTTGATTTCAACAGTAAAGATCACAATTTGAACTAATTCAAATTGATTAAGCGAACAATAGCTTAATCTCAAGAACGAACCATTAGTCCGCGCGTCAGGACGACAAAATCTCTCTATATAAACTCTACTTGATGTAGTCGATAAAGTCATTTACCACTAGTAGTGATATGCAGTCGACATAAAACATCATAAGAACTCAACTGAAGATACCTAGTACTTAGGCATTTAACTCTGCAAAATTCTTTCTGTCGTCGTATAGTTGATGCAGTCAACAAATTATACAAGGTCTTCTATACAATGTCGTCGATGCAGTCGACAAAATTATATAAAGCCTACAGTCAATGCAGTCTATAAAATGCATGAAGCATGCAATCGATGCAGTTGATAAATGACTTAGCTTGAAGCATTTAGTCGATATAGTTGATAAAACACTTAGCTTCTAGCCTATGTACCTCATATTTAACTTAGATAAATTTAAGCTCCTGCCTTTGATTTCTTTTAACTCTAGCAACTTTCCTCATGATAGTGATATATCTAATATAGAAATAGGTCATAGGTCAATATGAGTTTTGCTCCTTGAGAGATTACAAGGGCAAAATCCTGTTTGGATGACCATAAGACTAACACTATATTAGCTAAGCACTTTTGTTAACCATGTCACAACAAAACTAAAACTCACATCAAATACAAGATATTTATTGTCATCTTGAGTCCGTCTTCAAATAAAAATTCTTATAGACAATTTTCCCAACAGGATAGATGGGATTAAAGAACTGGCATATATTTTATGACCAAGATTAACTTTGAAGCTTCAAACTACATTTTTATATATAATAAAAGATATATATATTAAAAGGAAAAAAAATACTCTTTGATTAAACAATCTTTTTTTTTTATTTTACCCCTCTTTATTAAACGATTTTCACTGTTAAGTTTTATGTATTTTTTCTTCTACTTTAAAAAATATGTAATCATATAGGCAAAGTCTTCTACCTGCAAAAAAAATTATTCTCTCATCATTACTCGCAAACTCCCGTGCACAAGACAAGTATGAGCGACAAGCATAGTATAGCGCTCGGTAGGCTTGCGACCAGCGAGAGCGCTATAGTGTCGGGGCAATGTCATGACAGGAATAATGTCCGCAGGATACTAGAGGGTCACCATGCACTTTCGCAGTTGGGATAATGTTGCGGTTGACCGTAGAGACGAAGCCACATGCTTGTCACTCATACTATATTAAAATAAAAAAACCCGCCTTTGATTAAACATTCAATATGCCCATTATAGCCTTACCGTTTATAAAAAATCTCTCTTTTATCAGGGGTCCAAGAGAGAGAGAGGAGGGAGAGCGAGAAAGAGAGAGAAGAGGGACAGGGGAGAGAAGGGAAAGAGGGTCGATGAAAGAGAAAGAGGGAGGGGAGAGAATGATCAATTCATTTTTTCCACGTGAGATAGAGAGTGAGAGAGCAAGGTGAGAGGTGAGAGAGGAGAGAGAGGGGGGAAAGAGAGAGAAGAGAGAAGTCATAGAACTGGGTCATAACTTAATTATTCATATTAATTTATTTTTTATTAATATATATTTCAATTTGTTTAATATACTTTTTTATAAAATTATTAACCATCATTAAAAAAAAATTGTGAGCGGCGGGCGCACCATGGGCGAAGTACTGTCGTGGTAAAGACACTGTCACGATTGGTCGTAGGGACGAAGCCCCTCACACGTGTGTGTGTGTGTACGAGTTGCTCCACACGGGCTTCACCAACTTTTAGCGGACTTGGCCCACATTCGAGCAGGTTTTGTCTGCATAAGAGCGAGTTGCGTCACCTATGAGCGGGCTACGCCCGCATATGAGCATTTTCGTTTATTCAAAAAATATACATGAGTAGTTAAAATGACAAACATGTAAATAAATATTCCTAATTTTATTTTATAAAAATGTAAATTTATACTTAAAAAATCAATTTATATCTCCCTCTCTCCCCCCATCTCTCTCCAATCCGTAAATGTAAGGATAAGAGTGCTATAAAGATTCTCTCTCCCCCTCCCTTCTCTCTTTCTTTCTCTCTTTTCATTAGATGAGTGAGATCAAAAGCTTGGCACATATTAGATGACTAAGATTAATTCTACAAGTCCAAACTATTTCTTTAATATAGTTAAAGATATATATAAGTTTATTTATATATAGTATTAATAAATTTATTTATTAATGCATATTGTTATAGTAGATATATAACAATATATCTTATGTGATTGTAAAGTACCAAGCGCGCTCAGAATCCAAGCGGGTTTGTTGAAGTGGAGAGGCGCGTCAGGGATCTTATGTGATCGTAAAGTGCCACTAAAACTTAAGAAAAAGTTTTACCGTGCTATAATTAGACCCGCGATGCTCCATGGTTCTGAGTGTTGGGGTAGTGAATTGTGTACATGTGCAAAAAATGGGAGTTGTGGAGATGAGAATGCTTAGGTGGATGTGTGGACACACGAGATTGGATAAAATTAGGAATGAAAGTATCAGAATAAGACAGGGGTAACACCAATTGCAGAGAAGATGTGAGAAGCTCGTCTAAGATGTTTGGACACGTACACAGGAGACCATTAGAAGCTTCTGTTAGGCGTTGTGAGAGTCTAATCACTAGGCAAGTTAAACGAGTGAGGGGTAGACACATCAATACATGGAATGAAACTGTGAGGAGAGATTATGACAAAAGATATGGCACAATGGTGACAATGGATCCATATAGCCGACCCCACTATAGTGGGATGAAGGTTTAAGTGTTGTTGTGTTATAGTAGATATATAAAATATAATATTATATATATATACGAGTGCCCGACACGGGGCTCCGCCGCCACAGTACCCGGCCGGCGACGTCAGACTTCGTCCGCCCCCCTACGACAGTACCTCCGACGTCACTCCCCTGCATTGGCAAGAGGCATACCTCTTGCCCAAACAAAAGTAGAATGTCATGCAAGCTTAGCAATGTGATTGGCAGCCGAGTTTGCCTTCCGGTCAACAAGAGAGATCACCAAAGCTGGGAAGTCCTTTAGAAGTTTAGCCATAGAATACTCGTACTCACCAGAATGAAAACCGGAGAGTATGCGGTTGATGCGGGCACAAGCGTCTGCGGAGTCTCCCTCCAAAATAAGTCCCAAATAGCAACCAATATGCTCCTTGGCCAAGGATAGAGCGGCCATCGCTGCCATAAATTCGGTCATGGAAATGGACCTGCTGCGGTGCGGTTTCCCCACTGAAGCAAGAAGAGATCTGGTCCGGTCCCTGAGGACGCACCCGAGCCCGACGCAATTGTTGTCGAGAACAGAGCCATCAAAGTTTACTTTCAACCAACCGTCGGGGGGGGGGGGGGGGGGGGGGGGGGACGTCCATGTAGATTGATGGTTACATTCAGCCTATCCGGTCGTCACTAATAGCCCGGTTGACTGGTTCGCTATGACTAATTGGTCTTACCAATTGATTAATTTTTAAAAATCTTTAGGACACCCTACCCCAGCTTTAGGCCACTCCTCTTAGGTTTAGGAGCTCGATGAAAAAATGGAGAGAGAAGGTATGTTTGATCAGACGGCTGCTGAATACTGCATTCAGATCGGACGACCGAAATCAGTCAAATGAATATAAAATTCATAAATTTTATATTTCTATTATAGTGGTAGAAATATATGTTATATTATATTATATGTATTAATATGAGATAGTGGATAACCCTCATGCGTTGATCACAATGTCAAGGTCATAACAGTGCTCCGAGACGAGGGCGCTCCCGTCATTTCTGATCCCTATGCGCAGCATTTTGGATCTCACTCAATTTTTGCAATGTGCTCTGTGGAGCCGCAAGGGACAACAGCCCTGTCACGACCTAGACAACGAATAGCATGTTATTGCATGGGTCCCAAATAAATCATATATATGTATGCCATTAAAATGGATCGGATATAGCTGGTTGGAAAAAATAGTTTTTAAAGAATTAAAAAAAAAATGTGTGGAGATCCCAATACACAAAAATATGCCCATAAAAAGTATTTTTAAACAATCTAAGCCGGCGGGTAGCATCTTGTTCGTTGCTTCCAACAAGCGACATAAGCATTCATGACGATTTCTTCCTTGAATCTATTGTTTTTTTCGGCGGCAGTCTGGGTGGAGGTGTATACAGGAGAAATATTTATGTACGTGCAGCATTGGAAGTTATGGTCCGTAAATAAATAGGGCCCGATTCTTATTTCGCACTTTTGCGCCTTTTTATTGACTTTTGGCAAAACGCTCTGCCCCCCCCCCCCCCCCCCCCCCCCCCCGAAAACCTAGTCGATTTATCCCTCGCCGGAAAACCAATCGATCCTTCTCCTGGCGGCAGTAATCGTTTCCCATCCTTAATTCTTGTTACTCCACCTTCATCGGGGGTTCAAGCATTCTTCTCGGTCGGCAACTTCTCCAACCTCGCGACCCCTGCACCTTCTCTAGTGATTCTCGTCCAGACGGAGAATACTTTTGACTTCCTTTCGGATTAGGTATTTTTTTTTAAGTTAGGTAGATTTACTAAGGGTAATGAGTTATCTATAGTTTAGTAGTTACGACTCCTAACTTTTTTTTGTATATCGTTTCATGATTCCAGTTGTAAGTCCTTCATTTTTTATGATTCTCTTTTGTACACTGTGTTTACAGTGGTGTTAAAGCTTAATTTTGCAGCTGTAATTCTTTTAATTGTTGCAATTACTATTTCTTTTATGGTTCCAACTACTTGTTTTTTAGTTGTTGCAACTCGCTTGTGGTTGCTCATTTTTAGCTGATTATAGTTAGGTTTTTTATGCATAATTACGGTGTAATTATAGTTATTTTTTTAGATAAATTTGTAACTTTAATTAAAGTTGTAAATATAATTACAATTGAAATTATAATTTGTAAATTACAGTGATAGATATAGTTACAATTGTAATTACATTTCAAAGTTTGTGTCAAGCTTTTCTCAGTTTTGTTTGTTAAGATGTCTACAGTTAAATTCTAAATTATAAATACATTTCAAATTTTAACAAGTATTTTCTTACTTTTCAATTACATAGTCTAGTCGTAATTTCTCTGTTTTTTTATGGTTCATTGTTTGTTATATAATATATTTTGCCCATATTTGATATCCAAATAAAGTTTTGTCATGTTCTAAGTCTATGTGGGTCGTAAATGTTACTAATCTTTTATTTTTAGTTCATACAATTGGCGTGTGGCTGCTCATTTGTAGCTTCTTACAGTCAATTGTTTAGATATAATTACAGATATAATTATAGTTATTATTTTAGAAAAAAAATACAGTTGTTATTGCAGTTGTAGATATAATTACAATTCACATTGTAACTTGTAAATTAGAGTGATAAATATAATTACAGTTGTAAATACATTTCAAAAATTGTGCAAAGCATTTCTATCTTATGTTAGTCTAGCTGCCAACAATTATAATTGTAAGTATAAATACAGTTCAAATTTTAGCATTATAGTTTTTTTTATTTACCAATTCAAAATTTCAGTGGTAAGTTCTTCGTTTTTTATGGTTCTTTGTTATTTATGGTTCTCTGTATCTTATGTGTACATATTTTTTTAATGAATTTTGCCCATAAGGGACATTCAAGCCCAGTTTTGAGTTGGTTAGGTTATCTTTTGAAAAGACAACTACAAGTAAGCTTTTTTTTAATAGGAATACGTGTTGTAATTTGTGTGTGTTTATATATGCTAATTCATGAATATTTTTGTAGTGTCCGGCAGCAACTATCTAAATTATAGATGTGCAGTATCAACATTTAAATTGAATGCACGATAGGAACAAAAGTGCTCTTTTAAAAGCAAAACAACAACAAAAATTTCAAGTGATATATGTTCTGTAATAAACAAACTTAACAAATGCTCTTTTATGTATAATTACAGTTGTAATTCTAATTGTAATTACAGTTCAAAATCTATTTGTGATTACAGTAGTATTTTAAGTGTTTTGGGTTATTCATTTTTTCTTTTCAACTCGTAAATCCTTTTGTAAATTATCTATTTTTTTGTTCTCTATTTCCAATGTTTATATTTTTGTAATATATCTTGCCTATAGGTGACACCCAAGAAAAGTTTACAAGTTCTATAAGTTTTTCTATCATCTAATAACGACAAGTAAGATTAATTACACATTATATTTTGTGTATTTGTATTTCTATATGCTAATTCCTAACTTTTGTTGTTGTGTATTGGAGTAACTATCTAAACTCTAGATATGCTGCGTCGACTTTCAAAATGAATGCACGTCCTTTGTTGGATATTCTGAAGGAGGAATCTAAGCTTATTTTGAGGGAAGTCGGTGTTCTTCAGCTGTTTGAGATGCCTAGTTTACCTCAAAATATTCCATTACTTTATGTTCTTGTAAGGGCTTTCAATAGAGATAAACAAGTGTTGGAACACCCTATTACTAATTTGGGTCAGGATCACTATGTCAATAGGATTGTTGCTTTGACCTTATTGTATAGAGAAAAGGTCAACTAGTTAGGTTTAAGGCTTAAGACTTAGGATTGGAGATTTCCCCAAGACCTCCTAGTTCAGATGCAGAAGCCAAGTATAAGAATTGAAGTTGTCGTCGAGCTCAGATTGACGAAGCGTCGAACTCAGTTCAATTATCTGTGAGTTCTGGCTGACAAAGCATCAACCTCAGTTCGACGATCTCTGAGCTCAAGTCGACGAGGCGTCGAACCCAGTTCGACGATCTCTGAGCTAAGATCGACGATTTATGTCCAAGTCAAATTCCAATTTCTCTGAGCTCAGTTCGACGATAGTTGAGCTCAGATCGACGATTTCATTTTGAGATCGACGATTTCTGGTGTTTTCTGTCAGCTTGTTGAGGATTTCAATCAGAGCATTTATTGCAGAAGATTTCTAGCCGTTATAATAAATCTGGAGCAAGTTTCAAGGAAACAAAGAAGGAATGTACTTAGGTTATTTCCTCCAAAGACAGTTGACAATTAAGGAAAACATTTATGACTTTGCTAACGGTTATTTTCAAGATTTGTCGATTGGAGTTCTTATTATCATCATTCAGAGAGAACTAAGAGACACAGTAGCATATACAGAGAGATACACAAGAAAAGAAAAAGAAGATCAACAACTCAGAAAACTCAACAAGTTTTCTTTCTGATTCCTGCTGATCAAAAGCTCTCTCAAGTCTTCATCATCCACACTCCAAACAACAAACATTTCAGTTTTTGCTGAAATCATCTAGTGCTGGAGCAATCAAATTCTTTGAAGACCTATCACCCTTGCAAAGCTTTTATTTCCTGAACTTCTGCTACATTTCAGGGGGAGCTTTGACAACATCTCATCCACTAGTGCTTCTCTTTGATAGTTGACAGAGAAGACAGCTTCAACCCTTTCCTTTTTCCTTTCCTGTAAAAGT
This sequence comes from Platanthera zijinensis, assembly GCA_039513925.1. Taxonomy (NCBI): domain Eukaryota; kingdom Viridiplantae; phylum Streptophyta; class Magnoliopsida; order Asparagales; family Orchidaceae; genus Platanthera; species Platanthera zijinensis. The sequence continues at coordinate 86,103,484 of CM077090.1, read as the reverse complement.
GTTTTTAAAACTCGCTTCAAAAGTTTTGCTTTGGTTCCTGAGACCTGATCAAAACTCAGTGGTGGCAAGAAACCTGATAAAAAAATCTGGTTTGGTTTTTGAGCACCTGATCAAAAGCTCATTGGTGCCCAGGACACCTGATCAACTCATCTTGCAGTGGATTCTTACCAAGGGTGGTAGAAGAGTGGATGTACCCAGGTTTTGGGGAACCACTATAGTTCCTTGTGTCTTTTGGATTGCTTGCTCTTTCTTGTGCTGTGTGCTGTGAATTAATCATTTTGTAGTTATTTTATTTCAGTTTATGCTCAGCACTTTACACTTATTAAATCAAGTCTTCCACTGCTAAAATAATTTTAATTTACCAAAATTATTTTAAATCACTATATTCACCCCCCTCTAGAGTGAATGATTGATCTTACCCTCACTTTCAATTGGTATCAGAGGGAGGTTGGTTGCTCAGCCAAATTGGTTGTTAATACAAACTAACATCTGAACCAAAAGATCTATCTTAAGATCCATCCTTATAGAGGGTTTTTTTTATATATCTATTTTAGTTTAAATTCATGGCACAAAACAAGGATTATGCTAGCACCAGACCTCCAGTGTGCAATCTCTCCAAGTTTGCACTTTGGAAAGCAAGGATTAGATTATACATGAATTCTATTGATAAAGATATCTTTAATTCTGTTTTGACAGATTGCCCAAAGCCTCCTACAAGCACAAGTACAAATGCTGTTCCACCTCCTTCAAGAACAGATGCTGATATAGAGAAATGGAAGGTTGTTGATGCCAAAGCTATGAACATCCTGGCACAGATAATGTCTGATGACATCTTTCAAAAGGTAGCTGAATGCAACTCAGCTAAGGAAATTTGGGACAAATTATCTAAAATTGTATCAGGATCAACTAATGAGAGGAAAGATAGAAGATCTCATCTCATCACCTAATATGAAAATTTCAAGAAGGCAGAAAATGAGTTAGTAGCTGACATGTACAGCAGACTAAGTTTAATTGTCAGTGAACTCAAAACTTTGGACAAGGAGATCTCTCTCACAGAGATCAATGACAAAATTCTAATGTGCTTCCCCAGCACTTGGGATTCAAGAATCTGGCCAATCAAGGATGCCAGAAGTCTGAATGAGATTACCACAGGAGCTCTATTGGGCAAGCTCAAATCCTATGAGCAGCTCATCAAGAACAGAGAAGAAGAACAGAAGACAACTTCTCCAGCAGTTAGGAAGGAGAAGTCAATTGCTTTTAAAGCCATAGAAGAACATCCTGAAGACAAAATCACAGGCAATGAAGAACTGATGGTCTTCTAGCCAAAAGGTTTTACAAAATGGCTAGGAAAGACTTCAGAAAAAGGTCATCCAGAGGCCAAGAGAAGCCAAAGTATGACAGGTCAAATAACAAAGAAATTGTCTGTTATGGTTGCAGAAAACCAGGCCACATACTGCCTGACTGTCCAGAAAATCAAAATAAGGACAAAAAGGAGAAGAGGGAAAAGAGAAAAGATAAAGACTCTAGAAGAAATCATCATGACAGATCCTCTTCCAGCAAGAACAAGCACACTAGGAAGGGATTTGTTGCTGAAACATGGAGTGCAACAGAAGAAGAGTCTGATGCATCATCAAACTCAAGTGATGATGAAGATGATGCATAGGAAAAAGAATTCTGCATGATGACAATCAATGCATCTCAGAACAACACTGATTCAGAACATGAATCTGAATCTGAATCTGAACCAGAGCTTGAATAAGATCAGGTAATTGATTCATTTGATTTTAATTCTGAGGACTTCAAGTCTAAATTTAAAGCACTGTGTTTAAATCTACTCAATTCTGAGAAAGAAATTATCTCTCTCAGAAATCAATTATCTAAATACAATACCTTAAGTTAAGATAACCTCAAACTCTCAGATCATTTAGAATGTTGTAGAGAGCAGATGGCTTCACTGAAAAGTGAACTATCTGAGGCCAAGAAGTTTGAAGAAACCCTCAATGGGAGAAGTATCAAACTGATGGACATCACAAGCACAGTGAACTCAAGATTCAATAGTACACTAGGATTGGGTGCTTCATCCAGCCAGGCTATTGTGTTAACAACTCCCATTAAATTTATCTCTGATAAAGGAAAAGGAGTTATGGAGGTAGCTAAAAAAAATTCTGATCTACCCAAAAAGAACAAAGTTCAACAGATATCGTCGAACAGAGCCCGACGATCTTTGAACAAAGCCAGACGATCTTCGAACAGAGCTCAGCATTTTCATGCTGAATCGTCGAACTCAGGTCGACAATCTCTGATCTCTGAACACATGTAAGATCGATCGTTGAACGGAGCTCGACGATCTGACCCAAGATCATCGAACTCAGATCCACGATCGTCGTACGGAGCTCAGAGATGTGACCAATTCTCAAAGGGTACATCAAAAGTTGATTCTAGATATCCTATATCTCAGGGGTTCAACCCTTATAATGAATGGATAATTCCTCCTAGGAGATATCATCCTGAAGGGTATAAGAGTCAACCAGAGATGTCTTTCATTTCTGATTTTAAAGGTTATCAAGCTAGACCCAAGGTAAATTGGGTCAAAAATAAATGAAAATGCTATCTGTGCAGGTGAAGACCTATCCAACCATGGACCTGCATTGGTATCTTGATAGTGGGTGCTCCAAGCACATGATTGGAAGCAAGGATAACCTGACATCCTTCAAGGTTAAACATGGACCCAAAGTCATGTTTGGAGATTCAAACATTGGATAGACCAAAGGATTTGGTTTAGTCCAGATAGGGTCGGTAACATTCAAGAAGGTAGTATATGTGGAAGGACTAAAGCACAATCTTATCAGCATCAGTCAGCTGTGTGATTAAGGCTAGCAGGTCACATTCAACAAGTCTTCAGGCTTCATCAAATCAGAAGACAACACAACTGTGTTGACAGGTAATAGAAGAGGTAACATCTATCTAGTAGATTTTCATTCAACCAAGGTAGACATCTGCTTATTTAATTCTTTTAGCAAACCTAATGAATTATGGCATAAGCGATTAGGACATATCAACCTTAAAACCATTGCTAGGCTATCCAAGGACAACCTTGTTAGAGGACTACCTTCTGGCCCCTACAAGAAGGAAGGACTCTGCAGGTCTTGTCAGTTAGGCAAGCAAACTAAAAACAGTTTTAAGTCACTTAATAAGAGTGATTCACCTAGGATTTTGTATTTATTACATATGGATCTATTTGGACCCATCTCTGTACAAAGTCTAGGAGGGAAATCTTACACTTTAGTGGTTGTAGATGACTTCTCTAGATTCATATGAGTGTTCTTTCTGAGAAAGAAGTCTGATAACTTCAAGTGTTTGATAGAGTTTCTCAAATGCGTACAGATTGAGTTAAATACTCACATAGCCCTGATCAGAAGTGATCATGAGACAAAGTTTGATTCTCTTCTTATGCAAGAGTTCTGTCAGAGGGAAGGGATCAGACACACTTTCTCAGCTCCTAGAACTCCTCGACAGAATGGGGTAGCTGAAAGGAAGAATAGAACCCTTATTGAATCTGCCATAACATTATTGACAAATGCTCACCTTCCTCTATCCTTTTGGGCAGAGGCTGTGAACACTTCAAACTATGTTTTGAATAGAAGTTTGATACATAAGCTAAAGGGCAAGACTCCCTATGAATTACTCAAAGGGAAGAAACCAAAAGTTGATTATCTTAGGATTTTTGGTTGTATCTACTACATTCATAACAATAATAAGAAATACTTAGCAAAATTTGAAGCCAAAGCTTATGAAGGAGTGTTTCTGGGATACTCCATGATCAGTAAGGCCTATAGGGTTTTTAATAAATCATCTCATAAAATTGAAGAGACTGTGCATGTTTCTTTTGATGAAACTAACATGTCTTACAAAGAGAAGAGCACTTCTACCATAGACCCTTTGCAGGTATATTCTATATCAGAAAATTTGGACAGGCTACATATCATTGAACAAGATCCATCACCTTCATCCATTTAACAAGAAGCTGAAAGCAGTGAAAATGAAGATGACAGTCAGATCTTAGCAAGCCATGGTGAAAATCTAAATGAAGAGACAATTGTTGTTCCACTAGAGGAAACAACAACACAGGTTGGTGAACAATCAACACCCATTGTTGATTTAGTAACATCAAGAGACCATCCAATCTCCCAAGTGATTGGAAATGTTGAAGTTAGTGACCGGGCAGTCTGGCGGTCTGTCTTGGTGGGTTGAAGACCGGGCGGTCTGACAGTTTCCCTTCAGCAGGTTAGTTGATGTATTGTTGCTGTCTGGTAGCCGAGCGGTCTAGCGGTCTCCCCTGACGATCTCTCTTTCTCTCAAGAAGTAGCCGCCCGGTTAGCCCTTCTGTCTAACCGCGCGGCTTGTGCGGTTTGGTCTGTATAGTCCGCCTAGTCCTGTAAATTTTTAGTCCCACATCTCTTATTTGTATTCTCTCATCTCTCCTCCATTCTATATAAGGGAGGGTATACCTTTGTAATAGATATCTTTTTGGATAATAAAACTTTCAATTATTCAAAGTTCCGGCTTGTTTTTAGTCGTTTGTTCGTTATTCTAACATGGTATCAGAGGACTCGATTTTCTCCGCCTGATTCTGTGCGCCCTCTCTAACCGCGCGACCTGTCCGCGCGGCTTGCTTCTTCTTCTCATGACCTGTTTGCGCGGCTTGTTTCTTCCGGTCTGTGCCCTATTTGCATGACTTCTTTCTCTTCTTGTCGTTGCCCTTTGTGTGCGCGACCTCTGTGTTCTCCTTCTTCTCGCCACGACCTGTGCTTAGTCGCCACGCCCTCTGTTCTAGCTACTCCTCTTCTCTAGTCGCCCCGGCCTGTTGCCGCGACCTCTTTGCCTTGTTCGCCGTATTTGCCTCACAGCGGACTTCTCTCTGTTCTCCTGGTGTCTCTTTCTTCTGTTCGCGAGGGCTATTTTCTAGCCGCTCGACTTCTTTCCCTCTGCTTGTTTCTGCGGCTTGGTCGTGGCTTTTCTGGCCACTAGTGTGCTGTCACCGTGACCGCTGCAGATATCTTTATGCTAACCGCTGCTATTTCTCTCTGTTCGCGCGAGTTCTTCCTTATTTTGGCGGCCTCTTTGCCCTTCTTCCTTAGCCGCTCTCTCTCTCTCTTATTTCCTGCAACCTCTCTCTAAGTCGCAGCAGCCTGTTCTACTCTGTGCGGCTCCTCCTTTAGCCGCTCCTGCTTGTTAGTCGCCGCGACCTACGATTTAGTCGCGCGGCTTGTGCTTCCCTCTTCTTCCCCTTTGCCTTGCTCTGCACCTTGGTCGTGGCCCTTCTTGCCGCTGGTATGCTGTCACCGTGACCGCTACAGTTTTTTGGTTCCTCCCTTCATGGCTTTCATATACTCCTCACAGCCGTTCGCCTCGGTGGTCACGTCTTCTGGTAGTGCCCATGTTGTTACTCAAGGAAAATGGCTGATCGACACCGGTGCTACTAATCATATGACCGGCAATCTCCAGTGTTTTCTCTCCTAGAAACACATGATCGGTTGCCCTCGGTTATTCTCGCTGATGGCTCTTCATCATCGGTCCATGGGATGGGGATAGTTTATGTCACTCCGTCTCTTCGTTTGGCGGATACTCTCTATGTGCCCAAGTTCCCGTGCAACTTATTATCTATTACCTCTCTGTGCAAGCAATTACAATGTTCCGTCACATTTACTTCTATTTCTTGCTCTTTTCAGGATCCAGACTCCCAACGGACGATTACTACTGGAACTGAGAGTGGCGGCCTATACTTCTTGGACAACATTTCCACTTTCTCCACCTTCTCCTCCACCTTCACATATCTTCTCCAATGGCATCTCCGCCTTGTTCATGCTCCTCCACGTCTTCTTCGTCAACTTCTGCCCCAACTTTCTCCACAAAGTCCTCCGCTCAACTGTGAGGCCTGTCAGCTTGGCAAGCATCACCGCTCCTCCTTCCCTCCAAAACATGTTCGTGGATTTACCCGTCCGTTTGATCTCATCCACTCTGATGTTTGGGGTCCTTCTCCTACTCTTACCGTTGGTCTGGGTAGTTCATATTTTGTCACGTTCATTGATGATTTCTCTCGCTGTACGTGGGTGTATCTGTTAAAAGATCGCTCCGAATTATTCTCTGTATTGACGTCCTTCTATCTCATGATCAAAACTAAGTTTAATGTTTCTATTAAAGTTTTTCGATCTGATAATGCCCAAGAATATCTCAGTCATAACTTTTCTACCTTCTGCATGCAAAATGGGATTATTCATCAAACTAGTTGTGTCTACACTTCACAACAAAATGGTGTGGCAGAATGCAAAAACCGTCATCTCCTCGATGTCGCTCGCTCCTTGATGACCCAGATGCACGTTCCTCACTCCTATTGGGGCTATTCTGTTCTCCTTGCCTGCTACCTTATCAATCGCATTCCCTCCACGGTTCTACACAGAAAAACCTCATTCTCCATTCTGTATCCGGGCAAGGAACCGTTTCCTCTCCCTCTCCAAATCTTTGGATGCACTGCCTTTGTGCATGCCCCTTCTGCCACCCGTGATAAGCTCTCCCCTCGCTCCACCAAATGTGTCTTTCTGGGGTACTCCACCACTCAAAAAGACTATTGTTGCTTTGATCCCGTCCTTCGTAAGCAGTTCGTCTCTACTGACGTCACTTTCTTCGAGAATACCTCCTACTTCTCGGCTGACTCCTCTCCTCTTCTCCCAGCTTCTGATTCTCCTACTGTTCCCTTCGCTCCCTCATCTCCTACTGTGATCTCCACCCCTAAACCGTCTTCATCTACTCCTCTCACTCCGCCTCTTTCTCCCTCTTCTCCGCCACCATCTCCCTCATCTCCGTCGCTGTCGCTCTCTACTCCCGGGCTAGCTCTCTCTGCCACGGATGCTCCGGATGCCGAGGGACCCGCTGACCTGGATCTTTCTATAGCTCTTTGCAAAGTGGTGCGGACGTATACCCTACACCCCCTTGTTGCTGTTGTTTCATATGATCGTCTTACCCCTTCTCGCAGGGCTTTTGCACTGGCTATCTCTGCCACTGCCACACCCCGCTCCTACTAGGAGGCTCTTGCTATTCCTCATTGGAAGATGGCCATGGATGAGTAAATGGCGACCCTAACTGAGCGGGGTACCTGGACTCTTGTTCCTCCTCCCTTCGGTACTGATGTTGTTGGTTGTCACTGGGTCTTTGTGGTCAAATTTGGCCCAAACGGCACTGTGGATCGTTATAAGGCTCGCCTTGTTGCTAAGGGATTTACTCAGACCTATGGGGTTGATTACTTTGACACCTTCTCTCCCGTGGCTCGTCTCAGCACTATCCGAGTCCTTCTCTCTATGACGGTAAATAGGGATTGGCTGATTTCCCAGCTGGATGTCAAGAATGCCTTCCTTTATGGTGATCTTCAGGAGGCCGTCTACATGGAGCAACCTCCTGGGTATGTTGCTCAGGGGGAGACACGAGTATGCCGGCTAAAGAAGGCAATCTATGGCCTCAAGCAGATCCCTCGAGCTTGGTTTGATAAGTTCAGCAGCATCGTGGTGGCCGTTGGTTTTGTGCGAAGCTCTGCCGATAACTCTCTCTTTATTCGCAAAACCCCCTCAGGGCTGGTTGTTCTTGCTGTGTACGTCGATTATATTCTTCTCACTGGCGATGACTAGGAAGGGGTAGCCCTGACAAAGCGGCATCTTCGTCAACATCTGGTCACGAAAGATATGGGCTCTCCAAAGTACTTTCTTGGGGTCGAAATCTCTCGGAAGCCCGACTCATTAGTTCTCTCCCAGCATAAGTATGCCCTTGATCTTTTAAAAGAGGCAGGATTGAATGGAGCAAAACCTGCCCGATGACCCATGGAAACTGGAGAAGACAAAACCTGGACAGATGATTCGCCTCCTCTTTTAGATAGTTCGCGGTACAGGCGTTTGGTTGGTAAGCTCATATATCTCACAGTGACCAGGCCCGACATTTCCTATGTTGTGGGCAAGGTAAGTCAATTCATGCAAGCACCTAGGGAGTGCCATCTACAGTCTGCCTTGCGGATCTTGGAGTATGTCAAAGCAGCGCCTGGGAAAGGATTACTTTTTCAGAAGAATGGTCATCTGAGGGTTGAAGCATACTCAGATGCAAGTAATGCTGATGACAAAGGGGATCGCAAGTCTACCTCGGGTTTTTGCACCTTTGTTGGGGGAAATCTGGTGAGCTGGAAGAGCAAGAAGAAGTCTGTTGTCTCCAGGTCCAGTGCAGAAGCTGAGTATCGCAGTATGGCGTCGACCACTTGTGAGTTAAAATGGCCACGAGCTCTCATGCAAGATTTAGGAGAGGTCTACAACCATCCTCTACCTATATTCTGTGATAACATCTCCAAAAATTCGGTCTTCCATGAAAGAACCAAGTACAATTAAGTTGACTGTCATTTCATTCGTGAAGAGATCTTAAAGGAACAAATTTGCACTCTCTTTGTCACTTCTGATAAAGAGCTGGCTGACATCTTCACCAAGCCAGTTTCTGCCTCATTTCTTCATATTTGTGACAAGCTGGGCATGATCGATATATATGCTCCAGCTTGAGGGGGAGTGTTGAAGTTGCTGACCGGGCGGTCTGGCGGTCTGTCTTGGCGGGTTGAAGATCGGGCGGTCTGGCGGTTTCCCTTCAGCAGGTTAGTTGATGTGCTGTTGTTGTCTGGTAGCCGAGCGGTCTAGCGGTCTCCCCTGATGATCTCTCTTTCTCTCTGGAAGTAGCCGTGCGGTTAGCCCTTCTGTCAAACCGCGCGGCTTGTGCGGTTTGGTCTGTATAGTCCACCTAGTCCTGTAAATTTTTAGTCCCACATCTCTTATTTGTAGTCTCTCATCTCTCCTCCATTCTATATAAGGGAGGGCATACCTTTGTAATAAATATCTTTTTTGATAATAAAACTTTCAATTATTCAAAGTTCCGGCTTGTTTTTAGTCGTTTGTTCGCTATTCTAACAGGAAACATCTCAGCTGGTGTACAAACAAGAAACCAATTCAATCAAAATCTGATGTACACTTTCTTTCTTTCTCAATTTGAACCTCAATCCATACAAGATGTAGAACAAGATCAAAACTAGATCATTGCAATGCAAGAGGAATTAAATCAATTTGAAAGAAACAAAGTTTGGTAGCTAGTGCCAAAGCCAAAGAATCATCCCATTATTGGAACAAATGGGTATTCAGGAACAATCTAGATGATCAAGGAGTTATAGTGAGAAATAAAGCAAGGCTGGTTGCTCAAGGATACTCTCAAGAAGAAGGCATACACTATGACCAAACCTTTGCACCAGTTGCAAGGTTGGAGGCCATAAGAATCTTCCTGGCATATGTAGCTCACAAGAAGTTCAAGGTTTATCAAATGGATGTCAAAAGTGCATTCCTCAATGGTGACATCAAGGAAGAGGTTTATGTAAAACAACCCCCAGGTTTTATCTCTCTAACTTACCCTGATTCTGTTTATAAATTGAATAAGGCATTATATGGTCTCAAACAAGCTCCTAGAGTATGGTATGAGACCCTAACTTGCTTTCTCTTGGAAAATGATTTTAAAAGGGGTAGAGTAGACCAAACTCTTTTTATTAGAACCCATAAGTCCAATATCCTACTAGTACAAATCTATGTAGATGACATTATCTTTGGGTCTACTGATTAAAACTTGTGCAAAAGGTTCTCCAACCTAATGCATTCCAAATTTGAAATGAGTAGCATGGGTGAGTTATCCTTCTTTCTAGGATTGTAATTCAAACAACATGCTGATGGCATCTTTATTTCTCAAAGCAAGTATACAAAAGAATTGGTTAAGAAATTTGGTATGTCTGAAGCATCCTCTATGAAAACACCTATGCCTACTAATGCTATATTAGATGTTGATGAACATGTGAAACAAGTTGATCAGACAACATATAGAGCAATGATTGGCTCCTTATTGTATCTTATAGCTAGTAGACCTGATATAATGTTTGCTACATGCATATGTGCTAGATTCCAAGTCAGCCCTAGAAAGTCACACCTTACATTAGTTAAGAGGATTCTTAGGTATGTGAAAAGTTGTCCAAATCTAGGTCTCTGGTATCCAACTGATTCAAGATTGTATCTAACTGGATTTTCAGATGCTAATTATGCTGGATGTAGAGTAGGTAGGAAAAGCACCAGTGGAACTTGTCAGTTTCTTGGTGACAGACTTGTCTCCTAGTTTTGCAAGAAACAAATATCTGTGTTTACTTCAAATGCTGAAGCTGAATATATGGATGCAGGTAGTTATTGCTCACATATATTGTGGATTCAAAATCAGCTCCTAGACTATGGCACAACTTAGAAAAATCCAAACTATTTTTTGATAACACTAGTGCTATTTCAATAACTCAAAATCCAGTCCTCCATAGTAGGGCAAAATACATAGAGATTAGACATCATTTCTTAAAAGATAATGTAGAGAAGAATAAAATTGAATTAGAATATATCCCAACTAATTTACAAAGGGGATATATTTTCACCAAGCCCTTGGATGAAAAGAAACACACCTTCTTCCTTAATCAGTTAGGAATGTTAGATGGAGGAAGCTTTAATTAAGTTCCAAGACCTTTAAACCTAAAAAAAGACAAGACTAGGTACAAAAATTTTGGGGTTTTTTTAGTTTCTGTAAGTTTTCTATGTCTCTGAACTGCGATCGACGATTTCCTTGAAGATCGTCGAACGGAGCTCGTCGTTTCCAGATAGTATTTAACTATCTCTTGTTTTCCGTCGAACAGAGATCGACGATGTTAGGAATCGTCGAACGGAGCTCGGTTTTTTCCAGATAGTGCTGGACTATCCCTTTCGGTCAGCGATCTCGATTATCGTCGAACGAAGGTCAACGATGTTAAATATCATCGAACGAATATCGACGATGTTGAGACTCTTCAGTTTCCCCTAGAACCGTCGATCGTCGAACTGAGTTCAACGATCTTTCCTTTTCAGCGTCGAACCCTAATATAAAATCATTTTTCAGGCGTCGTTCTCCTTTGCGCTTTCATACTTTCTGCAAGAACTCTCTTACCCTCTCTTTCCCTCCAAACTCCTCTACACTTTATCGTGTTTGTTTTTGCAGGAAACATGTCAATTTCAGTCGCCGTTTTAGCAGCAATAAAGTTCGATACTGGGTTTGACATTGATATGGATTCGTTTGAAGGGACTGATCAAATGTTTAAGGATATTCTGGAACTGCTTAAGGAGCAACAACTTGTGAACATAATTACAACCAGAATCAAACTAGCAGCAGATGAAATCAAAGAGTGGGTCTATACTGCCCATAATCTGGATCAGCATACAGTCATTTGCACCATCTCAGGAACTCAGGTATCCCTAACCCCGACCATTCTTACAAAAATTTTTGGGTTAAGTTCTGGACATGATAACATAGACCTATTAGGGGTAGAATTTACTGAGATATTAGACAGAATGGGTCACAATTCTGAAAATCCTAATAAGTTATTGAAGAAAAATTTGTCTCTGGAGTATAGATTCTTAGCAGACATTGTAGGCAAAGTAATTTTAGCCAAACACTCAGCTCATGACACAATATCAAGACATCAGTTCTGCTTAATGGCTGCCATAGTAGATAAGAAGCATTTGGACTGGGGAGCCATCTTCTTTGATTTGATCAAGAAGAAAACCAATAAGAATTTTGTGAATTTTGGGAGAATTCTGGGCCTATTCCTGCAGAATAGGTGCCCTCAGCTGTTAGTGTCAAATGAAATGCATATTAATGCTTCCAAGAGACTTTCTTCTGCTCTCTTTGGCAAATGGGAGAGGCAGATTGTTAAGCCAAGCAGGGGTCCTGCAGCACAAACTTCTTCAGGCACAAGGACTGTTTCAGTCACTCTTCCTCAAACCACTGCTCCAGCAGAAGTGTTGGCATCCACCTCAATTTCCTCTCCTCTATCTTCCCATCAAGCTAAATCTTCCATACACTCTCCCTCCTCTCCACCTCCAGTTACTTCATCCATTTCTCCCTCTCATATAGCTTCTTCATCTCCTCCAGCCACTTTCCAAGAAGATTTCCAATCTACATCTTTCTTCTCCTCCATTGACTTAGAATCATCCTCCCATCTTTCATCCTTCAATCACCTAGATGATTCATTCATGGATGATTCCCCCTCTTCACCTCTAGATATCCCATCCACCTCAACATCATTCCAACAAATGCTTCATGACATCATCTCTCAACCATCTTTTTCACCTATCATCTCCTCATCTCTACCAACAGTCACCATCCCAGCTCCATCTATTACATCCATCCCCATCTCTCAACCATCCATACCACTTCACCCAGCATTCATTCCATCCATCTCTGCATCACACCCCTCTACTTCTACTCAAGTCAACCTTGAGCAAGTAGATCTTCTTCCTCTGGCAGATAGACTGTATGAGTTGTTGTCCCCCAAGCTAACACTCTTACTGGATTCAGCCTTGGCTCCCTTAGTCAAGAATCTAACTGATCTATCTGTTAGACTTTCTTCCTCCTTCTCCTTTCAGACCACCCCTTCTTCTGGGGGCCTAGATTCAGTTCTCACTGAAACTAGATAGGGGGAGATGCCTCATGAAGAAGTGCCACCTTTAGAGGATTTTACTTCACAAATGCAGATTTCAGAGAGTCCAGCTTCAGAACAAGTTTCAACTTCAGCTCCAGCTCCAACCATCAGTCCCACAGTAGATATACATTCCTTATTATCTTTATTTGATTCAATTTATAGTTGTTGTCCTCCAGCACCTCTCACTGCTGAAGATTTATCCAGAGCTATTGTTCCCCTCTCCTGCTGTGATCTAACCCTGATAGAGCTGTATATAAATTCTGTTAAATCTGTGGAAAGTTATTCTGTAGTTCTTGAGTCTGTTGCTGCTGTTGTTGATTCTTCAGAGGCTGTTGAAGAGCCAGTTTGTTCAGTTACTAAGACTACTGCTTCAGTTGGTGTTTTTGATGTCACTGCTGCTCTTGCTATTTCAACTGTTGTTTCTCCTATTGTTTCAAGTGCTGATGTTGTTATTTCTACTGCTCCTTCTGCTTCTGCTCCTGTTTCCACCTCCAAAGCATCTTTCAAGGAAATAGATGTCTTATATGATGAGCCTCAGAGTTCTGATGAGAATGATGAATTCAGAATTGACTCAGATGATTCCTATGCAACTATTGCAAAGAAGAGGAAAGCCAGAAGCAAGTCTATGAAAAAGGTTCAATTGACCAAAGCTACAACTGATCATGACATACCATATTACATTCTGCACAATTGCCATATTACTGAGCATTGGATGCAATATTCTAAGAACCAGTTGAAAGCAATGAAAAGAGAAGAAAGTATGACAAAGGAAATTCTCTTCCTCGTCCTCCTCCTTCTCCAAGCACAGGATCTGGTGGAGTCTCAGCTCCTCAAGCTTCCAACATTTCTCAACCCCAGCAAACCTATCAAGGAAGATCTCAATCTAGAGGTTATCATTAAAGAGGAAATCAGCCTAGAGGAAGACAGTATAGAGGAAATCCAACAGACTTTCAAGTTTATTCAAGAGGACATCCCAAACAACAATCTTATCAAAGGAAAGGACAAGGCCAAACTGACTCAACTTCTGGTCCCTTTCCTTACAAGCTCAAAGAAAGTTTTCACTCAAAAGCTCCTCCTATTGACACCATGAACAGGTATGAGCCACCAGTACCTTTTGAAGACCTAGAGAACAATCCAGCCTCCTGGACAGCCAGACTTAAAGAAATGGCTGCTCTAGATCAGATTAAGAAAGCAAGAGAGAAGGGACAAGATACATCCAATATATCTACTCTATCAAAACAAAGAAGACAGGAACTTGAAAGATATAGCTCCAAAAGATTCTTCAATACTGAGGAATACATGCAGCTACATCCAGAAGCTGTAGTTCCAAGGAGGTAAAGCCAAAAAACTCTTGGTGATGCTGATGATTTCAGATCAAAGAAGGACTCAGAAAATCCAAACAGAGAAATCATCTTCAGGAAAAGAACTGATGACAAGCTTTAATCTTGATGTAAGCTGAAAACTATGTTATATCTCTACTGAACTACTTTTGTGCTGTGATATAATCACATGTGTGGTTCTGCATTGTTGTTTCTATATTTCTGTTAATTATTATTTTCTATAACTCATGTAAATAGTAATCCTAACCCAAATATGGGGAGATTGTTGGAACACCCTATTAATAATTTGGGTCAGGATCACTATGTCAATAGGATTATTGCTTTGACCTTATTGTATAGAGAAAAGGTCAACTAGTTAGGTCTAAGGCTTAGGACTTAAGATTAGAGATTTCCCCAAGAACTCCTAGTTCAGATGCAGAAGCCAAGTATAAGAATTGAAGTTGTCGTCGAGCTCAGATCGACGAAGCGTCAAACTTTGTTCAACTATCTATAAGTTTAGGCTGACAAAGCGTCCACCTCAGTTCGACGATCTTTGAGCTCAAGTCGACGAGGCGTCGAACCCAGTTCGACGATCTCTGAGCTCAGATCGATGATTTCTGTCCAAGTCAAATTCCAATTTCTCTGAGCTCAGTTCGACGATAGTTGAGCTCAGATCGACGATTTTATTTTGAGATCGACGATTTCTTGTGTTTTCGATCAGCTTGTTGAGGATTTCAAATTAGAGCATTTATTGCAGAAGATTTCTAGCCGTTATAATAAATCTGGAGCAAGTTTCAAGGAAACAAAGAAGGAATATACTTAGGTTGTTTCCTCCAGAGACAGTTTACAATTAAGGAAAGCATTTATGACTTTGCTAATGTCTATTTTCAAGATTTGTCGATTGGAGTTCTTATTATCATCATTCAGAGAGAACTAAGAGACACAGTAGCATACACAAAGAGATACACAAGAAAAGAAAAAGAAGATCAATAACTCAGAAAACTCAACAAGTTTTCTTTCTGATTCCTACTGATCAAAAGCTCTCTCAAGTCTTCATCATCCACACTCCAGACAACAAACATTTCAGTTTTTACTGAAATCATTTAGTGCTGGAGCAATCAAATTCTTTGAAGACCTATCACCCTTACAAAGCTTTCAGTTCCTGAACTTCTGCTACATTTCAGGGGGAGCTTTGACAACATCTCATCCACTATGTTGAAGTATGAGACCGGGAGGTCTGGCGGTTTGAGCCTGGCGGGTTGTAGACCGGGCGGTCTGGCGGTTTGTGTCCGGCGGGTTGATATCCAGACAATCGCTATGTGGTGTCTAGTGGTCTGACGGTTCATCTCCGGTGGCTTGGAAACCGGGCGGTCTAGCGATCTCCTACCGCATCTCTCTCTTGCTTCTGGTATTGTCGAGCGGTTAGAACATTGTCTAACCGCGCAGCCTGTTCCGGTCTGTTGTTCTAGCCGCCCGGATCATATGTATAGCTTTAGTCCCACATTGTTAGTTTGTATTTTATCCTCTCTCCTCCATTCTATAAAAGGGAGGCCATACCTTTGTAAATGATACCTTTTTTGGATAATAAAATTTCACTTAATCAAAGTTCCGGCTTGTTTTCTAGTCATTTGTTTGCCACTTTAGTCTTTTGTTCGCTACTTCTCACATGGTATCAGAGGGACTCGATCTTCTCCTCCTGATTCTGTGCGCCCTGTCTGCGCGGCTTGCCTCTTTTTCTCTCGCGACCTGTTCTCGCGGTTTCTCTTCCGCTTGCTTGCGCCCTGTCCGCGCGACCATCTTTTCCTGCCTTTCAGTCACAGCGACCTGTTTCTTTTGCTCACCGCGACCTGCTACCCTTTTTTGCCTTATTCGTTCATCCCTTCTGTTCGCACGGTTAATCTTCTAGTCGCTCGACTTCTTTCCTTGCTTGGATCTGCGGCTTGGTCGTGGCTTCTCTGGCCGCTGGTGTCTGTCATCGTGACCACCGCAGCTCTTCTTCTTCCTATCCGCGCGGCTTGTATTCTAACCGCGCGGCTTCTCACAGATTTCTCCTATGGCCCTTTCTGAAACCTCCACTACCACCACTCCCATCGCCACTCTGACGCCGCTTCCTACTCCCTCTGGCAACCTTGGCACGGTTTCTAAACTTGTTGGCTCCAACTATCCGGATTGGAGCGTTTCTTTCACCTTTCTTCTTCGCTCTCAGCGCAAACGTCATCACCTCACCGATGACCCTCCTCCTCTAGACTCTGTTGAATTTGATGACTGGGATGCCAGTGACGCGCTTGTCCGAATGTGGTTGGCTAACAGCCTCTCCGATGAATGTCTTCCTGTCATACGCCATGATGAGACGGTCAAGACCGCGTGGCTTCACCTTGCTGCTCTCTACTCGAAGGGGGCCCAGACATCCCGTATTTATACTCTCTATGCGGATCTCTTCGCTCGCCCTTCCATGTCTCCTACTGCGGCTTATCAGCAAGTTCAGGCTCTTGGCGCTGAAATCCTCAAGAATCGCCCTTTCTCCGTGGACTTGGTCGAGCAGTACAAACACTTCAAGGAACTCCTGGTTGTTTGTTATCTTCTACGGCTCCCTGAGTCTTTTGATATGATCCGCCAGCAGATCTTGGGTGAAGCCGAGTCTCCCACCTTGGATGCCACCGCGGCTCGCATCGCCATTGTTACTTCACTGCTCCAACGTCCTCTGTTGTCCTCCCCTCTTCCACAGGACTCCTATGCTCACCAAGTTCAGCGGGGTGGTAATAGTGGTCGCAGCCACTTTGGCATGCGTGGTCCGTCAAGATTCCTCTACTCTCACTGTGGTCGTACCGGCCACTCTGTTGACCGCTGCTGGCAGAAACATCCTCATCTTCGTCCCTCCAGTGATACTTCTTCCTCAACCTCCGCCTCCTCTCGGCCATCTGCTTCTGTGGCCACGACCTCAGGTAGTGCACAAGTCATTACCTAAGGTAAATGGCTGATTGACTCTGGTGCTACAAATCATATGACCGGAAACCCTCACTGTTTCTCTCTCCTAGAGACGCATGATCGGTTACCCCCAGTTCTTGTTGCGGATGGTTCGCCTTCCCCGGTTCACGGAACGGGCATGGTTCAAGTCACCCCGTCGCTTTGCTTAGTGGACACTTTCTATGTCCCGAAGTTCCCTTGCAATTTGCTCTCAGTTACCACTTTATGCAAGCAACTTCAGTGTTCTGTCTTATTTACTCCTACTTCTTGTTGTTTTCAGGACCCGAGGACCCAACGGACGATTGCTATTGGGACTGAGAGCGGCGGTCTCTACTTCCTCGATAATGTTTCCGCTCTGTCCGCCTTCTCGTCCTCGTCTACTGATCTGCTTCAATGGCATCTTCGCCTTGGACATCCTCCTCCTCGGATTCTTCGTCAGCTTCTTCCTCACTTACCTCAGACAAGTCCTCCGCTCAACTGTGATGCATGTCAGCTTGGCAAACATCACCACTCCTCCTTCCCGCCGAAGCAAGGCTGTGGTTCCTCCCGCCCTTTTGATCTCATTCATTCCGATGTCTGGGGTCCTGCTCCTACTCTCACCATTGGTCGGGGTAGTTCTTATTTCGTAACTTTTATTGATGATTTCTCTAGATGTACCTGGGTGTATCTTTTAAAAGATCGCTCTGAACTCTTATCTGTCTGGCAATCTTCTTATAATATGATTAAAACTCAGTTTGATATTTCTATTAAAGTACTGCGCTCTGATAATGCTAAAGAATACCTCAGTCATGAGTTTTCGTCTTTTTGTATGCAACATGGTCTTATTAATCAGACCAACTGTGTTTACACCTCCCAGCAAAATGGGGTGGCGGAGCGTAAAAACCGTCATCTCCTCGATATCGCTCGCACTCTAATGATGCAGATGCAGGTACCTCGCTCCTACTGGGGCTATGCTGTTCTTCTTGTCTGCTATATCATCAATCGCATTCCCTCTTCGGTTCTTCACGACAAGACCCCCTTCTCCATTCTCTACCCGGGCAAGGAACCCTTTCCTCTTCCTCTCTGTATCTTTGGGTGTACGGCTTTTATGCATGCTCCGTCTGCTACCCGTGACAAGCTTTCCCCCCATTCCACAAAATGTGTCTTTTTGGGATACTCGACCACTCAAAAAGGCTATTGTTGCTTTGACCCCGTTCTGTGCAAACAGTTTGTTTCCGCGGACGTCACCTTCTTCGAAAATGCATCCTACTTTTCTTCTCCATCCCCGCTTCCTCCTGCTGTCTCTGACTCTCCACCATCTCTATGTGATCCCTCCACGCATATCGACGTCTCCCCTCCTATATCATCTCCTCCTTCGTCTCCTCCTCTCCCTATTATCTCCCCTCCTTCTTCTCCGCAGCCGTCTCTCTCTAGTCCCGGGCCAGCTTTCTCCGCCACAGACGCTCCGGTCCCTGAGGCACAAGACGACCTGGATCTTCCCATTGCCCTTCGCAAAGGGGTGCGGGCGTGTACCTAACACCCGCTTGCGGCTGTTGTTTCCTATGATCGGCTTACTCCCTCTCGCAGGTGCTTTGCTTTGGCTATCTCGGCTACTACCACTCCCCACACTTACTAGGAGGCTCTTGTTATTCCTCATTGGAAATCTGCCATGGATGAGGAAATCGCCACTCTTACTGAAAGGGGTACATGGACCCTTATTCCTCCATCGGTAGGTACTGATGTGGTTGGCTGACGCTGGGTGTTCGTTGTGAATTTTCGCCCAGACGGCACTGTGGATCGTTACAAAGCCCGACTGGTGGCCAAAGGCTTTACTCAGACTTATGGAGTTGACTATTTTGATACTTTCTCCCCGGTTGCTCGCCTCAGCACCATCTGGGTTCTTCTTTCTGTGGCCATCAACGGGGAGTGGCCTATTTCCCAGCTTGATGTCAAGAATGCTTTTCTGTATGGGGATCTTCAGGAGGACGTTTATATGGAGCAACCTCCTGGGTATGTTGCTCAGGGGGAGACATGAGTATGCCAGTTGAAGAAGGCCATCTACGGCCTAAAACAGAGCCCTCGGGCATGGTTCGACAAGTTTAGTGGCATTGTGGCTGCCATTGGCTTTACAAGGAGCTCAGCCAATCACTCATTGTTTATTCGCAAAACCGTATCGGGCCTTGTGGTTTTGGCGGTGTATGTGGATGATATTCTTCTTACCGGCGATGACCAGGCTGGGGTAGACTTGACAAAGAAACACCTCCGTCAACACTGAGTCACGAAGGATATGGGCTCCCCGAAATATTTTTTGGGGATAGAAATCTCTCGGAAGCCCGACTCGTTGGTTCTCTCCCAACAGAAGTATGCTCTTGATCTTCTACAAGAGGCAGAATTGACCGGTGCCAAACCGGCCCGGTATCCTATGGCCACTAGAGAGGACAAAACATGGACAGATGACTCACCTCTTATATCCGATTCCACGAGGTATAGACGTCTGGTGGGCAAACTCATTTATCTCACGGTGACCAGACCCGACATCGCCTATATTGTAGGCAAGGTCAGTCAGTTCATGCAAGCTCCCAGGGAATGTCATCTTCAGTCTGCCTTGAAGATACTAGAGTATGTCAAAGCAGCACCAGGAAAAGGGCTACTCTTTCACAAGCATGGTCATCTAAGAGTTAAAGCCTACTCAAACTCAAGCTATGCGGATGATAAAGGTGACCGTAAATCTACATCGGGTTTTTGCACATTTGTTGGAGGTAATCTTGTGAGCTGGAAGAGCAAGAAGCAGTCTGTTGTCTCAAGGTGCAGTGCAGAAGCCGAATACCGGAGTATGGCGTCAACCACGTGTGAGTTAAAATGGTTGCAGGCTCTCATGCTTGACCTAGGAGAGGTCTACGACTATCCTCTGCCTATGTTCTGTGACAACAAGGCCGCTATATACATATCCAAAAATCCGGTCTTCCATGAGAGAACGAAAAATATAGAGGTCGACTGCCATTTCATCTGAGAAGAGGTCTCGAAGAGACAGATTTGCACTCCGTTCGTCACCTCCGACAAAGAGTTGGCAGATATCTTCACCAAGCCGGTTTCTACTTCCTTCTTCCATATCTGTGACAACCTGGGCATGATTGATATCTATGCTCCAGCTTGAGGGGGAGTGTCGAAGTATGAGACCGGGTGGTCTGGCGGTTTGAGCCTAGCGGGTTGTAGACCGGGCGGTCTGGCGGTTTGTGTCCGGCGGGTTGATATCCAGACTGTTGTTGTGTGGTGTCTAGCGGTCTGACGGTTCATCTCCGGCGGCTTGGAAACCGGGCGATCTAGCGGTCTCCTACCACATCTCTCTCTTGCTTCTGGTATTGCCGAGCGGTTAGAACATTGTCTAACCGCGCGGCCTGTTCCGGTCTGTTGTTCTAGCCGCCCGGATCAGATGTATAGCTTTAGTCCCACATTGTTAGTTTGTATTCTATCCTCTCTCCTCCATTCTATAAAAGGGAGGTCATACCTTTGTAAATGATACCTTTTTTGGATAATAAAATTTCAATTATTCAAAGTTTCGGCTTGTTTTCTAGTCGTTTATTCGCCACTTTAGTCTTTTGTTCGCTACTTCTCACACACTAGTGCTTCTCTTTGATAGTTGATAGAGAAGACAGCTTCATCCCTTTCCTTTTTCCTTTCCTGTAAAAGGGTTTTTAAAACTCCCTTCAAAAGTTTTGCTTTGGTTCCTGAGACCTGATCAAAACTCAGTGATGGCAAGACACCTGATCAAAAAATCTGGTTTGGTTTTTGAGCACCTGATCAAAAGCTCATTGGTGCCCATGACACCTGATCAACTCATCCTGCAGTGGACTCCTACCAAGGGTGGTAGAAGAGTGGATGTACCCAGGTTTTGGGAAACCACTATAGTTCCTTGTGTCTTCTGCATTGCTTGCTCTTTCTTGTGCTGTGTGCTGTGAATTAATCATTTTGTAGTTGTTTTATTTCAGTTTGTACTTAGCACTTTACACTTATTAAACAAGTCTTCCACTGCTAAAAATATTTTTAATTTACCAAAATTATTTTAAATTACTCTATTCATCCCCCTCTAGAGGAAATTAATAATCTCATTTTCAAAGATTGGTCTCTGACGTTGGAGAGCAGGAGATTGGATAGCCTAATCAGATATTTGGTGAATGTTTTTTTCTTTCCGTTGAAAAGGATGAAGATCCCAGCCTCTTTGCACAAAATTAATGGTTTATCGAACTTCATAAAGTACAACTGGTCGAAGGCAATACACCATTTTCGCTATCATAGGTTGATGTCTTAAGTCAAGCTAGTGTGGTAAAGAAAGTTGGTGTAAATTTAGGATACCTAGAGGGATGTGCAACTATATTATTGGTAAGGAGGGTAAATTTCAATGCATACTCTTTATATTAAACATTTGGTATTCATATTCTTTTTGGTTGTAGGTATGGCTATACGAACACACAAACATGCAAGTGGTTGTTAACGAATTAGCAAGACCGAGAATTTATAGGTTGTCAGCCAGGAAAAGTTATCAGGCTCAATTTTGTTTCAATTTACTTACGCAACTATGGACGACATATGAGGTCAGTAAGACTTAAATAAGTGTAACTGTAATGTGATTTAATACAGTGATTTTTAAACACGTTTTTGTTGTACTGTAGGTTAAACCAAAGTTTTTGAACATTTTGAAGAATGAAGAATGTTTACTCACAGAAGAAGAAGAAGAGGACGATTCTGACTTCGAACATGTGAAGAAGAAGAAGGATATGAAAGTGAATGACTTTGATGAGCAAGCTGGTCTGGAGTTAAAAACTGAGATAAATGATTATGTTTTTAGTACTGAAGAACAATGACTTGCTACTAAAAATGAGAAGAAGTTGTTGAGGAGAAGTAGAAAAGAAATGGCAAAGAGGAAGGTAAAGAATGAAGTGAGAAGGCAAGCTGAAGAATCATTATTTGATGAGGGGTGATGAGGACTAGAGGCCTGTATCCAGTCATTTGTTAAGGAGGATTTCCGGAAGGAGGTGGACTCAATAAAAGATTATTGTAAATCATGGTTTATAAGATAGGAAGCCAATTCTTATGGTTGACCACAACCGCAGAAACAAACAGCCTGTCTTACATCTTCGCCGCCTTCGAACCCCATTTTCTCTCAAAAACCATGTTTTTCTGTAGTGAAAATAAAATCAGAGAATGATAAGGATAATATTCTTATTATTAGTCTAGTTAGAAATGTAAAAACCAGAATTTTTAGAAAGAAGAAATCAGCAGATAGCCCTTTGAAAGGAAAATGTAAGGTAAAAGAGGAGGACGGTTACTCTAGTAGACTATACATACTGGCTTAGGCATGTAAGGTTATAGATGATATGTTGGAAAAATTCCCAGAAAGGTAATATCGCTCCTTTATATAATGTATTATTTTAATAAATCTATATAGCATAGTTACTTTTTTTGTTTGTTATTTTCTACAGCAACACTATTTTCAATACTGGAAATATCATGATGGCCTGAGGAAAAATGGATGACCTGCTTGAAGGTCGGTGGCTGCAAAACACACACTTTAATGCATATGCATTGGCACTTAGTTCCAAAATCAAGCTATCAAAGGGGAATCTAAAGAGTTTTCTTTATGTTTCATCAGACAATGTTGTAAGTACACTATCAAAGTGTTATAACTTATGTTACACATTGCGTTGATGTTTACTAGCATTGCTCCACAATACTACATGAGAACCAATACCCAAAATACTAGGTGCCTAATCAGTCATTTAACCAAACTCAGTGTTAAAAACAATGAAGTAATTATCATTGAAAGTCTTTAGATTCAAGAGTAGCTAACACCTAGGGGTGAATAGGTTTTAGGCCTTTTTGATATTTTTTCTATTTTAGGTGTGTTGTGATTTCGTTATATTTAGCTTTCATGACAATCAACAACATCACACACAAGATTTATAGTGATTTCCCAGATTATGGGTACATCCACTATACCTCTTACCTTTCTAATAGTGTGTTAGACAAGGAACTTCTCCAAACCCGGCTCCTAAGAGCTTACAACTCAGATCCCTCAGAATCTCTCAGTCTCCTCCAAGACCTACCTCAGGAACAAAGCCCTACAACTCAGAGCAAGCTTTGCTCCTACAGCTCACTGATTTAAAGATCACATATCTTCAACTAAGTTAATAGTCATACACTCAGGCTAGGAGGATATCCCTACAACTCAGAGATATAATCTCCTACCTCAGATCTGAACCAGATCCTACCTCAGGCTAACATCCCTACACTCAGATCTACACCAAGATCCTACCTCAGGAAAATTGGCCTACACTCAGATCTACACAGGGATCTTACCTCAGATTCACAGCCTAAATCCTACCACTCAGCCTTTATAAAATAGGCTTACACTTAGATCTGTTAAGATCTTACTTAATGAAAGGTTTGTTGATGATGATCTGACACTATAGATATTTTCTCTATTTCTACATCCTTATGTGCTGAGTTGACTCAGTCCAGATATCTTCTTCTTCACAGCTCCAGAAAATATTTTTCAGGAAAAATCTACTTGAACTGTGAAGTGGCTACAACTAGGGTTAGCCCTTACTGCTCCTTCTTTCTCAAAGAGTTTCTCTATTCTTGCTGTTGAAGGTGAGAATAGCAACAACTATCTTCTTGAACTCTTAGCTCAGAAGTTTGAACTTCATCTTCAGGCTCTGCAATAGTGTCAAGAGAAAGAAGATGAAGTTCTGCTTTTTCTAAATGTTATCTTCTTCTCGCGGATCAGATTCCATTTATTCCTGATGTCCAACGGCTCTTTAAGCAGTGGGACCCACTGTAGTTGTTAGCTGCAACTTGCTTTTGCATTAAATGCAATATAGAAGGCATGCAGCGCCATTTTTTGTGTACTGTAGAATTCCCGTAATAATTTGAAATTCTGCTAACGTCATCACCTATGGACTTATTCAAAAATAGAAGATTCATCATAGGTATTGAGTGAATAGCCTTCACTCAGCGCCAAAACACTTAGCCAATTTTCTATACCATTAGGCGTCGAGTGATTAGTCATCACTCGATGAATTATAAACTTTTGCAGTCTTAACTCATGAGGCGTTGAGTGAACCTCCATCAATCAACACATTTGGACTTAGACAATATTTCTGTTCAGGAAGTGTTAAGTGAACGACCTTCACTCAACTCTTTTGTCCATTGTAAGATACCTTTTTATTCTTACAAGAAGAGTTCTCATTCTTCCAGTGACCATAAATGTTGTGTTGGTCATACATGTTTGAAGGGAGGATTATCTCGTGAAAGGTGGTTTGAGGCTCTACAGGAGATTTACCTTTTCCTTTGGAATGGGTAGCTCTAAAGTTCCACTTAAACCTTAAACCTCTCTTATCCTTTTAAGAGGTAAAGGAGTCTATCAGTGGCATCACAGTTTTGGGCTTTGAGAATTCAGCCACAATTTTTTTCTCCTTAAGGAGCTTCTCTTCAAGATCCATAATGACCTTGTTCTTTTGGCTGATGGTCCCAATTTGGATGATTGAGATTGTCTTTAATTAGATAAATTCCCTCCTTAACTACAGGAAAGTAGCTTGATGTAGGGAGACAATCTCAGACTGCAGGAAAGTAGCTTGCAGGAAAGTAGCTTGTTGTAGGGTGCTGACTCAGACTGTAGGAAAGTAGCTTGCTATAGGGAGACAATCTCCTCAGCTTGTCTCTAGACAAGCCTTTTGCTCTTCTTTAGAGCATCCAAAATTTCACCATAACTGTCAATTAATTTATTGACATATTCTTCAGAATCTGATCCCTCATCTCCACTGTAGGAAGTAGATGCATCAGAGTCTGTGCCAGACTCATAGGTAGAGGAGGAGTTAAGGATAGAGTGTACCTCATCTGGAGTAAGATTGTCTTGATTGTCTTCTGATATGGCCATGAGACTGAACTCCTCATCCTCTTCATAATCAATGTGAACAGAGGACAATGGAGCCCTTATGCCTGATGGGGAAGCTGGATGACAAGCCTCTTCTTGAATGGACATGAAACCAATGTAGGCATCCTCTTTATCTGATTCTGAAGACTCAGAATTACTATTTGATAGGCTGACTTTCTTCTTGGCCAAGAAGCTCTTTTTAGTCTTCTTGTCCCTGTGATGATTTTTGCCTTCAGACTTCTTATGATCCTTCTTCTTAACTGGACAGTCAGCAATGACATGTCCACTCTTGTTGCAACAGTAACAAACAATATTAGTCTTAACATGTTTGTTCTGTTTTGAATCATACCTTTCTCCATAGGGGTCATATCTAGATTTGTCCTTGCTGGAGTAAGTATTCTTTGAGATGTAGCTAGAAGAGCCTTTGTTCTTCCATTATCTCCTCCCACTCAGCAACTTCTTGAACTGCTTGGAGAACAGTGTCAGTTCTCGATCTAAAAGCTCATTTCCAGAGGAGCTGGGATCTGAGCTTTCTGACTATGCAACTTTCCTTGGTGGAGGAGTTTTTTCCCTACTTATTCTTGTGGCTTCAGCTCTAAAGGCCACAGTCTTCTCTTTGTCAAGAGATCTGACAGCATCCTCTTCATCCTTCCTGTAGTTCAGCTGCAACTTATGGGATAATAACTTCCCAAACAGATTCTGGGGCAATGTGTTGGCCAAGTTGCCAACTTCTCTAATAGCACAAATCTTGATATCTCATTCCTTGTTTAGGAATCTCAAAAACTTGTCATTTAGCTCATTATTAGTGAACTGTCTGCCATATGTGATCAGACTATTCACTATTATGATGAACTTCTCATAGCATTCAGCTATGTAATCCTTCTTCCCTTGCTTGAATGCTTCATATTGTTGATTTAGGAGAGATTTCCTGTCATACCTTACCTCGCATGTCCCTTCCATATACACAATAAGACAATCACACATCTATTTAGCTATTTTGCAGTGGACAAGGTTTTGGAAGATAGAGTCATCTATGACACTGACAATGATATTTTGTGCCCTCTTATCCATAGTTTCCAAGATGACTTCATCCCTAGTCATTTCAGTATACTACTTTGGAGTCTAGACATTGGCATCTAAGACATAGACCTTCATGGGGATGAAAAGTCCTTCTTAGACTGTAATGAATATTCTAGGACTTGCGACTTCCATGAATAGCTTGACCCTCTCTTTCCAAATCGCAAAGTTTTCCATCCTTCAAACTGGAAGCTTTATTGAGCTCAACTTCTTGTGGTTCTCACCTGAACCGATGAAGATAATCTTTAGATACTCTTGGAGATCTATTCAGACTATAAAGTCCTTTTTGAATAACCTGGCTTTAATACCACTTAAAAATCTTTATTTCAAGATTAGTTATACACCTAGAGGGGGGGGGGGGTGAATAGGTTTCTTAGTCTTTTGACTAACTTTTGATTTAAGTGTGATGAGTATTCAATAATTAAGTTAGCTTTAAAGAATGAGACACAGCACACAAGGATTTATAGTGATTCCCCAAGGTATGGGTACATCCAATATCCCTCCTACTTTTCTAATAGTGTGTTAGACAAGGCAATCTTCTCCAAACTTAGCTCAATGTGCTTACAACACAAATCTCTCAGGATCTCTCAAACTTCCTCCAAGTCCTACCTCAGGACAAAGCCCTACAACTTAGAGATAATATCTCCTACAGCTCAGTGATCCACATATCACCTACCTCAAACTTAATCAAAAGTACTACAACTTAGTCTAGGAGGATAGCCCTACACTCAGAGAGTATAACTCTCCTACAGCTCAGATCTGATTCAAATCCTACCTCAGGCCAAAAGCCCTACCTCATATTCTCAGCAGAATCCTACCTTAGGCACACAGGTCCTATAAATCAGAGAATATATCCCCTACCTCAGGCAAACAGGCCCTATCTCAGATTCACAACTGAATCCTACCCTCAGCCTTTATATTTTAGGCTTATAACTCAAATCAAGATTGATCCTGCAGAATGAGTAAGGTGTTGATGATATATAACTCCAGAGAAATGATTCTCCAAATTTGCCTTCCTGGACTAAGAGAACAAAGCCCTAACTTTGACTCCAGAGAAATTATCCTCTAAGTCTTCTTCTTCCTGAACTGAGAAAGCTCAGTCATATCTTCTTCACAGCAACAAGATAATTGATCTTCAAGTTTGTTCTGTTTGTACTGAAAAGTTACTGTAACATACTGTTTCTTCAATCCTTTGATGTAGTAGAGTTGAGTGCAGTGGACTTGAAGATGAACAACAACTAAGGCTTGCTCTGCTTCTTTTTCTTCAGAAAATAATTTCTGATCTTACTGTTGAAGACAAGTTTACTCTTCAGTGAATTATTTCTTTAACAACCAACTCTATCCGTGAATTACAGATTAACTGTAGTGCAAGTTGTTCGAAAACTTCTCCTTCGTCGATGTTGTAGTATGGAGACCGGGCGGTCTGGCGGTCTTACTCTGGCGGATTTTAGATCGCGCGTTCTGGCAGTTTCTCTCCAGCGGTTAGGTAGCCAGACTGTTGCTGTTTGGTGTCCGGGCGATCTAGCGGTTTATCTCAGGTGACTTGGAGACCGAGCAGTCTTACGGTATCCAATGGCAGCTTGTTCTCTCCTTTTGGTGGTTACCGGGCGGTTAGTCTACTCATCTAACCGCGTGGCCTGTTCGGCTTGTTTTTATGTTAAACCGCTAATACCTGTAATTATTTAGTCCTACATTGCTTATTTGTAATCTCTTCCATTCTATAAAAAGGAGGTCATACCTTTGTAATACTCACCTTTTTGGATAATAAACATTTTTGTTATTCCAATTTCCGATTTCTTCTTGTCTGTTCGCACATGGTATCAGAGGGACTCGATCTTTTCCGCCTAATTCGGTGCCTTCTTCTGTCCGCGCGCTTTGTCGTCTGTTTGCGCGGCTTCTCTTCTCTTCACTTCTTTGTCGCTACCCTTTATGTGCGCGGCCTCTCTTCTCGCTCCGTCTTTCCTTCTATTCGTGACATGTTTTCGCGGTTTCTCTGCCACTTTTCTCCCCGCAATCTTCTTTGTTTCCCGTGGCCTGTTTCTGTTCGTTCGGTCTCTGCCCTTTTCACACGACCTGCTTGGCTTTCTCGTGAAATCCTTCCTGTTCGCTTCGTCTTATCTATCTCTTGTTCGCGCGACCTTCTCTCTAACCGCACGAATTCTTTCCCTCTGCTTTGTTCTGCTTCTTGGTCGTGGTCTTCCTTGCCGCTGGTGTGTTGACACCGTGACCGCTGAAGAACCTTGTCTTGTGTCTGCTGCGGTTTATTTTCTTGTCCACTTGGGTCTCTTCTTATTCTTGTCTATTCTTATTCGTGCAATCTCGTGCGGCTTTGCTCTGCTTGTTGTTCGTGCGGATTGTCTCTACTCATGCAGCTTCTCTTCCATGGCTCTTTCTAGTACCTCTACCACCACCAATACTCCCATGGACAATCTGCCTCCTCCTCCTACTCCTTCCGGGAATCTTGGCACCGTATCCAAACTCATCGGTTCCAACTACCCGGATTGGAGTGTCTCCTTCACCTTCCTTCTTTGCTCATAACACAAATGCCACCATCTCACAGATGACCCTCCTCCTCCCACTTCCGCTGAGTTTGACGACTGGGATGCTAGCGATGCGCTTGTGCGCACTTGGCTAGCTAATAACCTTTCAGATGAATTTCTTTCCATCATCCGTCATGATGAGACGGTCAAGACGGCTTGGCTTCATCTTGCTGCTCTGTACTCAAAGGGGGCTCAGACGTCCCGCATTTATACTTTGTATGTAAACCTCTTTGCTCGTCCTTCCATGTCTCCTTCTACTGCTTATCAACAGGTTCAGGCTCTCGGGGCTGAGATTCTTCAGAATCACCCCTTCTCTGCGGATTTGTCCGAGTAACACAAGAACTTCCAGGAACTTCTGGTTGTGTACTATCTTCTGTGACTTCCTGAGTCCTATGACATTATGCTCCATCAAATTTTGTGTGAGGCAGACTCTCGCACCTTGGATGCCACTGCCGCACACATTTTCGCAGTTACCTCTCTACTTCAGCATCCTCTTCTGTCCTCTCCTTCTCCACCTGACAACTATGCTCACCAGACTCAATGGAGTGACTCTGGTAGCCGCAACTACCATTCTAGCGGGCGTGGCCCTTCCCGCTTACTCTGCTCTCACTGTGGCCGCACCGGGCATACCATGGATCGTTGTTGGATGAAACATCTACATCTTTGCCCCTCTGGTGACTCTTCCACCTCATCCTCAAATCCGGCTGCCTCGGTGGTCACGTCATCAGTTAGTGCCCATGTTGTTACTCAAGATAAATTGCTAATAGACTGGTGCGACCAATCACATGACGGGCAATCCTCGGTGCTTTTCTCTCCTAGAAACACATGATCGGTTACCCCAGGTCCTTGTTGCAGACGGCTCTCCCTCCCTAGTCCATAGGATGGGAGTGGTTCATGTCACTCCGTCTCTTCGCTTGGCGAACACCCTCTATGTGCCCAAGTTTCCATGCAATTTATTGTCGGTTACCTCTTTATACAAGCAACTTCAGTGCTCCGTCACATTCACTCAACCTTCGTGTTCTTTTTAGGATCCGAGCACCCAATGGACGATTGTTATTGGGACTGAGAGTGGCGGCCTCTACTTCCTCGACAATATCTTCGCTCTATCCGCCTTCTCCTCCTCCTCTACATGTCTTATACAGTAGCATCTTTGCTTTGGTCAACCTCCTCCATGGATTCTTTGTCAGCTTCTGGCCCACCTCCCTCCACATAGTTCTCCTCTCAACTGCGATATCTGTCAGCTTGGCAAGCATCATCATTCTTCCTTCCCGCCGAAGCAAGGTCTTGGCTCCACCCGTCTGTTTGATCTCATTCACTACGATGTCTGGGGTACTGCTCCTACCCTCACCATTGGTCGGGGTAGTTCTTATTGTTATGTATTGTATCCATAATGTACCTGATTTGAAGAAGCCCCTGAACAAGCTAAGGTGAATAGATAATGTATTTGATGATTTTCTATCAAGATGTGCTTGCAGTTATTCCACACTAAGTACACACCAATGTCAGGGTGCAGTAGGTCAATATAAACGGGTCTGCGTAACGTAATCCCTCGTTGAGCAGATCAGTGTGTTGGCTTACGTGTACTCTCTCTATTGGAGTGTACTTATTTTCAAGTACAGGGCTGTGATAAATCATGAGCAGACAAGGAGCAAGGATGGGCCAAAGACCAGCTCACGAGAAGAGAGACGAAAAATCATCTAAGTAAGATTCGACGAGAATCACTAAGTGATTCTCGTCGATTCGACGAGTATGATTCTCGCCGAATCGTCGAGAATCACTAGCCGATTCTCGCCGTCTGCCCCCGGCTGACTCAACGCATGCAAAACTCACGCTAAGTCAGAATCGTCGAGAGTCATTAAGTGATTATCGACGAATCGTCGAGAATGACTCTGCATTCTCGACGATTCGTCGAGAATGGATGATGACTCTTGACGATTCTTTCCGGTTAGCAAGCTATTCAGCTAAGAATTCTTCTAAGTAGAATTCGACGGGAATCATTAGTGATTCTCGCCGATTCGTCGAGAATCACCAATGATTCCAGCCGAATTTGCCTTAGGCGATTTTCGTTGGCGCGCTTGACTGGACCAAATGTACAGGTGCTGTTTTGAACCGGATTTATGGCTACTTTTGGTGGGTCCCACAACGGTCCTAGAGGATGACCTACAGTATATAAAATCGTGTATTTTGAACATTAAAGATGATCCATACATATGAAAAGAAAGGGCCACCGGATTTGACCTAGCGCATCGCGTATTCTCTTCCGCCTCCGTCTCCGCGCATCAAGTTATCGTCGCCGCCGATCGTGGATTCTTCCTGATCTCCCGGCGATAGAAGCTTAGCCAAGCAACGCGTCTTACGTGTCTATCTTGAGATCCTTTGTCTCTTGATTTGTTGAACGGGAATACCTTCCCCTTTCGAATCGATTGAGACGATCGATCCAAGTAAGACCGTTGGTAGACCTTGCTAGCTTTGCTACGAAGGTTGGATATCGAAAGAATTATTGCCGCAATTTGTGCCGTCGCCGATCTTGAAAGAATCGCCGCCACAATCTTTGCCGCCGCCGATCTCGAGGAGATCCTTTCCAAGTGAGAGCTAAGGTCGTGGACTCTTCATCTTCTTCAAGAACACATCATCGAACGAAGAGGGACACCTAGCGCTCCAAAAGTAGTTTGTATTTTATACATTCCATTTTTACTTTTGTTGTAAAGAAACATTGGTTCCTCATCGTAAGGGTTGGGTGCAACCCGTGGTGGAAAAGTGGTGACTCCTTCGGTTGGAAGGGTTCCTTCCATTAGTATGAGGATTGGATTTCAATCCGGTTGGTGAAGTGACTGAGTCGTCCCTTGTTGGGAGATAGGTCTAAGGGGGAAAGTGGACGTACCCAAATCGGGGAACCACTATAACTGCTTGTGTCTTTCTATGCTTTGTTTGTTTTCTTTTATTGTGCAGGTAAATTTTATATTCCGCAAAAAGACTACACATCACCTATCCCCCCCTTAGGTGAAGGTAGTTGACACTAGTGTGACTTTCACTTATTTTGTTACCTTTATTGATGACTTTTCTAAATGTACTTGGGTGTATCTCTTACGAGATCGCTCTGAATTATTCAATGTATGGACATCTTTCTATCATTTAATTCAGAATCAGTTTGGTGTTTCAATTAAAATTTTTCGCTCTGATAATGCTAAGGAGTATATTAGTCAAGCTTTTTCATCTTTCTGTATGTAACATGGGATTATTCATCAAACTAGCTGTGTTTATACCTCACAACAAAATGGAGTGGCGGAACGTAAAAACCGTCACCTCTTTGATGTCGCTCGCACTCTAATGACACAGATGCATGTCCCTCGCTCCTATTGAGGTTATGATGTTCTCATTTCATGCTATCTCATCAATCGCATTCCCTCCACGGTTCTCCACGGTCAAACCCCATTCTCCATTCTCTATCCGGGCAAGGATCCTTTTCCTCTCCCTCTACGTATCTTTGGGTGTACAACTTTTGTGCACGCT
Organism: Platanthera zijinensis; assembly: GCA_039513925.1. NCBI lineage: Eukaryota > Viridiplantae > Streptophyta > Magnoliopsida > Asparagales > Orchidaceae > Platanthera > Platanthera zijinensis. The sequence continues at coordinate 86,071,570 of CM077090.1, read as the reverse complement.
CCCTCCGCCACACGTGGCAAACTCTCCCCTCGCTCCACCAAATGTGTCTTTCTGGGGTACTCTGCCACACAGAAAGGCTATTATTGTTTTGACCCCATTCTTCGCAAGCAGTTCGTCTTCGCTGACGTAACCTTTCTTTGAGAATGCTTCCTATTTCTCTGACGACTCCTCTCTTCTTCCTGCGGCTGCTGATTCTCCTACTGTTCCCTCCAACCCTTCGACCCCTTTCGAGGTTTTTCCACCTCCACCGTCTCCATCATCTCCTCCTCTCTCTTTTCCACCTCCGTCGTCTCCATCATCTCCTCCTCCCTCTTCTCCACCTCTGTCGCTCTCTACTCCTAGTTAAGCTCTCTCCGTCATGGATGCTCTGAATTTTGAGGAACCCGCTGACCTGGATCTCATCATTGCTCTTCGCAAAGGGGTTCGGGCGTGTACCCAACACTCACTTGCTGCTGTTGTTTCCTATGATCGTCTTACCCCTTCTCACAGGGCTTTTGTACTGGCTATCTCTGCCACTGCCACCCCACCCCCACCCCCATTCCTACTAGGAGGCCCTTACTGTTCCTCATTGGAAGGCTGCAATGGATGAGGAGATTGTTACTCTCACTAAATGGGGTACGTGGACCCTTATTCCTCCTCACTTCGGCACAGATTTTGTTAGCTGTCGCTGGGTCTTTGTGGTGAAGTTTAGTTCGGACGGCAGTGTGGATCGTTACAAGGCCCACCTTATTGCCAAAGGCTTTACCCAGACTTATGGTGTTGACTATTTTGACACCTTATCTCTAGTTGCTCGACTCAGCACTATCAGGGTCCTCCTCTCTATGGCTGTCAAAAGGGATTGGCCCATTTCCCAACTGGATGTCAAGAATGCCTTTCTATATGGGGATCTTCAGGAGAATGTCTATATGGAGCAACCTCCAGGGTATGTTGCTCAGGGGGAGACATAGGTATACCAGCTAAAGAAGGCTATCTATGGCCTAAAGTAAAGCCCTCGGGCTTAGTTTGACAAATTTAGCGGGATTGCGGCGTCCGTAGATTTTACGAGAAGTTCTGTTAATCACTCTTTATTCATTCGCAAAACCTCTCTGGGTCTGGTGGTTCTTGCGGTTTATGTGGATGATATTCTTCTCACTGGAGATGACTAGGCTGGGATAACCTTAACAAAGAAGCATCTTCGTCAACACCTGCTCACAAAGGATATGAGCTCTCCAAAATACTTTCTGGGGATAGAAATCTCTCGTAAACCCAATTCCTTAGTCCTCACCCAACACAAGTATGCTCTTGATTTGCTAAAAGAGGTAGGGTTGACTGGGGATAAACCTGTTTGATGCCCTATGGCGACTGGAGAAGATAAAACCTGGATGGATGACTCTCCTCCTCTTCCAGATGTTACGAGATACAAACGTCTGGTTGGTAAACTTATATATCTCACGGTCACCGTACCCGACATCTCCTATGTTGTAGGCAAGATTAGCCAATTCATGCAAGCTCCTAGGGAGTGCCATCTACAGTCTACCCTAAGGATATTAGAGTATGTTAAATTAGCGCTTAGGAAAGGACTACTCTTTCATAAGAATGGTCATTTGAGGGTTGAAGCGTACTCGAGCTATGTTAATGACAAAGGAGACCGCAAGTCAACATCGGGCTTTTGCACCTTTGTAGGGGGAAACCTTGTGAGCTGGAAGAGCAAGAAACAGTCTGTCGTCTCCAGGTCCAGTGCATAAGCAGAATATCGAAGTATGGAGTCGACCACATATGAGTTGAAGTGGTTACGAGATCTCATGCTTGACTTAGGAGAGGTCTATAACCATCCTCTAACTATGTTTTGTGATAATAAGGCCGCTATATACATCTCCAAAAATCCGGTCTTCCATGAGAGAACAAAGCACATTGAAGTCGACTGCCACTTTATTCTTGAAGAGATTTTGAAGGAACAAATTTGTACTCTGTTCGTCACCTCCGATAAAGAGTTAGCTGATATTTTCACCAAGCCGATGTCCGCCTCCTTTCTTCATATTTGTGACAAGCTGGGCATGATCGATATATATGCTCCAGCTTAAGGGGGAGTGTTTCAGTATGGAGACCGCGCGGTCTGGAGGTCTGACTCTGGCGAATTAGAGATCACGCGGTCTCGCGATTTCTCTCCAACGGTTAGGTAGCCGGACTATTGCTATTTGGTGTTCCGGCGATCTAACAGTTTGTCTCAGGCGACTTGGAGACCGGGCAGTCTGGCGGTCTCCTATAGCAGCTTGTTTTCTCTTTCTGGTGGTTGCCGGGTGGTTAGCCTACTCGTCTAACCGCGCGACCTGTTCGGCTTGTTTTTATGTTAAACCACTTATACATGTAATTATTTAGTCCCATATTGCTTATTTGTAATCTCTCTCATCTCCTCCATTCTATAAAAAGGAGGTCATACCTTTGTAATACTCACATTTTTAGATAATAAAAATTTCTGTTATTCCAATTTTCGATTTCTTCTTGTATGTTCGCACAGTCGAGAGGAAGAAGATGACCAAAAAGCTCTGTCTCAAAAGCCCATTTTTCTTTCTCGGGACTCTGCTTTTGTATCCCGCCATCCAACGGCTCATTGTGCAGTATGAACCACTGGAGTTGGTAACTGCAACACTTCTTTTGCATTAAATGTTATACTAAACTCAAGCATCACCTTTTGTCATCTAGCATACAAAGCCCGCGATATTTGAATTCTTGATGACGTCAGCATGACTTCACGCTTCTGGACTTAGAAAATTTTAGACAATCTGCATAGGCGTTGAGTGAAGCCTTGTCACTCGACACAAAAACACTTAGCAGAATTCTGCAACTTGAGGTGTCGAGTGAACCTTTAGCACTAACTGCTTTTTACTTTTGCAGTCTAACTGTTAAGGCATTGAGTGATCCTTCATCACTCAATGCTTCTAGACTTGGTTGAAATTTCTCTATATGAAGGTGTTAGGTGTAGCTTCTTCACTCAACGCTTCTGTCCTTAGACAGATTTCTTGATGAGACATTGAGTTGCCCGTCTTCACTCAACGCTTCTATACTTGGACATAAATTCTGTTGAGTATGCGTTGAGTGAGCTGTCTTCACTCAATGCTTCCGTCCTTAGACAGATTTCTTGATGAGGCGTTGAGTGGCCCGTCTTCACTCATCGCTTTTATACTTGGATATAAATTTTGTTGAGTAGGCGTTGAGTGAACTGTCTTCACTCAATGCTTTTGTTCTTAGATAGATCTCTTGTCAGAAACACTGCGGGTTTGAATGTATGTAGTTCTGTCAATGATTTTTGGCTTCTTCCATTGAGTGAAGTGAGTCCACTCAATGCTTCTGGACTTAGTAGATTTTTTGCCTGTCTAGTAACCTGTCTTGAGTCCAATTGTCATTGTGACTCGACTGCATGTCTAATCAATGTAACATAGTACAACCTGCATACAATGAACTTGAATATATATTAAATACATTCATGTGTATAACATTGACTTGTGGGCTTTCATCAAATCTAGGACATTGTGATCAATGGACCCAGCACACGACCTTCTTTTTTGGTTGATTTTCATGTAATATATGTTTTTCATATGCAAAAAAATGTACGAGTAACAATTGCAGTCCTAAAAACCATTTTATTTATAGTCAAAAAGTACCGTATATTTATAGTTCCAGAAATAACATACATTATAGTTGAAAAATAAATTATAATGTCTAAGATACAAGCTGTAATTAGTATTGTAATTCTTCAGACACACCGCAAAATATAGGTTTGTACATAATTTCCATCTAGAAGAAGATATAATGTTTAAGATATATCTGGAATATTAATTTGTACGACATTTGTAACTACAATCACCCATGAAGTATAACTCTTTGCTCAAGCTTGGGTCATCATCAACAACGATATCAGAAGAATTGTGCCAAATATATTTTCCCTACAAATCAATAAAAGAGAAATATTAAAATAATTTCGAACTAATAAATGAGTTAAACTACATCATGAAAAACATAAAATGTTATTAATTAATTGTAAATAGTACGTGTTTCTAGTCCCTCATTCCCGATGGTCCTTCATACGAGCATTGCTTACACCTTTTCGCCTCTTCATAGGTGAATCCAGAATAGTTGGTGGATTATAAGGATTTTCCTCTTTTACAAATCCTTTCTTTTCCCTCTCATATTTATCCAACATATCATCTGTATACTTTATCAACTCATTCATAACTTACATGATGTGAATTTTTGCAGGCCTGTAGTTCTCAATGCGGGTAACTAAATTGTAACTAGAACATATGAGATGGTTCCTGAATATCTTGTTCAAATCATACTATGTAATAGATGGTATATTAGGAAGGTGCATGCCCTTTTTTGCATCAACAGTGAATCGTTTGAGCACATATTTCATTGGAATTTGCTTTACATTCTCAAATTATAGACTCTTAAAATATGTTGACATAGTAGCCCTTTAGTCTCAAATCCTCGACACAGACAATCTGAATCAAATGTGGTTGAGTTGAAGTTTACAAACCATCTTTTGTCATCCTCAGAACCATCACAATTCTTTGTTACGAATAATATGTGCTCATCATCATATTGTGTTTCATCCACAATGCTTAATCCAAGCGCTCCCTCTGCGTATGTTTTTTCAAAAATTATATACATTTTCCAGTGAATAGTTTCGAAGCATGCTTTAGTAAGACACGTGTGTTGTGCTTCAAGGTAACCATACCATGCTTGCTTTTGAAATCCTCCTCACGCTCACCCCTAGACTAGATGCGACAAGTCTTTCGAAATCAAGAAAACACTCAACTAGAGAACTAGTACCCTTAGAACACTCATGCAAACAATTATTAGCTGATTCGCTTCTTTTGATTGATAAAATTCCAAGGTCCATCACATCCTTGTTAAAATTAGTCGACCACTTCCTCTTTACATTGTGCAAATTGTTCAACCATCTATTATCCTGTAAATTTACTCTCATGATCATCTCATACCAATATATATCAAACTCAATTTCTTTATCGCACTCCATCATGCATCGATAGAAAAAAGCATGAATGCTACTTGTTGAAGTCGGGAAAATTCCCTACTCCAATACTCGGATCAAGGAAGCCTAAGGTTATCGAATCAACAGATGGGCTCGACGGTTTGCGTGCTAAAGCATGGAAGTCACCAAAAAAATAGGACCTCAGATGCTGCGGCGAGGAGGTCCCACCACGTACCTGGAAGCTTAGAAGAAGCAACCCCTCCACAACCAAAAATGGTCGAGAAGGGTATGAGGGAGAATAGCTAGTAACTAAGCCGCGACGACTAAGGGATGTAGTGGCTAAGTCGTGACCCAGTCTCTGTGCAAAAGGAATTCACAGGCTCAGCTAGCATCTAAGAAGAAGAGCTTGCGAGATCCTGGCGAGATTTCAAGTGTCACTCCTCAACCACTGGGGTCCTATTTATATGGAAATCTAAAGGGTGGGGGTCTTATTTATATCCCCATAACTCGGCGACTAGGAGAATTCCTAGAGGAGCTCATACGATTGGGCGGGTAGTCGGCTTAGTCGCCTACCTGGCGAGTATGCGAGGGGAGCTCGCCATACTCGCCCAGGCCTTCTACTACCTGGCGCTTTGACTCTGACCTCTGTCTTGACTTGTTGACTTTGACTTCTGATGACCTAGATCCGGGGGGTCCACTCTCGACTAATACGGGTTGTACACAATCCATGTTCTTTTTGAGCGCCGTGAGAACTCGGAAAGAATCATCCAACACTTATTCGGCGAGCTCTTAGGCCAAGTATCTGGGTTACCCTCTATTGATGGATGCCTTCTGAACTCTATAAATAGGGGGTGGCGGGTCTTTGAGGGACGCATTTTGAACTCTCACATGATGTCAAAATCTGTTTAGGAAGCCTACCAAGCTAGGCTTGCCGTGCTGTCGAGATTCTTCGAGCCTTCGAGGACTAAAATACTGCGAGAAGGCGACGTCGTTGACGATCTGCCTCCCGCAAAAAAGAAGAAGATGAAGAAGTTAAAAAAAATGCTCTCCTCCAAAGCCGACAATCCACCTCCAGTAGCTGAGAAGGTCGCCTCCACGGCCGACCATCCCGAGCCTTCCACTAGCACTCAACAACTCCTACATGACCCCGGGCTAAGCGACATTCCCGAATCATCTGCCCCCAAATGCTTGATGCTCTCCCCGCCGACCACTCCTGCTCTGGAACTCGTCGAATCTCAAGCATAGCTACAGGAAGATCTCACTGCCTCGCAAGGTCGTCATTTTGCTAAATTTTATCAAAGTCGCTGATTTGACCTATTCACATACTGAATCTTCCTTGTGTTTGCAACCTCCTCGGCGAATACTCCTTATGGGGTTTTAAACATCGCTCCACTACGAGAAACTTCGATGATCTCCCTCAGAGCTCGTCTCCCGCTCTGGACAACGCACACCGTCCGATCAATCTCGGCTTTAAGAGAGAACTGAAAACACAAGTCGCGACGAAGAAGGATCTTCCGGCGACTAAGACCTTACAGCCTGGGACTTGCAAAGTCCATCCTTCTTCGACCACTTCAACACTACCGACGGCAAGCATCCCACCACAGTCGCCACCTCTTCTTGACAAAACAATGCTGCCGGTGGCGAGCACTCCTTTTCCGCCGAAACCTCCTCCTGTGGCTAACCTGCAAAAGTCGAAGAGCGCACCCACGCTTCCATCGCCTCCTCTGGCGAGCTCGCAATGATCGGTGGCGAGCACGGTATTGTCGTTGTCGCCTCCTCTGCTTTCGAGCGGCAAAACTCGCCCAGAGCTCTGCCCGGACACCTCGGTCCCTCAAATCTCGCTGGAGAGCTTGGCGCGAGATCTGCAAAGAAGGCGCCCAAGCTACTTCCCGCCGAGGAATGGGAATCGCGACTTGGGAGGTCACTGTCAGGAGTAGCCCATCGAGAACCTTGGAGACTTGTTATTAGGCCCGCGAGAATCAACTCGCCACATCCCTTACCCTCGGCGATCTCGGTCTCCTCGGCAAGGTAGCTCGCCATATTGCTGGACTGGCTTAAATGTTGTAGCTGGTTGTTTAACTTATTTGGTGACTTTTCTCTATTTTGATAGGTCGCCCTGCTACTCCTGGAGCTGCCTTCATCAACGCCCTCAGGCTCTCCGGGAAGGAATACCGCCACGCTACTGCTCGCACCTACATCGAGCTGGAGGACAAGTTCGACCAGCTCACCATCTGCGAACCTCATCGCCGAATTTTGGCACTGGAGGTGAGGATGGTGAAGATGGAAGATCTGTTGGAAAGCCTGGTGGCCTATGAGGCCCGCTTCCACATGATCCAAGAGGTGGAGCAGCGTTAGGAAATGAACGACCACTGCGTCGATCTCTTCGGCCAGGAGCAGGACGGTATGCGCGCGAGCATGGGGTCTGCTGGATGGCTGGCAAGGATGGAAGAGCATCTTTGGTGAGGCGATGATGCACTGGCTATGGCTAGCTAGCATTTCCGACGAGCTCGCGAGATGGGATGGGCTGGATTACATCCACATCTTCCAGATCGGCCTCCTAGGACTTAGGAAAATTTTCTTTTATTTCATTTGTACTCGCCCTGAGGGACTATGCAAAAGAACTTTATTCACTTTGTAATAAGCGAGTTTGAATCTCGCGTTCAATTGCCGAGCTATGTTTATTCATGCTTTCTCATGTGCCTGTGTTTTTCCTGTGATGCCTCGATTTTTGTGCAGGTTCTGGCGAGCGGGCGAGATTTTGGATTGTTTTATGCGAGATAGAGTACGTAGCTAGGGTTTATATCTTGGTTAGGATGCGACTTAGGTGGATACTCGTGCGAGCTAGATATACACCCTCTGGCCTCTGCCTATAAATAGAAAGGGTAGGTGAGACTTTAGTACGCTTTTGCGATTTCTGACTTATTGCTCGCGAGTAATTGCCCTTGCTCATGCCTTTCTTTTCATTCTCGCTAACTCACCCTTTCTTCTCGAACTCATTACTCGCTCAAGAAGGTTGATGATGATGTCAGCGCCCGCCGACAGGCTCATGCAATCAACTTCACAGGCATTGTCTTCAAGAAGTCCGTCATGATCGAGCGAGATCTGGAGGATTTTATCCAAAGACACCTCCCGGAGGGGAGAAATTTTATGGTGCCACCGTGGTTCATAGAGCTATGTGCCTCAATAAATAGAACCTTCTTAACTGTGGGGCCCACTGTCAGAAAAAATAATCCGTCGTTTTCGAAAACGCGCCCGAAACTCGTTGTTTAGGGTTTTGGATTCCAAAATCCACGGCAGTATACCCCGGCAACCGCGTTACTCCCTCCGGTGATCCAGTAGCTGGAAATCTACTCTCCCCGAAGACCTAACGACGCAGAACCTTATATTTTTCCCGATATTTTCTGGTTGCCGAAAAGACAAGTAATGGTATTTTTCCAAACTTTTCTCCAAATTTCTTATGATCGAAATTTGCTTGCGATGACAAGGACCTTGTTTTTTCTGTAGAGGTGACCCTTACGGCCGGAACATAGCCGTAACAGTAGTTTTTGACTGTAAAAATATCATATTGATTGTGTTACGATTGTAAACATATGGTATCGATTGAGTTACGACTGTAAACATACGATATTGATTGAGTTACGACTGTAAACATACCGTATTGATTGTGTTACGACTGTAAAAATACCGTAACAGTAGTTTTTGACAGTAAACATACTATATAGATTGTGTTACGACTGTAAATATATCGTATCGATTGTGTTACGACTGTAAACATACTGTATCGATTGTGTTACGACTGTAAACATACTGTATCAATTGTGTTAAGATTGTAAACATACCATGAATTAGATGGTAAAAAGTCTGTAAAATATTATAGATACCCTTATTTTGTTATACGTATCGATTATGTTACAACCATAAATACTACCATAACCTCCAAGTGAATCAAATTGTGCGGCATTTAGTTTTTTTTTATCTTTAAGATTCATTTCATTTATGCAGAGCACATCAAGGGTTAATCTTAAGAAAAGGTTATGCAGGAGGAAGACCTTTACGACAGCGGCGAGACCGGTGCAGGAGGAAGAAAGCGACGGCAGAAGGGGGAAAACCTAGAAGCTGATTAAATTTTGAAAAAACTTAGGAAAAGGTTGGGCGGGAGGAATTGGCGGACTGTGATTATTTTTTGTCAGTGGGCCCCGCGGTTAAGAAGGTGCTATTTATTGAGGCACATAGCTCTATGAACCACGGTGGCACAATAAAATTTCCCCCTGGAGGGATACTCGGCCAGGCTCCCCCCGGAACGAGCGACTAAACACCTTTCTCGAAGGTGAGTTAGTTCTGCCCCTCCGCCACTTCGAAGTCAGCCTGCGACTTCCATTGTGGCTTGAATATCACCAGATCTTACGATACTTCGACATCATCCCCGCCCAGATCAACCTCAATGGCATGGCAATGATCTTGGGCTTCCTCGGCTTCCTGCGGGAAGAGAGGATCGTGTTTGACCTTTTTCGTCTTCCGGAAGGTCTTCGCCTTCGCCGTGTCTATCGAGGGAGTTATCTTCTTCAGTAGGAATTTCTACACACTGGTTGGTACGATAAATAAAGTACACAGGTGGAGCGAGTACCTAGTCGACATCGCCTACGACTTTGAAGGCGTGTTGCGGAATATCTGTCGCGGGATAGTGCGAGCATGGCTCAAGGCATAGCAGGACGACTTTTAGGTTCAGGTCAGACAGAATGGCGAGTGGGGTAGGCCGGCCCACACTCGCCCAATGCATCGAGGAGCTTTTGCCCAAGTTAGGATGGGCAGTAAGGCTCTCGAGCAAGTGTGGTCTTCATCATGCACTCTCCCAAGGCTCACGCCTTAATACGCACCTAGGAGGGTTTTCACCAAGACGAGCGAGTGATGGGTAAAACCCGCACTCGCCTGAGAGGAAAGTGCATGGCTCATCCAGCATTCATTGCTTCAAGCGAGTAGTGTTTCTATGGACCATTTGCCTGGTAAGGTCTAGGGGTGAAATTACTTGGATGCTCCTGGAGAACTGCAGATAACCTTTTTCTACAGCGGAGTTATGTTGTTGGCAGACCCAATTAGGCTACGTGTGAGAAGCGAACTAAAACAAGCCGGAAATGGTATAACTGAAATTTTATTATCAGAAAAAGGTATCTATTACAAAGGTATGGCCTCCCTTATATAGAATGGAGGAGAGAAGAGAGAATACAAATAAGAGATGTGGGACTAAAACTATACAAAAGAATCTGGGCGGCTAGAACAACAGACCGGAACAAGCTGCGCGGTTAGACAGAAGGGCTAACCGCTCGGCCACTGCCAGAGAGAGAGACAAGCCGCCAAGTGAGACCGTTAGACCGCCCGGTCTCCTAGTCGCCAGTAACAGACCGCTAGACCGCTTGGACCTCAGACCTCAACACAGCAACCAACCCGCTGAAGGCAAACCGCCAGACCGCCCGGTCAATAACCTGCCAAGCCAGACCGCCAGACCGCCCGGTCTCAACTTCAACACTCCCCCTCAAGCTGGAGCATATATGTCGATCATGCCCAGCTTGTCACATATATGAAGAAATGAGGCGGATACTGGCTTGGTGAAGATGTCAGCCAGCTCTTTTTCAGACGTGACGAAGGGAGTGCAAATTTGTTCCTTCAGAATCTCTTCACGAATGAAATGACAGTCGACCTCAATGTGTTTGGTTCTCTCATGGAAGACTGGATTTTTGGAGATATATATAGCAGCCTTGTTGTCACAGAACATAGGTAGAGGATGGTTGTAGACCTCTCCTAAATCCAACATGAGAGCCCGTAGCCACTTTAGCTCGCAAGTGGTCGATGCCATACTCCGATACTCAGCTTCAGCACTGGACCTGGAGACAACAGATTGCTTCTTGCTCTTCCAACTTACCAGATTGCCCCCAACAAAGGTATAGAAACCGGAGGTAGACTTGCGGTCCCCTTTGTCATCAGCGTAACTCGCATCTGAGTAAGCTTCAACCCTCAGATGATCATTCTTCTAAAAGAGCAATCCTTTCCCAGGGGCTGCTTTGACGTACTCCAAGATCCGCAAGGCGGACTGTAGATGGCACTCCCTGGGAGCTTGCATGAATTGACTCACCTTGCCCACAGCATAGGAGATGTCGGGCCTAGTCACGGTGAGGTATATGAGCTTACCAACTAGACGCCTGTACCGCGAAACATCTGAAAGAAGAGGCGAACCATCTGTCCAGGTTTTGTCTTCTCCAACAGCCATGGGACATCGGGCAGATTTGGCCCCAGTCAATCCTGCTTCTTTTAAAATATCAAGAGCATACTTTCGCTGAGAGAGGACTAAAGAGTTGGGCTTCCGAGAGATTTCGATCCCCAAAAAGTACTTCGGAGAACCCATATCTTTCGTGACTAGATGTTGGCGAAGATGCCGCTTTGTCAAGGCTACCCCTTCCTGGTCATCACCAGTGAGAAGAATATCATCCACATATACTACAAGAACCACCAGTCCCGAAGAGGTTTTGCGAATAAATAGAGAGTGATCAGCAGCGCTGCGAGCAAAACCAACGGCCACCACGATGCCGCTGAATTTGTCAAACCAAGCTCGAGGGCTCTGCTTGAGGCCATAGATTGCCTTCTGTAGCCGGCAGACTCGTGTATCCCCCTGAGCAACATACCCTGGAGGTTGCTCTATGTAGACGGCCTCCTGAAGATCACCATAAAGGAAGGCATTCTTGATATCCAACTGGGAAAGGGGCCAGTCTTTGTTGACTGCCACAGAGAGAAGGACCCGTATAGTGCTGAGACGAGCCACGGGAGAGAAGGTGTCAAAGTAATCCACCCCATAGGTTTGAGTAAAGCCCTTAGCCACCAGACGAGCTTTGTAACGGTTTACAGTGCCATCTGGGCCAAACTTGACTACAAAGACCCATCGACAGCCAACAACATCTGTATCAAGGGGAGGAGGGACAAGAGTCCAGGTACCCCGCTCTGTGAGGGTCGCCATTTCCTCATCCATGGCCAGCTTCCAGTGAGGAATGGCCAGGGCCTCCTGGTAGGAACGAGGTGTGGTAGTAGCAGAGATAGCCAGTGCAAAGGCCCTGCGAGAAGGGGTAAGACGATCATATGAAACAACAGCAGCAAGGGGGTGTAGGGTACACGTCCGCACCCCTTTGCGAAGAGCTACAGGAAGATCCAGGTCGGCGTGCTCCTCGGCATCCAGAGCATCCGTGGCAGAGAGAGCTGGCCCGGGAGGAGAGAGCGACGGCAGCGGAGATGAGGGAGATGGAGGCGGAGAGAGAGGCGGAGGGAGAGGAGTGGGCGGAGACGGAGGAGGAGCGGATATCGCAGTAGGAGACGAGGGAACGAATGGAATAACAGGAGAATCCGAGGTGGGAGGAAGAGAAGAGGAGTCATCCGAGAAGTAGGAGGCATTCTCGAAGAAGGTAACGTCAGCCGAGACAAATTGTTTACGAAGAACAGGATCAAAGCAGCAGTAGCCTTTCTGAGTGACCGAGTACCCCAGAAAAACACATTTGGTGGAGCGAGGGGAGAGCTTATCACGGGTGGCAGATGGGACATGCATAAAAGCAGTGCACCCAAAGATTCGGAGAGGGAGAGGAAAAGGCTCCTTGCCAGGATAAAGGATGGAAAAAGGGGTTTTTCCCTGGAGAACGGAGGAGGGAATGCGATTGATGAGATAGCAAGCAAGAAGAACAGCATAGCCCCAATATGAGCGAGAGACATGCATTTGAGTCATTAATGTGCGAGCAACATCGAGGAGGTGACGGTTTTTGCGTTCCGCCACCCCATTTTGTTGGGACGTATAGACACAACTTGTCTGATGAATAATGCCATGTTGTACACAGAAAGAGGTAAAAGCATGACTTAAGTATTCTTTTGCATTATCAGAGCGAAAAGTTTTAACACTAACACCAAACTGATTTTTGATTAAATGATAAAAGGAGGTCCATATATTAAAAAGTTCAGAGCGATCTCGTAAGAGATACACCCAAGTACATCTAGAAAAATCATCAATAAAAGTTACAAAATAAGAACTACCCCGACCAATAGTAAGGGTAGGAGCAGGTCCCCAGATATCTGAGTGGACTAGATCAAACGGACGGGTAGAGCCCCGACCTTGCTTCGGCGGGAAGGAGGAACGATGATGCTTGCCAAGTTGACATGCTTCGCAGTGGAGAGGAGTAGTGGAGGGAGGGAGGTGGGGCAGAAGCTGATGCAGAAGCCGTGGTGGAGGATGGCCGAGACGGAGATGCCACTGGAGAAGATCCGTACAAGAAGAAGAGAAGGCGGACAAAGCGGAAACGTTGTCGAGGAAGTAGAGGCCGCCGCTCTCAGTCCCAGTAGCAATCGTCCGCTGGGAGCTCGGATCCTGAAAAGAGTAAGAAGATGGAGTAAACGTTACCGAACATTGAAGCTGCTTGAACAAAGAAGTAACCGACAACAGATTGCACGGAAACTTGGGCACATAGAGAGTGTCCTCTAGCCGAAGGGACGGAGTAACATGAACCACTCCCGACCCATGAACCGGGGAGGGAGAACCGTCTGCAATGAGGACCGGGGGCAACCGATCATGCTGTTCGAGGAGAGAGAAGCACTGAGGATTGCCCGTCATATGATTAGTAGCACCGGAGTCGATAAGCCATTTACCTTGAGTGACTACATGGGCACTACCTGATGATGTGACCACGGAAGCAGACGGTTTGGAAGACGAGGCGGAAGAGTCACCCGAGGGGCGAAGATGGGGATGTTTTGTCCAGCAGCGGTCAAGAGTGTGTCCGGTGCGGCCGCAGTGAGAGCAGAGATAGCGGGAAGAAGGACGTCCGCCAGACTGATGACTGCGGCTACCAGAGCCACTCCGCTGAGTTTGATGAGCATAGTTATCTGGAGGAGAAGGAGCGGGTAGAAGCGGGCGCTGAAGGAGAGAGGTGACAGTGGCGATGCGAGCAGCGGTGGCATCTAAGGTAGGGGATTCCGCCTCACCCAGAATTTGTTGGCGGATCATGTCATAAGTGTCAGGAAGACGAAGCAGATAACACACAACCAGAAGCTTCTGGAAGTGCTTGTGTTGTTGAGCCAGATCCGCAGAAAAGGGGCGATTCTGAAGAATCTCAGCCCCAAGAGCTTGAACTTGTTGGTAGGCAGCAGCAGGAGACAAGGTAGGCCGGGCAAAGAGGTCCGCATACAACGTATAGATGCGGGACGTCTGAGCCCCTTTGGAATACAAAGCAGCAAGATGAAGCCAAGCGGCCTTCACCGTCTCATCATGACGGATGACGGGAAGGCATTCATCGGATAGACTGTTAGCGAGCCAAGTACGCACAAGAGCGTCACTCGCATCCCAGTCATCAAAGAGAGGGGAAGTGGTAGGAGGAGGGACATCAACGAGATGGTGGCGTTTGCGTTGCGAGCGAAGGAGAAAGGTGAAAGAGACGCTCCAATCCGGGTAGTTGGAGCCGACAAGCTTGGAAACGGTGCCAAGGTTCCCGGAAGGAGTAGGAGGAGCCGGATTGGCTACAGAGGTGGCAGCAGGAGTGGTGGCAGTAGAAGCATCAGAAAGAGCCATAAGAGCAATCCAACAGGAAGCCGCGCGGTTAGAAAACAAGCCGCGCGGATAGGCAGAAGAGGAACTGCAGCGGTCAGGATGTCAGACACCAGCGGTCAGAGAGACCACGACCAAGCCACAGTAACAAGCAAAGGGGAAGAAGTCGAGCGGCAAGCAGACAGTCCGCATGAACAGAAGCACGAGAGAGGGCAAGGCACACGGCAATAGGTCGCGGCGAACTAGGCAACAGGTCGCGGCGAACTAGGCAAGAGCAAACAGGATGAGGCAAGGCACACGGCGATAGGTCGCGGCGAACAAGGCGACAGGTCGCAGTGAACAAGGCAACAGGTCGCGCACACAGAGGGCAACGACAAGGAGACCGCGCGGATAGGGCGCAAGCCGGAGAAGCAAGCCGCGCGGATAGAGAGAAGCACAGAATCAGGAGGAAAGGATCGATCCCTCTGATACCATGTGAGAAGCGAACTAAAACAAGCCGGAAATGGTATAACTGAAATTTTATTATCAGAAAAAAGTATCTATTACAAAGGTATGGTCTCCCTTATATAGAATGGAGGAGAGAAGAGAGAATACAAATAAGAGATGTGGGACTAAAACTATACAAAAGAATCTGGGCAGCTAGAACAACAGAACGGAACAAGCCGCGCGGTTAGACAGAAGGGCTAACCGCTCGGCCACTGCCAGAGAGAGAGACAAGCCGCCAAGTGAGACCGTTAGACCGCCCGGTCTCCTAGTCGCCAGTAACAGACCGCTAGACCGCTTGGACCTCAGACCTCAACACAGCAACCAACCCGCTGAAGGCAAACCGCCAGACCGCCCGGTCAATAACCCGCCAAGCCAGACCGACAGACCGCCCGGTCTCAACTTCAACACTACGTATAGGGAAATGAGACAGAGGAGTTACGCTGTTAACAGACCAAGTTTGGAAATCTATAAATAGACCCAAGGGGACACCTTTGGAGGGGTAAATTCTCTTAGCTTCTTCTTCCTCAGGCTTTTCTTAGCAAGCTTTGAGTGTCCTCCAAGGTGCCCAAGCTCAGCATTTGCTTAGGAGGGGATGCACTCTTAAATCTTCTGGGTGTATGGTGGGACCTCCCCGCTGGGACCTCAATTCTATTCTTAAGTTTCTGAATCTTTGGTCTAGTGTGCTCGCTCGAGGGAAGTAAGTGTGAGGCCACACCCCCTTTTGGGACCCACGAACTCCATAGAGCCTGATTTCCGGTTTCAACACTTTGGTGCGGTAGGCGTGGAGGGACCATGATAGAATTGTTACAACCATCCATAAAAGAGGAAGAGCTAATGGAGATAGATCAATGCCCCTCATGGAAGGACCCGTTTATCACACTTTTAACCACCGGCAAATTCCCAGGGGAGGCCACAGATAGGAAGCGCTTCAGGCACAAGTCGACATACTATCTGTTGTGCAAAGGAGAGCTGTTTTGGAAGACTCTCTCGGGACTTCTGGCCAGGTGTGTATCTGAGGAAGAGGTTCCAAAAATCTTAGAGGCGGTCCACACAGGAGAGAGTGTAAGCCACTCGGGGAGCAAGACCCTAGAAGGCGGGATAGTTTGACAAGGATACTTTTGGCCAACCTTGAGCAAATATGCGGAAGAGTTGGTGAAGAAATGACTTAAATGTTAGCTGTTCACGTCATTCCACCTCTTTCCCACCTAGAGACTCAGAAGTATCATGACACCAGGGCCATTTGCAATTTGTGGAATGAACTTGGTGGGGCTTTTTCCTCAGGCCAGCGGACAAAGGAGATTCCTTCTGGTCATGATCGATTATTTCTCAAAGTAGTTGGAAGTCAAAGCACTGGCTAAGACGACCTCTCAAGTGATCCATAACTATATATGGGAAGAGATTGTCTGTCGGCATGGGCTGCCTAAAGCTATAGTCACCGACAACGGGCCATAATTCGCCAATGATGAGTTCATCAACTTCTGTTGCTAGCTCGGGATCGATCTTGGGTTCGCATCGTTCCATCACCCCAGGAGTAATGGGTAGGTGGAGGCAATAAATAAGATCATTGTGAACCTATTGAAGAAGAAGGTTGAGAACCTGAAAGGAAGCTGGGGGGAGCAACAGGAGGCGAATCCACATGGGATGGGTAAGAGGATCCGCCTGCACGGGGATTAAATGTCGACTATCCGCCTCAAGATAGCGCGAGCATCAGGGGAGGCCATCCTTGACAAACTCAGAATGGATGGCTTCCTTGGCACGGAGGTCGAGCACCTGACAGTATTGGATCTCATCCCGGGCCTACTCGCCGAGGAGTCCAACTCACCTGATCGCATCCTCTCCTCAGCTTCTAGCTCCAGCGGCAGCGACAGCAGCAGCAGAGAGAGCAGCGATGGTAACGAGGATGAGGATGATGTCATGGATGATGCTAAGGACGAGGAGGACGTCTCCATCGGGTACGATGAGTACATGCTCGATATTGGCGATGACGAGTCATAGTCGGTTGGCGACCTCCTACGTCCACAGTTGTACATATATTATTTGTAAACAAAAAGATTTATAAAGCTATGTAATGCTCGCCATGAAATACAAGAAAAATTTTCTGTTGCTCGTTTTTGTGTTTGCATATTCGTTTGCTTGATGATGCTCACTAGGCTCATAGGTGCGGAGAGGGTGAGAGCTCTCTATGCGCTTACTCTCACGTTGATATCGATCATACTCGCGTAGTCTCTGCTCGTATATGCATGGTCTCTCCACATACTCGTGCATTATTGCTCGCATGTGCACGATTGTAGTGACATACTCGCACGTTGATACTCGCATATGAAAGTGGAGGCTGACTCATGAGGCAAGTAGTTGCCTTGTAGGAGAGGAGCTCGTACGAGGACTCGTACTACAGCAACTCCACGGCTCGAGGACTTGTATCAGTGCTAAAGTAATTCGACCTGCTGATCAGGAGGTAGCCAAAAGAATTAGACGCACCAACATTTTTGAGGACTAAGGAAATTCTAAAGAGATGACGATTTTCCCTTCGTCGAATTATGAGGTTGGTATCCAGGCCTCTTTCTAATAGTTCCTCTAATCGGAGGAGAGATGCAATCGGGGGTAGCTAGGCCGACATATAAGGGGGAGCTGATCATGGTCGTCAATGTAGGGGCTCGGTCTTATAAGGAAACTTAAATCCCGATGCATCATCCCATCATCTGCCCTGGGCTTTTTAGGAGAAACAGGTCGAAAGCTCGTGTTCCAATCCAATCATGGAGATTGTTTTCAGCTCTGCTAATTGGTTATGAAAACCAAAGTACGGATGAAGGGAAATGGTCCTCAGGGGGGTCCTGCTGGACAGGTCCAATTCCATCATCCGTCCGCAAACTTGCACTTCTTAGGGCTTGGCGGGTTATCCCATCTTGCCGGTAACAAAAACGCGTCATGTTCTACAGGATAGACCATCGCTAAGAACAAACCTTTTAGTCTTCTCAAAGACCAATGATCCCTTTGAATAAGGGGTCACTTGGCGAAGTCAATCCTTCATCGCGTTTAGGAGGTTAGCGTACAGACCTGTCCCTGAAAGTTCCTCTAGTCGGAGGAGAGATGCAATCAGGAGTAGCAAGGCCGACATGCAAGTGAAGAGCTAATCTCGATCGTCAATGCAGGGGCTCGGTCTTACAAGGTTGCTTAAATCCCGATGCATCGTCCTATCATCCTTCCTAGGCTATTTAGGAGAAACAGGTCGAATGCTAGTTTCCTGAATCGGTCGTGGAGTTGGACTTAACTGCTTCTAGCTATTTTGAGATGAATTGACATAAAGAAGACAACTCGCAACCTCCCATAGCTCCGGGGGAAAGGAAATGCGTATATTGAAACATGATTATAAGATTAATTACATGTTACCGCTATGGGTAAAACCTTTTCAGGTCATCCCCGCTCCAAGTGCTCCTGAGGTACTCTCCTTCCTGGTCCTGCAGACGGTAGCCCCCATCAGCTAGGGCTTCCCAGAAGATGAAAGGTCCTTCCCAGTTGGGATGTAGCTTGCCAACGGCAACTCCCCTTCCCACAGCATCCACCTTCTTCAGGACCAGGTCTCCTGCGAGGAAATGTTTGCGGCAGACATTCTTGTCAAAGTGATTTTCCATGCGTATCTTGTTTTCCTCCTGCGGACGGAGGCTAAGTCGTGAAGTTTCTCGATGTAGTCCAGCGAGATTCTCTGAACATCTTCATTTTCTAAACATCATTCTTCGTTTCCTTCTCCTGCTGCTATCACTCTCGGTCTCTGAACTTCAAACTCCACCGAGATGAATGCCTCAGACCTGTGGGATAACTTGAAGGGTGTTTCCCCCGTGACTGAGTTTGTGGTTATTCTCAGAGCCCATAGGACTGAGGGGAGTTGCTCTGCCCAATTTCCCTTTAGATTGGTGACCTTATTCTTCAGGAGGTTTATGATCAACTTGTTGGTGGCTTCCAAGTATCCATTTCTCCGAGGATGATGCACAGAGGCGAATCGAAGATCCGCCCCTAGTTGATTGCATAAGTCCTCTAGCTCCAAGCTAGCAAATTGCGGACCATTGTCGGTGATGATGGCGAGAGGGATTCCGAACCTGCAAGCGATCTCTCCCCAGATGAAGTTCTTCACGATCTGAGAAGTGGTCTTGGCGAGGGCCTTTGCCTCGATCCACTTAGAGAAGTAGTCGATCATGACGAGAACAAACATTCTCTGTCCGCTGGCTTGGGGGAAACGGTCAATCAGATACATTCCCCAGATAGCAAAGGTCCAGGGAGCGGTGATCGAGCAAAGATGCTGAGCTGGATATAACTAAAGAGGTGCGAAGATCTGGCATTTTGAACATTTCTTGGGGAAGGCCTCTACGTCTTTTCGGATGGTCAAACAGAAGTAGTCATGACGTAGAATCCTTTGCTCGAGAGTACGGGTCCCCGAGTGGCTGCCGCACTCTGCCGAATGGATCTCCTCCAAGACTTGAGGGATTTCAGCCTCTGACATGCATCTGTCTAGGAGACCCGAGATGGTCTTGCGATAAAGCTCTCCTTCCTGCAGCAGGTAGTAAGCAGCCTTGTACCAGAACTTTCTTTGATCTCCTTCATCGGCGGGAAGCCGACCCGTCGTTAAGAACATAACGAAAGGGTCCTTCCAAGAATCCCTCTGGTCGATCTCCATCATCTCCCCCTCCTCGATGGACGGTCAAAACAGCTCGATCACTGCCCCCCTAGCCCAGGGACTATACTTGGCCGAATAATCCACCTCTGAATTCTTCTCTTGAGGCCCGTGCTCGACGAAGAAGGATTGGAACCCTTCGTTCAAACCTTTGACCTTGACCAAGTAACTATGCAAGATGGGGCCGTGTACCTCAAACTCTCCCCCGATTTGTGACGCGACTACCATTGAGTCGGTGAAGGCTTTGAGGTCCTAGATCCCTAAATCCTTGGCGAGGCGCAAGCCTGCAACCATGGCTTCGTACTCCGTCTGGTTGTTCGTGACAGGTAAGTGGATCTCGATAGCTTGCTTAATCCTTGTTCCTTGCGGGCTCACTAACACTACTCCGGTTCCCAAGGAATACTTGCCTGAAGCCCCATCCACAAACATCCTCCAGGAGACTGGGCTGGAAGGAACTTTGTTCCCTCCTTCCTCGGTCAAGAATTCGGCTAAAAAGTCCTCCAACGCCTGAGCCTTGATTGCTACCCTCAGAGAGTAAGAAATGTCAAACTCGTTGAGCTCCACCGCCCACTTGGCCAAACTGCCAGAATGCTCAAATCCATCCAAGATACTACGCAGCGGGTGATCTGAGACAACTTTGATGGAGTGAGTCTGAAAATATGGGCGGATCCTACGATCTGAAACCACCAAGGCAAGAACTAACTTCTTCAGGATAGGATACCTCATCTCCACCTACCGCATTACTCTACTCACATAGTAGATGGGGAGCTGCTTCTTGACTTGCTCTCTGACCAACACAGAACTAACCGCTTCCACTCCCACTCCTAGATAGAGGAGGAGTTCTTCGCTTCGCTGGGGGCCTTGGAGGAGAGGAGATTGAGTTAGCGGCTACTTGAGCTTTCCAAAAGCCTCCTCACACTCTGCGGTCCACTAAAACTTTTGGTTATCTCGAAGAGCCTTGAAAAAGGAGAACAATTCTCTCCTGCCTTGGAGAGGAAACGTCTAAGGCCTGCCAGCCTTTCGATCAACCTATGAACTTCCTTGGGATCCTTCGGGGATGCCATTTCCATAATGGCTCGGACTGTAAGACCCCCCTCCCGGAACACAAAACACGGCACAAGAGGGGTCTTATGCCCAGAACAACCACCTCGGGGTAGCACTAACAATCGGGTTAGCATGTACCACAAGATGCCTATTCTGCCGGCTACAACCAATATCAATATATATATGCCAACCCAACCAAAATAATATACAGAAATCAAATCCACACAAGCTATAAGTCCAAAAGTATAGTAATAGAGAAGTTAAACATGCTTCTACAAAATCAGAGTACAGCTATAAAGTTGCCCCAAAGGGCTACAATAAAACTCTCATATACTCACATCTGTAACAGACGGTAGCGACGACACCGTCCCTTCAGGCCCTGTCGTCCTGGCCTGGCTAACCGGCTCCATGACCTGCTGTTCCATCTGCGGGGTTTCCTCTTAAAAAGGAAGACGTAGCAACCATTAGTCATAAAGACTAAGTGGCTTCACATCCGCTCCCCCCGGCGACTCCTCTGCACCGGGCGGAGAAAGGGATATGGTACAATATATCTATATAAAGCAGGAGTATAAACAAGTAAGTGGTATAGGTATGGTATCACTACGTATATGAAGCAGAGTATAATCAAGTAATAAGTTATTCAAGCATTTCTACCAACTATCACAATATATGAATATAGAGTTATAACAAAAGGTAACTCAACTTATATGGATGCTCATACAAGCATATAAGTTGAGGATCGTTTAGCAGTAAGTAACTCATCGTATAGGAGTGCCCATACAAACTTATATGATGAGGGTCTTGTGTATATAATGAGGTGCAATGTTATGTGTGCGATGCAATGACACACCCATGATCACGCACATGTAGTTGCTATGTCGACACAGACTAGTAGTTCCCACTTTTTGAGCAGGTAGCTAACCTCTCAGGCGCAAACCTGCCACCATGGCTTCGTACTCCGTCTGGTTGTTCGTGACGGGTAAGTGGATCTCGATAGCTTGCTCAATCCTTATTCCTTGCGGGCTCACTAACACTACTCCAGCTCCCAAGGAATACTTGCCTGAAGCCCCGTCAACAAACATCCTCCATGAGAATGGGCTGGAAGGGACTTTATTCCCTCCTTCCTCGGCCGAGAAGTCGGCTAAAAAGTCCTCCACTGCCTGAGCCTTGATCACTACCCTCGGAGAGTAAGAAATGTCAAACTCGCTGAGCTCCACCACCCACTTGGACAAACTTCCAGAATGCTCCAATCCATCCAAGATACTACGCAGCGGGTGATCTGAGACAACTTTGATGGAGTGGGTCTGAAAATAGGGGCGGATCCTATGATTTGAAACCACCAAGGCAAGAACTAACTTATTCAGGATAGGATACCTCATCTCCACCTACCGCAATACTCTACTCACATAGTAGATGGGGAGCTGCTTCTTGACTTGCTCTCTGACCAACACAGAACTGACCGCTTCCACTCCCACTCCTAGATAGAGGATGAGGTCTTCGCTTCGCTGAGGGCCTTACAGGAGAGGATATTGAGTTAGCGGCTGCTTGAGCTTTCCAAAAGCCTCCTCACACTCTACGGTCCACTCAAACTTTTAGTTATCTCAAAGAGCCTTGAAAAAAGGAGAACAATTCTCTCCTGCCTTGGAGAGGAAACGTCTAAGTCCTGCCAGCCTTTCGATCAACCTATGAACTTCCTTGGGATCCTTCGGGGATGCCATTTCCATAATGGCTCGGACTGTAAGACCCCCCTCCCGGAACACAAAACACGGCACAAGAGGGGTCTTATGCCCAGAACAGCCACCTCGGGGTAGCACTAACAATCGGGTTAGCCTGTACCACACGATGCCTATTCTGCCGGCTACAACCAATATCAATATATATATATATGCCAACCCAACCAAAATAATATAAAGAAATCAAATCCACACAAGCTATAAGTCCAAAACTACAGTAATAGAGAAGCTAAACATGCTTCTACAAAATCAGAGTACAGCTATAAAGTTGCCCCAAAGGGCTACAACAAAACTCTCATATACTCACATCTGTAACAGACGGTAGCGACGACACCGTCCTTTCAGGACTGTCGTCCTGGCCTGGTTGACCGGCTCCATGACCTGTTGTTCCATCTGCGGGGTTTCCTCCTAAAAAGGAAGACGTAGAAACTGTTAGTCATAAAGACTAAGTGGCTTCACATCCGCTCCCCCCGGCGACTCCTCGGCACCGGGCGGAGAAAGGGACATGATACAATATATCTATATAAAGCAGGAGTATAAACAAGCAAGTGGTATAGGTACGGTAACACTACGTATATGAAGCAGAGTATAATCAAGTAATAAGTTATTCTAGCATTTCTCCAACTATCACAGCATATGAATATAGAGTTATAATAAAATGTAACTCAACTTATATGGATGCCCATACAAGCATATAAGTTGAGGATCGTTCAGCAGTAAGTAACTCATCGTATAGGAGTGCCCATACAAACTTATACGCTGAGGGTCTTGTGTATGTAATGAGGTGCAATGTTATGTATGCGATGCAATGACACACCCATGATCACGCACATGCAGTTGCTATATCGACACAGACTAGTAGTTCCCACTTTTCGAGCAGGTAGTTAACCTCTCAGGCGCCAACCGTCATGGACAGACGGTGACAGTAGAACGGGCACTTCTACTACTAAGTGGGTATCCACACTACTTCACTTAGTCCTACATACGCCTCAACGCTAAGAACACAACAGCGGAGCCCATGCGTACTATGGTCCAGCGGGTTCTCTTGGGTAGATGTGCACCAAGATCCTATCCTCGAACTATCCCATGCGTGATACGGAAGGAGCCTCAGAAATGATCACGAGTATCAAGCCCAACCGTTCACTTGGCACGGAAGGAGCCCGGGACATGAACACCGAGGGACAAGCCCAACCGCCCAAAGTCTATCTGTCAACTCCCATCGGTGTGACGATTGGCGAGCCCGTAGACCTGCCACACTATCCTTACCCAGGATTACGACACCGCGTGTCGACTCACACTGCATGCAATTCCACAATACCGTGGCATGGAATGAGCCTCGGATAAAGCACGAGGATCAAATCCAACCATCCACTTTACTCACCTCAACACCATCTCGACTAGTGACGGCCAACACCGCACTTACTAACTTCCACAATGCTACCCGTAGGGAGATGACACTCTAAGCATTGGACTACTAAATTTCATTCAATCAATTCAACATACATCATGGCCATAGTTTATTCATCTACATGTCCTTCCGAATGATTTCAACATAATATGAACAATGCGCATAAATGATAGTCTACCAAATTTATATCAAGCCCTTCCGTTCAATTAAGCTTGCTTCACAACTTTTTATATGAATTCAAATTAATAAACTTCAACCTTCATATCACTATGATGATTACCACAAAAGAGTTCACCTGAACCTCGAGTTAGATTGCAACATTAACTTCACCGAATCTAAACCCATGTTATGCACTACCAAGAAATTTAGGAGAAGAATAAATATGGACAGTGAATTCAACTGAGTATTCTCATGGCTACAGGGATTAGGTGAGTGCATGTAACCCCTCGATAGAAAGTTCTTTCCATTGGCTACAACTTTCATGTTCAGCTGCAACCCAGATCAGACTATAACCCACATGAAATCGGCTCCGAAGCCTACAAAGTACATAATACAATTTTGTGTGCTTAGTCTATAGCCCTTACTTCGATCAGACATTCCTGTGGTTACAGGCTTCACCCGAAGGCGTGTAACCACTTGTTGGAATGGTAATTTTAAGGGATACAACTTTCGTGTTTAGTCAAAATCCCAGATCGGACCATTTCTTACTTGAAAACAGCTAAGAAGGTCACTGCGTGCAGAACACAGATTCTGCACGCATCTTGAAGCGGAATGAACGGCATCGGTTCATCTTCCTCCTCAAGGAGATTTCCCCCAAATCACAACCAGAAGTTCCTCCACCCTTATTCTCCCTCTCAAGGCCATTTCTCTTCACGAAACCACCCCCATTATCACTTTGAAGAAGGGGAGGTTGAAGATGACTAGTCATTAGAACAAAAGTTCTAGATAGGCCTTCCTAAGAAACCTTCTCCTCACACATCAAGACTCATTTGAGTCGATGTCTCGCCTAAGAATATCTAAGGATCTAGCACCAAGGGAGAGGGGAGGAAGCTCACCTCATTTCCAACGGTACCACCATTTCCGGTCATGGATCTTTTCATCCTCCTCGGCGGCATCACTTTTTCCTTGACGGCGGTGGCGTTTCTCCTCCTCCAAGGTATGCTCCAGCAAGATCTCCTCCTCCATAAAGTTCTCTCAGGAAAAGGGCTGGAATGAAGAGTGAAAACGGCTAGGGTTTTACTTTTCCTTTTTATACAGAAGTGGCACAGGTAGGGACACGGCCGTATCCTTACCCGTATCCTTCTCTAGCGAAGCGGTTCGACTGCAATTTTGTGCTCATACACGGGTACAAACACTCCCGTGTCGGTACTCGTGTTCAGGTGACACGGCCGTGGTTATGGACGTGTCAATACCCGTGTCCTGGTCGGGACACTTCTCGTCTTGCTTGCCTTGGACCACACGGGTAGGGACACGCCCATGTCTCTACCCATGTCCTTCTCTGGACAGACTCAAAGCCACTGAACACGGGTAGGGACACGCCCGTGTCCCTACCCGTGTCCTTCTATGGACACACCATTCAACGACACTGAACACGGGTAGGGACACGCCCGTGTCCCTACCCGTGTCCTTCTCAGGACACACCACTAAATGCCTTTTCAGAATCACCCAGCACTATAGTCACTCAACGCCACTGAACACGGGTAGGGACACCCCCGTATCCCTACCTGTGTCAAGCTCAACACAAGTTTTCAGCCTATTTCCTTGTTCCCCGCGAGTGCGCACCTGATCGCATGCACCCCTCTTGAGCCTACACCAGCTCTCTTGACACCAAAAAAAGCACAAGGGGCCTAGCGTGAATCAGAACGTTACAAATCCTATAAACAAAATAAAAGATTTCGTCCCTGAAATCAGGCTAAGGCTATGGGGAGTGAAGCATACAGAAAAACAAAATATGCTTTTAAATAAAATTACCTGGAGTAAACAACTCCGGGTAGCATCTTTGCATCAAATCCATTGTCTCCCATGTGAATTCCTTCTTCCCATGATTAGACCATAGCACCTTCACCAAGGGAACACTTTTGCGGTGCAAGGTTCTTATCTCATTGTCTACGATCCACACCGGCTCCAGTCGTACAGATCTATCAGACTCCACAACACCATCAGTTGTGGAGATGTATTGATCGGGTCGCAACAGCACCTTCCGAAGTGACGACACATGAAACACGTTATGGAGATTCTCTAGCTCCAGCGGTAACTCCAACCGATAGGCCAAAGGGCCAATCCTTTACAATATGACAAAGGGCCCTACATACCTTGGGCTGAGCTTCTTCACACCACGCACCCTGACACTCCATGCATCGGCCGGATTTTCAGAAATACTTTATCACCCCTTGAAACTCCACCAGACGGTGTCTTGCATTATAATACTTCGTCTACCGACTTTGAGACTCTAACATGCGATCCCATATCAACCTAACCACCGCATCAGTGTCATCTTTATACTCATCTCCCAAAGTCTTCGGGTCTTCATCTTGCACCCAAGATAAGGGGGTTCTACACCTTCTTCCATAAAGGGCTTCATGGGGCTCCATGTCGATGCTCGCATGATGGATGTTGTTGTAGGAGAATTCCACCAGGGGTAAGAGCCTTTCCCACGGCTCTCCCCTATCCATCACACATAATCTCAACAGATCCTCCAATGTCCGGATGATCCGCTCTGACTGCCCGTCCGTCTGAGGATGGAACGCGGTGCTGAAGGTAAGGCGCGAGCCCAAATATGCTTGTACTGCCTTCCACTCCTTGGAGGTAAAGCGACCATCACGGTCAGAAACTATCGTCTTAGGCATGCCATGATATCGTACAAACTACTCCACAAAGAGGCATACCAAGACATCCACGTGAGCCTCCTTCTTCATAAGGATAAACCAGGCTACTTTCGTCAGTCGATCAACGATCACCCACACTGAATCATTCCCTGAGCGTGAGCGAGGTAGCCCATGTACGAAGTCCAAGGAAATATCATCGAACTTACACTCGGGGATGGGCAATGACTGTAACAAGCCGTCAGGACTCCTGCACTCCGCCTTAACCCTTTGACATGCTTCACAATGTGTGACAAAATATCGGACATCCTTCTTCATTCCCGACCAACACATGGTCTTCTGTAAGCCGGCATACATCTTTGCAGTTCCCGGGTGCACTGAATACTGAGAGCAATGTGCCTCTCTCAAGATATCCTCCCGGATTTTACCGCCCTTGGGAATATAGAGCAGGCCGCGAAAATAAATGAGGCTGTCTTTTAGTGTGTATTCGTCGGTAGTCCCGTCTTAGATTAACTTGATTGCTGGGTCCAGAGCCACATCCACTCCTTGCTCCACCCGGATCTGGTCCCGGATATCAATAACTATGCTCATGCTAGCCAAGTACTCTGTATATTCTACCGAAGGAGCCTTAAATATCAAAGTAATATCCATCTCCTCAATCATCTGAGCCAACTCCATATTGATCAACCGAGACTCTGGGCTCGAGCCTGGTATTTTTCTACTCAACGCATCGGCTACTGAGTTCGCTTTTCCGGGGTGGTAGTTCAAGGTGAACTCATAGTCGCATAGAAATTCTAACCACTGCCGTTGTCTTAAGTTCAACTCCTTCTGAGTATGAACGTACTTCAAGTTTTTGTGGTCTGAAAAGATCTCGCAGTGGACGCCGTATAAATAATGCCTCCAAACCTTCAAGGCGAACACCACTGCTCCCAGCTCTAAATCATGAACCGGGTAATTGATTTCGTACTTCTTCAATTGTCTTGAAGCATAAGAAATCACGTTCCTGTGCTGCATCAATACCGCTCCCATCCCTTGATATGACACGTCTGTATAAACTTGAAATCCCTCCTTCCAAGACGGAAGGACAAGGATGGGGGCGGAGGTAAGTTTATCCTTCAATTCTTGGAGCGCAGCTTCATATTGGGGTGTCCACTCATACGACACCCCTTTCTTCGTCAAAGCAGTAAGTGGGAGGTCAATCTTGGAGAATCCTTTTACAAACTTGCGGTAGTACCCGGCAAGTCCAAGGAAACTCCGCACATCGGCCGCTGACTTCAAAGGCGACCACTCCTTTACGGCGCGCACCTTGGCTGGGTCCACATCTATCCAAGCCCAACTGATCACATGCCCCAAGAAGGCAACCACCTTAAGCAAGAATTTGCATTTGCTAAATTTGGCGTACAAGGCATGCTCCTTCAACTTCTTCAACACCAAGGTCAGGTGCTCTCCATGCTCCTCCTCCATCCTTGAGTAGACTAGGATATCGTCGATGAAAAAAATGACGAAGATGTCCAAATAGGGCTCAAATACCTTGTTCATCAGGCTCATGAAATCCGAAGGGGCATTTGTGAGCCCAAACGGCATTATGGTGAACTCGTACAACCCATATCTTGAACTAAAGGCTGTTTTCTGGATGTCCCCTTCTTGTATTCTCAACTTGTAATACCCTGAGCGCAAGTCCATCTTAGAAAACCAATGCTCTCCCACTAGTTGATCGAATAACTCATCGATCCGAGGTAGAGGGTAAGTGTTCCGCACCGTCAACCGATTTAGTTCCCGATAATCTATGCACAAACGCAGGGTTCCGTCCTTCTTCTTCACGAACAATACAGGGTCTCCCCAGGGTGACGAACTGGGGAGAATAAACCCTGACTCCACCAGTTCTTCTGTTGAACTCTAAACTCCGCGAGTTCTTTCGGTTTCATTTGGTAAGGGACCTTGGATATAGGATTGGCACCTGGTACGAGATTAATTTGGAAGTCAACCTCTCTATGCGAGGGTAATCTTGGCAGTTTCTCAGGAAATACCTCGGGGAAGTCCCGCACTACCCGTACGTTTTTTACGTCCAATTCTACTTCCTTCAACTTGAACTAGATCATAAAAATTTCATCCCCCTTCATGTGGGCTTTAACAACCTGAACGGATGATAACGTCAGACGAGGTGCGAAGTTAATACCTTTGAAGATGACGTCGGAGTATCCATGTCTCAAATAGATCCTCTTCTCCGCGCAGTCGATCCTTGCAAAGTGCCAGTCCAACTACATCATGCCTAGAATGATGTCAAATTCTGGCATTTTCAAGACAATGGCAAGCGTAATGAAAGCCCTTCCCTCAATAAGTACCTCAAGCTCACACTTAGCGGTTGCAACCATATCCGAGCTGTCAGGAAGGCACACTAGTCGGGCTATTCTAGAAAAATATTGCACACCCCCCATGTCCTTAATGAAATCCTCGGACACAAAGGAGTGTGAGGCACCGGTATCGAACAGCGCATAAGCCGTCTTTCCGCCAATCATCACGGTGCCTAAGTGCCAATAATCAAAACGTATTGCTAGATAGCTAATATGTCGTAAGCAACTTAAGTTTAACACTGAAAACATGATAGCTTACTGCACGTACCTGTCATAACATTCTGGGGATTCCGTTCTTGCGTCATGTCTAGCACGTACACTTGATCCCGGGCAGGGCCGGGGTTACCTCCTCGCGGTCCTCGTCCTCGACCATGCATGTAACCCCGCCCTTGAGGGGCCATCAGAGGGAGAGCGGGAGGGGCATTCCCAAACAATTGCAGGCAGAAGCGTCGAATGTGACCCGGTTGGTTGCATTCAAAACACACCAGCCCATGATGCCTCTCGAGTTGCTGAAATTGCTGAGGCTGTGGCGGTGGAGTCAATGCTGACAGTTGCGGAACCGGATGCTCCACCCTATAGTTTCGGTGGACACGCCCTCCACCTCATTGATATCCTCTTTCTCCTCTAAAGTCCTGTCTCCTTCTATTGCTCGGAACAGCTTCCATAACGCCCTCTGCAGGTCTCTTAGCACTACCCAAGTGGTCCGCCTCCAATCTTTTCGCCATATCCATAATCTCCGCCAAACTAGCATCCGCTATAAACAAAAGGGCCTGCCTTAGGGGGTCTCGTAGCCCTTTGTAGAAACGCTTGGCGTAACCTCTATCATCTAACTCGTATGAGTACGCGAACCTTGCGAGATGTTGGAACTCTCGCTGGTATTCCGTAACCGTCTTTGATCCTTGTTTTAGTAGAAGAAACCTCTCCTCAAGTTCATCTCGAGCGGATGAAGGAATGAAGTGCTCCAATAAAACATCCAAGAATTCGCTCTAACTTATCTCTGTATAGACTCGGCCTTGGAAGGTGGAGCCCATGAGTGACTTCCACCACCTCTTAGCATGTAGCTCCAAGGTGGACAACGCCAGTGACACAGCCATGTTGGCTGGACAATGGATACCAGCCAATAACTCATGTACTGTGTCAAGCCATTCTTTCGTGCGCATGACTGACTGTAAGACCCCCCTTTTTTTTAACCCGGGGTCTTATGCCCAGAACCGCCGCTTTGAGGTGACACCTTCGCACCCGGGAAGGTCGTCACTGCAACGCGCCGATTCTACCGGCCTTTTCGATCACAATAAGTAGCAAGCAAGAAAAATAAGCAAGTCCACCAGAAGAAAATATCACATATAAATAAAAACTCCGCGAAGGGAGTGTCCACAGAAAACATCAGAGTACAATGATACTAGAAATATAAGGGCTCATGCCCGGTACATCAAGTGCTCACTACAAAATCACTCAATGCGGAAGCAAGACTAAAACTCTACTAAAGGTCAGGACTCACGGTCCCTGCAGTCTGGACTCCAGTGCTAGACTGCCCCATCTCCAAGCGTACCGGTCTCTGGGGCCGCTCCTCCATGCTGGGCTCCACGATCCCCTAATATGATATGGTTCGAAAACCGTTAGTCTAAAAGACTAAGCCCTATCATCACCCACCCCTTCCCCCACGCTCTAAGGCACCGTGCGGAGAGGAAGAAAGGGGAGGACATGAAAGTGGAGATAAATTCCAAAACAGATGACGGTGGACCTATCTAGCAAGTTATAACAGGTGAATAATATAGGTGTTGTAATAGGTATAACAGAAAGGAAGTAAGTAAGAAATTAAACCTTCGCTTATGTGAGTACACATAAGCCAAGGGATCTTTTGCAAGGCTCCCATCGTATAACGCGTCCCATACCGCTTATACGTTGGGGTGTCGGTTATCAAGCAGCAGATATACATATATCAAATTGACCTTAATTTATAAACTTGCCCACACAAGCTTATAGACCAAGGGGTCGTTTTGCAAGCCCTAAAATATAAGCGTCCCATTCCACTTATATTTTAGGTGTCAAGGTTGTTATGAATGATTATGACATGCAGCTATATGGTGGGTTATGATGTTCAAGCAGTGCAACTCACACACCCAACTTTGTGTACACAAACCTTTAGTTCCCCCTTTCTGGAGATAACTCCCAGGTTACTCCCGTAGTGGCAAACGAAAGCGGTGGGTTGGGCCTCGCCCACCTCAAAACCAGTAAAAGCACCACTGGTCTGACCTATCGTACACCCTCAACGCCTGGTGCACGAGGCGGACTCCTGCGTACTCTTACCGACTGGTCCGCTGGACTTAACCTTGGCTAAGTGCTAGTCACCTTGCCGAGTCAATGATATCGGTGTCGGTGCAATCGAACTCCCCGATATCGAAAACCCACCACCTTAATCTTTCCTATTTTTATGCACATGCAACAGTTTAATATTTAACACATAAAAGCCGAGCCGAAGCTCCCCGGACCAAAACGTCCGTCTCCAAACCAACCGAGCTGAAGCTCCCCGGACCATCCCGTCCGTCTCTTAACCATCCGAGCCGAAGCTCTCATCAATCTTCCTGTGCCAACAGTGTTTGTGAAGGGTGCAGCCCTAGTTACTAAGTTACTCTTGTCGATTTGTTATTACAGTTTACGTTAGCCCAGGACTGCCCCCGGTATTCCCCGTGAAGGGCTCTCAAGGGGCACTAGGAACCAAGACGGCGGCATTACGGCCCAAAGTTCCCTTTCGCAAGGCACTTAATGTTATTGGTTGATCTCCCTTAACCTGATTCCCTTCTCATATTACGATAGACTATCCTAGGGTGATTTTAAACCTTCCACTCTTCGGGGAAGACGATCTATCGTCGAACCCAAACACTCCTTAACTCTAACTATCACCACTTCTCACTACACTTCGTACCATCCTATCGTGATATCATCCACAATTGTCCACCCAGACAAAATGATTAACTCCAATGACTTTCTCGGATCATGTCTTATTTCAATTCACAAATTTGCTATATGCAGACCGACCTAGACTATATGACGAACTGGTTATGCAGCGATCCCAAACTTATCCAAATGCCCTTAATTATTTACTGGAGACTTATCAGGATATAAATGGCCTAAATCCAGAATGTGGTAATTTTCCTAATTTATCTGACATTTAATTAATTTTCCCAAAAATCCCAACGGCTACCAGTTTGAACATGAACTACCCTAAATTCTCATGCAAGATGTCCAGCAAATATTATATAAATATTATGTTATCCCAATATAGTAAATCCAAGATATCACAATTTTTCTATCATCAAAAGGGCACTGAAACTATTTTAGAAATAATCTTTATCTTTTGTTAGTTATGAATCAAGTACAGAAAATATCCATCCAAAAATTGTAAATTAATTATACTAAGCAGATAAGACATTCAAAATAACATTAGCCAGGTTTCATAATTTTCCAACAAGTATATCATCCATAATTAATTTTTAAACCATAAAACCCCTTTCTAACATCTGTGAATGAAGTACTAGAATTACCCAACTAAAAATCATACAAAAATTCAGGGGCAACTATTCTGACCTAAAACATTTACCTCGAAGATTTCATGAGGTTTCAATGAACAGAAATTTCTAAACAATTAAAACATCATTTAAGGCCATAGCAAGCTTTACAAATGAAGTGCTAGCAATAATCACATAAAATTCCAGAAAAATTGCTATAAGTTCTACCTGATCCAAAAATCACTCTACCCGAATTTCACAGCTTTTAAATAAGGTTTAGTGACTGGATTTACCTATTTAATATTTTACCCTAAAACTAAGGTTAGGGTTTTAAGGTATCTACTTGTCTCCAAATTCTCCAAGATTCCATCCAGACGATTCTTATCAGGCCTTTGTCAACTCTACAGAGTTTCAAGGTAATACAAGAGCAATTGCCCCCATGTCCTTCACAACCCTCAAAACCCTTCATTTAGGGTTTGAGCTTGGATCCTAGGGTAAACCAACCCTAAACCACACCATTTTCTCCAAGTGGGTTATAATAACCCTTACAAGTCAGTGGTCAAGATATCAGCCCCTATTGAGGTGATTTGACCTTTCCAAACTCTTAGTGCACTTTTTACTAAAAGATGTCTCACTAATGCCTAGTTAAGGGTAGAAGGTTTCCTACCCAAAACTCCTCCAAACTAGTTGGAATTTTGTACAGATCTAGTTTTTATAGCCAGGGACCACTCACCAAAATTTGGGAGGGTTTGGAGGTTATTTGACCACTTAAATAAATTTCTCTAACTTAATTAAATTAAAACAAAAACTTTAGGGAAAGTATCTCCAAAAATTCTCATTTTTGGTCTGCCTTTAGGTATTACTAAGGTTAACCCCCTGCCCAAATTTCAGGTCATTCGGACAAGGGACGAAGAGTGGGCATCCATTTTAATTTCTGCCCAACTCTAGGTACAACCCCCACTAAAACGGGTGCTGCGGTCGAACCGCTTACCCACAGGGTTGAAATCAATTTTAAATTAAACTAGACTCAAAGGGCTACAACTTTCATGACTGGTCATTTTTCCTAAATCGGCCTCTAAGTGCCTCGTTTTGCAGCATCAAAATGTGCTCATCTAATTATATTTTCCATACAAATTACTTACATAATTTATATATTATAAACAACTTTTACTGTTCATCTTCTACAGAACCAGAAAAACCAGAACACAGAAACTCATATATCCTGCAGCTCTTTCGCGATTTGTCACTGGTCGTCCGGTCACTTCCCTGGCCGTCCACCACCACCACCACCTCCGTTGAGGCGATGGCTATCGGTTGGCGGTGGTTTGGCCGCCGGAGGTGGCGGTTTCCGGCAAACTCAAAAGTACATTTTTTTCATGGTTTTCCATGAAAACGGGAGATAGGTCCGGCTCCGTTGAGCACGAACCTCCTTTATAAGAATCCTAAGATCTACCATGAAAGAAGAAACAGAGGAGGACCTTGTTCGCGGTTTGGAGGCAAGATGAACGACGGGGTGCCATGGCGCGGTGGTGGCGTTGCTGAACTTCTCCTACAGCAAGAGCAAACGTCTGAATTTGTTTGATTGAGCGTGTAAACTTCTCCTCTTGCTCCAAGTGGGCTTTTATAAGTCAGCAAGTGGGGAGGTGAAAGGATAAAGCCTTAATGGTCATGAAGGCTCCTCTTAATAACATTTCGGTTACGGTGAAGGGATAAGAAACGGTGGAAGATAAAAAGGTATGTCCAGTTGGCGGTTTCCTATTGGACCACATCTCCTTATTTTTTTAAGAAATTACAGTAGGAAACGGCCCATAATTACTCCTGGTGTAACTTCCCACACCAGCATTTATTTCCACGCGTGTTAGAATAGTTTCGGGCCTGAACAGTCGTTTCGGTCAATGTCACGGGCGTGACACATAGGTCACGGGCGTGACAGGCCCGGGTGGCCAATTCTGGGGTCAACGATCGTCGAACTGAGATCGACGGTCGTCGAAGGGTGGTCACGCCCTAGGTCACGGGCGTGACACCTTGGTCACGGGCGTGACAGGCCCGGGTGGCCAATTCTGGGTCGACGATCGTCGAACTGAGATCGACGGTCGTGGAAGGGTGGTCACGCCCTAGGTCACGGTCGTAACACCTTGGTCACGGGCGTGACATAGCCGAATGGCAAAATTTGAGGTCGACGATCGTCGAACTGAGATCGACGGTCGTCGAAGGGTGGTCACGCCCTAGGTCACGGGCGTGACACCTTGGTCACGGGCGTGACATGCCCGAATGGCAAATTCTGAGTTCGACGATCGTCGAACTAAGATCGACGGTCGTCGAAGGGTGGTCACGCCCTAGGTCACGGGCGTGACACCTCGGTCACGGGCGTGACAGGGCCGGGTTGAAAATTCTGTGCCCGACGATCGTCTCCCTGAGATCGACGATCGTCGAAGGAGTCACGCCCTAGGTCATGGGCGTGACACCTTGGTCACGGGCGTGACAGGGCCGGGTTGAAAATTTTGCGCCCGACAATCGTCTCCCTGAGATCGACGATCGTCGAAGGAGTCACGCCCTAGGTCACGGGCGTGACGGGTCGGTCACGGGCGTGACCAACCCGTGACCCGAAATCTCGGTCGATTTATTTCAATTTTTGAGCTTCCTAGGGTTCTGTCACGACCAACCGACTCCTAGGGGTCTAGCCGGAAATGGGATGTTACAAATCCCAATAAACAAAACAAAAATTTCGTCCCCGAAATTGAGGTTGAGCCTACGGGGATTTCTATCGGAATAAATTAAACTTGTAACATCCCATACGATTTTTTTTTCTATTGGGTTCAAGCGACTACTTGTTTGATAAACGAGGACAATCTCCCCAATAAACAAAAGATTAGCCCCTACTTTCCTGCGCATGCCTAGGTTCTCAATTTTTCCTTATCTAATCTTACCGGTTTTGTACAAGAAGATAATTTATAGTATACCAAGAGGTGGTGAGGTATACCTGACTGAACAACTCCGGGTATTTTTGCCTCATCAGGTCCTGCGATTCCCAGGTGTTCTCCTCCTGACCGTGGTTTCTCCACAGAACCTTGACTAAGGGGATCTTCTTGCGGCGCAAGATCCGTACTCCTATGTTGTCGATCCGGACCGGCTCTAAGTGAACAGATCGGTCTGAAGCTACCGGCCCTTCGGTGGTCAAAATCTGCTGCCCCGGGCGTAGTAGAGCCCTTCTTAGCGAAGAAATGTGGAAAACGTCGTGTAGAGCTGCCAGCTCCGGTGGCAACTCTAGCCTGTAGGCTAGGGGTCCGATCTGCTCCAGGATCCGGTAAGGGCCCATATACCTAGGGCTGAGCTTCTTCCTCCGACCGCGCACTCGTGAGACTCCGTGCATGGGCCGGATCTTCAAGAACACTCGGTCCCCTACCTGAAACTCCACCTGACGATGTCGGGCGTCATAGTTAGCTTGTCTTCTCTGCACCTCCAACATCCTATCTCTGATCAGTCTCACCTGAGCCTCGATGTCTTCAACAAAATCCGATCCCAACACCTTCGGATCCTCGTCTTGAACCCAAGAAAGCGGGGTCCTACATTTTCTTCCATATAAGGCTTCATAAGGCGCCATCTTGATGCTGGACTGGTAGCTGTTGTTATAGGAGAACTCGACCAACGGTAACATCTTCTCCCACGGTTCCCCTCGGTCCAGTATACACAGTCGTAGTAAATCCTCCAAGGTCCGGTTGGTGCGCTCTGTCTGCCCGTCCATCTGAGGGTGGAAGGCCATGCTAAAAGTCAATTGGGTGCCCAAATATGCCTACACTGACCGCCACTCCCTAGATGTAAACCGTCCATCGCGGTCCGACACTATCGTCCGGGGCACGCCATGATATCGGACATACTGCTCCACGAACTTCCGCACCAACACTCCCACCGAGTCATCTTTCCTGATCGGTATAAAGCGGGCCACCTTCGTCGACCGATCAATAATCACCCAGATCGAGTCGTTCCCCGTCCGAGACCGGGGAAGACCATGTATAAAATCCATAGCTATATCGTCAAACTTCCACTCCGGCACCGGGAGTGGCTGCAACAATCCTGCAGGGTTCCTGCACTCCGCCTTCACCAACTGACACGCCTCGCAATGGGTCACGAAGTACGTAATGTTCTTCTTTATGCCCGGCCAAAACATCGTCTTCTTCAGATCAGCGGTCATCTTTGTGATCCCCGGGTGCACAGAGTACCGGCTGCAATGCGCTTCCGTCATAATATCCTCTCAGATCTGGCCTCCTGCGGGTATATAAGTCCGACCTCTGAAACATATCAGTCCATCTCGCATCGAGTAGTCCCCAGCTGAGCCTGCCTCCAAGGCCCGAAAAATCGGTTCTAGCTTGACATCCCGCCTCTGCCAATCTCTGACTCTGTCATGAATATCATAGGTGGTGCTCGTAGCGTCCAGGTACTCCTCGTACAGCTCAGTGTCTTCGGACGATACCAAGGTGATGTGCATATCTTCAAAGCTCCGCAATATCTCTAAAGACATGAATTGGGGCCCGTCTTCGGAAGTGCCACATTCCCTAAACTATCACCCCTTCGATGAAGAACACCTTAGCAAATGATGACTCCTGCTTTTTTGTAGACACCTTAAGTGATGGATCCTCATACTGCCTATCCAACTTTGAAAAAGAATTTTCTGCATTTTGTTCCTCTTCTCTTCTAACTGAATCGCTGCATGAAAGTGATGAATCTTCTTATTTCCTTTCTGAATTTGAGAAAGAATTTTCTGATTTTTGTTCTTCCTCTTCTACTCTTCCGACTAAAACGCTGCAAGAAGCATCCTTTGCCACCAGCTCCACACCTTTTAATTTTCCTTATAAAAAAGTTTACGAAGATATCGTTTTTGAAAAAGAAAGAATTTCCAAATCCTTTTATGAAGAACCCCCTACCCTAGAACTTAAAGAACTTTCTGAACATCTCAAGTACGCCTTTTTAGAAAAATACTGCAAGCTGCCTGTTATAGTTTCGGCCTACCTCACAGATGTCCAACATAAAAAACTTCTTCTAGTTCTACGTAAGCATCGCCGAGCCATTGCCTGGCAAATTTCTGATATCAAGGGCAAAAGCCCATCTTTTTGTACTCATAAAATTTTAATGGAAGATAATTCGCGTAACTCCATTCAACCTCAGCGCCGTATAAACCCGAACATGAAAGAAGTAGTTAAGGGCGAGGTTATGAAATTATTAGACGCAGGAATTATCTACCCAATATCAGATAGTAAGTGGGTTAGCCCTGTTCAGGTAGTACCAAAGAAGGGAGGGATAACAGTAGTTAGTAATAAGAATAATGAATTAATCCCGATACGGACAGTGACGGGTTGGCGTATGTGTATAGATTATCGTAAGTTGAATGACGCCACCCGCAAGGAGCACTTTCCTTTGCCGTTTATCGACCAAATTTTAGAACGTCTCTCCGGCCATAACTTTTATTATTTTCTCGATGGCCTCTCGGGGTATTTTCAAATCCCCATCTCTCCCGAGGACCAAGAGAAAACTATGTTTACTTGTCCCTTCGGCACCTTCGCCTACCGAAGAATGCCGTTTTGATTGTGCAATGCGCCAGCTACATTCAAGCGATGTATGCTCGCTATCTTTGACAAGTACGTAGAAAGCATTATGGAGGTATTTATGGACGATTTCTCCGTGTTCGGTGATTCCTTCGATAGGTGTTT
The DNA here is from genome assembly GCA_039513925.1 of Platanthera zijinensis. NCBI lineage: Eukaryota > Viridiplantae > Streptophyta > Magnoliopsida > Asparagales > Orchidaceae > Platanthera > Platanthera zijinensis. Next base: position 86,033,327 of record CM077090.1, on the reverse strand, counting down.
AGAAAACCTCGAAAAATTCTTAGAATGATGCGAAGAGACTAACCTTGCCATGAATTGGGAAAAATGCCATTTCATGGTGAGGGAAGGGTTAGTTTTGGGCCATAAAATTTCTGCTAAAGGTATTGAAGTAGACATTGCCAAGATAGAAGTAATCGAGAAGTTGTCGCCGCCTACAAACATAAAAGCTATAAGATGTTTCCTAGGCCACGCTGGCTTTTACCGTCATTTTATAAAGGACTTCTCCAAGATCAATAAGCGCCTCACCCATCTCTTAGAAAAAGATGCTCCATTCATTTTTGATGACTCTTGTATTTCTACCTTTGAATCAATTAATGAAATTTTAATTAACGCACCGATTATGATAGCTCCGGTGTGGGACCTTCCTTTTGAGATAATGTGCGGGGCGAGTAGTTTCGCGGTGGGAGCCGTATTTGGTCAACGTATATCTAAAAACTTCCACCCCATCTATTACGCTAGTAAAACCCTCACATCTGCATAAGAAAATTACACCACGACCGAGAAGGTGCTCTTAGCTGTAGTATTCGCATTTGATAAATTCCGTCCTTACATTACGATTTCAAAAATCATAGTTTTTACAGACCACTCGACCCTCAAATATCTTCTTGCCAAAACGGATGCCAAGCCGCGCTTGATTCGCTGGGTCTTACTCCTCCAGGAGTTTGACTTAGAGATTCGTGATAAGTGAGGAGCCGAGAACCTGGCCGCCGACCATCTCTCCAGATTAGACAATCCCTTTATAGAAAAATTAAATGAAAAATCATTTAATGATTATTTTCCTGATGAGAAGCTGCATTTAATTAGCACATCTACTTCTCCTTGGTTCGCGCACATCGCCAGCTATTTAGTGGCCCGGGTACTCCCAAAAGAGTTCTCCTCTCAGCAAAAGAAGAAATTCTTTTCTTAGCTGAAGAACTACTTTTGGGAAGACCCGCATCTTTTCAGAATCTGTGCGGATCAAGTGATAAGGAGATGTGTTTCTTATGAAGAAGGAATTGATATTTTAAAACATTTACATGAAGGTCCGATAGGTGGGCACTATCAAGCTGTATGCACGGCTCATAAGGTGCTTTGCGCAGGTTTTTACTGGCCTAGCCTGTTTAAAGACGCGCAAGCCTTTGTGAGTAGGTGTGATAGTTGCCAACGGTAGGGAAATATTTCAAATAAAAATGAAATGCCGCAAAATTATTTCCTTGAGTGCGAAATTTTCGACCTCTGGGGAATCGATTTTGTTGGCCCCCTTCCTTCTAGCTTCGTAAACAAGTATTTTTTAGTTGTCGTTGATTCTGTTTCACGTTAGGCCGAAGCCCAAGCTCTTCCTACGAACGATGCCCGAGTCATAATTACGTTCTGAAAAAAAATATTTTCTCTATTCGGTACGCCGCCCGCCATCGTTAGCGATAGGGGTTCCCATTTCTGTAACGCCCAGTTTTCTAAAATCCTTACTAAAACTGGCGTTACACACAAGCTTTCAACTGCCTACCACCCCCAAACTAACGGAAGAGTCGAGGTAGTGAATAGAGAAATTAAAAGAATATTAGAAAAGACTGTTTCAACATCTAGAAAAGACTGGTCAGCAAAATTAGACGATGCTCTATGGGCCTACCGAACAACATACAAAACCACCCTCAGATGTACGCCGTATCGGTTTGTTTATGGAAAATCGTGCCATTTGCCCGCAGAACTCGAACACCGTGCTTTTTGGGCCTTAAGATTTTTAAACTTCGATCCCCACTCTGTCGGTGACCTTAGAAAATTTCAACTAAATGAACTCGACGAGTGGCGCTCTTACGCTTACGAAAATAACAAACTTTATATAGAGCGGACGAAGCGTTTACACGATAAACACTTAAGGCATCCGAAAACCTTTAAGCTGGGCAACAAGGTTCTTTTGTATAACTCTCATTTACGTTTATTTCCTGGAAAATAAAAGTCGCGATGGGCTGGTTCGTTTTCTGTTTTAGAAGTTTTTCCTTATGGTGTTGTTTTAATTTCACACCCTGATAAGAGAAATTTCAATGTGAATAGTCAGCATCTTAAACTTTATTTCTCTAGTGATGATGATGTCAGTCCTAATACTATTAAGTATCTGCTGCACGAACTCTAACTTCGAACATTTATTTTTTGTTATAAAAAATTTTATTTATGGACAATATTCTTTTGTTTGGTCGAGCTCAACGGCCCTTATAAAAAAAGGGCACTCTTGGGAGGTAACCCAAGTTATCTTTTTCTGTTTTCTTTATTTTACAATTTTTGCCTCGGACTACATCGACAAGCTGAAGCACCTGCAAACGCCTGCTCCAATATTGCTGATTCCATCACAAAGTCCAAAGAAGACATTTGAGCGCCATCACTCGGCTTTCGCAATCCAATAAATCCGGGGAAGTACCTGTTTTTCAATTCTGTCTTTCAGTTCTGTACTCTAACTTTCTCTCCTTCTCCAATCCCCTTCTTTTTCCCTTGAGGACAATGTCCATTTTAAGCTTGGGGGAGGACCTCCTCCTTCTTTTTGCTAAGGACTTCTTTTTTTTAGTATATATTCTGCTTTTTGTGAATTTTATTTTCAAAAATAATAATAATAATAATAAAATAAAAAAAATCCAATAGTTTAGACATCTCTTTGGTATTTCAATAGTACCCCTACTTTTATTTTGTTTTTCTCAAAATCTTATATAAAGCACTTAGCTATTTATAAAATTTCTAATCCTCCTTTTTAATTATGTTTCACAAGTAAAATGTTGGTCATGCTGTGTTTCTAATTCACGGTAGCATGCTGAAGTGAAACATTTTTTTTAAAAAAACTTGTATTTTTTTATGGCGTTCTTTATTTATTTTCTTTACTTTCTAAAAAAAATTCATCATCCACTATTTTTCCTGTTTTCTTTTTGGATAATTTTTGCAAAGTCAACTTTTGATTAGCATAGTAGATGTGAACGATCTGAGACTCATATTATCCTATGTTTTAAACCAAGTTCATTAGTCTATATTAAATTTTTAGGACCTACTTTTTGAACTTTTTCAAAACTAATGTTATAGGAAAACTTTAGGAGCATGAAAATGATATAAGCCATTTTTGTTTTCTTTTGGGCCTTCTTGGCAACCCTAAAATTATCCCCCTAGTTAACCTCTTTTGAGCCTTTTTCCGATTTCAATTGAAAGCTCCACATTTCATTTTCACCAAAGCCAAAATTTTCCAACACTTCTTTTCACGCTAAAATTTTGAGCTTCTCAAATTCCATGTTTTAATTATGTTTATTTTAAAATCTATGGAAATCTTTTTGAAAAAGGATGCTCACACGAAATGTTTACTCTTGGTTGGCCAATTCAAAATGAAAATATATATGTAAAAAAACAAAGAGACAATTTATGATGGCATTTGAAATATATATATATATATATATAATACGAAAAGGGAGAAGCAAACCTTTTCTATTTTGAAGCTCTTTATTTTTGTTTAGCATGATTTTAAGCCCTCATGGTTATCTTTGAACTCCATTCCTAATTTTATGCCTAAACCAAACATTTCAGTCCTATTAAGTCCTATTAATTCATGCTCCTAGATCTTCTTATAAGCTAAGTAAAGAGAAATAGTAGATTAGTTAAGTCTTGAATTTAAATATAGATTATTGCTCTTTGTTTAATTTTTGTATAAAAAACCTCTTAGAATCAAGTAATATTTAAATTCGTTTTTCATTTTGGTGCTTTGTTTATTTGTTTAAAGAATTCGGTTAAAAATTTTGGATGATTTATTTTTGTTAAGTAAAGTCTATAAAAATTAAACCATGTTTAAATAGTTGTTTTAGGTTTACGTTTCGCCTTCTCTCTACTTAGAATTTCGCATAGTACTTGTGATAGCATAATTAAAACTTTTGATTAGTCACTTTCATGATAATCTAGTTTTTATATATTTGCTTGGGACAAGCAAAACTTAAGCTTGGGGGAATTTAATAATACGCTTGTAACCTAAACTATTAGGGTATTTTTAGGTTTTAATACACAAACCATGTCTTGTATTCTCATATTTTGGCCTCTTTCTGTATATAATTTCATCGCTAACATACTTCTTTCTATTTTTCTGGTTTTTGCCAAATTTATTGCTATGACACGCCCCCTGGTCACGCCCTTCCCGGGCATGAACCAAGGGCGTGTAACCTAGTGGAATAAATCCGTCGGTCCGAAGCCAATCTCCAGCAAAAGTCTGCAGACACGCCCTACTATCACGCCCTTCACGGGCTTGTCTGCCAGGCGTGTCCTGCCAAGTCCTGAGAGGTCAGCACAGAGCTTAATTTCAGAGCACCAAAGTTGCGCTGAATCCGACACGCCTAGTTGTCACGCCCTCCACAGGCGTGTTCGAGGCGCGTGTAACCCAGCAACCGCGCGAGAATTTATTTCCAATGCCCCATATGTCGCACTGAATCAGACACACCCTATTGTCACGCCCTCCAAGGGCGTGTCATAGGGCGTGACCCAGCCAGAAAAGAAATCTATAAATAGGGATCATCCTCTAGGGTTTGCCATCCAAATTTTGGGAGGAGAGGTGCTGATATTTAGTGTTGTAGCTTCAAGCTTTTCACTCCCTCCTCATTTCAAGCTTTTTAGTTATTTAGTTTTCATGCAAATACTTGTAGCCTTTCTATATTACTCTTTTATTGTACTTATAGTGTTCGTGGAAGCTTTCTTCATAGTACATGTATGCCCTCCTTTTGACTCTTCACTAAGAAATAAAATAGCTCGTTTTTCTCTTTCAATTCTTCTCGCTGTTAGTTTTCAAATTCTGAATATAATTTTCTTTTCCTACACTATGAGTAACTAATCCTCCTTGTACTCGATCTTGATGATCCGAGGTTCGAGCAATTAAGTTATGATGCTTTAATTTCACCTTTTCTTTTTAGGGTTTAGCCTTGAATTACTCTTGATTTCTTTTGGGTTGGGGATATATTATCGATATATACTCTCCACCTTAGCTTTCATTCTTGGTTAGCCGAGAGGCCGATAGTTATAAGTGAGCACTCAAGAGGAAAGGGATTGGTATTCACCCCTCGAGAGAGAGGCAAACGTCCAAATCTCCTGGATTGGAGTAAATTCTAATAGTGGGGTTCACCGCGTAAAGCGAGCTTTAGGCCTTCGATCCAGACGAGAGTTAGTCGGACCTTCCTAAACTCAGTTGGGCACGACTTCGAGAGAAGCGTGTTTAAGCTTCAGGAACCTCCACGGTCAAGGACTTTTACCCTATTAAGTTTAGGTTCATTGTTATTGCATTTCTTAGTTAACTCTTATCGAGGTGATTCTTGATCGAGTGCTCTTCCATTTCATAGTTTCAACCTTTTGTTGTTATCTCTTCTGGTAGTTCTCTAATTTATTGTGGTAGTTCTCTTTCTAGCATTAGCCTTCTTCCTTTTATTGCAATTAGTTTCTCAAACCCAGTTTTCTCATCGATAAAATAATAGTCTTTGTGTGAGTAAGTTTATTCTACAGTTCCTGGATTTCAATACGACACTCTTTGTCCCCTAGCTGCAGTTCGATAGGTATACTTGCCTCATTGGATTGCTATTTCAGTTGCTTTATTTTCTTCGAAGCTTAGTAATGCACATCAAGGAGGAGGAGGAGGTCCTCTCCATGTTTTTGGAGGTGAAGAGTATCTCCTCATCTTCTTCCTATTCTTCAACTCATTCTTAGAGAATCTCATCCAGTGGAAAGATCTGGAGTGAGGGTTATTCCATGTAGAATATAGTTTGGAATATCTGCAGTAGAAGAAGGTTTAGGAGCAACCTTTGCAGAACCTTTATTGGGTACTGCATCCACAATAACCCAGATTTGTATGAAGTCACCCTTGAAATAAGATGAATTAAGTTTGTATTTGATGTCTTTTCTAGTTGAGTGTTTGTAGGATATAATTGCCAAGTTAGACCAATGTCAGTCTACAATGAGTCACCAAATACAGGACCATACAATATAATCCCTCATTGTGTGATCCATTGTGTTTACTCATGTGTAGCCTCTCTATTGGGACACACTTCTTTTTCAAGCACTAAAGCCATCGAGAAAAGTTAGTTTCTGAATTTCTTGAAGAAAATAAGTTTTCAAACTTACAGAAAATTTCTAAGTATTTTTCTCGAGTAGGATCTTTTGTACTCCAGTAGAACTATAGTTTGTACTCGAGTGAGATCAGTCAAGTATTCGAGTAGCAGAAGCAATTATCGAGAAAGCCTAGTGCAGTTCTCGAGAAAGCCATATGTACTCGAGTATATCATATGTCCTCTTCTCTAGTTACTTTAATTCAAGTCAAAACTTTCTCTAAGTCTCTTTCTCGAGAAGGCCATATATAGTTCTCGAGAACCAGGAACCTTTTCTCTAGACCTTGACTTTTCTTCTCGAGAATCAAAAATCTTTTCTCAAGATATTTCCTTATTCTCGAGTACCAGAATACTTGTTCTCGAGAACAAAAGTTTATTCTTCTCGAGTATATATTCAAATTCTCGAGATAGCTAGTTTCCAAATTTACATTTTTAAGTACTTTTCTCTAGAACTTCATAATTTTTCTCGAGAAATAGAAAACATCTTCTCGAGTACAATTGACTCTCTCGAGAAATACTGTAATGATTTCTAGATTTTTCTGAAGTCCCGATATATGTAATTTCAAATATGATTAGCACTTGATTGGTCTACATGCATGCATTAAATGTAATTATGACCGTTAGGCAAGTCCTATAAAAGGACTAATCATAATTGATTAACCCTAACAAGAAATATTTCTAAATCTTTCATAAATCTCAAAATCGAGAAGCGCTGATGCCGCCGCTCTGCCGTCTTCTCCGATCTTCTATCTCGATCCAGAGATACAGAACAAGAAGTTTCAACAAATTACGATTTTCGACATGTCCAAAACTATTCCTTGATCGTGCTGATTCTAAAGTTCTCAAATCAATGGTTTCTTAGATTTTTTCCTCAGCTTTTCTGATAAGGGCTATTTAATTTTTCAAGAAGGAAGAAGCCGAGTTCAACCAGATCTGTGAAGATAAGATAGTTTTTTTGATTGTAAATTCATTATATTATTGTAGGAGTTATTCTTCGAGTTTTGTAGGAGTTTTACTCCGAGTTGTAGAAGATATTCTCCGAGTTATTGTAGAAGTATTTCATTGATCCGAGTTGTAGGAACTTTGTTCCGAGTTGTATGATTATTTTCAATCCGAGAGATTTGTGAAGTAGCCGAGTCTAGTGCGTTGCTAGATTAGTGAGGTTGAAAGTGGATGTACCCAAGGTTGGGGAACCACTATAATTTTTGGTGTCGTCTGTGAATGCTTGTTTACTTTCTGTGCATCGCTCTTACAAATTTTTATTCCGCAAAAAAGATGCAGACCTCACATATTCAACCCCTCTAGGTGATTTAGGTAGACAATAAAAAACTTCAATTGGTATCAGAGGCAGGTTGTTCATCAAAAGGTTAACACCTTGAACAGATATGTCCTAGTTATCTTTAGAGGATAAAAACATGGACAGAGCCAAGGATTTTGCTAAGCTTCCTCTCTGCACAAAGAATAATTTTTCTGTGGAAATGGAGAATAATTTTCTTCATGAAAGCTATAGATCTAAGAATTTTATGATAGTGGAAGAAAGACCTTATGTTCCTATGACCACCTCCACCATTGATTCTGCTAAGAAAGTTCTAAAGAAGCTTATGGATCTTGATAAAGATGAGATTTCACTTGTCTACTTAGATAAGAAAGCCAAGAATATCATCGTAAGTGCAGTTGATTATTCTATGATGTAGAATCTAGTACACTGCCACACCACCAAGAAAATATGACAGTCTCTTATCGTCTTCATGGAAGACACTGAAGAGGTTAGGGATGACAGAATATACCTCCTAAACTAGAAATATGAATCTTTTCGACAAGGTCCCAAGGACTCTATTGCATATACCTTTGAAAGTTTTTTCAAGATTGTCAACGGCCTAAGAGTCTGTGGTCTGGTCTTCACCAATAGAGAACTGAAAGATAAGTGATGCGTAAAAACATCTCACGGACTACAATCCGAATAGGCAAGTGTACATATCATTTTATAGTATAGTGATAAAAATATATCAAGGTCGTATAAAAACTCTGGGCAGGCAAGTATTATTACTCAAAACGACTCTATTATCCTACTGAACGATTGATGGGTTTTTAAAATAAAATAAACTAAACTTAGTTAAAAGAGAAATAAACTATTGCAAAAGAGTGCTCGATCGACGATTCACTTTGAAATAAAATAACGGAATAAATTAGTTTAATATTTGTAATTCTATTAAGACCGTGACGGATCCTATATTAGGAAATAATCTCGCTAGAGCATTAAATCCCCTAACTTATAGACGTTTTGACTGAAATCTCTTTACAAGTCAAAAAGTCCTAAAGTCGCATTATCGAAGTGGCCCGCACTATTGGATTTGACTCCAATCCGGATGATTTACGTCATCCTATCTCTAGGGTTGCGTTCAACTCCTTCCTTCCTTGAGTCATCTTTCAAATCAATGAGTCTCTTGACTTCTATGAAATGAGATCAATTGCCTACTGCCGTATACCGGAATACGGAGTCGACACGATAAAGATCAAAGAAGGATCAAAAATAGAAAAAAAACACAAATGCAAACATAAAATTAAAGATGCGTTATTTTATCGCAAAGCTCATCGCGATCGGGAACAAAATATATTTAGCTAAGCATGATTGGAAAAGAAACAAAAATAAAAGAAAATAAATTCATTTTCATTAATAGAAAAAGGGGTACACAATAATAATAAAAAGAGAGACAAGATTATGCTATCAAAATAAAGGATTACAATAAAAAGAAATCTACTTAGCAACAAAGAAAGAAGAAAACTTGCACTTAAACTAGCTATCTCTACCAAAACTATTTCTTCCAAAACAAGTGGCAAGGGGTTCCTTTTATAGGAGAGGGAGAAAGATCTAGAATTAAAATGAAGAGGAGAAGCCAAGGGGGTGGCCGACAATGTATGTGGAGAAGGTTCATGCATGATATTTAATGAATGAGAGAGAGAAAGAGTTACATGCATGCATTTTATTAAAAAATAAAAATACAAAATTTAAATATAAAAGAGGGGAGATGGATGAGTTTAAATAAGAATGTAAGAGGGGAAAAGAGGGATGAATGAGAAATAAAGAAGGGAGAGAGGAGTGGAAGGTGCATGCATGTAATTTAAAAGAAATAAAAATAGAAAATGCAAGGGGAATGAATAATAAATAAAGAGGGGAGAAAGAAATAAAAGAGGAGAGAGGGGGAGATGAATGAGTAGGGTGGTCGGCCATGCAAGGGATAAAATGGGCTTTTTTTTGTGGGCTTTATGAGGGCTCAGGTTTGCTGCATGCTTGCTTGGTGGGCTGCTCCATGTTGGCTCAGGTGTGGAGGCAAAGCCATGCAAAGATGGCGGGTTGCATGGGCTTTGTGTTGGACTTCATGTAGGCTTGAATGGTTGCATCAAACGGAGGATGGACTTGAGCTTGAGCTTGAACCTACAAATAAATCAAAACAAACATTAGACACATAATATTATTTATTAACATTTAACATAATAACAATAACAAATAAAACTAAACATCATATAATATAATATAATTTAATAAGACTAAACTTAACAATAATAAGACATTAAATAAGACAATTAACAAAAAAAACAACAAACATATTAAACATTAAAACTAAACTAAACATAACATAACAAAACATAAAATAATAAGAACAAAACACATAATAAAGTTATAAATTATAATATCATAACATAAAAGACATTAAACGAGAAATAAAACAAAACAGACATAAAATAAACAAAATTATAAATAAACTTAGGAATTTAGGCTACTAAATTACCCTAAAAATAATGACTAAAAGTAGTCATCAAATTCCCCCATGCTTAGGCTTTTGCTATTCCAGAGCAAAAGTATGAGAAATATTTATAAGATAATTATAAAATTTCAAATTAAACTAAAAATTTATTTACACCAAAATCTAGCCAAAAACAAAATTTAGGGATTTACGAATTAAGTCCTAAATTATGAAATTAAAGTGAAAAAGAGAGAAATATTTAGCCAAAAATTCTCTAATAAATTAACTAGCACTACAAATTGAGTAAAGTGCAAACAAGGTTAGATTGAAATTATAAAAACCATAACTTAAAAGAAACTTAAGGAAAAAAATGCAACCTACTACTTATGCTCTCCCAATATTTAAATTTAAAAACAAAGACAATAATATTGGCTAAGAGGTTTGTGGAGGAAATCAACATGAAGAGGTTTTTGATTGGTGGTGATCATCATTATTTTTTTTTCTTCACACCCCACACTTTTTTTTATAAAATATATATGTAATAACAGAAAATGATAGACTAACATCCTATAACTTCCCACGACATATATGAACTTTTAATTCCTCTCTTCATCAGGGTTGCATATGTTTACCAGAGAATAAGGAACTAACATCTCCTTATTCCCATGACATATGATCTAACAATAAAAAAAGAAAAAGAGAATTGGGTAAGGATAAGGGGTTAAACAAGATTTTAGAAAATAAACTAAAATACTAGAGAGAAACTACTAGTAGATTGAGATTTCCTAAGATTCTAAAAGCATTAGGTAATAATCATTAGAATCCAAAATTGTTAAGCAAAATTAATACAAAATTAAAACTATTTAAAATAAAAGAGAAAAAGTGCTAAATAAATTACTCTAAGCAAATTAAAATCATAAGATTATCCTCAAAACTAAATCACTAAATATTAGATTTAACTAAATATTATGAAATAAAAGATTAGCAAATAAAAAAAATGCTTATAAACAAACACAAACTAAATTTCTGAAAATAACAAAAAGCTAAGAACGAGATTTATTAAATTTTTTTATTTTTCTAAGATTTTTTTATTTCTAAATTTTTTTTTTGAATTTTGCAATGTTAAATTTTTGGAATTTTTGATTGAATTTTAGAAAAGAAAGAAGAAGGAAATAAGACAACTAAACCCTCCCCCATGCTTAAACCTTTCATTGCTCTTAATGAAAAATAAAAACAAAAAAGGAAAAAAAGAGAAGAAGAAAAGGAAGGGGGTGCAATAAAGTAAATAAATAAAAAGAAAATGACTTCCCCGAATTCGTGAGGTCGAATGCAGATGTCGCTCCCCCATGCTTGAGCTGGACACCGGCTCAGGCCTAAGGAAGAGAAAAAAGGATGGAGCCAAACGAACCGCCGGAGGTTTAATTCCAACAAGACAAAACAAAAAGAAAAAGAAAGAACAAAAAAGGATAAGAAAGGGGTGCCTCCCAAGAGCACTCTTTGTTTAACGTTGTCTGAGCCCGACGTTATTGGTTAGCTAAATGGATAATAAAAAGTAAGGTGAAGCGGTAACTCCCTAAGTATCCACTTAGGGGAGTAAATCAAAAAAAAAGAAGAAATGATGAATCACACCGACATGGGGTGGAATCTTCAAGGGAATGACGCCCAAAAATGAACGGACAGAGTTATAGAAGAACTCCGCTGTATGTAAAACGAGAAAGAAGGGGTCGTCAAAAGAAGAGGAAGAAAAAGAAGAAGAAATAGAAAGAGGAATAAAAGAAGTAGAAAATGAAATTTCATCAATGGAAATTTCCCAAGGAGAAGGAGAGACTTATGAAATTTCGGGAGAAGAAGGGGTAGAGAGGACTAAAGAAGAATTATATAAAATAAAAAAAGAAGAAGAAAAAGACTCGCTAAAACTAGAAAAATTTGGAACAGTTGAATTTGAGATTTAAATGGAATCACAAACGTCTTCAGAACGAGAAATAAGAGACGTCTCGTCATCCTTAGCGGGTAAGAAGCACGCCAGAATATCCATAGTGGTGTCTTCCAAAAGAGGAAGGAAACAATCTGTAATATCCAAATAGTTATCCTCCTCGAGAGGAAAAAGACAAGCCGGGATATCTGGTGACTCATTACATAATGGAATTGGAGGAGACAGAGAAGAAGATGAAGAAAAAGATGCGGCCTCACGAGAAAAATAATCCATAATGGTTTTGAAATGCGAATTAATATTATCAATAGAAGTTTGCAATTCAAGAGACTCATTATCGATAGAATTAAAATTTAGAGGCGCGACGCTTTGCGGGGCAAAATCATAAAAAAAATAAGACGGGTTCCCAATCTCCCAAGTAGGATAAAAATTGGAGTAAGGGTCAAATTGGCCACTTTGACCTGCTCCAGAAAAATTTAAATCAAAATAGGGAGGTGTTCCCGAAAGAAATTCAGAATAAAAGTGGTCGGGCTACCCGCAAAAAGAGCAAAAATGTGATGATTCCATAAAAAAAATAAACTGTTACCATAAAGAAAGAGAAAAAATTAATTTTTTTTTGATTGATTTTTTTTTAGAAAGTAGAAAAATTAAAAACATATATATTTTAAAAAAAAATTGTAAAAGTAATAAACTCGGTGCTTTCATAATATTGCCAAATATATCCCTAACAACGGCGCCAAAAACTTGCTGCGTAAAAATCGTCTCACGAACTATAATCCGAATAGGCAAGTGTACCTATCATTTTATAGTATAGTGAGAAAAATATATCAAGGTCATATAAAAACTCGGGGCAGGCAAGTATTATTACTCACAACGACTCTATTATCCTATCGAATGATTGATTGGTTTGAAAATAAAATAAAATAAACTTAGTTAAAAGAGAAATAAACTATTATAAAAGAGTGCTCGATCCACGATTCACTTTGAAATAAAATAACGGAATAAATTAGTTTAACATTTGTAATTCTATTAAGACCGTGACGGATCTAATATTAGAAAGTAATCTCGCTAGAGCATTAAATCCCCTAACTTATAGACGTTTTGACCGAAATCCCTTTACAAGTCAAAAAAGCCTAAAGTCGCATTACCGAAGTGACCCGCACTATTTGATTTTACTCCAATCCGGAGGATTTACGTCATCCTATCTCTAGGGTTGCGTTCAACTCCTTCCTTCTTTGAGTGATCTTTCAAATCAATGAGTCTCTCGACTTCTATGAAATGAGATCAATTGCCTACTACTGTATACCGGAATACAGTGTTGACACGATAAAAATCAAAGAAGGATCAAAAAAAGAAAAAAACACAAATGCAAACATAAAATTAAAGATGCGTTATTTTATCGCAAAACTCATCGTGATCGGGCACAAAATATAATTAGCTAAGCATGATTGGAAAAGAAACCAAAATAAGAGAAAAGAAATTCATTTTCATTAATAGAAAAAGGGGTACACAATAATAATAAAAAGAGAGAAAGAATTATGCTACCAAAACAAAAGATTACAATAAAAAGAAATCTACTTAGCAATAAAGAAAGAAGAAAACTTGCACTTGAACTAGCTATCTCTAACAAAACTACTTCTTCCAAAACAAGAGGCAAGGGGTTCCTTTTATAGGTGAGGGAGAAAGATCTAGAATGAAAATGAAGAGGAGAAGCAAAGGGGGTGGCCGGCCATATATGTGGTGAAGGTTCATGCATGATATTTAATGAATGAGAGAGAGAAAGAGTTACATGCATACATTTTATAAAAAAATAAAAATATAAAATAGAAATATAAAAGAGGGGAGATGGATGAGTTTAAATAAGAATGAAAGAGGGGAAAAGGGGGATGAATGAGAATTAAAGAAGAGAGAGAGGAGCGGAAGGTGCATGCATGTAATTTAAAAGAAATAAAAATAGAAAAATGCAAGGGGAATGAATAAGAAATAAAGAGGGGAGAAAGAAATAAAAGAGGAGAGAGGGGGAGATGAACGAGGAGGGTTGCCGGCCATGCAAGGGATAAAATGGGCTCTTTTTTTGGGATTTATGAGGGCTCGAGTTGGCTGCATGCTTGCTTGGTGGGCTGCTCCATGTTGGCTCGGGTATGGAGGAAAAGCCATGCAAAGGTGATGGGTTGCATGAGCTTTGTGTTTGACTTCATGTAGGCTTGAATGGTTGCATCAAACGGAGGATGGACTTGAGCTTGGGCTTGAACCTACAAATAAATCAAAACAAACATAAGACACATAATATTATTTATTAACATTTTACATAATAATTATAACAAATAAAACTAAACATCACATAATATAATATAATTTAATAAGACTAAACATAACAATAATAAGACATTAAATAAGACAATTAACAAAACATTAAAACAAACAACAAACATATTAAACATTAAAACTAAATAAAACAAAACATAACAAAACATAAAATAATAAGAACAAAACACATAATGAAGTTAGAAATTATAATATCAAAATATAAAAGACATTAAACGAGAAATAAAACAAAACAGACATAAAATAAACAAAATTATAAATAAACTTATGAATTTAGGCTACTAAATTACCACAAAAACGATGACTAAAAGTATTCATCAATAAGTTCCTGAGATCCCTGACTAAGGAATGTGATAATAAAGTCTGTGTTATCCGAGAGTTTGGCAAGCTAGCAGAGACTGACCCGCAAAATCTCTTCGGAAAGCCTATGTCATATTAATTTAAAATAATCTCAAGAAAAGCTTAATAAGATAAGAATCGATCTTCATCCAAGGAGAAGTCTGTCGCTATAAATGCAGACATTTCAATGAAGTCAAAAGTTGCCAAGTACCTCAGGCTCAGAATTTTCTGAAGGAGAGTTTTCTCTTCTTTAAAGGCAGTTCAATATGTTCTTGGACAATAAGAAATAATGGAGAGGAAAAGATGCCTCGTTAAGAAGATCACGTCACGATGGTGATGTCACAAAAGGGCTCAAGTAGCCAAGACAAGATTCACTCTAAACAGAACAAACACATTTCTACTGCCATTGTTTGTTATTGTTGTAATAAGCCAGGACATGTCATGTCTAATTGCACTCATAAGAAAAAGGAGGGTGGAAGAAGAGAGGAAAAGAAAACTTCTTACAATAAGAAGAAAATAAAAAGAAGCATGTTGGAAAAGAAGTCCAAGACCCTCAATGACATAGACTCTTTAAGTCTAGTAATGAGGAGGAAGCCTACTTTGGGCTTATGGCACATACAGATGAAGAATAAGAACACAAGTTCACTCGGAAGGTAAATTCTCATACCCCTCTCTCTGAATCTGGTGCTTCTGACAATGATCATGAGTACTGTTCGTCTAATGATTAATCTGAACTCATGATTCAGTACAAAGAGTTGATCAAGGCCTATGATAAATGTCATAGAGTTGCAAGAACTCAGGCCAAGGAGATTAAATCTCTCAAGGCTGAAGAGAGAACTCTGAGAGAGGAAGTCGTAAAGAAGGACTCACTTAGAGAGAATTTCAATGCTGCAATTGAAGAATATAATAAGGCTTTGGTGCACCTAATTCTGAAGGAGAAAATCATCAAGGAATTGGAAGAACAACTTACAGCTGAAAAGAAACTTGTTAAAAATTTCTCAAAGCCCAAGATAGTCCTTCCATTTGTTGCTGAATTCTCTGCTCAGGCCAAAGGTGCTGGTTTAGGCCATGCGGCTACTCCTAGTAAATCTTTTAGGAGAAATAAAGCCCAAACGAGGAATAAGGCTGCCAAGAAGGCTCTAGACAAGGAAAAGGAGAAAGCTCCTCAAGAACAAACTCTATTTAAAAGGGTATCTTTCCAACGGACGAGTTTGATCTTGACTCGTCCTATGTTCACTTTGCAAGGCCTACTTATGTAGAGCCCAAGTCTTGGTACCAAGGATGGACTCATCCCCGGAACTTTGGTGAGAGTGTTTTCAAGGCATCTTATGAGGAGATCACACTTCATAGCTACAGACCTTATAGTCATGGTCATAACATCAAGAAAGCTCCAAGAGGTAAACCCGTTGTTGAAAAGACTCTTAAGGAAAAGAATTCATGTGAATGCCACCACCATAAATCTTCTACTTCCAAGTCTATTGCCCCTTCTAGACCACAATCTCAAAAGGTCAAGAAGGAGAATATTAGGCAAAGATACAACAGATTTAACTGCTGGTGTTATGGCAAAATCGGTTACTTTGTTATAGATTGCTGGTTTAATCCCAGGTATTATTTAATTCCACAGGTTAATAATGTGAGAAAGACCACTCAAAATGTTAACACTCGTAGGTGGAGTATACTAACTAGAGACCAAGGGCCCAAACAAGTTTGGGTTACTAAGGCAACTTGGTTCTATTTTTGCAGGAATGTCTAAAGCTAGGCCACCAAAAATCCTTTTTAGTATTTAAATAGTGGATGCTCTCGGTATATGACCGGGACTAGAAGCCTACTCTAGAATTATTCTCCAGTCATGAACGGGCTAAAGGTCATTTTTGGAGGTTCTGACAGTGGAATTATAAAAGGCAACGGTATGATCACTAATGGTAGTGTATCCTTCTCAGATATGGCTTATGTTGAAGGATTAAAATACAATCTTATAAGCATAAGTCAGCTCTGTGATAAAGGATACATCGTAGAATTTCATGCAGATAAGTGTTTGATAAAATCGGTTGATAATTTAGAAATGATTTTATCAGGCACTCGTAGTAGGAATATATTTTGTTTAAACTTTATTTGCATAGACTCTTCTACGTCAGTGTGCTTTTTAGCAAAAGAGAGTGCGTCTCTTGGTGACCAATAGCACAAGAGATTAGAACATATAAATTTCAAAACTATTAATAAATTATTTTCTCTTAATTTAGTATGTGATGTCCCAAATGTCAAGTGCATTAAAGATAGACATTGTCACACATGTGTAAAAGGAAAGCAAGCAAGGGCTACCTTTAAAAGCATTATTGGCAAAAACTCTAAGAGGTGTTTATGCCTACTTCATATTGACTTATTCGGTACACTGCAAATGAGAAGTTTGGGAGGTAAGGATTATACATTGGTTATTGTTGATGATTACTCTCGCTTTGCGTGGGTATTATTTCTAAAACACAGGTCAGATACTTTTGATATCTTTAATAATTTTGTTAGGTAGATCTAGAATAAAAATAACTGTTCCATAGCCAAAATCAGAAGTGATAATGGAACAGAGTTCAAGTCTTGGGCCATGATAGAATTTTGTGAAAGCCTAAGTATCTTTCATGTGTTTTCCTCTCCTCATACTCCTCAATAGAATAGAGTAGCTCAGAGGAGTAGAAGACTCATAAAGTCCTACATAATCATGTTGAATGATGCCTCACTACCAGAATTTTTCTGGGTTTGAGCCGTCAACACTGCGTTCCACGTGCAAAATCGAGCACTCATAAACAAGAACCATAATAAGATACCTTATGAACTATTATAGGGCAGGAAACGGATTATTTCATATTTTAGAATCTTTGGTAGTAAATGCTTCGTCCTTAACAATGGTAAGTATCATACCACTAAATTTAGTGAAAAGAGCTTTGAAGGTATTTTGTTTGTAATAGTAGCCATAGTAAGACTTATAGGATTTTTAAAAAGAAAACCCTGGTTGTAGAAGAATCTATCAATATTGTATTTCATGAGATGAGCTTGCTACAAGGCAGTTCTTCTAGTGTGTTTATTGAAGATGTAGGTTCACGACTAAAGGAATTGAGCTTGGATGAGCCAGTCAAAGAAAAAGATCAAGAGTTCATTACGATCACCACTACAACCCCTATTGGAGATGTTGATGATCATGATGAAGATATCATTCAAGTTGATGAAGTCAATCCAGTGATTGAGGAAGCTCCTGATGTAAGAACCCTAGAGCTAAGACACTTGAAGGATCACCCAATTGTTCAAATTTTCGGAGATCCTCGGATGGTGTAAGAACTCGTAGAGGTACAACTAATGAAAAATTATATTTGAGTTTTCTCTCACAGGTTGAACCGAAGAAGTTTGACGAAGCAATCTCAGACGCATCTTGGATAATGGCAATAAAAGAGGAACTGAATCAATTCAAGCGTTGCCAAGTCTGAAAGCTTGTTCCAAAACCCAAAGGTAAGAATATTATCGGAACAATGTGGGTCTACAGGAACAAGATGTACGAGGATGCAACAATAATAAAGAACAAGGCCAGACTCGTCGCCAAGGGATACTGACAAGAAGAAGGAATCAACTTCGATCTGATGTATGCTCCAGTCGAAAGGATGGAGGAAATCAGGTTGTTCCTAGCATATGCTGCACTTAAGGGATTCACTGTCTACCAAATGGACATGAAGTCGGCCTTCCTTAATTGTGACATAAAAGAAGAAGTGTATATGGAACAACCCCCAGGTTTCGTAGATTCTAACCACCCTGAGTATGTTTATCTTTTGTTTAAAGCATTATATGGTTTGAAAAAAGCTCCTCGAGCTTGGTAAGAGACGCTGTTTTGTCTTCTTAGGGAAAGATATATAAGACATTATTTCTTAGGGAAATAAAAGGCAAGATTTTTCTAGTGCAAATCTATGTTGATGACATCTAATTTGGCACTACTGATGACAACCATTGCAAAAAGTTTTCCAAACTTATGCAAGGGAAGTTTGAAATGAGCAGTGTAGGAGAGCTAAAGTATTTCTTAGGACTTTCGGTGAAACAATCTGAAGATGGAATTTTCATCTCTCAGATAAAGTTCACCAACGAGTTAATTAAGAAATTCGGAATGGAGAACGCAACCTCTATGAGGACTCCAATGGGTTCAGCTATATCTCAGGACAAGGATTAAAAAGGGAAACCTTTTTATGAAACCAAGTATAGAAGCATAATTGGATCCTTTCTCTATCTTACTGCTAGTAGACTGGACATAATGTTTTCAACATGTGTATGTGCTAGATTTCAAGTGAACTATAAGGAATCTCACTATGCTGTTGCAAAGTTGATCTTGAGATACCTTAAAGGTACACCAAATCATGGCTTATGGTATCCAAGAAGTAATGATAGCGAACTAATTGGTTTTTTCAGATGCAGATTTTCTAGGTAGAAAAGATGATAGGAAAAGCACTTCCGGGACTTGTCAATTCCTAGGAAGAAGGTTTATCTCCTAGAGAAGCAAAAAGCAGAATTGTGTCGCAATTTCAACAGCCGAGTCCGAGTATATCTTTGCAGGAAGTTGTTGAGCACAACTGCTATGGATAAAGAATCAGTTTGAAGACTATAGCATAAAGTTCAAGAACATTCCAATGTTTTGTGACTCTTCTAGTGTAATTGTAATAGCGAACAACCCAGACTCTTATAGCTGGACAAAGCACATAGAGCTGCGGTCCACTTCATCAGGGAGCATGTAGAGCATGGAGAGATCAATCTACAGTATGTTCCAACTGACAGGCAGGTTGCAGACATTTTCTCGAAGCCACTGGACGATGGCAAGTTCTCGTTCTTCAAAATAGAACTTGGCATGCTCAACAAGGAAGAATGAAGAAAAGACCTCAAACAAAGTTTAAGATCGGGTCACTTCTCAAAAATCAAGAAAAATCAAAGTGTGGACTTCATTTCTCGAGTACATCATTTGTACTCGAGAACAATGGAATTCTCGAGAATAAAAGCTCTACTCGAGATCTTGGAAAGTTCTAATCAAGAACAAGACAACTTCTACTCGAGTAATAATTTTTCTCTTCTTGAGAACCATTATAACACTCGAGAAGTCAGATTGGAAATTCAAAATCTCAAGTTCATTTTTTTTAATATTAGCACCCGGGCTCTTCACCGCCATACTCGAGGTAATTTAGCATTATTTATCTCATTAATCATTAAGATTTAGGGTAAATATATATATAGATTGTCCGGAAATTTCCTATTCCCAAAATTTTAAAATCCCTCTCTAGAGTAAAAAATCTTCAACTTCTCCGTCTTCGCCAAATTGTCGCAAACAAGCCTATTTCTCTTCTCGCCAACCAGTATATGCTTCGTTCTTCAAATCAATGGCCTCCTCATCGAAGCTAGGCATTGGCAGCGAACTCATCTCCACCTGAATCGGTGACATTTTTGATGATTTCAGAAATGTTCTCATCTTGCTTGATAACGCCGGATTATCCATCGTTCTCAAACACCCTTGCCGAGTTTTAATTTCTGATGTAGAGGAATTATACAAACATGCATAGATCAAGAGAAATGGGAAAGTGCTGAAACCTAAGGTTCGTGACATCAAAATCAAGATGACTTCTAACTCTGTTTCACAATTCTTACGGCTACCAGTGATCAACGAAGAAGACAACCTAGAAGAGACTGATTATGAAAGGCATTACAGTTTCTATGGCCTTCCCCAGTCAGCTAACACTATTTTCAGACAACATATCAATGCAGGAAGAAAATTGCTTACAGACATTCTTGGCAAATTCCTCCTCTTCAGGACTAGTTCTATCAGCTACATCACCCTAAACTTCTTTGATATGATGACTGATGTTATCTATAGAAATAAATATCAATGGGGCATGATGATTTTTGATAAGATTAAAGCAAGTATCAAGAGCCCTAACTATTGTAGAATCCTATCTATTTACCTAAATCAGATGATGCTAGATGTCTTCCTTATGAATAAGGGTATGGTCCTTCACCACATGAAGAAAGTCTCCATCTCCTCTATCCAAAGATGGGAGATTAAGCTTCTGAACTCTGACTAAGCACCATGAAAAGAAGAAGATAGAGTCAGGACTCCATCTCCTCCTTCTCATCAAATAATTGATCCAGTTATTGAGGGGGAGCCTGCTCTATCTGTTTAAGTTCAGCTCTCTAAAACTTCAACTCCTACCCTAGCTTCTACAGATATTCCAGCCCAAGTAAATTAACTGTTGTTGATGTACATTCAATTACTTCTACCTCTTCTCCTACTGCTGTAAATACTATTTTAGAAGATAGGTTAACTCCATCAATTGCTTCCAAGGCTACCTCTCTCCAAGCAGAAAATTCAGAATTCATTACTACAGATCTACCTGATGCAGATACCCTGACTGATGCTCAGGTAACTGAACAGATTTTGTCTTCAGATGATGATATCAATAAGATGATAAAGGAACTCTCTTATAAAGAGCCTCTATTCTCTATGCCTGAAGATCATCCTTCTTCACCAACAAAGTCTCCTCATCTAGAACATCCAGAACATCAACCAAAAACATCCCATCCAAAACATTCTCCTGAACCATCTCCAAAGCCCCAGTCTCCTTTTCAGGAGGAGAAAGATGAAAATTCGGTTCTTCTTTCAGATAATGAAGAAGAAATACATCCAGAAGTTACTGTACCTCCTCTTCCCAGTATCCATTTCAACATTCCCACCATATTAGCCAAAGATGCTGAAGATGAAGACAGTCCAGTCAGAAGAAAACAAACTTCTACCTCCACAGTCCTCATTGAAGAAATTACTCCCTGGACTGCTCCAATTATACCTACTGCACTTCTTCAAACTAAAGTTCTCTCTAAAAACACTTTCTTGAGTAAGATTGAAGCCATGATGGTTGAGCATAGGAAATATTTTGATAATTCCATTAAAGCTGTAACTAATATGGTAACAGCCATAGAGAAAGAGATGAGCCGAGAATTTGCTGAAAACTAAAATAACATTGATGAATTCAAAAGCATTTTACAAATTAGAGGGAAAGCTTTAGATCACACCATTACTAGCATTGGTATGGTAATGGAACAATCTATCACTCTTGCTAATAATCAGATACAATTAGAAAAGAAAGCTCAAGAACACAAATTCAGGACTTGTGAAGAAGTTGGGCAGTTCAAAGAAGCAGTCATCAGCACCCTCTCTATAGAAGTCAAGAAGTGGGAGGATTTAGTGAAAAAAATAGCTAGAGAAGAAAGTACAAATAATGAAAGAATAATGGGATGATCAAATGAAAGAAATTCAAGCATAAGTGTTAAAGGAAGTTTAGAGCAAAAAGCTGTACACATAAGATACTATAATATGGATATACAATCAGCTTTTCCCTGACCTATCTATTGACCCTTCTACACCCCTCCTGTATGCCTGGATGTAAATAGGCCTACATTCTCTCCAGGGCCCTAATATTTTGAACATCTACCTCCTCTTGAGACTTATGAACAAGCTTGGGATCCTGAACAGGCTAATGTGTCTTTTCAAGTACTTCCTGAGATACAAAAATCTAAAAGAAGAAAGTATGGTGATGGTGTCTCCGCTAGTTGGTCCACTCCCATATTAGAGCATGTTGAAAGAGAGTTTACTGAAGTATGGTGCCCAACATCAAAATCCATCATTCTTGATACTTTAAGACTTATTGTGGAATCCAGTGGACGCAAGGATGACTACTACTCACATACTGAATGGATGCAATATGATAAGTCAATGACTCTCAAAAGACTGCATGACAGAAAGTATAGTCGAAATGATCCAGCTGCTCCTCCAAGATCAGTCAAATACTTTCAAAAGACATATATGTATTTTGAAAGACAAGAGGACACACTTAAGAAGCAGCAACAACAACATACCAAAATGGGATAGAAGATGACTAAATGTTTTATCTACGGGAAATTCTGGGGAATGGACTTTTTCTTGGACAATATTTATATAGATACTTCTTTGAATTTTGATGATTTATATCTCTTATTGTTTAGCAGTTCACATTATTATATTGCTTGACAATTACTTTATTTGATAATCTCTATATAATTCATCTTATTATAGAGGGTTCTGACTTCTAAAAATAGGGGGAGATTGTTGGGTATTGTATCCACAATAACCTAGATTTGTATGAAGTCACCCTTGAACTAAGATTAATTAAGTTTGTATTTGATGTCTTTTCTAGTTGAGTGTTTGCATGTTATAATTGCTAAGTATAGACAAATGTCAGTCTACAATGAATCACCAAACACAGGACCATACAATTTAATCCCTCATTGTGTGATCAATGTTGTTAACTTATATGTAGCCTATCTATTGGGACACACTTCTTTTTCAAGAACTCAAGCCATGGGAGAAAAGTTGGTTGCTGAATTTCTTGAAGAAAATAAGTTTTCAGACTTACAAAAAATTTCTAAGTATTTTTCTCGAGTAGGACCTTTTGTACTCGAGTAGAACTATAGTTTGTACTTGAGTGAGATCAGTCATGTATTCGAGTAGCAGAAGAAGTTCTAGAGAAAGCCTAGTGCAGTTCTCAAGAAAGTCTTGTGTACTCGAGTATACCATATCTCATCTTCTGGTGTTACTTTAATTCAAGTAAAAATTTCTCTAGGTCTCTTTCTTGAGAAGGCCATGTATAGTTCTCGAGAACCTGAAACCTTTTCTTGAGAGCTTGACTTTTCTTCTCGAGAATCGGAAATCTTTTCTCAAGATATTTCCTTGTTCTCGAGTACCAGAATACTTGTTCTGGAGAAAAATGTTTATTCTTCTCGAGTACTTATTCTCATTCTCGAGATAGGTGGTTTCCACCTCTATATTTTTTAAAGTACTTTTCTCGAGAACATCATAATTCCTCTCGATAAATATAAAGCATCTTCTCGAGTACAATTGACTCCCTCGAGAAATGCATTACCGATTTCTGAGTTTTTCTTAAGTCCCGACAGAAGTAATTTCATATATGATTAGCACTTGATTAGTCCACATGGCATGCATTTAATGTGTTTATGACCGTTAGGCAAGTCCTATAAAAGGTCTAATCAAAATCGATTAACCCTAACAAGAAGAATTTCAGAATCTTTCGAAAATCTCCAAATTGAGAAGCGTCACTGCCATCGCTCTACCTCCTTCGCCGATATTCTCTCTCGATCTAGAGATTCAGAACAAGAAGTTTCAACAGATCAAGATTTTCGACATCTCCAAATCTATTCCTTGATTGTGCTAATTCTAAAGTTCTCAGATCTAAGGTTTCTCAGATTTCTTCCTCAAGGGCTGTTTAATTTTTCAAGAAGGAAGAAGTTGATTTCAACCAGATCTGTCAAGATAAGATAGTTTTTCTTATTAAAAATTCATTCTATTATTGTAGGAGTTATTCTCCGAGTTTTGTAGGAGTTTTACTCTGAGTTGTAGGAGATATTCTCTGAGTTATTATGGGAGTGTTTCTTTGCTCCGAGTTGTAGGAACTTTGTTCCGAGTTCTAGGATTGTTTTAAATCCGAGAGATTAGTGAAGTAGCCGAGTTTAGTGCATTGCAAGATCGGTGAGGTGGAAAGTGGATGTACCCAAGATTAGGGAACAACTATAATTTTTGGTGTCATATGTGAATGATTGTTTACTTTCTGTGCATCGCTCTTACAAATTTTTATTCTGCAAAAAGACGTAGACCTCACCTATTCACCCTCCTCTAGGTGATTTAGGTAGACTATAGGATCCCAAGTTTGGATTTGGGCTAGGTTCACTAATTAGGATGTTTGACCCACCTTGTAAGTAAGGGTCAAGTCTGTTAGACCTAGAGTTTAGGCTAGTCTTTAGGACCAATCTTCATGAACCAGCCTGCAGAGGACTTCAGTATACTCAAGACTTAGAAGAATCTAGAGTTCAAAATATTAGTTCGAAGTTATTCAAACTCAGCTCGATGATTGTCGATTGTAGATCGACGAACTCAGAGTTCTTTCTCTGAGTTGAGCTCGATGATATTCGAGCTCAGGTCGACAATTTCTTCCTCCAGACAGATTCTCAGCTCGACGAACTTTGTGCGCGGATTTAACTAGATATTTCCTTATTGAGGTATTTTGAGCTCAGGTTAACGATGAGGATTTATCAGCTCAACGAACTTGGATCTATAGTCGACGAAATCTGTCCAGAGGTCGACGAACTTTATCCCGAGTTAGAACGATAATTTTTCCTTATATGTGTCCCTAATTTATTCCATTCTTTGGTAGTAATTCTCTGAGTACTTAATGCTTATATTCTCAAGAATATAGCAGTTCTTGGCAGCATTAATTATGGATTTCAACTGAGTTAATTACTTGCTTATTTTATTGGGACAATTGGGGAAACTCATTAAAGATTATATTACAGCTGTTTCATTCTCCAGAATCCAATCTGATATTAATGCTTGCAATTCAAAATTCAAATGAGAATTACACAGCAGGATATAAAGAAGAATTTTCTTTCACACGGCTCTCTCATTAGATACAGAAAAGAACACAGAACACAAGAGTAATACAGAGAAGTGATACAAAAATATACAGAAGAATATCTACTACTTCTCTGTGTTGAAAATAATCTGTTTTCCCCTTGATCTTACAGAACACTGAAGAAGAACACCGATCATACATCAAGAGTCTTCTTCAACTTCTACTCCAGGAATCATCAAGGAAAACAACTTTAGATCTGTCTGCAAGTTCCTGGATTTTTTCAAGTCAAGGCTGAAGACCTATACCCTGAGCAAAGCTCCTGTCTTCCTAAACTATTCAACATTTCATGGGGAGCTTTGACAATAGCAATCCACTTGTTTTCTCAACTTGTTTTGAGAAAGAGAAGACACCATCAAATCTCTCAACCTCACTGTAAAAAGGGTTTATTAACTCCATTCAAAAGTTTATTTGTTGGTTTTTGGGCACCTGATTAAAAGCCTAAAGGGTTGTGACATCTCCCTATAAATAGATCTTGCGGTGGCATTCATCTGAGCAAAACCTGCTAGTGGATTCCTACCAAGGTGGTAGAAGAGTGGATGTACGCATATTTGGGGAACAACTATAAAATTCTTGTGTTGTTTGTGTGATCATTTTCTCTTTGTTTTCCTGTGTTGTGATCGTGTAGCTTAGCCTAGTTCTTATTTCATTTATATACTACTACTATTATCACTAATTTCTCTAACATAATTTAAAAATAGCCAAAAGTTTTAAGTTACTCTATTTGCCCCCCCCCCCTCTAAAGTAAATAAGGTCTATCCCCTATCTTTCAATTGGTATCAGAGCAGTGTTCCTTTGGTTTCACAAGCTAACACTTGAACCAAAAGATCCTTGATAGATATGATTTTATTTTCCCTAGTTATTTTATTTATTTCATATCATGGCACGAAACAATGATTATGCAAGCACTAAACCTCTAGTTTGCATCCTGAACAAGTTTGTTATCTAGAAGACAAGAATTAAAATTTATATGAACTCCATTCATGAAAATATTTTTAATTCTATTTTGATAGGACCACCAGCTCCAGTGACTACATCTACTACAATTTCCAACACTCATGTTATTCCACCACCTGAGTGGACAGATGCACAGTAGAAGGCCAAGATAGCTAATGCCAACGCCATGAACATTCTGGCTCAAACAATGTCAGATGAAATTTTCCAGAAAGTGGCAGAGTGCACCTTAGCAAAGACCATCTAGGATTCCCTAAACCAGATGGTTTCTGGATCTGCAGATGAGAGAAAAGATAGGATATCAAATCTCATCTTTCAACATGAGAATTTAAAGAAAGAAGAGTCAGTGTTAGTGAGTGATATGTACAATAGACTCAACTCAATCATCAATGAGCTAAAAACTCTATATAAGGACATAACACTCACTGAGGTAATGATAAAATTCTCTTGTGCTTCCCCAGCTCATAGGATTCTAGAATCTGGCCAATAAAGGAATCCATAAGCCTGAATGAGATTTCCACAGAATCTCTACTTGGAAAGCTCAAATCCTATGAACAGTTAATGAAAACTAGAGAAGCTATTGAGCAGAAGACTCCCTCATCAGCTAGAAAGGAGCAAAACATAGCATTCAATGCATCTGAAGAAACAAAAGCTCCATCAGCTAGTGAAGAACTTCTGAATCTCTTAGCCAAGAGATTCTACAAAATTGCAAAGAAGGATTTCAGAAGGAAGTCATCTAGACAAGATGATAAGCCAAGGTATAACAAAACACCTACTAAAGAGATTGTGTGTTTTGGATGCAGGAAACCTAGACATATTATTAAAGAGTGTCTAGAGAATAAGAATAAAGAGAAAAGAAGAGAAAAGGAATCCTGAAGACAACACAGCAAGCCATCCTCCAGCAAGTACAAAAGGAAGGACAAGGGTTTTGTTGCTGAAACCTGGAGTGATACTGAAGAAGAATCCTCATCTTCAGGCTCAAGTGAAGATAAAGAGGAAGCAAAAGCAAGAGAAGTTTGATTGATGGCTATCAATGCATCAGGCAGTCTCTCTAAAGATGAACAATCTGAAAAGGAATCAAAATCTGAAGAGGATCAGGTATTCTCTTCATTTGATTTTAATTCAGATAGTTTTAAAACTGAGTTTAAATTATTATGTAATGACTTGATTAATTCTGAAAAAGAAATTAAACTACTTAGAGATAGGATAACTGAACAAGACAATCTCCTATCAAAAAACATCAAATTAAAGGATGAACTAACTATTGCAATTGATAAAATCATGTCACTAAAATCAGAATTAGATGAGGCAAGGCAACTTGAAGAATCCTTAAATGGGAGAAGCATCAAGTTGATTGACATCACAAGCACAGTAAATGACAGGCTTAATGGCAAGATGGGTTTAGGTGCTTCATCAAGCCAACCCCAATTAATTCAAAAAAATATACTTTCTACACCTATCAAATTTATCTCTGAAAAAGTTAAAGGGAAATTGCATGAGAACAAACCAACTAAAATAACCAAAAAATCTAAGAAAAATAAAAAGAATAAGAAGAATGTAAATAATAACAAAGTTCAGCATATTTTGTCGAGCTTAGATCGACGAAATGTGTACAGTTCGTTGAACTCAAGTCGACGAACTCCGAATGCAAACTTTTATTATGATTATTCTCTGAACTACGATCGACGAAATCAGTATTGTTCTTCGAGCCGAGATCGACGATATTGGGGTACAGAGAATGAATACTTTCATTCTCTGAGCGGAGTTCGATTAACACATCCCTGTTTGTCGACCTTAGATCGACGAACTTACCAGAATTCGTCGACCCCAGTTCAGAATAACAGAAATTTTAATTCTTACAAATCATTTAATCAACCAAGAGAATATATTAATCCATTCACCAAGTGGATAATTCCACTAAGAAGATATCATCCCCTAGGTTATAAAAATCAACCTGAACACTCCTATATTTCTAGTTTAATTATGAAAATAAACTAGGAGCTAAGGTAACCTAGGTAAGGAATAGCTAAACTGTTTAATTGTAGGTGAAAGACTATCCCACCACAGAGGAACAATGGTACTTGGATAGTGGCTTTTCAAAGCACATAATAGACAGCAAGGACAACCTAATCAACTACAAGTCTAAGCTAGGACCAAAAGTAATATTTGGTGACTCCAACTATGGCCAAACATAAGGCTATGGAAAGGTTAAAATTAGAGTTGTCACCTTCAAGAAGGTAGCATATGCAAGTGGACTGAAACACAACCTGATATCCATAAGTCAAGTATGTGATGAAAGGTTTCAGGTATCATTTAATAAAACATCCTGTATTATTACTTCAGTAGATAATAAAATTACGTTAATTGGAACCAGAGTAGGAAACATCTATGTAGTTAATTTTAAATCAGTTAAATCTGAAATATGTTTATTTAATCAAACTAGCAATAATAATGAACTTCGGTATAAGAGATTAGGACATGTTAATATTAAAAACATTGTTAAACTCTCTAGGGACAACCTTATGAGAAGATTGCCTTCTTACCCCTACAAGAAGGAAATCCTTTGCAAGGCTTGTCAATTAGGCAAGCAAACTAAAAATAGTTTTAATTCACTTAATAAGATTGATTCACCTAGGATTCTGTATTTGCTCAATATGGATCTCTTTGGACCCATTGCTATACAGAGCCTAGGAGGGAAGTCTTATACCTTAGTGATTATTGATGACTTCTCTAGGTTCACTTGAGTGTTCTTCATGAGAAACAAGTCTTATAACTTCAAGGTTCTTATAGACTTTCTTAAGAGCGTAAGGATTGAGTATTCTACTCCAGTTGCATTGATCAGAAGTGATCATGGTAATGAGTTTGAGTCTCTTCCCATGAAAGAATTCTGTGAGAAGGAAGGTATCAGGCATTGCTTCTCTTCTCCTATAACTCCTCAACAAAATGGGTCAGTTGAAAAGAAAAACAGGACCCTAATTGATGATGCAGGCACATTACTTGCAGATACTTACTTGCCCCTATCCTTTTGGGCATAGGCTATAAGCACATCAAACTATGTACTAAATAGAAGTTTGATTCACAAGCTTAAGGGCAAGAACCCCTATGAACTACTCAAAGGGAAGGAACCTAAAGTAGATTATTTTAGAATTTTTTGTTGTATTAGCTACATTCACAATAACAATAAGAAACACCTTAAAAAATTTGAAGCCAAAGCTGAAATAGGAATTTTTCTTGGATATTCACAAATCAGCAAGGCCTATAGGGTTTATAATAAATCTACTATGAAAATGTAAGAATCTATACATATTTCTTTTGGTGAGACAAACATGTTTTATAAGGAGAAGAATCCTTCTACCAGTGAAACTTTGTAGGTGCCAAACTTGTGTGAGAAGTTGGATGAGGAGACCCTTACCAATAAGGTTATTACACATCCTTCTCCACATGTTGTTGAAAACAGTGAAGATGATGTCACTGAATATAGTGAAGAGCTAACAACAGCTCCTATAATTTCACAAGAGGAATTAATTCCCCAAGCTATTGCTGAACCAACTCCTCCTACTGAATTAGTCACACTTAGAGATCACCCTGCATCTCAAGTGATTCTAGACATATCAGTGGGTGTGCAGATAAGGCATCAACTCCACCAAGACATGATGCATGTCTGGTTCATATCTCAAACTGAGCCCCAATCCATAAAAGATGTTGAGCAAGATCCACACTTGATTATTATAATGCAAGAGGAGCTCAACCAGTTTGAGAAATGAAGAGGTTGGGATTTAGTTCCAAGACCAAAATACTACCCAGTCATTGGAACTAAATTGGTATTTAGAAACAAACTAGATGCTCAAGGTATTATCTTCAGGAATAAGTCAAGGTTAGTGGATCAAGGATATAGACAAGAGGAAGTCATTGATTATGATTAGACATTTGCCCATGTTGCAAGGATTGAAGCTATCAGAATATTCCTAGCATATGCAGCCTACAAGAATTTTATTGTATACCAAATGGATGTCAAAAGTGAATTCCTTAATGGTGAACTTAAAGAAGAGGTTTATGTGGAACAACCACCAGGTTTTATCTCTTCATCTCATATCTCTTATGTCTTTAAATTACATAAGGCTCTCTATGGTATAAAGCAAGCTCCAATAGCTTAGTATGAAATCTTAGATATCTTTCTCTTATAACATAACTTTTCTAGAGGAATTATAGATAGGACTTTGTTCATTAAGCATCATCATGATAAAATTTTGTTAGTACAAATATATGTAGATGACATTATATTTGGCTCTACTAATTCCAAACTATGCAAAAGGTTCTCTGACCTTATGCATTCTAAGTTTGAAATGAGTAGCATGGGTGAAATTTCCTACTTCCTTGGTATCTAAGTGAAGCAGTCACCTGATGGCATCTTTAAATCCCAATCTAAATATGCTAAGGAGCTAATAAAAAGATTTGGGATGGCTGATGCTTCAGCTAAGAGAACACATGTGGCTTCTAATGCTGTGATTGACTCTGATGAACATGATAAACCTGTTGATCAAAAATTATATAGGGCCATTGTTGGGTCCCTATTATATCTCACAACAAGTATGTCAGACATCATGTTTGCAACATGTCTTTGTGCTAGGTTCCAGGTGAACCCTAAAGAATCTCACCTTATTTTCCTAAAAAGAATTTTGAGATATATAAAGAGTTGCCCAAATTTAGGACTCTGGTATCCAACTGAGTCAAGATTTGAGTTGAGTGGATACTAAGATGCTAACTTTGCTGGATGTATAGTGGACAAAAAGAGCACACCGTGGACATGTCAATTCCTTAGTGATAGGCTAGTGTCTTAGTTTTGTAAAAAGCAGACATCTGTGTCTACTTCAATAGCAGAAGCTGAATACATAGTAGCTGGCAGTTGTTATTCATAGATACTGTGGATTCAGAACAAACTCCTAGATTATGGTATCAACTTAAATAATTCAACGGTACTTTGTAATAATACTAGTGAAATTTCCATTGTACAGAATCCAGTGCATCATAGTAGAACAAATCATATAGATGTAAGACATCAATTCATTAGAGAGTGTGTAGACAAAAAGAAAAATAATCTTACCTTTGTCTCTACAGATTTACAAAGGGCAGACATCATCACCAAACCATTAAATGAGAAAAAACATCTGTTCTTTCTAAATCAGCTAGGTATTATAAATTATGAAGCAATAATCTAACTTTATGTCTGTGGTCGAAGAATTTGTCACAGTTCGTCGAATAGAGATCGACAATCTGAGAAACGTTCTTGAGAAAATTTGTCAAAAAGAGGTCGACGAACCCTCTGTGTGAAGTATTATTCGTCGAACGGAGATCGACGATATTGCTTTAGAAAAGTTTTCGTCGACCTTAGAAATACAAAAAATTTTCCTCTTTTCAGACTGAGATCGACAAAATCTTTTGTCAAAAAAATATTTCGTAGAACTCAGATGGAAGAATATTGTTTATTTTCGCAAGACAGAGTCTGGCGCTTCATATTCTGAAGACCTTATAATTAGGTTTTCTTCGAGCTCCATCCCGCGCTTTCTGTTCCCTTGCACTTGATCTTTGTTTTCATTTTGCAGGAATATAATGGCGATTCCAGCAAGTTCCCTCACCAACATGAAATTTAACACTGGTTTTGATATTGATTTTGAATCATTCCAACAGTCTGATCATATATTCTTGGATATACTACAGTTGTTTGAGATTCAACAGTTAAAGAAATTATTTACTACTAGGATCAAGATAATAGTGACGTAGATTAGAGAATGGTTGTATACTTCTTCTACTACAAACGCCAACTCCATGACCGGTACTATCTCTGGACATCAGGTTACTCTAACCCCCATAGTTCTAACTAAATTTTTGGTTTAGTTAATGGTGAAGATGATAAAGAGATAGAAAGTTCTGATTTTGATGATATGTTAATAAAAATTGGTCATACTGGTGAGAACCCTAACAAGCTTCTCAAGAAAAACTTATCTACTGAATATAAGTTTTCGGCTGATGTTGTGGGAAAAGTCTTGCTAGTCAAGCATACTGCTCATGACTACATTACCAGGCACCAATTTCTGGTAATATGTGCTATGGTGAATAAGAAAGCAGTTAATTGGGCAAGGATTCTATTTGATTTAATTAAAAATGAAAAATACAAAGAAGGAAGTTTATTTTGGGAGAATTCTTGGAATTTTCCTTTAGGAAAAGGCTTCTGAATCACTGGTCTCCCAGACCTTATTCATTAATGCTTCCAAAAGGCTGAGTTGTGCCTTGTTTGGAAGATGGGAGAGGAGATTCATTAAGCCATCCAAGGCTTCATCCTCTTCCAGAACAACTGAGGACACCAGGGCAGCGACAACCACTCCCCCACCTCCAGAATATATTCCATCCATCCAAATTCCATCACTTCCCTCTCAACAACTAACTCTTCCTCCACAGGATTCTATTCCTTCATCAATTCCCCTCCAACAACCCTCCATATCACAAATTCATACTCCAACACCACCTGCATCTCCAGTACATGAACCAACTCCCATTGCATCTCAAGAGCATGAACCAACTCCTAGTGCATCTCTAGTGCATGAACCAACTCCCATTGTATCTCCAGAGCACATGACACCCCCTTCATCTCAACTACCACATCATCTTGTTGACATACCACTCTCCAACCTTTTATCAATTCCATCTTATGACCTAGTAGCATCATCTCCCATCCACACACCATCATCCACAGATGAACCAATGACTGACACCGCACCTTTCCCTTCATCATCCATCATCCATCCTTCTGTATCTACTAAGACACCTTCTGAGTTTATGCAATTGGATTCTCCTTCCATCTCCCATCTCTTGGAAATCATCACTCCTATCCTCAAATATCTCATAGTAGAGGCAATTCAACCTCTTGCTGATTCAATTTCCTCTCTTTCTGCTCTCTTTGCTACTGCCCCACTATCCCTTCTTCTTCTGGGGGCCTGGCTTCATGACCCTCTGAAACCAGGCAGGGTGAGATATCCAACGAAGAAGTTCCATTGCTCTCACCTCCAGTAGCAACAGCAATAGCAACAACAGATGCTGATGTATATATTGATACAACAGTTGAGATTGATATGATTTGTACAGATGAACAAGAAGATCTACCAGATATCTTAAAGGTTGTGGAACCTTCAGATGTTACAATAGACAAGGTTGAGCCAAGCTTTTCTGGTCTAACTTATATTATGGATGAAAGTCCAATTCCTAATCTTG
This sequence comes from Platanthera zijinensis, assembly GCA_039513925.1. Classification (NCBI taxonomy): domain Eukaryota; kingdom Viridiplantae; phylum Streptophyta; class Magnoliopsida; order Asparagales; family Orchidaceae; genus Platanthera; species Platanthera zijinensis. Next base: position 86,000,164 of record CM077090.1, on the reverse strand, counting down.
ATGATTTATTTGATTAATACATTGCAAAAGATCTTCAAAATGTTTAGAATGCTCCTGATCTTGCTAGTACATTGATTTAGATTGTACAACCAGTAGCTCCCAAGAAAGATCAATCCAGCTAATTGAACAAATTGATTCTCTATATGATAATCCTCCTGAATCTTCTGAAGACTATGATGATGAGGACTCTGAAGAATCTGATGAACCCAAGTCTAAGAAGAAGGTATCTAAGAAAAGTAAAGTTGTTCCCAAGGCTGTTCCCAAGCCCAAACCAACTCATGACACACCATACTATATATTGAATAAGATTACACCTTATCTGTGCATGCCTAAATGGATGTGGCTGTCTAAGAAAGTGCAGAAGGAAAGGAAGAAGTGGAGAAGGTACAGTTCCCCTCCCAAGCAATTTAGGAAAGACCTTCCTCCTCCTCCATAGGCTAGGGCCTCTAGAAGTATCACTCACAGATTAACTCCAATCACCAAAACTTATCAAAGATATTCCAAGCCAAGTTCTCAAGGCCATAGTGATCAACAACGGCAATCTTCAAAGGGCAATCCTCTTCCATCTGCAAAGAAGAAAAGTATTTCAATATCTCTTGATGATTCAAAGAAGGACACCAGTCCTAAAAGGACAGAATCTCCTCCAATTCCATTTATTGACCCTGAACAAGAAACCACTGCCAAAATGTCTGGATTTCAAGAGTTAATTGGACTATCCTTGATCAATAAAGAAAAAGTAGAAGGCAAGGATCCATCTCAGTACTCCACCATGTCCTCACACAGAAAGAATAGCTAAAAAGGTATGACAAAGCAAACAAATTTTTCAATGTAGATGATTACAAGAGTCTCCATGCTGAAGCTGTAGTACCAAGTATTCTTCTTGCAATATTATTGGAGCATCTAACATGACCATGTCAAAGAGAGAAGCAGTAAATCCTAACAGAGAAATCATATACAGACATCCATCTAGAAAAGCTGAGAAAGAGAAATCCAATAAGAACAAATAACTTTTTGATTAGTATATTTTTTTTGAACTATTTATGTTAATTCATCATGAAGAACTTTTTGTATATATATCTGCAATATTTTTTTCTCTGTCAGATATCTATTATCATGCTTTATGATTGTATTTTTATTTTCTTCTTTTGTATTAGTGACCTCACCCAAGTAGGGGGAGATTGTTGGATCCCTAGTTTGGATATTGGCTAGGTTCACTAATTAGGATGTTTGACCCACCTTGTATAGCCAGGGTCAAGTCTGTAAGTCCTAGAGTTTAGGCTAGTCTTTAGAACCAATCTTCATGGACCATCCTATAGAGGACATCATTATACTCAAGACTTAGAAGAATTCAGAGTTCAAAATATTACTTCAAAGTTCTTTGAACTCAGCTCGATGATTGTCGATCGTAGATTGACGAACTCAGAGTTCTTTCTCTGAGTTGAGCTCAACAATATTCGAGCTTAGGTCGACGATTTCTTCCTCCAGATATATTCTTAGCTCGACGAACTTGGAGTGCATATTTAACCAGCTATTTCCTTATTTAGGTTTGCTGAGCTCAGGTCAATAAAAAGGATTTCTCAGCTCAACCAACTTGGATCTCCAGTCGATGAAATCTGCCCAGAGGTCGACGAACTTTATCCCAAGTCAGAACGATAAGTTTTCCTTATATCTTTTCTAATTTATTCTATTCTTTGACAGCAATTCTCTGAGTAATTAATGCTTATATTCTCAAGAATATAAACGTACTTGGAAGCATTAATTATGGATTTCATCAGAGATAATTACTTGCTTATTTTATTGGGATTGTTGGGGAAACTTATTAAAGATTATATTCCAGCCATTTCATTCTCTAGAATCCATTCTGCAATTAATGCTTGAAATTCAAAATTCAAATGAGAATGAGATAGCAGGATATAAAAGAGAATTTTCTTTCAAACGGATCTCTCATCAAATACAGAAAGGAACACAAAACACAAGAGTAATACAGAGAAGAGATACAGAAATATACAAAAGAATATCTGCTTCTTCTCTCTGTTGAAAACAATCTATTTTCCTCTTGATATTACAGAAGACTGAAGAAGAACACTAATCATATATCAAGAGTCTTCTTCAACTTCTAATCCAGGAATCATTAATGACAATAACATTAGATATATCTGCAAGTTCTTGGATTTCTTAAAGTCAAGGCTGAAGGCCTACACCCTGAGCAAAGCTCCTGTCTTCCTGAACCATTCAACATTTCAGGGGGAGCTTTGATAACAACAATTCACTTGTCTTCTCAAATTGTTTAGTGAAAGAGAAGACACCATCAACTCTTTCAACCTCACTATAAAAAGGGTTTATTAACTCCCTTCAAAAGTTTATTTGTTGGTTTTTGGGAACCTGATCAAAAGCCAAAAGGGTTGTGAGATCTCCCTGTAAATAGATCTTGTGGTGGCAGTCACCTGAGAAATACCTGCTAGTGGATTCCTACCAGGGTGTTAGAAGAGTGGATGTACCCCGATTTGGGGAACCACTATAAAATTCTTGTGTTGTCTGTGTGATCATTTTCTCTTTGTTTTGTTATGCTGTGATAGTGTAGCTTAGCCTTGTTCTTATTTAATTTCAATACTACTACGATTATCATTAATTTCTCTGACATAATTTAAAAACAGCCAAAAGTTTTAAGTTACTTTATTCACCCCCCCCCTCTAGAGTAAATCAGGTACTAAAAACTTCAGCCTTCTTCTTTAATTTCCTTTTCTTAGAACCAAAATCTTTTGAGTCATCTTAATCTGAGTCATCATTGGACTCTTTTGCTAGGAGATCATATAAATCATTTAACTACTCAAACTGATCATGAACTTGAACTTCTGGCTATATATGAAAAATATTTGTATCAACTTGTCTATATACACTATCATCTTCTTGTTCCATGTCATGAAAAAGAATGTCATCAAAATTTGGTATCGGAGATTCATCCCATGCATAAGTAGGAGGGGAAGAAACTTGCTCTATGGCATTTATTATATTATCAGCTACGATAGTCTCAAAGACTGGATTATTACTGGTACAAAAATCTTTAAGGCTGTTCCTTAGCTATTCTAAAATTAAAAGAGCAACAGGGGCAGTATAACATACTATAGCTTTAGAAAGATCATGCTCAAAAATTGAAAACCATTATGCAGAGTATCAAAATAAGATAATAAAGAATGCAAGTTGACTGTGGGATGAATAGAGGCATCAACAACAGTAACAATTACTACAGCTGGACTATCATCAGCTTCTGCTACTATAACAAGAACTACTGGAGCTTCTTCGTAAAACATCTCCCCCTGCCTAGATCTAGGAAGACCTTAATCTAGGCCCCTAGAAGAAGGGACAAAATTGGAGGAGGCAAGTTAAGAAGAGATGGAAGAGATAGAAGCAACTAGAGGAGCCACTGCTTCTTTTATCATTTTCTTGAGGGTTGGAGTGATGAATTCAAGAATGTTGGAAGCATTTGAAGAGAAATTAACATACATAAACTCGGAAGGATTCCTAGCAGATGCAGAAGTAGATGGATTGGAAGTAAAAGGGATGGAACTGTTACCATAGTTGGACCATACATTGAATACTTGAGGAATGGATGATGGAGGAATGATCGTGGGAATTATGTCTGGAATAATTTCCTAGATAGGGGAGTGGGTTGGAGATACATGTGTTAGAGTTGAATGTAGTGGAGATGACTGTAGTAGAGAGAAGTGAGGAGGAGATGAAAGTAGTGGAAATGTAGGAGGAGACAGATGAATTTTTGATTCTATATGAAATGAGGTTGATGGGATATCTTTGGATATATTAGGCTGTTGAGTAGGTGGAGTGGAAGGTCTAGGGTAATGGTGAGGAGATGGTAAAGGAGAAGAAATATGAGGAGCAAAAACTTCTGTTGGGGTTGGGAGAGTTGTTGTATTAGCCCTTGTTCTTTCATAAGCATTCCTAGAAGAGGTAGCCCTCGATGGATAAGGGATTACCCTCTCCCATCTTCCAAAGAGGGAAGAAGTTAGCCTCTTAGAAGCATTGATAAAAATGGTCTGAGAGACCAACATTTCTCGACACTTTGCTTGTAAGAAAATGCCTAGAATCCTCCCATAACTAACATCTTTTTTTAATCTTTTTCTTAATTAAATCAAACAAAATTGTTCCCCAGTTAACTGATTTATAATTCACTAAGGCAATCATCAAGAAAAATTGGTGCCTGGTTATAAAATCATGAGCAGAATGCTTGCCCAACAGAACCTTACCAACAATATCGGCTAAGAATTTATACTCAATTGAGAAATTCTTTTTCAGAAGGTGATTAGGGTTTCCCTAGGAGTGACCCATTCTATCAAATATCTCATCAGATTCAGTACTAGATAACTCTATATCATCATCACCATTAACTAATCCAAAAATTTCAGATAATATTTCTGTTGTTGGAAAACCTGATGTCCGGTCACTGATCCAGTAATAGTTGTAAGGTCTTGAATCTTTACAGTATATACCCATTCCTTGATCTATGTAATTGGAAGTTTTGTTCTGGTGGTCATGAAAGTTCACAGATTTCGAGCTTCGAAGAGATGTAAAATATCCTGGAAGATTTGCTCTGAATGATTGAAAGATTCCATGTCGATGTCGAAACCAGCATCGAATTTCATCTTCGAGTGGATTGCCTAAGAAATTGTCATTTGTCTGCAAAATAGAGAGATCAAGTGCAAGGTAAAATGGAAAAAGTGTGGGAAAGACTTCGATGAAAACCTAATTATAAATTTTCAGAAGTTTAAAAGGCGAACTCTGTCCGATGAAAAGCAAAACCTCGAACTCTTGTTCGACGAAAATTCTCAAAAGAAATACATTTCGTCGATCTCCAGTCAACGAAAGTTTTGCGAAAGGAAATATATTTTGTCAAGCTCCATTCGACAAAAAATACTTGAAACTAATCCATCGATATCCGTTCGACGAAAAATTTCACAATGATAGTTCGTCAATCTCCGTTTAACTAATGTCTTACGAAAAGTTCACAGTACGTAGATCTTCGTTCAACGAAAGGTGTCTAATTCGTCGATCTCAGAACAAAAATCAAATTAATGAGTCTCCATTAATTATGCGTAACTGATTTAAGAAGAAAAGATGTTTCTTTTCATCTAAGGGTTTAGTGAAAAAATCTGCCCTTTGTAAATCAGTAGAAATGAAAACAAGATTAATTTTATTTTTATCTACATTATCTCTAAAAAAAATGATGTATTATTTCTATATTCTTAGTCCTACTATGATGGACTAGATTTTGTGCAATTGATATTGCACTGTTATTATCATAAAATATTGTTGAATTATTTAAATTGTATCCATAATCTAGTAGCTGATTTTGAATCCACAAAATCTGTGAACAATAATTGCTAGCTGCAATGTATTCAGCTTCAACAGTTGAAGTAGAAATAGATGTTTGCTTTGTGCAAAACCAAGACACAAGCCTATCATCAAGAAACTTACAAGTTCCTGATGTTCTTTTCCTGTCTATTATATATTTAGCATAGTAAGTATCTGAGAATCCAGTTAATTAAAATTCTGACTCAGTAGGATACTAGAGCCCTAGAATAGGGTAACCTTTTATATATCTTAAAATCCTTTTTACTTAAATTAGATGAGATTCTTTAAGATTTACTTGAAACCTAGCACAAATACATGTAGCAAACATTATGGCTGATCTACTGGCTGTTAAATATAATAAGGACCCAATAATAGTCCTATATATTTTCTGATCAATATGTTTACCCTGTTCATTATTATCAACTACAACATTAAAGGGCATGGGTGTTTTCATAGCTGAAGAATTTGACATTCCAAATCTATTAATTAACTCTTTAGCATATTTAGATTGGGATATAAAAATACCATCAGGATTTTGCTTCACTTGTAAACTAAGGAAGTAGGATAGCTTACCCATGCTACTCTTTTCAAACTTAGAATGCATTAGGTCATAAAACCTTTTGCATAGTTTAGAATCAGTAGAACCAATAATTTTATTGTATACATATATTTGAACTAGTAAGATTTTAGATTTATGATGTATAAAGAACAAAGTTTTATCTACTATGCCTCTACTGAATTTATTTTCTAGAAGAAAACTAGCAAGAGTCTCATACCAAGCTTTTGGAGCTTGTTTAAGACTATAAAGGGCTTTATTAAGTTTAAACACATGATAAGATTGAGTTGGAGAGATAAAACCTGGTGGTTGTTATACAAAAACATCCTCTTTGAGCTCTCCATTTCGAAAATCACTCTTCATATCCTTCTGATATACCTTGAATCTCTTGAATGCTGCAAATGTAAGAAAAATCCTTATAGCCTCCAATCTTGCAATAGGAGTAAGAGTCTGATCATAGTCTATGCCTTCCACATATAAATATCCTTGAGCTACCAATCTTACTTTATTTCTTACAATGATTCATTGAGCATCCAACTTATTCCTGAAGACCCACTTTGTTCTAATGAATGGATAGTCATTGGGTCTTAGAACTAAGTCCCAAACTCTACATCTCTCAAACAGATTGAGTTCCTCTTGCATTGCAATGATCCAGTTAGGATCTTGTTCTGCATCTTTGATGAATTGAGGTTCAATCTGATAAATGAAACAAGCATGCATTTGATCTTGATTCAATTGATGCCTTGTTTGAACACCAGTTAATATGTCTCCAATCACTTGAGATTTAGGGTGATCTCTAAGTGTGACAAGATCAACAGGTAGAGTTTATTGTTCAACTACTTACGATGCTCATTTCTCTAGTGGAATTTAATTAGCCACAATATTTTCAGCATAAATCTTTGTATTCATCACTGACATCATCAGCAATCTGTTGATAAGGATGTAATGTTTTCTCTTATATTAGGATTAAATCATCTAGTTTCTCACACAGATTTGGTACCTGAAAAGATTCTATGGTAGAAGTGTTCTTCTCCTTGTTAAATAAGTTAGTCTTATCAAAAAAAAACATGCACAGATTCTTCCATTTTAAGGGTAGATTTCTTTAAGACCCTATAAGCCTTGCTAACTTGAGAATATCCATGGGAAATTCCTTCTGCAACTTTGGCTTCATATTTCCTTAAGTGTTTCTTATTATTGTTATGAATGTAACACTTACAACCAAAACTTTAAAATTGTTTACTTTAGGTTTCTTAGATTTAAGTAATTCATAGGGATTCTTACCCTTTAGTTTTTAATTAAACTTATGTTAAGAACATAGTTTGTTGTGCTTACTGCCTCTGCCCAAAAGGATAGGGGCAAGTGAGCATCTACAAGTAATATTCCAGCTGATTCAATTAGGGTTCTATTTTTCCTTTCAACTACCCTATTTTGTTAAAGAGTTCTAAAAGAAGAAAAACAATGCATTATAACTTCCTTCTCACAGAATTCATTCATCAGAAGAGACTCAAACTAAGTGTCATAATTACTTCTTATCAATGTAATCTGAGTAGAGTACTCAATTTTGATGTTCCTAAGAAAGTCTGTAAGAACTTTAAAGTTATCTGACTTGTTTCTAAGAAAGAACACCCAAGAAAATCTAGATAAATCATCTACAAACTAAGTTATATGACATTCCTCCCAAACTTTGTACTGCAGTAGGTCCAAAAAGGTCCATATGTAGAAAATAAAAAATTCTAGGTGAACCACTCGTAGAAATGGATATAAATCTATTTTTTAGTTTGCTTGCCTAATTGATAAGCTTTGTAGAGTCATTCCTTCTTGTAAGAACCAGAAGGTAGTCCTCTGACAAGGTTGTTCTAAGATAGTTTAGCAATAGTCCTAAGGTTTCAAGTCCTAATCTTTTATGTCATAGTTCATTTGTTTCATTTACTTGATTAAATAGGCAAAATTCAGAATTAACAGAGTTAAAATTAACTAAGTAAATATTATCTTGTCTAATTCCAGTTAAAACAATTTTTTTTAATCAGAAATAATAAAACATAATTACTTATTAAAAGATACCGGATAACCTTCATCATATATCTGACTTATGGAGATGAGGTTATGCTTGAGACAATTTAAATAAGCTACCTTCCTGAAGCAAACTACTCCAACCTTAACATTGTCATATCCTTCTGTCTGTCCATAGTTGGAGTCTCCAAAAATATCTTTTGGCCCAAGCTTAGCTTTGAAGTCGATCAGGTTTTCTTTGCTTCCTGTCATATGTTTTGAACATCGACTATCCAAATACCACTGTTCCTCTGTGGTAGGATAGTTTCTTTCCTGCATAAAAAAATTAGGTATTTTTGACATAGGTTACCTTGGGTCCTAGTTTTCTTTCATAATGGTAATTGGAAATGTAGGAACATTCTAGTTGATCCTTATAACATAGTGGATGATATCTTCTTGGAGGGAGGAACAACAGAGTAAAAGGGTTTATAAATTTTTGAGTTTGATTATAATTTTGAAAAGAATTAAAATTTCTATTTTGTAAATTTGGGTTCGACGAATTATATTGAGTTCGTCAAGCTGAGTTCAATGAATGAAAGTGAGTCATCGAGCTCCATTCACAGAATAATAATGTTTGTTTTATGCATCCCACGTTCGTCGATCACAGTTCGACGAATCATATTGATTTTGTCGAGCACCATTTCCTGTGTTCATAGTTCGTTGAGCTCTGTTTGACCAATGATATTTATTTCATCGAGCTCGGTTCGATGAATTATTTTGAACATAATTTATCTGAAATTTTTTTATTTTTATCTTGTTTATTCTTTTGTAAAACTTCTGTGGTTTTATCTATACTTTTTAATACTTCTTTTCCTTTGACAGAAACAAATTGAATAGGTGTGGATAAGATATTTTTCTGAAGTAAGAGAGGTTGACTGGATGAAGCTCCCAAGCCAAGTTTACCATTTAGTCTGGCATTAACTATGCTTGTGATATCTATCAGTTTGATGCTTCTCCCTTTAAGAGATTCTTCAAACTTTTTAGCCTCAGATAATGTGTTTTCTAAATAAACTATTTGCTCAAAAGCATTTTTAAAATCATCTTTAAGATTTATGTTTTCAGAAGATAGATTATCTAATACAATTAATTTCTATTTGAGAAGTTTTATTTTCTTCTCAGATTGTATTAAATATTTACATAGTAATTTAAAATATAATTTAAACTGATCTGAAGTAAAATCAAGTGTAGAGATGACCTGATCTCCTTCAGATTCTTATTCATACTCAGAATTGTGGTATGATGCATTGATTGCCATCAAATAGACTTCCTTAACCTTTGATTCTTCTTCATCTTCACTTGTGCTAGATGAAGACTCATCATTTGATTCACTCCAGGTTTAAACTATAAAACCTCTCTCCTTCTGTTTGTGCTTAGCAGAAGAGGGTTTGTTGGAGTGTTTTTTTAGTCTTTCTCTTTCTTCTTATTCTTCTTTTGATTCTCAGGACATTCTGGAAGAATATGTCATGGTTTCCTACAACTATAACACATAATTTCTTTAGTGGGTATTTTGTCATACCTTGGTGTATCATTGTTTCTGGAAGATCTTCTCCTGAAGAATTTTCTTGTCATTTTTTAGAATCACTTAGCCAAGATACCTATAAGATCTTCATTCTTTAGAAGAACTGCTTCTTCTGTTACTTGGAAAGCTATTCTCTTCTCTTTCCTTACTAAAGTTGAAGTCTTTTGTTTAGCTTTCCTTGTTATGATGAGCTGCTCATAAGATTTGAGGTTGCCCAACAAGGTCACTATTGTAATCTCATTTAAACTTCTGGCTTCTTTGATCGGCCAGATTCTTGAATCCCATGTGCTAGGGAAACAAATGAGGATCTTATCATTGACTTCTATCAATATGATGTCCTTCTCCAAGGTCTTCAGTTCATTAATAATGAGACTTAGCCTTGTGTACATTTCAACTAAAGATTCCTATTCTCCCTTTTTGAAGTTATAATATTTAGAGATAAGGTGTGATCTTCTGTCTTTTCTCTCATCAACAGATCGAGCAACTATTGCATTGAGGGAGTCCCAGATAGCTATAGCTGAGTTGCATTCAACAACCTTTTGAAAAATGTCATCTGACATTGTTTGGGCTAAGATGTTCATTACTTTTTCATTAGCAATCTTTGATTTTTTTTGTGCTTCTGTCCATTCTAGAGGTGGTATAACACTGGTACTTGTTATTGCCACTAGTAAAGGTGTACCTCTAAAAATAGAGTTATAGATATCTTCATTAATAGAGTTCATATAAACTCTAACCCTTTCCTTCCATAGTGTAAACTTATTAAGGTTGCACAAAAGAGTTCTAGTGCTTGAAGACTCTTTATTTTTTGCCATGATAAATTTCTAGGTAAAAATAAAATCTATCAGATCTTATGGTTCAGGTGTTATCCTGTAAAACAAAGAACCTCCCTCTGATACCAATTGAAAGTGAGGGATAAATCTACTTTACATTAGAGGGGGTGACTAGTGTATTTTAAAATCTTTAATCTATTTTTATAGCAGATTTAAAGTAAATGATATATATATATATATATATGGAAAGCAAAAATCACAGCATACAAATAAGAAGAATAACAATCATAGATGATACAAGGAATTTTATAGTGATTCCTCAATAAATCTGGGTACGTCCACTTTTCTACCACTTTGGTAGGAATCCACTATAAGTATTTGATCAAGTGCCCTGCCACCAGAAGAACTATTTTATAAGGGAGATCTTACAACAATTTAAGCTTTTGACCAGGTGCCAAAAAACTAAGCTTATGTCTTTTGTTAGGAGACTTAGAAACCAAAAGAAGACTTTTGAATGGAGTTAAAAACCCTGTACACAGTTTATGAAATAAACTAAAAAGGTGTTGATTTCTTCTCTGTCAAGATTCTTTGAGAAGACTAATAGATGTTGTAAGCAAAAAGATCCACCTGATTTGTGAAGAGATTATGTTAATGAGAGGGAGACTTTTTTCAGGGTGTAGGCCTTCTTGAAAATTGACTGATTGAAGACTTTGCACTAGCCTAGACTGAAGCAGATAATCTGTAAGAAAATAAGTTGATCTATATTAATATGTTGATTAGTTGATCAACCCCTTAGCATCAATCATTTGAGAGTATATATAGAATGCCTGAGGAGAATTCAAATATTTGAATTTTGAAAACATTCCTTGAAATGTCTGAAGAGTCTCTTAGAATTTGTAACTGCTATATTCAAATATTGGGAATAAAACCATTCCATAACTGCTCAGGTAATTAATTAGAATTATAACTCTATAATAATTCCAAATTTATGCTACTAGAAATGGCTATATTCATTAATAAGATTTAACATTAAATATCAGAGTGTAACAGACTGCAATTATGCCATTTAAAATCAATCTTCCTCTGAATATAAAACTACCTGGATACTGCCAAGAATTAGTCGAACTGAATCTTGAAAATTGTCGAACAGACTCTAGAATTCGTCAAACTCAGCAAACCTTTCGTCGACCTGAGCTTGAAGTTCATCGAACTAAGTATGTCATTCGTCTAACTGAGCTTGGCTATCATCGAGCTGAATTGCAGTGTTGAGGTTAGAGTTCATCGACTAGAGATCAGCTTTCGTCGAGCTATACTCAGAGGTAGAACTATGAGTTTGTCGAGCTGAGCTCGGCGATCGTCAAACTATGGTCAGCTTTCTTTGAACTGAATTTCTACTGGAATTCCTTCTGAGGCAGTAACCATGGAAATAACCTATGACCCTAGACTATACATATTGGATTAAACTAATCATCCTAAACAAGTGATAGTGATCCTAGCCAAAATTAGTAATAGGGTTCCAACTTAAACTATACCCAACCCTATTTCGTTCAACCTAGAGTGAGTCAAAGTGTAAATCACATGGCTTGGTCGTATCCATAGGGGCATTGTATTTGGCCCTGTAAGATTGAAAGCTCAAACTTCGCTAAACGTCATAAAGAATGGAGGTGTGACCCTTGAGGTCCATTGCACCAAGAATGTACCCTGAGAGCATGGGGTGTTTGATGACTGTTCCAACATTTATGGTGAATGGTGGTTAATTTTCATGCTACGATTGCCAATACTTGATTATACTAATGCATGCAGGGAAGGTGCACCGCCACCCCAGGTACGAGGTAGGGACGTTATAATTTGGTCAGCTAATTCTGACCATTGCTATGATTGCCACCATTATGGTGGAATGTCTCTTGCAGGTGTAGTAGAGTTAGACGGGAAATAGCAGGCTGGAGCCCATAACTGCTAAGCTGGCCCTTAAAGGCCAAATCAAATTAATTATTTAATTTATCATTCATGTGTCGCCGGCCTACGTGACGATGCATGCAAGACATTTTAATGTGAGTTAAACATTGTAAGGCCTTAAGGCCAAGACTATTTATGTATTTGGTTATTCATTCCTATTTTATGTTAGTGGATATTCAATTGGTTGGGTTCCTATTAACCTTTAAATTGTTCCTCTAGAATGCACTCTGTGTTAGGATGCATGTTTATATGCTATGGCTTAAATTAGTAACTCCTCTGACTGTTCGTAGTATATGGCGTCGGGCTCTGGCCAGACCTTCTGTTATATGATATGTGATGGATGGGGATGTTACACCATTACCCAGAAGAACAAGATAATCAAGGATCTTGAAGAGAAGCTCCTAAAGGAGAGGATACTTGTGGCTAAATTTTCTAAGCCCAAAACAATTTTGTCACTAATTTACTCCTTTACTTCTCAAAAGGATAAGAGAGGTTTTGGATTCAAGTGGAATACTAGAGCTGCCCATTCCAAAGGGAAAGGCAAGACTCCTGTCTCAGACCACATTTCAATCCTCCCTTCTAATAGGTATGACCAAGACAGTATGTCTGGTCACTTGAAGAATGGAATCTCTTCTTGAAAGAATACAAGTGTATCTTACAATGGAAAGAGAAATGGCATGAGATTGAGTGCACTGAAGGCTCCCTATGAGGAAATCTAAATGGCCCATTATGGAAAATTTGTGTTTGGTGCTCCAGCCCTGACTCTTAAGGATATGGCTACAGACAAATCTCAAGTTCCCTTAGTAAAAACCTTGACTAAGGGTAAGTCACTTAGTAAGCCTCACTTGGTTTTCTCTAATGCCATCAACAACAGTCAACTACAAAGAAAATATCTATTGGTGTAACTCAGAGAAAACCAAGAACATCTAGTGGCAGAATCACCTTCATTCAAATTCTTGCTGAAAGAAACAGGAAGATGGTTGTTTCTCTCCCTTCTGAACAAACAAAAAGCTTGCTTACTTTTATTCAGAAGAGGAGAAATAATATTCAAGAGTGTCGGTGTTGTGGCAAAGTGGTTCACTCTACCATAGACTATTAGCATAACCCAAGTGTGCCAAGGGCAAAGATGAGTGTTCCTGTGATGGCTGCAACAGGTAGACATAGTCATTTCCAAGCTAACATGAACCAAGGACCCAAACCTTTTTTGGTTCCTAAGGTGAACTAATCTATGATTGCAGGATAGTCCAAATACCCATATAATGCAAATATTATTCTTGGATAGTGGATGTTCCAGACATATGACTGGAATAAGAAGCGATCTTAAGAATTATACTCCCATGAGAAATGGACCTAAAGTCATCTTTGATGGTTCAGATAGAGGAGTTACCAAGGGCTATGGTAAGATCACCAATAGCATAATCAGAATTACAAAGGTACCTTATGTGGAAGGATTTCAACACAATCTGATTAGCAAAAGCCAACTATGTTATATTGGCTATGCCATTATCTTCCACAACGATGAGTGCCTGATCAAAAGGTCAAGTGACCAAGAGGTCATTATGATAGGCACTAGGAGTGGAAACATTTATTATTAGAATTTCTTATGTTCATGTTTAGACTCACCGGTGTGTCTTATTACAAACGAGAAAGTCTCTTATTGTGTATAATGGCACAAGAGGCATGCTCACTTGAACTATAAGGCAATCAACAAGCTCTTCAATGAAGTGGTAGTCAGAAATAGACCTATCTGAGATGCACAAAAGAGGGCATTGATTCTACATGCAAAAAGGGAAAACAGACAAAGGCCTCCTTTAAGAGCATTGGGGCCAAGGATTTTGAGAGGAGTTTATACCTCTTACATATGGACGTGTTTGGTCCTATGCCAGTTTATAGTCTAGGTAGGAAAGCCTACAGACTTATGATAGTGTATGACTATTCCATATTTGCTTGGGTTTTCTTTCTTAAGAAAAAGTTTAAAACCCTTGACATTTTTATGACCTTTGTTAGGCAAGTTAAGAATGAAAATGATAGCTCTGTGGTAAAAATCAAAAGTGACCATGGTACTAAATTTCAGTCTGAAGGCATGACAAAGTTCTGTGGAGAGAAAGGAATTCTTTAGGAGTTTTCTTCTCTAAGAACACCCTAGCAAAATGGGATTGTAGAGAGGAAGAACATGACCCTCATAAAGGCTGGCAGGACATTACTCAGTGACACTTCTCACCCAAAATACTTTTGGGCTGAGGAAGTAAACACTACTTGTCATGTCCTGAATAGATCATCTATAAACAAGTATTAACATGTATCACAAGAAGATTCCCTATGAAATTATGAAGGGCATAAAACCAAATCTTGTCTTTCTCAGGATCTTTGGAAGCAAGTGCTTTATGCTCAATCATGGGAAGTACTACTTGACTAAGTTTATTGCAAAATTGTATGAGGGAATTTTTGTAGGGTATATCAACCACATCAAAGCCTATGGAGTCTACAACTTGAAGAACCAAGTTTTAGAAGAGTCAGTCAATGTAGTGTTTGATGTTTCTTCTATGTTTAACTGTGAGTTGCTTAGCTCCACTAGATTTATAGGAGTAGAATTGAAGATGGAAAAGTTGACCATCTATGACAATACTCCCTCTATCCAAGGGTAAGATAATAGTATACTCATTCTTGAAGAAGGTCCAAATGCACAAGACATAGATGAATATTGGGTCCATTGATCCCATTGTCCCAAATTTGTAAGAAGTCAAATAAGTCAAGGACATACACATAGTGGTATTTGATGTGTATGTAAGTTCATGCAGGTAGGTTAGTCCTACTCACATTAATGGGATAGGTGAACACAAAGTTGTGGGCTGGATGGGCAGAAAAGTTCCTAAGTACACATGCATTGAGTGAAGAAAGTTCACTTAACGCCATATCACAAAAGGAGCTGAATATAGCAAGACCTGTCAAAGCCTCAATAATTGAAGACAGAAAAGTGGCTAAGTCCATAAGCATTGAGTGATGTCAACTCACTCAATGCCAGGCAACAAATTTGTTAAGTAAAGCTGCCTCGGTCACAGCCAGAGAGATTTTGTCAAAGGAAAAGTTTCTAAGTCCAAAAGCATTGAGTGAAGACAGTTAACTCAACACCATGCTAATTCGATCAAAGCCTTGGTAGAATTAAAAGAAAAATCTGTCTAAGTACACAAGCATTGAGTGAAGCCAGTTCACTCAATGCCAAATGATAAAAAGTATTGAGATAAGCCTTGACAGTCAATGCCTAAGAAGAAATCGAAATTTGAGTAAGTCTAGAAGCATTGAGTGAGAGGATAAAATTAAAAAATTCATATAAATGGGAATAAGATTTCGTTCCATAAACATAGGCACCCAATAAATTAAAAGATTATATGTTACGGAGTAAGAGTATAAAATTCATTACTCCTACTCATATACATTGGGTTAATTCTAATTATGAAGAAGAAAAAAAATTCATGTTAAGGAAAATAAGATTTCGTTTTCCCATAACATCCAAATCAAAAAAATTGGAGGTTCGAGAAAAAATTCCCACGCCTCAAAATCCAAGATTCTTCATAAACCAACATCAACCCCCTTTAGTAAATTTAATGACTCTAGAATTAATTCAAAAATCTTTTTGAGAGCATAATTCGTAAATTGCATTATTTCCGGTAAAACTCTATAAGCTAAAGTTCATATAATTCCAAACTATTTTTGTTAATCTAACCAATATAATTATTGCTTTCTATTTGATTACATCAAGAAGTCTTTTGAACAAAACTTTTGCCCTGTTTAAATCATCAACATAATTTAGGACTTAACTATTATACCCCGTATATTTATTTAGATCTCTCTGATAATTAATTCAAGCAGTAGCAGAACTTAGAGTTTTTAATTATTCCTTATAAGTTCACCTCAAACTTTTGCTCTGGAATAGCAAAAGCTTAAGTATGGTGGTATTTGATAAGTTATAATTATACCTACTTCTATAGTATTGTTATTATGATATTTTACTTTATTTTTGCCCTTTTTTGTTTGTTTTGTTCAATAAATTGTTCATATTTTGTAAATTTTATTTCTAACTTAGTTATTTTTATTTTCATGAAAAATTCAGGAAAAAGTAAAAATTTGACATGACACGCCTGTGTCATTGACTTGACATGCCCGTGTCAGGCACTCAACGCCTTCAGCCAGTCAACACTCAACGATTTTACTGTTCAACATTCAATGCCATCATGTCACGCCCGTGTCCAAGCCCCGTCACGCCCGTGTCGAGGTCGACACAAAACGCTTTTTCACAGTCAACGCTGCCGACATCAGAACTGCCAGCTGTCCATGTCACGCCCCCTTATACGCCCGTGACCAAGCCTGTCACTCCCGTTACCGCCATGTGTTCCTTCAAGAAACTTCTTGATCGTCGATCGGCGCTTGAAGATCTTGGACCACTGCTTGACACGCCCATGACAAGCATGTCACGTCCGTGACCGCATCGTGGCCCTTCCCGAACCTTCCAGAACGGTGCCAGCTTCCCAAAAGAAGCCAAGTCAAACACGGTAGCTATGACATGCCCCCTGTCACGCCCGTGACCAGGGCGTGTCACGCCCGAAATTTTGCCTATAAATAAAAAATTTTTGTAATGCCCAAGGGTTCACTTTTTTGAGCCAACTTTAGTGTGTCTTCTTGTGGGCTACCCTTGGTGTTTCCAATCCAATGTAAGGAGAACTTTCTCCCCCCTCCCTTCTTATGTTTGTTTTAGCGTTTTCATTAGCTTTGTAATAGTTTGTAATAGCTTAAATTATGGAAATAAAAATGTTGTTTTTCTTTGTCTCTCTACATGGAATGAAAATAGATTTGGGTGGCTCACTTTCTTTCTCCTTTTAACCTCTTGTTTTACTTAGTTTATCTCTTTATGAAAATCATAATTAGTGTAACTTGTTTTAATCTTTCATGCTTTTAATATGTTGTAATGTTAGGTTTCATTATAGGTTTTTATCTAAAAAATGAGCCGTTATAATGGCAAAATTTTGTTTAAGTCTTCTTTTCAAAATCAAAGTTTTATTGGAAACTTTTTAAAGTCTTACATTTTAATTCCTATGAAATTATAAAAGAGGTTTTTAAGTGATTTTTTTGATTTTTTACTTAGCTTTGTCTTAGGATTGTAAAACTTTTTGATCCTTTAATTTTTATTTTCACTTTTTCATCACTTTTATGGAATCCTAAGAATGAAAATATAAAAATTTTAATTTTTCAACAACTTTGATTTTAACTTTGTTTTCAAAAAAAACTTTTGCTTCTTTAAATTTTATTTCATCTTTTTATGTGTTTTTAGCATTTTCTAAGAATAGAAATTAAGTTGTTTTAATTTTTAGGTAACTTTGTTTTTCATGTTTTTACTTAGTGTGTGTGAGTATATGAGACTAACTTTTCATGTTTTCTTTAATGCTTTCTTCAATCACATAGAGTGTGAGTGTAGGTGATAACTTTTATTGCTTTTTTAATGCTTTCTTCAATTATGTAGAGTGCGTGCGTGTATGAGATAATTTTATTGCTTTTATTCTCCTGCTCACTCATTCGAGCCGGGACTCGCAATTTTATCATTTTCTCAATTATGTAGAGTGTGTGGGTGTGTGTATTTTTTCCGCCTACTCGTTAAGAGTTAAACGGTGCTCTGCTTTTATTTTCCGCCCACTCATTTGAGTGGGACTTGTAATTTTCATTTTTTGTAACTTAGTTTCTTTTTATTTATGCATTTATTTCCGCCTACTCGTTAAGAGTTAAATGGCGCATTGCTTTAATTTACCGCCTACTCAGTTTTGAGTAGGACTTGTACTTGCATTTATTTCTCTCCTACTCATTTGAGTAGGACTTGCTTTATTTAATTTATTTATGGTTTTGAAGTGTGTGTGAGTGCCTACATCAATTAGCCTTCAATTTATCTAAATGTCCTGTTTTTTGTGTTTTCTCTTATAATTGTTTAGTACTTAATTTCAAACTCACGATTCACTAAAACCATAAAGCCGTCCCCATACCGATGAGTGGCTAATCTCTATTAGCCTTTGACAACGAAGAGCATTGGGACATATAAAATGATTTGAAATAATTAAAGAACTTTATTTTTATTTTAATTTAAGGACTTAAGGTTTGCCCCGGGTTAACGACGCATAGGACCACATAATCGATGTGTGGGCTTTATTTAAGGACTTAAGGCTGCACGTATGGACCGATCCCACTTGGGTAAAGAGAACTGCGTACGCCCCCTCGAAAGAGGAGAAGCATAGTTCTGCCGGATTGGGTTCCCCACCCAATAGCAGGGTTCTTAGCGTAATACGGGCGTTAAGGGAATCCTTCGTTGGACTAACGTTTGGTCGAATAGCCTTAGCATTCAGGTGAGCGATATCCCTAGACCCAGGTGAGCTCATGTTTATGGAACCTCCACGGCTAAGTGCCTTGTATTAATTTAAAAACAAAGTTCAATAATTGTTAAGAATTATTTTAGTCTTAATCCGATTCGATGTCGAGCGTTAACCCGTTATCGAAATAACTTAGTAAAATTCTGCTCTCTTTCTTTCCGTTTTAATTTAACTAAAAATCCCACCTTATTGATAGTAAGATAATAGTCTTCCTGGAAGAGTAAATATAATCAACGCGCCCCCGAGAACAATACGACCTCAGTATTCCCTCGAATATTGAGTACTATGCGATAGGTGCACTTGCCTCCTCTAGTTAGAAAACTCGATCTTCTAACTCGGCCCACGGAATTTGACCATTTTGAACCACCCATAGTCGGTCTCTGTTCTGCGGTCATCAGATCCAAAGGCACTCGGCTCGGAATTTGTGGAGAACCCAGATACCCAGGTGTGACTGAGTCGAGATAGGATGTTGGAGGCCTAAAGAACACCAACAAAAAATAACGACTAGCGGAATTGCCAAGTAGAGTCTCAAGATGGAGACCATGGGTTCCTTAAGATACGTCTGATTCATGGAGTCTTGCGGGTATGCGGGCGAAAGAAGCTTAGTCCAAGGAATATGGGGCCATGCAGGATCCTTGGGTGGATCAGCTCATTGGCTTGCAGACTGGAGCTACTATAGGATTTAGCGAGATTGCACAGTGTCTTACACGCCTCCTCTCTTAGGAAGGCTCTACTAGGGCCGGAGCAGCAGGTTACTAGTATAGATGGCTCAGCAGTTTCAAATTGATTGGTCCTCTTAGAGCCAGTCAGGATAGAAGATATAATAGTGTTAGTCTTACGGTGTGAGAAGGTTCCGGTGATCAAGATCATGTGGTCAAATTATGGATAGGAGAAGCATACCTGGGAGCCACTAGATTTGATACAACAAAAGTACTTGGATCTCTTTGCATCTGGTATAACTTCAATTTCTAAGGTATGTTACATTCAGTTACTCTCAGTAAAACCCCGCAGGCCTAACCTGAATTTCGGGGACGAAATTATTATTGTTATTTTTTGGGATTTGTAACATCCTTCAAACAACTGGACCCCTAGGAGTGGTTTTGTCGGTCATGAAAAAACCCTAGAAGCCCAAGAAGACTAAGTGAATATAGGAATGAAGGTGAGATCACCATGGTCTGCAAATAACAAATTCCAACTATCTAACCTAGGGTTTGACTTTAGAGTCTCACCTTTACTCTTTGACCCCACTATAACATCTCTAGCCCTTTAGAAGGTTCATTGGGTCACCAAGGACTCATTGGGGTCAACTAGAGTGGTCAAGTTGACTAAAGTCAACCCTAACCCTAAAATAGTCAAAGTAACCTATCTAGGGCCAAGGGACCTCCAACTTGCCAAGATGACCCCACCTAAACATCCCTAACCTTTTAAGAGGTACATTGGGTCACTAAGGACCCATTTGGGTCAACTAAAGTGGTCAAGTTGACAAAAGTCAACCCTAACTCCTAAGTCGTTAAAGTGCCCTTATTAAGGGTCAAGTGGCCTACAAGGTGTTGAACCAACCAAATCTGATTCTCCCTAGACCTTAGGGAAGGCCAATGGGTCACCAAGGACCCATTGGGGTCAACCCAAATGGTCAAATTGACAAATGCCAACTACACCTAAAAATAGGTCAAACTAGTCTAAATGACCTAACCAAGCCCAAGCCACTTGGGCTAAGCCCAATTTAAGTGGCCCATTAACTTTAGGAGGCTGACATTTATGTGGGATGCCACCTTAATTTTGGAGGGGGTGACTAGGAGAGAGAAAATGGGAGTTTTCTCCTTAATGGAGGAGAGAGAAAGAGGAATAGAGAGTGATGAGTTATGGAGGGAGGCTATGAGTCACTCTATTCATCTCCCCATTTCCCCCATTCATCTCCATTGCCTCTTGGGATGATGATGTTATCAATTCTAGCCAGCCAACACTAATGGGGGGAGCCCAACCACCATGACCAACCACCCATTCACCTCCCCTCCCATGAAAAATATAAATCCCCCTATGCAGCCCACCTTTCAAATTTCTGACCATCCCATCACCTTCAAAACGTCCTTGCCAGTCAAAATAATGTATTGGATAAAAGGTTTTGGTGGAGGATAGAGGAATCGGGCAAGCTCACCGGAGAGGAAAAATTCCATGGCCGACTGCCGCCGCCGTTGTCGTCGAACCCCAAACAAGGTCCACTTCTCCTCCTCTCCTCTTGTGCTTGTATCTTAGATCAAATTAGGCTGAGAAATCGGGCTCAAATTAGACGATCCAAGTGAGGAAAAATGGAGATTTTCTGAAAATTCATGGTGGCGGGTTTGCCGGAAACCACCACCTCCGGCGGCCAAACAAAAGTCGGGCGATATACACCACCTCAACGGATGTGGTGTTGGTGGTGGATGGCCAGGGTGGTGGCCGGATGGCCGGCGGTTGCTCACGGAAAAGCTAGAGGAAATGGTAGTTTTTAGGGTTGTTGTCGGGTTCACGAAGAAGATGAACAGTGTTCTTATATAAATATTAATTAAGCTTTTACATTTTAACCCTTTATTGTTCCCCCTTTAACTTCAATAAATGAGACCCTAAGGGGCTTAACATTAAAAGAGTGGCCAACATAAAAATTTGCAACACTTGATGTTTACTTTAATTTAAAATTAATTTCAACACATTTGGGTAAGTGGTTTGACCACAACACTCAAAATGGTGCAGCCTATACATAGCATAGACCAGAGACTAAATTGAGTGCCCCATCAATCCATCCATACAAATGACTTGAAATATTGGTTGTGGGTCACTCTTACCTATACATAGAACATATCCAAAAATGGGAATTTTTGGAGATACTTTTTCAATATTTTTTGTAATTATTTAATAATCCTAGAATAAATTTACTAGGGGGCCTAATGACTTCCAAATTCTCTCAAATTTTGGTGAGAGGTTATTAGTCTCAATATAGGTCACTGTATAAATTTTCATCCCATTTAGAGATGATTTAGTTTGAAAATAAGCAAACCCTAAGTTGGACCAAAAAGGTGTATTTAGGTCAAAGTGTCCCTTGTGGGTCTAAGTGGCCAAATCACCTCAATAGAGGTTAAAAATTGGGCCACTGATTTGTTTTGTCAGTAATCTCCCTCACATGGATTATGGGGTGTATTAGGGTGGATTTGCCATAGGACCCAAGTTCAAACCTTAAGGTTTAACTTTGGGGGCTTGTGAAGGACATAGGGTATTATGTCCTTGGATGGACTTGGGGATTAGTCCATGTTATCTTAGGGTGGTGAAATGCCCTAGGGAGAGATATGGTGGTAATTGGACACAAGCACCCCACTTAAACAACTTAGTAAGTACTTAGGTTCTTAAACCCTAGAAATTATTTAATGGGTCATATTACCTTTAATCTTGGTGGTACTTTGGTAAGGTAAATTTCATAGTATTATTAGCCAAGGGGATTTATCTTAGGTTGTTTTGATATCAGTAGCTCACCCTTGTAGTTATAGCTTCAATAATGCCATTTTTGATAATAATGATATAATTATGATTTATGTGTCTTAGAATGGTGTGAAACTTTTAAAAAGCTAATAAGATCTCATGTAGTTGCACTAGTAATTTATTTGTGGTGGGTGAAGCTTTCTTTGTAGTACTTCATTTGCATATTAAATTAGTGAACCTTACCTTGATAAATAAGAAATAAATACAACGGCTTGCTGGAATATTGTGATACTTAGCCAGAGAACATTTTAGGGCATATAAAAGCATGGAAAAATTGTTAAATATTGTTTAATTTAGATTACAAGGGTGTGTCTTCATAAAGTGCCTTTTGATGGTTTTCCTTAGGATAATCCTTTACCTAGTTTGCTGACTTGGGAATTTCAGGAAACTTAGGCAGTGATATTTTATGATTATAATGTAGCTATGTTAATTTTTTTTTAAAAATTTGGACTAGTATTTTTGGTACTTCCTTCAATACCCCTATTTATATGAATTATTTTGGATTGAATATTTAGAGGTTAAATAATTTGTGAAAGTTTATGATATTTAGTATTGACTTATATCTTGTTATTCTACAATTTTCATAATTTTTGTATGGTCATACCCTAAGTAAATCTAGTGCTTCATGTTCAAATAACCCATGGATTAATTTTGGAAAAAATTAATTAAATATCAAAATTAATTAGAAAATTATAAATTTCTAGATTTAGACTGAATATATATGGGTAGATTCTCAATAAAATTTTTAGGGCTTTTGGATGAATATTTGGAGTACCTCCTATTATGTATATCATATAGCTTAGCGTGGTTTGCATAAAGTAAAACTGCAGAAACTGAGTTAGGGAGAGAAATGAACTTAGGGAGTTGGGGTATTAGGTTACTTGTTATGGTGGGGTATAAAGGAGTTCATCATCGGGAGTAGTGTTGGGTTGACTAGTCTTAAGGGTGCTCGGGATCGATGAAAGATCGTCCTTCCTATGGAGAGAGAGAGGGTCAAAATATACTAGGGTAAGATCCAGTATAACATAAAAAATGGATCGGGGAATGGGTAATAACCAATAATAGTAAGTGCCTTGCAAAAGGGAACGGTGGGCTTCAGCTACCATCCTAGTTCCTAGTGCCCTTTAAGAGCCCTTCACGGGGTATGCCGGGGGTAGTCCTGGGCTAACCTAAACCATAGGAATAAAAAATTTCAAGAGTAACTAGTATAACTAGGGGTTCACTTTCACACACCCCGGTGTCTCGAGAAGATAGGGTGACTAGGATGTCCGGGGAGCTTTGGCTCAGTTGTTTGTTGTGACGGACAGGATAGTCCGGGGAGCTTTGGCTCGGTTGTTAGTTGTGACGGACGGGATGGTCTAGGGAGCTTTGGCTTGGTGGATAATACATTAATATTGCATGTGCATAAGATATAAGGTGGTGGGTCTTCGGTATTGGAGAGTTTTCGCACCGACACAAGTACATTGACTCGGCGGGTGTGGTTTTACAATTAACCAAATTAAGTCTGGTGGACCAGCCGACATAGAGTACGCAAGAGCTCTGCTTAGTGCACCAGCGTTGATATGTACGATCGGTTTGACTCGTAGTTCTAATACTTGTTTAGAGGTGGGCGAGGCCTAACCCACCTCTTCTTTTTTCCACTACGAAGGTATCCTAGGAGATTAGGCTCCAGAAAGGGGGAATTAAAGGTCTGTTTGCACAAAGTCAGGTGGGTTTATTGCATATGTGTGAATCACATCATAGCATACTTTAATGACATAGCATAATCATTGCATATAACCCTTGACACCTATTGTATAAATTGGTATGAGACTTTTTATACAATAGGCCCTGCAAAACAACACCTTAGTTTATAGGCTTGCGTGAGTATGCTTATAAGTTTTTGTTATTTTCATATGATAAATGTTCTTTTCGTGTAAACAGATACCCCTTCGTATAAATTGTAATGGGACTTTATATACGATGGGAGCTTTGCAAAAGATCCCTTAACTTATAAGTCTGTATGGGCATTCTTATAATTTAAGGTTGCATGTTTCATATTTTGCCTTCGTATAGTTATGCTTACTCTACATGATTTTGTTACTACTACATATTTACAAAGAACTGCTAGATTAGTTCTGCCGCTACTTGCTACCTTTGTTATTCTCCACCTCCATTACCTTTCCTATCCTTCTCCCTGCTTGATTCCAAGGAGCCATAGGGGAGGGGTGGGGGAGGATAGGACTTAGTCTTTTAGACTAACTATTTTTGGACCAAATCATCTTAGGTGATCGTGGAGCCCAACACAGAGGTGTAGCCCCAGAGGACGGCATGCTTGGAGATGGGACAGTCTAGTACTGGATTTCAGACAGCTGGGACAGTGAGTCTCGATCGTTAGTAGATGTTTTAGCTTTGCTTCCGCGATGAGTGACATGTAGTGAGGATTTGATGTATCGGGCATGAGCCCTATTTACAATCTCTTTATTATTATTATTGTGGATTCTCCCTTCGTGAAGATTATTTATTTTATATATGGTTATTGTGGACATGTGTTAGAGTTTCTCTTTTCATATACTCTACGCTCTTGCTACTTTTCTGTGATCGATATGGTCGGCAGGATCGGCATTTTATGGTGACGACCTTCTTGGGCGTGAAGGTGTTACCAACAAGAGGCGGTTCTGGTCCTAAGACCGCGTGGTTTTGAAAGAAAATAAAAGGGGGTCTTACAGTTATCATGGAACCAGAAACTTGAAATGTTTATGCATTAGGTTCCTTAAGGGCTCTATGAATATTTACTTTATTATAAGCACACTTTCTGTTTATAATTATCATTTTAAATGTTAATCACATTTCTAATTATGTGTTATTTATTGCTCTTATTTACTGTGAAAGTTTATCTCTTCATGTGGTTGTTTATATCTTTGACTAGGGTTCTAACTTCTTCAAATAGAGGGTGATTGTTGGGTCAATTGATAACAATGTCTCTGATTTGAAGAAGGCCCACAGGTCAATGCTATACACATGATTGTATCAGATATATGTTCAAGGTTCATTATATGCAGGTTTTATATTGTTTAGTGATTAGACAGGTTATCATGGTCAAAATGTTAACTGGACTCAAGAGAAGATGGTGGAAAATCAGAAAACATGTTAAGTCTAGTAGATTTGAGTGAATACACTTCACTCAATACTAGATGTCTAAAAGCGGTGATAGAAGTTCAAGTTGTCAAAGCTTTAGTGTTACTAGACTTAATTCTAGCTAAGTCTAGATGCTTTGAGTGAAGGCAGTTCACTCAACGCCTACTCAAAAGAAAACCTGCCTGAGTATAGAAGAATTGAGTGAATTAGGGTCACTCAATGCCTAATCAATAATTAAGTAGAGTAAAGAAGCTTTGAGTAAAGGAGCTTCACACAACGCCATCATACAGAGGAATTTTGCCAAGTCCAAAATCATTGTATGATAAAGGCTCACTAAACGCCTTATTAGTTAAACTGTCTAACTAAGATGCATTGAGTGATGAAGGTTCACTTAACACCTCAGGAAACATATTTTCCACAGTCACTTGACTGCACTCAACACCTGTACAGTTTGACTGAAAATTGCTAAGTCTATACATACTATGTCATGTTGATGCCATCCATAATTCAAATATTATGGGACTTGTGCGCTTTAAGACAAATGGCGCTGAATGCCTTTTGTATAGTAATTAAAGCTAAAGGTACTTTATAGTTTCCCATTTCGGCTGGCTCGTACAGAATAGTGTCGTTGGTCGATGGGAAATAAAAAAGGTCTTTTACAGAGAAATAAAAAGAACTTTTTCACGATAGTCATCTTCTCCATCAAGTTAATACATCTTTTACACTCAAATTTACAGAAGCTCTCAGAAACACAGAAAGAAGCTGGCTATTTGAATAGATTAAGAACTGAAACATCGAAGTCTTTTACAACAAGAATAGAAATAATTTCTTTATAAGAGGAGAAGACACAGAGCATTCATAAGTTATTGTTTATCTTCAATGCCACTGCATACAACACTTTTACATCTATAACGTGAAGAAATAGAGCCCTGAAGTTGTCTTCTTAACATAAGAAGAAATACTTTGAAGATCAATAATCTTGTTGTTGTGAAGAAGATAGGGCAGGGTTTTTTCTGTTCTAGTAGGAGACTCAAAAAAATACTTTTCTGGAGTCAAACATCAACAAACCTTTACTCAATTTGAAAGATCATCAGTTTATCTGAGTTATAAGCTAGTATTATAAAGGCTAAGTGTATGAGATGGGTCTCTGAGTTATAGGATCCTATTTAGGATCTGAGATAAGGCTTGTGCCTAAGACAGGATCTCTGTGTAGATCTGAGGTAGGAGATTTGATATCTCTGAGTGTAGGACTGTCTATCCTGAGGTAGGAGTTGTTATACTCTGAGTTGTAAGAGTGTGTTTCACTCTGAGTTGTAGGATCCCATGGGATCTGAGGTGTAAGCTCAAGGAGTCGAGATAAAGGAGGAGTTAAAAGAATCTAACTCACTGCTAGATAGGTGAAGAGGGAAAGTGAATGTACCCTATATAAGGGAACCACTATAAATTCTAGAGTGTTGTTGTGTTTCTTGAAATCTAATATTATAATCTAACTCACAACTCAACCAAACTTTAAAGTAGTTCAAAAAGTCTTTAAAACCTATTCACCCCCTCTAGGTGTGTAGATACTCTTGGACAAAGACTTTCAAAACTTATAAGTTAAGATTTCCAATTATAATTACTCATTATATAAAAGAGCCCATACTAATTTATATGATGAAGATCTACTAGGAATGAATGATTAGATATGAAATGCAATGCTTATGATTCATCCAAGTGAAACTCACCCACACATATCGACTCTATACGCACAGAACTTTTGTTACCACTCTTTAGAGGTAGCTAACCTCTTAGTCACCATCGTGATCAAACGGTGGATGGGGATCGGGCACCTCCCCACACCTAGGTGGGTATACACACTACCAGATCTAAGCCCTCAATACACCTTTGTACCCATCTATGGTGTACTCTAGCATCTTTGCATACCAATTTCTAGAATATACCAGTCTTAATATGAAAGATAGGGGATAGATCTAACTTTCTTCTAAACTAAAGTTAATGTAAAAAGTCACAGGACAAAGATAAAGAAGGAAAAGCAAGCACACAGACGACACAAGGATTACAGTAATTCCCAAATCAACCTGGGTACGTCCACTCTTCTACCACCCTGGTAGGAATCCACTATAGGTTTTTGATCAGGTGCCCTGCCACTACAAGATCTCTTTCAGGTTGATCTAGAAACCCTTTAGGATTTTGATCAGGTGCCTAAAAACCAATAGGTTTTTGATCAGGTGCCCTATCACAAATGAGTTCACTTTTTAAGGGACTAATAACCTTGTACAAGAGATGGGAAATAGAAAGATGAGTTTGTTCTTCTCTGTCAATGATCTGAGAGAAGACTAGTGGATTTTATGATATCAAAGCTCCCCCTGAGATGAAGAATTATTAAGGAGTGGAAGGTTTGCTTTAGGATGTAGGCCTTCAAACTTGATGTTGCTCTCAAGCAAACTTCAAGACTGATATTGTATTTGTTGTATCTTGGAAGCCTGAAGCAAATGATGAAGAAATCTGTGAGAAATCGAGCTATGGTTTTCTTTACTGATTGCTAATAGTTATTGTTTCCCTTTCTTCTTTTTCACTAATTCATCCCTTTCTACTTTTTATTCAGTAACAAAATATCTCTATATATGTCTGAACATGATTCAAACATTTGAATTCACTTTGACTTTAATGGCTGACTCATTCCAAGAAGGGAAAGAGCCTTGGGAGTTAATTAGATTTTAATCCATATTTAATGCTCCCCTTCAACGGCTATATTCAAATGAGAATATATGGTATTTAATCTGAGAATCATAAAGCCTGCAATTAAGGCCTTAATTAATTCTGCCAGCTGTAAATAAATCCCTGTCTGTAAGACTGCACAGATTTCATCGACCTCAGCTCAGAGATTGTCGACCAGAATAAACTTTGCGTCGAGCTTAGATTCCGTCTTGAGATCATCGATCGTCGACCGGAGCTCGAAGATTGTCGAGCTATACATAGAGATACAACTCTGAGTTTCGTCGACCTTAGTTCGACTATCGTCGAGATGAGTTCGATTATCGTCGAACTGATTTTCATCTCTTGACAAAACTTATTTCTGCATGATTTCTCTGGAGTTCTTTTGAGGCAGACCTAGAAATAATCCTATGACCCTGACTATACATTTTGGGTCAATCTAAAAACAACCTAATAGTATTCCTTGCCCAAATCCATACTAGGTTTCCAACAATCTCCCCATATTTGGGTGAGGATACTATTTACATAAAAGGAATACAAAGCAAATTTAAAATGGGTGCTTTGAAACATAAAATAAACAACAAAGTTTTGAAATATAAATAAGAAAAACTTCTGATAGGCTATGTAGTTGTTATTTGCTTATCTTTAACTTAGCATATTTTAGATATGTTACTCTTGCTGTATTCAACAATTTTCATGATATCATCTCCCTGATTTCTTACTAAATGAACTTGCTGCTGCTGAATCCTTTAAAGCAGTCTTCCCCTATACAACTACCCCTGCTCTGAAGGGTTTTTTCCTGAAATAAGAGGTTAGAAGTTCTGGACCCAGATTACCTTGGGTTCTGGTTCTTATTCATAATAATCAGAAATAAAAGAATATTCAGGTTGAACTTTGTAACCTAATGGATGAAATTTCCTAAGAGAGATGAACCATTGGGTAAAAGGATTGATAAGATTTTGAGTTTGATTATAATTTTCAAAAGGATAAAAATTTCTGTTTTGAAATTTTGAGTTCAATGATTTATGTTGAGATCGTCAATCTACATTCGATGACCAGTATTGATCTCGTCGATCTCGATTCACAGAGTAATAATGACTACTATCTATGTTCCACGATCGTCAATCTCTGTCGATGAAAAGTGATGATATCATCAATCCCCTTTTGCTGATTAGTTAAACCCAACATATGGGTTCAGAGATCGTCGATTCCACTTTGACTTTAATGGCTGACTCATTCTGAGAAGGGAAAGAGCCTTGGGAGTTAATTAGCTTTTAATCCATATTTAATGCTCCCCTTCAACGGCTATATTCGAATGAGAATATAAGGTATTTAATCTGAGAATCATAAAGCCTGCAATTAAGGCCTTAATTAATTCTGCCAGCTGTAAATAAATCCCTGTTTGTAAGACTGCACAGATTTCGTCGACCTCAGCTCAGAGATTGTCGACCTGAATAAACTTTGTGTCGAGCTTAAATTCTGTCTTGAGATCATCGATCGTCGACCGGAGCTCGAAGATTGTCGAGCTCAACTTAGAGATAGATCTCTTAGTTTCGTCGACCTTAGTTCGACTATCGTCGAGATTAGTTCGATTATTGTCGAACTGATTTTCTTCTCTTGACAAAACTGATTTCTGCATGATTTCTCTTGAGTTCTTTTGAGGCAGACCTATAAATAATCCTATGACCCTGACTATACATTTTGGGCCAATCTAAAAACAACCTAATAGTATTCCTTGCCCAAATCAAAACTAGGTTTCCAACAATCTCCCAATATTTGGTTGAGGATACTATTTACATAAAAGGAATACTAAGCAAATTTAAAATGGTTGCTTTGAAACATAAAATAAACAACAAAGTTTTGAAATATAAATAAGAAAAACTTCTGATAGGCTCTGTAGTTGTTATTTGCTTATCTTTAACTGAGCATATTTCAAATATGTTACTCCTGCTGTATTCAACAATTTCCTTGATATCATCTCCCTAATTTCTTACTAATTGAACTTGCTGCTGCTGAATCCTTTAAAGCAGTCATCCCCTATACAACTACCCCTGCTCTGAAGGGTTTTTTTCCTGAAATAAGAGGTTAGAAGTTCTGGACCCAGATTACCTTGGGTTCTGGTTCTTATTCATAATAATCAGAAATAAAAGAATATTTAGGTTGAACTTTGTAACCTAATAGATGAAATTTCCTAGGAGAGATGAACCATTGGGTAAAAGGATTGATAAGATTTTGAGTTTGATTATAATTTTCAAAAGGATAAAAATTTCTGTTTTGAAATTTTGAGTTCAATGATTTATGTTAAGATCGTCAATCTACGTTCGATTACCGGATCTCGTCGATCTCGGTTCACAGAGTAATAATGACTACTATCTGTGTTCCACGATCATCGATCTCTGCTCGACGAAAAGTGATGATATCGTCAATCCCCTTTTGCTGAGTTGTTAAACCCAACATATGGGTTCAGAGATCGTCGATTGTCATTCGACGAGTAATACTGAGATCCTCGATCTTGGTTCGACGACTTATTTTGAACAAAAAATTTCTGAATATTTTTAGTTTGTTTTGGTAAAAATTCAATTGTTTTGTCAAAATCTATTGTTTTTTCTTTGCCTTTAACTGATTCTAATGAAGCTAATTTTTTTGAAGTAATTGTTAAATATTCTTTGAGTTGAATGTTTTTAGAAGATAAATTAATTACTTTTTATATGAGAAGTTTTATTTCCTTCTCAGATAGAATCAAATCATTGCATAAAATTTTAAAATCTTCTTTAAAATGTTCTGAAGAAACATCAAAGGAAGAAATAACATGATCCTCTTCTTATTCTGCTTCTATTTCTTCATCAGATTAAGATTCTTCATCATAGCTATTGTAAGATTCATTGATTGCCATCAAGCAGAATTCTCTTGCTCTTTTTTCTTCTTCATCCTCAGTTGTACAGGATGAAGCTTCAGAGTCACTCCAAGTATCAGCATCATATTTTTTATTTTTAGCTGATCCAGCAGCCATTGCTGTGAGAGAGTCCCAGATTTCTTTTGTTGAAATACATTATGCAGCTCCTTCAAAAATGTCATCAAACATTGATTGAGCAAGGATGTCCATTGATTTTGCATCAGCCATCTTTAGCAATTTTTTGGCTTCCTAGTCTGTAGATAGAGTAGTTGGACCTGACAAAATTGAGTTGTAAATGGCTTCATCAATAGAATTCATAAATAGCCTTATCCTTGCCTTCCATAGTGCAAGTTTATCCATATTGCACTTAGGAGGTCCAGTGCTTGAACATTTTTCATTTTGTTCCATGAAAAACTCTTAAGAAATAGAAGATCTATCAGATCGCTTTGGTTTAGGTGTTAGCCTGTACAACCAAAGAACGACCCTCTGATACCAATTGAAAGATATGGGATAGATCTTAACTTTCTTCTAAACTAGAGTTAATATAAAAAGTCACTGCACAATGATAAAGAAGGAAACGCAAGCACACAAACAACACAAGTATTACAGTGGTTCCCCAATTAATCTGGGTACGCCCACTCTTCTACCACCTGGTAGGAATTCACTACAGGTTTTTGATCAGGTGTCCTGCCACCACAAGATCTCTTTCATGTAGATCTAGAAACCCATTAGGCTTTTGATGAGGTGCCTAAAAACCAATAGGTTTTTGACCAGGTGCTCTATAACCAATGAGTTCACTTTTTAAGGGAGTAATAACCCTGTACAAGAGATGGGAAATAGAAAGATGATGGTGATCTTCTCTGTCATTGATCTGAGAGAAGACTAGTGGATTTGATGATGTCAAGGCTCCCCCTGAGATGAAGAATGGTTCAGGAGTGGAAGCTTTGCTGCAGGGTGTAGGCCTTCAAACTTGATGTTGCATTCTAGCAAGCTTCTAGACTGATATTGTATTTGTTGTCTCTTGGAAGCCTGAAGCAGATGATGAAGAAATCTATGTGAAACAGAGCTCTGCTGTTCTTCACTGATTGCTAATAGTTATTGTTTCTCTTTCTTCTTTTTCACTGCTTCATCCCTTTCTATTTTTTATTCTGTAACAAAATATCTCTATATATGTCTGAACATGATTCAAACATTTGAATTCACTTTGACTTTTATGGTTGACTTATTTACGAGAATGGAAAGAGCTTTGGGAGTTAATTAGCTTTTAATCCATATTTAATGCTCCCCTTCAACGGCTATATTCAAATGAGAATATATGATATTAAATCTGAGAATCATAAAGCCTGCAATCAAGGCCTCAATTAATTCTGCCAGCTATAAATAAATCTCTATCTGTAAGACTGCACAGAGATTTTTGACCTCAGCTCAGAGATCATCGACCTGAATAAACTTTATGTCGAGCTGAGATTCTATCTTGAGATCAGCGATCTTCGACCAGAGCTTGAAGATCATCGAGCTCAAC
The DNA here is from genome assembly GCA_039513925.1 of Platanthera zijinensis. Lineage (NCBI taxonomy): Eukaryota > Viridiplantae > Streptophyta > Magnoliopsida > Asparagales > Orchidaceae > Platanthera > Platanthera zijinensis. The sequence continues at coordinate 85,967,792 of CM077090.1, read as the reverse complement.
TCATAGATAGAACTCTGAGTTTCGTTGACCTGAGTTCGACTATCGTCGAGCTGAGTTCGACTATCATCGAACTGATTTTCTACTCTTGACAAAACTTATTTCTGCATGATTTCTCTGGAGTTCTTTTGAGGTAGACCTAGAAATAATCCTATGACCCTGACTATACATTTTGGGTCAATCTAAAAACATCCTAATAGTATTCCTTGCCCAAATCCAAACTAGGGCTCCAACATAATGGCTAATTGATGGGTCATTAAGAAAGTATCTCACTCCAGACTAAGTAAGCCCTCTAGACCTTATCGACTTGCATAGTCCACATACTACCGTCGGTATGACGAACATGCTAAAATTGAAGAAATATCACATCATATGAACACCACACCCATCCGAGCCTCCAACTCGCAAGACTAACAATTCCTTATATCATAACCTTACTAAGCCTCCAGCTCGCAGGATGTACAAGTCCTGGCCCACTCCATCCCATAACATGGGACGAGGTTCATTATTATCTTTCCTCTCCTACTTAGACCACTCTTGTCCATTGATTAATTATACTTAAGGCTTAAGGTGAATCTTGAACTTCCTAAGATCTACATGGTGAAGGGCTCGCAGCGGTGCTAGGAAATGTGTTTGGCTGAATCCCAAATCTCCCTTTCTCAAGACATTTACTTTTAATAGTGACTACCCTTTATCAAAACCTCTCTCATTTTTACTCTTAACTATTCTAAGGTGATTTATGCTTCTTATAGGACAATGACGATCTTTCATTGGTCTTCGAGCCTAACTACTCCCATTAGTGTCCCTACAACTCAAACTCTCATCACCTCTTGGTGAATAGCTTAGGTCTCCAATAAGAAATGTATCATGGTCCTAACCACACTCAGATTATATACAATTTCCAAATACCAAGCCAGTTTACTCAACTCTCCTTAGATTACTATACACAGAACATTTGTACTAGATTAAGTTTAAGGATAAAAACTTCAAAATATTTGGCCAATTGCCCTAAAACAATTTCTGGATGTCTTCCATGCCACATATGAAGTAAATCCAGAGTTTCATAATTTTTCTAATTTAATCGGCCACAAATAAAATTTAATAAATAAATTCCACTAGTGATTTTGAACATGAGGTGCAACATACAGATACTGAACTAGTACAACAAAATTATCCAAAGATAATATTAATGAAAAATAGGGTTGGGAAAAATATCTTGAACTTTTAGTGAGAGATAATAATTAATTCACATTTTTCAATAAATGATCCAATGAGGCACTTTTCAAAGAAAGTAATTAAAATACTTGTGAAATGCATCCAATAAAATTTCGACAGGTTAAAAAGATTAAATAAAATATAATTTCATAGATTCATAACTTCTTAAACTATTATGACCACAAAAAATGCAAAAGTACAAAAAGGGACATAATGATAATTATTGAAGTAACCCTAGGTTCCTATCATCCAAAAATTCAAAATAAATTTCCAGGGATGAATTATGACAAGATATGTCTATGAATTGAATTTCATAATTTTCACAACTCTATTTCTCACATTTATTTCATCAATACAAATTGGTGACAAAATGTATTTAAATTATTTTCCAAGGAACGTTCATTCAAATGTCCTAAAATTTCATGAGGTTGTGTATTATAACTAAAAATGTAAATTAAAAAAAATTCATTGGATTAGACAAATCAAATCTTGCTAAATTCACAAGATTAATTTTTTGGCTAAATACACACCTCACAGCTTAAGGTAGAGCCTCATGCTTTGGAATACACCCACATATAGAGCTCCAAATGACCTAAGTTTTTCGTAAGTGACTTATTATGTCCTAAGGAACATCCCACCCAAAATTTGGGTCAATATGAGCTATCAAATCACTTATATCATAATAATTTAAAAAATCAAATATTAAACAAAACTATAGAAAACTGTGTCCCAAAGATTCTGATTTTTAAGCACATGGTGTGTCTAGGTTTTACGCATGCATGGTCTAAATTTTAGCCTCTTGTAAGCTGTCATATGAAATATATTCACATTTAAATTTCTTCCCTTCACTTGGACCAGTCCTAGAAAAATAGCTGTTCTTTTTGTAGGACTGTGCTGACTTGTATCAACAATAGTTGGAGCAATCCAGCTGTTCTTGTAAGCTGATTGGCTTGCCATCTCCCAACAGGTGCCATCACCTGGGTAGTTTCCCTCTCAGCCTCTATAATGTACAAAGGGATAAGCTGATCCTCAATAGTAATGCTAATCTATTCTGTACTATGGGAACATTGGGTAAGATTCAAGCATGTCCAGCAACCTTGACTGAACATGCTCCCCATCAACTGGAGTATCTTAGCTTGATAGTCTCCCCCTCAACATTTGCATAGATCGTGTCCTTATGACTACCAGTCATCATTTCAGTTGATGATACGACTTGACTGTTTGTCCCTTCTGCATAGTGAGTTTTATCATCTGAGCACATTGTGCCTCTTCCTTGTTGCTCAAAGAGGAGCTACTCCTAGTGATTTTCCTCAGTGATGAGTACACCCTACTTCTTCTTCTCCTAGTTTGCTGGTGTGGTAGCAAGGCTTAGTCCAGCCAGACAGTCCTTCTGGTTGGATCCTGCTGGTCTTTGTCCAACACTTGTGCACTTTATCCTTCTTTAGTAATGCACACAAAATCCTTATCCTCGAGGTATGAACCATAGGATAACTTCCTTGTTCTAGTCAAAGTTCTGGAACATCTTCTGTCCAAGTGCCACATGGGGGATGGGCACTTAAAATAACCTGCAAAACAGAATTATCTTACATTAGAACGCCAATAGGTTTTGGGTCTTAGGTTCTGATTAGTGTTAAATTTGACTTGCCTACCTGCAGTATTTCTGACAGGTAGGCTTACTCTTGATCTAGACACAGAGGGATTGTGCCAGCAATCTTGGGAAAAATGCCCCACATTAGGACATCACCAACACTGATGAATATTATATCTTCTTTTCTGAGCAGGTCTTTTAGTGAGGTTAACTACTGACTGAGTAGAAGGAAGAGGAGCAAAACCTTTCTTCAGGTTCCTTTCAGCAAGGATCTGATCGAAGGCTATTCTTCCAATAGAATTCCTTTGCTTGCCTTGAATGGTATTTACAGCTGTCTTCTTTGCATATGACATGCTATTTATATCATCAGAACTAGCCAAGTTAGGCTTACTAGTAGACTGACTCTTAGTCCGAGTCCTTGCTGGATGGGCTTGTGTAAAAGCCACTGCCTTATCCTTGTGAGTTGGGGTTGAGGCACCAAATATAAATGGTCTAGAGTGGGCCATTTATACTTCTTCATGGGGAGTTTTTAGGGCAAACATTCCCCTACCCTTTCTTCTTCTAGTGTAAGATACACTTTTATTCTTACAAGAAAAATTCCCATTTTTATAGTGACCATACGTGCAGTCCTAGTCATACCTGTTAGAAGCGAGAATTACCTTATGAAAGGTTGACTGTGGCACAATAAGATCTTGGCCTCTCCTCTGAGAATTTATAACTTTTGAAATCCACTCAGATTCAGATTTTCTCTTGATAACATCTACCATAGAGAAATTGGAGACTATCCTCTTCTCCCATTCAAGTTTCTCTTCAATAACCTCTATAATAGAGTCCTTTTATATGATGGACTCAATATAGATATCTATCATGATCTTCAGATGATCGACTTCCCTCTCTTTCAGAGAAAGCAAGGATGAAGTCTCATCTTGCTGGAACGTAGCTAACTAGAGGGAGGTAATTTCCTCTACTTGTTTCTTTACAAGCAACTTGCTTTCCTTGAAAAATTTCAGAAGTGTAGCATGATTCTCAATCAATTAATTGATATCATCTTCTAATATAGGACTGTCATCATCACTTGATGAGGAAGCATAAGAGTCTGAGCTGGACTCATAACCTGAGCAATAAGAAGAACTAGATAGAGATTGTACCTGATCTAGACTAGGCTGATCCTGGCTGAATTCTTCTTCTGGTGTAGCAATCATCCCATAACAACTGCATTCAACTTCCTCAGCTTCATTCTCCTCCGAGTCACAATCTGAGCGTGATAGAGAGGCCCTAATCTCTATTCTTACATCTGTATAAACATCATCATCTTCAAGAGCTATCAATAGTCCAATATGGTTCTTGCTCTCATTGCAGACTTGAAACTTCATTGAGCTCAACTCCATATGGTTATCTTTTGAACCCACCAATGCAAACCTTTTAGCTATCCTTTGACATCTACTCAGACAGGTAAGTACTTTTTGAGTAACCTCCATCTGATACCACTTGAAGCTCTTTATTTTAATGGATAGCTAAATCAATTAGAGGTTTGTGAATAGGTTATTGGTCTCTTTTTGAGTTTCTTAAATATTTCATCTTTAAGAGCTTTAGCTTTTAGTTTTTTTATCCTTTCAAGATGTATGCAACCTGCATAAAGAAAACAACACAAAAAAGTACACAGTGATTTATAGTGGTTCCCCTAACTAGGGTGCATCCACTTTCCCTTATCCAACTATCTTGTTGGAATAGGCACTTCTCCAAAACTTGCTCCAAAAAGCTTACACCTCAGATCCATCATGATCTCTATGTCTCCTCCAATACTTACTTCTCAGCCACAAGGGCCTATAACTCAGTGGTCAACAGACCACCTACCTCAGGCAGTTAAGACCTACATTAAAGCTAGGAGGACAACCCTACCTAAGATCCACTAGGGATCCTAACTCAGAGCTCTGCAGCACTCCTAAAACTCATTGAACCTCAAGCCACCTACCTCAGCCTTACACAAAGGCCAACAACTCAGGCTTCTGAGTCCTACAGATTCAGGCACAAGGCCCTACTCTTAGAGTGCTGTAGCACTCCTATAGCTCTATACCCAACAAGTACCTACCTCAGTGCCCTTCCAAGCACCTACAACTCTAACTAAATAGCCCTACAACTCAGATCCACATTTGGATTATACCTCAGATTGCAGCACTCTCCTACCTCAGGCAATTAAGCCCTTCAGCTCAGATATTTAGTTGGTTCCTATAGATTAAATGTGGGTTGGTGTGATGATTGGCCACAAGTGAAATTTCATTGTACTAATCTACCAGGACTAAGATAAACTCAACCCAAACTTGACTCCAAGAAAAATATTTCCTGAGTCTACTTATTTTGATAAAGTAAATACTTGGACCTAACGTCCTCTTCTAAGCACTAGGGATTTTATCCAGCTGGAACTAGATAAGTAACTACAGCAGATCTTTCTACAACCTGAGTTGGAAGAATCCTAATCTAACTCCTTTCTTTACAGCAACAAGGATGAAGATCTTGTTTTGGCCTGTGCAAGAAGTAACTTGTAGGTCAGCTTCTCTGCCATTTCTGAACTGAGCCAACTTCTCAGCCCTATCTCCTTTATCATATCTCCCCAATAAAATGTTCTTTAAGATTTTTTGGCTGATTCTGTGAAGCACCTACAACATGGGTATGCCCAAGCTGCTACCTTTTTTCTCAGAGAATCCCTCTTATTGGAACACCCTAATTTGGATTTGGGTCAGGATCACTATGTCTTTCAGTTTATTAGATTGACCCATCATGTATAGCTAAGGGTCATAGGTTGTGCTAAGTCAGAGGCTCTCAGAGATTGAAGAAATCAGTCAAGAGAAATCAGTCAGAGAAATCAGCCAAGAGAAATCAGAATTCTTCATTATGCTCAGGTCGACGATCGTCGAGCTTCGGTCGAAGATCGTCGAGCTCATCTCTGCTGGACCGTCGAGCTCAACTCTGCAGAAACGTTAAGCTCAGGTCGACGCTTTAGCTTTGAGATCTGGTCGACGTTTTCCGTCGAGCTCAGGTCGACGCTTTAGCTTTGAGCTCAGATCGACGATAGTCGATCCCAGATCGACGATTTCTGCTAGATCTCAGAATGCAAGTTTCCAGGCGGATTTTCAAGATATTATTTGGTCAAATCAAGGACAGCTGTTAATATTCCAATACAGCCTTATTTCAGGACAATTACAGGAATGCATTTATGAATATTATAGCCGTTGGAGTATCTAAAAGGAAGCAGTAATAATTGCAAGAATTAATAAATGCAATTATTCAAATATCCGTTGCTCTGCAATCAGGATATATATACACAGATTTACAGAGGAACAATATAGTAGTGAAGAAAGAAGAAAGCAGAATACAGTGAAAATAAATTACAGGAATCAGAGTTCCAGGAAGAACTCAACTCCACCTGTACAACTAAGTGCTCTTCTCAGATATGCTGTTCCAGGAAGCCTGAAGAGACAACTTCTTTACATCAGTCTGAAGGCTTACTGAAAGATCATCATCAAGGCTTCATTATTTACTCTCCAAGACAACTAACATTTCAGCTATTGCTGAAATCATCATTTGCTGGAGCAGTCATCCATTGAAGGCCTATCACCCTGTGCAAAGCTTCCACTCCTGAACCATTCTACATCTCAGGGGGAGCTTTGACATCATCAATCCACTTGTGCTTCTCTCATTTGATTGAGAACAGAGAAGACACCTTCAACTCTTATTTTTCTTTTCCCGCTGTAAAAGGGTTCTTGAACTCCCTTCAAAAGTTCTGCTTGGTTCTGAGAGCCTTGTCAAAACTCAGTGGTGGCAAGACACCTGATCAAAAAATCTAGCTTTGGTTTTTGAGCACCTTATCAAAAGCTCATTGGTGTCAGGACACCTGATCAACTCATCCTGAGTGGATTCCTACCAAGAGTGGTAGAAGAGTGGACGTACCCAAGTTGTTGGGGAACCACTATAAAATTCTTGTGTCGTCTGGATTGCAATTTTTATTTCTTGTATTCTTGTTGTGTGTGTTTGCTCTAATCTCTAGGATAGATCTGACTTTCAATTGGTATCACAGGGAGGTTGGTTATACAACAACTAAACCATCACTAGGTTGGTTGTTCATACAGGCTAACACCTGAACCAAAAGATCTCTGGTTTGATCCATTCTAGTTAGATTAATTATTATATTTTTCACATAGCAAGAATATGGAATATTCTAGCACCAGACCTCCTAAGTGCAACATAAACCAATTTGCACTTTGGAAGACAAGAATTAAATTATATATGAACTCTATTGATGAAGATAGTTTTCCTTCTATTTTGACAGGTCTCCCAACATCGGTAACAACAACTAAAAAGGCCAGGCTAGCTGATGCCAGAGCCATGAATATCCTAGCACAGTCATTATCTGATGACTTGTTTCAGGAAGTTGTTGAATGCTCAACAGCTAAGGAGATATGGGATTCCCTCCATCAAATGGCTTCTGAACCCGTGGATGAAATATCAAAAAGAAGCCACAACATATCATTTGAAGAAGGAGAATTAATATCTCTAGATATTATTTGGGATGTTTCAGATGATGAGTCTTCTTTTAAAGATGAAGAAGAGGAAGAAAGGTCCAAAGAATTCTGCTTAATGGCCATAAACTCTTCCTGCAGCAATTTAAAGGCTGAACAAACAGAAGGCAATTCAAAACCTGAAAAGGATCAGGTATTATCAAACTTTAATTTTAGTTCAGTTAAATTAGAACTTCAAAATTTCTGCCAAGATTTAATAAAATCTGAGAAGGAAACAAAACTTCTCAGAGGAATGTTTTCAGAATATATTCAAAGGAAAAAGAAATATTTTAATCAACAAAATGAGTTCAGACCATCGAACTCAGTCTGCCTTTTCATAAATCTGATTCATAAATATAAGGATAAACTAATTAAAATATTTTCAAATCCTTTTTATTTGGAATAAATTTATTAGGAAACATCTTTTCTTAAGGCTGTTTCTATCGTATTGATATTTTGTTCAAAATTATTTTAGGACCTCTGTATGTGAATTCTTTGTCAGATACTTTATATTTCTTATAGATCCTTTTCTAAATTCATCTAGATTGAGTCTTCTACTCTAGTTGTATTGGTCAGCAGTGATCATGACACTAAGTTTGAATCTCTTCTGATGAAAAGAAATTCTATTGGAAGGAAGATATCAGACTTTGTTTTTCAGATCCAGAATCCTAAATTTTGCTGGACAAATATCATTTTTCTGCTAACATATCTTTTTTAAGGAGAGAGCAATCTCTACCATAGCTTTTTGCAGGTACCATCTATAATAGTTAGCTGGATGACTCAATCAAAATCCATCTTTAAGAGTCACCTCAGCCTCCTCCAATCACAATTACTTCATCAACATAGGGGAAGATTGCATTGCCAGCAGAAGTCAGTTTTTAACAGTAACAGGAGCCAGCATTGCAAAGCTTTTCTTTTTATATCTCATGCTTTGTAATATTAATTTGTTGTAATATTTTAATTCTCATGTAAATAGTAATCCTAACCCAAATAGGGGGAGATTGTTGGAACACCCTAATTTGGATTTGGGTCAGGATCACTATGTCTTTCAGTTTATTAGATTGACCCATCATGTATAGCTAAGGGTCATAGGTTGTGCTAAGTCAGAGGCTCTCAGAGATTGAAGAAATCAGTCAAGAGAAATCAGTCAGAGAAATTAGCCAAGAGAAATCAGAATTCTTCATTATGCTCAGGTCGACGATCATCGAGCTTCGGTCGAAGATCGTCGAGCTCATCTTTGCTGGACCGTCGAGCTCAACTCTGCAGAAACGTTAAGCTCAGGTCAACGCTTTAGCTTTGAGATCTGGTCGACGTTTTTCGTCGAGCTCAGGTCGACGCTTTAGCTTTGAGCTCAGATCGACGATAGTCGATCCCAGATCGACGATTTCTGCCAGATCTCAGAATGTAAGTTTCCAGGCGGATTTTCAGGATATTATTTGGTCAAATCAAGGACAGCTGTTAATATTCCAATACAGCCTTATTTCAGGACAATTACAGGAATGCATTTATGAATATTATAGTCGTTGGAGTATCTAAAAGGAAGCAGTAATAATTGCAAGAATTAATAAATGCAATTATTCAAATATCCGTTGCTCTGCAATCAGGATATATATACACAGATTTACAGAGGAACAATATAGTAGTGAAGAAAGAAGAAAGCAGAATACAGTGAAAATAAATTACAGGAATCAGAGTTCCAGGAAGAACTCAACTCCACCTATACAACTAAGTGCTCTTCTCAGATATGCTGTTCCAGGAAGCCTGAAGAGACAACTTCTCTACATCAGTCTGAAGGCTTACTGAAAGATCATCATCAAGGCTTCATTATTTACTCTCCAAGACAACTAACATTTCAGCTATTGCTGAAATCATCATTTGCTGGAGCAGTCATCCATTGAAGGCCTATCACCCTGTGCAAAGCTTCCACTCCTGAACCATTCTACATCTCAGGGGGAGCTTTGACATCATCAATCCACTTGTGCTTCTCTCATTTGATTGAGAACAGAGAAGACACCTTCAACTCTTATTTTTCTTTTCCCGCTGTAAAAGGGTTCTTGAACTCCCTTCAAAAGTTCTGCTTGGTTTTGAGAGCCTTGTCAAAACTCAGTGGTGGCAAGACACCTGATCAAAAAATCTAGCTTTGGTTTTTGAGCACCTTATCAAAAGCTCATTGGTGTCAGGACACCTGATCAACTCATCCTGAGTGGATTGCTACCAAGAGTGTTAGAAGAGTGGACGTACCCAAGTTGTTGGGGAACCACTATAAAATTCTTGTGTCGTCTGGATTGCAATTTTTATTTCTTGTATTCTTGTTGTGTGTGTTTTCTCTAATCTCTAGGATAGATCTGACTTTCAATTGGTATCAGAGGGAGGTTGGTTATACAACAACTAAACCATCACTAGGTTGGTTGTTCATACAGGCTAACACCTGAACCAAAAGATCTCTGGTTTGATCCATTCTAGTTAGATTAATTATTATATTTTTCATATAGCAAGAATATGTAATATTCTAGCACCAGACCTCCTAAGTGCAACATAAACCAATTTGCACTTTGGAAGACAAGAATTAAATTATATATGAACTCTATTGATGAAGATATTTTTCCTTCTATTTTGACAGGTCTCCCAACATCGGTAACAACAACTAAAAAGGCCAGGATAGCTGATGCCAGAGCCATGAATATCCTAGCACAGTCATTATCTGATGACTTGTTTCAGGAAGTTGTTGAATGCTCAACAGCTAAGGAGATATGGGATTCCCTCCATCAAATGGCTTCTGAACCCGTGGATGAAATATCAGAAAGAAGCCACAACATATCATTTGAAGAAGGAGAATTAATATCTCTAGATATTATTTGGGATGTTTCAGATGATGAGTCTTCTTTTAAAGATGAAGAAGAGGAAGAAAGGGCCAAAGAATTCTGCTTAATGGCCATAAACTCTTCCTGCAGCAATTTAAAGGCTGAACAAACAGAAGGCAATTCAAAACCTGAAAAGGATCGGGTATTATCAAACTTTAATTTTAGTTCAGTTAAATTAGAACTTCAAAATTTCTGCCAAGATTTAATAAAATCTGAGAAGGAAACAAAACTTCTCAGAGGAATGTTTTCAGAATATATTCAAAGGAAAAAGAAATATTTAATCAACAAAATGAGTTCAGACTATCGAACTCAGTCTGCCTTTTCATAAATCTGATTCATAAATATAAGGATAAACTAATTAAAATATTTTCAAATCCTTTTTATTTGGAATAAATTTATTAGGAAACATCTTTTCTTAAGGCTGTTTCTATCGTATTGATATTTTGTTCAAAATTATTTTAGGACCTCTGTATGTGAATTCTTTGTCAGATACTTTATATTTCTTATAGATCATTTTCTAAATTCATCTAGATTGAGTCTTCTACTCTAGTTGCATTGGTCAGCATTGATCATGACACTAAGTTTGAATCTCTTCTGATGAAAAGAAATTCTATTGGAAGGAAGATATCAGACTTTGTTTTTCAGATCCAGAATCCTAAATTTTGCTGGACAAATATCATTTTTCTGCTAACATATCTTTTTTAAGGAGAGAGCAATCTCTACCATAGCTTTTTGCAGGTACCATCTATAATAGTTAGCTGGATGACTCAATCAAAATCCATCTTTAAGAGTCACCTCAGCCTCCTCCAATCACAATTACTTCATCAACATAGGGGAAGATTGCATTGCCAGCAGAAGTCAGTTTTTAACAGCAACAGGAGCCAGCATTGCAAAGCTTTTCTTTTTATATCTCATGCTTTGTAATATTAATTTGTTGTAATATTTTAATTCTCATGTAAATAGTAATCCTAACCTAAATAGGGGGAGATTGTTGGAACACCCTAATTTGGATTTGGGTCAGGATCACTATGTCTTTCAGTTTATTAGATTGACCCATCATGTATAGCTAATGGTCATAGGTTGTGCTAAGTCAGAGGCTCTCAGAGATTGAAGAAATCAGTCAAGAGAAATCAGTCAGAGAAATCAGCCAAGAGAAATCAGAATTCTTCATTATGCTCAGGTCGACGATCGTCGAGCTTCGGTCGAAGATCGTCGAGCTCATCTCTGCTGGACCGTCGAGCTCAACTCTACAGAAACGTTAAGCTCAGGTCAACGCTTTAGCTTTGAGATCTGGTCGACGTTTTCCGTCGAGCTCAGGTCGACGCTTTAGCTTTGAGCTCAGATCGACGATAGTCGATCCCAGATCGACGATTTCTGCCAGATCTCAGAATGCAAGTTTCCAGGCGGATTTTCAGGATATTATTTGGTCAAATCAAGGACAGCTGTTAATATTCCAATACAGCCTTATTTCAGGACAATTACAGGAATGCATTTATGAATATTATAGCCGTTGGAGTATCTAAAAGGAAGTAGTAATAATTGCAAGAATTAATAAATGCCATTATTCAAATATCCGTTGCTCTGCAATCAGGATATATATACACAGATTTACAGAGGAACAATATAGTAGTGAAGAAAGAAGAAAGCAGAATACAGTGAAAATAAATTACAGGAATCAGAGTTCCAGGAAGAACTCAACTCCACCTGTACAACTAAGTGCTCTTCTCAGATATGCTGTTCCAGGAAGCCTGAAGAGACAACTTCTCTACATCAGTCTGAAGGCTTACTGAAAGATCATCATCAAGGCTTCATTATTTACTCTCCAAGACAACTAACATTTCAGCCATTGCTGAAATCATCATTTGCTGGAGCAGTCATCCATTGAAGGCCTATCACCCTGTGCAAAGCTTCCACTCCTGAACCATTCTACATCTCAGGGGGAGCTTTGACATCATCAATTCACTTGTGCTTCTCTCATTTGATTGAGAACAGATAAGACACCTTCAACTCTTATTTTTTTTTTCCCGCTATAAAAGGGTTCTTGAACTCCCTTCAAAAGTTCTGTTTGGTTCTGAGAGCCTTGTCAAAACTCAGTGGTGGCAAGACACCTGATCAAAAAATCTAGCTTTGGTTTTTGAGCACCTTATCAAAAGCTCATTGGTGTCAGGACACCTGATCAACTCATCCTGAGTGGATTCCTACCAAGGGTGGTAGAAGAGTGGACGTACCCAAGTTGTTGGGGAACCACTATAAAATTCTTGTGTCGTCTGGATTGCAATTTTTATTTCTTGTATTCTTGTTGTGTGTGTTTGCTCTAATCTCTAGGATAGATCTGACTTTCACCTCTGAGCTTACTTGCTAGTGCAGATGAAGATAACCAGCTATCTTGTTATTGAAGATATTGATACCAACAGTTAACTTGATCTCTGTCTTACTGACTTGAGCTTCCTATTCTTTATCTCTGCAATAATGACGGAGAAGAAGAACTGCCTGATTACTTTCTCCAAAATGCTCTCTTTCTCTATAAAAGCCTTTTCCTTTTATTGATTTTGACCAAACGACTCTTGAGCAGTTGTCCTCACATAATTAATGGTTAGCAACAACCTTTCTTTAACTCTAACTATCGTATAATAGGTTTGTAGCAACATTTTTCGCATACTATAGCCAGCCCACAACTAATTTGAAATATGTTGACTTGCTGACATCATCAGCTGTGGACATAACCAAAAATCAAGCAATATTAGCGTAGGCATTGAGTGAGTAAGCATCACTAAACGCCAAAACACTTAGACATATTTACTATCTCTTGGCATTGATTGAATAACCTTCACTCAATGCCAAACTACTAAGAATATAAATCTGTTTTTAGTCGTTGAGTGATTCATCTTCACTCAACGCCAACTTGCTTTATCAGCTGTCTTCTACTTGGCGTTGAGTCAGTGAGCATCACTCAATGCCAAACTCCTTGGATAAAATTCTGTCTCCACTAGGCGTGGACAGCATTGAGTGAGCAACCTCCACTCAATGCTTTTATCCATTATCATATTTTTGCCTCTACAGCATCTTAGGTGCTGAGAGCGTTGAGTGAGCATGTGAGCATGCCTCACTCAATGCTTTTTTCCTTAACCAATTTTATGTGTTTAAAAACACTGGCTTAGAATGTGAGTGTTTCTCAACACTTATGAGGTTATGGCGTTGAGTGAATGACCTTCACTCAACGCCTGTGGACTTAACCACTTTTCTGCATCTTAACTTTAGGCTTTGACTAACTCAGCCTGCCTTACTTTGAACTGATTTTGACGATTGGTGAACTGATCTCGACGAACTCTAAACTCAGCTCTAAGAATTCTGAACTGAGCTCGATGAACTCAGAATGTTTATCAATGAATTTAGCTCGATGAATGGTGAGCTCAGCTCGACAAACTCTGAACTCAGTTAGATGAATTTCTTAACATAGATCGACAAACTCATAATCTCAAACTCTGAATTTAGCTCGACGAATGGTGAGCTCAGGTCGACAAACTCTGAACTCAGTTTGACAAATTTTGAACTGAGTTCAACTCACAGCTTTTGCTGTATGGCATTGAGTGTGTCCTCATCACTCAATGTTTATGGACTTACCCTTTTTATCAGCTTGCCAACATTCTTTCTAACCTCTGGAAATGAGTGAGCTTGCTTCACTTAATGCCTATGGACTTAGCTGTACTGTCAACAGCTCCTTGACTTCTGGCGTTGAGTTAGCTTACCTCACTCAATGCTTGTGGACTTAGGCAAATTCATGCCTTTCAAGCATCCTATCTTGATGTCCACCTTTTTGCCTTATGACCACCTGTCACATCACTTAGACAATCTGTCTAGACTTGTTCCATGGAACATCCTACACAAGATGAGCATAAACAACATCAAATGAACCTATGCTCTTAGTGTTGATGGTGATGCTTCAAATTCATTCTAGGGAACATTATAAGCAATGGACCCAATAGTATTGCCTCCCTTATATAGAATGGAGGTGATGGGAGAGATTACAAATAAGCATTGTGGGACAAATAAACAAAGTTACAACCAGCTATACATAAAAATAGACCGCAAAAGCTGCACGGTTTGACGAATAGGCTAACAGCCCGGGAACTATTATAAAGAGAAGGGAGCCGCTAGGAGAGACCACTAGACCGCCCGGTCATCAAGTTTTCTGCTTTAAATCGCTAGACTACCCGACCTCTAATCAGCAACATCTCGGCTTCCAAGCTGTTGAAGTGAAGCCACAAGACTGCCCGACTACCAAGCCGCTAGAGTAAAACCGCCAGATCGCACGGTCTCAAAACCACCAGACTCAATCCGCATACCCCCGGTCTCCAAACCGCTAGACTCAAGCCGCATGACCGCCCAGTCTCCATACTGCAACATATGTATTACTCCTCTAGATACCAGAGTCCAGTAATGGGAGTCATCCTCTAAAGGTTACATTCCCTCCACTCCACCTCTAGTCCTAATTGCCACTACCACTGTGTTGTCCGTCGAGATAGTTTTGTGGCAGATATTGATAGCCATACAAACTACATTCCACCTCCAGGGCACTGTCACCGTAGAAGCTTGTGGTACACACAGACCTCTTGAGGACATTTTGAGGATTGAGGCCTCTCACCTTTAGAGGGACAGAGTCAACAATCTAGGCATAGGAGTGGGTGGAGCGAGTCAAGGAGTGGTTAGTGGGCATGATATGCCCTATAGTTGCTGCAGTTCTCTTGATTGTAATGTTGTTAAAAGTTATGCTAGAGACTGGTGGAGGGCGGTCATCCGCTCCTCATTCTGGGGGCCATTGCTAAGTACTATTATGTGTGTTGAGACTCCATCACCTTCCTTCAATATTTTATTTTTGATGTCAACCGAGCTGTGCTGCAAGAGTGATTCCTGCACATCCGATAGGGAGGTAGGACAATCCTCGAGTACCAGCAGGAGTTCATTCACTTATCCCACTTTGTTGGGACGCTCATAACTACTGACAAAGACCGGACTGCTTGTTTTTACTGAGGCCTGCACGATTATTTGCGGCAGACACTGATTATGATTTCACATTCCACATTTCATACGATAGTGACTCACATCACTTCTTTAGAGATGGACCAGTGGATGGTGGACAAGTAGTGTGGAGGATAGGTAGAAGCCCCATAGTTCTAGAGATGAGAGAGAGGAGCTGCTCCCCGATAGTAAGAGAGAGATAGGAGGCAACGTCAGTGCAAACATCCCTTTAGACATCCACTGCATCCTCGTCATGCACCTGCACTCCCCACATCTCCAGTACCACAACATGCTTCTAGACTAACCCCAACACCTCAGCTGGTATCCACGGTTCGACGAGATGTTCCCTTCACAGGGAACTTCTTCCTTAGTCAATAGTCGGGCTACCTAAGAGCCTTCTGCCCGCAGGCTGCAAGGTGGCCGAGCATAGGGGAACTTCCGGGAGTAGTAGCAGCGAGAGGATAGAGACAAAGATTCTACAGAAGTAGGCTTGGTAGGAGAGATCAACAGGTCGAGCAGCATCCCTTGAGACATAGGCTTTTGATCTTCGGTACGGGCCGACGCCCAATGTGGTTATAAGCATCTACCTCTAACATAAGTGATGTGATGGATGATGATGCTAGAATTAGTTTTATGCTATATACAAAGTGTATCTCATCTACTTTGAGATAGAAAATAAAACTTAAGTGTGCTCCAAAGTCTTAGTGATACGAGATTTTTCGAGTATCTTTAATGAGTCCCTCCTAAGATTTCTACCACATCGATAGATAGATTTTCAGGTTGAGCTTGTACCTGGAGCCCAACTGGTGTCCCGAGCACCATACCGATTGGATCCTAATGAATTGGTGGAGCTAAAAATTCAACTCCAGGAATTGATCAATGCAAGATTCATTCGTCTTATTTCCTCGCTATGGGGAGCCCCAGTACTATTTTTGAAAAATAAGGACGAGACATTACGCTTATGTATCGACTATATAGAACTTAAGAAGCTTGCTATATAGAACACACACTCCTTACCAAGAATTGATGAGTTACTCTATCAACTACAAGGCTCGTCCGTCTTCCATAATATGGACCTGAGATCTGGTTACTATCAGCTTCATATTTGGGAAGAAGGTATTCCCAAGACCGCCTTTAGCTCCCGCTATGGCCTTTATGAGTTCTTAGTGTTGTCGTTTGGGCTCACTGACGCACTCTCCGCCTTCTTGGCATTGATGAATATGGTATTTGAACACTTCCTGGATCACTTTTTGATCGTCTTCATAGATGATATTTTGATCTACTCGAAGACCATGCCAGACCATTCCATATAGTTGCAGATAATGTTAATTAAGCATCAAGAGCACTCGCTCTTTGCCAAGTTCAGTAAATGGGAATTTTATTTATAAGATGTTGGATTCTTAGGCCACACCATCAATAAGAATAGGGTTGCAGTGGGCAAGGACATGATCCAAATAGTTCAGAACTGGCCGCCACTCAAGATAGTAACTGACATTTCGAGCTTTCGTGGTCTCACCGGTTATTATAGGATGTTTGTTGAAGGTTTTTCTAAGATTGCATTGCCCCTCACCACTCTCACAAAGAAGGATGATATGTTTCATTGGACACTAGAATATGAGACTGAGTTTGTCGAACTAAAGTAGTGGCTAACTTCTGCCCCAATCCATGTGATCCCCTCAGAACAAGAGGGTTCTGTATTTATATTAATGCGCCCCTAATGATATTGGGAGCTATTTTGATACCAAAAGTCTTTTATTTCAAGGACAGCTAAATCACCTAGAGGGGAGTGAATTGGTTTCTTACCCTTTTTTGACTATCTTTACTTTTCCTTGTGTTTTGGGTGTATTAAGTTAGCTTTGTTAGCTTGCTTTCAAGAACACAACACACAAGGTTTATAGAGGTTCCTCAGATTATGGGTACGTCCACTTTCCCTCCCACTTTTCTAACAACTTGTTAGACAAGGAACTTCTCCAACCATGGCTCCTAATCGCTTACATCATGATCCCGCGGGACCACTCAGTGTTCTCCAAGACTTACAAATCAGGCACAAAACCTTACTACTCAGTGATCTAAAGTTCACCTACCTCAGGACCAAAGGCCCTACAACTCAGGCTGGCAGGATAACCCTACCTCAGAGAGAATGACTCTCCTACATCTCAGGAACAAAGGCCCTGCCTCAGATCCAAAGGATACTATAACTTAGGCACAAGTGCCATACAACTCAGAGAGAATGACTCGCCTACCTCAGGCACACAGGCCCTACACTAAGATCTACAACCTGATCCTACCTCAACCTTTATAAATCAGGCATCTAGCTCAGATCCAAAAGGATCCTACAAAGAGAGAGAGAGAGAGAGAGTTTGTTGGTGTTGATTTGACTCTAAAAACAATTTCTCTGAGCATGCCTTCCTAAGCTGAGTTTACCTCAGCCCAACCTTCTTCTCAGCAATAAGAAAACTGATCTTCAACAAGCTGCAGCTTGTGCTAAGAAGTAACTTGCAGAGCAACTGCTCTACTTCTTCTTCCTTTCCTGGACTAAGTAGAATCATCTCTAACTTTGACTCCAAAGAAATAGTCCTCTGAGACATCTTTTTCTTGAACAAAGATATCTTAGTCCTATCTACTTCTTCACTGCACCAGAAATTGTTCTTCAGAAATGACCTGCTGGTACTGAGAAGTAACTACAGCTTGCCTTGCTGCTACTTGAGCTGAGAATATCCTAGCCCCAACTTCTTCATAGGAATAAGAGTGTTGATCTTCAATAAGCTGATGTTTGTGCTAGAAGAACTCAGAAACAAGTTTCTGATCTTGATGATGAAGACAAATGTGTTGACTGTTCTTGTATTTTTCAATCGGCTAACATTCCATGCAGAGACCAGATGCTCTGCTTCTTCTTCTTTCTCAGAACCTTTTCTGAACTTGTTGTAGCAGATGAAAATTGCTATAGCTAACTTGCTGGAACTTGTAGTTCAGCTGGTTTACCTTCTTGGTTCAAGCTCGGCAACAATGGTGAGGAGGAAGACGAAGCCCTGCCGCTACTTTTCGATATCAGTAAAACCAAAAAGTTCAAGTTCATAGCACCTTATCTTATCCTTTTATCTTCTGTCGATCAAAGGCTCTTAGAGTAGTTGGACCCACAATAGTTGGAAGTTGTAACCTTGCTTTAACTACAAAAGACTTACAGTAGGCCTGTGGCGTTGTTTGTCGCGTACTATGCCATCCCGAAACTTTTTGAATTTTGCTGAATTTTGTTAACTTTTGCATATGTCAGCATCTATGGACTTCGTCAAATTGAAGCTCTTTAGTATAGTCAAATTCAAAGCCAAATCACTTAGATAGATTTCTATCTTACTCAGGCGTTGATAGCGGTGAGTGAACAAGCTTCAATCAATGCTTTTGGCCTTAGCCAATCTTTTTACATCTCAGGCATTGAGAGCGTTGAGTGAACAAGCTTAACTCAACGCCAAAGTACTTATATATTTTTCTGTAACTAGGCATTGTGTGAGCCTTCATCACTGAATGTTAAAACACTTAGTCTCATTCTTGAATAAAAGCGTTGAGTGTAGCATCTTCACTCAATGCTTTCTGCTTTACCATATTATCTTGATGAGGCGTTGAGTGAATAGCCTTCACTCAACACTTCTATACTTAGACAGATTTTCTGTCAGCTTAGGCCTTGAGTGCGTTGAGTGTATCTTCATCACTCAACGTCATTTAGACTTTTGTAGTCTTAACTGCTTAGGCATTGAGTGAGCCTTCATCACTTGACGCTTCTATACTTAGCAAGATTTATTTACTGTCAAAGATAAAGCTTTGACTATCTGAGCTTTACTCAACGGTTATGTCGTATAGCATTGAGTGAACTGCCTTCACTCAATGCTTGTGGACTTAGCCTCTTTTCATCCTTGCAAATAGTCAGGCTTTGACTGACTTGTCTTCTCCTAGCTCTTTTTGGCACCTGGCGTTGAGTGAGCTTTCTTCACTCAATTCATGTGGACTTAACCACATTTCTTTGCATCTGGAGTTAAGTGAGCTTGCTTCACTCAACGCTTGTGTTCTTAACCACATTAATTTACATCTGGGATTGAGTGAGCTTGCATCACTCAATACCTGTGGACTTAGACACATTTCTCTATATCTGGGGTTGAGTGAGTTGTCTTCACTCAATGCTTGTGGACTTAGCCACATTTCTTTGTATCTATCATTGAGTGAGTTTTCCTCGCTCAATGCCTGTAGACTTAGATAGATTTTCTGTCTCTCCACCTGCCTACCATGTGACACCCTATCACCATTACTTAGACAACCTGTCTAACCTTGTTTCAAAGAATATCCTTCATATGCTATGCTTAACCAACATCAAATATAACTATTTTTGTTTATTAGGATTTGTTACATCCCAATTCCTTATAGATCCCTTGATAATGTTAGGGCAAGGAGGTAATCCTAGGGTACCTTGAATCAAGATAAATCACTAAGTGTACACCAAAGAGAACAAGTCAACCTAGGTCAATTCAGCACAAATTTGGTTCACCAACTCAAATTGATCTCACCAATACATCCCTAACCATAAGGAGGAGACAATTGACCAGTCAATTCATGAATTGATAGGCCAATTGCATGGATTTAACCAAAGTCAACTAAAACTCGACATAGGTCAATTCAACCATAATTAGCTCAATTAGGCTTCACATAGTCAAATTGACCTCACCCCTAGTTTTATAATATCATTGGGGGCCTAATGGATCCAAAATCGCCATCAAGTGGACAGCAATTTCTTTAATTTGACCAAATTCAAACCTAGAACAATTTTTGTAAAACCTAAACATTTTGGATAAATTGGCCTAATTGGGGTCCCACCATGGCACAACCCACATGAGATGGTGTCATGGGACTCAAGACCAACTCATAAAACCAATCAACACCTCAAGTCAACCATAGTCAAAATTGAGCCTAAAAGAGAGAAATATAGGCTCAACCAATTCCAATGGGCAAAAGCCATGAACCAAGGCACATCCTGCAGCCCATTAACATTATTTTATATAAAAAATTTTGATTAGGTAATTTCATAGTATTTATTGGGGTGAAATTGTAAAATCCTTAAATTTCAATGGGAAGTGGAAGAGTTAATGGAATGAGGCCATGAGGCACTCCTTTCATCTCCCCTAAGCAACTTTTAGTCTCCCCTGGTGCCTGATAATTATTTTTCCTTTACTCTTAGCCGACCACTATTATGGAGGGCACTAAATGCGCATGGCCGAACCACTCATTTTATGGCAACTCCATAATACCCCTCCTCAGCCCCATTCGACCCTTTCATCATCTACAGAAGCCCTCAAGGAGTCGAAATAGTGTACTAGATCAAAGATTTTGTTGGAGGACAGAATAATTGAGCAAGCTCGCCAAAGAACGCCTCAACCATGGCCACCCGCCGCAGTAGTCGCCTCCACGCTTGATTGCAGGTCTGTTTCTCCTCCTCTTCCCTTGTGCTATCATCCTAGATCCATTAGGAGAGATATAGGGCGCAATTGATCCCGATATAATGTGAGGAAAGTGGAGAATTTTTGAAAAATCAAGGTTGTCGGGTTCGCCGAAAACCACCACCTCTGGCGGCTTAACCATCGTCAGTCGATAGCCACCACCTCAACGAAGGTGGTGGTGGAGGGTGCCGGCAAGGGACCTATCCAGATGGTCGGGAAATTGAGGTTGAAGGAGCTTCATGTCAGGTGAATCCCCACCCTTGGATGGAGTTTGAAGACGACCTAAATGCCATTGGATGTGCTTTAAGATTCTTGTTGAATAGTATTACATATAAACTATAGTATAGTTACTTAATATGTATTTTTGTCACACTTATACAGACATTTACAAACTGAAATTAAGTGCCCTTTGATACCAAATCAGGAAAAGTTGCCTGAAAAAACTTTTTTATCGCTTCATGTCTTCTTTTTGTAGGAATTTAAATCATCCCATTTGGTATCAGAATGAATGGATGGTTAATGAAAAGATCATTCAAGGTTCAAGTGGTCTTTAAATCCAGCAACTTCATGAGAAAATTCGGCCTCATGAGCAGAGAAAGCTGGAAGCTGCACTAATGGTATCATCTGCAATCAGCTAGGGGGAGAAGTGAATCACAGCAGACCAGCTCCTCCCTATCTATTCAGAAACAAAGAAGAGATTGATAACGTGGTTCTCAAACGTGGAGATCAATGTAATGATCAAGATAGTACTCAGTGGGCTGAACACACTTGTGCTACTAACCAGAAAGCTGAAGCAAAAGGCAAGTCTGTTGATAAAGAAGGGAGAAGATCTGGCTCTACAAAAAGAGTCTGTGCAAAAAGGTGAAAGGGAGTTGTTAAGCATTAGCATGAATGGAGCTCGACAAAATCATCATCATTCTTCGAATGGAGCTCGATGAAATTACCATCATTCGACGAATGGAACTCAACGAAACCAGAATAATTCGTCGAACAGAGCTCAATGAATTCTGAATAATTCGTCGAACTAAAAATTATCAAATCAAAATTTCCTGGTATCAGAACTTTTTTATGGCATCAGAACCAGATATGTAAAATTTCTTTTATATTGATATTCTACTAGTATAATCTAAGTTGCTAGGAATCCTATCTATCATAGCAGGACTATGCATATATAGATTAAGTATCAATAAGTTTGGGAGCATAAGGAAGGACTCAATCCTGAGTTTGTCCTCTCTAACAAGTGGCTGACATTTTTATCATGCCACTAGTTGAAGTCAAGTTCAACACCCTCTTGATTGAGTTGGGTATGTGGAACTTGTTGGAACACC
This sequence comes from Platanthera zijinensis, assembly GCA_039513925.1. NCBI lineage: Eukaryota > Viridiplantae > Streptophyta > Magnoliopsida > Asparagales > Orchidaceae > Platanthera > Platanthera zijinensis. The sequence continues at coordinate 85,945,757 of CM077090.1, read as the reverse complement.
CTATTACTATTTTGGGTAAGGATCACTATGTTTTTCTTAGGAAACCAGGTTGACCTAGATGTATAGTTGAAAAGGTCAACATTAGAATGTGTCTAGGGCTTAGAACTTAGGTTTGAAGCTGCCCCCAGGACCATTCCAACATTTCAGAAATAGAGCCAAGAATAAGACAACTTTCGTCGAGCTCAGGTCGACGAAACATCGAACTCCGTTCGACGTTCTCTGAACTCAACTATGATAAATCGTCGAGCTCTATTCGATGATCTTCGAGCTCAGACCGATGATCTGCCTTCAGTCAGTTTTGCTTAGTCGTCGAACTCCAGTCGACGATCTTCTAGCTCAGGTTGACGATCACTCTTCTCTTATTCTTCAGGTCGCTGAGCTAGGTTCGACGATCTTCGAGCTTAGTTCGACGTTTTCTGTCTGTTGATCTTATTCCATCTCTGAGCTCAGTTCGACGATCGTAGAGCTCAGATCGATGATTTTCTGAGAGATCGACGTTTTTAAGGATTCAAATTCTGTCAGTCTTTGGAATGTTTTTGAATTCTCTCAGCATTTATATCAAGAAGATCTGCCAGCCGTTTTTATTTATTCTGGAGCAAGTTTCAAGGAATTATCAAGAGAATGTTTTGCTGGACTTTCCTCTAGAAGACAAATTCTTTATGGAAGGCATTTAATGCCTGATAACGGCTATCTTGGATGAAGAACCTTCAGGGAATAAGAACCTCTTCTCTTTTTTTTCTGTCAACAATCAATCAAGAGTCAATACAATCAATAGAATCAAGAGACACACATACTGTTACAGAAAAAGGAGAATTAGCTGAATAATTTTGTGTACTCAAAAAGTGATCACAGCTTCATCACAAGGACTCCAAACAACTCATCTTTCAGCCTCTGCTGAAACAATCTTCTGCTGGAGATCTGAAGTTTCTAAAGACCTATCACCCTAGAGCAAAGCTTCCATTCTTGATTCATTCAACATCTCAGGGGGAGTTTTGACAACAAAAGATCCACTTGTGCTTCTCTCTTTGATTGAGACAGAGAAGACAACTTCACCCTTTTTCTTTTCCTTTTCTTTCCTCCTGTAAAAGGGTTTTCAAAACTCCCTTCAAAAGTCTTGAGTCTGGTTCTGAGAACCTTGTCAAAACTCAGTGGTGGCAAGACACCTGATCAAAAAATCTAGTTTGGTTTTTGAGACCTGATCAAAAGCTCATTGGTGCCAGGACACCTGATCAACTCATCCTACAGTGGATTCCTACCAAGGGTGGTAGAAGAGTGGATGTACCTAGGTTTTTGGGGAACCACTATAGCTCCTTGTGTTTTCTAGTTTGCTTGTGTGTTCTCTTTGCTGTGTGTTGTGCTCTTCCTTTTTACTGTCTTTTTAATTCTATAGCTAGCCACCCTACATATATATATAAATCAAATCTTAAAAGCTTTGCTAAGTTTAAAATTGTGAATTTACTTTAATTAAACTCTATTCACCCCCCTCTAACTGAAGTTTTCCTACTTAGTTCTGGAAATGACTCCATAGATTTATATGGAGAGGAGTTTGATTCTATGCTTGATAGAATGGGTCACACTGCTGTGAACCCTAACAAATTGTTGAAGAAAAATCTGTCCATCGAATATCAATTTCTGGCTGATGTGGTCAGCAAAGTGCTTCTGGCAAAGCACTCAGCCCATGACACTATATCTAGATATCAGTTTTGTTTAATGGGAGCTCTGGTTGATAAGAAGCATTTAGACTGGGGATTAATTTTCTTCAATCTGATCAAGAAGAAACTGAACAAAAACTGTGTAAGCTTTGGAAGAATTTTAGGGGTTTACCTGCACTCCAGGTGCCCTGACCTGCTGACCTTTGGTGGGATGTTCATCAATGCATCCAAGAGGCTTACCTGTGCCCTATTCAGCAAATGGGACAGGCAGATCATCAACCCTATCAGGGCTGCTGCTGCACCACTGGCTTCAGGCACCAGGACTACACAAGTCACTCCCTCTCAGGAATCTGCCCCAGCAGAAGGATTGTCTGCCTCTTCCTCTCATCCTCCAGCTGTTTCTATTCCAGTCACCACACCAATCTCAACCTTTACCATTTCCTCACCAACATCACATCCTCCAGCCACTACTTCAGAAGAATTCCATCCTCTATTCTCTTACCCATCTTTCACCACTCCATCATTTTCTCTTATAGATGACTTATTTATGGATGATTCTCCTCCCTCTCCTTCTGAGCATCCCTCAACATCCTCCTATCAACAACTTCTTCACGAAATCCTCTCTCAACCATCCTTCACCCCATCATATGACTCTTCCATCTCATCCATCTCCACCTCAATAACTTCTATCTCCACTATTCCTCCTTCAGAGCCATCCATCCCTACACTCTCCACCACCACATCCTCCATCCCATTAGTCCCAGTCACCCTCATTCCAGTACCTTCTATTCCTACCTCTGCTCAAGCCCATCTTGAGCATGTAGATCTTCCTATTTTGGCAGACAAGCTCTATGACCTGCTAGCCCCCTGGCTAACATCTCTACTGGAGACCTCTTTGGCTCCACTCCTGAAACAAGTTCAGGAGTTGTCTACCAAGCTCTCCTCCTTCATCTCTTCCCAGGCAACACCTTCATCTGGGTGCCTTGATTCAATTGTCTCTGAACCAAGGCAGGGGGAGATGCCTCATGAAGCTGTGGGTGTGCCTGAGACTGCTGAAGGTTCCAGTTCTGCTCCTACTTTTGCAGTGGACCTTCAGAGTCTGCTCTCTACTTTTGATACTGTATATTTTAGCTCTCTGCCAGTTCAACAATCTGAAGACCTCACTAAGGCCATTGTGCCTATCAATTACTGTGATCCCAGGCTGATTGAAATATATGTAAATTCCTTCAAAGCTGTGGATGCAGATATTTTAAGTACTGCTGCTGCTGTTACAACAAGTTTGCCTTCAGAAGATATTGAAATGGTCTCTGTGATTGAAGATACTACTGCTGCTAAAGAACTTAATTACTACCTACCTAGAAGAATCTGAATCTATTTCTGCTTCAATTATTTCTACTCCTGCTGTCTCTGCTCCTGTTATTGATACTGCTACTGCTCCAGCCCTTACCCCTGATCAAATCAAGCAACAAGAAAAGTATATAAAAAGCATTGATGACTTGTATGATAGACCACAAAGTTCAGAGAGTGATCAGTTTCAAACTGAATCTGATGATTCTTCTAATACTATTGCCAAGAAAAGGAAAGCTAGAAGCAAGGCTATGATGAAGGTTCCCCCAGCTCAAGCTAAAGATTCAAATGACATTCCATACTATATTTTGCATGATTGTCAAATTACTGAACATTGGATGCAATTTTCTAAAAATCAACTAAAGGCTTTGAGAAAGAAAAGAAAGTTTGAAAAGTATGAGAAAGGTTCATCTCATTTTCAGCCTCCTCCTCCTCCTCCTCCCGATTCTGGTTCAGGCTCAGCTTCTCAAGCCCCAGCTTCCAAGCAAAGTTCCTCCCAGTCTTATCATAGATACCAGCCTAGGGGGCAATACAAAAGGGGTTATCAGTCAAGAAGAGGACAGTATAGAGGAAGCCAAAGAGAGCATAGATTTCAAGCTAGGGAAGTACAAAGGTTCACAGACTCTTCTCAAGGTCCTTTCCCTTACAAGCTCAGAGAAAAAGTTGAGACCAGAACTCCTACTTCTTCAGAAACTATTAATAGATATGAGCCTGCAGTGCCATTTGAAGACCCAGAGAACAATCCATTGTCATGGACTGCAAGGATGAAAGAATTGGCTGCTCTAGATCAATTGAAGAAAGCAAGAGAGCAAGGAAAGATACCTCCAATATTACCACTCTGTCAGAACAAAGAAAAGTTGAATTGGAAAGGTATTCTTCAAGCAAATTCTTTGACCCAGTAGACTACCTGAAGCTGCATCCTAAGGCTGTGGTTCCAAGAGCTAGATCTCAAACCTCCTTAGGAGCAGAAGATGACAGAAGGTCAAAGAAGGAAGCCCTTAATCCTAACAGAGAAATTATATTCAAGAAAGGAAATGAAAAGAAGTAACATATGTAAGCAGACAGTACAATCCTCTGAATATTTGCTAAAACTCCACATAATTGCTGCAATATTTTCTTGCTTTTTTTATCCTGTTTTAGTTTACTGCTCTTCTGTATGTTGTTGTATCTTTTATTTCTGGAATATGTAAATAGTAATCCTAACCCAAATAGGGGGAGATTGTTGGAACACCCTATTACTATTTTGGGTAAGGATCACTATGTTTTTCTTAGGAAACCAGGTTGACCTAGATGTATAGTTGAAAAGGTCAACATTAGAATGTGTCTAGGGCTTAGAACTTAGGTTTGAAGCTGCCCCCAGGACCATTCCAACATTTCAGAAATAGAGCCAAGAATAAGACAACTTTCGTCGAGCTCAGGTCGACGAAACGTCGAACTACGTTCGACGTTCTCTGAACTCAACTATAATAAATCGTCGAGCTCTATTCGACGATCTTCGAGCTCAGACCGACGATCTGCCTTCAGTCAGTTTTGCTTAGTCGTCGAACTCCAGTCGACGATCTTCTAGCTCAGGTCGACGATCACTCTTCTCTTATTCTTCAGGTTGCTAAGCTCGGTTCGACGATCTTTGAGCTCAGTTCGATAATTTCTGTCTGTTGATCTTATTCCATCTCTGAGCTCAGTTCGACGATCGTAGAGCTCAGATCAACGATTTTCTGAGAGATCGACGTTTTTAATGATTCAAATTCTGTCAGTCTTTGGAATGTTTTTGAATTCTCTCAGCATTTATATCAAGAAGATCTGCCAGCCGTTTTCAATTATTCTGGAGCAAGTTTCAAGGAATTATCAAGAGAATGTTTTGCTGGACTTTCCTCTAGAAGACAAATTTTTTATGGAAGGCATTTAATGCCTGATAACGGCTATCTTGGATGAAGAACCTTCAGGGAATAAGAACCACTTCTCTTTTTTTCTGTCAACAATCAATCAAGAGTCAATACAATCAATAGAATCAAGAGACACACATACTGTTACAGAAAAAGGAGAATTAGCTGAATAATTTTGTGTACTCAAAAAGTGATCACAGCTTCATCTCAAGGACTCCAGACAACTCATCTTTCAGCCTCTGCTGAAACAATCTTCTGCTGGAGATCTGAAGTTTCTGAAGACCTATCACCCTAGAGCAAAGCTTCCATTCCTGATTCATTCAACATCTCAGGGGGAGCTTTGACAACAAAAGTTCCACTTGTGCTTCTCTCTTTGATTGAGACAAAGAAAACAACTTCACCCTTTTTCTTTTCCTTTTCATTCCTCCTATAAAAGAGTTTTCAAAACTCCCTTCAAAAGTTTTGAGTCCTGTTCTGAGAACCTTATCAAAACTCAGTGGTGGCAAGACACCTGATCAAAAAATCTAGTTTGGTTTTTGAGCACCTGATCAAAAGCTCATTGGTGCTAGGACACTTGATCAACTCATCATGTAGTGGATTCCTACCAAGGGTGGTAGAAGAGTGGATGTACCCAAGTTTTTGGGGGACCACTATAGCTCCTTGTGTTTTCTAGTTTGCTTGTGTGTTCTCTTTGCTGTGTGCTGTGCTCTTCCTTTTTACTGTCTTTTTAATTCTATAGCTAGGCACCCTACACATATATATAAATCAAATCTTAAAAGCTTTGCTAAGTTTAAAATTGTGAATTTACTTTAATTAAACTCTATTCACCCCACTCTAGAGTTGAGATAGATCTTACCCTCACTTTCAGAACTTATGATAGCTTCAGCTGCACCAAAATTCTAGTTTGTGTTGAAGGATTTACTTTTCTTGCAGGTAGATAAGTCCTTGATATGACATTAAGACTATAAAGACCATCAAATAGTATCCAGACTGGCATAGAATAGAATTTATACCAGGAATCTGACAAAGGATGCCTCAGTTAAGTGGGATCAGATAGCTGCTACAGTAGATCAGTTGTCACAATTACTGATCAGTTTGTCTTATAGACAATGCACAGACCAAGGGGGAGACTATGGGAAGAGGAACAACTAGTAGCCATCTTAAGTGGATCCATGGTTCACTCAAGAGTAAAGGGACTGTAATAATGTGGTGTATCATTGATATAACCACAAGTGGATGCTGATTCTGTAAATACAACATCAGCAAGTGGAACTTTGTGTGCAGCAAGTTCAAGTGATGTAGTGTCGTGTTGTTTCAATCTATCAACATATAAGGTATGACTCCTAATCTAGAAGTTTGATCACTAGGATATGATCCTTTGTGTTATCAACATAGGACTCTGACTAGGATTAAGAGATAATATCTCAAATGATCCTTTCTCCTCCATTAATAGATATACCTATTGAAGAAGACAGAAAGGGGATATGTCTGACAATACATAAGGGGGAGATATAGAAGAAATTGCTTGACATGACTCGGTCATGTTGAGTCAATTCATATTAATGGAAAAGATTCTAGTAGTATGAGAAATGCAAAGACTAAGTACATGTTGAGGCATGATTGTGTCAGTGCATATTTTGAGGTAAGTGCTTCTAGGGGTGCTTCATTTAAATATTAAGTGGTATAAAGGAGAGTGCATATTACTTGAGCAATTGCTCAAGTAGTATGAGAATGCATTTACTCAAACTATTGAGTCAATACATCTAAATTGAGCACATTGAATTAATATAGTATAAGCTAGCTAGTGTAGCAGATTATAATCTATAGCTGCATTAAATTATTCTGCCTATTATGGTAATGCCTCTTAGTATTGTTGGGTGTTCTGCCTTCTTCAAGTAGGGGGAGATTGTTTGGTCCATTGTCCCATAATGTTCCCTAGAATGGATTTGAAGTGGAGTCACCATCAACACTATGAGCATAGTTGTATTTTATTGGATCCCTAGTTTGGATTTGGGCTAAGGTTCACTATTAGGATTATTGACCCACCTTGTATAGCAGGGGTCAAGTTTGTTAGTCCTAAGGTTTTGGCTAGTCATTAGATTCAATCTTCATGGACCAGCCTGCAGTGGACTTCTGGAGACTCAAGACTTAGAAGTTTTCAGAGTTCAGAAAGTGGTTCTAAGTTCTTCTAACTCAGCTCGACGAACTTGGAACTTAGGTCGACGAAATCTGCACAGAGGTCGACGAACTCTATTCAAAGTCAGAATGATATGTTTTCCATATCTCTGTTCCAAAATCATGCTATTCTTTGGAAGTAATTCACTGAATAATTAATGCTTATATTTTAAAGAATATAGCCTTTCATGGCAGCATTAATTATGGATTTCATCAGAGTTAATTACTTGCTCATTTTACTGGGACAGTTGAGGAAACTCATTAAAGACATTTTCCAGCCATTTCAATTCCCAGAATCTGAGCAGAAATCATGGATGTTATTTTCAAATTCAAAGGCTGAAATTCTCTTAGAATATATATAGATCTTTTTGAAAAAGAAAAAAAAAGGGTTTACAGATATACAATAACAGATACAGAGAACAACACGGCTATCATTCTCTAAGGAAATTGAAGAAGAACATGATACACATATCTTTAGTTTTTCTTTAGTTTCTGCTTCAGGCTTCAAAGGGACAACTAATCAACACAAGTCCAAGAAGTTTCTGAAGACATTCATCAAGGCCTATACCCTGAGCAAAGCTCCAGTCTTCTTGAATTTTTTAACATCTCAGGGGAGCTTTTACACCAGCAATCCACTGAAGCCTTACCTGTTGTTTAGAGTAAAAAGAAGACAACATCATCTTCTTATCCCACTGTAAAAAGGGTTTATTAACTCCCTTAAAAAGGTCTTGTGTTGGTTTTTGGGCACTTGATCAAAAGCCTAATTAGTTGTGAGATCTCCCTATAAATTGATCTTGTTGGTGACAGGGCACCTGGGCAAAAACCTGTGGTAGCAGTCACCTAATCAAAACCTGTTAGTGGATTCCTACCAGGGTGGTAGAAGACTGGATGCACTCAGATTTGGGGAACAACTATAAATTCTTGTGTTGTCTGTGTCTTCATTTTTTCCCTTGCTTTGTTGTGTTGTCGTTGTGTAGTTTAGCTTAGTCTTTCTTTTATTTTATAAAAGTACTTTATGACTAATTTTACTAATAGATTTTAAAATCAATAAAAAGTTTTAAATCACTCTATTCACCCCCCCCCCTCTAGAGTAAATCAAATATATCCCTTATCTTTCATAATTGATGTTGTTTAAGCTCATCTTGTGCAGGATGTTCCATGGAACAAGTCTAGACAGATTGTCTAAGTAATGTGATAGGTGTTCATAAGGTAGAAAGGTGGACACCAATAGAGGATGCTGGAAAGGCAGGAATTTTCCTAAGTCCACGGGCATTGAGTGTGGTAAGCTCACTCAACGCCAGAAGTCAAGGAGCTGTTGGCAATACAGCTAAGTCCCCAGGCGTTAAGTGAAGCAGGCTCACTCAACGCCATAGGTAATAAAGAATGTTGGCAAGCTGAGAAAATGGGTAAGTCCACAGGCATTGAGTGATGAAGACACACTCAATACCATACAACAAAAGCTATGAGCTGAACTCAGTTCAAAATTCATCGATCTGAGTTCAGAGTTCATCGAGCTGAGCTCACCATCGTCGAGCTAAATTTAGGGTTTGAGATTCTAAGTTCATCGAGCTTAGTTCAGAAATTCGTCGAACTGAGTTTAGTGTTCGTCGAGCTGAGCTCACCAATCATCGAGCTAAATTCAGAGATTGAGATTCTGAGTTCGTCGAGCTCAGTTCAGAATTCATCGAACCGAGTTCAGAGTTCGTCGAGCTCAGTTCACCATTCGTCTAACTCAGTTCAAAGTAAGGAAGGTTGAGTCATTCAAAGCTTAAATTTAAGAGGCAGAAATGTGGCCAAGTCCACAAGCATTGAGTGAAGGTCATTCACTCAACTCAATTTCCTCATAAGTGTTGTATAACACTCACAGTCTAAGCCAGTGTTTTTAAACAGAGAAAATTGGCTAAGGAGAAAAGTGTTGAGTGAGGCGTGCTCACTCAACGCTCTAAACAGCTAAGATGCTATAGAGGCAGAAATATGGTTAAGGTAAAAAAGGGTTGAGTGGAGGTTGGTCACTCAACATTATCAATGCCTAGTGGAGACAGAATTTTGTCTAAGGAGTTTGGCATTGAGTGATGCTCACTCACTCAACACCAAACAGCAGAAAGCCGATAAAGCAAATTAGCGGTTAGTGAAGCTGATCACTCAATGCCTAAAAAGAGACTTTCATTCTAAGTAGTTTGGCATTGAGTGAAGGTTACTCACTCAACGCTAAGAGAAAGTAAATCTGTCTAAGTGTTTTGGCATTGAGTGATGCTTACTCACTCAACATCTATGCTAATGTTGCTTGATTTTTGGCTAAGTCCACAGCTGATGACGTCATCAAGTCAACAAGTCAACATATTTCAAATTTGTAGAGGGATGGCTACAGTACGCGACAAATGTTGCCACAGACCTACTATACGCTAGTTGGCGTTAAAGCAAGGTTGCTACTGGCCATTATATATGTAAGGCCCACTACTCAAGAGCCATTGGGTCAAAATCAATAAAATGGAAAGGCTTTTATAGAGAAAGAGATCTTTTCAGAGAAAGCAATCAGGCAGTTCTTCTTCTCCGTCATTGTTGTGGAGCTAAAGAATAGGAAGCTCAAGTTAGCAAGACAGAGAGCAAGTTAGTTGTTGGTATCAACATCTTCAACAGCAAGATAGCTGGTGCGGTCTTCATCAACACCAGAAAGTTAGCTCAGAGGGATTCTCTGAGAAAAAAGGTAGCAGCTTAGGCCTACCCATGCTACAGGTGCTTAAAAGGATCAACCAACAAATACTAAAGAACATTCTCTTGGGGTGTTGTGAATAAGGAGATAGGGCTGAGTAGTTGGCTCAGTTTAGAAAGGGGAAGAGAAGATGGCCTGCAAGTTACTTCTAACACAGGCAAAAGCAAGATCTTCATCCTTGTTGTCGTGAAGAAAGGAGTTGGGCTGGGATTCTTCCAGCTCAAGTTGTATCAATATCTACTGTAGTTACTTCTCTAGTTCCAGCTGGATAAAATCCCTGGTACTGAGAAGAGGAAGTTAGGTCTAAGTATTTACTTCGTCCAGATAAGTAGACTCCGGAAATATATTTCCTAGAGTCAAGGTTGGGATGAGTTTATCTCAGTCCAAGTAGATTGGCACAGTGAAATTTCACTTGTGGCCAATCATCACACAAACCCACATTCATCCTGTAGGATCCAAGTGTAGATCTGAGCTGAAGGGCTTAATTTCCAAAGGTAGGAGAGTGTTACTCTCTAAGGTTGGATCCAAGTATGGATCTGAGTTGTAGGGCTATTTAGCCTAAGCTGTAGGTGCCTAGAAGGGCACTGAGGTAGGTACCTGCTGGGTACTTAGCTATAGGAGTACTGCAGCACTCTCAGAGTAGGGCCTTGTGCATAAATCTATAGGGCTGAGAAGCCTGAGATGTAGGCCTTTGTGTAAGGCTGAGGTAGGTGGCTTGAGGGTCACTGAGTGTAGCAGCACTGCAGAGCTCTGAGGTAGGATCCCTAGTTCACCTAAGGTAGGGATTTCCTCCTAGCCTGAGTATAGGGCTTAACAGCCTAAGGTAGGTGGTCTATTGACCAATGAGTTGTAGGCCCTTATGGCTGAGAAGTAAGTCTTGTAGGAGACTTAGAGATCAAGAGGGATCTGTGGTGTAAGCTCTTTGGAGAAAGTTTTGGAGAAGTTCCTAGTCCAACAAGATAGTTGGATAGGTGGGAGGGAATGTGGATGTTTCCTAGTTAGGGGAACTACTATAAATCACTGTGTGCTTTTCTGTGTTGTTTTCTTTGTGCAGGTAGGTGGATATTTTCCTCCTGATTCTGTTTGCGCAACCTGTCTCCTCTTTGTTCGCAACCTGTCTCTATTCGTGTGACCTATCTTCGAGCAGTAATTTCTCTTCTATTCACGCGGCCTGTCTGCGCGTGATCTATCATGGCGCGACCTATCTTTACGCGATCTCTTCTCTTTGATAATGTGGGATGTCTTCATGCAATCTATCTCAGCGCGACCTGTCTTCACAACCCTGTCTCTTCTCTTTATTCGCATGGCCTGTCTTCTATACGCACAGTCTCTTCTCCTCTCTTCTATTTGCGTTGCTTATCTTCTATTTGCGCGTTCTCTTCTATTCGCACAGCTTTCTAATTGAACCTAGGAATGAAGGTGAGATCACCATGGTCTACAAAAAACACTTTCCAATTACCAATCCTAAGGTTTGACCTTAGGGCCTTACATTGTCCCTTTGACTCCACCATAATGTCCCTAGCACTTTAGGAGGTTCATTGGGTCACTAAGGACCCATTTGGGTCAACCAAAGTGGTAAAGTAGAACAAAGTCAACTTAAATCATAAAGTGGTCAAAGTGTCATAAATAAGTGTCAAGTTACCACCAAGGTGTTGAACCAACCACATAAAAGTCTCCCTAGACCTTAGGGGAGGCCAATGGTTCACCAAGGACCCATTGGGGTCAACCCAAATGGTCAAATTGACCAAACTTAACTGCACCTCAAAATAGGTCAAACTAGCCTAAATGACCTAACCAAGCCCAAGCCACTTGGGCTAAACCCAATTTAAGTGGCCCATTAATTTTAGGAGGCTAATATTTATGTGGGATGCCACATAAATTTCGGAGGGGCTGACTAGTAGAGAGAAAATGGGAGTTTTCTCCTTAATGGAGGAGAGAGAAAGAGGAAAAGAGAGGAGTTATGGAGGGAGGCCTTGGGTCACTCTATTCATCTTTGCCCCCATTCATCTCCCTTCCCACCTAGGATTATGATGCTATCAATTCCAGCCAGCCAACACTAATGGGGGGAGCCCAACTACCAGGCCAACCAACCCTTTACCTCCCCTCCCATGAAAATTATAAATCCCCCTATGCAGCCCCCCATTCCAATTTCTGACAATCCCATCACCTTCAAAACATCCTTGGTAGTCAAAATAATGTATTGGATAAAAGGTTTTGGTGGAGGATTGAGGAATCGGGCAAGCTCGCAGGAGAGGAAAAATGCCATGGCCGACCGCCGCCGCCATCGTCAAACCCCAAACAAGGTCTGCTTCTCCAACTCTCCCCTTGTGCTAGTATCTAGATCAAATTAGGCTGAGAAATCGGGCTCAAACGAGCTGATCCAAGTGAGAAAAAAATGTAGAAATTCAAAAAATCATTGTGCCGGGTTCGCCAGAAACTACCACCTCGGGCAGCCAAACCACCGTCGGGCGATAGCCACCACCTCAACGGAGGTGGTGGTGGCGGTTGCCGGCAAGGGAGGTGGATGGGTGGCCGGTAAGGGATCTTGGAAAGCTATAGGAAGGGACATTTTTTTACGGGTTTCTGTTGTTGGAGAAGAAGATGAAACATGTTTTTTATATTATTAAAAGTATATATATAATATAGTGAATTGTTATCCTTAATCATGCTTTTTTGGTGTTGTTAGATGAGGTCCTTCGAGCCCGTTATATTAAAAGTGGCCTACATAAAAATTATAGCCCTTGAAGTCTACTTTAATTTAAAACGTGATTTCAACTCATTTGGGTAAGTGGTTTGACTACATCACTCAAAATTGTGCAGCCTATACATAGACTTGACAAGAGACTAAATTGAGTGTCCTAATCAATCCATCTAACCAAATGACTTGAAATGTTGGTTGGGAGTCACTATTACCGATACCTATAACATATCCAAAAATGGGAATTTTTAGAAAATATTTTCTTAAAGTTTTTGTAGAAATTTATTAAACCATGTAAGAATTATTTAAGGGGACTAATGACCTCTAAACCAACCAAAATTTTGGTTACTATCTTTTAGGGTCATATTATGACTCTGGTAAAAATTTAAGCCCCTTTGGGCTTTATTTGAATTGGTATTGGTTTGACCAAAGTTTGGTCCCTTAATGGTAAATTAGGGCAAAAGGGTACTTGGGGCATGGCTGGGCCAATCCTTTCCCAAAGGGGATGGTAATTTGGCAAGAGCCCCATGGTCCATAAAAACACCCTCTCATAGAGTTTGAGATGGATTTGGGTGGGTTTGCCCTAGGTACCTAGTTCAAACCCTAAGGTTGAACTTTGGGGGTTTGTGAAGGACATAGGGTGATATGTCCTTGTATGGACTTGGTGTTTAGTCCATGTAATTCTAGGATGGTGAAATGCCCTAGGGAGGAATTTGGTGACTTTTAGACCTAGGCACATAACTTAAACTAATTAGTGTTAGTTTAGGCTTATACATTTTAGGAAAATATTGATGGGTCATATGACCTTGAATCCTTAGGACATTTTGGAAGGAAGGTTTTTATAACATTATGAGCCTCTAGAAATTATTGTAAGATGTTTGGAAGATATTAGCTCATATTTGTAGTTTTAATATTTGTGTTGCCTTTATTGATGATTTTGATAAAATAGTGGTTAAACTAACTTAGAATGTTATGAAACGTAATTAGTAATGTTTTGTTATCATATTAAATCTCTTGTAATTTTTGTATAATTTTTGGATTAACTTTAGTGAAGCTTCCTTCTTTACATTTATTTATTGGTATTATCTTGGATTAATTAATTATAGGTTAATTTACTTATGAAAATTAGTGAAATTTGATTCTATCTGATATTTTGGCATCTTGTAGTGTTCATAATTTTTTTGTGGCCATAACTTAAGAAAATCTAGTACTTCATGTTCAAAATTACCCATGGCCAAACTTTTGGGAAAATTAAATAATTGCCAAATAAATTAGGAAAATTATAAATTTCTGGATTTGGGCTATATTTTTCATGTTAAACCAGCAATAAATATCTTAGGGCTTTTGGATGAAAATTTGGAGTACCTCCTATCATGTAAATCATATAGCTTTGGTTGGTCTGCGTATAATAAAACATCAGAAAATTGGGATAGCATGTGAAATGAGCTTATGGAGTTGGGGTTTAATGGTTTACTTGTTTTGGTCAGTGGAAATAGGTTCATATTTAGGAATCATAATGAGGAAATTGATGGGTTAACTAGGGTTAGGAGGTGTTCGGGATCGACGAAAGATCGTCCTTCCTGTGGAGAGATTGATAGAGTCAAAACACACTAGGGTTAGATCCAGAATAACATTAAAAGGGATCAGGAATTGGGTAATAACCAATAATAGTAAGTTCCTTACGAAAGGGAGCTTTGGGCTTCAGCCCATCGTAGTTCCTAGTGCCCCCGAGAGCCCCTCACAGGGATGCCTTGGACAGTCCAAGGTTAACGTAAACCGTAAGAATAATCAATGTTTAAGAGTAACTAGTATAACTAGGATTACAAATACACTCACACTACCAGGTGTTGTGGGAGTTAGGTTGGTAACACAAGCGGTAGGCCTAGTGGTTCTTGTGATGTGCTTGTTAGCCCTGCGAGCCGATGGCTCGGATGGTTTTGAGACGGACGGGTTAGTCCGGGGAGTGTTGCTCGGTAGATATATTTGACGGACGGGATTGTCCGGGGAGCTTTGGCTCGGTGGAAAATCATGGTAATATTGCATGTGCATAAGATAAAGGTGGTGGGTCTTTGGTATTTGAGAGTCGTCGCACTGACACAAATACATTGACTCGGTAAGTGTGGGTTAGCACTTTACCAAATAAAGTCCAGTGTGCCAGTTGACAAGAGTATGTAGGAGCTCTACTTAGTGCACCAGCATTGATACGTACGATAGGTCTGACTGGTAGTGTTGATATCGGTTTAGAGATGGGCGAGGCCCAACCCACCTCTTCTATTTGCCACTATGGAGGTATCCTGGGAATTTAGGCTCTAGAAAGGGGGAACTAAAGGTTTGTGTACACAGATTCGAGTGTGTATGTTGCACTTGCATGTTCACATCATAGCATAATTGCATGACATAGAATAATCATTGCATATAACTCTTGACACCTTTTGTATAAATTGGTATGAGACACTTTATACAATAGGCCTTGCAAAACGACCCCTTAGTTTATAAGCTTGTGTGAGCATGCTTATAAGTTATGGTTATTTCTCCTATGGATATTTATCACTTACTTATAACTGATACATCATCGTATAAATTGGTATAGGACTCTTTATACAATGGGAGCCTTGTAGAAGACCCCTTAACATATAAGTTTGTATGGGCATTCATATAAGTTAAGGTTACGTGTTTCTTAGTTTACTTTTCATGTACTTACTGCTCTATTTTACTTGTTCACATTACTGCTTCCTTATTATATAACGTCTAGCTTGCTTTTCCTTTTATAGTTATTTTATATATACATCTGCTAGGGTAGTTATCACCTACTTGTTCCACTCTGCTTTGTTATCCTCCTCTTTCATCCTCTTCGCACGGTGCCTAGGAGTTACGGGGATGAGGCGAGGGTGATAGTGTCTTAGTCTTTATGACTAACGGTCAGTGGACCACATCATTTTAGGGGACTGAGGAGTAGGGGCATCAGCACCGCCATGACAAGGAGGTAGGACATAAGGAAAATGTGTTGCACGCTACCACTACTACATGGAGAAAGGTCGAAGATGGTTTTCAGTTGCTTCCACCAGATGTGTGAGTTGTGTGAGAGATATTATTGTATTAGACATGTACCGGACCTAAGCCCTTTTCTTTTCTACCATATTTCATACTTTGTACTTATTATGGACTATAGCACATATATATATATAGATATATATGTGGACTATAACAACATACTTGGAGGTGGAAGACTCTTGATTGCAACATACAGAGGGCTTCTCCATCTCCTTTGCCTTAGGTACAATGGTTTTGGACTTTGGCGCCCTCTTATGGTTATGTCCTTGATCATAGGGACCATAACTATTAAGTTCAATCTCTTCATTTAATGCTTTGAAAACACTGGAACAATAGTCTCGGGGATGGGTCCATCCTTGGTATCACTTCATGGGCTTTACATAAGTAGGCCTAGCCAGATGACCATAAGATGACACATGGTCAAACTTATTTGTCAGAAAAATTACATTCCTAAATGAGAGTTGACTTAGAGGTGCCTTCCCCATTTCTTTGGAACTAGCTTTCTTGGAAGCCTTACCTTTTCTCACTACGTGGCCAAGACCACTACCCTTCTTCGGAGCTGGGAACTCATCAATGAGAGGGAGAACATTCTTCGGCTTAGAGAAACTCTCAACAAGTTTTCTCTCCACCAAGAGCTTTTCTTCTAGCTCATCAAGATATTTTTCTTTTAGACTTATATTTCAGCCGAGCTTTTCAATTCCTCTTGCAAGGAGTGAACTTCACTTCTGAGTGGAGTCAATTCTGCAATTTCCTCCCTCAAGCTTGACTCCATTGCCTTGAGAGAAGCACTCTCTTTTGCTTGCTTTTTAACTACCTTTCGGCATGTGTCAAAAGCTTTCAAAAGGTTCTCATGCTGAACCATTAAATCAGACTCGCCCTCTTTTGAATAATAGCTTTCTTGACCTTTAGTGGACGTTTTCGATTCCGAGAGTATCGTGCGCGAGTTTTCCTTCCCGCAATACTCAGATTCACCAACTTCCTCGTCTTATTGAGCCATAATCCCAAAGTAAGCTTCCTTATTCTCTGAGCTGGACTCGCTTGAGTCGCTGTCATTAAGAGTCTTGGACTTTTTAGCAACGAATCTCTTTTCATCTTTTCTCTTGCCATTAAAGGAACTTTTCTAATCTTTCTTGGAGCCCTCCTTCTTATTTTCTAGGCATTCAACATTCATGTGACCAATCTTGTTGAAATAGTAGCACACAATGTCAGATGAAGAGTGTTTGTTCGGTTTAGATCTATACATGTCCTCTCGATTGTAGCTTTTTCTGGAACGATCACCATCATAATGGGATTTCCTGAAGTTGGATGAGGATGACTGATTCTTCATCAATCTCCTCTTGCTGCATAGTTTCTTCAACTGCTTCGATATTAGAAAGAACTCTCCATCTAATAGCTCAGAGCCAGATATGCTAGGCTCGGAGTCTTCTGGGGTGTTATGAGCACGAGTCCTTACTGGTGAAACAACTTTCGACTTCCTTGAACCTTTAGCTTTTAGGGCCACCGACTTCTCTTTCCTGGAAGTCCATCTGCTTTGCTCTTCCTTCTTTTTGGTGTTCATTTGTATTTCGTATGAGAGGAATTTCCCATAGAGGTTCTGAGGGTCAATTTCAGGCAACTTCCCAAATTCTCTAATGGATACGACTCTGGTCTTCCAGTACATGGCCTGTGATCTAAAAAATTTGTCGCTGAGCTTGCCATTGGTGAAGGTCAGACCATAGTTCCTGAGGCCGTTTACAATCTTAAATATTTTCTCGAAGCTGTCAGCAATACTATCAATTTATCCTTGCTTGAATGCTTCGTATTCTTGATTCAGCAACGATCTGTGGTCATCTCTGACTTCCTCTATCCCTTCCATCAGAACAACTAGGCAGTCCCATATTTCTTTGGCAGATTTATAGTGGAATAGATTCTGAAGTATTGAGTCATCCACTACACTTGCGATGATGTTCTCTTCCTTCTTATCAATAGAGACTAAGGCAATATCATCCTTAGTCAAGTCATCATCTTCTTGAGGATCATGAATGCAGGATTCAGAGCTGATGGTTGAGTCAGTATGTGGGGTCCTTCTTCAACAATCTGGAATATTCTGTGATCAGCAGCTTCCATGAAGAACCTTACTTGTTCTTTCTACATGGGAAAATTTTCTTTTGTGCATACCAGTAGCTTCATAGAAGACATGTCTTTACTTCTATCCATGGTTACTAAATAGAATCTCTTGACGCTAGAATAGGGATCTTGTTCAAGGTGTTAACCCTATATCAAACAAAACGCCCCTCTGATACCAATTGAAAGTGTCTAGCTTCTATCTAAATCACTTAGAGGGGGCTGAATAGGTGATGTTTATGTCTTTTCGCGGAATAAAAATAACTTAAAATCAAGCACACAAACACCGAGATTTATAGTGGTTCCCCGAGTTGTGTACGTCCACTTTCCCGCCTCGCCTATCTACCACGAAGGTCTAGATTCAGCTTCTTCACCAAACTCAGATTTCCACAATCTTACACCTCGGAGCCGGAACTCCTACCACTCGAAGACAATACTCCTACCACTCGATCCACAAACGGATCTATAACTCGATCCACAAATGGATATACCACTCGGCGAAAAATCTCCTATAAAAGTAAATGAGAATTTCACAATAGTATTACAATCAAACTTAGACTAGATCTTAGATCTTCAATTTGTCGTTCTTCGAGAATAGTAGATCGTGAAATTGTTTGGAGAACATGAAAGATGAAAATATTGAAGATCTTGAATCTTGACTTGAATCTTCGATTGACTTGATCTGGAGGAGTATAGATCTGTAGAGAGAGAGCAATACAATCACGTTTGTCGAATAAGATGAATCGAGTACTGTACGTCGGCGGACGATTGGAGAAATCGTGTATGCTCTGAAATCGGCGGCTGACGGACGGTTTTCCGATATTGGAAATTTTTCTAGGTTTGAAATGAGAGTAATAGCACAATTAGTTGGAAAGGAAATATCCCCTAGGTATTTATAGATATCTCCTTGCCAAAATTATAAAGAATCATTCCCAAAACAAAACCTAGAAAGTATTGTGCATGGCCGACCGAAACCCGAACCAGAGTTTTAAAAATTCGAAAAAATGACCTAAGTCAAATTCGTCGAGTATCGCCGAGCATCACTAGTATACTCGCCAAATGAGTCTTGATATACGTCAAATTAGACTTAAACAAACAAACACAGGCAAGAAATACACTCAACGCCAAAGCGGAGAATCATACTCAATTAATTCATCAAGTATCAGCCGGTATACTCGACGAATTCGTCGAGTATAGGCTAAATGACTCTAACCTCTCGACGCCATGACAAGTAATATTCGACGAATGAGGCTTAAAAAATCAAGATAAGTAGCGACGAATGGACTCGATAAATTCGATGTCTATCGTCTTGTACATTTGACGAATTCAGCGAGTATCGGTAGATATATTCGACGAATTTGACTAGTATACACGATGATACTCGGCAAATTTTACTTGGTGGATTTTCCAATTCTCAGAGAATTTGCCCTAAGTACAAACGATGAATTCGATGAGTGTTGTAAGGGATATATGATGAATTCAACGAGTATTAATGAGTATACTCGATGAATTTGACATGTATTCCCAACCATACTCTACGAATTGTACTTAGGCAAATTCATGTCCTTCTGATTCCAAGCCTTGTTCCTTCCTTGATCTTTCTCCTGTACTTGGGATAGAAATACACCCCAATAGAGAGATTACATGTGATTCAACACATTGGCCTACACAATGAGGGATTACATTGTATAATCCTATGTTTACTAACCCACTGTAACCTTACATTGGTGTGTACTTAGCAATGTAAACCTGCAATTACATAACTAAAATAACAACATCAAAAACAGTCACAACTCATTTTAGATTAACTGAACCATTCTTCAAATTTGGGTTATTGTGGATACAATACCCAACAAGGTCTTGTCGAAACGTTGTATTCCAAGTTTTGGGTCTGCGAATAATGATGGGTTGTTTTGTTTATTCGTTTGTGTATAAATAGAAAGTTTTAGTGTTTAACAACTAACCAATCATTATGTCTAAGCACATGAGTCGAACTGTGCGAAAACCCGAAACCTAAAAGGACGACGGAAGTTGTTCCCCCTTCGCTGATCCCGTGGCCATCGCTAAGCCTGATTTAAGCAAGTGTTGTCGCTGCCGCTTTTAACGAACCTACATGTCTGTGAAGACACAGAGTGCCCTCTCCTGACCTACATCTTGTTCGACAAGACTCTACGGGTTCTCCTATTCGAGTGGATCAACTGTATTAGTGCGGACACTATTGTGCACTAAGGACTCTTGCCGCTTGGTGATTGGCAGATCTTCTAGAACATTTAGGTTGAGTATCGACTCAATCCCAAAAAGGTAATTTTATTTTACAACACTTTCTTCTTGATCAATGTATATAACTTGATCTGTACTATTTTGGGCTTTTCTTTTTCCTTAATTTCGCTGCACAGAAGTGTTATGTCATATAAAAAAACTCAATAGTGGTATTAGAGGGAGGTTTAGTGATATTCATTGTTTCAGAAGTTATTAAATCCATTGCATGTTGATCTAGAAATTTAGAAATGTTCTAAAATGCCCAAATCTATTCTTGGATCTTCACAAAGAATGCATGTGATTTCTTTGTTCATTTCCTTATTACTCCTTAACAGTAACCGTCCCTCTTATTGGTTTGTGATACCAAGTGTGTTAGATTTTGACTCTCACATAGAGAGACGAGCTTGTCTACTGTATAAGTGGAGTTGGTGTTGCTCATGTCCATTGCAAATAGATCTGAATATTTAGAAGGGTTCTAGATGTTCAGATTTAGCCAAGTTCATCAAGTGTTGATGTTTTCCTTGTGCACATCTGGGATGAATTTCGATTCTTATTGCTGTTGTTTTATTTTTTGGATGTAAAGTCTGGTTAATAGTTAACCATCATTAAGTGTTAATAAATTATTTAAAATCCCATAAGAAATATTAAGTATTCAGATGTCTTTCGATGGAAGACACTCTTCCTGCCTCGATTAATAAAGCGTGGGCTTGCCAAAGCAAGGTGCATTAATCTATCTTGGTAAGGGTGCGAGCGGATAATTGTGATATCCCATTATCGACATAAGGTCAAACTTAACTGGGTGACCCCAAAGGTTGAGTTCCCAGAGGCATAGGGTTGGCATGCACCATATGATGGATGCAAATAAAGTGTTATTCACCAACCATACATGAGTTACATTGTGATTCAATTTGCAAGCGTTGCCTGCTTAAATAACTACATTTTGAGAGAAAAGCCAAAGATAACTCATAGTGTTAGTGAAATATAGATCTTGTCCACTAAGAGAGTTACTCACATATACTCTCTGAATTGATATCGAGGGTTATCAGTTTGATAAAAAATATTGGTAGTTGTTTGGATTAAAGACCAAATTGAAATGAAAAATTTATTTTGAAATGTAGTAATAATTTGTCTTTGCTTATATCCATGTAAAATTTCCATGGCTAGTGGATCTCACTCCACCCTGTCCCTTTGAGCCATCCTTGAGAAGGAGTAACTGAGTGGAACGAACTACTTAGATTGGTTCAGGAGCTTGAGAATTCTTCTTAGGCAAGAGCGCAAGCTCTAAGTTTTGGAAGAGGAATCCACTAAAGAGCCTGCCGAGAATGCATCCCGATCTGATAAGGATGCTTATAAGAAGTATCTTGATGACTCCTTATATATCAAATGTCTCATGCTAGCAACCGTGAACTCTGAGCTCCAAAAGCAACATGAAAACATGGGTTGCAAGGAAATGACGAGCATCTCAAAAAAATGTTTCATGGGCAAGATCGTCAAGAGAGGTTTGACGTCACTAAGACGATATTCCTATGTAAGATGGGAGCTCGAGACCTAGTAGGTACTCATGTACTCAAGATGATTGGGTATATAGAGAACCTTGAGAGAGTAGGCTTCCCTCTGGGCCAAGAGTTGACCACAAACCTGATCCTATAATCGTTGTCGGATAGTTATGAGCAGTTTGTCTTGAACTATAACATGAATATAATAGACAAGACATTGTCCAAGCTCGTAGGAATGTTGAGAACTGTCAAAATCAATATGAAGAAGGTTAATCCTGCTAGCATCATACTGATGGTGCAAAAAGGCAAGGGCAAGGCCAAAGCTAAGGGCTTCAAGAAGGCGAAGGTAGGACCTATGTAATCTCCTATGCCCAAGTCTTCAGCACTAAAAAAGAAAGGCTTTATGAAAGAAGGGAAATGCCACCACTGTGGTAAGGTAGGTCATTGGTGGAGGAACTTTCCTTCTTATATTGAGGGTATACAAAAGATGAAGGGAGGTATGGATTCCGCTTCAAGTATCTATGTTATAGAGATAAACCATTCTGCTCCTTCATCCTGGGTATTGGATACCGGATGTGGTTCTCACATTTGTATAAATGTGCGGGAACTGGGAAGGAGAAGATTACTTAATAAAGGGGAGGTGGACCTATGTGTTGGCAATGGAGCAAGAGTTTGTTTTTGTTGCAGTGGGTGTTTACCGTCTTTCTTTTCCCAGTGGGCTTGTAATTGAACTTGATAATTGTTATTATGTTTCTTCCACAACTAGTAACATTATATCTATTTCATGTTTGAACATTATTGGATTTTCTTTTATTATTAAGAACAATTGTTGTTCTATATTTAAGAATAATGTTTGTTATGGTATAACACAAATGTTTAATGGTTTATATGTTTTGAACTTAGACCATCAGATCTATAATATTGAAAATACTAAAAACCTAAAAATGTATGACTCGAACCATACGTACTTTTGGCATTGTCGTTTGGGCCATATAAATGAGAAACATATATCCAAGCTCCTTAAAGACGGACTATTAGACTCATTTGATTCTGAATCATTTGAGAGATGTGAATTTTCTTTAATAGGAAAGATGACTAAGGTCCCTTTCACTTTTTTCAATGAGAGTTGATTATCTCTTTGGTATAGTACATAGTGATGTATATGGACCCATAAGTTCTATGGCTAAAGGTGGGTACTTCTACTTTATTACATTTACTGATGACTTCAGTAGATACTGATACATGTATCTTATGAAGTTCAAATCCAAGACCTTTGAAAAGTTCAAAGAGTTTATGAACGAAGTAGAAAACCAATTGGATAAGAAGGTTAAAGCACTCTGATCTTATTGAGGTGGAGAATACTTGAGCCATGAGTTTCATGATCATATGAAAGAGTGTGGTATTGTATCACAACTCAATCTACCTAGAACACTGCAGCATAATGGTGTGTCTGAGTGGCAAAATCGTACTCTATTAGACATGATATGGTCGATGATGAGTCATGCAGATCTTCCTGTTTCCTTTTGGGGTTTTTCTCTAGAAACAGCTATTTTTACACATAATTGTGCTCCAAAGAAAGCAGTTCTGAATACACTATATGAGATATGGACTGGGAAGTGTCCTAGTATGTCGTACATTAAGGTTTGAGGTTATGAGGCATACGTATGACGTCAAATGGCTGACAATCTGGAACCCAAGTCAGATAAGTGTTATCTTGTGGGGTATCCTAAGAAAACTAAAGGGTAATATTTCTACCTACCATCCGAGGGAAATGTGTTTGTCGTAAGGACTGATATATTTCTTGAGAAAGAGTTCTTAAGTATAAAGACTACCAGGGTAGAACTTTAAGAAGTTCAAGAACCACAAAATGTGAATGAATCGAAATTGGAACCTGAGCCCGGACTACAAGATATTATATCTAGAGAGCTTGTTCAGGAAGCACAAGTTCCACGTAGATTTGGTAGACCAAGGTTTGATCCCGAGAGATATGGATTTCTCATGTCTCAGATAAGTAATGTGTTGTGTTTGGATCATAATGATTAGCCTGCAACCAACTAACAGGCTATGAGTGGAATGGACTCCGAGATGTGGCTTAAGGCTATGAAATTTGAAATGGACTCCATGTATTAAAACCAAGTTTGGAACTTGGTAGAACAACTTGAAGGTGTATGACCCATAGGGTGCAAGTGGGTCTTCAAGAAGAAGACTGACAAGGATGTGAATGTACAGAATTTTAAAGGGCACCTCGTGGCTAAAGATTTCAAGCAAATTCATGGTATTGACTATGATGAGCCCTTTTAACCTATTATTATGGTTAAGTCCATCAAAATTCTGCTTGTTATTGCTAAATATTGTTACTATGAGATCTGACAGATGGATGTAAAATGGCTTTCCTAAATGGAAACCTCCTTGAGGAAGTGTATATGACACAACTCAAGGGTTTTGTATCTCCAGGTGAAGCCACAAAAATATGCAAGCTGCAGAGATCTATTTATGGGTTAAAACAAGCTTCTCGAAGTTGGAATCTTCATTTTGATGAAAGGATCAAAGAGATTAGTTTTATCAAGAACGAGGATTAACTGTGTGTTTACAAGAGGATTTGTGGGAATATTGTTGTCTTCCAAATATTGAATGTAGATAACATACGACCTATCGGGATGACAAATCGACCTTACAAGTTGTTAAGAACAACCTTGAGAACTACTTCTCTATGAAAGACTTAGGTGAGGAGACTTATATACTTGGTATTAAGATATATAGAGATAGAACAAAGAAGTTGTTGGAATTGATCCAAAGTACATACATTGATAAGGTTTTGAAGCGATTCAACATACATGAGTCCAAGAAAGGATTCTTACCTATATCATATGGTGTGAGTCTCTCTAAGGACTAGTGTCCTAAGTCTTGTGAAGATAAGGACCGCATGAAGTTGATTCCATATGCCTCGACAATTGGGTCAATCATGTATGCAATGATATGTACTCGACCTGATTTCTCTTATGCCTTGAGCATGACTAGCAGATATCAGTCTGATCCTGGTGATGGTCACTTAATAGCCATCAATAACATCCTAAAGTACTTGAGAAGGACTAAGGATACTTTCTTGGTATTTGGCGGAGAGGAAGAGCTCGTTGTAAGATGTTACATGGATGCTAGCTTCCAAACTGATCTGGATGACTCAAAGTCTCAGTCAGGGTTCTTATTTTGCCTAAATGGACGTGTTGTTAGCTTGAAGAGTTCTAAGCAAGAGACAGTTGCCGATTCTATAAATGAGGCAAAGTATATCTCTGCAGTAAATATAGTGAAGGAGGTTGTATGGATTAGGAAATTCATCAGCGAGTTAGATGTAGTTTCTAGCATTGTTCATCCTATAGTTCTCTACTGTGACAACAACGGTGCAATTGTACTTGCTTTGAAACCTAGATCTCATCATCTCTCAAAGCACATACTTTGGCGGGTCCATCTTATTCGAGAGATTATTGATCGAGGAGGTGTCAGCATTTGTAGAGTGCCGATTGAGGAAAATATTGATGATCCACCGACAAAGTCTCTCGAGCAGAGAAAGCATGATCGTCATATTAGATATATGGGTATACGATACCTTAATGATCAGCCCTAGTGGGAGTCTTTTGGATTATATGTTTGTTTGCTATAATAATTCATTTGATGAATAGAGTACTGTATACATTTCATTTATATATTTTGGCAAGTTCTTTTATTTATGAATTTATTTCTATTGTGATAGAGTAATTTAACATAATAAATGCCCTTAGAATGTTTGCTTCCATAAGAGTCAAGTGGTGACTTGAATGTGAGAGCTTATGTTATTAGAAGCTTCATTCTTAAATGGTCCCTGATCGAGTGTCATCTTAGAAGCTAAGGGCCATGATGACACATTAATACTTGCATGTGCGTTTACTGATGACCGGTTCTCACTGGTCATGATATTGTGATATAATGCCATCACATGGGTACTTATTAGTGAACATGTTATACTAGACAGACCCACCATGAGAATACTTTGTGGATTGTTATATAAACGTGTCACAAGTATGAATCAAGTGGCAATGGTGTGTGTGGTCCTGTGAACTGAAGTCACAACATTCATCGAGTGAGGAAGAGCGTGCTTTGATGATATCAAAACTCCACTATTGAGAAAGTTGGATGATAAAGGTGGTTATTTGGTACGTTACATATTATTTGGGTGTTTGCGTGTGAGCAGAGATGCGATTTGTCCTCCTATTTGATAGGAGTTGCAACCAAGGGCCCCTTGAAGGAATGAGACTAAGAAATGAATGATCATGCTTGGTTGAGTCAATATATGATGTTGGGCTCACAAATTTCTGGAAGTCCATTTTAGATCAGGAAACTAGGATTGAACAATTATGAGGGTGACATGCTCTATACATCTAATTCTATCCGGATGTAAGGGATGAAGGGACATGATAACATTAACACAATGGTCATGATGGCTTTTTTGTTCTAAACTCTTATTTCTTGGGGAGCAATGATGCATTGTTAGATGTCACTCATTATTTGTGAAGCTTTTGTTTGATACTTTATAGATCAAGTGGGAGATTGTTGGTGTTACCATTGTGATCTAAAAGTGATCAAGCATGTAGTCTCACATCCAATGTAGTATGATCCTATCAGGGTCGCACATAAGAATGTTTGGAGAAATTGGGAGATTGGATTAGTTTGGTTATACTGATATGATGAGTGGAAATGAATTAGTTCATCCAGACTTTGAATGCATCGAGTGTGTTGAGACCACTCAATTATTTCATAAAGTTAAGTGTTGACTCGTCGAATGATGGCATTGAGTGTGTTGATCTTACTTAATGATTTGTCAAGTCAAAGTGCTGATTCGATGAGTATGGTACTTAAGCATTGAGTGCGTTGAGTTGACTCAATGATTCGTTGAGTAAAGGTGTTGATTCGATGAGTCTGGTTCTCAGGCGTTCAGTGCATTGAGTTCACTCAACGCCTTCGTCGAGTTAAAGGTTAATTCGACGAATCGGGCACTTAAGTGTTGAGTGTATTGAGTTTACTCAACGCTATCGTCGAGTCAAATGCTGATTCGATGGGTTTGGTGCTGAGAGCGTTGAGTGAATTGAGTTCACTCAACACCTTTGTAATGTATCTTATGGATACTCGACGATTCGTCGAGTACGCTTTGTATACTCGACGATTCGTCGAATATGTTATGGATACTCAACGATTCGTCCAGAGAAGGGTTGTTTGTTCAAAACTCTATATTCCAAGTCTTTGGTCTGAGAATAGCGATTGGTTGTTCTGGTTATTCGTTTGGGTATATATAAAAAGTTTTTGGGTTTCAACACTAACTAATCATTTTGTCTAAGCACATGAGCCGAACTGTGCGAAAAATCGAAACCTAAAAGGGCGACGGAAGTTGTTCCGCCTTCACCGATCTTATTGCTGTCTTTAAGCCTTATTCTGGCGAGTGTCGTCGCCGCCTCATCTATAATGGACCTAGTAGTCCGTGAAGATGTACAGTGCCCTCTCCCGACCTAGATCTTGTTTAACAAGACTCTACGAGTTCTCCCGTTCGTATGGATCAACTGTAGTGGTGATTCTGCAATAAGGGTTCTTGCCGCTTGTTGATCGGCAGATCTTCTGGAATATTTAGATTGAGTATCGACTCAATCCCGCAAAGGTAATTTTATTTTATAGCACTTTCTTCTTGATCAATGAATATCACTAGATTCGAACTATTTTCAGCTTTTCTTGTTCCTTTATTCTGCTACGCAGAAGTCTTGTGTCATATAGAAAAACCCAACAGCTACCGCTCGATGGTAGCCCTTTTTCGTCGAGTGAGTCTGGGCAAAAGCGTCGAGGAGAAAGCATCAAGACAAAGGCATTGAGTAGCTACCACGCGGAGATAGAGCTACCGCTATTTTTAGAGTGGCGGCCTGTAAAGGATAGCGAATCCGTGAGCAACCACGGTGCGGTAGGTAGCTACCGCCCCGCAGTAGCAGGCGAAACCAGTTTCATAAGTGGTGATTTCTAGCCATCTGATCTTCTTAAAATTTGATTGTATGACCCAGAATACTCTGTCTGTAAACCCTAAGTAGGGTTGAGGGTCACTCCCCCATTTTCTCTCATTTGGGTGAGGAGTTAGGGTTTGGGAGAGAGAGATTGTGGGAGGAAGAAGAGGCATCTTGCACCATTGACGAAGCTCCGGAGCTCCGTTCGTCGATATAAGGCCGGATTCGTGGAGAGATTGAAGGCACACACTTCCATCTATGCAAATAGAGATCTCCAGGGCTAGGAAGAGGAATCAGAAGGTAACGACATTTCTCCTCTTGTTTTTAGTATGCGTGCACGACAACTATTCTATTTACGCTTTTATTCAAGCATTTAGGCAACATATCTCTCAAATAAGGGGGGTTCGGGTCGCCATGCTTCAAGAAGAACCACTGGGTCGATTGAGTCTGTGTAACATCCCCCACACCTCTAGGGCCCCTAAAGTTAGAGATAGGTCTTGAGTGGTGCATGGAGGCCCTAGTGTGACCCTAACTCAGCTTGAACTTAGGGAAACTGCTATGTGCACCCCCAAGGTACACAAGTCAAACTAGGTCAATTTGCACTCACATGAACTCACCACCTCAAGATAAGCTCACTAACTCTTCCCTTACCATAAGAGAGAGGCAACCGAACGATGGGCTTAAGGCTAGGTAAATCTAGTGGTTCGAATTGACCAAAGTCAACCTTAGGTCAATATAGTTCAAACCTTCCCCTAAGAGGTCTTAATGGCCTCAAAACCTAAAGTCGATTCCACCCCTAGCATTGTGATGTCATTAGGGGCCAAGTGGACCCAAAAGCCACATCATGGGGTCACAAAGTTGACGAGTTTTACCAAAGTCAATCTTGGCCCTATTTAGGTCAAAATCATGTTATTTGGCAATGTGGGCCCAATTGGGGCCTCACCTTGACCCAATCAAGATTGGGTGGTGTCAAGGGACACATGACACACCCCTTGGACTAGTAACCTCATCAAGTTCACCAAAGTCAACAACAAGGTCAACCATGGTTAAATTAACCAAGCCAATTCAAGTGGGCTAAGGTCTTGCCCAAGGCCCAACCAAAGGCCCACTAAGTTTATCAAATTTATTTAATCGGAATTAGGTTCATTAATTAGGGTTTAATGGAGGTAATTAAGGGCGAAGTTTCATTTAGAGGAGGGGAATAATGGAGGAAGGCCATGTGACACTCCCTTCTCCTTCCCCAACCCCTCCTTTCATGTCCCCTGATGAAGAGGAGTTTCAAGTAGTTCAAGGTCGGCCACCATCAAGGAGGGTCGTTAATGGCCATGATCTACCACCTCACATTCATGGATCTCTAATATAGAGACCTACAAAGCTCAATTCGACTCTTTCATCACCTTCAGAAGCCCTCAATAAGTTGAAATCGACTCTTGGAGTAGTCACATACCACCTCACATTCATGGATCTCTAATATAGAGACCTACAAAGCTCAATTCGACTCTTTCATCACCTTCAGAAGCCCTCAATAAGTTGAAATCGACTCTTGGATCAAAGCTTTTGGTTTAGAGTTGAGATCGTGAGAGGTTCGCCGGAAAGTGCCAAAAATAATGGCCACCCGCCGGAGTAGTCACATATAAGCCCGAAATCAGGCATGCTTCTCCTCCTCTCCCCTTGTGCTAGCATATTAGATCAATAAGTAATGAGTTTGAGCTAAATCAAACTGAATTCCATTTTTATTTCCCTGGAAAATGCTTGAAAATCTTCCTCTCAGGTTCACTGGAAATCGCCTCTCCGGCGGCCATGTTGCTGCCCGATGATAGCCCCAACCTCAATGAAGGTGGTGGGGGTGGTGGCAGGCTGGGGAGGGGGCTGGATCGCCAGAAAATAACCTTGGAAATGGCTCCATGTTCGGCCACTTGGGGCCGCCGGCTGGAGGAGGAAGATGATGTCCGAGTCGTTGGATCAGATCTGTTTAAAAAAAATATAACTATAATTATTAACAATAGTGTTGATTTATCCCTATAAATAGACTTTTGAACTAATAAAATGTGGTCCTTAGGTGTTGAACTATGAAAAGTTCCAAACATATAAAAGTTA
The DNA here is from genome assembly GCA_039513925.1 of Platanthera zijinensis. Lineage (NCBI taxonomy): Eukaryota > Viridiplantae > Streptophyta > Magnoliopsida > Asparagales > Orchidaceae > Platanthera > Platanthera zijinensis. The sequence continues at coordinate 85,916,278 of CM077090.1, read as the reverse complement.
GCCCTATGAGTCTACTTTAATTATAAATTAAAATCAGGTCATTTGGAGAAATGTAGCTCCCTGTAGGCCAGTTCTTGTGAGACTGTTACTTAGGGTAGGATAGTCACTGTTTTCTTAATAACTTTTAACTGGCCAGGCAACCATGCAGTATCCTTGGCAGTTATAACACTGGCAAGCCATGCCAAGAGCTAGTGGAAGTACCTCATGGACTATACCTTTGCTGATTATGAGTATTCCTAGATCAGCTGGAACAAGTTTAGAGAGGCCCTTTTGGAGCATTTTGTATCCCGGATGGACAGAGATGCACTGGAGGATCAGTTTCTGCACCTCAGGAAGGGAAACTGGTCAGTGTTAGAGTACTAGAAGGAGTTTTCATACTTTGCAGGATTCACAAGTCCCCTGAGTGAGAAGGACTATGCAAATAAATTTTATTGAGATCTTCAATACTCGCCCAGGTAGGATCTTTTATTCATCTCAGAGGAAAGTTTGGCAAAGATTATCGATATGGAGAAGAAATGGGAGGCTGATCGTTTGATGGTGCAGGGCAGAGGGAAGAGAGCGACTAAGGAGATGTATCTCGGTTAGAATAGTAGAGGGCCGGAGCATAGCAGGTTCATGAGAGAAGAGCTTATCATATCTTACATCAATGATAGCTCAAGGAGGTGGCAAGGAAGGGTCGGCCAAGGATCTGGGGAACCGCGTCGTCTTCTTCGATGTCCAATATGACAAAATCCACTGGGAAGATGAATTTGTCAACTTTAACTAGGACATCCTCCATTATTCCTAACGGGTACTTGACGGATGTATCCGCGAGCTGGATACGCATACGTGTGGGGTTAGGGCTACCAATTCCTAACTTCTTAAATAAGGAGAAGGGCATTAGGTTGATACTTGCATCTAAATCAGCCAATAAATGCTTGACAAAAAGATCACCAAAGACACACGGTATAGAAAAACTACCTGGATCACTGATCTTCTTTGGTAAACCGTTTGTCAAGACATCAAAGCACTTGGCGTTTAATGTGATGTGCGACAAGTTCTCTAACTACTTCTTATTAGTCAGGCGGTCCTTTAGGTACTTAGGGTATTTCGACATCTAGGAAATCGCTTCATGGAAGGGTAGATTTATGAGGATTTGCTTAAATAATTTCTAAGAAGCATGTATACTGATCATCAAGATATTGTTTGTTAAGTTGGGAAGGGTATGGTGGAGTTGGATCATTTTTAAAAGTAAGTGGTGGAGCGAGATATTTTTTAAAGTAGAGAGCGGAGTGATAACTTCTTTTTCAGCAGGTGGTGGAATATTCAAAGCAGGGACTGATGAGTCTTGTTTATATAGAGTTTTGCGGACAAATCTGGGCTGGTTTTTGTGGCTTTGCACTTCACTTTTCAATTGTTTTCATTGATATTTCGTTCCTACTACGTTTCACGTTTAGTGAACTTTTCTAGCCCGTGGGTGCGCAATTGCGCATTCAATTGCTGGGGGTATGCACTTGGTGCTCCATAGGGCTCATTCCAATAGTTTTTATTGCATTTTGTTGATTGCTGGAGGGTCCTCCTTTGTGAGTTTTTATTGTTTGTAGGTGGTCAGTTGTCCCCTATTCATAATTATGATTTGGGGAAAATGAACGGTCATGCATTTTCTTGGCGCACGGTTTGTTTCTGTCATGCATTTTCAACAGATTATTTTTGAAGATTGACCAGCCAGTATGATTGCTTCACGCACGTTTTCTTCGAAATAGTGCGCGAAGGAAACACACGGTTTTCCTGTAGCCTTCTGGTTTTACTATGTTCTATGGTTGATCTTGTGTCTTCTTCGCACATGGGCGGAAGCACCCGTACGCACGTAAATTGCACGATTACACCCGGGTGCCTGCAATTTCATGTCTCTGTCATTACCCGTGTGAATTACTTCACACATGGGCAGATCACCCGTACACGAAGGAAACGCACGGGTGAATGCTTCAACTTCCTCAAGCATTTTCTTGATATTAATATCGCACGGTTCACGCACGGTCATACGTAAGACCGTGCGTGACCATTTTTTTGACTTTTGCTATTTAAGCTGCAGATTTCTTCTGGACCGGGACATCTCCGTTTTCCCCCACCATTTTCGCCCCTTAGAGCGGGAACCCGTCCTTCCAGCCATCATTTTCTCTCTCCTCTTTTGAGGGTTGATCTGGGCACCCATTCTCCCCCAAAGAGCTTGTTAAAGCTTTGTCTCCGACCGCCATCGTCATTGCCGACCTCCAACCTGCTGTTGATTTCTTAGTTGCAGAACTTGTGAATCATTTTGCTCTGATCCGAATTAGCGACCACAATATGAAGAAGACGAGTGTGAAGAAGGAAGTGACAGCCCTTCAGGATCCGGGATACCTTCCAAAGACCGAGCAACAACGAGGCTCGACAACCCTCGCTTTCCGCCGTGAATGTTGGAGATCCTTCGAGTGCTTGGTTGTGTTTCTCCCCCTCTTTTCTTAGATTTGCTTTAACCTGAACTTATGCTAGTATGCTTGAGGTTTAATAACCATGTTTTGCTCAAGTTCTTGCTATGGTTTTGTGTGGTGATTTCTTGATCATGATGTGTGTTGATGAGCTTCATCTTTGTTAGAGAATGCTATGTTTGAGCCGTTCTAGCGACTGCTAAAAGTGCGACGATAGTTTGTTCATCTCCGCTATTACTCTTTGGAGTAATTCACCCTGGAGACGCGGTGACGGAGACCAGCACTAGATTAATGCTGCTTAGTGTAGGAAACCCAAAATCAAACCCCTCGTTTTTACCTAGCACTTTCATTGATTTCTCAGAAAGCGAAATCCATGCTCCCTACTTGCACTCCGCATGAGATCGATATGGGGAATCTACTCCTCCATTTTATTACTTGGCTGTGAACGGTAATCTTACCGCCAGCGCATCAAGGACGGAGATTGCCTTTGGCTCTTCGCTAACCATACCAGAAACTTTCTTTCCACTCTGAAGAGTTATAGCTTTCGCTTGCTCTCTCGGGTTGGGATCGGTATTGGTAGGAAGGGACCCAGCAGGTAGCTTAGATATAATTTTATCTTGTTGTCCTACTTGATTCTCTAGACTTTTAACGGATCCAACTGGGCTACTTATAGCCACGTCATTAACATTCATATATTTTGAAAACATTTCCTCTAAGCATTGATGTTTTTCATAATTTTGAAGAGGTGGAGGTAGTGTAGAAAAATCATTTTATGGTGGCAGGTGCATCGCGTTCGAAGGGTTGCTCCACGAGAAATTATGGTGGTTTCATAAAGCGGGAATATAATTATTCGGAAAAGCAAAGCCCGGCGCAGGAAAATTTGAAGCAGAAAAATTATTTAAAACATTTCTAGGCATATTATTAACATAATCTATTTGTTTGGGGGCAGCAGTTGCAGATTCCAATACCAAAGGGGCGGATATAGCAGACATCTCTATTATCTTTTTGCTTAGTATTTCCACTTATAAGGCCAGCAGGGAGACGTTGTCTACTTCAAATATACCTACAGGTTTGTTTGGGGGAGGTCTAGGCACATTCCACTAATATATTTTCATGGCCATGTCCTCGAAAAGCTCAAGAGATGCTTCCGGTGTTTTGTTGTTTAAATTACCATTGGAAGCTGCGTCTATCATTTGCTTTGTATTTTGATTTAGCCCGTTATAAAACGTCTGCACTTGTAACCATACAAGCAGCGCATGATGGCAGCATCATCTTAAGAGTTCTTTAAATCTTCCCAGGTTTTATAAAGAGATTCAGAATCTATTTTACAAAAGCTAGAAATATTGTTCCTAAGTTTTGCAGTTTTAGCTGGCGGAAAATACTTCGTCAGAAATTTTTCGGTTAGTTGATCCCAAGTGGTGATGCTCCCTCTTGGCAGAGTCATCAACCATTATTTAGCTTTGGTTCTAAGGGAGAAGGGGAAGAGTCTTAGCCTAATAGAATCATTTGTAACACCATTAATTTTAAAGGTGTCACAGATCTCAAGAAAGCTAGCGTTGTGCACATTCAGATCTTCATCTTGTAGTCCGTCATATTGCACATACTGCTGCACCTTTTGGATTATGCAAGGATTTAGTTCGAAGTTATTATTAGCTACAGTAGGGCAAACTTTTCTTGATTTTATACCCTCTAGATCCGGCCTTGCATAATAGGACATAGTCCTTTGTAGGGCTTCCTCTACGTTGGGTTCTTCCATTCTTAAGGTAGAAAATGACTTGAAATCCTTAGTCAGTATTTGGTGAGTAGGGCCTTGAAATCGTGATCATCTTCGAAGACTACACTTAATTTCATGGTCCAAGTCCAAAATAACCTACGGATTTCCGCAGTTCATGCACTAGAAGGAGAGAAGATAAAGAAAGAGACAAACAACTAAAAATAAGAGTTAAAAAGATTTTTTTGAAATTGATTTTTTTTAATGTTTTAACTCCCGAACGTCCCAATGACTACCCAATAAAGGGTTCGCATGGTATTAGACAAGATAGTGGTATTTAAGCCTCATTTACTTTTTCGAGAGAGTTAGGTAGTGTAGAAAAATTATGATGTGGGTTTCTATTAAGAGCGTTAATATGTTTTTTTTATTTTTAAGAAAGAGGGTGAGAAAGAAAAATGATATGAGTAATAGGTTCGTGATTTCGAATTATCAACAAAAGTTGCTCCCCGACAACGGCGTTAAAAACTTGGTGTCTACTAATCGTTAAAAGAAAAAAAAACCGAACTAGTAATCCAGTTAGGCAAGTATACCTATCGAATTATAGATGGGGGACACAATTGTCGTATTAAGATCCGAGAACTATTAAGTAATCATACTCACACAAAGACTATTATCTTATCGAATGATTGCATTAGGGTTTCCCAAAAGAAATCTAAATGCAATTAAGAAAAGAAATATTTGCGCTAAAAAGAGGACTACTTGCAATAAAATAAATAGCTACTAAAAGTGAATACACTGAGGGGTTGAAACGATGAAATAGAAAAGTCGATCGAGAATCATCTCGACAAAAGTTGATTAAAAATGTGATAATAAGCCCTAACTTAATTAGGTAAAGGTCTTTGACCGTGGAGATTCCTAAAGCTTGAACACGCTTCTCTCGAAGTCGTGCCCAACTGAGTTCTGGAAGGTCCGACCAAATTCTCATCCAAATCGGAGACCTAAAGCTCGCTTTACGCGTTGAACCCCACTATTGGATTTCACTACAATCCGGGATATTTAACGTCTGCCTCTCTTGAGGTCTATGTGCAACTCGCTTTACTCTTGAGCGTTCACTTCAAACTACGAGCCTCTCGGCTTGCTAAGTGTGAAAACAAAGATAGAAATTATATATCGATGATGTTGGAACCTATGTTTGGTTTTGTGCTAGGTTCACTCTTAGGTTGTTTAGACCATCTTGTATAGCCAAGGTCTCTATCTTTAGTCTTAGTTAGATCCCCTTTAGATAGGGTTTGGGCAGACAAGCTTTGCATTGGACTTAGATTCAGATTTAGAATATGTTGTGATTCATCTATAACCGTTTGACTATAGTTTAACTCTGCTCGACGATCGTCGATCTCCCATCGATGATCTCAGAGTCTCCTACTCTGAACTGAGCTCGACGATCCACGAGCTCCGGTCGATGATCTCTTGTTTCTCTCCAGTAATCGAAGCTCGACGATCTCTTATCCCTGGTCGATGATCTCTGATCCGAGCCTTACGATTTTATGATGTCTTCTTCTATAAGTTTTTTGGATTAGTCAGAAGTCTTTATTTGGTATGGTTATGGTCAATTATTTTAAGGCAAGATATATTCTGATAATAAATGTTGATTCTCCCAAGGATGATAGCCGTATTTTTTGAAGCATTTATTATGGCATTCACAGAATAATGTGTAGAGATAGTTATGGATTGTATTTATGACTGCCAGCCATTCTAGCCGTATGGGCTCCTTATTTCTTGCAGTAAATTATGCCTTACCTTGGGAATTCAAATTCAGGCCATTTTTCTTCTCACTGACAGAACATATATCTCAATATAACAAAAAAATGAGAAAGAGACAGTACACAAGTTAGTAATCAAACAGAAAGAAAAGAATCTTTTTCTCTTAGTGGATACTGCATGCTTTATTAAGAAGAAGAAGAAGAACTCTCTTTGAATAATATTTCACCAGTCTTCTTCTCTCTTTAGTCTTCAAAGATTCACAGAGATTCTCAACATCAACCACTATTATTAGATTCAAAAAGGGCTTTACAACCTTTTCACTTTGAAGTCCTACACCTAGGGCAAGGCTTCATCTTCCTAGATTCATACAATATCCCACGGGGAGCTTGGAATTTTTTATTTAATCCACATAATCTTCTCAATTGTCTGAGAAAAAGAAGATTCTCATATACTTTTTCTTTTACCTCCATCTGTACATGGTTATCTCTCCCTTCAAAAGTGAACTCTTTGGTGATAGGGCACCTAATCAAAAACCTATTGGATTTTGAGCTCCTGATCAAAAGCTCAAAGGGTTTCTAGATCTACCTGAAGCAGATCTTGTGGTGATAGGGCACCTGATCAAAAACATTAGTGGATTCCTACCTGAGTGGTAGAAGAGTGGATGTAACCAGTTTTGGTGAACCACTATAAATTTTCTTGTGTCGTTTGTGTTGCCTTGTGATTTCTTTGTGTATTGTGTTTCTGTAGTAGTCCTTCTTAGTTCTTCTCTCTAGTCTCTTTTATTAGTTTTTCTATTTTGCAAATAAATTTTTAAATAAGTTTTAAATACTCTATTCACCCCCCTCTAGAGTAAGAACCTATCTATACCCTCACTTTCAATTGGTATCAGAGGGTGTGTTGTTGAAGGTTGTACAGGCTAACACCTTAACCTAAGATCTCTGATAGATATTTTCTTACTCTATTCCTCTTTATTATACCATGGCTCAGTACAAGGATTTTGTAAGCACCAGACCTCCAGTTTGCAACTTGCAAAAGTTTGGAATTTGGAAGGCAAGAATAAGACTTTATATGAACTCTATTGACGAAGATATTTATGCTTCTATCTTAACAGTAGTACCTTTGCCACCAGCTGCCACCCTAAGCACTTCCACAAATATGACTGCAGTACCTCCTCTAGAGTATAATGATGCATACAAGAAAGCAAAAATTGCTTATGCAAAAGCCATGAATATACTGGCACAAATAATATCATACGACATATTTAAGAAGGTAGCTGAATTTGAATCAGCTAAGGCCATCTGGGATTCCTTAAACCAGATGGTTGCAGGATCAGCAGATTAAAGGAAGGATAAGAGAGCTCATCTCATCTCCCTGTAAGAGAATTTTAAAAAGGAAAAAACTGAGCAAGTTTCTGAGTTGTATAACAGACTCAGTATCATTGTAAATGAACTGAAAACCCTTGACAAGGACATCTCAATCACAGAAATAAATGACAAGATTCTCATGTGCTTCCCCAGCTCATGGGACTCTAGAATCTGGCCTATCAGAGAGACCAGAAGCATACATGAGATGACAACTGAATCAGTCTTAGGAAAGCTAAAATCCTATGAACAGCTGCTGAAGACAAGAGAAGCTGAGCAACAAAAGAATGCTACACCAACAAGGAATGAGCAGAATATTGCTTTCAAAGCTTCAAAAGAATCAGAAACTTCTCCATCAAATGAAGAACTGATGAGTCTCTTTGCAAAGAGATTATTCAAGATGGGGAGAAAAGAATTTAGAAGAAAATCATCAAGGAGTGATGATAAACGAGGGTATGATAAAACTCCTTCTAAATAAATCATTTGTTTTGGTTGTAGAAAAGCTGGACACATTCTTCCAGTGTGTCCAGAAAACAAACACAAGGAAAGGAGAAAGGAGAAAGACTCCAAGAAGCACTCCAGCAAACCATCCTCCTATAAACACAAAAAGAAGGAGAGAGGATTTATTGCAGAAATATGGATTGATACTGAAGAATCATCTTCCTCCATCTCTAATGAAGATGAAGAAGAAGCAAAGGCTAAGGAAATGTGCTTAATGGCCATCAATGCTTCAGGAAATGTCTCAGAAGAAGAAGAATCTGAAGAATGTTCAGATTATGATCAGGTATTGGAAGATTTTGACTTTACCTTTGAAGATTTTAAATCAAACTTCAAATCCATGTGTAGTGATCTAATTAGGTCTGAGAAGGAAATCAAACTTCTCAGAGATAGGCAAGTTAACTATGACACTTTAGTATAAGAAAATAACAAATTAAAATATGAAATAGACTTGTATAGTGAACAAATCATTTTTCTGAAAATGAAATTAAGGAAAAATAGCTAGAGGAATCATTAAATGGAAGAAGTAAATAGCTAGAAGAAATAACCAGCACACTCAATGCTAGGCTTAATAAAAGTAAGTTGGGATTAGGTGCATCATCTAGTGAACCACCAGTCATCTAGAAAAATCATCTCTCACAACCCATAAAGTTTATTTCAGAAAAAGGCAAGAAGAATACAAAGCAAATTAAAAGGGTTAAAAAGGTTCTAAAACAAGTTGAGAAAAATAAAGAAAAACAAACAACTAAGTCTCAACGGAAATCATCGAACCAAGATCGACAATTTCAACATTATACATCGAACACTGATCGACGATCTCAGAACCCAGAGCTTGAGTTCAAACAATCTGCAAACAGTTATCGACGATATCACTATGTATCATCGAACAGAGATCAACGATCGTGGAACCCAGATAATAGCTATTATTACTCTGAGAACGGAGATTGATGACATCAATGCTGGTCATCGAACGCAGATCGACGATCTTAACCTAAATTGCCGAACTCAGAACAGAGTTATCAAAACTTCAATTTCAACAAAAACAGAAATCTCAATAAGAACCCTAACTCTAAATCATTTCATCCCTTAACTAACTGGATAATACCACCTAAGAGATTTTATCCCTTAGGCTATAAATGTTAACCTGAATATTCTTATATTTCAAGTTTTAAGTATGAAAAGAAACCAGGGCCCAAGGTAACCTGGGTCCAAAATATATAATCTGCCTTCTTGCAGGTGAAGACCTATCATACCATACAAGATAGATGGTACCTGGATAGTGGGTGCTCCAAGCACATGACAGGAAACAAGACCAACCTAAATAACTACAAGGCAAAGCTGGGTCCAAAAGTTGTATTTGGTGACTCAAGCTTTGGCCAAACAGAAGGATATGGAGAATTCACACTTGGAGATGTCACATTTAGGAAAGTGGCATATATAAGTGGTCTGAAACATAACTTGATATCCATAGCTCAGCTATGTAATACAGGTTATGAGGTATGCTTTACTGATTTAAAGTGCAATATTTCTTTAAATAATAGCATTTTGTTGTCAGGATATAGGTTAGGCAATATTTACTTAGTTGATTTTCATTCTGCTTATTCAGAAATATGTTTATTTAATCTGGTTAGCAATAATAATACTTTATGGCATAAAAGGCTAGGGCATGTAAACCTTAGAAACATTGCTAGGTTATCTAGGGAAAACCTTGTTAGGGGATTACCCTCTTGCCCCTACAAGAAGGAAAGCCTTTGCATGGCTTGTCAAGAAGGAAAGCAAACTAAAAATAGCTTTAAATCAGTTAATAAGAGTGATTCACCTAGGATTTTGTATCTGCTTCATTTGGAACTTTTTGGATCAATTACTATACAAAGCCTGGGAGGGAAGTTCTATACTTTAGTCATTGTAGATGTCTTCTCTAGGTTATCTTGGGTTTTCTTCTCGAGAAACAAGTCAAATAACTTCAAGGTTCTTACAGACTTTCTAAAATACATAAAGATTGAGTACTCTACTCAAGTTGCATTGATCAGAAGTGATCATGGCACTGAGTTTGAATCTCTTCCTATGCAAGAATTCTATGAGAAGGAAGGTATCAGGCATTACTTCTCTGCTCCCAGAACTCCCAAACAAAATGGGTAGTTGAAAGGAAAAATAGAACACTCATTGAAGCTGCAGGCACATTGCTTGTTGATGCTCATATGCCTCTCTCCTATTGGGCAGAAGCTGTAAGCACAACAAATTATGTCTTGAACAGAAGTTTGATACACAAACTTAAGGGAAAGAGTCCCTATGAATTACTCAAAGGGAAGAAACCTTAAATAGATTATTTTAGAATTTTTGGCTGTATTTGTTTTATTCATAATAAAAAAAAAGATTACCTTAGAATGTTTGAAGCCAAAGCTATAATGGGAATTTTTCTAGGATATTCCCAAGTTAGCAAGGCATATAGGGTTTTCAATAAATCATCTTCGAAAATTGAAGAATCTGTTCATGTTACTTTTGATGAAACTAATATGTTTTACAAGGAGAAGGAAGCTTCTACCAGTAATCTCTTGCAGGTACCAAATCTATGTGAGAAATTAGATAAATTGAATTTCACCCAAAAGGTGATATCTCATCACTCTCCACAGATTGATGAAGATAGTGAAGAGGAATCTCTAGAAATTGCTGAAGGCTCTCCAACAGCAAACTTAATTCCACAAGTGGAATTAATTCCTGATGCTGCTATTGTTGATCAAACTACACCTCCTGACTATGTTACAATTAGAGATCATCCCATATCTCAAGTGATAGGAGACATGTCAGTGGGTGCGCAAACAAGTTATAAACTCAATGAAGATATGATGCATGTCTGTTTCTTATCTCATATTGAACCCTCATCCATTAAAGATGCAGAGCAAGATACACACTGGATTATTGCAATGCAAGAGGAACTAAATCAGTTTGAAATATGCAAAGTTTGGAATTTGGTTCCTAGACCCAAAGGACAGTTAGTAATTGGAACTAAATGGGTCTTCAGAAATAAATTTGATGCTCAAGGAGTAGTTGTCAAAAACAAAGTAAGATTAGTAGCACAAGGCTACAGGCAAGAAGAAGGTATTGACTATGATCAGACCTTTGCACCTATTGCAAGGCTTGAAGCTATAAGAAATTTCTTGGCATATGCTGCTCACAAGAAATTCAAGGTATATCAAATGGATATCAAAAGTTCCTTTCTAAATGGGGAACTTAAAGAAGAAGTATATGTGGAATAACCACCAGGTTTTATTGCTTCAACTCACCCCTCCCATGTTTTCAAATTGCATAAGGCTCTCTATGGTCTAAATCAAGCTCCAAAAGCTTGGTATGAAACCCTAGCTAGCTTTCTTTTAGAGCATAAATTTTTTAGAGGCACTATAGATAGGACTTTATTTGTTAGACATCATCATGATTGGATTCTATTAGTTCAAGTATATGTTGATAATATTATATTTGGATCTACTGATTCTAAACTTTGCAAAAGGTTTTCTGACCTTATGCACTCCAAGTTCGAAATGAGTAGCATGGGTGAACTCTCTTACTTTCTTGGTCTTCAAGTAAAGCTAGCTCCTGATGGCATCTTCATATCCCAGTCCAAATATGCTAAGGAATTAGTAAAATGGTTTGGGATGGCTGATGCCTCAGCTATGAAGACACATATGGCTTCTAATGCAGTAATTGATTCTGATGAAAAGGGAAAACCTGTTTATCAGAAAAATTTTAGGGTCATTGTTGGGTCCCAATTATATCTTACTGCAAGTAGACCTGATATAATGTTTGCAACATGTCTTTATGCTAGATTTCAAGTCAATCCTAAAGAATCTCATTTAATTTTCCTCAAAAGAATTTTAAGATATTTAAAGGGTTGTACTAATCTAGGATATTGGTATCCCACAGAGTCAGAATTTGAATAAACTGGATATTCTGATGCTGACTATGCTGGATGGAGAGTTTACAGAAAAAGCACTTCAGGAACCTGTCAGTTCCTGGGTGATAGATTAGTTTCCTGGTTTTGCAAGAAACAATCTTCTGTGTCTACATCAACTACAGAGGCTGAATATATAGCAGCTGGTAGTTTCTGTTCACAGATCTTGTGGATTCAAAATCAGCTACTGGATTATGGGTAACCTCTCAAAGATTCCACCATCTTTTGTGATAGTACCAGTGTTATATCTATTGCACAAAATCCAGTCCTGCATTCTAGGACCAAGCATATAGAAATAAGGTATCATTTTCTTAGAGATTGTGTTGACAAAAACAAGATTAACCTCAAGTTTATCTCCACTAATTTGCAAAAAGGAGATATTTTTACCAAGCCTCTGGATGTGCAAAAACATCTTCTTTTTGAATCAGCTTGGAATGATAAATGGCATGGATTAATCCTAAATTTTTGTCTGTGTGAAGATGTGGTCAACGATCGTCGAACGGAGATCGACGATCTTCGAACTCATCTTGAGCTCAATCGTCGACCTGAGATTGACGACAGCTCTGTGTGAAGACAAAATCATCGACCGGAGATCGACGACTTTTCTTCATAAAACTAATCATCGACCTCAGCTCGACGATTGATTTTCCGACTGAGATCAGAGACCAAAGATATTATTTGCTTATAAATTAAATCTTTGACCTAATATTAACGTTTTGTTTTTATCATCGGCCAGAGATCGTCTCTTCACATTCCAAAAACCTATATGTAGGTTTCTTCTCAATCTCCGTCCCGTGCTTTCATATTTCCCCTCTGCTCTAGATTTTTGCTCTCTCTAGTTTATAAGTTTTCCATTTTGAACTCTGCAGTAGTTCTTGCAGTGATGAAGTTCGACACAGGATTTGATGTCGACTTTAGCTCTTTTAGTCATTGTGATGTTGTGTTTCAGGAAATGCTGCAGCTTTGCGACGATCAGGGGTTGAAGAAACTTATATCTATAAGGATAAAGCTATCTGTTGCTGAGATAAATGAATGGGTTTACACCTCCTCTGTCAATGATTCTTCGATGATTGGTTCCATCTCGGGACAACAGGTTACTCTAAACCCTGTATCTCTTACAGAAGTTTTTGAGCTAAAGAATGGAACAGATGATTTGGATCAGGACAGTGCAGAATATAGTAGGATGCTTCTGGAGATGGGTTATGCTGAGGGCATTCCTTCTAAGTTATTAAAGAAAAATCTATCTGTAGGGTTTAAGTTTCTCGCGGATATAGTGGGAAAGGTTCTTCTTGGCAAGCACTCGGCCCATGATAATATCAACAGGCAGTAGTTTGCCATAATGTCTACTTTAGTAAACAAGAAGGCAATTGATTGGACCAGTTTGTTTTTCGATTTTATTAAGAGAAAGAATAACAAAAAGGATGTCTGTCTAGGAAGGATTATTGGAATCTTCCTTCAACAGAAAGCCCCAGATCTTTTGGTTTCTCTAACCAAAGCTATTAATGCCAGCAAAAGGATGGATTCACCTTTGTTCGTGAAGTGGGAGAGGTCAATTCAGAAACCCTCTAGGGCTAAAGCCTCCTCTCGCACATCTGAGGACACCAGGGCTATCACAGCCACTCCTCACCCTACTGATGAAGTTGCCTCCCTTCTTCCTCCACCCCATGTATCTCCAACGATCCCCAATACTGCCTCTTCTCACCCTACCACTCCATTTACAACTCCTCCTTCATCTCAAGCCACTATTTCCTCTCATACCCAGTCTCCTCAACACCATATTAAATCTCAACTCTTCTCCAACTTGTCATCTCCAAATTTTGATCTGCTCTCTCCTCACTCTTCCCCTTCTTGTCAACCTAATTCACCAATAAACATTGAAGCCTCTCCTCACAACTCTCCTCAAAATTCCCCGATCCATTTCCCCAGAATCTCTTCAATCCAGGATGAAATCATGATAGATTTCACTCCTCCTCCCTCTCATACTTCTTTCTCAACTCAAACTCCAGCTGAATTTCTTCAAGATGATCATATATCTCTCTCTCATATTCTGGAACATCTTACTCCAACCCTAAAATCCCTGATAGCAGAGGCAATTTCACCTCTTGCTCAATCTATTTCCTCTCTTTATACCTGCATCACTTCTTTTCTCTCTACTTCCTCTGTCCCTTCTTCATCTAGGGGCCTGGTTCCAGTCCTCACTGAAACCAGGAAGGGGGAGATGTCCCATGAAGATGCTGCAGGTCCAGTATCAGCAGAACTTTAGGTTCAGATTCCTCCAGCAGAATAGGAAGAAGAAGCTTTTCATAAGTTTTGTACAGACATAGTTCTATTTTCAGATTTATTGATGACAGATGAGGACACTGATGTGTCAATCCCTGAGATTTCTAGTGGTTATTATTTTATTAACCCATCTATTGATTTGAAAATTCCTTTACATTCCTTATCTACATTCAGAACAGTTTTGTTTTCAGATGAGGCTATTTCTTCCAGGGCTATGGTCTGTTATACCAAACCCATAAGTCCCTCTATTATGAAACATCTTGTGCAGAATAAATTAGCTCCATCTTGTTCAGACACTCTATTAGTTACAGAATTTACAGATATGTCATCCTCTATGGATGTTGAGTTTTTGCTTTCTCCAGAAAAGAAGAATGAGAATGATGCTCTCATAATTACTAATGATTTACTTGATCTAGTGGCCTCAAAAAATTTTGCTTTAGCCCTAGAAACAAGTCTAATCAATCTTTGTGAGCCTATTTGTCCTTATCCCTCTTTGGATGATTTGACTGCTAATGACATTCTGGAAGAAGCCAAAGAAAAGGCTGCTAAGAAGATAATTGACAAGTAAATAAAGGAAATAGATGAATTATATGTTAATCCTCAAGTTTTATATGATGATGATTATTCAGATGATAGTGATTCTAAGAAAAAGAAAGCCTCAAAGAAAAGAAAAGTTGCTCCCCAGGCTACTCCTAAACCAGGAAATATGAATGATACACCTTATTACATTTTGAAAGGAATTACCCCATACCCTGGCATGGAGAGCTGGATGTGGCTATCCAAGAATGAGCAAAAAGCAAGAAAGAAGAGTAGGAGATATTCAACACTTCCTCAGAAATTCAAAAGAGGTCCTCCTCCTCCTTCTGCTGCTGGTACTTCAGGTGCTATCTCTCGAGCTTCTAGTGCTTCTTCCCAGCCTTCCTCTTATTCAAGATCATCTAAAACGCAGGACAGATCCTCCAGAACTCAGTTTTAGGGAAGAAGTCAGTAGCACAAGAGTCAGAGCTCCTCAGAGAAAGTGAAAGAAGTAATTTATCAGAATCCTTCATCTTCTCCTTCTCTCCAACAAATTGCTTCAAAGACTCAAATGATAGCTACAGTCAAAAGATATGATAAATCTCTCAGATCTAAAGGAAAATATAGTGAGGCTGCCCCTCCTATTTCTCTCTACTCCCAAAATGATGAACAGCTTAATTAAACATGCTTTCAAGCTCAATCCACTTAGTTCAAAGCAGTCACTGTATTACCTCCTCAAGAAGATCAGCTACGTGTTGAACATGAACTTAACCCAAACTTCAGGATGGCTAGACTTCAGAAATTGATTGGCCTTTCTCAGACCAGAAAATCTGTAGAAGAAGGGAAAGATCCATCTTCATTCTCTACTATGCCATCTTTCATAGAAAAGGAGCTGGATAAACTTAAAGTAAGCAAGAAAGTCTTCAATCCAGCTGATTATATGGCTTTGCATCCAGAAGCAGTTGTGCCCAGAGTCAACTCTCAGACATCTCTTGGTGGGCAAGACATGATGACATCCAAGAAGAATGTACCAGACCCAAGCAGAAAGACAATTTTCTCAAAACCTTCTTCTGGCTCCTCATTTGATAAACCATAGTTTATGTTATTTGTATAATTATTAACTGAATATGTACAATGTACTACTATAACATATCTGTTGATGGTATTTCATTCCTTCTGATATTTATGGTCTTTGCATTTCATTTCATTTAGTTTTGTTTTTGAGTGACCTTACATAAAAAGGGGGAGATTGTTGGAACCTCTGTTTGGTTTTGTTCTAGGTTCACTCTTAGGTTGTTTAGACCCTCTTGTATATCCAGGGTCTCTGTCTTTAGTCTTAGTTAGAACCCCTTTAGATCAGGTTTGGGCAGACCAGCTTTACATTGGAATCAGATTCAGAATATATTGTGATTCATCTATAACAGTTTGACTATAGTCGAACTCTGCTCGACGATTGTCGATCTCCCATCTACGATCTCAGATTCTCCTACTCTTAATTAAGCTCGAGGATCCACGAGCTCAGGTCGACAATCTCTTATTTCTCTCCAGTAATCGAAGCTCGACGATCTCTTATCCTTGGTCGATGATCTCTTATCCCTGGTCGACGATCTCTGATCCGAGCCTTACGATTTAATGTTGTCTTCTTCTATCAGTTTTTCAGATCAGTCAGAAGTCTTTATTTGGTATGGCTATGGTCAATTATTTTAAGGAAAGATATATTCATATAATAAATGCTGATTCTCCCAAGGATGATAGTTGTATTTCTTGAAGAATTTATTATGGCATTCACAGAATATTGTGTAGAGACAGTTATGGATTGTATTTATGACTGCCAGCCATTCTAGCCGTTTGGGCTCCTTATTTTTTACAATAAATTATGCCTTGCCTTGGGAATTCAAATTCAGGCCATTTTTCTTCTCACTGACAGAACATATATCTCAATATAACAAAAAAAGGGGAAAGAGACAGTACACAAGTTAGTAATCAAATAGAAAGAAAAGAATCTTTTGCTCTCAGTGGATACTGCATGCTTTGCTAAGAAGAAGAAGAAGAACTCTCTCTGAACAATTTTTCACCAGTCTTCTTCTCTCTTCAGTCTTCAAAGATTCATAGAGAATCTCAACATCAACCACTATTATCAGATTCAAAAAGGGCTTTACAACCTTTTTACTTATAAGTCATATACCCAGGGCCACGCTTCATCTTCCTGGATTCATACAATATCCCAGGGGGAGCTTGGAATTTTTTATTTAATCCACATAATCTTCTCACTTGTCTGAGAAAGAGAAGATTCTCATATACTTTTTCTTTTACCTCCATCTGTATAGGGTTATCTCACCCTTCAAAAGTGAACTCTTTGGTGATAGGGCAGCTAATCAAAAACCTATTGGATTTTGAGCTTCTGATCAAAAGCTCAAAGGGTTTCTAGATCTACCTGAAGCAGATCTTTTGTGTGATAGGGCACCTGATCAAAAACATAAGTGGATTCCTACCTGGGTGGTAGAAGAGTGGATGTAACCAGTTTTGGTGAACCACTATAAATTTTCTTGTGTCGCCTGTATTGCCTTGTGATTTCTTTGTGTGTTGTGTTACTGTGGTATTCCATCTTCGTTCTTTTCTCTAGTCTCTTTTATTAGTATTTCTATTCTGCAATTAAATTTTAAAAAAAGTTTTAAATACTCTATTCACCCCCCCTTTAGAGTAAGAACATATCTATACCCTCACTTTCAGATGATATAACTCCAAACATGAATATTCAAGTGTAAATCGAAGGTCTAAACCTTAAAAAGAAAAGTAAACTTAAAGCATCATAATTTAATCAACTCGAACCTCGGATAATCAAGATAGAGTACAAGGAGGATTAGTTAATCATGGAGAGGTGGAGGAAGAGAGATGAGTAGAAGAACATTATGAAAATAATGTAAAGGGGCACTTTATATTAATACTAAAAGAGAGCTACAACTTTGAAATAAAAGATTACAATTGCATGGAAATGAAACATAGTCTAGCATTAACATTAAGCTACTAAAGAAATTACAGGAGCTATTACGAAAGGGTACACTAAGCTAGAATTAAGAAACACTTAAAATGAGAAAGAGAGAGAGAGGAATAACACTAAAGGAAAGACATGAAAAACTCTAAGAAATAAAAGGGCAGCACCTCCCCTCTCACACCAAAACTGCTTGATAGACACAAGGGGGAGGCCTAAATTTATAGACTTTTTTCGAGTTAGTCACGCCCCATGTCATGCCCGGGGAGGGTGTGTTAGGGGGGGAATGTCAGGTACGTCATTGACCTTGGGAGCTTAATTTTGATGGAAATGATGATTTCTTCTGTACAACATTAGACACACCCTAGGACACGCCCGTATATGGGGGCGTATAAGGCACGTCACATCTCAATCATTGGTCGAAAATCTATCAATAATTGAAAAAGGGGTACATGCCCGACGACACGCCCATGTAGGGGGGCGTATCAGTACAGTTGATGTGCAGTAATGAAAATTCTTTAAATGCGATAGCAGGCTTTGTGATGAGGGTGACACGCCTAGAGACATGCCTAGGGAGGGCGTGTTAGGGGGCATGCCAGGTGTTTTTCTCAGGATTTGCATTCTAGTAGCAAGCTTCTTCGAGATCAGGTTACACGCCTAGTGACACGCCCAGGGAGGCCGTGTCAGGGGGGCGTGTCAGGTCATTTTGGTCGAAAGCTGTGAAGACCTACAAAAAGAAAAGAAAACATTAATGGCAATAATATATACAAAAGAAGGTCAATATATAAGCTTACAAGACATAATTCGTGTATTAAAAACCTGAAAATACCCTAATAGTTTAGACAAAAAATGTACTATCAAAAGCAGTAGAGGAACATAGCTTCCTCCTCTTCACATCACAAGAAGTATCATCGATAGTCTGATAAGAAGTTCTCTAAGGGTGATAGGTATAATTTAAAACATAGTAAATAGTTTTCTTCTAAAATTGTTTTTTATTTCTATTGCAAGCCTGACTTGTCATAGTTGTTTGTCCTGTCAATAGAAAGGAGACTGGATAAAAAAGCACCACCAACACAAGGGCAAGAAGGAAAAGAACTTCATTGCCACGAATAAATACAGTTGGAGTTAGAGTGACTCATCTTCTTCTGATTCTGAAGGAGAAGAACCATATATTAGGCTGTTTGTTGTTGTTGCTGATCAAGAAGAGGACTATCCCGCTATAAGGATAGGCATCAGGGCCCCTCTATCATATTTAGAAAGTGATGTTGAGGTGGATGGAGATGACAGTGGCTTCTATGGTCTCATGTCCATGACAGATCAAGAATCAAACAAGGATCATCCTGGTCTAGATACAGTATATTCACTGTCCAGCTCCTCTTCTGGTTCAGACTATGAGACTAGTCCAAATTCTATTGCATCTTCTTCCAATGATGAAGATGGGTCAGAATCTGAGGAAGATGTCAATCAATTAAGGTTGAATCGAAAATCTACAAGTGTGAACAAAAATATTCACAGCCATGTTGGAAGGTATGGCAAGGGTATGAGTGCTTTTAAGCACCCACATGAGGAAATTCAGATGGCCAATCATGGACCATTTGTCTTTGGTACCTCAGCCCCACACTTAGAAATAAAGTAGTGGCATGTGATCAAGCTCTGCCAGCAAACACTCAGACCATAGGTAAGTCAGCCAAAAAGCATGAGTTGGCATGTACATAAGTGCAGCTCAAAAGAGGAGATATAACATCTATGAGTGTTGGTATTATTGTAAGGTTGGTCACTTTGCCATATATTGCTTGCACAATCCAAATGTGCATAAGGCAAGAGTTAGACTTCTTGACAGAAAAGCTGCAGGTAAATATGTTGAATTTCAGACTAACATGCACCAAAGACCCAAACCCTATTGGGGTCCTAAGGTTACCTAAATTATGATTTACAGGATAGTCTAAGTACCCATACTCATATATGGTGCTTGGACAGTGGATGTTCCAGGCACATGACTGGAATAAGATGTCACTTGAAGGACTACACTCCTGTGAAGAATTGACCTAAAGTTATCTTTGGAGGTTCAAGCAGAGGAGTTACAAAGGGATATGATGTGCAGGTATAGAACTGGTGATGGACAAAGTATCAATCAAGGAAAGTTCTCATACTGCCCAAGATGAAGATGAAGGAGTGTGCATTCAAGAAGAAGAACTTAGCACACATGATGTGGATGAAGTATAGCAAAATCCATCCACTGAAGATCAAGTTATTGAAGGAAGAATTCCCCCAGCAATTAAGTATCTAAGAGATCATCCTAGACATCAGATAATTGGAGATACCATCCAAGGGGTTACAACAAGGAGCAAAATCATGAACATAACTATGTATTCCAACTTTTTTCTTAGGTTGAGCCCAAGAGATTTGAAGATGCAACATAGACCAATATTGGATTGTTGTAAGTCAAGAAAAACTTAACCAGTTCAAGAGATGTAAGGTCTGGAAGCTTGTTCCCAGACCACAAGGGCATAACATCATTGGAACCATGTGTATCTATAGGAACAAGTTAGATGAAAATGGTGTTATAATTAAGAATAAAGCTAGACTGGTGGCCATGGGTTATAGACAAGAAAAAGGTATTGATTTTGATCAAACCTTTGCCCAAGTAGCTAGGCCAGAAGCCATAATATTATTCCTTACATATGCTACCCACAAGGGATTCAAAGTCTACCAGATGGATATGAAGTCAGCCTTCCTCAATGGTGACTTAAGGGAAGAAATCTCTGATGAGCATCCATCAGGGTTTCTTAATCCTAACTCTCTTGATTATGTTTATAGACTTAGGAAAGCTTTATATAGGTTGAAGCAAGCCCTTAGGGCATGGAATGAAACTTTGTCTAGCTTTCTCATTGAGAACAAATTCTCAAGGGGAAAGATAAACAAGACTCTATTCCTAAGGAAATCCAAGGGAAGATCATATTTGTCCAAATTTATGTAGATGACATAATTTTTGGGTCTGCTAATGATAACCTTTATAATATGTTTACCAAACTTATGTGAGGGAAGTTTGAGATGAGCAGTATTGGTGAGCTTAAGTACTTCTTGGGCCTCCGAGTAAGATAGACTGAGGATGGATTATCCATCTCTCAATCTAAGTTCACTAGGGAGTTAATTAGAAAATTTGGTATGGAGAGTGCCTCCATAATGAAAACTCCCATGGGGTGAAATGTGTCAATAGACAAGGATAAAACAGGGAAACTTGTTAATGAAACCATGTATAGAGGCAAAATTGGCTCCCTCCTTTATCTTACTGCTAGTAGGTCAGACATCATGTATGCTACATGTGCCTGTGCTAGATACCAGGCTTGCCCTAAGGAGTCTCATTATTCTGCAGCTAAAAGAATTTCTAGATATCTTAAGGGCACACCAGATCTTGGCCTATGATTCCCTAGGAATAGAGATTTTGAATAAACTGGGTATTTAGATGTAGATTTTGCAGGCTGTAAAGAAGACAAGAAAAGCACTTCTGGCTCCTATCAATTTTTAGGTGGAAGACTTGTGTCGTGGAGCAGCAAGAAGCAGACTAGTGTTGCAATATCAATAGTTGAGTCAGAGTATATATCAACAGGAAGATGTTATGCCCAGTTACTGTGGATCCAGCACCAGCTTCAGGACTAAACCCTAAAGCTATGTAACACTCCATTATTTTGGGATTCTACAAGTGCAATCTCTATTGCTAGGAATCCTGTCTCCCACAACAGGAATAGGCACATAGAGATTTGGAATCATTTTATTAGAGAGCATGTGGAAAGTAAGGACATCACTCGTGAATTTGTCCCCACACACAAGCAAGTGGTTGACATCTTTACTAAGCCACTAGATGAAGCTAAATTCAACACCTTCAAATTTGAATTGGCTATGTTGAATTTATCCCAGCTTTAGTAGATCTACAAATAGCTTGTGGTTGTTGTAGGTATGTTAAATCCCTGCATGATACATAAAAGAGAAAAGGACTAAGTATCCAAGCATCGAGTTCGCTGATACAAGATCTGGCATCATGTGCGCTGAGTCAAAGTGCTCAAGTGTCGAGTGCTTTGAAAGGACAACAGGCATCGAGAGCATTGAGTGCGCCGAGTTCACTTAATGCATCCTATCAGTAAGTCTATTTTGTCGATAAGTGTCGTGATCAATCCAAATCATTGATTATTTCGTGATCATAAATAGGTACGTGCCTCTCCACCTTCTAAAATATAAAATAATTTAAATTGAAGGTTGTGTGCGTAATAAAAAATACACTGTTCCTCGCCCTTCTCTGCCGTTGCGATGAATCGACGGAGAGCTTGGAAAATCTACTGCAATTTACAGAAGAGATGGCAGCAAAGAGATTGGATTTCTTGTTTGAGGGTTCAGAATGAGTACAAAATGGATTCAAAGACACGCCAGAGGAATTTCAGCTCGTTTTTCACTATTTCCGATCGCTTACCTAGAGTATGTTTTGTCTGAACCTGTGTGCTGTAGAATAGTGAAGTACTAGAGTTCTATACCACTGCTAAAGTTGACTCCTAATCCCTCAAAATATATTCTATCATCAGTG
The DNA here is from genome assembly GCA_039513925.1 of Platanthera zijinensis. Lineage (NCBI taxonomy): Eukaryota > Viridiplantae > Streptophyta > Magnoliopsida > Asparagales > Orchidaceae > Platanthera > Platanthera zijinensis. The sequence continues at coordinate 85,894,202 of CM077090.1, read as the reverse complement.
GTTTCAAGGTTAAGATAACCTCCAAATGACTGAGCATGGCTCTACTACTATCTAAGTTCAAAGTTTCTGATGAAGAAGATGAACTTGATCAAGGTGATGTCAAAGATGCTCTTAAGTGGTGTGGACTGTGAAAACACACCACTAGCTCTATCCTGAGAAGAGAACTAAATCTCAAAGGGAAATTCCTTGTTGATGTCATTGGGAAGGGACTGATTTGCAAGACTGGATCCCATGAAAAAATTTCTAAGAAAATGTTTGAGTTGACGGCCAGGATTATCCTTTCCAAAAATACTGTTTGGGGAAGAGTAATTTTTGATAGGAATATTGAATGTCTCCTAGAGCCAAACCTGGGCAAAATTCTCTCTTTGTTTCTGCTTAAGAGTGTTCCAGGGATCCTTAACCTAAGGCTAGGAACGAGAATCCACAACATAAGGAGGATGGATTCAAAGATGCTTGAGAGGTGGGAAAGAGTTCTGCTACCACAACAACAGTCAGCCTCAAAGAAGAAGAAAAAGATAGTCACAGTAAAGAGGAAAGCACAGACAACACCTCATCCGAATAGGATGAGGAAGAGCCTCATGTTCCTTAACTTTCTTAGTCTACTGAATAAATAAGGAGAGACACAAGTGATCATAAATCATTTTATTCTGAGCCTGTAGCAATGATTCAAGTAAGTAGAACTCATTCTAAAGAACTTCCTATTGATAAGGCAATGGATATACCTCCAGTTGAGGTTGCTGAGTAGGTTGCTGAAGAAATTGTGAACAAAATTTCATCAGAGATTTAGGGGGAAACAGTCAAAAACCCAGATCCTATTGAAGAGGAAATTGCTCCAATAGACCTAGTTCCACAAAGTGGATACAACCCTCAAAATGAGGGGGAGCAACTTCTAGATCAAGTTATGGAAGAAGCTCTTGTTGAGGGGGAGCAAATACATATTTTATAAGAGGATATTCAGCTTCCTCTTGTGAATGAAAAACCTACAGATACCATCACAACTGATGCCCTGGATGTCCTTATGGATATGATAGAGATTGAGGGGGGGATTCAACCTGAATTCCCTGCTTAAGTTACAGTTTATGATATAGAATCTTCAAAATCAGATAAGGACATTATTGATGCTGATAACATGGCAACTCAACATTCTTCAGAGTTTGGTGTCGCTGACTCAGCTGCAAAAGAAGATCTCAGGCCAGAACAAGAAGCAGTTTGTAAGGAAGGCACATCCAATCAAGCTGATCACATGTTAGTCACCTTGCTAGCCCAGCTGAAAGGATTGTTGGATGACCAGAGAAGCCAGCTGGAGAATATTGATGATGACTCAGTCAAAGACCTCAGAAATGAGCTATCAACAGAAATAAAATCCATCAGATTTGAGGTTTATCTGCTAAAGGCCCAGACTATAAAATTCTTCTTGAGAGTAGCTCATGTAGTTGACTTTACTCAGAATAAGTTAGAAGATCTAGACACTTTTTGCAATGCACTTATGGAAAATCAGAATATTATTTCTGGAAACATGCTGGTTGTTCACAATGCAAATAAGACACAGTTGGAAAAGCACAAAACTATTCTTGAAAGAAGAATGGATGTATGTGCTCAAGTCCTAGATGATCATCTACATAAAGTCAAGAACCATGTAACCCTTGGTTTTGACCATCTGGATGTACAATTGACAAATTCCAGCACCTCCCTGACTCCAAAGATATGTGAAGAAGTCAAAAAGGGTTAGAAGGATGTCATATAGGGCAATACTGAAAATGTCATCTAGACTACAAATGTGCTAAGGGGATCATTTTGGCTTGAACAACTATCATATGATAATATCCCTATTGTTCCTGACCAGATTCATCAACCACTATAAGAAGGTAACTATGGTACCCAATACCCTGATCAGCATGCAGAACAGTATGACACTTAGTAGTATGATACTCAAGATGGAGCTTAGTGGGTTGATCCTTCTACAATAGCTGACATACCTACAATTCCAACATTCAGCCATACTGTTGACCAAGTGATAAGGGTCAATGTAAAATATGTTGTAGAGGAAGATGAAGAGATCAGGATGAGCTAGAAGAGATACAAGGAAGAAATGAAAGTAAGGCCTGATTTTGAATAGTGGAGTCCTCAATCAAGGACCATAATTCATTCTGCCTGGTAACTTGTCAAGAATTAGAAATCTAAAAGGGGAAAGCTGTACAGCTCCCTTGAGTGGGCCAAGCTTGAGAAAATGAATGGGACAAAAGAAAGTTCAAGAAGGACAAGTGGTTAGGCACTTTACCACCAAATGTTGTGGAGTCTGTAAAATATTTCCCAAAATCATACAGCTACTTCCAGAGGCAGAAGAAAAGTAGTCATAAGAGAATGCCGAGAATGCAACCAATAAGCCAAGCAGGGGCATAGTTATAAGAGAACCTAAAAAATAAAAGTGTTTCATGTTTGTCTTAATATCACAACCCGTATTTTCTCCGAATTTAAAAGACCTATAAGAGTAAGAGAAAACACGCGTCGTGATGCCACGCCTTATAGGGTATAACTGCAGACGCTCAGGCAAGACTCCATCTCTTCCTTTTATATAAAATTCAGAAGTTATTATGAATAAGATTCAGTTCAAGTTTAATTGATTAGCCGTATCCCTCGGATCAGTGGATCAACTAGTCCACCAAAAAAATATAATTATACTATGTGGAAAATATTTTTCTTACACAATTAACATCCTATATGAGTATTATCATCCCCAAAGGACAACTCATGGTATGAAAGACTCTAAATTTATCATAAGTATGGAAATAGCTTTTACGTTAGTTAAAATATGGTGACTTTAGCTTTGAAATTTGACATGAATGAGGTAACAATAATATTATTTTTATACTTTAAAATATCTATCATGCAACCTAGCAGAAAACCTTCCCAGAGAGCAAGTATAACCAACAAAATAAGTTAAACTTAGCAGCTAGCAAAGTACTTAACATTCACCAGAAAACCACCACTGGGCGTCAAGAACTTGACACGAACCCACTAAAAGAATGTATGTCTGAACTAAAAAGAAAAAAAAAACAACAACCTCACGACGGTGAGGAAAACCAGTGCAGCCCACGAGCTACCACCAAACCTAGCTGCTCAACTGGCTATTACTCAGAACCTTAGGCATTCACAAAACATAATACCTCAGCAAGAAAATACAAATGGCAATAGAATTAAACAATAGATGAAAGATGATAGTCAAAGGGTTACCAACCTTCACAAGATAACAGTAAGGAAACATACACACTTAACCACAAGGAAAAAGGGGAGAAAGAACTCACAAGGGTAGAATATCCCAAAATGCACCAAGTGCGATAAAGATCAAAGATTAAATAACATATGCATAAGTACGAGCATAAATAAAAGAGATTGGTCAATTAACCATTTAGAGAGCAAAACACTGGCCAAGCCCGACACAAGCGGTGGAAGGGACCTACCCAACACACCAATAGCAAAACTTTACAAAAAAAATGGCAAATTCTAGAACTTATGGTGGAAGGGACCTACCCAACACACCAATAGTAAAACTTCACAAGGGCCAAAAGAAAGGTGATCTTATACCTTGACACACCCAAAACATGGGAAAAACTAGCATCTGCGGTAGAAGGGACCTAACTAACACACCAACAATCAAAAACCCGCACAGGGTAAAGATGTACAAAATAGGGCCCGAAACGCCCAAGCATCCATAGAACCAATAAAATATCAACCAACACTGGCTTACTTCAATGAAATAAGGAAGAAAACCCCAAAAAACACCCTATGTCCCATACCCCGACGAATTGGACTCAATTCGGTGAAAATGAACCAATTCTACAATGATTCGTCGAGTATACTTGACGAATTAAGTAAAAACTTGATGATTATTTCTTAGCAATTATAGGCTACCAGCAATATACGACGAATCAGCGAAATTTTCTAGGTCCATATAAAAAGCGGCGAGTGATCAACTCGACGCCGCGTTGAGTGCATTCAACGCACTCTACACCAACTAGCTAAACTCAATGATTCTGCCTTCACTCAACGTCGCGTTGAGTTCACTCAATGCTTTTACTTAGTCTCATAGACTACTCAACTCCAAGGCTTCACTCAACACCAGACTGGCATTACTCGACGAATTTGTCGAGTTAAATCGAAAAATTTGACATAACTCAATACCAAGTATTACTCGACAAATTTCAACATATACCCGATAAATTTAACTTAGGCTAAGACTGATTTTTGATGATTTTGACTTAGGTTATAAACCACCATATTCGATGAATTACACTCGGATAATTTCCACCTATACTCACTGATATTTTTAGTTGTCTACCTATATCACCTAGAGGGGGGTGAATAGGTGAGGTCTGCGTCTTTTTGTGGAATAAAAATTGTACGAACAAAGTGCATAAAATAAGCAATCAAACCACATAGAACACGAAATTTATAGTTGTTCCCCAACATTGCGTACGTCCACTCTCCACCTCACCGATCTAGCAACATGCTAGACTCTGTTACTTCACTATTAGCTTGAATTGAAAACGAATCCTACAACTCGGAGCAACGCCCTTATAACTCGATCCTCAAAATAGGATCTACACTCGGAAGAAAAATTTCCTACAAAACTCGGAGACAAAATCTCCTACAAGAATTAAAATAGATTTAAAATAACAATAAAACAAACCTCACTTCAGATCTGAGAACTTTAGATTTCTTCCTTCTTGAAAGTTGAAACTATGTCAGAAATATATCGAGGAAGACTTTCGAAAATCTCTAGATCTAAAATGCTTAAGATCAATACGATCAAGAGAGAGATCTGTAGAAGTTGAATGTCTTGATCTGTTGATCGATTATTGTTTTGAATCACTGGAATCGGAGAATAAGCAGTGGAGAGAATGACGATGAGGAGCAGCGGCTTTTCCGATTTAGAAAGTAAGAATGATTCAGAATACATATTTCAGTTTGTTATTAGGGTTAGTCGAAATTGATAAGATCTTTTATAGGACAAGCCTAACGGTCTTAATCATAAAGACTACACACGTAGACCAATAAGAATTGAGGTTAATTTTGATATCACTTCAGTCTGGACTTACAGAAAAGTTCGTAAAATTACCTTCATTTCTCGAGTGAATAGAATACTACGCGAGTAATAACTTCTGTTACTCGAGAAGAGGAATTAAAGTTCTCGAGAACAAGTCCGTAAGGAAATTACGAAAAATGACTTCTGGCTTATCGAGAACTAACTTCTATTACTCGAGAATCAGACAACGCCTTCTCGAGAACTAACATGACTTCTCGAGAACAAAACTACTTCTCGAAACTTAACTTTCTTCTTACTTGAGTACTGGTCCTCTGACTTCTCGAGACAAGGCTTGGCCTTCTCAAGTACTGACTTCTATTACTCGAGTACAACACTTAGAAAATTTCTGAAATGAATTTTTGAGTAAACTAGAGACATAAATAAGTAGTACTCGAGTACTCCATTGCTTACTCGAGTATTTGACTAAGCCTTCTCGAGAAATATTTCTGCTACTCGAGAACTATACTTAGCATACTCGATAATTCATTCTAGCACTACTCAAGTACAAGATATACTACTCGAGTAAAGGACATAGAAAAATTTTACTTTATGAAAATTTATTTTTCTTCAAATGAATTCAGCAACAATTCTTTCTTTCATGACTTTAGTGCTTTGAAAATGAAGTGTGTCCCAATAGAGAGGCTACACATGAGTCAACACCATTGATCACACAATGAGGGATTACATTGTATGGTCCTGTGTTTGGTGACTCATTGTAGACTGACATTGGTCTACACCTGACAATTATATCCTACAAGCACATAACTCAAACAGGGCATCAAATACAACTTAATTCATCTTAGTTCAAGGGTGACTTCATACAAATCTAGGTTATTATGGATACAATACCCAATAATATCCCCCTATTTGTAGAAGTCAGAACCCTCTACACTAAGGTGAATTATATCAAGCTAAATAAATAAAGTAACTAGTAAACACAGTGATAATAATGATAAAAGTGCTAAGCAATGAAAAGATAATCAAATCATAAAAATTAAATATTTATATTTATAGATTTGTCCAGTAAATCCAATTCAATAAAATCTCATAAAGAACAACTTTTTGATCATCTTCTATTGTTCCTTGCTTTGTTATTGTTACTGTCTCTCCTTATTTTCTTGTTATCCCTTCTGGTAGCAGAAAGGTTTGGAATAATACTTGGGAGGTTTAGGAGCAGCCTTGGGATTATTCCTTCCATACTCTCTGACATAAATTCTTCTTTTGGTTAAAGATTTCTCATATAGTTCCCGTTCATAGGAGCTGTAATGATCATTCCTGCTTTCATTATTGTCCATGACAAGTTTGAGAGTATCAAGAATTAGAGATTTGGAAGTTGGGCTCCATATTTAAGCAAATTCTTGGGTTCTTCTTCTTCTGCTTCTGGATTAGGAGTGGACCATCTAGCAGAGGATCCATCAAAATATTTTATTCTTTTAGGAATTTGTACTTCAGGAGGTACCTCTGTCTGTTCAGATTCCCAAACTTGATCATAGGTATCACGAGGTGGTGCATCTATGTGTTCAGGTCTTGGAGAGAAAGTTGGTTGTTCGACTGGAGGATGCTGAGAAGTTGGATTAAGATGATAGGGAATAACATTAGGATCAGCTTGGAAATCTGGAAAGATCTGGTTGTGCATCCAAACAGTTGTATCATATGTGTGAAACTGGACACCATCTATCTGGTTCTGAACTCAGCATGAATTTCAGTTAAGTTTTCTTCCCAAAGGGTTTTCTTGTTAATATCTAATTTTTCTAAGTATTCTTTCACTACTTTTTTCCCCCTTTATGACTTTTATGGATAGGGTGCCAATTACATCCTCTTTGAATTTCCCTACTTCTTCACAAGTCTTGAAATTAAGTTCTTGTGCCTTCTTATCCAGTTGGATTTGATTGTTGGCTAGGGTTACTGATTGATCCATCAGCTGACAAATACTGGTGATGGTGCAGTCTAAAGCTTTCCCACCTATTTGGAAGAGGTCTTTAGGCTTATAATTATTGTGCTTTATTTCTGCAAAACCTCTGCTCATCTCTTTCTTTAGTGCAGTTACTTTCTCAGTTACAACTTTAAGAGATTCATCAAAATATTCTCTATGTTGTTTTAGCATTAATTCAATTTTACCAAGAATGTATCAGCAACATGAGTTTCATCTTGAGAAGGAAGAGGAGGAGGAGCAACTAAAGGAGCGGACCAGGGAGGGATTTCTTCAACTATCACTGAGCTCTGAGCTCTAATGGTATGAATCAAAATATCTACTTCCTTACCAAAAATGGTAGGAAGTCAGAAATCCTGGCTCTTGAGGGAGCATCAGCTGGTTCAGGAGTTCCTTCTTTCTCATCAAAAATTAGAACTATTTCTTCTTAATGAATATCTGCAGTAAAAGATTGATGGTAAGTGATTTCTTGTTCAGAATGGTGGTCAGATGGAGATGGTTCTGGAGGAGGAGATTTTTCATTATTGATAAGGGAAGGAGGCTCTTTGGAAGAGATTTCCTCTATCATTCTACTGATATCTTCCTCTATAGATAGGATTTGCTCTTGTACTTGAGCATAAGTAAGCAGATCTTCAGCATAAGTAGTAGCAGGTGGTGCAATATCTGGAGGAGGGGTAGAATGGCTTGCCTCTGGGATTGAAGAAGTTGGCTCCCCCTCAGCAACTACAACTGAAGTGCCAGCTACTTGATGTAGAGGGGAAGATGGGGTCCTATCCTCCTCCTCAATGTGATCATGAGGTTTTACAGCTTGAGCAGGATTCTTAAGCTTGAGTTTCATCTTTAAATTTAAGAGATGGAGACTTTCTTCATATGGTGCTGAGTAGCACCTTTGGAGAGATCAATGACTTCTGGGTTGAATTCATGAAGGAGATGAGATATAATCCTGCCATAATTTGGTGCTTTTATGCTTTCCTTGATCTTATAGAAAATCATCATCCCAAATGGAAACTTCTTCCTTCATATGACTATTGTCATCATGTAAAAGAAATCAGAAGTGATGAAACTTATTGAAGTTGTTTTGCGAAAAAGGACTTTTTCAAAAATATCCACTAGCTGCTTGCTTTCTAGATTAAGATCAGGCTGACAAATGGTGCTCACACCAACAGAAATACCACAGAATCCACATGCCCTGTCATAGTCTTCATCTATTAGGTCGTCTTCTTCATCAATAACGGGCAGCCGAAGTAGCTTGAAGACAATAAGAGTAGTTAACTTAACCTTGATTCCACGAACTTTGGTCTAGATAATCCTCCCATTTCTCTTCAACTTGGCATTTTGGAAGAATTTCTAAATAACTAGAAGTAAAACCTTGCATGGGTGCTCCAAAATGAATAAAATACAGGCGGTTTCTAATAGCAGAAGAAGGTTGTGGAAATCATCAGACAAATCCATAATTCTGGTAGATACAACTTCACTCCCGATTCTAATCTTCGATGGAGGAGCCATTAATCGAGAGAGAGAAGAATGGAATACCTTTTTCTGAGAGAAATCGCTGAACCGGCGGGAAGAGGGCGATGGCGATAGAGAACGTGAAGATTTTTTCATTTTCTCGAGAAAGGGTTTCAGATTTCGGGTGATTTGGAATTTCTTGGACCTAATCTATTTATATAAGTCTTAATTTATGATGATTAAGAAAATTATAACAATAAATTTCCTGAAGATGTGGCAGTAATAGTATCTGGGTGTAAATATCAAAAATTTTGAACATGAGAGAAAATGGCATCAGACTTCTCGAGATGTAAGCCATTTCTCGAGTGAAGATTATACAGTTCTCGAGTAGAAGATTCTTTCTCGAGAAGTTATTATGTAATTCTCAAGAAGCAGACTGAAGTTCTCGAGAAGCAATCTAGTACTCGAGAAGTAATTCTCGGGAGTCATTCTAGTTACTCGAGTTGTCTTATTTAGTATTCGAGTAGTAAAGTGTTGTCTCGAGAAATGAAGTCATGACTTAGAATTTTCTGAAATTTTGAAGTATTGCCCAATCCTTGAACTTTGTTGTAAGATTTTCTTCTTCATTCTTCTTTGTTGAGCATGCTACGTTTAGTTTGGAAGAACGAGAACTTGTCCTCATCCAACGGCTTCGTGAAAATGTTTGCAACCTGCTTGTCAATTGGAACATACTAGAGGTTGATGTCTCCATGATCCACATGCTCCCTGATAAAGTTATACCTCATCTCTGTGTTTTGTCCTGCTATGAGAGACTGGGTTGTTGGCGATTATAAATGCACTAGAGGAGTCGCAAAACATTGGAATGTTCATTAACTTCATGTTATAGTCTTCAAAATGATTCTTTAACCATAGTAGTTGTGCACAACAATTTCCTGCAGAGATATACTATGACTCGACTGTTGAAATTGCGACACAATTCTGCTTTTTGCTGCTCCAGGAGATAAGCCTTCTTCCTAGGAATTGACAAGTCCCGAAAGTGCATTTCCTATCATGTTTTCTTCCTACAAAATATGCATCTGAAAAACCAATCAATTTGCTATCATTACTTCTTGGGTACCATAAGCCAAGATTTGGTGTACCTTGAAGGTATCTAAAAATCTGCTTTGCAGTAGTGTAGTGAGATTCCTTAGAGTTCACTTAAAATCTAGCACACACACACATGTTGAAAACATTATGTCCTGTCTACTAGCAGTAAGAAAGAGCAAGGATCCAATTATACTTCTGTACTTGGTTTCATCAAAAGGTTTCCCTTTTTCATCCTTTTCCAGAGACATAGCTGAACCCATTGGAATCCTCATAGAGGTTGCGTTGTCCATTGCAAATTTCTTAATTAACTCCTATGTGAACTTCGTCTGAGAGATGAAAATTCTATCTTCAGATTGTTTCACCTGAAGTCCTAAGAAATACTTTAGCTCTCCCATACTGTTCATTTAGAACTTCCCTTGCATAAGTTTTGAAAACTTCTTGTAGACGTTATCGTCAGTAGAGCCAAATATGATGTCATTGACATAGATTTGTACTAGCAAAATCTTGCCTTTTATTTACCTAAGAAATAATGTCTTATCTATTGTTGGGGCTGCGGTCCGGAATCACCCCCGCGCTACAGTGCTATGCGGTAATGGCTTAACTGGCTACCCCGTGGATCCGCCCGAGGACCTTTGATATAAAGATTAGTGGCGCCGTCCTCCATCAGTCCGGGATTTTGGTCGAGTTGTTTGCGCTAAGTCCTCTCAATTAGTATCAGAGTGAGGTTGACTGACTGTACAGGATAACACCTGAGTCACAAGATCCTGATAGACCTAAGGGTGACGACAACTCGTTTTGTTTGGAAGACAGAAATAGTCGATCGATTGATCGACTACTCTGCTTCAGGAATCGATCGTCGAACGACCTTTCGACCATCGTCTCCTTTATCTTTTAAAATAGACCGACGATTGCTGTTTTTATTTAAACCGATGGTCGATCTAGGTTAAGAGATCTTGCTTGTTATAGTCGACGGAACTCGTCTTTTCGCATTCCGTCTTTCTGTTTGAGCTCTGCCTCGCGCTTTCTCCTCCTCGTCTTTCTCGTCTTCTCCTACAAATCAATGATGATTACTCCAGCCCTTCTGTCTGCGATGAAGTTCGACGCAAGATTCAGTGTAGACTTCAACTCCTTCGGCGCCTGTGATTCTTAGATAGTGGAAATCCTCCAGCTTTGCAAAGAACAAGGTTTGGAAAGGCTTATGACCACAAGGATCAAGATCCACATCCCTGAAATTAAAGAGTGGGTCTTCACTTCGTCTTCCAATGACGAATCGATGACTGGAACGATTGGCGGCGAAGAGGTGAGTTTGACTCCCGCCGTTTTGACTGATATTTTTGGATTATTGAACGGTGAAGAGGATAATGAGCAAGATACCCAAGAGTTTGGAAGGATCTTAATCGAGTTAGGACATGCCGATAGCATTCCTTCTAAGTTGTTGAAAGTTAATTTTCCGTTAAAGATAAAGTTCTTGGCTGAACTCGTTGGAAAAGTGCTTCTGGGCAAGCACTCTGCTCATGACAACATCACCAGGTAGCAGTTTGCCTTGATGTGTGCCATAGTAAATAAGAAACAGATTAATTGGGCAGGGATTATGTTTGATTTGATAAGAAAGAAGAATGGCAAGAAGGAAGTCACCCTGGGTAGGGTACTTGGAATATTTTTAAAAGAAAAATACCCCCAGCTATTGGTTACAGTTTCAACAACTATCAATGCCAGTAAGAAGATGGACCCAACACTGTTTATTAAGTGGAAAAGAAGTTTTCAGAAGCCTTCTCCTGCAGGGGTAGCTCTAGTTGTGTCAGAGACCACAAGGACTGTTTCAGTCTCTCCCCTTCTACATGAAGCAGGCTCATCCATTCTTTCCATTCCATCCACTTCTGTTGCATTCCCATCTACTTCTACTGAAGTACCATCGACATCTGCTTTACCATCTACTCAATTTGAAGTTCCATCTACTTCAATTGAAGTACCATCTTCTGCCTCTCTTCTTCTTGAGTCCTCAACAATTCTCCATACTTCATCTCCAGCATCTCCCATTCCTACACATCTAGCTGGCACTTCTATTCCCAGTTTTGATTTGTTAGGATCTGAGAGAATTCCAACCCCTTCTCAATCACCAGTTCACAACTCATCTCATCAGGAAACTGCCTGTCCTGATGATCTTCCATCTTCTGTTGTTCCCCCATCCACATCTATATCTCCAACACTTATAGCCAATATCCTGGAGTTAATTACTCCTTCAATCAAAACCATGATTGAAAAGGCAATTGCTCCTCTTATATCTTCCATTTCTTCTCTGACTACCTCCATCCAAGCCCTCTCAAAAATCTGCTGAGCCCTCTTCATCTAGGGGCCCGGTTTCAGTTTCCACTGAAATCAGGTAGGGAGAGATGTTCTATGAAGATGCCTCTGAACTGCCCCTAGCCTCTCTTCCAGCAGATACTCAAAGAGAAACAGCACTTACAGAAAAAGAGATAGTAGCTCAAGAAGAATCAGTACCGAAACTTTCTGAAAAAGAGATTTCTGATGCTATAATGGAAATAGAATTTGTTGTCAAAGTCTGCTTAGAAGAATCCTCCACTCCCTTAGTTGCCCTTTTCCTAGAAGGAGTCATTACCTCCTTTCTAGAAGAATTATGGGAGTTAGGAAATTCTGAGGAAAATCCTGAAGTTAATTTATTTACTCATTTTCTTAACATGTTAACTGACATGCTAGTCTATGAATACCTTGAAGGGATGTTTCAATCTTATTTAGCAAATCTGTGTTCATGATACTATAGATATAGTGGAAGAAGTTTTAGTGTTCCAAGAACTTGTTCAACAACCTGCTCCAGAAGTTCTAGCTGATCCAGAACCTGCTGTTCAAGATCCTGAGTCTACTCAACCAGCTCAGATAGTTGTGCAAGAAGAACTAGTCTCCATGACAGTTACAGTTGAACAAGAGAATGTTTCAAATATTCAGGAAGAAAAATCTACAGTTTGGGATGACACCCCAGGACTGGATCTAGACACTCTTCTGGCACAGGATGCCTTGGAAGAAGAGTTAGAAAAAGCTGCTTTAAAGGATAGAGAAAAGCTGTGCGAGAAGCTGTTGATCCTTATGATCATCCTCAATCATCTGATGATGAAGATGAATCTGATGATTCAGAAGGAACCAAGAAGAAGAAATCTTCCAAAAGAAAAAGAAAAGCTGCTGCTCCTCCTTTACCCAACCCTGATAATGATGTACCATACTATATTTTGAAAGGAATAGATCCCAAGTCAAAAGAATATCAGTACTGGATGGGATTCTCTAAAAATCAGCAAAAACAAAGAAAGAAATCTAAAAGATATGACAGTCCAGCTCCTAAATGGAATTCTAAAGGACCTCCTCCTCCTCCCAGTGCAGGAGCATCTGGAAATGTTGCCAGTCCCTCTGCTCCTCCTTCTAGATTCACTTCTTCCCAATCTTATCAGAAGAAAGGAAATCAAAGCTATCATGGCAAGTCTCAATCTGGTCATCAGAGACAGGAAGCTGAGTTACAAGAACAAGTGAAGGAGGTAGTTTACCTAAAGCCAACCTTTTCTCCTCCTCCTTCACCCAAGAAAAGGACATCACCAGATAAAGAAAGCAAGATCATATCTTCCAGAGAATCTGATCTAAAAAGGAAAATAGATGCAAAAGTCAAAAGAGTTATATATTCTGAGAAATCAAGTAAAAGATATGTTGAATTTGCTCCTCCAACATCTTTAGTTATTCAAGAGAATAAAGAGCCAGCTGCAAGCTTGTTAGAACCTTCTACTAAATTCAGAATTGTAAATCCTCTAAACCCAGCTGATGAAAATGAGTATGAAAGCTTAGAGCTTAATCTTGACTTCAGGATGGCCAGATTCCTTGAATTGGTTGGATCAGCTCAGATTAGAAGAGCCAGAGCTGAAGGAAAAGATGTTAAAGGCTTAACTACTATGTCCAAATTCAAAAGGAAAGAACTTGATAGATTCCAGGTAAGACCTGAAGTTTTTTATGCTACCAAATATATGGAAAAATATCCAGAAGCAGTTGTTCCAAGAGCAGGAGAAACCAAAGTTATTGGAGAGCAAGATCTGAAGACATCAAAGAAGGAAGTTCTAGATCCTCTTAGAAAAATTTGTTTTATTCCTGACTCTTCTATCTCTAAAACAGATTCTGATGCTGCTTAAGTTTTATTGTCAATCTATTTATGATAACTCTTTGATTGATGCATTTGATGCTTAGATGTTTCTTTCCTGTATTATATTTTTTTCTGTAGTTTGTTTGTTTTATTTTGTTTTGAGAGACTTAACTCAAATAGTGGGAGATTGTTGGTACGCTAGTTTGGATTTGAGTTTAGTCTGCTCTTTTAGTTTCTTGACCCAAGTTTTATCTATGGTCAAAGGTTAGCTAATAGGTTAGATTACCTTAATTGTAGAATTGCTTATCCAAATGAAAAATTTGGTTAAGTCATTTTTGGTTCGACTATAGTCGAACGCCGCTCGACCATCGTCTATTGACTGTTCGACGATCGTCAATAAGTTGGTCGACTATCGTCTGTCAGCAGATCGTCTATCTCTGAGTTAGTTTAACTCTTGTTAGCTCGACGTTCTGTGGAATCTGCCTCGTCGATCGTCGAACCCCGCTCGACTTCTTTTGACCAGACAGATCTCTTGATAGTTCAACTATCTGCTTGGATAGTTCAACTATTTGATAGCTCAACTATCTGTTTGATAGGTCGACTATCTGTTGTGTTTGATAGCTCGACTATTTGTTTGATAGGTCGACAATCTGCTATTCTTAATAGTTCAACTATCTGCTTGGATAGTTCAACTATCTGATAGCGCGACTATCTGTTTGATAGGTCGACTATCTGTCTTCTTTGATAGTTCGACTATCTATTTGATAGGTCGACTATCTGTTTGTCTTTGATAGTTCGACTATCTGTTTGATAGGTCGACTATCTGTTTTGCTTAATAGCTCGTCTATCTATCTTGATAGGTCGACTATCTGATAGCTCGACTATTTGTTCTGATAGGTCGACTATCTGCTGTGCTAGTTCGACTATCTTCTTTGATAGTTCGACTATATGTATCGTTCGACTATCTGCCTGATAGGTCGACGATCTCCGTGCTTCGGTCGACGATCTCCGAGTGTCGTTCGACGTCTTTTTGTCTGCCTTTAGTAAAGTTATATTATTTATTTCTTATCTGCTTGGCATATTTTTTAAAGCATATTTTATTGATGTTATGCTATTATTTCCAGGCAATCTTTGCTCCATTCTTTATGCATGAGTCAATCTTTATCTGACAAAGTGGTTTGCCTTATTAGTTTAAATATATTTTCTGTTTTATCTGCCAAGCTATCCTTTATAGCCGTTAGACTCAGAAAGTCTTCTCTGGCCGTAAAGTGCTCTTTCTAATGTGACTTTTTCTAGCACTCTTTTATCATATTGGATTTGCAGCTTCTTAGAAAGCTTAATCCCCTTATAGCATGTCTGCTTGCAGAATATATTTTTTGCTTTATGCTTTTTGCAGCCCAGATTGCAGATTCTAGAAGAAGACAAAGTTCAAACTCAGATTAGAGCCATTGCAAAGGCTCATATATAAAGAGCTTCTTTTGAAAGAAGAAAGAGATACAGTATATACAAGATACAATATACACAGACATACAATACTCAAAACACAAGATGTTTTTTACTCTCAGCAGTATAGAGATCTACAGCTCTCAGAAATTCACATTCAACTGAGAAGATCAAATCTCTTCAGCATTCTTCATCATCCTGAGTTCATCCTGCTCACAGGAAGACTTTCACTCAGAGGCCTTTAGAAGAAGAAGAAGAAGAAAGGAAGCTGATTGAAGAAGAACACCTTTTCCAAATCAAGAGTCTTCTTCAAGCTTCTCCTTCAGAACTCCAAGACAGTTCTTTGACTTAGTTCAGAAGAGTGCCTGCACCCTGAAGCAAGACTCCTTCCTGGATATTCTCTAAGCCAGGGGAGCCTTGATTCTTTAGAGCTTTCTAGCTCTGTGCAATCCACTAGCTTCTCTAATCTATTTTTACAATAGAGAAGAAACTTTAAATCTCTCAACCTCCTGTACAAAGGGTTATTACTCCCTTCAAAAGTGAACCTTGGTGGCAGGGCACCTGATCAAAAACCTATGTTGGATTTTGAGCTCCTAATCAAAAGCTCAAAGGGTCTACTTGATCTACCTGAAGCAGATCAGTTGGTGGCAGGGCACCTGAACAAAAACCTATAGTCGATTCCTACCAGGGTGGTAGAAGAGTGGATGTACCTATTTAGAGTGAACCACTATAAAATTTCTTGTGTCGTCTGTGCTGCTTATTTAATTTATTGCACTATGGCTGTGAGTAGAAATAACTAGGATTGCTAGTTGCTGTGATAGGATCAAAGCTCAACTGTAATTACAGTTTCCCTTCTCTAGTGCACTTCACTTTGTGTTAGGCTCTAGGGTTATCAATATCTATAAACTCCTTCTGCAAATTAACTCTAAGGGAGTTGAGTAGGGTGTCCTAATTTTTGAATACTCTATTCACCCCCCCTCTAGAGTTGTATCTATCATCACTTTCAATTGGTATCAGAGGGAGGTTGACTGACTATACAGGCTAACACCTGAGTCACAAGATCCTGATAGATACCAAGCTTATAGATATTCACTTCATGGCCCAGTCGAAGGATTACTCTAGCACCAGACCTCCAGCTTGCAACTTAGCTAAGTTTAGCATCTGGAAGGCAAGAATAAGATTATATATGAACTCTATTGATGAAGACATTTTCTCTTCTATTTTGACAGGACCTCCAACACCTCCTATTGCAGCCACTGCTACAACATCTATAAATCTAAGTGTAGTGCCTCCTCCAGATTACAATGATGCCTACAAGAAGGCAAAGATAGCTGATGCCAAAGCTATGAACATTCTGGCTCTGACTATGTCTGATGAAATCTTCCAGAAAGTGGCTGATTGTGTAACACCCCAAAATGTTGTAGGAGCGACGGGGATCGATTTTGGCCAAGACAAGGTTTTGGTGCAGGTGACACGGGCCCCGATACGGGCGTGTCGGAGGCCGTGTCGGGTGTGTCGAGCTCGGGCCGTGTAATCGACATAGTCAGAGCCCATGAATGTCCACTTAGGAATGAAAATACACATGTTTGGGGAACCTGCGTGTTCCTATAATTGCTTTTCGCAATTTTGTTCGGTCCCTTATTGGTGTTCTGTACGATTGTAGGTGTCTGAGAGTGGCGCGTGGCTATCTGAATGCGCACTTTCTGAGAAAAGTAATGCACCCAGCGACGTGCTGGAGACCCCTACGTCTTTGGAAACCATAAGAAGGGTGGTTGAAGTGGTGTTTGCTGTGAGCAACGCACATCATGGGAGTAATGTGCAACTATTTGTCCCTGAGAAGGCCCCAACATCGGGTGGTATGTTGGAGCAAAGGGAATTTGGGGGTCAAGTAGAGCAGCAGAGGAGCATGACTGTGGCGCAGGGAGCACATTCGGTGGATGCATATTTACAGACGTTCCTTATGGTAAGGCGCTACCCAGGCTTTGAATGGGAAAGCGAGCAATCTATAGTGGATAGATTTTATAACGGTCTGTGCAGCGAGTTGCGTATTCTACTGCTAGGACCAAAGTTATTGGGATTCCGAGCTTTGGTGGAATCTTCCAGAGTGTTGGAAGTGGAGTTGGGGGAAACTCACCGAGTACCGGTGAATAGGGTACCAAACCTTACAGATCCTATAAGGACTACTTATCGAAAGATGCCGAGAGAAGAGGCTGGGTCATCTACTACCCAAACTACCGTCAAATGTTATTCTTGTGGAAAGAAAGGGCACCTCGCCAGAGAGTGTTGGGAGAGTGCTCAGAAGACAAGGAAAGTTTTGGCAGGAACAGTCAGAGATTCTGTGGCAAAAGATTCGGTGGTCAAGCGGACAACCTCAAAATCTGGGTACCGTAGGTGGTACAAGAAGGCTAGGAGGTCGGGTCTAGTCCCTTCCTCTAGCACATCCGGAGCGACTACAGTCCAAACCCTGGATGAATGCTTTGTTTGTGGAAAGCCGGGGCACTATGCCCGGGATTGTTGGTTTGGACGCCCAATGTCCAAAAAGAAGTCGGGGGCAATTTTTGAGGAGAAAGGAAAGGCTGTGGCGTCCGCCGCATCGCTGATTACTCCGGCCCAACCGGGAGTGAACATCCTTGGCCAGCAGGAGGTCATGTGGCCGACCGTCGGGTCGACAGGTATGGTTTAATTGTTAGCAATTAAGCTTCTTATACCTGTTACCTTTTGCGTGTTAGCTTAGGACTGGACGTTCTAGGCTTTGTTTGGATTATTGGCAATCCAGCGAGAGCATTGTTCGATACGGGAGCTTCGCGCACCTTTTGTCCAAGGGGTTTATATCATGTATTGAAGTACCTTCTTCGATGGCAAAGGACAAATTGGATGCGTTATGGCATTACGGATGTTCAATACGCGCGAAAAGAGATTCTGTGTTGCAAGGTTATGGTTTAGGGGTCAGGGATTCGACGTGCAAGCATCGTTACTGCCATCATGGGAGGCTTTGAAGCCTAAGCCTACATTGGGTAGTATCTCGGGTGTATCCGAATATCCTGATGTGTTTCCCTGGAGTCCCTCCGTAGCGAGCGATCGATTTCGCGAGTGAGCTGGCGCCAGGTGCCAAATCTGGGTCATGCTCTCCTTATAGGCTAACGCCTAATGAGTTGGTAGAACTTAAAGTTCAATTTGAAGAGCGTATGGATCAAGGTCTTGTGCGTCCAAGTTTGTCGTCTTGGAGCACACCGGCCCTCTTCGTGTAGAAGAAAGTCGGGAGTTTGCGGCTCTGAATCGTTTATGAAAAACTGAGCAAGTCGATAAAAGAGATCAAGTACCCGATCCCAAGGATTGGCGATCTGTTTGATCAGTTGGGTGGGTCATCGGTGTACTTAAAGTTGGAACTTAAGTCTGGTTACTATCAGATGAGAATCAAGGAAAGTGTTATCCCAAAGATAGCGTTCAACACAAGATATGGGCATTTCGAGTTTACGGTCATGTCATTCGGGCTGACTAATGCGTCATCGATGTTCGTGGACCTGATGAACAGAACGTTCACGGAGTACTTAGACCATGTTGTGATCGTCTTTATTGACAACCTATCGGCGTGCTCACAGTGCGAAGAAGATCGCTTCAAGCATCTGCGTTTGGTTTTGGGGACGCTAAGGAGGAACGAGCTATACGCAAAGTTCTCCAAAGGCGAGTCTTGGTTATCTTCAGTGACGTTTCTTGGTCACTTAGTCAGTAGGGAAGAGTTGCGGTGCATCCGGCGTAGACTGTTACAATACGAAAGTGGCCTGTGTTGTCTTCGGTAGCAGAAGTCCGGAGTTTGCTGGGGCTTGCCGGCTTTTACAGGCACTTCGTGGAGAACTTCTCGCGGATAGTGCTACCTCTCACGACTTTGACAAGGAAAGATCAGATTTTTGTGTGGGCGCATATGTGTGCGCAAGCTTTGAAGAGCTGAAGAGTCGGTTGACCACGGCGTCAGTGCTTAGTTCGCCGAGTGGGACCGAGGGCTTCGAGGTTTTTAGTGACGCTTCGGGTAGTGGTTTGGGCTACGTGCTGTTGCAGCATGGGAACTTGATAGCCTATGGTTCGCGTCAGCTAAAAGTGCATGAAAGGAGTTATCCGATCCGCGACTGGGAGTTGGCGGCCGTGATATTTGCGCTTAAGCTGTGGAGGCGCTACTCGTACGACGTTAGGTCGATGTTCATACCGACCTTAAGAGCCTGAAATATCTGTTGGATCAATAGGACCTGAACATGAGGCACCTGAGATGAAAGGAGTTCCTGGGGGACTATACGTTCAAGATTTATCATGCACCCGGCGAGGGCAACGCAGTGTGGATGCGTTGAGTCGCAGGGCTCCCGCCCAAGCCAAATGGTTGTGGGTACATGATGACGACGCTCTTCGCCAACGCCGCGACGCTTCTTCGCCAACGCCGTGACGCTCCTTCGCCAACGCCGCTTCATATTTTGCACGACGTCTGCCGGCACCATTTTAAATAAAATATATAATTATAAATTAAAATTATAATTATATATTTTATTATTTATCTTTTATCAATTATAGCAATTTATATTTAAGCAATGTTTTAATTTAAGCAATCTTATTATTATATTTTTATTCTTGTAATTATGATGGATACTTATAACCATCATATATTTGCTTCCATTTTCATGCATTTTAATTTTGGAATTGTTTTTATTTTGTTCTAAATATGTATGGAGGAGATTGAGTGGTGTAAGGCTATATATAGCCATGTTTTGTTTGATTAAGTATTGAAAGAATGAAAAATTGAAAAAAAACCTAGAGATTCTTGAGAGAATTTTCCTCCCCCCCCCCCCCCTCTTTGGCAAATTTCGGCCAACCCCTCTCTCCCTCTCTCTACCTTGGCCGCCGGCCACCCCCTCCCCTTTCTTCTCAATCTCGGCTACCACTTTTCTCCCTTCTCCTCCTCCTCCTCAATATTCTCCCTCACCTCCACCACCCAAACCCAAACCCACTTTTACTTCCCCAAAAAAAATATTAGCCTCACTTTTCCCTCCAAGCCGCCGGCCACCACCACCCCCTTAGGGCTCGGCCAAGTCCAAAGCCGCCACCTCCTCTCCCTCTTTAATCTCTCTCGGCCACCTCCTCTCTTTCCTCCCCCTAGGCAATATTCGGCCTTCTCCTCCCTCTCCCCTTTCTTGGTTTTCTTCTCCCTCCTTTATATCTTCCTCTTCCTCTAGCTACCCGAGCCCTCCTCTTCCTCTACGAAGAAAACTGACCCCTTCCACCCAACAAGCCAAAATCGGCCTCCTCCCTTCATCACAATCCGAGCCCCCCACACCTCCTCCCCATATAACTGTTGGACGTTTTCAAGAAAATCTCTCTTCTAAACCATGAGCCTGCATCAATATGGTATCAGAGGGAGGTTCATGTCAATTTTCTAATTGGCACCCTCCAACTTTTATGGCCAGACTTGCCCCAATGTTGCTGCTTTCTTCTGACTGTTCCCCCCTCACGGGCCACTCATCGGAGATGAGTGATTTTAAGTGTGGGAGAATTGATGACGACGCTCTTCGCCAACGCCGCGACGCTTCTTCGCCAACGCCGTGACGCTCCTTCGCCAACGCCGCTTCATATTTTGCACGACGTCTGCCGGCACCATTTTAAATAAAATATATAATTATAAATTAAAATTAAAATTATATATTTTATTATTTATCTTTTATCAATTATAGCAATTTCTATTTAAGCAATGTTTTAATATAAGCAATCTTATTATTATATTTTTATTCTTGTAATTATGATGGATACTTATAACCATCATATATTTGCTTCCATTTTCATGCATTTTAATTTTGGAATTGTTTTTATTTTGTTCTAAATATGTATGGAGGAGATTGAGTGGTGTAAGGCTATATATAGCCATGTTTTGTTTGATTAAGTATTGAAAGAATGAAAAATTGAAAAAAACCTAGAGATTCTTGAGAGAATTTTCCTCCCCCCCCCCTCTTTGGCAAATTTCGGCCAACCCCTCTCTCCTTCTCTCTACCTTGGCCGCCGGCCACCCCCTCCCCTTTCTTCTCAATCTCGGCTACCACTTTTCTCCCTTCTCCTCCTCCTCCTCAATATTCTTCCTCACCTCCACCACCCAAACCCAAGCCCACTTTTACTTCCCCAAAAAAAATATTAGCCTCACTTTTACCTCCAAGCCGCCGGCCACCACCACCCCCTTAGGGCTCGGCCAAGTCCAAAGCCGCCACCTCCTCTCCCTCTTTAGTCTCTCTCGGCCACCTCCTCTCTTTCCTCCCCCTAGGCAATATTCGGCCTTCTCCTCCCTCTCCCCTTTCTTGGTTTTCTTCTCCCTCCTTTATATCTTCCTCTTCCTCTAGCTACCCGAGCCCTCCTCTTCCTCTACGAAGAAAACTGACCCCTTCCACCCAACAAGCCAAAACCGGCCTCCTCCCTTCATCACAATCCGAGCCCCCCACACCTCCTCCCCATATAACTGTTGGACGTTTTCAAGAAAATCTCTCTTCTAAACCATGAGCCTGCATCAGTACATGTTGAGAGGCTAGTTCAGGAATTGGAAGCGTTAGAGATCCATTGTGTTGACAAGCAGACTAGCGCCGAAGCACTCTTGAACTGGACGGAGGTCCAGTATGACCTGGCTGATCGTATTTGGCAGGCCATGGTTTGTGTAGCTGCATGAAGGAAATCATGGGTGCGGCTCGATGGGTCAAAATCCCAAATCGACGGTTGTAGGTGGGCTACCAAGGAAAGACCATTGTTTGTGCAGCCCAAGCTTGGGTAATCTATTGGTGGAGTTGTGATACGTTATATCAAGTACTCAACTCGCTTAGGAGGCACGAAGTTGTGCCGATATCTGAAGAAGTTCTCTGGTGGCCAGAACTCTAGAAGGTCGTAGCACCATATGTAGCAAAGTGCCAGCCTTGCGCCTTAGTGAAGGCAGAGTGCCAAGTGCCGGGGGATTCTTGAATCCATGCCTAGTTCGGAATAGAAGTTCGACTGGACTGTGGGCATGGTTTTCCAAAGTCACAGTGAATTAACGACGCCGTTTGGGTGATCGTAGTTGTGTTGACACTAGTGTCGCACTTCATTCCGCATAGGAAGGATGACTCGGTGGAGAAGTTGGCAAAGTTGTATGTTGACAATATTGTTAGGCTGCATGGTGTGCCCCGTAGCATTGTGAGTGATCGCGATGGGCGGTTCACGTCAAATGATTGGAAGTGGTTGTAGAAAGTGCTGGAGGTTAAGATGAAGTTTAGTCCAGTCTTACAACCGCGGACGGATGAGCAGACCGAGAGAGTCAATAGAACAATGGAGGACATGCTCCGCATGTGTGTTCTAGGCTTCGGGAAGCTTTGGGAGGACCACCTGTTTTGGTGGAGTTTTCGTACAACAATAGCTACCAGGCGAGTATCCAAATGGCGCCCTTTGAGGCCCTATATGGTAGAAAATGTCGCACGCCGTTGTCCTGGTTAGAAACGGGTGAGGCAAGGTTGTACAAGAAGCAGGAGGTGGAGAGTGCTACCTCGTTTGTGCGGATCACTCGGGAACGCTTGTTGATCACTCAGGACCGGCAGGCGAAGTATTACAATGTCAAGCACCGGAACGTGGAGTTCACGGTAGGTGATTGGGTATATCTTAAAGTGAAGCCGTTCAAGGGGGTTTCGCGGGTGAGACGCTTGAAGAAGCTGAGCCCAAGATACCTTTGACCTTTTGAGGTTCTGGAGCGAGTCGGCGAAGCGGCATACCGTTTGAGTCTATCGGAGGAATTAAGTGGATTACATGATGTGTTCCACATTTCTGTGTTGCGGAAGGCTGTGCAAGAGCCTTCGCAGGTGATCGCAGTTGACCAAGTGTCGGTGGACGAGGGGTTGACGACTAGGGTCAAGCCCATTCGTATCGAAGATGTTGAGGTCAAGAGACTCCGTAACAAGGAGATCCGGATGGTTAAGGTCCAGTGGGATAATTGCAGGCGAGAGGAGCTCTCTTAGGAACGGGAGCAGACTATGCTGGAGGAGTACCCGGAATTGTTCCGCTCAGGTACTGATTTACATTAAGTCTTGTTTTTCCTCTATTAATTTCGTGGGCGAAATTCTTTAAGGAGGGTAGAATTGTACCACCCCAAAATGTTGTAGGAGCGACGGGGATCGATTTTGGCCAAGACAAGGTTTTGGTGTAGGTGACACAGGCCCCGACACGGGCGTGTCGGAGGCCGTGTCGGGCGTGTCGAGCTCGGGCCGTGTAATCGACCAGTTCAGGTTGACGGTGGCCGTGTGGTGGAACACGGCCTAGGACACGGGCGTGTCCCAGGCCGTGTCACACCTGGCCTGTGCGGTGGGATACACGGGCAGTGACACAGGCACAAACACGGCCGTGTCAAAGTTGACACGAGCGTGTCGGATGCCGTGTCACAAAGCCATGTACCTCTCTGACTGCAAATTGTTGGCCGATTGCACAAGGGGTGCGTGACACGGGTCCCGACACGGGCGTGTCGCCGGTGACACGGGCGTGTCGCCGGTGACACGGGCGTGTCGGAGGGCGTGTCACATGCCGTGTTACTGGTATTCAATTTTGGTCGAAACGGCGAATGAGCTACATGGCCAGGCACACGGCTGTGTGTGAACCCGTGTTCAGCCCAGATTTTATGATTTCAGATCTAATCTTGGCCGTTCGTTTCCTTGGCTTTGGATCCAACGGTGGGGGGCTGTTCCTGAGAGGTTTTAGCTGGGTTTTAGGGTTAGAATCCCTCATTCCATCCAAGTAAATCTCTCTCTAAGTTTTAGAGAGAGGGGAGAGCAAGTTTGGAGGAGGAGACCAAGATCTGGCCGCCAGAGGAGCTTCGGAGCTCCAAATCGCGATCTGAGTCCAGATCCGCGGAGGTGATGCCGTTGCGGTGCTTTCCAACCGCATAGTTTTCGATGGCGCTGCGGAAAAGAGAAAGTGTAACGATTCTCTTCTTGAGCATGTGTAGCTCTTCTTCCTTTGCATGGGAAAACCCCTCTCCCGCGAGTGTGCGGCGAGATTGTGGTATTCCTTGGGGTAGATATGTAAAGTCCCCCTTGTTAGAGTCCGGAATCGTAGTACGGACATAGGCATGGTGAGTGAAGCCTACCCGGACGTGTTTTCCGGATCGGTGATGTTTTGCTATACATAATTTAGCCGGAGAAGACTCCGAGCGTTGTGGTTGTTTTCGGGTTGCTATGCGGTAGAATGCATCAGGGAATCTTGGGGATTAACCCCGAGGTGCACCCGGAAATCTGGGCATAAATGAAGTTCTGCCATCTCGGTGGCCTGGGTGCCAGCCGGGAACATAGCGGGGCTATGTATCATGTTTTGATTGCAGCAGGGAGCCTCTGGGATGAAACCCGAGGTGCACCCGGAAATTTTGGACGGAAATGTAGTTATGTCATAGCGGTGGCCTGGGAGCCAACCGGGTACTTAGCAGGGCTATGTACCATGTTTGATCGTTAATTGGGACTGGGGAAAGCTTAGTCCGCGCCAAAGGGCCGAATGGCAGTGGCGGAGTGAGCAACGGACTAGTAGCCCTCTACCCGCTCCACCTGCTCGGTTAAAGCGACCTAAAGTTTTACGTGGGACTTACCGAGATTTGGAGATCGAGTCTAGGCTACGGCTGAGAAGACTAAATGCTCACAAAGATTGCCACCCTGGGGGTGGTGGTGGAGTCGAGGACCGGACGGGGTTCACACTGGCTTCGCCGAGTAAGTGCCCTGAGAGCACGGGGTGTACGGCCGTGAGAGCGTGCACCTATGTTGAGATGCTTGTTTTGCTGTGTTGTTTGTTTTGCTAACAAGTGCAGGGAAGAAGCTTTGCCGCTCCAAGTTGGGGGCGGAATCGTTATAATTTGGTCAGCATTGCTGACCGTTGCTATTGTTTTCCACCGGGCGATGGTTTGTGGCTTGCAGGTGCTGTGGAGCAGAGCGGGAAATAGTGGGCTAATGCCCATGTTGCTGTGCCGGCCCTCAAAGGCCTAATTGCTTATGTTTCTTTCCCGTTTTTCATGTATGGCCGGCCTGCGAGCCGAAGAATGAAAACACTACTTTTGTTAAGTGAACAGTGTAAGGCCTTAAGGCCATTTCTCTTTTGGTGTATGTTAACATTCCTGAGTTTGTAGTGGACATTCATGCTGTTGTGGCTGGGTTCTTATTTCTTTTGCAACCTAATAAATTGCTTCCGCTAGGTATTGTGTAGGACGACATGATTGGTTGAATGGTCTCAACGCGTAACCAACTGGTCTGTCTGTAGTATATGGTGTCGGGCCCCGACCGGACCTACTGCTATATGCTATGCGACGGATAGGGGTATTACAGATTACACCTCTGCAAAAGCCATGTGGGACTCACTGAACCAGATTATAGCTAGTTCAGCTTATGAAAGGAAGGACAGAAGGTCCAACCTTATATCCCAGTATGAAAACTTCAAGAAAACTGAAGCTGAATCAGTTGAAGCCATGTACACCAGGCTCAGCTCAATCATCAATGAGCTGAGAACTCTTGATAAGGAGATTACATTGACAGAGGTCAATGATAAGATACTGATGTGCTTCCCCAGCACATGGGATCTTTGGATCTTGCCTATCAAGGAGGCCAGAAGTACAAATGAGATCTCAACTGAAGCTCTCCTTGGCAAGCTCAAGTCTTTTGAGCAAGTGCTGAAGACTAGGGAAGCTGAGGCTGAAGCAAAGACTCTAACTCCAATAAGGAAAGAGCAAACTCTTGCTCTCAAAGCTGCTGATGCTTCTTAAGGAAGCTAATCCAATGAGGAACTGATGGCACTCTTTGCCAAAAGGTTTCTCAAGATGGGAAGAAAAGACTTCAGAAAGAAATCTTCAAGATATGAAGATAAACCAAGGTATGATAGATCTCTTGCTAAAGAAATTATTTGTTATGGTTGCAGGAAACCTGGACACATTCTACCAGAGTGTCCATAGGAAAAGAGCAAAGAAAAGAGAAAGGAAAAAGAACATCACAGGAAACACTCCAAGTCCTCCTCCTACAAAAATAAGAAAAAGGAGAAGGGATTTGTTGCTTAGACCTGGAGTGATTCAGTTGAGGAATCTTCCTCCTCAAGCTCCAGTGAGGATGAGGAAGAGAAGAAGGCAAAGGAAATCTGCCTTATGGATATTGATGCCTGCAGCAATCACTCAGCTGTATAGAGTTCTGATGATGATGAAGAAATGCCCACAGAAGATCAGGTATTATCTTCATATGACTTTTCTTCTTTTGAATTTAAATCTGAATTTAAATCCCTTTGCTTAGATCTAATTAGTTCAGAAAAGGAAATTAAGGAACTTAGAAATAAGTTAGCTGAATCAGAATCTATTTCCATTGAAAATGCTAGGTTAGAAGCAGAACTCACTAAGTCTAGTGAAGAAATAAAGTTTCTTAAAAATTAACTAGCAATGTCCAAGAGATTAGAAGAATCCTTAAATGGCAGAAGCCTTAAGCTACTAGAAATCACCAACATGACAAACACTAGGTCAGGTAATAATAATCTAGGCTTAAGAGCTTCATCATGTGAACCCCCAATTATTCTTAAAAATCATCTTTCAACTCTAGTGAACTTTATTTCAGCTGATGGGATAAAGAACACTGAGCAAGTAAGACAAGTTAATCAAGCCTTAAATAAAGCTAAGAGAGAAAAGAGAAAACAAAAGTTTAAGGAAATACAAAAGACGTCGAACGCTGCTCGATGATCGGAGGCTCAATGGTCGAACGAAGCTCGACGATCTGAGCATCGATCGTCGAACGTAGATCGACGATCTCAATATGAAATTAAAAATTACCACCAGAACCTTTGAAACCTTAATATGTGTGAGAAGCGAACTAAAACAAGCCTGAAATTGTATAACTGAAATTTTCTTATCAGAAAAAGGTATCTATTACAAAGGTATGGCCTCCCTTATATAGAATGGAGGAGAGAAGAGAGAATACAAATAAGAGATGTGGGACTAAAACTATACAAAAAATCTGGGCGGCTAGAATAACAGACCGGAATAAGCCGCGCAGTTAGACAGATGGGCTAACCGCTCGGCCACTGCCAGAGAGAGAGACAAGCCGCCATGTCAGACCGTTAGACCGCTCGGTCTCCTAGTCGCCAGTAACAGCCCGCTAGACCGCTTGGACCTCAGACCTCAACACAGCAACCAAACCGCTGAAGGCAAACCGCCAGACCGCCCGGTCAATAACCTGCAAAGCCAGACCGACAGACCGCCCGGTCTCTAACTCCAACACTCCCCCTCAAGCTGGAGCATATATGTCGATCATGCCCAGCTTGTCACATATATGAAGAAACGAGGCGGATACTGGCTTGGTGAAGATGTCAGCTAGCTCTTTTTCAGACGTGATGAAGGGAGTGCAAATTTGTTCCTTCAGAATCTCTTCACGAATGAAATGACAGTCGACCTCAATGTGCTTGGTTCTCTCATGGAAGACTGGATTTTTGGAGATGTATATAGCAGCCTTGTTGTCACAGAACATAGGTAGAGGATGGTTGTAGACCTCTCCTAAATCCAACATGAGAGCCCGTAGCCATTTTAGCTCGCAAGTGGTCGATGCCATACTCCGATACTCTGCTTCAGCACTGGACCTGGAGACAACAGATTGCTTCTTGCTCTTCCAGCTTACCAGATTGCCCCCAACAAAGGTACAGAAACCGGAGGTAGACTTGCGGTCCCCTTTGTCATCAGCGTAACTCGCATCTGAGTAAGCTTCAACCCGCAGATGATCATTCTTCTGAAAGAGCAATCCTTTCCCAGGGGATGCTTTGACGTATTCCAAGATTCGTAAGGCAGACTGTAGATGGCACTCCCTGGGAGCTTGTATGAATTGACTCACCTTGCCCACAGCATAGGAAATGTCGGGCCTAGTCACGGTGAGGTATATGAGCTTACCAACTAGACGCCTGTACCGCGAAGCATCTGAAAGAAGAGGCAAACCATCTGTCCAGGTTTTGTCTTCTCCAACAGCCATGGGACATCGGGCAGGTTTGGCCCCAGTCAATCCTGCTTCTTTTAAAATATCAAGAGCATACTTACGCTGAGAGAGGACTAAAGAGTTGGGCTTCCGAGAGATTTCGATCCCCAAAAAGTACTTCGGAGAACCCATATCTTTCGTGACTAGATGTTGGCGAAGATGCTGCTTTGTCAAGGCTACCCCTTCCTGGTCATCACCAGTGAGAAGAATATCATCAACATATACTGCAAGAACCACCAGTCCCGAAGAGGTTTTGCGAATAAATAGAGAGTGATCAGCAGCGCTGCGAGCAAAACCAACGGCCGCCACGATGCCGCTGAACTTGTCAAACCAAGCTCGAGGGCTCTGCTTGAGGCCATAGATTGCCTTCTATAGCCGGCATACTCGTGTCTCCCCCTGAGCAACATACCCTGGAGGTTGCTCCATGTACACGGCCTCTTGAAGATCACCATAAAGGAAGGCATTCTTGATATCCAGCTGGGAAAGCGGCCAGTCTTTGTTGACCGCCACAAAGAGAAGGACCCGTAGAGTTCTGAGACGAGCCACGGGAGAGAAGGTGTCAAAGTAGTCAACCCCATAGGTTTGAGTAAAGCCCTTAGCCACTAGGCGAGCTTTGTAACGATTCACAGTGCCATCTGGCCCAAATTTGACTACAAAGACCCAGCGACAGCCAACAACATCTGTATCAACGGGAGGAGGGATAAGAGTCCAGGTACCCCGCTCTGTGAGGGTCGCCATTTCCTCATCCATGGCCAGCTTCCAGTGAGGAATGGCAAGGGCCTCCTAGTAGGAATGAGGTGTGGTAGTAGCAGAGATAGCCAGTGCAAAGGCCCTGCGAGAAGGGGTAAGACGATCATATAAAACAACAGCAGCAAGGGGGTGTAGGGTACACGTCCGCACCCCTTTGCGAAGAGCTACAGGAAGATCCAGGTCGGCGGGCTCCTCGGCATCCAGAGCATCCGTGGCAGATAGAGCTGGCCCAGGAGGAGAGAGCGACGGCAGCGAAGACGAGGGAGATGGAGGCTGAGAGAGAGGCAGAGGGAGAGGAGTGGGCTGAGATGGAGGAGGAGCGGATATCGCAGCAGGAGACGAGGGAACAAACGGAATAACAGGAGAATTAGAGGTGGGGGGAAGAGAAGAGGAGTCATCCGAGAAGTAGGAGGCATTCTCGAAGAAGGTAACGTCAGTGGAGACGAACTGCTTACGAATAACAGGATCAAAGCAGCAGTAGCCTTTCTGAGTGGCCGAGTACCCCAGAAAGACATATTTGGTGGAGCTAGGGGAGAGCTTATCACGGGTGGCAGATGGGGCATGCACAAAAGCAGTGCACCCAAAGATTCGGAGAGGGAGAGGAAAAGGCTCCTTGCCTGGATAAAGGATGGAAAAAGGGGTTTTCCCTTGAGAATGGAGGAGGGAATGCGATTGATGAGATAACAGGCAAGAAGAACAGTATAGCCCCAATATGAGCGAGGGACATGCATTTGAGTCATCAATGTGCGAGCAACATCGAGGAGGTGATGATTTTTGCGTTTCGCCACCCCATTTTGTTGGGATGTATAGACATAACTTGTCTGATGAATAACGCCATGTTGCACACAGAAAGAGGTAAAAGCATGACTTAAGTACTCTTTTGCATTATCAAAGCGAAAAGTTTTAATACCAACACCAAACTGATTTTTGATTAAATGATAATAGGAGGTCCATACATTAAAAAGATCAGAGCGATCTCGTAAGAGATACACCCAAGTACATCTAGAAAAATCATCAATAAAGGTTACAAAATAAGAACTACCCCGACCAATAGTAAGGGTAGGAGCAGGTCCCCAGATATCGGAGTGGACTAGATCAAACGGACGGGTAGAGCCCCGACCTTGCTTCAGCGGGAAGGAGGAACGATGATGCTTGCCAAGTTGACATGCTTCGCAGTGGAGAGGAGTAGTGGAGGGAGGGAGGTGGGGCAGAAGCTGATGTAGAAGCCATGGTGGAGGATGACCGAGACGGAGATACCACTGGAGAAGATCCGTAAAAGAAGAAGAGAAGGCGGACAAAGCGGAAACGTTGTCGAGGAAGTAGAGGCCGCCGCTCTCAGTCCCAGTAGCAATCGTCCGCTAGGAGCTCGGATCCTGAAAAGAACAAGAAGATGGAGTAAACGTTACAGAACATTGAAGCTGCTTGCACAAAGAAGTAACCGACAACAAATTGCACGGAAACTTGGGCATATAGAGAGTGTCCTCTAGCCGAAGGGATGGAGTAACATGAACCACGCCCGACCCATGAACCGCGGAGGGAGAACCGTCTGCAATGAGGACCGGGGGCAACCGATCATGCTGTTCGAGGAGAGAGAAGCACTGAGGATTACCCGTCATATGATTAGTTGCACCGGAGTCGATAAGCCATTTACCTTGAGTGACCACATGGGCACTACCTGATGATGTGACCACGGAAGCAGACGGCTTGGAAGAAGAGGCGGAAGAGTCACCCGAGGGGCGAAGATGGGGATGCTTTGTCCAGCAGCGGTCAAGAGTGTGTCCGGTGCGGCCGCAGTGAGAGCAGAGATAGCGGGAAGAAGGACGTCCGCCAGACTGATGACTGCGGCTACCAGAGCCACTCCGCTGAGTTTGATGAGCATAGTTATTCGGAGGAGAAGGAGCGGGCAGAAGCGGGCACTGAAGGAGAGAGGTGATAGCGGCGATGCGAGCAGCGGTGGCATCTAAAGTAGGAGATTCCGCCTCACCCAGAATTTGTTGGCAGATTATGTCATAAGTGTCAGGAAGACGGAGCAGATAACACACAACCAGAAGCTCCTGTAAGTGCTTGTGTTGTTGAGCCAGATCCGCAGAAAAGGGGTGATTCTGAAGAATCTCAGCCCCAAGAGCTTGAACTTGTTGGTAGGCAGTAGCCGGAGACAAGGTAGGCCGGGCAAAGAGGTCCGCATACAACGTATAGATGCGGGACGTCTGAGCCCCTTTGGAATACAAAGCAGCAAGATGAAGCAAAGCGGCCTTCACCGTCTCATCATGACGGATGACGGGAAGGCACTCATCGGATAGACTGTTAGCGAGCCAAGTACGCACAAGAGCGTCACTCGCATCCCAGTCATCAAAGAGAGGTGAAGTGGTAGGAGGAGGGTCATCAACGAGATGGTGGCGTTTGCGTTGCAAGCGAAGGAGAAAGGTGAAAGAGACGCTCCAATCCGGGTAGTTGGAGCCGACAAGCTTGGAAACGGTGCTAAGGTTCCCAGAAGGAGTAGGAGGTAGAGGCGGAGCCGGATTGGCTACAGGGGTGGCGGCAGGAGTGGTGGCAGTGGAAGCATCAGAAAGAGCCATAAGATCAAACCAACAAGAAGACGCGTGGTTAGAAAACAAGCCGCGCGGATAGGCAGAAGAGGAACTGCAGCGGTCAGGATGTCAAACACCAGCGACCAGAAAGACCACGACCAAGCCGCAGTAACAAGCAGAGGGGAAGAAGTCGAGCGGCAAGCAGACAGTCCGCTCGAACAGAAGCACAAGAGAGGGCAAGGCACACGACGAGAGGTCGCGGCGAACAAGGCTACAGATCGCAGCGAACAAGGCAATAGGTCGCGACGACCAGAGCAAGAGTAAACAGGAGGAGGCAAGACACGCGGCGATAGGTCGCGGCGAACAAGGCGACAGATCGCAGTGAACAAGGCAACAGGTCGCGCACACAGAGGGCAACGATAAGGAGACCGCACGGACAGGGCGCAAGCCGGAGAAGCAAGACGCGCGAATAGAGAGAAGCACAGAATCAGGAGGAAAGGATCGATTCCTCTGATACCATGTGAGAAGCGAACTAAAACATGCCGGAAATGGTATAACTGAAATTTTATTATCATAAAAAGGTATCTATTACAAAGGTATGGCCTCCCTTATATAGAATGGAGGAGAGAAGAGAGAATACAAATAAGAGATGTGGGACTAAAACTATACAAAAAATCTGGGCGGCTAGAACAACAGACCGGAACAAGCCACGCGGTTAGACAGATGGGCTAACCGCTCGGCCACTGCCAGAGAGAGACAAGCCGCCATGTGAGACCGTTAGACTGCCCGGTCTCCTAGTCGCCAGTAACAGACCGCTAGACCGCTTGGACCTCAGACCTCAACACAGCAACCAAACTGCTGAAGGCAAACCGCCAGACCGCCCGGTCAATAACCCGCCAAGCCATACCGACAGACCGCCCGGTCTCTAACTCCAACAATATGAATAGAAACCAAAGGTTTGTGGACCCATTAACTGCATGGAGCATCCCACCTAGGAGATCTTACCCTTTAGGATATAAACCCCAACCTGTTTATTCTTTTATTTCTAGTTTTCATTATATGAAGACTAATGGACCCAAGGTTACCTAGGTCCACAATGTTTAACTTTACTCACTACAGGTGAAGACCTATCCTATCACTCAGGACAAATGGTATTTGGATAGTGGTTGCTCCAAACATATGATAGGGAACAAAGAAAATCTGTCAAAGTTCAAGGCCAAGCTTGGACCAAAGGTGATCTTTGGGGATTCTAGCTGTGGTCAAAAGTAAGGATATGGTAGGATTACCATTAGAGCAGTAACTTTCAAAAGGGTTGCATATGTAACTGGACGGAAGCATAATCTTATCTCAGTAAGTCAGTTATGTGATGCAGGATATCAGGTATCTTTCACGAACACTCTTTGTAATATTACTTTAAATAGTAATATTGTGTTAGTAGGTATTAGACAAGGTAATATTTATTTAGTAGATTTTAATTCAACCCATTCTGAAACCTACTTATTTAATGAAGTAACAAATAATAACAACACCTTATAGCATAGGAGGCTTAGCCATGTTAACCTCAAGAACATATCTAGGTTATCTAAATACAACCTAGTTAGAGGTTTACCTTCTTGCCCCAACAAGAAGGAGAGCCTAAGCAAGGCTTGTCAACTAGGCAAGCAAACCAAAAACTCCTTTAAATCTGTAAATAAAAGTGATTCACCTGGAATCCTGTATTTATTACATTTGGACCTTTTTGGCCCAATAAATGTACAGAGTCTAGGAGGGAAGTATTACACTTTAGTAATTGTAGACGACTTCTCTAGGTTCACTTGGGTGTTCTTCTTGAGAACTAAGGCTGATAACTTCAAAGTTCTTATAGACTTTCTACTTTGTGTGCAGACTGAGTTTTCTACTCATGTGGTCTTTATCAGAAGTGATCATGGTACTGAGTTTGAGTCTCTTCTCATGCAAGAATCCTGTGAGAAAGAAGGTATCAAACATAGCTTCTTTGCTCCTAGAACTCCCCAACAAAATGGGGTAGTGGAAAGGAAGAATAGAACCTTGATTGAAGCTGCAGGAACACTGTTGGCAGATGCTAATATGCCTCTCTCCTATTGGGCAGAAGCTGTTAGCACAGCTAATTATGTTCTGAACAGAAGTCTTATACACAAGCTTAAGTGTTAAACTCCTTATGAGGGTCTTAAATGAAAGAAACCTAAAATTAATTATTTTAGAGTATTTGGTTGTGTAGTATACATTCATAACAATAACAAAGAATACCTTAGAAAGTTTGAAGCAAAAGCTTCAATGGGAATCTTTCTTGGATATTCCCAAGTAAGCAAAGCTTATAGTGTATTTAATAAATCAACTTCTAAAATTGAGGAATCTGTGCATGTGTCCTTTGATGAATCTCAGATGTTTTACAAGGAGAAGGAAACTTCTCCTTCCTCAAGTTCATTACAGGTACCAGAAGTAAATAAAGATGTCACTTAAGAGATTCTCCATCTATCAACTCTTCACATCACTGATTCAGACAGTGATGAAGACTTTGCAGAAGCTATTGCTGTACCACCAACAGTTGATCCAATTCCCCCTCAGGAATTAATCCCAACTATTGCTGGAGATCACATCCCACCTGCTGATGTTATCACACTTAGAGATCATCCTACATCTCAAGTGATTGGAGACATATCAGTTGGTGTACAAAAAAGACATCAATTAAGATAGGATGTGATGCATGCTTGTTTCCTTTCACAGATTGAGCCTCTCACCATAAAAGATGCTGAGCTAGATCCCCACTGGATCATTGCTATGCAAGAGGAGCTCAATCAATTTGAAAGATATAAGGTATTGACTTTGGTTCCAAGACGAAAAGGCCAACTGATCATAGGCACCAAGTGGGTGTTTAGAAACAAGTTGGATGCAAATGGAATTATTATAAGGAACAAAGTTAGTCTTGTAGCTCAGGGCTACAAACAGGAGGAAGGTATAGATTATGACCAAACCTTTGCTCCTGTTGCAAGGCTAGAGGCAATAAGGATCTTTCTAGCCTATGCAGCCTATAAGAATTTAAGGTCTTTCAGATGGATGTCAAAAGTGCATTCCTAAATGGTGAGCTAAAGGAAGAGGTATTTGTTGAACAACCTCCTGGGTTTGTCTCTTCAACTCAGCCCTCACATGTTTTCAAGTTGAAAAAAGCTCTTTATGGACTTACACAAAAACACAGAGCCTGGTATGAGACTCTAGCTTGTTTCCTGTTAGAGCACAACTTTGTTAGGGGAGTAGTTGATAGAACCCTTTTCGTTAAGCACCATAAGGACACAATCCTGTTAGTTCAAGTGTATGTAAATGATATTATTTTTGGTTCCACTAATCCCAAACAGTGCAAAAAGTTCTCTGACTTGATGCATTCTAAGTTTGAGATGAGTAGTATGGGTGAGCTGTCTTACTTTCTTGGTCTCCTAGTAAAGCAAGATGCTGATGGCATCTTCATCTCCCAATCTAAATATGCCAAGGAATTGGTAAAGAAGTTTGGGATGGCTGATGCTTCAGCAATGCATACACCTATGGCTACTAATGTAGTTATAGATTCTGATGATCAGGGCAAGCCAGTTGATCAGAAGAATTATAGGGCCAGTGTTGGTTCCCTATTGTATTTAACTGCAAGTAGACCAGATATAATGCTTGCTACATGCCTATATGCTAGATTCCAGGTCAACCCCAAGGAATCTCATTTGATTCTTCTCAAGAGAATTTTGAGATACCTGAAGGGATGTCCAAATCTAGGACTATGGTACCCAGCAGAATCAGAATTTGAGTTAATTGGATACTCTGATTCTGACTATGCTGGTTGTAGAGTTGACAGGAAAAGTACCTCAGGAACTTATCAGTTCTTGGGAGAGAGATTGGTCTCTTGGTTCTGTAAGAAGCAGGCTTCTGTCTCAACTTCAACCGCAGAGGCTAAATATATAGCAGCTGCTAGTTGTTGCTCACAGATCCTGTGGATTTAAAACCAGCTTTTGGATTATGGGTACACACACAAGAACACAAAAATCATGTGTGATAGTACCAGTGCTATCTCCATTGCACAAAATCATGTGCACCACTCTAGAACCAATCACATTGAGATTAGACACCATTTCCTGAGAGATTGTGTGGAAAAAAACAAAATCAGCCTTGAGTTCATATCCACTGACCTTCAGAGGGGTGATATTTTCACCAAGCCCTTAGATGAACAGAAGCATCTGTTCTTTTTGGTTCAACTAGGCATGATTAATGGAAAAGACTAAGTGTTACGTCTGCCTTTGTTGATATCTGTTTGAAGATCGTCAAACGAAATTTGACGATAGTCGATCAGTTTGAGCCGATCGTCAACCTAAGGGTGACGACAACTCGTTTTGTTTGGAAGAAAGAAATTGTCGATCGATTGATCGACTACTCTGGTTCAGGAACCGATCGTCGAACGACCATTCGACCATCATCACATGTATCTTTTAAAATAGACCGACGATTGCGGTTTTTATTTAAACCGATGGTTGATCTAGGTTAAGAGATCTTGCTTGTTATAGTCGACGGAACTCGTCTTTTCGCATTCCGTCTTTCTGTTTGAGCTCTTCCTCGCGCTTTCTCCTCCTCGTCTTTCTCGTCTTCTCCGACAAATCAATGGCGATTGATCCAGCCCTTCTGTCCGCGATGAAGTTCGACGCAGGATTCAGCGTAGACTTCGACTCCTTCGGTGCCTGTGATTCTCAGATAGTGGAAATCCTCTAGCTTTGCAAAGAACAAGGTTTGGAAAGGCTTATGACCACAAGGATCAAGATCAACATCCCTGAAATTAAAGAGTGGGTCTTCACTTCGTCTTCCAATGACGAATCGATGACTAGAACGATTGGCGGCGAAGAGGTAAGTTTGACTCCCGCCGTTTTGACTGATATTTTTGGATTATTGAACAGTGAAGAGGATTATGAGCAAGATACCCAAGAGTTTGGAAGGATGTTAATCGAGTTAGGACATGCCGAAGGCATTCCTTCTAAGTTGTTGAAAGTTAATTTTCCGTTAAAGATAAAGTTCTTGGCTGAACTCGTTGGAAAAGTGCTTTTGGGCAAGAACTCTGCTCATGACAACATCACCAGGCAGCAGTTTGCCTTGATGTGTGCCATAGTAAATAAGAAACAGATTAATTGGGCAGGGATTATGTTTGATTTGATAAGAAAGAAGAATGGCAATAAGGAAGTCACCCTGGGTAGGGTACTTGGAATATTTTTAAAAGAAAAATACCCCCAGCTATTGGTTACAGTTTCAACAACTATAAATGCCAGTAAGAAGATGGAGACAACACTGTTTGTTAAGTGGAAAAGAAGTTTTCAGAAGCCTTCTCTTGCAGGGGAAGCTCCAGTTGTGTCAGAGAACAAAAGGACTGTTTCAGTCTCTCACCTTCTACATGAAGCAGGCTCATCCATTCTTTCCATTCCATCGACTTCTGCTGCATTCCCATCTGCTTCTACTGAAGTACCATCAACATCTGCCTTACCATCTACTCAATTTGAAGTTCCATTTACTTTAATTGAAGTACCATCTTCTGCCTCTCTTGTTCTTGATTCCTCCACAATTCTCCATACTTCATCTCCAGCATCTCCCATTCCTGCACATCTAGCTGGGACTTCTATTCCCAGTTTTGATTTGTTAGGATCTGAGAGAATTTCAACCCCTCCTCAAACACCAGTTCACAACTCATCTCATCAGGAAACTGCCTGTCCTGATGATCTTCCATCTTCTGTTGTTCCCCCATCCACATCTATATCTCCAGCACTCATAGCCAATATCCTGGAGTTAATTACTCCTTCAATCAAAACCATGATTGAAGAAGTAATTTCTCCTCTTGTATCTTCCATTTCTTCCCTGACTACCTCCATCCAAGCCCTCTCAAAATCTGCTGAGCCCTCTTCATCTAGGGGCCTGGTTTCAGTTTCCACTAAAATCAGGCAGGGGGAGATGTTCTATGAAGATGCCTCTGAATTGCCCCTGGCCTCTCTTCCAGCAGATCTTCCAGCAGATACTGGAAGAGAAACAGCACTTACAGAAAAAGAGATAGTAGCTCAAGAAGAATTAGTACCTCAACTTTCATAAAAAGAGATTTCTGATGTTATAATGGAAACAGAATTTGTTGTCAAAGTCTGCTTAGAAGAATCCTCCACTCCCTTAGTTGCCCTTTTCCTAAAAGGAGTCATTACCTCCTTTCTAGAAGAATTATGGGAGTTAGGAAATTCTGAGGAAAATCCTGAAGGTAATTCATTTACTCATTTTTTTGACATGTTAACTGACATGCTAGTCTATGAATACCTTGAAGGGATGTTTCAATCTTATTTAGCAAATCTGTGTTCATGATACTACAAGATATAGTGGAAGAAGTTTTAGTTGTCCAAGAACTTGTTCAACAACCTGCTCCAAAGGTTCTAGCTGATCCAGAACCTGCTGTTCAAGATCCTGAGTCTGCTCAACTAGCTCAGATAGTTGTGCAAGAAGAACTGGTCTCCATGACAGTTACAGTTGAACAAGAGAATGTTTCAGATATTCAGGAAGAAAAATCTACAGTCTGGGATGACACCCCAGGACTGGATCTAGACACTCTTCTAGCACAGGATGCCTTGGAAGAAGAGTTAGAAAAAGCTGCTTTAAAGGATAGAGAAAAAGCTGTGCGATAAGCTGTTTATCCTTATGATCATCCTCAATCATCTGATGATGAAGATGAATCTGATGATTCAGAAGGAACTAAGAAGAAGAAATCTGCCAAAAGAAAAAGAAAAGCTGCTGCTCCTCCTTTACCCAACCCTGATCATGATGTACCATACTATATTTTGAAAGGAATAGATCCCAAGTCAAAAACATATCAGCACTGGATGGGATTCTCTAAAAATCAGCAAAAATAAAGAAAGAAATCTAAAAGATATGACAGTCCAGCTCCTAAATGGAATTCTAAAGGACCTCCTCCTCCTCCTCCTAGTGCAGGAGCATCTGGAAATATTGTCAGTCCCTCTGCTCCTCCTTCTAGATTCACTTCTTCCCAATCTTATCAGAAGAAAGGAAATCAAAGCTATCATGGCAAGTCTCATTCTGGTCATCAGAGACAGGAAGCTGAGTTACAAGAACAAGTGAAGGAGGTAGTTTACCTAAAGCCAACCTTTTCTCCTCCTCCTTCACCTAAGAAAAGGACATCACCAGATAAAGAAAGCAAGATCATATCTTCTAGAGAATCTGATCTAAAAAGGAAAATAGATGCAAAAGGCAAAAGAGTTATATATTCTGAGAAATCAAGTAAAAGATATGCTGAATTTGCTCCTCCAACATCTTTAGTTATTCAAGAAAAGAAAGAGCCAACTGCAAGCTTGTTAGAACCTTCTACTAAATTCAGAACTGTCAATCCTCTAAACCCAGCTGATGAAAATGAGTATGAAAGCTTAGAGCTTAATCCTGACATCTGGATGGCCAGATTCCTTGAATTGGTTGGATCAGCTCAGATTAGAAGAGCCAGAGCCGAAGGAAAAGATGTTAAAGTCTTAACTACTATGTCCAAATTCAGAAGGAAAGAACTTGATAGATTCTAGGTAAGACCTGAAGTTTTTGATGATACCAAATATATGGAAAAATATCCAGAAGAAGTTGTTCCAAGAGCAGGAGAAACCAAAGTTATTGGAGAGCAAGATCTGAAGACATCAAAGAAGGAAGTTCTAGATCCTCTCAGAAAAATCTGTTTTATTCCTGACTCTTCTATCTCTAAAACAGATTCTTTTGCTGCTTAAGTTTTATTGTCAATCTGTTTATGATAACTGTTTGATTGATGCATTTGATGCTTAGATGTTTCTTTCCTGTATTATATTTTTTTCCTGTAGTTTGTTTGTTTTGTTTTGTTTTGAGAGACTTAACTCAAATAGGGGGAGATTGTTGGTACCCTAGTTTGGATTTAAGTTTAGTCTGCTCCTTTAGTTTCTTGACCAAGGTTTTATCTATGGTCAAAGGTTAGCTAATAGGTTAGATTCCCTTAGTTGTAGAATTGCTTATCCAGATGAAAAATTTGGTTAAGTCGTTTTTGGTTCGACTATAGTCGAACGTCGCTCGACCATCGTCTATTGACTGTTCGACGATCGTCTATCAGTTGGTCGACTATCATCTGTCAGCAGATCATCTATCTCTGAGTTAGTTCAACTCTTGTTAGCTCGACGCTCTATGGAATCTGCCTCGTCGATCGTCGAACCCCGCTCGACTTCTTTTGACCAGACAGATCTCTTGATAGTTCAACTATATGCTTGAATAGTTCAACTATCTGATAGCTCGACTATCTATTTGATAGGTCGACTATCTGTTGTGTTTGATAGCTCGACTATCTGTTTGATAGGTCGACTATCTGCTCTTCTTGATAGTTCAACTATCTGCTTGGATAGTTCAACTATCTGATAGCTCGACTATCTGTTTGATAGGACGACTATCTGTCTTCTTTGATAGTTCGACTATCTGTTTGATAGGTCGACTATCTGTTTGTCTTTGATTGTTCGACTATCTATTTGATAGGTCGACTATTCTTTTTGCTTGATAGCTCGACTATCTATCTTGATAGGTCGACTATCTAATAGCTCGACTATTTGTTCTGATAGGTCGACTATCTGCTGTGGTAGTTCGACTATCTTCTTTGATAGTTCGACTATCTGTATCGTTCGACTATCTGTCTGATAGGTCGACGATCTCCGTGCTTCAGTCGACGATCTCCGAGGGTCGTTCGACGTCTTTTTGTCTGCCTTTAGTAAAGTTATATTATTTATTTCTTATCTGCTTGGCATATTTTTTAAAGCATATTTTATTGATGTTATGCTATTATTTCCAGGCAATCTTTGCTCCATTCTTTATGCATGAGTCAATCTTTATCTGACAAAGTGGTTTGTCTTATTAGTTGTATTATATTTTCTGCTTTATCTACCAGGCTATTCTTTATAGCCGTTAGACTCAGAAAGTCTTCTCTGGCCGTAAAGAGCTCTTTCTGATGTGACTTTTTCTAGCACTCTTTTATCAGATTGGATATGCAGCTTCTTAGAAAGCTTTATCCCCTTATAGCATGTCTGCTTGCAGAATATATTTTTTGCTTTATGCTTTTTGCAGCCCAGATTGCAGATTCCAGAAGAAGACAAAGTTCAAACTCAGATTAGAGCCGTTGCAAAGGCTCATATGTAAAGAGCTTCTTTTGAAAGAAGAAAGAGATACAGTATATACAAGATACAATATACACAGACATACAATACTCAAAACACAAGAAGTTTTTTACTCTCAACAGCATAGAGATCTACAGCTCTCAGAAATTCACATTCAACTGAGAAGATCAAATCTCTTCAGCATTCTTCTTCATCCTGAGTTCATCCTGCTCACAGGAAGACTTTAACTCAGAGGCTTTTAGAAGAAGACGAAGAAGAAAGGAAGCTGATTGAAGAAGAACACCTTTTCCAAATCAAGAGTCTTCTTCAAGCTTCTCCTTCAGAACTCCAAGACAGTTCTTTGTCTTAGTTCAGAAGAGTGCTTGCACCCTGAAGCAAGACTCCTTCCTGGATATTCTCTAAGCCAGGGGGAGCCTTGATTCTTTAGAGCTTTCTAGCTCTATGCAATCCACTAGCTTGTCTAATCTGTTTTTACAATAGAGAAGAAACTTTAACTCTCTCAACCTCCTGTACAAAGGGTTATTACTCCCTTCAAAAGTGAACCTTGGTGGCAGGGCACCTGTTTAAAACCTGTGTTGGATTTTGAGCTCCTGATCAAAAGCTCAAAGGGTCTACTTGATCTACCTGAAGCAGATCAGTTAGTGGCAGGGCACCTGAACAAAAACCTATAGTGGATTCCTACCAGGGTGGTAGAAGAGTGGACGTACCTATTTATAGGGAACCATTATAAAATTTCTTGTGTCGTCTGTGCTGCTTATTTAATTTATTGTACTGTGGCTGTGAGTAGAAATAACTAGGATTGCTAGTTGCTGTGACAGGATCAAACCCCAACTGTAATTACAGTTGCCCTTATCTAGTGCACTTCACTTTGTGTTAGGTGAGAGGACTTAGCGCCACCAACTGCACCAAAAGACCGGCCTAAAGGTCAAAGGCGCATACTAATCTTTATATCAAAGGTCATTGGGCGGATCCACGGGGCAGCCAGTTAAACCATTACCGCATAGCGCCGCAACGCGGGGGCGATTCCGGACCCGCAAGCCCCAACAATCCCCCCCCCCCCCGGAAACGACCCCGGGGTTTCGAACCCGCGACCCCCTCTGATACTACTTGAGAGGACTTAGTGCTACCAACTGCACCAAAAGACCGGCCTAAAGGTCAAAGGCGCATACTAATCTTTATATCAAAGGTCCTCGGGCGGATCCACGGGGCAGCCAGTTAAGCCATTACCGCATAGCGCCGCAACGCGGGGGCGATTCCGGACCCGCAAGCCCCAATAAGTGATTCTCGACGAATCGGCAAGAATCACTTAGTAATTCTCGACGATTTACACTTAGACGATTATCGTCTTTCAACCCGTGAGCTGGTCTTTGGCCCATCCTTGCTCCTTTTCTGCTCTTGCTTTATCATAGCCCTGTACTTGAAATTAAGCACACCCCAATAGAGAGAGTACATGTAGGCCAACACACTGATCTGCTCAACGAGGGATTACGTCGCGCAGACCCGTGTATATTGACCCACTGCACCCTGACATTGGTGTGTACTTAGCGTGAAATAACTGCAAGCACAACTTAAAAGATTTCATCAAACACACTGTCTATTTACCTTGGCTTGCTCAGGGGCTTCTTCAAATCAGGTACATTGTGGATACAATACCCAACAATCTCCCCCTATTTGAAGAAGCCTAAACCCTACAAGCTAAGGTGAATAGAGCATATAGGAATGAAAATCATAAACTTAAAATTGAGTTGAGAGATATTTATTATCAATTACTTGGGAGCAAACTTGGAGCCACCTTAGCCTTAGCCGAGAGGGTAATCTCCACCTTTTCGGCTTCTACAAATCAGGGTCTGGTGCATTTGACACCATGCTCCCCCTCAGTTCAGGCACCTATGCTTACACTTGAGTTCCTGGCAGATGCTCCCCCTAGATGCACGACCCAGGAGCTTCTGGAGTCTTCATTCCTCATAGTTGAGCATTCCCAATTCTGTTTTGAAGAGACTGAACTTGGCCTCGTCTAAGGGCTTTGTGAAAATATCTGCAATCTGCTTGTCCGTGGGGACATAGCAGAGAGAGATGTCCTTGTTCTCCACGTGCTCCCGAATGAAGTGGTAGCTGAAAGTGAGGCTAAGATCTATCTCAACTCTAGAGGGGGGTAATAGAGTATTTTAAAAAAAAAAATCACAGTTGAAATAAACAGCACATATAAAATTCAATTTATGATATAGTGTAAAGTGCTAGTAAGAAGTTAAAAACTAAGAAGTAAAAAGCACAGCACACAGCAAACAAATCACACAAACAAACCAGAAGACACAAGGAATTATAGTGGTTCCCCAAAAACCTGGGTACATCCACTCTTCTACCACCCTTGGTAGGAATCCACTCAGGATGAGTTGATCAGGTGTCCTGACACCAATGAGCTTTTGATAAGGTGCCCAAAAACCAAAACTAGATTTTTTGATAAGGTGTCTTGCCACCACTGAGTTTTGACAAGGCTCTCAGAACCAGACAGAACTTTTGAAGGGAGTTCAAGAACCCTTTTACAGCAGGAAAAGAAAAATAAGAGTGAAGGGTGTCTTCTCTGTTCTCAATCAAATGAGAGAAGCACAAGTGGATTGATGATGTCAAAGCTCCCCCTGAGATGTAGAAAGGTTCAGGAAAAGAAGCTTTGCTCTAGGGTGATAGGTCTTCAGAACTTTGATCTCCAGCACAGGATGGTTTCAGCAAGAAGGCTGAAGGTAAGGTGTCTGGAGTTCTGAGATGAGATTGTGAACACTTTTCAGTCAGCAAGAAGATTTTTGGAGTCACAGTTCTTCTGTTGTTCTTCTGCTATCAGTATTCTCTATTCTGTGTGTTCACTTCCTTTTTTTCTTGTCAATCTCTGTGTATCTTGATAACACAGAAGAAAAGAATTAAAATTTTCTGACAATTCCTTGTCCAAAATTAGCCGTTGGGAGTCATAAAAGTCTTCCAAAAATAGTCTTGTCTTCTAGAGGAAAGTCCAGCAAACATTCTCTGAATAATTCCTTGAAACTTGCTCCAGAAATAAAGACAAACGGCTGGGAGATCTTCTGACATAAATGCTGATAATATTCAAAAACATTCCAAAGAACAGCATCATTTGAATTCCTGGAAGCGTCGATCTCTCCAAAGAAAACGTCGATCTGAGCTCTACGATCGTCGAACTGAGCTCAAAGATTAAATGGACAAGCAGACAGAAAACGTCGATCTGAGCTCGACGATAGTCGAGGGGAGTTCGACGACTCAGCAGAAGCTAGACAAAAGCAGATAGTCGATCTGAGCTCGAAGATCGTCGACCGGAGTTCGACGTTTTATTGAAGATGAGCTCAGAGAGCGTCGAACGGAGTTCGACGATTCGTCGACCTGAGCTCGACGTAAATTGCCTTAGACTAAGCTCTTCAACCTTGATCTAGGAATGGTCCTGGGGGCAGCTCCAAACCTAAGTTCTAAGTCCTAGACTCATTCTAATGTTGACCTTTTCAACTATACAACTAGGTCAACTGGGATTCCTAGGACAAGCATAGTGATCCTTACCCAAATTAGTAATAGGGTGTTCCAACAATCTCCCCCTATTTGGGTTAGGATTACTATTTACAGACAATCAGGAAATAAAAAGCATACAACAAAACATAAGCTAATACAAAATGCAGAGAAGATATATAGCAATAAAGCAGATCACAGATAAACATCAGTAGATATCCAAAGGTGGATGAAATGTTTAGCTTACACAGTTCACTTCCTTTCAGATCCCTTTTTAAATAAAATTTCTCTATTTGGATTCTGACTTTCTTTCTTTGACCTTCTGTCATCCTCTGCACCTAGAGAAGTTTGAGATTTGGGCCTTGGAACAACAGCCTCAGGGTGCAGCTTCATATAGTCTTCTGGATTGAAAAATTTCCTTGATGCATATCTTTCCAGTTCTTTCTTTCTCTGCTTTGATAAGGTAGTTATGTTTGAAGTATCCTTGCCTTGTTCTCTGGCCTTTTTTATTTGATCAAGGGCAGCCAATTCTTTCATTCTGGCTGTCCAGGATACAGGGTTGTTCTCAGGATCTTCAAAAGGAATAGGAGATTCATATCTGTTGATGATTTCAGAAACAGTAGAAGGAGTCCTGGAGACAATTGTGTCTTTCAGCTTGTA
Source organism: Platanthera zijinensis (assembly GCA_039513925.1). Classification (NCBI taxonomy): domain Eukaryota; kingdom Viridiplantae; phylum Streptophyta; class Magnoliopsida; order Asparagales; family Orchidaceae; genus Platanthera; species Platanthera zijinensis. The sequence goes on along the minus strand of CM077090.1, from coordinate 85,849,475 downwards.
AGGAAAAGGACCTGAAGAAGGGTCAGGGTGACCTTGTCCTTCCCTTTGATAGGATCTTTGTCCTCTTTGATTTCCTCTGTAATTACCCCTTCTGGGTTGATATCCTCTTTGATGTTGTCCCCTTTGATATGATCTTTGATAATACTGGGAAGAACTGTGTCTGGAGACTGGAGCTTGAGGGGCTGAACCTGAGCCAGAATCTGGAGGAGGAGGAGGAGGAGACTGATATTGAGAAGATCCTTTTTCATATTTGTCAAGCTTCCTCTTCTTATTCATAGCTTTCAGTTGATTTTTGGAATATTGCATCCAAGGCTCAGAGATGGGGCAGTCATGCAGGATGTAGTATGGAATATCATTGGAGTCTTTGGCTTTGGCAGGAGGGACTGACATCATTGCTTTACTTCTGGCTTTTCTCTTCTTGGCAATAGTTCTAGCAGAATCATCAGAATCAGTCCTGTATTGGTCACTCTCAGAACTTTGATGTTGATCATACAGATCATCAATTCTTCTGATAAGCTCTTCTTGAGCTTTAAGTTTTTCAGAAACAGCAGGAGCAGAGGGAGAGAGAGCAACAGCAGAGCAGGCAGAAACAGGAGCAGACACTGGAGCAGGAGCAGCAATTTCATCAGCATCAGTTGCTGGAATCATTTCTATATCAGCAGTAGCAGCAGTTTCAACAGAAGGAGGCACAGTGGCCTTAGTAGCAGCATTAGAGATATTCACAGCCTTCCAGGACTTGATGTAGGAATCAATATGGCTGGGATCACAGGTAGATACAGGCACAATGGCCTTAGACAAATCTTCAGCAGGAGTTGCAGGCAGATAGCTGAAATGGACTGTATCAAATATAGATAGCAGCCTCTGCAGATCCAGTGCAAAAGCACATCCAAGAGCTGGAGCTGGAGCAGACATAATATCAGCAGCTGGCACATCCACTTCTTCATAAGGCATCTCCCCCTGCCTTGGTTCAGAGAGAGGTGAATCAAGGCACACAGAAGATGTGATAGCCAGGGAGGAGGAAAAGGAGGCAAGCTTGGTAGACAGCTCCTGTACTTGCTTCAGGAGTGGAGCCAGGGAAGACTCCAGTAGAGATGTTAGCTTGGGAGCTAGCAACTCATACAGCCTGTCTGCCAAGCTAGGAAGATCCACATGCTCAAGTGAGGCTTGAGCAGAAGTAGAGGCAAAGGTGGATGGAGGGATGGTGGCTGAAACTGAAAATGTGTAGAAAGGTGGAGAGGGAATGGTTGGTTCAGAAGATGGAATAATGGAGATAGAGGAGGTTGAGGTGGAGATAGGGGAAGTAAGAGATGGTGTGAAGGAGGGTTGAGAGAGAATGTCATGGAGCATTTGTTGAAAGGAGGAAGTTGAGGGTGGCTCAGGAGGAGTAGAGGGTGAATCATCCATGAAGGAATCATCTGTAAGTGAGAAGGATGGTAGGGTGAAGGTTGAATAGGAAAAGAGAGGATGGAATTCCTCTGAGGTGGATAGAGGAGGGGATGGCATAGGTGAGGAAATGGTAATTGGGGATAAGATGATTAAGGTGGAGACTGGTGGTGAGGAGGTGACGACTTGGGTGGATATTGCTGGAGGAGGGGAGGAAGCAGGCAGCTCTTCTGCTGGAGGAGTGACTGAAATAGTCCTTGTGCCTGAATGAAGTGTTGCAGCAGCCCTGGAGGGGTTTATGATCTGCCTGTCCCATTTACTGAAGAGGGCACAGGAAAGCCTCTTGGATGCATTGATAAACATGCCAGAGGAGGTTAATAGGTCAGGGCACCTGTTGTGCAGAAAGACCCCTAAGATTCTCCCATAACTAACTGCATTCTTGTTGATCTTCTTCTTAATCAGAGTGAAGAAGATGGAGCCCCAGTCCAGGTGTTTCTTATCTAATAAGGCTCCCATCAGGCAGAACTGATATCTGGAAATGGTGTCATGGGCTGAATGCTTGGCCAACAGCACCTTCCCAACTACATCAGCCAGGAATTGAAATTCTATAGCCAGATTTTTCTTCAGTAGCTTATTAGGGTTGACTGCATTGTGACCCATCCTATCCGGCATGGTGTCAAACTCCTCTCCAGACAGTTCAATGGAGTCTTCTCCAGTACTGAGTTGAAAGACTTCTGTTAAAAGAGCCGGGGATAGAAATACCTGAGTCCCCTTAATGGTGCCGACAACAGAATTCTCATTCTCGTCTGTTGCGGTAAAACACCACTCTTTAATTTCTTCTGAGGCGATCTTCATCCTTGTAGTCATTATTGGAGTCAGCTGTTGTTCTCGGAATAAGTTTAGGATGTCCTTGAAGCGCTGGTCGCTTCCGTCGAAGGAGTTTATGTCGATGTCAAAGCCTGTATCGAACTTCATCTTAGCAATAGCAGCACTAGATTCAGCCATATTCACCTACAACAGAAAACCAAAAACGACCAAGCGTAGAGAATTTGGTGGGAAAAGAAAGAGAGTTGCAGAGTATGAAAGCGCAAAGGGAGAACGACGGCTGAAAGAAAGATTTTATATTAGGGTTCGACGCGAAAAAGGAAAATCGTGGAGCTCAGTTCGAAGAAGCGTCGAACTCAGCTCGACGATTTGGGCTACAGAGGTAAATGAAAAGACGCCAATAGCGTCGAACTCCGTTCGACGTTATTGAGAGCGTCGAGCTCCACTCGACGACCAAGGATCAGACAGAAGGAAAGCCTAGATTCAACGGCGGCGCTGAACTCAGATCGACGCCTCAAGAACCGTCGATCTCCGTTCGACGTTTTCTGGGAAAACGTCGAGCTCAGTTCAGAGACAGAACTTATTCTACAGACACAAAAAGAGAGGAAATTTTTTGACCTAGTCTTGGTCTGTTTTAGCTTTTCAAAATCTTGTAATTCAATTAAGGCTTCCTCCATCTAATATGCCTAACTGATTTAGGAAGAAACTGTGTTTCTTTTCATCCAAAGGTTTGGTGAAAATATCTCCCCTTTGCAAATCAGTAGGAATATATTGAAGTTCAATTTTATTTTTCTCTACATTATCTCTTAGAAAATGATGCCTAATTTCTATGTGTTTTGTCCTACTATGGAGGACTGGATTTTGTGCTATAGAGATAGCACTAGTATTGTCACAGAAAATTTTAGACTTCTCTAAGTTGTAGCCATAGTCTAAGAGCTGATTCTGTATCCACAATATTTGTGAACAGCAACTGCCTGCAGCCATATACTCAGCTTCAGCAGTTGAGGTTGACACAGATGTTTGCTTCTTACAGAACCAGGAGACAAGTCTGTCACCAAGGAACTGACATGTTCCACTGGTGCTTTTCCTGTCTATTCTGCATCCAGCATAATCAGCATCTGAGAATCCAGTTAAATCAAATGCTGAATCTTTTGGATACCAGAGACCTAGATTTGGACAACTTTTAACATACCTAAGAATTCTCTTGACTAAGATTAAATGTGACTCTCTAGGGCTAACTTGGAATCTAGCACAAATACATGTGGCAAACATTATATCAGGCCTACTAGCTGTAAGGTACAATAAAGAGCCAATTATTGCTCTATATATTGTCTGATCAACAGGTTTCCCATGTTCATCAGCATCTACTACAGCATTTGAGGGCATGGGTGTTTTCATACATGATGCATCAGACATACCAAATTTCTTAACCAGCTCTTTTGCATACTTGGTTTGAGAAATAAATATGCCTTCAGCATGTTGCTTGACTTGCAGTCCTAAGAAGAAGGACAGCTCACCCATGCTATTTCAAATTTAGAGTGCATAAGCTTGGAAAACTTTTTGCACAATTTTGAATCAGTAGAACCAAAAATAATGTCATCTACATAAATTTGCACTAGCAGGGTATGGGACTTATGGGTCCTAATAAAAAGAGTTTGGTCTACTCTCCCCCTAACAAAATCATTTTCCAGAAGAAAGCATGCTAGGGTCTCATACCATGCTCTAGGGGCTTGCTTGAGACCATATAATGCTTTATGCAATTTGTAAACATAATCAGGGTGAGTTAGAGAGATAAAACCTGGAGGTTGTCTAACATAGACTTCCTCTTTGATGTCCCCATTGAGAAATGCACTTTTTACATCCATTTGATACACTTTGAAGCCTTTGTGAGCAGCATAGGCTAGAAATATCCTGATGGCTTCCAGCCTTGCAACTGGTGCAAATGTCTGATCATAGTCTATTCCTTCTTGTTGAGAGTACCCTTGAGCAACTAGCCTTGCCTTGTTTCTGACTATAACTCCTTGATCATCCAGCTTGTTCCTGAATACCCACTTTGTTCCAACAATGGGATGATCCTTTGGCTTAGGCACTAGTTCCCAAACCTTGTTCCTTTCAAATTGATGCAACTCCTCTTGCATTGCAATGATCCAGTGTGGATCTTGCTCTGCATCTTGAATGGATTGAGGCTCAATTTGAGATAGTAAGCAAGTGTGCATCAGGTTTTGGTTGACCTGACTTCTAGTTTGCACACCAGCTGAGATCTCTCCAATTACCTGGGTGATTGGATGATCTCTTGTTGTTACTAAGTCAACAGGGAGTGTTGATTGTTCACCAGCCTGTGTTGTTGTCTCCTCTAGTGGAGCAGCAACTGGCTCTTCAGGATGATTTTCTTCAAGATGTTGAACTTCTTCTTCATCATCACTGCTCTCATTCTTTTCAGCAACTTGCAGTTTGTTCAAGTCTTCAGCTAGAGAATGTACCTGCAGAGGTTCTATGGTAGAAGCATTCTTCTCCTTGAAAGACATGTTATCTTCATCAAAAATAATATGAACAGATTCTTCAATTTTACAGGAAGATTTATTATAAACTCTATAGGCCTTACTGATCATGGAGTATCCCAGAAACACACCTTCATCAGCTTTAGCTTGGAATTTTGCTAGATATTTCTTGTCATTATTATGAATAAAACAAGTGCAACCAAAAACCTTGAAATAGCCTATTTTAGGTTTCTTCCCTTTGAGCAATTCATAAGGAGTCTTGCCCTTCAGCTTGTGTATCAGGCTTCTGTTCAACACATAGTTGGAGGTGTTCACTGCCTCAGCCCAAAAGGACAGAGGTAAGTGAGCATCTGCCAATAATGTAGTTGCAGATTCAATGAGTGTTCTATTTTTCCTTTCAGCTACCCCATTTTGTTGAGGAGTTCTAGGAGCTGAGAAAGTGTGCCTGATCCCTTCACTCTGACAGAACTCTTGCATGAGAAGAGAATCAAACTCTGTCCCATGATCACTTCTGATCAGGGCAATGTGAGTGTTGAACTCAATCTGAATGCATTTGAGAAAATCTGTCAAACACTTGAAGTTATCAGACTTCTTCCTCAGAAAGAATACCCAAGTGAATCTTGAGAAGTCATCTACAACCACTAAAGTATAGGACTTCCCTCCTAGGCTTTGCACAGATATGGGTCCAAAAAGATCCATGTGCAACAGGTACAAAATCCTAGGTGAATCACTCTTATTAATTGATTTAAAACTACTTTTAGTTTGCTTGCCTAATTGACAAGCCTTGCAAAGTCCTTCCTTCTTGTAGGGACCAGAAGGTAGTCCTTTAACAAGGTTGTCTTTAGATAGCTTAGCAATGGTTCTAAGGTTAATATGCCCTAGTCTCTTATGCCATAAAACATTAGATTTTGAAATGGAATTAAACAGGCAAATATCTACCACTGGTGAATGAAAATCCACTAAGTAAATGTTACCTCTTCTGTTACCTGTCAACACAGTTGTGTTGTCCACTGACTTGACTTTGCATATGGCTTTGTTGAAGGTCACTTGATATCCTTCATCACCCAAGTGACTGATACTTATCAAGTTGTGCTTGAGTCCTTCAACATATGCCACCTTCTTGAATGTGATTGGGCCAATTTTGACTGCACCATATCCTTTTGTAGTTCCAAAGCTTGAGTCTCCAAAAATTACTTTGGGTCCAAGCTTGGCTTTGAAGGAAGTGAAGTTGTCCTTGTCCCCTGTCATGTGCTTTGAGCACCCACTATCCAGATACCATTGATGGTTTGATGCTGGATAGGTCTTCACCTACACAAAAATAGCTTATTTGTTTTTGACCCAGTTAACCTTGGGCCTAGGTTGATATCCCTTGAATTCTGAAATAAAGGACATCCCAGGTTGATCCTTATAACCTTCAGGATGGTATCTCCTAGGAGGTACTATCCATTCAGTATAGGGATTAAAGCCTTGGGATGTGGAGCTTCTAGGATTGAATCTGAATGTGTCATTGAAGGAGTGTTCACAAGCCTGAACTCTATTCGACGATCGTCGAACTGAGGTCGACGATCTTGGGTCAGATCGTCGATCTCCGTTCGAAGATCGATTATGCTGAGGTTCAGAGTTTGGATATCGTCGAGCTGAGGTCGACGATCTGTAGTTAGATCGTCGAGCTATGTTCGACGATCGTCGAGCTCTGCTCGACGCCATCTGTTGAACTAAGTTCTTCTCTGACAGATCTGTATTCTTCCTGGGTACCTCTATTACTCCCTTTCCTTTGTCAGAGACAAACTTGATTGGAGTTGTCAAAATTATAGGTTGGCTGGATGAAGCACCCAAGCCCAGTGTGCTATTAAATCTAGAGTTCACTGTGCTTGTGATGTCCATCAGTCTGATACTTCTCCCATTTAGGGATTCTTCAAACTTTTTGGCCTTTGATAGTTCATTTTTCAGTGAAGCTATCTCCTCTCTACAGCATTCTAACTCCTCAGAGAGTTTGAGGTTCTTTGAGTTTAGGACACTATGCTCAGATAATTGATTCCTGAGAGAGATTATCTCCTTCTCAGATTTTAATAGATCTAGACACAGTGTCTTAAATTCATCTTTGAAGTCCCCAGAATTAAAATCAAAAGAGTTGATTACCTGATCCTCATCTGGTTGACTTTCTGAATCTGAATCTGATTCTTCATCAGAGTTTTGCTGTGATGCATTGATAGCCATCATGCAAAATTCTTTTTCATCTGCATCATCCTCATCATCACTGGAGCTGGATGAGGCTTCAGATTCCTCTTCAGTCTCACTCCATGTCTCAGCAACAAAGCCCTTCCTTGTATGTTTGTTCTTGCTGGAGGAGGCTTTGTCTGAGCTATTCTTCTTGTAATCCTTTTCTTTTCTTCTTTTTCTTCTTTTTCTTCTTTCCTTCTTGTCCTTATTCTTGTTTTCTGGACAGTCAGGCACAATGTGGCCTGGTTTCCTGCAACCAAAGCATATAATTTCTTTATTGTTGTTTGATTTATCATACCTTGGTTTATCATGACCCTTGTATGGTCTCTTTCTGAAGTCTTTTCTGGCCATCTTGTAGAATCTTTTGGCCAGTAGACTTATGAGCTCATCATTTCCTGTAGCTTTATCTTCAGGCTCCTCTTCTTCAGCTTTGAAGGCTATGGTCTTTTCTTTCCTTGTAGCTGGAGAGACAGCCTTTTGTTCTTCTTCTCTATTTTTAATGAGCAGCTCATAGGATTTGAGCTTGCCTAGGATAGCTTCAGTAGTAATCTCATTTAAACTTCTGGCATCCTTGATTGGCCAGATTCTTGAATCCCAAGTGCTGGGGAAGCACATCAGGATTTTGTCATTCAGCTCAGTCAGTGAGATTTCTTTGTCTAGGGTTTTTAGCTCATTGACAATTAGACTTAGTCTATTGTACATGTCAGCCACTGATTCAGCTTCTCCCTTTTTGAAGTTCTCATATTGGCTTATCAGATGAGATCTTCTATCTTTCCTTTCATCAGCAGATCCTGAGACAATTTCAGAGAGTTTGTCCCAGATTTCTTTGGCTGAGTGGCATTCAGCTACCTTCTGAAAGATTTCATCAGACATTGTTTGGGCTAAGATGTTCATAGCCTTAGCTTCTGCAGTCTTCCACTTCTTTATATCTGCATCTGTTCCAGAAGGAGGTGGAACTGCATTTGTACTTGAGCTTGCTGGTGGAGTTGGACAAACTGTCAAGACAGAATTGAAAATGTCTTCATCAATAGAATTCATGTATAACCTAATCCTTGCCTTCCAGAGTGCAAACTTAGAAAGGTTGCACACTGGTGGTCTGGTGCTTGCATAATCTTTGTTCTGTTCCATGTCTTTAAATAAAAAGGTAGATGTAGAGAAAATAATCCCCTTAAGAGATTGATCTTATCAAGGATCTTTTGGTTCAGGTGTTAGCCTGTATGAGCAACCAACCTCCCTCTGATACCAATTGAAAGTGAGGCTAAGATCTATCTCAACTCTAGAGGGGGGGGGGTGAATAGAGTATTTTAAAAAAAAAAATTCACAGTTGAAATAAACAACACATATAAAATTCAATTTATGATATAGTGTAGAGTGCTAGTAAGAAGTTAAAAACTAAGAAGTAAAAAGCACAGCACACAGCAAACAAATCACACAAACAAACCAGAAGACACAAGGAATTATAGTGGTTCCCCAAAAACCTGGGTACATCCACTCTTCTACCACCCTTGGTAGGAATCCACTCAGGATGAGTTGATCAGGTGTCCTGACACCAATGAGCTTTTGATAAGGTGCCCAAAAACCAAAACTAGATTTTTTGATAAGGTCTCTTGCCACCACTGAGTTTTGACAAGGCTCTCAGAACCAGACAGAACTTTTGAAGGGAGTTCAAGAACCCTTTTACAGCAGGAAAAGAAAAATAAGAGTGAAGGGTGTCTTCTCTGTTCTCAATCAAATGAGAGAAGCACAAGTGGATTGATGATGTCAAAGCTCCCCCTGAGATGTAGAAAGGTTCAGGAAAAGAAGCTTTGCTCTAGGGTGATAGGTCTTCAGAACTTTGATCTCCAGCACAGGATGGTTTCAGCAAGAAGGCTGAAGGTAAGGTGTCTGGAGTTCTGAGATGAGATTGTGAACACTTTTCAGTCAGCAAGAAGATTTTTAGAGTCACAGTTCTTCTGTTGTTCTTCTGCTATCAGTATTCTCTATTCTGTGTGTTCACTTCCTTTTTTTTCTTGTCAATCTCTGTGTATCTTGATAACACAGAAGAAAAGAATTAAAATTTTCTGACAATTCCTTGTCCAAAATTAGCCGTTGGGAGTCATAAAAGTCTTCCAAAAATAGTCTTGTCTTCTAGAGGAAAGTCCAGCAAACATTCTCTGAATAATTCCTTGAAACTTGCTCCAGAAATAAAGACAAACGGCTGGGAGATCTTCTGACATAAATGCTGATAATATTCAAAAACATTCCAAAGAACAGCATCATTTGAATTCCTGGAAGCGTCGATCTCTCCAAAGAAAACGTCGATCTGAGCTCTACGATCGTCGAACTGAGCTCAGAGATTAAATGGACAAGCAGACAGAAAACGTCGATCTGAGCTCGACGATAGTCGAGGGGAGTTCGATGACTCAGCAGAAGCTAGACAAAAGCAGATAGTCGATCTGAGCTCGAAGATCGTCGACCGGAGTTCGACGTTTTATTGAAGATGAGCTCAGAGAGCGTCGAACGGAGTTCGACGATTCGTCGACCTGAGCTCGACGTAAATTGCCTTAGACTAAGCTCTTCAACCTTGATCTAGGAATGGTCCTGGGGGCAGCTCCAAACCTAAGTTCTAAGTCCTAGACTCATTCTAATGTTGACCTTTTCAACTATACAACTAGGTCAACTGGGATTCCTAGGACAAGCATAGTGATCCTTACCCAAATTAGTAATAGGGTGTTCCAACAGTAGCGCACTTCAATATGCTTCGTTCTGCTGTGCGATACCGGATTATTGGCAATGGCAATTGCACTTGAGGAGTCGCAGTACATTGGTACTTCCTTGAACTAGAGGTCATAGTCGGCTAACTGGTTTCTTATCCATAGGAGTTGTGCGCAACAGCTGCCAGCCGAGTTGTACTCAGACTCTGTAGTGGAGGTTGCTACACAATTCTGCTTCTTGCTGTTCCTTTAAATAAGCCTTCTTCCGAGGAATTGACACATCCCGGAGGTGCTTTTCCTGTCATCCCTACTTCCTGCAAAATCAGCATCTGAAAACCCTATTAGCTCGACATCATTGCTTCTCGGGTACCATAAGCCAAGATTAGGAGTACCTTTAAGGTATCTAAGAATTCACTTTGCAGCGACATAATGAGATTGCTTAGTGTTCACCTAATATCTGGCACAAACACATGTGGAGAACATGATATCAGGTCTACTCACAGTAAGATAGAGCAGAGATCCAATGATGCTTCTGTATTTGGTTTCATCAAAAGGTTTCCCTTTCTCATCCTTATCCAGAGACATGGTGGATCCCATTGGAGTCCTCATAGAGGTTGCATTCTCCATTCCGAATTTCTTGAGGAGTTCATTTGTGAACTTCGTCTGAGAAATGAAGATTCCTTCCTCAGACTGTTTCACTTGAAGTCCCAAGAAATACTTCAGCTCTCCCATACTGCTCATTTCAAACTTTCCTTGCATAAGTTTGGAAAACTTTTTGCAAAGATTGTTGTCCGTTGAGCCGAATATAATGTCATCAACAAAGATTTGCACCAGCAAAATCTTGCCTTTGACTTCCCTGAGAAACAATGTCTTATCTATTTTTCCTCTAGAGAACTTGTTCTCAAGAAGAAAACTAGACAATGTCTCATACCAAGCTCGAGGAGCTTGTTTTAGGCCATATAGCGCTTTATTAAGAAAATATACATGATTAGGATAAGTAGGATTGACAAAACCTGGAGGTTGAGCAACGTATACTTCCTCTTTCAAATCTCCATTCAAGAAAGCCGATTTCACGTCCATCTGATAGACTGTGAATCCTTTGTGAGAGGCATAGGCTAGGAATAGCCGGATTGCCTCGAGCCGTGCAACTGGTGAAAACGTCTGGTCAAAGTCAATCCCCTCCTCCTGTCTGTATCCTTGAGCCACCAGTCTGGCTTTGTTCTTGATGATGACTCCATGTTCATCCAACTTGTTTTTGAAGATCCACTTGGTGCCAATCACATTTTGCGTCTTCGGTCTGGGAACCAGCGTCCAGACTTTGCATCTTTCGAATTGATGCAGCTCATCTTGCATGGCCAAAATCCATGATGCGTCTTTGTTCGCTTCGTCGAACTTCTTTGGCTCAACCTACGACAGAAAGCTAAGATGCAAGATCTCGTTAAGAGTACCTCGGTGAGTTCTGACACCGTCTCGGGGATCTCCAATGATTTGATTTCTGGGATGATCCTGCACGTGTCTGAGCTCTAGAAGTCTTGCATCAGGAGCTTCGACTACTTCTTGGGCATCTCCTTCTTCTAGAGGATTTGCTTCATTTTGATCTTCAACTTCTCCGATCGGCGTTGATGTGGAGACCTTGACGTATTTTGGAGTTGCATCTTTCTCGGGATCATCCAGTTGTAACTTTTCGAGTCTAGCACCTGCAGCTTCAGGAAGACAACTAGAAGTCTTGCAATTAAGCAAGCTTCCTTCATCAAATACAACATTTATTGATTCCTCTACCACTAGGGTTTTCTTGTTGAAAACTCGATAATCCCGGCTGTGGCTACTATAGCCCATGAATATGCCTTCGAAGCATTTTTCACCAAACTTAGTACGAGGGTACTTCCCATTATTCATTACATAACATTTGCAGCCAAAGATCCTCAGATAGGATATGGTTGGTTTCTTGCCTTTCAGTAGCTCATAAGGAGTCTTACGATGGCTCTTGTTGATTAACGCCCGGTTTTGTACATGACAAGCCGTATTGACAGCCTCGGCCCAGAAGTATTCTGGAAGAGAAGCGTCATTCAACATTGTCGTGCACGCCTCAATGAGTATTCTATTCCTCCTCTCCGCCACTCCAATTTTGTTGAGGAGTGCGAGGGGAGGAGAACTCATGAAAGATACCAAGCTCTTCACAGAACTCTGTCATAGCCCCAGACTCGAACTCTGTTCCGTGGTCACTTCTGATTTTCACCACTGAGCAGTTAAGTTCATTCTGTATCTGCTTGACAAAACTGGTGAAGATGTCAAATGTATCAGACTTGCGCTTTAAAAAGAACACCCACGAAAACCGAGAGTGATCATCTACAATTACTAGCGTATACGACTTCCCTCCTAAGCTATGAACTTGCATTGGACCAAACAGGTCCATATGCAGAAGATAAAGACATCTGGAGGAGTCTTTGTCTGGGATGCCCTTAAAGGTAGCCCGAGTCTGCTTGCCCATCTGACATGCAGGACATGGACTATCTTTAATGCACTTAATAATGGGAGCGTCCCTTACTAAGTCTTTGGAAAACAGTATATTAATTGTCTTGTAATTAATGTGTGCCAATCTCTTGTGCCATTGTTCACAAAGAGATGCACTGCCTTTTGCAACGAGGCATATTGGGGTAGAAGAATCTAAACTAAGAAAATCTAAACAAAAAATATTTCTGCTCCTAATGCCAGTTAATACAGTTTCCGAAGAATCACATGATATTATCAGGCATTTGTCCTTGCAGAACTTAATGTCATACCCTTTATCACATAATTGGCTTACGCTGATCAGGTTATGATTTAATCCTTCAACATAAGCTACGTTAGTGATAGAGAGTATACCGTTGGAAATCGTACCGTAACCTCTGGTGACTCCCCGATCAGATCCCCCAAATATGACTTTGGGTCCATTCTCGACTGGAGAGTACTCCCTCAGCAGGCTTCTTGTCCCGGTCATGTGACGGGAGCATCCACTGTCCAAATACCAAATAGGAGTTTTGTTGGCCTTTGGACATTCCTGCAAAACAAAATTAATTTGCCTTAGGAACCCAATCGTACTTGGGTCCTAGATTTTTCGTTAGCATACTCCCCCTCGGTTGGTTAGCTCTACGAGAGGTCGGCCTCGCATTGCCAACAAGAGGAATCTCGATATTCCTCGGATTAAACCAACAATCCATGGCAAAGTGACCAATTTTGCCACAGCACCAGCAGTCAAACCTGTTATACTTCCTCTTGGGCGCCTGCTTCACCCTTGAAACATGGGGTTCAGCCGGGGACGAAGACCTGGAGGTGGAGGCAACATGATGAGAACAGTCACATGACTTCTTCACCTCTTGGCTTTTCAGAGTAACAGGCTTGGCCTTAGGTGCCTGCTTCCTATTATGGCCGCTAGAGAATTGACCATAATTTCCCAAGTGAATTTCCTCATACGGTGCCTTGAAGACACTCTCACTGAAGTTACGGAGAAAGGTCCACCCATCATACCGGCTATTCGGCTTTGCAACCGAGGTCCTGAAGTGATGGCCATATGTTGACTCAAAGTCATGTTGGTTACAGGGAAAGCTAGGCTTTCTGAACTCAACAGGGCTGAGTGTGGCCTTTCCTTTCTCATCAGCAGAGGCTTTGTTGGCAGCCTTATTCTTCCTCTTATTCCTGTTTCTCCTGGATGAGGAGCTAGATACCCCTACATGCCCCAAGCCAGCTCCTTTGGCTTGATCAGAGAAGGTATCAACTAATGGAAGAACAGTTTTTGGCATAGATAAGCTCTTGACGATCTTCCTTTCTGCCGCAAGTAGTTCTTCCAACTTGTCGACTTCCTCCTGCTTAAGATCAAGGAGCTTAAAAGACTCTGAATGCTTTGAAGTCAGGTCCAAGTGCTCCTGTCGGAGGGAGATCAAACTGGTGATCTCTTCCCTTAGGGATACACTCTCACCCTTAAGGAATTTAACTTCCTTTTTCTCAGCCTTCAGTCTCTTTCGACATTTCAGGAAAGTATTGAGCAGAAGCTCATACTTATCGAGGAGCTCAGCTTCACGGGCAGAAGGGCTATCCTCAGGGTCATCATCCCGAGACTCAGGATCAGAGTCAGAGTCGGAGAGAGGGGTGTGAACTTTTACCTTCCTAGTAAATGGGGGGGCATTCTCCTTCTGAGTTAGAGCGACCCATTAGCCCAAAGTAGGCTTCCTCATCATCGCTGGTGTCTGACGTGTCAGATTCACTCAGCGTCTTTGGATTCTTTGCGATGTAACTCCTCTCCTTCTTCTTGTCTTTTGAGGACCTATGCTCCTCTCCCTTTCCCTTTTCCCTCTTACCTTGATGGCAGTCGGCCACGACGTGTCCTGGCTTGTTGCAACCAAAGCATATAATGTCAGATGAGCGGTGTTTGTTCGGTTTGGAAACATACCTGTCAGAAGAATAGTTCTTCTTCTGATCCCTTGAGGAGGAGCCGTTTCTCTTTCTCTGATTCCTCAGCTTGAGAAACTTCTTGAATTCCCTTGTGATAAGGGATAAATCTTCCTCTGACAATTCTGAGTCGGAGGAGCTTGTCTCAGAGTCTTTCTCTTCATCCCTCTTCCACGCACGGGAAGAACCGGCACCCTTGCCCTTTCTGGATTGAATAGCTTTCAGGGCCACCGTCTTTTCCTTGGCCGCGGCTTTCTCTGCTTCCTCTTCAGCCTTCCTTGTGTTCAACTGAAGCTCATAGGACATGAGCTTCCCGAACAGAATCTGTGGGTCAGTTTCCGCAAGTCTGCCAAACTCGCGGATGGCGCAGATCTTTGTGTCCCATTCCTTAGTGAGGGACCTAAGGAACTTATCATTGAGTTCACCGTCAGTGAACACTCTTCTATATCCTTTGAGTGCATTGACGATCTTGAGGAAGTTTTCGAAGGTAACTCCGATCTCCTCCTTTGGCCCTTGCCTGAAGGCCTCATATTTCTGATTGAGGAGGGATCTCCGATCGTCCCTCACTTCATCTGTGCCCTCCATTAGGACAATCAGACAGCTCCAGAGATCCTTAGCTGTCCTGCAGTTGCAGAAGTTCTGCATCATGGAGTCGTCAACTGCGCTTACCAGGATGTTCTGAGCTTTCTTGTCGAGTCCGAACAGCACCATTTCGTCCTTGTCCATTTCCGAAAGTTTCTTGGGCACTTTCTTGGTTGGATCAATGGTGGAGGCCTTAGTGGGAATGTAAGGTCCCTCCTCCACTATCATGAAGAGCCGGGGGTCGACTGCTTCCATGTAGAATCTGATTCTTTCCTTCCAGATAGGAAAGTTCAGTCTGGTGCATACGGTGATTTTGCCGGAGTGCTTGAGTCCGTCCATCGAAGATATTGGTCTTCTTCTTGACACTGATGGCGGGATTCTACTCAAGGTGTGAACCTTTTTGATGAGTAACCTCCGTCTGATACCACTTGAATGTCCACCTAGTGTCAACTACCTTCACCTAGGGGGGGGGGATAGGTGACTTGCAGCATATTTGTGGAATTAAAAGTGTACCTGCAGAATCAAAACAAAACACCCAGCACAGAAAATAACACAGGCAATATATAGTGGTTCCCCGATTTGGGTACGTCCACTTTTCCCCTTCGACCTATCTCCCAATTCAGGGACGACTCGGTCACTTCACCAACAGGATTGAAATCCAATCCTTGCACTATCGGAAGGAACCCTTCCACACGTAGGAGTCAACACTCCCACAACACGGGTTGCACCCAACCCTACAACTAGGAACCAAATGTTCCTTTACAATGAAAACGAAATTAAAGTGTATAAGAAAATACAAACAACTTGAAGATCTAGGTGTCCCTTTTCATTAGACTACTTGTTATTGTAGGCAACGAAAAGTCCACAACCCTAGATCTTTCTTAGAGAGAATCTCCCCAAGACCGGCGGCGGTGACGAGCGGCGGCAAGGCTCTCGGTGTTGGCGGCGGCAATTGAAAACAGTAGCAAAGCACTGGAGATTCAATCTTCTTAGCGAAGTCGGCAAGGTCTTCCAACGGTCACACTAGGATCGATCGTCTCGATCGATTCGGACGGGGATGGATTTCCCTATCTCAAATCAAGAGACAAAAGATCTCTGGTTAGACGCGTGAGACGCTGTGCAAGACTTGGCTTCTATCACCGGGGATCTGGAGGAGATCGAGATAAGTAACGGTGATCACTGTACGAGCGGCGGCGACGGAGACGGAGCAAGTTCGCGAATTTAGGGTTTGACGGCCATTCGCTTTCATATTCTGTATCCGTGTTAAAAACACTGTACACCAATGCTTGTGTATTTATACACTAGGTCATAAAGATGACCGTTGTGGGCCCCACCAAAGCAAAGACCTAAGTCCGGTTCGAAATACCGCTGGAAACCTGGACTGGTCCAGGAAATGTCGGAAATTTGCCCAAGTCAAATTCGGCGAGAATCGTAAGTGATTCTCGACGAATCGGCGAGAATCACTTACGATTCTCGCCGAATTCTACTTGGCGAATTCTGGCATCACAGGTTAAACAGGCCGGGGAGAATCGGCGGGAATCACATTTGATTCTCGCCGAATCGTCGAGAATGCAAAGTCATTCTCGATGAATCGGCGAGAATCACTTAGTGATTCTCGATGATTCTGCCTTAAGAGGATTTTCTGTCTGCGTCGAGACAGCCGGCCCAACCTGGCGAGAATCATCTAGTGATTCTCGACGACTCGTCGAGAATCACAAGTGATTCTCGATGAATCGGCGAGAATCACTTAGTGATTCTCGACGATTTACACTTAGACGATTCTCGTCTTTCAACCCGTGAGCTGGTCTTTGGCCCATCCTTGCTCCTTGTCTGCTCTTGCTTTATCATAGCCCTATACTTGAAATTAAGCACACCCCAATAGAGAGAGTACACGTAGGCCAACACACTGATCTGCTCAACGAGGGATTATATCGCGCAGACCCGTGTATATTGACCCACTGCACCCTGACATTGGTGTGTACTTAGCGTGAAATTACTGCAAGCACAACTTAAAAGATTTCATCAAACACACTGTCTATTTACCTTGGCTTGCTCAGGGGCTTCTTCAAATCAGGTACATTGTGGATACAATACCCAACATTAGGCTCTAAGGTTATCAATATCTATAAACTCCTTCCGCAAATTAACTCTAAGGGAGTTGAGTAGGGTTTCATAATTTTTAAATACTCTATTCACACCCCCCCCTCTAGAGTTGTATCACTTTCACAGGTCTTGGAGAGAAATTTGGTTGTTCGACTGGAGGATGCTGAGAAGTTGGATTAAGATGATAGGGAATAACATTAGGATCAGCTTGGAAATCAGTAAAGATCTGGTTGTGCATCCAAACAGCTGTATCATATATGTGAAACTTGACACCATCGATCTAGTTCTAAACCTCAGCATGAATTTCAGTTAACTTTTCTTCCCAAAGGGTTTTCTTGTTAATATCTAATTTTTCTAAGTATTCTTTCACTACTTTTTCCCCCTTTATGACTTCTATGGATAGGGTGCCAATTGCATCCTCTTTGAATTTCCCTACTTCTTCACAAGTCTTGAAATTAAGTTCTTGTGCCTTCTTATCCAGTTGGATTTGATTGTTGGCTAGGGTTACTGATTGATCCATCAGCTGACAAATACTGGTGATGGTGCATTCTAAAGCTTTCCCACCTATTTGGAAGAGGTCTTTAGGCTCATAAGTATTGTGCTGTATTTCTGCAAAACCTCTGCTCATCTCTTTCTCTAGTGCAGTTACTTTCACAGTTACAACTTTAAGAGATTCATCAAAATATTCTCTATGTTGTTTTAGCGTTAATTCAATTTTACCAAGAATGTATCAGCAACATGAGTTTCATCTTGAGAAGGAAGAGGAGGAGGAGCAACTAAAGGAGCGGACCAGGGAGGGATTTCTTCAACTATCACTGAGCTCTGAGCTCTGATGGTATGAATCAAAATATCTACTTCCTCACCAAAAATGGCAGGAAGTGAGAAATCCAGGCTCTTGAGGGAGCCTCAGTTGGTTCAGGAGTTCCTTCTTTCTCATCAGAAATTAGAACTATTTCTTCTTCATGTATATCTGCAGCAAAAGATTGATGGTAAGTGATTTCTTGTTAAGAATGGTGGTCAGATGGAGATGGTTCTGGAGGAGGAGATTTTTCATTATTGATAAGGGAAGGAGGCTCTTTGGAAGAGATTTCCTCTATAATTCTACTGATATCTTCCTCTATAGATAGGATTTGCTCTTGTACTTGAGCATAAGTAAGCAGATCTTCAACATGAGTAGTAGCAGGTGGTGCAACATCTGGAGGAGGGGTAGAATGGCTTGCCTCTGGGATTGAAGAAGCAAGCCCCCCCTCAGCAACTACAACTGAAGTGCCAGCTACTTGATGTAGAGGGGAAGATGGGGTCCTATCCTCCTCCTCAATGTGATCATGATGTTTTGCAGCTTGAGCAGGGTTCTTAAGCTTGAGTTCATCTTTAAATTGAAGAGATGGAGACTTTCTTCATATGGTGCTGAGTAGCACCTTTGGAGAGATCAATGACTTCTGGGTTGAATTCATGAAGGAGATGAGATATAATCCTGCCATAATTTGGTGCTTTTATGCTTTCCTTGATCTTATAGAAAATCATCATCCCAAATGGAAACTTCTTCCTTCATATGACTATTGTCATCTTGTAAAAGAAATCAGAAGTGATGAAACTGATTGAAGTTGTTTTGCAAAAAAGGACTTTTTCAAAAATATCCACTAGCTGCTTGCTTTCTAGATTAAGATCAGGCTGACGAATGGTGCTCACACCAACAGAAATACCACAGAATCCACTTGCCCTGTCATAGTCTTCATCTATTAGGTCGTCTTCTTCATCAATAACGGGCAGCCGAAGTAGCTTGAAGACAATAAGAGTAGTTAACTTAACCTTGATTCCAAGAACTTTGGTCTAGATAATCCTCCCATTTCTCTTCAACTTGGCATTTTGGAAGAATTTCTCAATAACTAAAAGTAAAACCTTGCATGGGTGCTCCAAAATGAATAAAAGACAGGCGGTTTCTAATAGCAGAAGAAGGTTGTGGAAATCATCAGACAAATCCATAATTCTAGTAGAAACAACTTCACTCCCGATTCTTATCTTCGATGGAGGAGCCATTGATCGAGAGAGAGAAGAATGGAATACCTTTTTCTGAGAGAAATCGCTGAACCGGCGGGAAGAGGGCGATGGCGATAGAGAACGTGAAGATTTTTTTATTTTCTCGAGAAAGGGTTTTAGATTTTGGGTGATTTGGAATTTCTTGGACCTAATCTATTAATATAAGTCTTAATTTATGATGATTAAGAAAATAATAACAATAACTTACCTGAAGATGTGGCAGTAATAGTATCTGGGTGTGAATATCAAAAAATTTGAACTTGAGAGAAAATGACATCAGACTTCTCGAGATGTAAGCCATTTCTCGAGTGAAGATTATACCGTTCTCGAGTAGAAGGATTCTTTCTCGAGAAGCAATTCTGTAATTCTCAAGAAGCAGACTGAAGTTCTCGAGAAGCAATCTAGAACTCGAGAAGTAATTCTCGGGAGTCATTCTAGTTACTCGAGTTGTCTTATTTAGTATTCGAGTAGTAAAGTGTTGTCTCGAGAAATGAAGTCTTGACTAAGAATTTTCTGAAATTTTGAAGTATTGCCCAATCCTTGAACTTTGTTGTGAGATTTTCTTCTTCATTCTTCTTTGTTGAGCATGCTACGTTCAGTTTGGAAGAACGAGAACTTGTCCTCATCCAACGGCTTCGTGAAAATGTTTGCAACCTGCTTGTCAATTGGAACATACTAGAGGTTGATGTCTCCATGATCCACATGCTCCTTGATAAAGTTATACCTCATCTCTATGTGTTTTGTCCTGCTATGAGAGACTTGGTTGTTGGCGATTGTAAATGCACTAGAGGAGTCGCAAAACATTGGAATGTTCATTAACTTCATGTTGTAGTCTTCAAAATGATTCTTTAACCATAGTAGTTGTGAACAACAATTGCCTGCAGAGGTATACTATGACTCGGCTGTTGAAATTGCGACACAATTCTGCTTTTTGCTGCTCCAGGAGATAAGCCTTCTTCCTAGGAATTGACAAGTCCCGGAAGTGCTTTTCCTGTCATGTTTTCTTCCTACAAAATATGCATCTGAAAAACCAATCAATTCGCTATCATTACTTCTTGCGTACCATAAGCCAAGATTTGGTGTACCTTTAAGGTATCTAAAAATCTGCTTTGCAGTAATGTAGTGAGATTCCTTAGAGTTCACTTAAAATCTAGCACACACACACATATTGAAAACATTATGTCATGTCTACTAGCAGTAAGAAAGAGCAAGGATCCAATTATACTTCTGTACTTGGTTTCATCAAAAAGTTTCCCTTTTTCATCCTTTTCCAAATACATAATTGAACCCATTGGAATCCTCATAGAGGTTGCGTTGTCCATTCCAAATTTCTTAATTATCTCTTATGTGAACTTCGTCTGAGAGATGAAATTCCATCTTCAGATTGTTTCACCTGAAGTCCTAAGAAATACTTCAGCTCTCCCAAACTGTTCATTTAGAACGTCCCTTGCATAAGTTTTGAAAACTTCTTGTAGACGTTATCGTCAGTAGAGCCAAATATGATGTCATTGACATAGATTTGTACTAGCAAAATCTTGCCTTTTATTTACCTAAGAAATAATGTCTTATCTATTGTTGGGGCTGCGGTCCGGAATCGCCCCCGCGCTGCGGTGCTATGCAGTAATGGCTTAACTGGCTACCCCATGGATCCGTCCGAGGACCTTTGATATAAAGATTAGTGGCGCCGTCCTCCATCAGTCCGGGCTTTTGGTCGAGTTGGTTGCGCTAAGTCCTCTCAATTGGTATCAGAGCAAGGTTGACTGACTGTACAAGCTAACACCTGAGTCACAAGATCCTGATCGATACCAAGCTTATAGATATTCACTTCATGGCCCAGTCCAAGGATTACTCTAGCACCAGACCTCCAGCTTGCAACTTAGCTAAGTTTAGCATCTGGAAGGCAAGAATCAAATTATATATGAACTCTATTGATGAAGACATTTTTTCTTCTATTTTAACAGGACCTCCAACACCTCCTGCTGCAGCCACTACTACAACATCTACAAATCTCAGTGCAGTGCCTCCTCCAGACTACACTGATGCTTACAAGAAGGCAAAGATAGCTGATGCCAAAGCTATTAACATTCTGGCTCAGACTATGTCTGATGAAATCTTCCAGAAAGTGGCTGATTGCACCTCTGCAAAAGCCATGTGGGACTCACTGAACCAGATTATAGCTGGTTCAGCTGATGAAAGGAAGGACAGAAGGTCCAACCTTATATCCCAGTATGAAAACTTCAAGAAGACTGAAGCTAAATCAGTTGAAGCCATGTACACCAGGCTCAGCTCAATCATCAATGAGCTGAGAACTCTTGATAAGGAGATTACATTGACAGAGGTCAATGATAAGATACTGATGTGCTTCCCAAGCACATGGGATCTTAGGATCTGGCCCATCAAGGAGGCCAGAAGTACTACTAAGATATCAACTGAAGCCCTCGTTGGAAAGCTCAAATCTTTTGAGCAAGTTCTAAAGACCAGGGAAGCTGAGGTTGAAGCAAAGACTCCAACTCCAGCAAGAAAAGTGCAAACTCTTGCTCTCAAAGCTGCTGATGCTTCTGAAGGAAGCCAATCCAATGAGAAACTGATGGCACTCTTTGCCAAAAGGTTTCTCAAGATGGGAAGAAAAGACTTCAGAAAGAAATCTTCAAGATATGAAGATAAACCAAGGTATGACAGCTCTCCTGCTAAATAAATTATTTGTTATGGTTGCAGGAAACCTGGACACATTCTACAAGAGTGTCCAGAGGAAAAGAGCAAAGAAAAGAGAAAGGAAAAAGAACATCACATGAAGCACTCCAAGTCCTCCTCCTACAAAAATAAGGAGAAGGAGAAAGGATTTGTTGCTGAGACCTGGAGTGATTCAGATGAGGAATCTTCCTCCTGAAGCTCCAGTGAAGTTGAGGAAGAGAAGAAGGCAAAGGAAATTTGCCTTATGGCAATTGATGCCTGCAGCAACCACTCAGCTGCAAAGAGTTCTACTGATGATGAAGAAATGCCTACAGAAGATCAGGTATTATCTTCTTATGATTTTTCTTCTGCTGAATTTAAATCTGAATTTAAATCTCTTTGTTTAGATTTAATTAGTTTAGAAAAAGAAATTAAGAAACTTAGAAATAAGTTAGCAGAATCAGAATCTATTTCCAATGAAAATGCTAGGTTAGAAGCAGAACTCACTAAGTCTAGTGAAGAAATAAAGTTTCTTAAAAATGAACTAGCAAAGTCCATGAGATTAGAAGAATCTTTAAATGGTAGAAGCCTTAAGCTGATAGAAATAACTAGCATGACAAACACTAGGTCAGGCAATAATAAGCTAGGCTTAGGAGCCTCATCAAGTGAACCCCCATTGGTTCTTAAAAATCATCTTTCAACTCCAGTGAACTTTATTTCAGCTGATGGAATAAAGAACACTGAGCAAGTAAAACAAGTTAATCAAGCCTTAAATAAAGCTAAGAGAGAAAAGAGAAAGCAAAAGTTTAAAGAACTACAAAAAGCGTTGAAAGCTGCTCGATGATCGAAGGCTCAATGGTCAAACGAAGCTCGACGATCTGAGCATCAATCGTCGAACGCTGATCGACGATTTAAATTTGATTTTAAAAATTTACAACCAGAACCTTAGAAACCCTAATGTAAATAGAAACCCTAGGTTTGTGGACCCATTAACTGCATGGAGTATCCCACCTAGGAGATCTTACCCTTTAGGATATAAACCCCAACCTGCTTATTCTTTTATTTCAAGTTTTCATTATGTGAAGAATAATGGACCCAAGGTTACCTGGGTCCACAATGTCTAATTGTCTATTTTGCAAGTGAAGACCTATCCATATACTAAAGACAAATGGTATTTGGATAGTAGCTGTTCCAAACATATGACAGGAAACAAAGAAAATCTTTCAAGATTCAAGGCCAAGCTTGGACCAAAGGTGATTTTTGGGGATTCCAGCTGTGGTCAAACTGAAGGATATGGTAGGATTACCATTGGAGCAGTAACTTTCAAGAGGCTTGCATATGTAACTGGACTAAAGCACAACCTTATCTCAGTAAGCTAGTTATATGATGCAGGATATCAGGTATCTTTCACTAACTCTCTCTGTAATATTACTTTAAATAGTAATGTTGTGTTTGTAGGTATTAGACAGGATAATATTTATTTAGTAGATTTTAACTCAACTCAATCTGAAATCTGCTTATTTAATGAAGTAACAAATAACAACACCTTATGGCATATGAGGCTTAGCCATGTTAACCTCAAGAACATATCTAGGTTATCTAAATACAACCTTGTTAGAGGTTTACCTTCTTGCCCCTACAAGAAGGAGAGCTTATGTAAGGCTTGTCAATTAGGCAAGCAAACCAAAAACTCCTTTAAATCTGTAAATAAAAGTGATTCACCTAGAATCCTGTATTTATTACATTTGGACCTTTTTGGCCCAATAAATGCACAGAGTCTAGGAGGGAAGTATTACACTTTAGTAACTGTAGACGACTTCTCTAGGTTCACTTGGGTGTTCTTTTTGAGAACTAAGGCTGATAACTTCAAAGTTCTTATAGATTTTCTGCTATGTGTGCAGAATGAGTATTCTACTCATGTTGCCTTTATCAGAAGTGATCATGGTACTGAGTTTGAGTCTCTTCTCATGCAAGAATTCTGTGAGAAAGAAGGTATCAAACATAGCTTCTTTGCTCCTAGAACTCCCCAACAAAATGGTGTAGTGGAAAGGAAGAATAGAACCCTGATTGAAGCTGCTGGTACATTATTAGCAGATGCTAACATGCCTCTTTCTTATTAGGCATAAGCTGTTAGCACAGCTAATTATGTCTTGAATAGAAGTCTTATACACAAGATTAAGAGTAAAACTCCTTATGAGTTGCTTAAGGGAAAGAAACCTAAAATTAATTATTTTAGAGTATTTGGTTGTGTAGTATACATTCATAACAATAACAAAGAATACCTTAGAAAGTTTGAATCAAAAGCTTCAATGGGAATTTTTCTTGGATATTCCCAAGTAAGCAAAGCTTATAGGGTATTTAATAAATCAGCTTCTAAAATTGAGGAGTCTGTGCATGTTTCTTTTGATGAATCTCAGATGTATTACAAGGAGAAGGAAACTTCCCCTTCCTCAAGTTCATTGTAAGTACCAGAATCTAATAAAGATGTCACTCAAGAGATTCTCCATCTATCAACTCTTCATATCACTGATTCAGACAGTGATGAAGACTTTGCAGAAGTAGTTGTTGTACCACCAACAGTTGATCCAATTCTACCTGAGGAATTAATCCCAACTGTTGCTGAAGATCACATCCCACCTGCTGATCTTGTCACACTTAGAGATCATCCTACATCTCAAGTGATTGGAGACATATCAGCTGGTGTACAAACAAGACATCAATTAAGACAGGATGTGATGCACGCTTGTTTCCTTTCATAGGTTGAGCCCCTCACCATAAAAGATTCTGAGCTAGATCCCCACTAGATCATTGCTATGCAAGAGGAACTCAATCAATTTGAAAGATGTAAAGTATGGACTTTGGTTCCAAGAACAAAAGGCCAACTGATCATAGGCACCAAGTGGGTGTTTAGAAATAAGTTGGATGCAAATGGAATTATTGTAAGGAAAAAAGCTAGGCTTGTAGCTCAGGGCTACACACAGGAGGAAGGTATAGATTATGACCAAACCTTTGCTCCTGTTGTAAGGCTAGAGGCAATAAGGATCTTTCTAGCCTAGGAAGAGGTATTTGTTGAACAACCTCCTGGGTTTGTCTCTTCAACTCAGCCCTCATTTGTGTACAAGTTGCAAAAAGCTCTTTATGGACTTAAACAAGCACCCAGAGCCTGGTATGAGACTCTAGCTAGTTTCCTGTTAGAGCACAACTTTGTTAGGGGAATAGTTGATAGAACCCTTTTCGTTAAGCATCACAGGGACACCATCCTATTAGTTCAAGTGTATGTGGATGATATTATTTTTGGCTCAACTGATCCCAAACTGTGCAAAAAGTTCTCTGACTTGATACATTCTAAGTTTAAGATGAGTAGTATGGGTGAGCTGTCTTACTTTCTTGGTCTCCAAGTAAAGCAAGATTCTGATGGCATCTTCATCTCCCAATCCAAATATGCCAAGGAATTGGTAAAGAAGTTTGGGATGGCTGATGCTTCAGCAATGCATACACCTATGGCTACTAATGTAGTTATAGATTCTGATGATCAGGGTAAGCCAGTTGATCAGAAAAACTATAGGGCCATTATTGGTTCCCTATTGTATTTAACTGCAAGTAGACCAGATATAATGTTTGTCACGTGCCTATGTGCTAGATTCCAGGTCAACCCCAAGGAATCTCATTTGATTCTTCTCAAGAGAATTTTGAGATACCTGAAGGGTTGTCCAAATTTAGGACTATAGTACCCAGCTGAATCAGAATTTGAGTTAATTGGATACTCTGATTCTGACTATGCTGGTTGTAGAGTTGATAGGAAAAGTACCTCAGGAACTTGTCAGTTCCTGGGAGAGAGATTGGTCTCTTGGTTCTGTAAGAAGCAGGCTTCTGTCTCAACTTCAACTGTAGAGGCTGAATATATAGCAGTTTCTAGTTGTTGTTCACAGATCCTGTAGATTCAAAACCAGCTTTTGGATTATGGGTACACACACAAGAACACAAAAATCATGTGTTGTTGGGTATTGTATCCACAATTACCTGGATTTGAGGAAGCCTCCTATCAAAGCTAAGATGAATTCACAATGTATTTGATGAATTTCTTCTAGTTGTGCTTGCAGCTATTCATTGCTAAGTACACACCAATGTCAGGGTGCAGTAGGTCAATATACACGGGTCTGCGCAACGTAATCCATCATTGATCAGATCAGTGTGTTGGCCTACGTGTACTCTCTCTATTAGGGTGTACTTAATTTCAAGTACAGGGCTATGATAAAGCAAGAGCAGACAAGGAGCAAGGATGGGCCAAAGACCAGCTTATGGGTTGAAAGACGAGAATCGTCTAAGTGTAAATCGTCGAGAATCACTAAGTGATTCTCACCGATTCGTCGAGAATCACTAGTGATTCTCGACGAGACGTCGAGAATCACTAGTTGATTCTCGCCGGGTTGGGCCGGCTGTCTCGACGCAGTCAGAAAACTCATCTAAGGAAGAATCGTCGAGAATCACCAAGTGATTCTCGCCGATTCGTCGAGAATGACTTTGCATTCTCGACGAGTTGGCGAGAATCCAAGGTGATTCCCACCGATTCTCCCCGGCCTCTATAACCTGTGCAGCCAGAATTCTCTAAGTAGAATTCGGCGAGAATCGTAAGTGATTCTCGCCGATTCGTCGAGAATCACCCACGATTCTCGCCGAATTTGACTTGGGTATTTTTCTGACTCTGTCTGGACCGGTCCACGTTATCTGCGGGATTTTGAACCGGACTTAGGTCTTACTGCTGGTGGGGCCCACAACGGTCATCTTAATGACCTAAGGTATAAATATGTTGTATTTGTGAACAGTAAACGGACGGATTACAGATCGAAGAAAAAAAACAAGCCGCCGTCAAGCCCTAGATTGGAAGTGAGCTCGGCCGACCTTCTCCGCCTCTCGCTAGTTGCTCGCCACCGTTGATCGGGGTTTTCGTTACCTCTCCCGGCGACAGAAGCCTAGTCGGGCACAGCGTCTCACGCGTCTATCCAGAGATCTTTTGTCTCTTGATTTGTGATCGGGAAACCTTCCCCATCCGAATCGATCGAGACGATCGATCCTAGTGTGACCGTAGGAAGACCTTGCCGACTTTGCTAAGAAGATTGGATCTACATAGCATCACCGCCTCTCTTGTTGAAGCCGTCGATCTAGAGAAGATTCTCTCCAAGAAAGATCTAGGGTTGTGGACTTTTCGTTGCCTACAAGAACAAGTAGTCTAACGAAAAGGGACACCTGGATCTTCACGTTGTTTGTATTTCTTACAAGATATTATCATTTTCTCTTTCATTGTAAAGGACCGATTGGTCTCTAGTTGTAGGGTTGGGTGCAACCCGTGTTGTGGGAGTGTTGACTCCTACATGTGGAAGGGTTCCTTCCGTTAGTGCAAGGATTGGATTTCAATCCTGTTGGTGAAGTGACCGAGTCGTCCCTGGTTGGGAGATAGGTCGAAGGGGGAAAGTGGATGTACCCAAATCGGGGAACCACTATAAATTACTTGTGTACTTTCTGTGCTGTGTTGTTTTGTTTTCTTGTGCAGGTAAAACTTTAATTCCGCAAATACGCTGCAAAGACACCTATTCCCCCCCCCCCCATAGGTGTAAGTAGTTGACACTAAGTGGACTTTCAAGTGGTATCAGAGGGAGGTTACTCATCAAAAAGGTTAACACCTTGAGTAGAATCCTGCCACCAGTGTCAACAAGAAGCTCAGACTCAAGCATGGAGTTGGATTATGATGTCCCTCCTCTAAGACTCCCCTCATGCACAAAGGAGTACTATCCTGTATGGAAGATTAGAGTATTATTTCATCTGGAGGCCATCGACCCTCGAGCATCACTCATTCTGGAAGAGGGTCCCTTCATTCCCATGAAGGCCTCCTGCTCTGGAAAGGATATGCAGATCCCCAAGGAGACTTCTGAAATGTCTGAGATTGAATTCTCTCTTTTCAACTTGGATAAAATGATTCATAAAATCATCCTGGATGTCTGGACTGGACCCTCCCGGTCAAGACTTGAAAAGTGTAAGACGGTCAAATCCTTGTGGCAAATTATATCAGACCTCATGGCGGGATCAGACAGAATAGGGATAAGTCGTCAGCAAGAGGATGAAGCATATATGGGGGTCAGCATTTCTGAAGAAGAAAGTGATGACCAATTTCTCAGTATCAGGGCTCCTGTGTCCTTATCAGAGACTGAGGAGGAAGTTGATGAAGACTGCTCAGCTGAGGATGACTCAGCTGCCCCGGTCAGTCCTAACACTATTCCTGATCAGCTAAGTCGGGACCAGGTAACTTCTTCACCTTGCCCCTCTCTTCCTCATGTTCCTGAAGACAAGAATATTTTGGATGAATGCCCTCCAGTAAATCCTAATGCCCTGAAGAGTGTCCTTCAGAAAAGCAACCTGATTGTTGAGGAGCAAGCTCAGGAGATTGCTCGGCTAAAAATTTTATTGGTTCTCCAATTGGCATCCAATAAGGTCAAGGACTCTAAAATCTAAGATCTAGAGAGTAGTCTAGAGAATGAGAAGAGGATTGTTTCTAGCTTTTCCAAGATAGATGTTATCAAAAGAAAAGCAGAAAATGGGTGGATCTCCCAAATCGTCAATTCATGGAGAAATGGGGAAACTGTGTTCAGACCCCCCACCCCGAGCAGGAAGGGCACACATCATGCATTCAGGTATGACCATAGGAACAACCATGGTCACTGCAAGAATGATCAGCCCTCTTGTGGAAGCACCCAGAATGCAAGGGCTATCATGGCCACCCAGAAGAGGATACCTCAGGCTTCCACCAAGCCTTTTGTATTCTCGGCCACTGCCCCTACTCGTCATGAGTCTGCCAACATCAGCTCACAATGCGCCTCTCACCTCCCTAGGACTCAGGAAAGGGGGTTAGAAATCATGTTGTTGGCACACATGGGGACCTTGGAAGGGGGCTGACTGAAAGGAAGGCACCACCTCCCAGGCCTCATGACGCCTACCATATGCATTCTTTCCACCCATCCATGAGTCACAGTGGAAGAGACAATTCGATTAGCAGATTCGGCACTATCCCGTTTAGACCTAGGACTATGACTACCTCAGTCACCAGTTCAGGTCACAAACGGCGGTACAATATTCATGAATGTTGGTGTTGTGGCAAAGTGGGTCATTTTGCCATAGATTGTTGGCACAACCCTTCTATGTCAAAGGCAAGGGGACTTCCACATCCTCGAGGCAATGTTAGTCCTCCCTCCAGGATCCCTGAGGGGAGGCATCCCAATTATTATGCTGACAGGAACCTAGGACCCAATACTTATTGGGTTCCTAAGGTAAGATAACTCTTTCCTGCAGGGTGGTCTAGGTTCCCACAATCCTGACAGGAACTGGACAGGAGATGCTCCAAGATTGACGTGGACAAAGTGTCGAGAATGGGAGCAGTGCCATCATTACAGGCACATGCATACTGACCTCCTGATGTAACCTGTGCTGATGATTTGAATGTTACGTCTTGTTATCACAGGTAATTGCAATTAGCCCAAATGTTTGAGCCATATCGCATAAATAATTCCATATATGTATATATGTATGTTGACATATCCACACTTAATAATGAATTCACCTCGTCTGAAATTAGATTGTCTTATAGAAAAAGTATTCGCGTATGCTCATTCACCTTGGGAAGGAGTATATGTGTGAGATAACCTTTACTTCCACTAGTAGAGATTAGTTTGACATTTTTTTGGGGGGATAAGTCCGCCTCCGAAAATTGAAAAGATACATCATGAAGAGTCACTGAACATGACCTCTGACATCAAGATTATTGCACTTATCCATCTAGAAATGACCGGTGAAATTGGCAAAGCCACTGTCATGATGTCAAGTAAATCCTAGTTGATGTGCCTCCTAAGCCATGTAGTTTGGCAATCCCTTTAGTGGATGAAGAAGCAATTATGCCTCCTGAGCCCTTCCAACCCTTGACAAAAACGTTATGTTGGAATATAGGTGATACTCGTCATATCAAATCACATACTCACCAAATTACAAGTCTCGCCAAATTGTCAAATCTCGCTGAGATATTTAAACCGGGGGAGCCATTCGGCGGGAATAGGATAGTCGCCAAGTATTCGGATATTACTTAAACCCGGAATCATTTCAAACCGACTCTTCCCGACGATACCCTCCGACTCTTCGACTTCCGCCTTTTGCCGTTCCGCCGAGACCCCGTCCAAGCATCGCTGGAATCCCCGTCTCTCTCACCTCCCGGCGACCTTCTCCTGCGTAACTCCGTGGTGAACTAACGACTGATGCCTTCTGCCGACCACTCTCGCCGCATCTCCGCGTCTCAGGCGTCCTCGAGTGTTCCGTTGTGAAGAAGCCGGAACTTTCACTGCCTCTCCCCACTAGGTAATCTCCATATTGTCCCTTTCCGTGACTTGAGCTTGGTTAGATTTTGCTCTCACTCTCGTGGTTTCGGAGATCCGTAGACTTGAAATTGGTATTCTCCTTCTTCCTAGGTTTACTATGGCCCCACGGACTACTGCAGGCCTGGTCACTGGATGTGAGCTAGTGAGAGCTGGGTTCTCCCATGCCTCGGATGAGTTCCGGAACATAATCATCATGCTTGAAGAAGCGGGCCTGACGTTCGTGCTGGAGCACCCGTGCAAGATCTTCGACAAGGAAGTATTGGAGTTCTTTGCAACGGCAAAGCTCCGTCATGAAGACACCTCCATCAAAAGAAAGGTTGCCGGGAAGAAAATCAAGTTATCCGCCAGGAAACTGACCCAATGCCTGCGGCTATCCAGTTGTGAAGTGGAAGATTACCTGGAGGAAGAGGATAGAGCAAGGACCCTATCCTTCTGTGGATTGGCCAGGTGGACCAGGTCAATCAAAAGGAAAGATATGAACGAGGAAGGAAAGTTGCTGTATGACATCGTTGGGAAGGCTCTAATCTGTAAACCTGGATCCCATGACCATATTTCTGGGGAAATGTTCAAGACTCTGGTGGCAATCGTATGCCGAAAGCGGTTCAACTGGGGAGCCATGCTTTTTGACAGGATTAAAGACACACTCCGAACCCCCAGCTTTGGCAGAATCATTAGCCTATATCTGAATCAACTAGACGGAGACTCATTCGACATGAGCAAGGGAGTGCCTCTGCACTACTTGAAAAGGATGGATGCTAGCATATTCGACCGGTGGGAACGTTGAATAGGGCAGGCTGCCAGGGAAATAGACCAAGAGGCAGCATCTCCGGCCGTGGACACCAGTGCTCCTCTCATTCTATGGCAGCACCCAGTGAAGTTCCTGATGCCCTGATTGTAGGAACTAAGGGGGAGCCTGTAACCGGTTCTGCAAACATCTTATCTGATATTTCTCAGATAGCTAAAGATGTTGTGGAGATGGTGGCAGATGAAGTAGCAGATGATGAGGAGGTTGAGAAAGATGAGGCAGCTCTTATCGACGATGATCTGGGAGATGAGGTGGCTGATGAGGAGGAGGAGAAAGAAGTATAAGAAGATGTGCACAACTCTGCCGATAAGCCTGATCACTTGGAGACTGAGATAGAGAAAGAAGTACCAGAGAATGAGAAAGCAGTGGATTCTCAGAAGGATGCTGAGATTCTATCTGAGGAACAAGCTCCTGAGAGGTCGGATGCAGGAATGCAGGGAGAGCCCTCTCAGCAACCCTCTCTCCCCCTGTGGACTCTATTCTAGTGTCCAGCTCTCCCAGTACTTCTGTTGGGGCACCTGACCAGGGTCTGCCTGATGCTCCTCCACTTCAAGCAAACCTAGCAAATCACACTGTTAATTTTGTCCAAGGTATGCTAGATGAGCTCAAGGATACGTTTGAGAAATCCCACAACAAAGTGCTAAAGAGACTGCGGGACTCTGAGGATCTCATGCTTAAGAATGTGGTTCAGATCAACCACAAACTAGATATGATGGAGAAGAAATTTGATGAAAAATATACAGAGGCAGGCACAGCCGTATCTCTTCTCATGAAAGGACTGAAGAAGAATACTGACGACCTGACAGTAGTCAATAAAAATGTTCATGTTGTGGCACAGACCATACAAAAATTTGATGCCAACATGGTAACGCTGAACGTGATAGTTTTACTTTCAAGACAACCTAAACACCTAGAGGGGGGGGGGGTGAATAGGTTCTAATTTCTTGTTTATAAATCTAGGCAGAATTCAATTACAGATTAAATTATCTAGCACAGCATTCACAGAAAACTAAGCATCACAGATTGCACAATGTTTTATAGTGGTTCCCCAAGATCTGGGTACATCCACTTTCCCCCTTCACCTATCTAGCAATGTGCTAGATTCGGCCAAACTTCCACTATACTCAGATCCTCAGATCCTACAGCTCAGAACCAGGATAGGTTCCTACAACTCAGGCTCAACAGCCCTACCTCAGCCTTGCCCCAAGTCCTACCACTCAGAGAATAATCTTCTCCTACACTCAGGCAAATAGCCCTACCACTCAGAGATTACCTCTCCTACACTCAGCCTTTATAACACAGGCTTACAACTCAGATCTGTGTAAACAGATCCTACAGAAATTTAGAAAAGATATTTTGATGTCTTGCCTTTGTTGAGAGAGAAGAGGACAAGACACTTCTTGATCAGCTGATGAAATCAACTGAATCTGAGCTTTCTTCAAAGCTTCTTGAATCTGAACTTAGCTGAGTTGATTTCCAAACAGCTTCTTGAGAAACCACTGATGGCTTCCTTCTTCTTCTTCAAGATGACTGGATCTCCCTCTATCCAACACCTTTTGATACTTCAGACTTCTTCTTCTTAGACCTTCTGATGAAGATCTTCTTTTTCACTTTCTTGAATTGAAACTTCAACAGGATCGTAATCCTTCTGTTTCTTCTTCTTAGATCTTCTTCTATTATTTTTCTTAGCTTAGCTGCATTTTTAATTCCTTCTGAATGTGTCTATTTATAGACTTTTTTCATGGTAACCGGCTGATCCGGTTTCTAACTGTTTTCTGACAGGTCTGACAGCTTCAGTTAAACGGTGGCAACCCACAGCTGTCAAGTCTTCAAACAGTTCTTGTACCTTAGCCTTGGACAGCAAAATGTCGAGACAGTCAGTTAGAAAGTGTCGAGACCAATCTATCTATCTGTGTCGACACAAGTGACTTTGGTGTCGACACAGTATTTGATGAAGTCGACTAAGTTGCCTTTAAGTCGACACAGCTTCTTCAGAAAATAACTTGGTCTAGACTCTGCAGTGTGTCGACACAAGTCCTGTGTGTCGACACAGTTGTTGTAGATTCAGAACTTAGTATGTGTCGACTCAGCCATCTGGTGTTGACACAGCAATCTTCAATTCTGCCAAAATGTGTCGACTCAGTCTTCTGGTGTCGACACAAGCATAGTCGACTTCTGCCAATATGTGTCTACTCAGTCTTCTGGTGTCGACACATCCACCCAGTGTCGACACAGTTGTGGTCGACTATCTTTCACGGTGTCGACTAACTTTCTCTGGTCGACTATATTTCACGGTGTCGACTAACTTTCTCTGTCGACTATCTTTCACGGTGTCGACTAACTTTCTCTGGTCGACTATCTTTCACGGTGTCGACACTGCTTCCCAGTGTTGAGATAGTTGAAGTCGACTATTTTCTTTATGTGTTGACACTGCTTCCCAGTGTCGACATAAATGTGGTCGACTATCTTTCTCTGTGTCGACACTGATAATCTGAAGTGTCAACACAAATATTCTGAAGTGTCGACACAATTTCTTCAGGTGTCGACATGTGGACTTAGAATATTTTTCTGCATTATTT
Organism: Platanthera zijinensis; assembly: GCA_039513925.1. Taxonomy (NCBI): domain Eukaryota; kingdom Viridiplantae; phylum Streptophyta; class Magnoliopsida; order Asparagales; family Orchidaceae; genus Platanthera; species Platanthera zijinensis. Next base: position 85,816,247 of record CM077090.1, on the reverse strand, counting down.
AATACTTCTTCACCTGCACATGTCAACTCAAAACAACATCAAATACACCTTGATGTATATCATTGAGCTAAGTTGGGCTTCTTCAAATCAGGTACACATTTTCCAATATACCCAACAATCTCCCCCTATTTGGAGAAGTCATAACCCTATAGCCAATGATATACACCATTTATAAAAAGTATAAACTGATGATATAAGACATAACAGGAATACTTAATATAAACAAAATAAAAACCATACATCATAGAATGAACATTATATGATTTCACACAACATTTTGTTTATAACTTGATAATGTTTGAATACAGAGATTTACATCTAATGATTTAATCAAAACATTACAAAACACTTTGAAAGAACTAAGAATTAAGACTGATCAGGCTCTTTAATGACAATCCCTTTGCCAGATAGAACTTGAGCCTTCACAGGAGCTTCAGAGTCTTCACCTGGCTTCTTGCCTTTTAGATCAGCCTTCTTCTTTGCTTCTTCCTTGAGCCTTTGCCTTTCAAAATAATGAAAGGGCTTTGGGAAGTACTTGCTTGGCTCCTGAGCATCTGGAGGCAGCCTCCCCAGCTTTGCTTTTCTTCTAAACTGTACAATGGCCTCTTGCCTGGCTTCATACTCTTGCCATTCCATCTCATTGTACCACTTGCCTCTTTCCTGCACTTGGTCTTTGACAGCCTTCCATGCAGTGAGTATTATATTTCTGGAAGTAGGACTCCACTGCTCAATGTCTGGCTTAAGTTCAGCCTGCTCTCTAAACCTTTTCTTAGATAGAAGAGCATCCTGCTGGTCTTTCAAAGTAGCCTCAGGCTTATCAACCTTCCCAATAACAATATTAGTAACCTCCTTTGGAGGACTATACATCCCTTGAACCTGCTGATCAATCATATCATAATCTGGAGGGGGGTAAATGACTTGGGCAACCTCAGGTTGATTGCCTTCAAGTAGACTTGTTTGTATTCCTGACTCAGCCACCATAGCATCATCACACAATGGGGGATATCCCAATGTGGCTCGAATACTATTGGTCACCCATTTGGTGTGCTCTGAGCCTGCATGAACTAGCATCCTCTCCCCCTTTATGGCTTCTCTAGAAACATGATCTCTCAGATCTTCCTTTTGAAATCTGATTTGGTCATCCAGATAATTCACACCCTCTTTAAAAAATGGTTTAAACTTTAGAAGCTTGTCAGATATTTACTTTTGAGAGGTTGTGATTGCAGTTTTAACAGAAGCAATAGCAGCTTGAAAGTTCTTATCAAATTCTTCCATTTCTTTTGCTCTATCTACAGGCAGGCCTGGAACAATCTTCTTCAATTCCTTAATGATCTCATGATGAGATTCAGTTAAATTCTCATTCATCCTAATATGATTTTCCAAGACATAGCTTTGCTTTAAAGCAATGTCATCCACCTTAGGGATGATAGTCTGCTGTTGTTTTGCCAGATATACCACAACATTACCTCCCTTATGGAAGCAATCTGTCATTTCCTTCTTATGCATATTGACCTCAAACCTAATTGATTTTATATCTTGAGCTAAGTCAAATTGCAGGGACTTGTTGCTCATCAACATATTTTTCTATAGCTACTCTGTGTTCATCCAATTTCACTTGTAAATCTACCAAGAACTTGTTATAATCAAAGTCAGAAGGAGTGTGATGTGCTGTAGACTGTAGAGCCTGCTTATAGCTCTTGCTCCTTCTCTGGAAGACAATATGTTTTCTCTTTTTAGCCACCCTGGCTTCTTCAGTCTCTGAATCAGAAGTACTATCAATTTGAACTCTTTCTTTGGGAGGAGGAGAAACAGCTGCTTCAGTGCCATGTTGTACAGTCTCAACATGCACTGGCTCCCCCTCAATTTCTTGCTCCACTTCCAGACTATCAGTAATTATTTCATCATTTGGAAATAACTCCTCCAGAGTATATTCCTTCTGGGCTTGATCATTTGCAGTATTCAAATTTGGAGATTGATCAATTTGAGCATCTTCTTGCACTTGCTCCCCCTAGACCTGTGCAGAAATAGAAATATTAGAAATCTCTTTTGTAGGAAAATACACCAACTCCCCCTGCACCTGTACCTGGTCATGAGTAGGTACAGTTTGTGTAGGTGAATAAACTTGCTGAGCTGGTATACTTACTTCTTCTTCTTGAACTGCAGGTATTGTGGCATCCTGAACCTGTGTAGATGCAGGCTGATCTTCAACCTCTAGTCTTACTTGCTCTTCTTGTGGATGCCCAGTACTGGTAGCATGACCTTGGTATTTCTCAGGTGAATCCTGCCTTTCCAATTCAGGCATTTCTTTGGTCAGCACCCTATCCCATCTGGAGAACAATCTCATGTCCATCCTTCTCATGTGATTGATTTTAGTTCCAGGTTGTTGTTGCATAACCTCAGGAATCTCCTTACATAGGTATATACTCATTATCCTAGCCAGATTTGGCTTCCTAATTCCTTCCTTAATCTTCTCAAAGATTACAGATGACCAATCCGTAGGAATTGTAAAAACAATCCTGGTCATTAGGCTGAACATATAGGCAAAAATCCTATCATGTCCACCTGGCTTGCACAGAATAACTTTTCCAACTACTTCTGACAGGAACTTGCCCTGTTGATTCATTCCTTTCCTGTTGAATGCTGCACCAATTTTCATGGTGGAATCCAATCCACACCATTGAAGAGCCTCCCTAGATTTAGAAGCAGGGACATCCTCTTCATTCTCAATTGTAGGTAATTGCAGAATTGTTCTTAACTTTCTTGGTGTAATCTTCACAGGTGACCCATGAACTGTGGATTTTATCTCATGACTTTCAGAGTTTACAGATGCAGAGGTAAAGAACTCGTGCACCTCCTTCTTCCAGATCTTTGATGGTTCGGAGACCAGAAATTCTAAACCTGAGTCGGAGAGGAGAGAGATAACCTCAAGAACATCTGGAGGGGCAGCTGCAAAGGCCTGGCGCACCAATACATATCCTTCATTCACATTGTCTTCAATCTTCGGCGTCATTGATCAGTCGAGAAAGCTTGAAAGATGAGAGAAAGAGAGAGAGAGAGAGAATGTAGACACAGGGTTTCGAAAACCTTGTAAGCGTGTCGACAGAATGAGTTTTTGACCTATTTATACCTTCTGTTTAAAGAAGATCAAAAGACGCCAAAAACAGACTATAAGTGTCGACACAGATGGATTGTGTCGACACAAGCTTCTATTGTCTCGACTACAAGTTCGTCTACTATGTGTCGACACCAATTTGCGGTTATGTCGACACCAGAGATATATAGAAGAGCATCAGAATTTCTGTGTCGACTCTTAGTATAAGTGTCGACACAAAATCTGTAAGTGTCGACACCACTATCCTGGTGAAGTCGACACTACATTCCTGGATAAGTCGACAATAAGATTCTTAAGTGTCGACACATATTTTCTGTGTCGACACAATATCTCTGACTTGTCGACATTACTACCCTGAGTCGACACATTATTACTGAATGTGTCGACACCATCTTACTTAGCCAATTTCTGTTTGTTCATCACAACTTATAAGTACAACAAAGTACTTTATACTACTTCAATGTGTCTTAATATCACTTGAATGTCTTGTTACCATTTCAACTTTATTGTTGATGATTTTGTGATTACACTAATCAATGGTTAACATACCTAATTCAATTTTGAATTTATTGAATTTTGTCTCATCTAGGGGCTTAGTAAACACATCTGCTATTTGATAATCTGTTTTCACAAATTCCAATGAGATGTCTTCTTTTTCTACATGTTCTCTAAGAAAATGGTATTTTATTTCTATATGCTTAGTTCTACTATGAGAAACAGGATTATTAGCAATAGAAATTGCACTCTTAAAATCACATAAAAGAGGTGTTCTACTTACTTGAATACCATAATCCTTAAGCTGATGCTGCATCCATAATAGCTGTGCACAGTAGCTTCCAGCAGCAACATACTAAGACTCAGCTGTGAAAATTGCCACACTGGTCTGCTTCTTACTACTCCATGATATTAGTCTTCCTCCCAGGAATTGACATGTACCTGTAGTACTCTTCCTATCCTCTCTACATCCTGCAAAATCTGCATCTGAATAGCCTGTTAGTTGAAAATCTCTATTCCTAGGGTACCAAAGGCCTAAATTAGGTGTGCCCTTAAGATATCTCAGAATCCTTTTAACTGCAGTATAATGAGATTCTTTAGGGCAAGCTTGGTACCTAGCACAGACACATATAGCATACATAATATCTGGTCTACTAGCAGTGAGATATAGTAGTGAGCTAACTATTCCTCTATACAAAGTCTCATCAACAGGTTTACCTGCATCATCTTTGCATATAGGCATACTTGTTCCCATAGGAGTTCTCATGGTAGAGGATGACTCCATACCATATTTCTTAATCAATTCTTTGGTGAACTTAGACTGGGATATGGACAAGCCATCATCAGTCTGTCTTACTTGGAGTCCCAAGAAGAATTTCAGTTCCCCCATACTGCTCATCTCAAACTTCCCTTGCATAAGTTTGGCAAACTTTTTACAAAGGTTGTTTTCAGTAGATCCAAAGATTATGACATCAACATAGATCTGAACTAAGATGATCTTGCCTTTGGATTCCCTAAGGAATAGAGTTTTGTCAATTTTTCCTCTTGAGAATTTATTCTCAATAAGGAAAGTAGACAGGGTTTCATACCACGCCCTTGGAGCTTGCTTTAACCCATACAGAGCTTTTCTAAGTTTATAAACAAAATCAGGTTTAAGAGGATCTACAAAACCTGATGGTTGCTCTACATATACTTCTTCTTTAAGATCACCATTCAGAAATGCTGACTTCACATCCATCTGGTATACTTTGAAGTCTTGATAGGCTGCATAGGCAAGGAATATTCTGATTGCCTCCAGTCTTGCTACAGGAGCAAAGGTTTGATCAAAGTCAATCCCTTCTTCCTGCCTGTATCCTTTTGCAACCAATCTTGCTTTATTCTTTACTATTATTCCACTTTCATCTAGCTTGTTCCTATAGATCCATTTTGTGCCAATTATGTTGTGGCCTCTTGGTTTAGGAACAAGCTCCCAGACATTGCACCTTCTGAATTGATTCAGCTCCTCTTGCATAGCATCAATCCAGTGCTTGTCTTGGATAGCTTCTTCAAACTTCTTAGGCTCCATTTGTGACAGGAAACTTGAATGTAGAACTGTGTTTTGATTTCTGCTTCTAGTTTGCACCCCTTGTCTTGGATCACCTATTATCTGATCAGCTGGATGATCTCTTAAATGTCTTGTAGATGGAGGAAGATTTCCTTCTGGTTGAACATCTCCAGCTCCTTCATTTAACTGATTCTCTTGATTTTCATCAGCTTCTATAGTGTCTTGTTCTCCCCCTGGACTGAAGCCTTCATTTTCCAATGCCCCATCTTCCTTTGATGCTTCAGTAATGGAAAGCTTGTCCATACTTTTGCTTATACCTGTTGAGTCATTTGATCTACAAGACAGCTCACAGTTGATTAATCTTGTTTCATCAAACACAACATGCACAGATTCTTCAATAACTTGAGTAGTCAAGTTGAAGACTCTATAGGCCTTACTATTTGTACTGTACCCAACAAATATCCCATCCTGGGATTTGGCAGCAAACTTAGTCAAATATGACTTGCCATTGTTAAGTATATAACACTTGCAACCAAAGATCCTAAAGTAAGATAGATTTGGTTTTCTGCCTTTCACAATCTCATAGGGAGTCATTTTGTGGCTTTTGGTGATAGTAGCCCTATTGATTACATGACAAGCAGTGTTAACTGCCTCAGCCCAAAAATATTCTGGGAGAGAGGTGTCACTCAATAGAGTTCTACCAGCTTCAATTAATGTTCTATTCTTTCTTTCAGCAATTCCATTTTGCTGAGGTGTTCTAGGTGAGGAGAACTCTTGGAAAATCCCAAAGTCTTTACACAAGTTTGTTATGTTTTCAGATTGAAACTCAGTACCATGATCACTTCTGATTTTGACCACTTTACTATTCAGTTCATTCTGAATTTGCTTTACAAAATTAAGTAATACACTTGGGGTTTCAGATTTTTGTCTCAGAAAGAACACCCATGTAAATCTAGAATAGTCATCTACAACCACAAAAGTGTAGACCTTCCTACCTAGACTATGAACTGGCATAGGACCAAAAAGATCCATATGCAAGAGGTATAAGCACCTCACAGAATCCTTGTTTTCAAGGCTTTGAAAGGAGGATTTTGTCTGCTTGCCCTTTTGACAAGCTGAGCATATCCCTTCCTTTATACACTTAATTTGAGGTCCATTCCTCACTAACTCTTTGCTAAAGAGTTGGCCAATTGTCTTGTAGTTCAGATGAGCTAATCTCTTGTGCCACTTGACACAATGAGAGGCATTGTCCTCAGCTACAAGACAGATGGGAGAAGCCTTATTCTCACATTCAAAATTAAGACAATATATATTTCTCTTCCTATACCCAGTCAAAATGATCTTTTGATCACTTGACCTCTTGATATGACATCCATCTTTAACAAATGAAATGTCATATTCTAAATCACTTAGCTGGCTTATGATTATTAGATTATGTTTCAAACCTTTTACATAAGCCACTTGAGTGATAGTAATTAGGTTAGAAGAAATGTTACCAAACCCTTTGATGACTCCTTTTTCAGATCCACCAAAGATCACTTTAGGTCCATCTTTGACAGATGAATACTCCTTCAGCAGCCCCTTTGTTCCAGTCATGTGCCTGGAACAACCACTATCCAAGTACCATATAGGGGCTTGGTTACTTGGATTCACCTGCAACATAGAATTACTTACCCTTAGAACCCAAGTAAGTCTTGGGTCCTTGGTTCAGGTTAGCATTAATAAAGCTACCATAACCTCTTCTAACAGGTAGACTTTTGTTCTTTATAACACTTGTGTTATACCAGCAGTCTAATGCAAAATGGCCTCTCTTGCCACAGCACCAACATTCAAACTTATTGTATCTAGATCTAGATACATCCTTGTCAGAAGAATTTCTGTTCATTGCTGGTGCTGCAGCAACTTCACCTGCTGATTTCTTAAAACCATTGGGTTTATGATCATAGGTAGGCCTGCTTGCATTTACACCCTTGTTCTTCAGAACATTAGTCTTAATGTAACCTTGAATATCTTCATGATCACATTTGTTAGAAGGCACTTTCACCTTACTAAACTTTATGGGGACTGAAAGATTTAGTGCCTGAACAGGAGCTTTGCCTTTCCTCTTGAATCTGCCAGCCCTGGAGTTACCTTTAAATCCTAATCCAGCCTTACTCTTTTGAGTGACAAATTCATCTATCAAGGGTAAGACAGATTTTGGCTTAGAGTAACTAGCCACTAAATCCCTTTCAATTCTAAGTCTGGCCTCCAAACTCTTCACTTGATCATTAGTATAATTAATTGTGCCCATTTGAATAATAGTTATATTTTTCAGCTTGGCAATTTCATTTAATTTTTGATCAATAACTTTCTCTAACTCAGTTGTAGCAACCCTTAGTTCAGCAATTTCCTGAGCCTGAGATTTAACCAGGTTCTTGCTTTTCTTAAGGGCCTGCAACAAATCCCCATACTTGTCTATCAATTGATAGACATCTCCTTCAGATTCAGATGCATCTACATCACTTGATGCAGATATAGCTGATTCTTCACTTGTACAACAAACAGATGTAATAGAAGGACATTGTACCTTATTAGGACCAGACTGATTCTAGCATATGTCCTCTTCTGATCCTGCCATTAGCCCCATACACTGCTGATCCTTTTGTTCATTGATGGAGTCTAGCAACTGCAGAAACTCCTCTTCTTCAGACACATCATATAGTCCAATATATGCTTCAGCTTTAGATTCTGACTCTGATGTTGACTGGTCTTTTAGACTCCTATCTTTCTTTGCAACAAAAGATTTCTCCTTCTTGCCTTTCTAATGAGTCTTCTTCTTGTCTGAAGACTCCTTTCTCTTATCAGGACAGTCAGCCACTACATGTCAAGGCCTATTGCAACAATAGCAGACAATCTTTGAAGTAGTGGCTTTGCTGGGCTTTAATCTGCTCTTCTCTTTCCTTGATGACCTTTTCTTCTGATAATAGTCATCATCTTGCTGTGATGTGGAAGGCCTAGACTTCCATTGCTTCTTTTTCAAGAACCTCTGGAATTGCCTTGTGAATGCAGCAAAGTCTGCATCTGAATCACAGCTTTCTGAACCCTTATCTGAATTTTCAGAACTATCTTCTGCAACTTCCTTAGGAGGAGATGGTGATTTCCTCCTATTCTTTCTGGTGGCTTCTGCATTGAATGCCACAGTCTTTTCTCTATGCTCTCCTCTTGAATTCTTTTCCTCCTCCTTCCTCACCATAAGTTGCATTTCATAGGATAACAACTTTCCAAACAAGATGGGAGGAGATATCTCTGCCAATTTAGCCACTTCTCTTATGGCACAGATCTTTGTGTCCCAATCCTTTGTTAAGGATCTCAAGAATTTGTCATTCAGTTCATAAGTACTGAAGACTCTTCCATAGGACATAAGCTCATTCACAATTCTATAGAATTTCTTGTAGCACTCAGTTATGCTATCAGATTTTCCTTGTCTAAAACTTTCATACTCCTGATTGAGCATAGATTTCCTGTCCTGCCTTACTTCTTCAGATCCCTCCATGTAGACAATCAATGTGTCCCACATCTCTTTGGAGGTCTTGCAGTGAATCAGATTCTGAAATGTTGAGTCATCTATGGCACTAACAATAATGTTCTGAGCTCTTTTATCCATGGTTGCCAAGATGATTTCATCCTTGGTCATCTCTGAATAACTCTTTGGAGTTTGGATATTTGCATCAAGAACTAATACCTTCATTGGTATGAAGGGGCCTTCCTGTACTGTGATGTAAATCCTTGGGTCAGATGCCTCCATAAACAATCTGACTCTTTCTTTCCAAATTCCAAAAATTTCTTTCTTGCATATGGGTAATTTCATAGACCCTAGCTCCTTATGATTCTCACCAGAACCCATCTTTTTGAATCTTGATTCTGCCTATCAGATCTACCTCAGACTGTTAAGTCCTTTTTGAGGAACCTCCCTCTGATACCACTTGATAGTTTTACTTTCAAGACAACCTAAACACCTAGAGGGGGGGTGAATAGGTTCTAATTTCTTGTTTATAAATCTAGGCAGAATTCAATTACAGATTAAATTATCTAGCACAGCATTCACAGAAAACTAAGCATCACAGATTTCACAATGTTTTATAGTGGTTCCCCAAGATCTGGGTACATCCACTTTCCCCCTTCACCTATCTAGCAATGTGCTAGATTCGGCCAAACTTCCACTATACTCAGATCCTCAGATCCTACAGCTCAGAACCAGGATAGGTTCCTACAACTCAGGCTCAACAGCCCTACCTCAGCCTTGCCCCAAGGCCTACCACTCAGAGAATAATCTTCTCCTACACTCAGGCAAATAGCCCTACCATTCAGAGATTACCTCTCCTACACTCAGCCTTTATAACACAGGCTTACAACTCAGATCTGTGTAAACAGATCCTACAGAAATTTAGAAAAGATATTTTGATGTCTTGCCTTTGTTGAGAGAGAAGAGGACAAGACACTTCTTGATCAGTTGATGAAATCAACTGAATCTGAGCTTTCTTCAAAGCTTCTTGAATCTGAACTTAGCTGAGTTGATTTCCAAACAGCTTCTTGAGAAACCACTGATGGCTTCCTTCTTCTTCTTCAAGATGACTAGATCTCCCTCTATCCAACACCTTTTGATACTTCAGACTTCTTCTTCTTAGACCTTCTGATGAAGATCTTCTTTTTCACTTTCTTGAATTGAAACTTCAACAGGATCGTAATCCTTCTGTTTCTTCTTCGTAGATCTTCTTCTATTATTTTTCTTAGCTTAGCTGTATTTTTAATTCCGTCTGAATGTGTCTATTTATAGACTTTCTTCATGGTAACTGGCTGATCCGGTTTCTAACTGTTTTCTGACAGGTCTGACAGCTTCAATTAAACGGTGGCAACCCACAGCTATCAAGTCTTCAAACAGTTCTTGTACCTTAGCCTTGGACAACAAAATGTCGAGACAGTCAGTTAGAAAGTGTCGAGACCAATCTGTCTATCTGTGTCGACACAAGTGACTTTGGTGTCGATACAGTCTTTGATGATGTCGACTAAGTTGCCTTTAAGTCGACACAACTTCTTCAGAAAATAACTTGGTCTAGACTCTGCAGTGTGTCGACACAAGTCCTGTGTGTCGACACAGTTGTTGTAGATTCAGAACTTAGTATGTGTCGACTCAGCCATCTGGTGTCGACACAGCAATCTTCAATTCTGCCAAAATGTGTCGACTCAGTCTTCTGGTGTCGACACAAGCATAGTCGACTTCTGCCAATATGTGTCTTCTCAGTCTTCTGGTGTCGACACATCCACCCAGTGTCGACACAGTTGTGGTCGACTATCTTTCACGGTGTCGACTAACTTTCTCTGGTCGACTATCTTTCACGGTGTCGACTAACTTTCTCTGGTCGACTATCTTTCACGGTGTCGACTAACTTTCTCTGGTCGACTATCTTTCACGGTATCGACACTGCTTCCCAGTGTTGAGATAGTTGAAGTCGACTATTTTCTTTATGTGTCGACACTGCTTCCCAGTGTCGACATAAATGTGGTCGACTATCTTTCTCTGTGTCGACACTGATAATCTGAAGTGTCGACACAAATATTCTGAAGTGTCGACACAATTTCTTCAGGTGTGGACATGTGGACTTAGAATATTTTTCTGCATTATTTAATACTTCTTCACCTGCACATGTCAACTCAAAACAACATCAAATACACCTTGATGTATATCATTGAGCTAAGTTGGGCTTCTTCAAATCAGGTACACATTTTCCAATGTACCCAACAGAACGCAAATCAGAAATCTCTGCTGGACGAATTCAGTAAAACTGTGAAGCACATTGATGTATCTCTACATTCCTATACAAACTCTATAGCCGCCGAAGCCAAAAAGGGGGAGGAAGCGTATAACGCTAAGATGGCGGGGCTTCAAGAGTTAGTACTTCTAAACTTCGATCAGACCAATAGGTATGCCTTTCAAAACTACCCCATCATAACTGCACCTTTAATTAACTTAATAAATAATAATTGACAAATACAAATTCGATAATTCGAATAGGTACATGTTTGAAACGGCCCACTGGCTGGTAACAGAGGCATCGGGAATACATGTCCCTGTCGCTCCACCTGAGGATGAGGGCCGTGCTGGTACTACTGAGGGTGAAATAAGGACTGAAGAAGTACAACTGGGCGAAGTCGAGTTGAAGATAGCTGCGGAGAGGGCTGAAAGAAGAAGCTGGTTTGACCAAGACGCCATAGCAAAAGCCAAGGGCAAAAGGCAAATCCAAGAAGAAACGTCAAAAGAAACACCAGCAGAGAAGAAGATCAGACTAAAGGAAGATGAAGTGCGGAATGAAAGGTGGAGCCCAGTCTCATGAAGTATCATCTTGGACACCTTTGCATTACTACAAGGAGGGCAAGTCAAAAGGAATGACGTATATAGCCAATACGAGTGGGAGCAGCACAAAATGTATGAAGCCAAAAGAAACTTGTTCTTCAGAAGCAACACTGTGGCAAACAAAGCTCCCCCTCCGAGATACTATCCTAAGCCCAAGGAGTATTTTGAGCGACAAAGCAAAAAATTCTTAGCTCAGCAACTCAAAGAAGACATAGTTAAGGACAAAGATCTGTAGGATGTTAGCTCTTGTGATTATCTCATTTAAACTTTTTTATTAAGTAAACTGTGAACATTTATGTGTGGATATTCATATTTATATATTCATGTGTGTGGTTTATTAATTGACTCTCACATTGGTATGATTACGTTTGTTGTTCACTCTTCTGGTTTATGCATATTTTATCTGGAAAGTTGAAATTCATCTTAGCTTAGTAGGATTTTGGCTTCGTCAAATAGGGGGAGATTGTTGGGTATTGTATCCACAATTACCTGGATTTGAGGAAGCCTCCTATCAAAGCTAAGATGAATTCACTATGTATTTGATGAATTTCTTCTAGTTGTGCTTGCAGCTATTCATTGCTAAGTACACACCAATGTCAGGGTGCAGTAGGTCAATATACACGGGTCTGCGCAACATAATCCCTCGTTGAGCAGATCGGTGTGTTGGCCTACGTGTACTCTCTCTATTGGGGTGTACTTAATTTCAAGTACAGGGCTAAGATAAAGCAAGAGCAGACAAGGAGCAAGGATGGGACAAAGACCAGCTTACGGGTTGAAAGACGCGAATCGTCTAAGTGTAAATCATCGAGAATCACTAAGTGATTCTCACTGATTCGTCGAGAATCACTAGTGATTCTCGACGAGTCGTCGAGAATCACTAGTTGATTCTAGCCGGGTTGGGTCGGTTGTCTCGACGCAGTCAGAAAACTCATCTAAGGCAGAATCGTCGAGAATCACCAAGTGATTCTCGCCGATTCGTCGAGAATGACTTTGCATTCTCGACGAGTCAGTGAGAATCCAAGGTGATTCCCACCGATTCTCCCCGGCCTCTATAACCTGTGCAGCCAGAATTCTCTAAGTAGAATTCGGCGAGAATCGTAAGTGATTCTCGCCAATTCGTTGAGAATCACCCACGATTCTCGCCGAATTTGACTTGGGTATTTTTCTGACTGTGTCTGGACCGGTCCACGTTATCTGCGGGATTTTGAACCGGACTTAGGTCTTACTGCTGGTGGGGCCCACAACGGTCATCTTCATGACCTAAGGTATAAATATGTTGTATTTGTGAACAGTAAACAGACGGATTACAGATCGAAGAAAAAAAACAAGCCGTCGTCAAGCCCTAGATCGGAAGTGAGCTCGGCCGACCTTCTCCACCTCTCGCTAGTTGCTCGCCACCGTTGATCGGGGTTTTCGTTACCTCTCCCGGCGACAGAAGCCTAGTCGGGCACAGCGTCTCACGCGTCTATCCAGAGATCTTTTGTCTCTTGATTTGTGATCGGGAAACCTTCCCCATCCGAATCGATCGAGACGATCGATCCTAGTGTGACCGTAGGAAGACCTTGCCGACTTTGCTAAGAAGATTGGATCTACATAGCATCACCGCCTCTCTTGTTGAAGCCGTCGATATAGAGAAGATTCTCTCCAAGAAAGATCTAGGGTTGTGGACTTTTCGTTGCCTACAAGAATAAGTAGTCTAACGAAAAGGGACACCTGGATCTTCACGTTGTTTGTATTTCTTACAAGCTATTTTCATTTTCTCTTTCATTGTAAAGGACCGATTGGTCTCTAGTTGTAGGGTTGGGTGCAACCCGTGTTGTGGGAGTGTTGACTCCTACGTGTGGAAGGGTTCCTTCTGTTAGTGCAAGGATTGGATTTCAATCCTGTTGGTGAAGTGACTGAGTCGTCCCTGGTTGGGAGTTAGGTCGAAGGGGGAAAGTGGATATACCCAAATCGGGGAACCACTATAAATTGCTTGTGTACTTTCTGTGCTATGTTGTTTTGTTTTCTTGTGCAGGTAAAACTTTAATTCCGCAAATACGTTGCAAAGACACCTATTCCCCCCCCCATAGGTGTAAGTAGTTGACACTAAGTGGACTTTCATGTGTGACAGTACCAGTTCTATCTCCATTGCACAAAATCCTGTGCACCACTCTAGAACCAAGCACATTGAAATTAGACACCATTTCCTGAGATATTGTGTGGAAAAGAACAAGATCAGCCTTGAGTTCATATCCACTGACCTTCAGAGAGGTCATATTTTCACCAAGCACTTAGATGAACAGAAGCATCTGTTCTTTTTGGTTCAACTAGGCATGATTAATGGAAAAGACTAAGTGTGACTTCTGTCTTTGTTGAAATCTGTTTGAAGATCGTCGAACGACGTTCGATGATAGTCGAAAAGGTTGAGCCTATCGTCGACCTATAGGCGACGTCAGCTTATTTGTTTATGAAGACAGAAATAGTCGAATGATTGATCGACTACTCTGCTTTAGGAAACGATCGTCGAACGACCGTTCGACCATCGTCTCCAGTATCTGTTAAAATAGATCGACGATTATTGTTTTAATATAAAACCAATGGCCGATCTAGGTTAATATATCGTTCTTTTTGTCGTCGACGGAGCCCGTCTTTTCGTATTCCGTCTTTCTGTTTGAGCTCTGCCTCGCGCTCTCTGCCGTTTCGCTTTCGTCGTCTCTCTCGTCTTCTCCAACCCAATAAATGGCGATTGATCTAGCCCTTCTGTCAGTGATGAAGTTCGACGCTTGCTTCAGCGTAGATTTTGACTCCTTAAGCGCCTGTGATTCTGAGATAGTAAAAATCCTCCAGCTCTGCAAGGAACAAGGATTAGAATGACTAATGTCCACAAGGATCAAGATAAACATCCCAGAGATTAAAGAGTGGGCCTTCACTTCGTCTTCTAGTGACGAATCTATGACTGGAACGATTGGCGGCGAAGAGGTAATTCTGACTCCCGCCGTATTATCTGATATTTTCGAATTACTGAATGGTGAAGAGGAATATGAACAAGATACTCCAGAGTTTGGGAGGATGTTGATTGAATTAGGACATGCAGAAGGCCTTCCTTCTAAATTGCTAAAGATTAATTTTCCATTGAGGATAAAGTTCTTGGCTGAACTAGTTGGAAAAGTGCTTCTGGGCAAGCACTCTGCTCATGATAACATAACCAGGCAACAGTTTGCTTTGATGTGTGCAATAGTAAATAAGAAATAGATAAATTGGGCAGGAATTATGTTTGATTTGATAAGAAAGAAGAATAACAAGAAGGAAGTAACACTGGGTAGGGTACATGGGATATTTCTAAGAGAGAAATATCCCCAACTGTTGGTTACAGTCTCAACTTCCATTAATGCCAGTAAGAAGATTGATCCCACATTGTTTGTTAAGTGGAAAAGGAGTTTTCAGAAGCCTTCTCAAGCAGGGGTAGCTCTAGTTGTGTCTGAGAGCACAAGGACTGTTTTAGTCACTCCCCACCTACATGAAGCAGGCTCATCCATTCTCTCCATTCCATCCACCTCTTCTGCATTACCATCCACTTCTACTAAAGTGCCATCCACATCTGCTTTACCATCTACTTCAATTGAAGTACCATCTACTGCCTCTCTTCTTCTTGATTCTTCCACAATTCTCCATGCACCACCAGCATATCCGCTCCCTTCTCATCTTGCTAGGATTTCTCATCCTAGTTTTCATTTATTGGTTTCTGAGCTATCCACTCCTCCTCAATCACCAATTCCTCATTCAGATCATATTGATCTTCTTGTATCCACCCACCAATCACCAGTTCACTCTCCATCTCATCAGGAGAACACCATCCATGATGATCATCCATCTACTATGATTCCCCCTCCATCATTTGAAATCACACCAGCCTTTATTGCAACCATCTTGGAGCTAATTGCTCCTTCAATCAAAATTATGATTGAAGAAGCAATTACCCCTCTCGTTTCTTCCATCTCTACCTTGTCATCTTCCATCCTAGCCCTCTCAAAATCTGCTGAGCCATCTTCAGTTAGGGGCCTGACTTCAGTTTCTACTGAAATCAGGCAGGGGGAGATGTTCGAGGAAGATACCTCGGGACTGCCCTTTGTTTCTCGTCCAGCAGAGCCCCAAGCCGAGATTCAAGAAGTAACAGCAGCTCAAGTTGACATTGCAACATCTTCTGCAGTTCCAGCACCAGTTCAGAAGCCTTCTGATATCATAATGGAAGCAGAATTTACATTCAAAGTATGCCTTGAAGAAGCTTCTACTCTCTTAGTTGCTCTGTTCCTAGAAGGAGTCATTACCTCCTTTCTAGATGACTTGTGGGAGTTAGGAAATTCTGAGGAAAATCCTGAAGGTAATTCATTTACTCATTTTCTTGACATATTAACTGACATGCTAGTCTGTGAATACCTAGAAGGGATGTTTCAATTTCATTTAGCAAATCTGTGTTCCTGATACTACAGATCTAGCAGAAGAAGTTCAAGCTACTCCAGAACCAGCATCACAACCAGCTCCAGAAGTAGTGCAAGAACCTGCTATTCAAGATCATGTATCTTCTCCTCCAGCTCAAGTAGCTGTGAATGATGAACTGGTCCTTATGACAGTTGTAATTGAGATAGAAAAAGTTTCAGATGTTCAAGAAGAAAAGTCTACAGTCTGGGATGACACCCCAGGACTGGATCTGGATACTCTTCTGGCATAGGATGCCTTAGAAGAAGAGAAAGAAAAAGCTGCTTTAAAAGACAAAGAAAAAGATGTGCAAGAAGCTTTTGATCCTTATGATCATCCTCCATCATCTCAATCTGATGATGAAGATGACTCTGATGATTCAAAAGAATCCAAGAAAAAGAAATCTGCTAAAAGGAAAAGGAAAGTTACTGTTCCTCCTCCTCCTAACCCTGACCATGATATTCCTTATTATATCTTGAAAGAAATAGATCCCAAGTCCAAAGAATATCAGCACTGGATGGGATTCTCCAAGAATCAGCAAAAGCAAAGAAAGAAATCTAAAAGATATGATAGTCCAGCGCCGAAGTGGACCCCTAGAGGTCCTCCTCCTCCACCTCATAATGCAGGAGTATCTGGAAATATTTCTGCAAATCCTTCAGCCTCATCTGCTAGATTCACTCCATCTCAATCTCATCAAAGAAAAAGCAATCCAGGATACCAAAGCAGATCCCAATCTGGATATCAAAGGCAAGAAGCTGATACAAGAGAGCAAGTAAAGGAGGTAGTTTATCAGAAGCCAACTTTTTCTCCTCCTCCTTCTCCCAAGAGAAGAGCATCACCTTCCAAAGAAACCAAAAGCATATCTTCCTCAAAGCCAGCTCAAGCAAAGAAAACTGATTCAAAAGGTAAAAGGATTATTTTCTCTGAAAAATCAAGTAAGAAATATGCTGAGTTTGCTCCTCCATCTTCATTAGTTATTCAAAAAAATAGAGAGCCAGCTGCAAGCATGTTAGAACTATCTACTAAATTTAAACCTGTAAAACCTTTAGATTTAACTGGTGAAAATGAATATTAAAGTCAAGAGCTTAATCCTGATTTCAGGATGGCTAGATTTCTTGAACTAGTTGGATCAGCCCAGATCAGAAAAGCCAAAGCTGAAGGAAAAGATATTACAAAATTAACTACTATGTCTAAATTCAGAAAGAAGGAGCTAGATAAATTCCAGGTTAGACCTGAGGACTTTGATCCTTCAAAATATATGGAAAAGCACCTTGAAGTAGTAGTACCAAGAATAGGAGAATCTAGAATTATTGGAGAACAAGATTTAAAGATATCAAAGAAAGAAGATTTAGATCCTTTCAGAAAAATTTCTTTTCTTCCTAGTTCCTCTGTATCTAAACCAGATTCTGATGCTTCTTAAGTTTCATTGATTGACAGTTGTTTATTTGTCTATTTGATTGATGCTATTTGCTACTTAGATATTTCTTTTCTTGAATTATATCTATTTCCAATAGTTTGTTTTGTTTGTTTTGTTATTGAGAGACTTAACCCAAATAGGGGGAGATTGTTGGTACCCTAGTTGGATTTGAGTTTTGTCTTCTCATTTAGTTTCTTGAACCAAGATTTATCTATGGTCAAAGGTTAGTTGTTTAGTTAGATTGCCCTAGTTGTAGAGTTGTCACTTATCCAGATGAAAATTTGGTTAAGTTGTTTTTGGTTCGACTATGGTCGAACGCCACTCGACTATCGTCTATCGACTGGTCGACGATTGTCTATCAGTTGATCGACGTTTGTCTGTCAGCAGATCGTCTATCTCTGAGTTAGTTCAACTCTTGTTAGCTCGACGATCTACGGTATCTGCCTCGTTGATCATCGAACCCCGCTCGACTTCTTTTGACCAGACAGATTTCCTGATAGTTCGACTATCTGCTTGGATAGTTCAACTATCTGATAGCTCGACTATCTGTTTGATTGTTCGACTATCTGTTTTGCTTGATAGTTTGACTATATGTCCTGATAGGTCGACTATCTGTTCTGTTTGATAGTTCGATTATCTGCTTGGATAGTTCAACTATCTCATAGCTCGACTATCTGTTTGATAGGTCGACTATCTGTTCTGCTTGATAGTTCGACTATCTGTCTTGATAGGTCGACTTTCTGTTCTATTTGATAGTTCGACTATGTGCTTGGATAGTTCAACTATCTGATAGCTCAACTATCTGTTTGATAGGTCGACTATCTGTTTTGCTTGATAGTTTGACTCTCTGCCGTGATAGTTCGACTATCTGATAGCTCGACTATCTGTTCTGATAGTTCGACTATCTGCTGTGGTAGTTCGACTATCTGCTTTGATAGTTCGACTATCTGTGTCGTTCGACTATCTGTTCTGATAGGTGTTGCGCGCTAGGGTTCGAAGAAATAAACGCAACCGAACTAGCAACCCGATGAGGCAAGTATACCTATCGAATTGTAGCAAGGGGACACAAGTGTCGTATTAAGATCCGGGAACTGTTGGCTAAGCTTACTCACACGAACGCTATTATCTTATCGACGGAAAAACTAGGGTTTTAGAAAATCTAAGTGCAGGGGAGAAAGTAAAGCTATTCTAGAAAAAGAAACACTGCAATTAAGAGGGCTATTAAGTAAACAACTAAGCTAGAACGGAAACTACTGCAGTTAATAAAAGAGCACAATATATGAGATTACTACAAAAGGTAGAACAATATGAAATGGAAATGCACCCGATCGAGATTCACCTCGGCTAAAGACGATTAAGAAAATGCGATAAAAATCTAAACTTAATAGGATAAGGGTCCTTGACCGTGGAGGTTCCTAAAGCTTGAACACGCTTCTCTCGAAGTCGTGCCCAACTGAGTTTAGGAAGGTCCGACCGACTCTCGTCTAAATCGGAGGCCTAAAACTCGCTTTACGCGGTGAACCCCACTATTGGATTTTACTCCAATCCGGGAGATTTGGACGTCTGCCTCTCTCGAGGGGTGCGTACAACTCCCTTTACTCTTGAATGCTCACTTCATTCTTTCGGCCTCTCGGCTAGCCCAGAATGAAAGCAAAGGCGGAGAGTATATATCGAAAATATACCTCCGACCCGTGATAAATCAAGAGTAATTCAAGGCCCTAACCTAAAAAGAAAAGATTAATTAAAACATCATAACATAATCGCTCTAACCTCGGATCATCAAGATCGAGTACAAGGAGGATTAGTTAATCATAATGGAGTGAAGGGGGGAAGATGAGTAGAAAAGCATAAGAAGAACACAAACTAAAAAAAAAACACTTTTATTAATAAAAAGGGCAAGTTACACTATTGAAAATTAAAGTTACAAGTGCATGAAAATTAAACCCTATTCTAGCCCTACATTAAGCACTAAGCAAGAAGAAAATTACATTAAAAGCTAGCACAAACTATGATTAAACTAGGGTTAACCAAAAAGTACAAAGAGAGGGGGAGAGAGAGAGAGAGAAAGCATGAAAAAGGATCAAGAAACAAAGGGGCAGCACCTCCCCCACTCAACCAAAGCTTGCTGAAATGGGGGGGAGGGGGGCTCAATTTATAGATTTTTTCTCGGGTTGGTCACGCCCTCCGACACGCCCTAGGGGGGGCGTGTCAGGGGGCGTGACAGGTACGGATTTGACCTCGGGCTCTGGATTCTGGCGGGAGGGATGATTGCTTCGGTACGTCGGTGGTCACGCCCTAGGTCACGCCCGTGACAGGGGGGCGTGACAGGCATGTCATGTCCAAATCATTGGTCGGAAATCCGTCAGTCGCCGAAAAAGGAGGGTGTCACGCCCATGTCACGGGCGTGACATGGGGCGTGACAGTACTATTTGCGTGCTGAGACGGAACGACATTTAATGCGGCGGCAGGCTTTGCGGCAGAGGGCGACAAGCCCATGTCACGCCCGGTGACACGCCCAGGGAGGGCGTGACAGGGGGGCGTGACAGCGGTTTTGGCCGTTATCTGTCCCTTCCAGCAGGTGTCCTCGGGATCGGGTGACACGCCCAAGGTCACGCCCAAGGAGGGCGTGACAGGGGGGCGTGACAGGCCATTTTGGCGATTTTTTGAAAACCTGCAAAAAGACAGGAAAAAGTTAGTAGCAATAAAATTTACATAAAAAGGATAAAAATAAACTAATAATAGACATAATTTGTACAATATAAAATATAAAATACGATAATAGTTTAGGCTACAAAACGTATTATCAAATTCCCCCAAGCTTAAGCTTTGCTTGTCCCCAAGCAAAAATATAAAAACTAGATATTTATAAAAAGGACTAATCAAAAACTTCTAATTATGCCTACACAAGTACTATGCGAAATTCTTAGTAGGGAAAAGGTGAAATGTAAGTCTAAAACAATTATTTAGGTATGGTAAAACTTTTATAAACTTTACTTAATAAAAACAAATCATCCAAAATTTTAGCGAGATTTTTTTAAATGGACTTAAGTAAAGCAACAAAAATGAAAAACACGCATTGAGTTGTTACTAGATCCAAGCAACGCATTATAATTATATCAATTTAATTATCAAAAATCTAGGTTTAAATCTAAAACCAAAACTGATTTACTGTTTTTCTTTTCTTAGTTGTTAAATAAAAAACAAAAAGCGTGAATCAAAAGGACTTAAATAGGACAGAAACGTTTGGTTTAGGAAAATGATTAGGAGTGGAATTCAAAGATAAACGTGAAGGTTTAAAATCACACTAAACCAAAACAAAGAGTTTCAAAAACTTTCATAAAAATATGTACACATTTTTTTTTCTTTTTCTTTTTCTTTTTCATTTTTCATTTTTCATTTTTTTTCTTCTTTCAAAACAAAGGCCACAAATTTTTTTTATTTTCCTTTTTGAGTTGGCCAAACAAAAATAAACATCACTTTTGAACATACTTCCTTTTTTTTTTTCAAAAACCTTTCTCCACAAAAATCACAAAATACCCTATCAAAAATCGTCAAAATAATTTATGAAACTCAAAAAGGCTAGTGCGATTCGATAGGTTGGAAATTTTGGCTTTGGTGAAACTGAAATGAAGAGAGGAGCTATCAAATGAAATCGGAAAAAGGCTCAAAAATGGCTAACTAGTGGTAAAAGATATTTTAGGTTGGCAGGAAAGCTCAAACGAAAACAAAAATGGCCTAAATCATTTTCACGCTTTTGAATTTATTTAAAACAAAGGTTTGAAAAATTTTCAAAAAGCGAGTCCTAGATAATAAAAGAAGATTGATGAAATTAACTTGAAAATAGAAATAATAGGTGACTTGGATCGTTCACATCTACTACGTTATTCAAAAGTTGACTTTACAAAAGTTATTCAAAAACGAGAAAGAAAATAGTGGATGATGAATTTTTTTGAGAAAGTAAAGGAAATAAACAACAAAAAACCATAATAGAAATGCGAGTTTTAGAAAAATATTTCACCTTAACGTGCTACCGTGAATTAGAAACACAGCATGGCCAACATTTTACTTGTGAAACATAATTAAAAAGGACGATTAGAAATATTATAATTAACTAAGTTGTTTATAGGAGATTTTGAGTAAAACAAAACTAAAAACTAGGGGTACTATTGAAATACCAAAATGTCTAAACTATTCAAAAATACATATATATTTTTTATTTTGAGAAATATTCTCTTTTTTTGGATTTTGGAAAATTTTTCTCTTTTTTTGAATTTTAAGGTATTCTCTCTTTTTTGGAATTTTAAGATATTCATTTTTTTTTATAGAACTATTTACAAAAAAGGAAATTATTTACACTAAGCAAAAATGAAGGAGGAAATCCTCCCCCAAGCTTAAAACAGACATTGTCCTCAATGGCTAAAGAAGGGGATTGGAGAAGGAGAGAAAAATAAAGTGCAGAATTGAAAAGACATAATTGAAATACAGGTACTTCCCCGGATTTATTTGCTGCGAAAGCTGAGTGATGTCGATCCCCGAATGTCTTCTTTGGACTTTGTGATGGATTCAGCAATGTTGGAGCAGGCGATCGCAGAAGCTTCAGCTTGTCGGAGCCGTCCGAGGCAAAAATTGTAAAATAAAGAAAACAGAAAAAGATAACTTGGGTTGCCTCCCAAGAGCGCCCTTTGGTTAAAGCGTCGTTGAGCTCGACGCATCAAAAATAATATTGTCCAAAAACATTATTGTCCCGAAATAAAATTGTTTTTGGCAAAAAAAAAATAAAAATTTCAAGATTAAAGTTCGTGAAGCAGAAACTTAATAGTGTCTGGACTGACATCATCATCACCAGAGAAATACAGTTTAAGACGCTGACCATTCACTTTGAAATTACCCTTATCAGGGTGAGAAATTAAAACAGTTCCATAAGGAAATACTTCTAAAACAGAAAATGGGCCAGACCAGCGAGATTTTAATTTGCCCGGAAATAAACGTAAACGACTGTTATATAACAGGACTTGGTCGCCCGGCTTAAAGTTTTTAGGGTGCCTTAAGTGTTTATCGTGTAAACGCTTCGTCCGCTCTTTATAAAGTTTATTATTTTCATAAGCATAAGAGCGCCACTCATCGAGTTCATTTAGTTGAAATTTTCGAAGGTCACCGACTGAGTGGGGATCGAAGTTTAAAAATTTTAAGGCCCAAAAGGCGCGGTGTTCTAACTCCACGGGCAGATGGCACGATTTTCCATAGACCAGCCGATACGGCGTACATCCGAGGGCAGTTTTGTACGCTGTTCGGTAGGCCCATAGAGCATCGTCAAGTTTGGTTGACCAGTCTTTTCTAGAAGTTGAAACAGTCTTTTCTAATATTCTTTTTATTTCTCTATTTACTACTTCGACTTGACCGTTAGTTTGGGGGTGGTAGGCAGTGGACAGTTTATGCGTAACGCCGTATTTAGTAAGGATTTTTGAAAATTGCGCGTTACAGAAATGGGAACCCCTATCGCTAACGATTGCGCGTGGCGTACCGAATCTAGAAAATAATTTTTTTAAAAACATGACTACAACTCGGGAGTCGTTCGTAGGAAGAGCTTGGGCTTCAGCCCATCGTGAAACATAATCAACAGCAACTAAAATATATTTGTTTCCGAAGCTAGAAGGAAGGGGGCCAACAAAATCAATTCCCCAGAGGTCGAAAATTTCGCACTCTAAGAAATAATTTTGCGGCATTTCATTTTTATTAGAAATATTGCCCGACCGTTGGCAACTATCACACCTGCTCACAAAGGCTTGCGCGTCTTTAAACAGGCTAGGCCAGTAAAAACCCGCGCAAAGCACCTTATGAGCGGTGCGAGCAGCTTGATAGTGCCCACCTGTCGGACCTTCATGCAAATGTTTTAGAATATCAATTCCTTCATCAAAAGAAACACATCTCCTTATCACTTGATCCGCACAAATTTTGAAAAGATGCGGGTCTTCCCAAAAGTAGTTCTTCAGCTCAGAAAAGAATTTCTTCTTCTGCTGAGAGGAGAACTCTTTTGGGAGCACCCGGGCCACTAGATAGTTGGCGATGTGTGCGAACCAAGGAGAAGTAGATGTATTAACTAAAAGCAGCTTCTCATCAGGAAAATAGTCATTAAAAGATTTTTCATTTAATTTTTCTATAAAGGGGTTATCTAATCTTGATAAATGGTCGGCGGCCAAGTTTTCGGCTCCTCGCTTATCACGGATCTCTAAGTCAAACTCCTGGAGGAGTAAGACCCAGCGAATCAAGCGAGGCTTGGCATCCGTTTTGGCAAGAAGGTACTTGAGGGCCGAGTGGTCCGTAAAAACAATGATTTTTGAAAGTGTAATGTAAGGGCGAAATTTATCAAACGCAAATACTACGGCTAAGAGCTCCTTCTCGGTTGTGGTGTAATTTTCTTGTGCAGATGTGAGGGTTTTACTAGCGTAATAGATGGGGTGGAAGTTCTTAGATATGCGTTGACCTAATACGGCTCCCACCGCAAAACTACTCGCATCGCACATAATCTCGAAGGGAAGGTCCCACACCGGAGCTATCATAATTGGTGCGTTAATTAACTTTTCTTTAATTGATTCAAAGGCAGAATTACAAGAGTCATCAAAAATGAATGGAGCGTCTTTTTCTAAGAGATGGGTGAGGGGCTTAGTGATCTTGGAGAAGTCCTTTATAAAACGACGATAAAAACCAGCGTGGCCTAGGAAACTTCTTATAGCTTTTATGTTTGTAGGTGGCGGCAACTTCTCAATAACTTCTATCTTGGCAACGTCTACCTCAATACCTTTAGCAGAAATTTTATGACCCAAAACTAACCCTTCCCTCACCATAAAATGGCATTTTTCCCAATTTAGGGCAAGGTTAGTTTCTTCGCATCGTTCTAAGACTTTTTCGAGGTTTTCTAAACATCTATCGAAGGTATCGCCGAACACGGAGAAATCGTCCATGAATACCTCCATAATGCTTTCTACGTACTTGTCAAATATTGCGAGCATACATCGTTGGAATGTAGCCGGCGCATTGCATAATCCAAACGGCATTCTCCGGTACGCGAAGGTGGCGAAGGGACAAGTAAACGTAGTTTTCTCTTGGTCCTCGGGGGAGATGGGTATTTGAAAGTACCCCGAGAGGCCATCGAGAAAACAATAAAAGCTATGGCCGGAGAGACGTTCTAAAATCTGGTCGATAAACGGTAGAGGAAAGTGGTCCTTACGGGTGGCATCATTTAACTTACGGTAATCTATGCACATACGCCAACCCGTCACCGTCCGTGTCGGGATTAATTCATTATTCTCATTACTAACTACGGTTATCCCTCCCTTTTTTGGAACTACCTGAACGGGGCTAACCCACTTACTGTCTGATATAGGGTAGATAATTCCTGCGTCTAATAGTTTCATAACCTCGCCCTTAACTACTTCTTTCATATTCGGGTTTATACGGCGCTGAGGTTGGATAGAGTTACGCGAATTATCTTCCATTAAAATTTTATGTGTACAGAAAGATGGGCTTATGCCCTTGATATCAGAAATTTGCCAAGCAATAGCCCGGCGATGCTTACGTAGAACTAGAAGAAGTTTATCGTTCTGCGTATCCGTGAGGTAGGCCGAAACGATAACTGGTAACTTGGAGTCTTTTTCTAAGAAAGCATACTTAAGGTGTTCGGGAAGTTCTTTAAGTTCTAGGGTAGGGGGTTCTTCATAAGAGGATTTTGAGATTCTTTCTTTTTCAAAAATAATATCTTCATAAACTTTTTTATAAGGAACGTAATAAGGGGTGGGGCTAGCAGCCAAGACGGCTTCTTGTGCAGATTCAGTGGTAAGAAAAGAGGAAGAACAAAAATCAGAAAACTCTTTTTCAAACTCAGAAAGACAATAAGAAGATTCATCACTTCCTTGCAGTGATTCTGTTGTAAGAGAAGAGGAGCAAAAAGTAGAAAATTCTTTTTCAAAGTCGGCGAGGCAGTAGGAAGAATCATCACTCACGGCGTCTATGAAAAAACATGAGTCATCGTTCGCTAAGGTGTTCTTCATCGAAGGGGTGATCGGAAATGTGACTTCGTCGTCGCCTACTCGAAGAAAGAGCTTACCATTGCTTACGTCAATGATGGCTCGGGAGGTGGCAAGGAAGGGTCGGCCAAGGATCAGGGGAACCTCGACGTCTTCTTCGATGTCCAAAATGACAAAGTCCACCGGGAAGATGAACTTGTCGACTTTCACTAGAACGTCCTCCACTATTCCTAACGGGTACTTGACGGATCTATCGGCTAGCTGGATACTCATACGCGTGGGGTTAAGGCTACCAATCCCTAACTTTTTGAACAACGAAAAGGGCATCAGGTTTATACTTGCGCCTAAGTCGGCTAACGCGTGTTTAACAAAGAGATCACCGAAGACACACGGGATAGAGAAACTACCCGGGTCACTGATTTTCTTCGGCAAACCGTTTGTTAAAACGGCGGAGCACTCGGCGTTAAGCGTGACGTGCGAAAGATTCTCTAACTTCTTCTTGTTTGTGAGGAGGTCTTTAAGATATTTGGCGTATTTCGGCATTTGCGAAATAGCCTCGTGGAAGGGAAGATTAATGTGGATTTGTTTGAAGATTTCTAAGAAGCGGGAGTACTGATCATCTTGACGTTGTCTATTAAGTTCAGAGGGGTATGGAGGAGTTAAATTATTTTTGAAGATGGGTGGTGGAGTGAGATTATTTTCTAAAGTGGGGGTGATTACTTCTTCAGCAGAGGGTGGAAGCGGAGCGGAGCTTTGATTTTTAAAAGCAGAAGCGGAGCTTGCCTCGTGCTCTTCACTTACCATACCGGAGACTTGCTTCCCACTCCGAAGAGTTATAGCTTTCGCTTGCTCTCTCGGGTTGGGTTCGGTATTGGAAGGAAGAGACCCTGCGGGTCGCTCAGAAATTATTTTCGCGAGCTGTCCTACTTGATTTTCTAGACTTTTTACGCTTCCGGTTAACGTTCTTATAGTGGCGTCATTTGTGGTGATATATTTAGAAAGTAATTCCTCCAAGCTTGGAGGTTTTGGGTAATTTTGAAGAAGTGGTGGTGGTGGTGGTTGTGCAGAAAAATCATTTTGCGGAGGTGGGCGCATCGCATTCGATGGATTACTCCATGAAAAGTTCGGGTGATTTCTTAAAGCGGGGTTATAACTATTCGGAAAATTAAAACCAGGCGGATGAAAATTCGCAGCAGAAAAATTATTAAAAGCAGTTCTAGGCAAATTATTAACATAATCTAAATGTTCTGGAGTAGGGGTTGCAGATTCCCATACCTGAGGGGCGGAGGCAGCAGTCATCTCCGTGATTTTTTTGCTTAGGATTTCTACTTGCAGAGCGAGCTGGGAGACGTTGTCCACTTCATAGATACCTGCAGGCTTGTTCGGGCGGGACCTAGGCACATTCCACTGATAAGTGTTCATGGCCATGTCCTCAAAAAGCTCAAGAGCGGCTTCCGGGGTCTTATGATTTAAAGTACCGCCAGAAGCTGCATCTATCATTTGCTTCGTGCTTTGATTTAGCCCGTTATAAAACGTCTGCACTTGTAACCATACAGGCAGCGCGTGATGTGGGCATCGTCTTAATAATTCTTTAAATCTCTCCCAGGTTTCGTAAAGGGTTTCAGAGTCTATTTGTCCAAAGGCAGAGATGTCGTTCCTAAGTTTTGCAGTTTTAGCTGGCGGAAAATACTTCGCCAAAAATTTTTCAGTTAATTCATTCCAAGTGGTTATGCTATTTTTCGGAAGTGTGTTAAGCCACTGCTTAGCTTTAGTTCTTAGAGAGAAGGGGAAGAGTCTTAGCCTTATCGCATCATTTGTGACACCATTTATCTTGAAGGTGTCGCAAATTTCAAGAAAGCTAGCTATATGTGCGTTCGGATCTTCATCTTGAAGTCCGTCAAATTGCACATATTGCTGCACCATTTGAATTATGCTAGGCTTTAGTTCAAAGTTATTATTTGCTATAGTAGGGCGGACTATACTCGATTCTGTTCCCTCGAGGTTCGGTCGTGCATAATAGGACATAGTCCTTTGCACGGCCTCATCTACGTTGGGTTCTTCCATTCTTAAAGTATTAAATGACTCGGAGTCCTCAACCGGCACTTGGATGGTAGGACCTTGAAATCGCGATCTTCTCCGAAGAGTACGCTCAATTTCGTGGTCCAAGTCCAAAATAACCGACGGACTCCCGCGGGTCATGCACTAAAAGAACAGAAAAGAAGAAGAGAAAGAGAAAAAGGATAAACTAGAAAGAAAAACTAGATTTAGAAAATTAAATTAAATTTTTTTTTTTTTTGAAATAGATTTTTTTTTATAGATTAACTCCCGAACTTCCCAAGGACTACCCCGTGAAGGGTTCGCAAGGTACTAGACAAGACAGTGGCGCTTAAAGCCCTTTGCCCTTTTCGAGAGAATTAGGTGGCGTAGAAAAATTGTGAGGTTGGTTTCTATTAAGAGCGGTGATAAAATTTTTTTGATTTTTTTTAAAACTTTAAAGAAAGGGGATGAGAAAGAGAAGAGATAAAATTAATAGGTTCGTGTTTTCAAAATATCAACGGAAGTTGGCTCCCCGGCAACGGCGCCAAAAACTTGTTGCGCGCTAGGGTTCGAAGAAATAAACGCAACCGAACTAGCAACCCGATGAGGCAAGTATACCTATCGAATTGTAGCAAGGGGACACAAGTGTCGTATTAAGATCCGGGAACTGTTGGCTAAGCTTACTCACACGAACGCTATTATCTTATCGACGGAAAAACTAGGGTTTTAGAAAATCTAAGTGCAGGGGAGAAAGTAAAGCTATTCTAGAAAAAGAAACACTGCAATTAAGAGGGCTATTAAGTAAACAACTAAGCTAGAACGGAAACTACTGCAGTTAATAAAAGAGCACAATATATGAGATTACTACAAAAGGTAGAACAATATGAAATGGAAATGCACCCGATCGAGATTCACCTCGGCTAAAGACGATTAAGAAAATGCGATAAAAATCTAAACTTAATAGGATAAGGGTCCTTGACCGTGGAGGTTCCTAAAGCTTGAACGCGCTTCTCTCGAAGTCGTGCCCAACTGAGTTTAGGAAGGTCCGACCGACTCTCGTCTAAATCGGAGGCCTAAAACTCGCTTTACGCGGTGAACCCCACTATTGGATTTTACTCCAATCCGGGAGATTTGGACGTCTGCCTCTCTCGAGGGGTGCGTACAACTCCCTTTACTCTTGAATGCTCACTTCATTCTTTCGGCCTCTCGGCTAGCCCAGAATGAAAGCAAAGGCGGAGAGTATATATCGAAAATATACCTCCGACCCGTGATAAATCAAGAGTAATTCAAGGCCCTAACCTAAAAAGAAAAGATTAATTAAAACATCATAACATAATCGCTCTAACCTCGGATCATCAAGATCGAGTACAAGGAGGATTAGTTAATCATAATGGAGTGAAGGGGGGAAGATGAGTAGAAAAGCATAAGAAGAACACAAACTAAAAAAAAACACTTTTATTAATAAAAAGGGCAAGTTACACTATTGAAAATTAAAGTTACAAGTGCATGAAAATTAAACCCTATTCTAGCCCTACATTAAGCACTAAGCAAGAAGAAAATTACATTAAAAGCTAGCACAAACTATGATTAAACTAGGGTTAACCAAAAAGTACAAAGAGAGGGGGAGAGAGAGAGAGAGAAAGCATGAAAAAGGATCAAGAAACAAAGGGGCAGCACCTCCCCCACTCAACCAAAGCTTGCTGAAATGGGGGGGAGGGGGGCTCAATTTATAGATTTTTTCTCGGGTTGTTCATGCCCTCCGACACGCCCTAGGGGGGGCGTGTCAGGGGGCGTGACAGGTACGGATTTGACCTCGGGCTCTGGATTCTGGCGGGAGGGATGATTGCTTCGGTACGTCGGTGGTCACGCCCTAGGTCACGCCCATGACAGGGGGGCGTGACAGGCATGTCATGTCCAAATCATTGGTCGGAAATCCGTCAGTCGCCGAAAAAGGAGGGTGTCACGCCCATGTCACGGGCGTGACATGGGGCGTGACAGTACTATTTGCGTGCTGAGACGGAACGACATTTAATGCGGCGGCAGGCTTTGCGGCAGAGGGCGACACGCCCATGTCACGCCCGGTGACACGCCCAGGGAGGGCGTGACAGGGGGGCGTGACAGCGGTTTTGGCCGTTATCTGTCCCTTCCAGCAGGTGTCCTCGGGATCGGGTGACACGCCCAAGGTCACGCCCAAGGAGGGCGTGACAGGGGGGCGTGACAGGCCATTTTGGCGATTTTTCTGAAAACCTGCAAAAAGACAGGAAAAAGTTAGTGGCAATAAAATTTACATAAAAAGGATAAAAATAAACTAATAATAGACATAATTTGTACAATATAAAATATAAAATACGATAATAGTTTAGGCTACAAAACGTATTATCAATAGGTCAACGATCTCTGTGCTTCGCTCGATGATCTCCGAGGATCGTTCGATGATATTTTGTCTGCCTGTAGTAATTTTGTACTCCTTCTATTTTATGATTTAATTCCTATTTATTTAGCATATTTTATTAAAGATTATTTCATTGATTTTGTGCATACATCTCAAGGCAATCTTTGCCCCATCGTTTGTGCATAAGTCAAGCTTTATCTGACAAATTTTTTTGTCTTATTAGTTGAAATATCTTTTTGCTTTATTCTGCCATGCTGTCCTTTATAGCCGTTAGACACAAAAGTCTTCTTTGGCCGTAAAGAGTTTAGTCTGATGTGACTTTCTTTAGTACTCCTTTTATCAGATTGGATTTGCAACTTCTTAGAAAGCTTTATCCCCTTATAGCATGTCTGCCTGCAGGATATGTTTTGCTTTATGATTTTTGCAGCCCAGATTGCAGATTTCAGAAGAAGACAAAATTCAAACAAAGATTAGAGCCGTTGGAAAGGCCCATATATAAAGAGCTTCTTTTGAAAGAAGAAAATAGAGACACAAGATATTCAAGTCAAATATAGATTCATATACAGATTCAAGAGATACAGCTCTCAGTCATTGATACATTCAACTGAGAAGATCATCCTTCTTCACTCTCTCTTCTTCAATCTTGAGTTCATCCTTCCACAAGGAACATTCACTCAGTGCCTCAAGAAGAAGAAGAAGAAAGAAAAGCTATAGAAGAAGAACAATCATTCTACAATCAAGAGTCTTCTTCAGGCTTCTCCTTCAGAACTTCAAGACAGTTCTTTGTCTCAAGTTCAGAAGAGTTCCTGCACCCTAAAGCAAGACTTCTTCCTGGATATTCTCTAAGCCAGGGGGAGCCTTGATTCTTTAGAGCTTTCTAGCTCTGTGCAATCCACTAGCTTCTCTAATCTGTTTTAACAATAGAGAAGAAACTTTAACTCTCTTAACCTCCTGTATAAAGGGTTATTACTCTCTTCAAAAGTGAACCTTGGTGGCAGGGCACCTGATCAAAAACCTGTGTTGGATTTTTAGCTCCTGATAAAAAGCTCAAAGGGTCTACTTGATCTACCTGAAGCAGATTAGTTGGTGGCAGGGCACCTGAACAAAAACCTGTAGTGGATTCCTACTAGGGTGGTAAAAGAGTGGACGTACCTATTTAGAGGGAACCACTATAAACTTCTTGTGTCGTCTGTGTTGCTTCATTTAATTATTGCACTTTGGCTGTGAGTAGAAATAACTAGGATTACTAGTTGCTGTGATAGGACCAAAGCTCAACTGTAATTACAGTTAGCTTTCTCTAGTGCACTTCACTTTGTGTTAGGTTCTAGGGTTTCAAATATCTATAAACTCATTCCGCAAATTAACTCTAAGGGAGTTGAGTAGGGTGTCATAATTTTTGAATACTCTATTCACCCCCTCCCCCCGTCTAGAGTTGTATCTATCCTCACTTTCAATTGGTATCAGAGGGGGTCGCGAGTTCGAAACCCCGGGGTCGTTTCTAGGGGGGCAGGATTGTTGGGGTTGCAGTCCAGAAACGCCCCCGCGCTGCGGTGCTATGCGGTAATGGCTTAACTGGCTG
The DNA here is from genome assembly GCA_039513925.1 of Platanthera zijinensis. Lineage (NCBI taxonomy): Eukaryota > Viridiplantae > Streptophyta > Magnoliopsida > Asparagales > Orchidaceae > Platanthera > Platanthera zijinensis. Next base: position 85,784,808 of record CM077090.1, on the reverse strand, counting down.
CCCCGTGGATCCGCCCGAGGACCTTTGATATAAAGATTAGTGGCGCCGTCCTCCATCAGTCCGGGCTTTTGGTCGAGTTGGTTGCGCTAAGTCCTCTCAATTACTGAGAGCTGTATCAAAGGTCCTCGGGTGCAACCAACTCGACCAAAAGCCCGGACTGTTAGAGGACGGCACCACTAATCTTTATATCAAAGGTCCTCGGGCGGATCCACGGGGCAGCCAGTTAAGCCATTACCGCATAGCACTGCGGAGCAGGGGTGATTCCGGACTGCAGCCCCAACAATCCCCCCCCCCCCCCGGAAATGACCCCGGGGTTACGAACCTGCGACCCCCTCTGATACTAATTGAGAGGACTTAGCGCAACCAACTCGACCAAAAGCCCAGACTGATGGAGGACGGCGTCACTAATCATTATATCAAAGGTCCTCGGGCGGATCCACGGGGCAGCCAGTTAAGCCATTACCGCATAGCACCGCAGCGCGGGGGCGATTCCGGACCGCAGCCCCAACAATTGTACAGTCAGTCAACCTCCCTCTAATACCAATTGAGAGGACTTAGCGCAACAAACTCGACCAAAAGCCCGGACTGATGGAGGACGGCGCCACTAATCTTTATATCAAAGGTCCTCGGGCGGATCCACGGGGCAGCAAGTTAAGCCATTACCGCATAGCACCGCAGCGCGGGGGTGATTCTGGACCGCAGCCCCAACAATCCCCCCCCCGGAAACGACCCCGGGGTTTTGAACCCGTACCCTCCCTCTGATACCAATTAGAGGACTTAGCGCAACAAACTCGACCAAAATCCCGGACTGATGGAGGACGGCGCCACTAATCTTTATATCAAAGGTCCTCGGGCGGATCTACGGGACAGCCAGTTAAGCCATTATCGCATAGCACCGCAGCACGGGGGCGATTCCGGACCTCAGCCCCAACATCTATCTTTCCCCTTGTGAACTTATTCTCAAGAAGAAAGCAAGACAACATCTCATACCAAGCTCGAGGAGCTTGTTTCAAACCATACAAAGCTTTAAATAAAATATAAACATGATCAGAATGGTTAGAATCAATGAAACCTGGAGGTTTTTCCACATACACTTCTTTCTTTATATCACTATTACGGAAGGCCGACTTCACGTCCATCTGATAGACAATGAAGCCCTTAAGTGCTGCATATGCTAGGAACAACCTGATTGCCTATAGTCTTGCCACTAGAGCATACATCTGATCGAAGTCGATTCCTTCTTCTTGTCAGTATCCCTTGGCGATGAGTCTGGCATTGTTCTTTATAATTGTTCCATCCTCGTCCATCTTATTCTTGTTGACCTACTTTGTTCCGATAACATTCTTACCTTTGGGTCTTGGAATAAACTTCCAGACTTGGTAACGCTTTAAATGATTTAATTCTTCATTCATTGCCATTATCCAACATGCATTTGAGTTTGCTTCCTCAAACATCTTTGGTCAACCTGCGAGAGAAAACTTAAATAGAGGTTTTAATTAGTTGTACCTCTACAAGTTCTGACACCATCCCGGGGATCTCCAATGATTTGATCAATTGGGTTATCCTTCAAGTGTCTGAGCTATAGGGTAATTGCATCTGGAGCTTCTTCTATCACTAGAGTGACTTCATAAACTTGGATGACATCTTCATCATGGTGATCATCCTATCCATTTAGGGTTGGAGTGGTGATCATGATGAACTCTTGATCTTTTTCTTTAACTGGCTCATCCAAGCTAAATTTCTTTACTCGTGAACCTGCATCTTCAATAAACACACTAAAAGAACTGCCTTGCAACATGCTCATCTCATAAAATACAACATTGATAGATTCTTCTATAACCAGGGTTTTCTTATTAAAAAACCTATATGCCTTACTATGGCTACTATAACCTACGAAAATACCTTCAAAACTCTTTTCACTAAATTTAGTCGTGTGATATTTAACATTATTAAGTACGAATCATTTACTACCAAAGATTTTAAAAAATGAAATAGTCGGTTTTCTGCCCTTTAGTAGTTCGTAAGGTGTCTTATTATGGTTTTTGTTTAAGAGTGCTCGATTTTGCATGTGGCATTCATTGTTGACGGCTTCAGCCTAGAAATATTTCGGTAGCGAGGCATCACTCAATATGGTCCAACAATCCGCTATGAGTGTTCTATTCCTTCTCTCAGCAACTCTATTCTGTTAAGGAGTATGAGGAGAGGAAAACTCATGAAAGATACCAAAGCTTTCATAGAATTTTGTCATGGCCCCATACTTTAACTCTGTTCCATTGTCACTTCTGATTTTTACAACGGAGCAGTTGTATTCATTCTGAACCTACTTGACAAAATTCGTAAAGATATCAATGGTATCTGACTTGTGTTTTAGAAAGAACACCCATGCAAATCAATAATAACCAATGTATAATCCTTACCTCCCAAACTTCTAATTTGCAGTGGACAAAACAAGTCCATATGAAGTAGGTATAAACACCTTGTAGAATCTTTACCAATATTACTTTTAAAGGTAGCCCTTGTTTGCTTGCCTTTTACACATGCGTGACAAGATCTATCTTCGACGTACTTAACATTGGGTGCATCACATACTAAATTAAGAGAAAATAATTTATTAACAGTTTTGTAATATATATGTGTCAATCTCTTATGACATTGGTCAAGAAGAGACGCACTATCTTTTGAAAAAAAGCACACTGGCATAGAAGAGTCTATACAAATAAAATTTAATAAAAATTTCTTTCTACTATGAGTGCCTGATAAAATCATTTCTAAATTATCAACCGATTTTATCAAACACTTATCTACATGAAATTCTATGATGTATCCTTTATCACAGAGCTGGCTTATGCTTATAAGATTGTGTTTCAATCCTTCAACATAAGCTACATCAGAAAAGGATACACTACCATTAGTAATCATACCGTAGCCTTTGGTAATCCCTTTGTCAGAATCTCCAAAGATGACCTTTGGCCCGTTCATGACTGGAGAATAATTCTGGAGTAGGCTTATAGTCCCGGTCATATGCTGAGAGCATCCACTGTCCAAATATCAAATAGGATTTTTGGTTGCCTTTGGACATTCTTGCAAAATTAGAATCAAGTTGCCTTAGGAACCCAAACATGTTTGGGCCCTTGGTCTCTAGTTAGCATACTCCCACTACGAGTGTTAACATTGTGAGTCGTCTTTCTCACATTATTAACTTGAGGAGTTACATAATACCTAGGGTTAAACCAGCATTCTATATTGAAGAGACCAACCTTGCCTCAACACCAATAGTCAAACCTGTTGTATCTTTGCCTAGAGTTATCCTGCTTGGTCTTTTGAGAATGTGGTCTAGCGAAGGCAGTAGACTTGGAGGTAGAAGCTTCATGGTGATGGCATTCACATTACTTCTTCTCCTTAAGAGTTGTTTCAACAACAGGTTTAACTCTTGGAGCTTTCTTGATGTTATGACCACGACTAGAAGGTCCGTAGCTCTAAAGAGTGATCTCCTCATTAGATGTCTTGAAGACACTCTCGCAAAAGTTTTGGGGACTGTTCCATACTTGGTACCGAGACTTGGGATCTACATGTGTAGTCTTAGCAAAGTGACTGTAGGAGGAGTAAAGATCAAACTCGTTTGTTGGAAAGATAACCTTCTTAAATGAATTTTGGTCTTGAGGAGCTTTTCCCTTATCCTTGGCTAAAGCCTTCTTTGCAGCCTTAATTCTCCTTTCGGTTTTATTTCTCCAAGAGATTTACAAGGAGCAGCCACATGGCCTAAGCCAGCACCTTTACTCTGAGCAGAGAATTCAACCACTAGTGGAAGGACTGTCTTGGGCTTGGAGAAACTTTCAACAAGTTTCTTTTCAGCAGCAAGTTATTCTTCCAACTTTTGAATGATCTCCTCCTTCAAGTTTAGGTGCTCGAGAGCTTTATTGTATTCTTCAATCGCATTATGGAAGTCTTTCCTGTGTGAGTCCATCATCATGACTTCTTCCCTCAGACTACTCTCCTAAGCCTTGAGAGATTTGATCTCCTTAGATTGAGTTATTGCGACTCTACGTCATTTGTCGTAGGACTTGATCAAATCTTTGTACTGAATCATGAGTTTAGATTCATCATCAGATGAACAGTCCTCATGGTCATGGTTAGAGACATCTGATTCAGAGAGAGGGGTATGATAATTTACCTTCCCAGTGAACTGGGGTTCTTCTTCTTCATTTTTATGTGTCATGAGCACAAAGTAGGCTTCCTCCTCATCAATAGACTCAGATGAGTCTGTGTCACTAAGGTTCTTGGCCTTCTTGGCTACCAGGCTTCTTATAGTCTTCTTCTTATTATATGAAGACTTCTCCTCTCTTCTTCCACCCTCCTTCTTGTGAGGGCAATCAGCTATGACGTGTCCTTGCCTATTGCAACAATAACAAACAATGTCAGAAGAAATATGTTTGTTCGGTTTAGAATGATACTTGTCTTTGCTACTTGATCCCTTCTTATAACGATCACCATCGTGATGTGATCTTGTGAACGAGGCATCTTTGTCTCTCTATTGTTTCTTCTTGTTCAAGTACTTCATGAACTGCCTTGAAAGAAGAGATAACTCTCCTACAAATAATTCTGAGCCTGGGGTACTTGGCTCTGAAGTTTCTTCTTCACTCTCTTCCCGTGCGGGGGCAGGAGATGCAGCTTTTGACTTCCTTGAGATGTCAACCTTTAGAGTGACAGACTTCTCCTTGGATGAAGACCGACTTTTCTCTTCCTCAGATTTTCTTGAGTTTATTTGCAGTTCATATAACATAATCTTTCCAAAGAGATTTTGAGGGTCAGCCTCTGCCAGCTTTCCAAACTCCCGGATTGCACAGACTTTGTTATCCTATTCCTTAGTCAGGGATTTCAGGAATTTATCATTCAGCTCTTCATTGGTGAAGACTCGGCCATAGACTCTTAGGCCATTGACAATCTTGAAGAAACTTTAAAAAGTATCTGCAATAGAGTCCTTGGGACCTTGTATGAATGCTTCATATTTTTTATTCAGTAGGGAGCTTCTGTCATCCCTTACCACTTCGTTAACTTCCATCAAGATTATAAGAGAAAGCCACATTTCCTTGGCTGATTGGCTGTGAATCAGATTCTAAAACATCGAATCATCGACTGCACTTGCGATGATATTTTTGGCTTTCTTGTCTAAGGAGACAAGTGCCGTAACATCTCTCCGACAACTAGACCCCTAGGAGTAGTTTTGTCAAGACTAGGTCATGACAAAACCCTAGGAAGCCTAAGAGGACCAAGTGAACCTAGGAATGTAGGTGAGATCACTATGGTTTGTAAATAGTAGATTTCGAAACACTAATTTAGGATGATGATGGGGCTTCACCATAACACCAAGGCCTCACCACAACGTCATAAACCTATTGGAAGGTCTAATAGATCCATAAGGGTTCATTGGAGTTAACCCAGGGTGGTCAAGTTGACTTAGGATCATCCTAGTCCTATATCAAGAAAGGTGCCCTAACTAAGGGCAATGTGCCCCTAATGTGCCCAACCAACCCTACCTAGGTCTTCCTAGACCTAAGGTGAAGTAAATGGGTCACCAAAGACCCATTGGGGTGAGCCATAGAGGCTGAGTTGACCCAAGTCAACCCTAGCCCTAAAGTGGTCAAAGTGCCCGAACTAAGGGGCAAGTGACCACCAAGGTGACAAGTCAACCCTACATAACCCTTCCTTGACCTTAGGGGAATCCAAGGGGTCACCAAGTACCCCTTAGGTTCAACCCAAATGGTCATGTTGATGAAAAGTCAACTCATGGGTGAAAGTGGTCAACTTAGGTTAACCTAGCCCAATTCAAGTGGGCTAAGCCCAAGTTGTTTGGACCATTAGTCCAAGGAAGTGGACAGACACATTTTGGGCCCACAAAATTTAGAGAGTGATGACTATGAGAGAGAGGAAGGAGTTACCCACTTTGGAGGAGAGAAAAAATGGGGCTTAATGGCCATCATGGGCATGGAGGTTTCATAACCCGTCACTTTAATGGTGCCTTTACTCCTTGGAGGCAGGGGAAGAGTTTTCAAGAGGTGGCTGGCCAGTGGGGTTGCTCAGCCCCCTCAATTTGGCTGAAACCGAAATAAGGGTTAACTGGCCATTAATGGAGATTTCAAAAATTTTGGAGTTTCAAGCCTCCTCTCCGCAATTCCTCCTTTAAGAACCTTCAATAGGACAAGAGAAAGCGTTTACCTTGTTCTAATCTTGTTTACTTGTTGTTGCTATGGAGGTTGCAGAAAAGCCCAAACCAGCGGCCGGAAATGGCAAGGAGGCACAACACCCGCTCTCAGGCCGCAATTCAGGTCCTCTCTTGCTCCTTCTATGGGTAGATCCTAGGATTCATTTAGATTGAGAATCGGGAAAAATTGAGCCCGATGAAAGCCTTCATTTTCCTGGTTTTCCAAGAAAAGAAAAGTTTGCGGGATCGCCAGAATCTGCCCCTCCGGTGGCTTTGCCGCCCCCTGGAGATAGCCACCACCTCGATTGAGGTGGTGGTGGAGGTGGCCGACTAGGGAGGTGGTCGGGTGGCCGGAAAATGGCGATGGAATAAGCTCCAGGAAGATGTAATCTTGGTCATTGGTGCGCTGGAGAAGATGATCAGATGCCGTCTATATTACGCCAAGATTCGTGCTGTTTTATTTTTAATCTTAGGATAAATAAATCATTTTATATTATTTCTATCACAGAAAATGCATTTAATGTTTTTAATTATTAAAAATACTTAGATGCTTGGACATGGAATGTGGTCAATATGTAGTTTATAGGTCTGGATATCTAGTTTATTTTAAAATTTATTTGAACCAATTTGGATCTCTGGTTTGACAAGGGCACTCATTTTTGTGGGGTCTATACCTAGGGCTACTCAGAGGTTTAAATGTGTGCCCCCACTTCACCACATATCCAAATGAACTTAAATTTGGACAGGGAGTAAATCTAATCTATATCTAGTTCATGTCCAAAAATGGGAATTTTTGGAGAAGCACAACCGATGGGCAAACTGAGAGAACGAACCGTACTTTGGAAGACATGCTAAGGATGTGTACTCTCGACTTCGGCAAGAAGTGGGAGGATCACCTCTTCATGGTGCAGTTTGCGTATAACAATAGCTACCAAGCTAGTATCAAGATGGCGCCATATGAAGCTCTTTATGGGAGGCGGTGTCGAACACCGATGTCTTGGACAGAGGCGGGAGACACAAGGCTTTTGGGGAAAGAAGTGGTAGCCGATGCTATTGAGCTAGTGCGGACCATCCAAGAGCGCATGAAGGTGGCTCAAGATCGGCATTCGAAGTATTTCAATGCTCGCCACAGACATGTGGAATTCGCGGTGGGCGACTGGGTGTATCTTAAGATCAAGCCGTTCAAAGGCGTTTCACGAATTCGCCGACTCAAGAAGCTGAGTCCGAGATTTTTGGGACCGTTCAAGGTCATCGAGCGAGTGGGAGAGGCAGCGTACCGGTTGGCGTTGTCCACGGAGCTAAGTCGATTGCATGACGTTTTTCACGTCTCCGTCCTGAGGAAAGCCTTGTTAGAGGCCAGCGTGGTGATTGAACCGGCGGCGGTGCCGGTAGAGGAAGACTTGAGGACGCGAGTACGTCCCGTCGGGATAGAAGATTCGGAGGTTCGGCAACTGCGGAACAAGGAGGTCCGACTCGTAAAGGTCCGTTGGGACAACTGTGGCTGCGAGGAGCTCTCATGGGAGCGAGAGCAGGCCATACTGGAGGAGTACCCCGAGCTTTTATCCTCAGGTATCGTTTAGAATTTGTGTTCTTTCCATGTTTTAAATTTCGGGACGAAATTCTTTTAAGGGGGGGAGAATTATAACGCCCAAAAAATGTTGTAGGAGCGACGGGGATCGCTTTTGGCCAAAATAGTTTTTTTTCTTTTTTGAGCAGGTGACACGGGTCCCGACACGGCCGTGTCAGAGGCCGTGTCGGCCGTGTCGAGCTGGCCGTGTGGTCGACCATGTTAAGGCCGACGATCGTCGAGTTTGGAACACGGCCAGGCACACGGCCGTGTCCCAGGCCATGTAGCCTCGGGTCGTTTCAAAATTTCCTGAGGTTTGGCACACGGGGTATGACACGGGTCCGGACAGGGCCGTGTCCCAGGTGATACGGGCATGTCAGGGGCCGTGTCAGAGGCCGTGTACTTCTCTGACTGAAAATGTTGAAAACGGGTATCGTGACACGGGTCACGACACGGCCGTGTGGAGCGAGACACGGCCGTGTCGAAGGCCGTGTCGAAGGCCGTGTCAGGAGCCGTGTGCTGGTTTTCGAATCGATCGAGACGGCGAATGGCTAACACGGCCATGCACACGGCCGTGTTGCAACCCGTGTTCGGCCCAGATTTTCTAATTTGAGTTCCGATCACGGCCGTTCGTTCTTTTCTTTGGAAGATCCAACGGTGGGGAGCCTCCCTGGGTGGTTTAAGGCCGGGAATAGGGTTCCAAACCCTCATTCCCCACTTTCTTTTATCTCTCTAAGTTCTAGAGAGAAGGGAGAGCAAGGAGGCCAAGTTCTGGCCGCCGGCGAAGCTTCGGAGGTCCGTTGCGCGAGCGGAGTTCAGATCTGCGAAGGTGGGAGCGTTGCGGTGGTGTTCATCCGAGCAAATCTTCTCCATGGATAGGAAGAGGGGATGGAAGGTAACGACACTTCTCCTCTCGGTTTTTAGGATTTAGGATGCATGAATAGCATCCCCTTCCTTTCGTATTTTGAGCACCGGATCTCTCAAATGAGAGGGATCCGTGTAGCCTAGGTTCAAGAGGACCTCCGGGTTGAGTATGCTCATCCCGGCATGCTTTGCATTAGAGATCCGCTCCGTTAGTGGATTAGGCATTGTGGGTGAAGCCGTGGTCGCGACCGATAGTCCGACCCGGTGATGTTGCATAGCGAACTTCGGTAGAAAATCCGTTGCGGCAATACGCCGTTGTGTGTATGCGTTTTTCCCATTGTATTTGAGTGAGTACTCGTAGTCGGAACCGGACGAGGTTAGCTCCTCTTTGTGCGGTAGATGGTTTCCTTGGAGCACGGGAAAGACACGGTGCGAGTGGCAATTGGGGTGGGGAAACCTTTGTTTGTGCTGTGCTAAGGCGCGGCTATGTCTCCGTGGTCGGCTGGCTATCCCGTGATGCGCAAGTCATGTGGGGAAAGTGTCCCGGCGAGACTAGCCCTTGTGTGAGATTGACGAGAATGCCGAGCAGAGGGCAAGCCCGGGCAATGTGGCCATGAGTGGGTGGGGTCCAGCGAGGCTTCTTAGAATCGGTCAGTGTGAGACGAAACCCTGACGTGCGACGTCAGATTTTGCGGGCAAGCCTGCGGTTTAAGACCCATGTGCGGGTGGGGCCATTGCAAGGTTCCGTGTGACGGCCTGTGTGCCGTTGGGGACATGGTGTCTCCCTTTTGTTTGCGGCTTTAAGCCAATGGGGAAACGGAAGTACCCAATGTTTGATGTTGTGCTAGATGCATACGAGCTAGGGTGCCTTGGGTGAAACCCGGGTTGCATTCATGTTGCATAGTAGGCCCCTTTTACTTTGTACAAAACATAAAGAACATGTATGTTGTTTGAGACATCCAAGCATGTTTACCGCTATTATATATATATGCTCTTTTGGTATACGAAGTGCTAACTTGTAGGTGGAGTGGTACCCCGGGGTCCGTTAGGGACGGCCGGGAGGAGATGTGTTTGTTACACAGTAGAGGTCAGCCTTTGCTGACCCACGTTACTTCAAATCCTTTCAGGGCAAGGATCGCATGCAGGAGCCAGCGCGCCGGGCGAAAAGCCCTAAGCCTCATGAAGTGTTGCTGTGCTTGGCTAGTTTCTTTTCCATGTTTTGTTGATGTTGTTTGATCATGTCCGGCTTGCATGCCGAGGTAGCCTAGGGGTGCTTGGCACTTTTATATTTTTTGGACTCATATTGTGTACGGCCTTAAGGCCATTTCGATACTCTATTGTTAGTGGATGACTTCTGTCTTTTAGTTTTATGTTTCCGCTGTGTATGTCTGGAGTTTTGAGTTTGGGTAGTTTCATATCATCTTTTAATACTAAAGCTGTGGTGTCCGTATGTTGTGGGGCCCTTGCCGGACCCATATTATATGGTCTTTACAGGGGAGGTGTTACAGGGATTTTCTCAGATAGCCCTCCCACTCACTTCTTTGATGAAGAAGGACACTCCGTTCATTTTGACGTTGCGGTGTGAGGCGGACTTTTAGGAGTTAAAGAGTCGGCTTACGTTGGCCCCTATACTCGCCCTTCCATCTAGGAAGGAGGGCTTCCAAGTGTTTGTTGATGCATTTTTTAAGGGGATGGGGGTTGTACTGATGCAACATGGTCATGTGATAGCATACACCTCACGATAGCTGAAGTAGCATGAGCAGAACTACCGTGTTCATTACTTAGAGATGGGGGCAGTAGTGTTCGCTCTGTAAATTTGGTGGCATTACCTCTATGGTGTGCACTGCGACATATTTTCGGATCACAAGAATCTGAAATATGTTGATATGTAGAAGGAGTTGAACGTTTGCCAGAGATGATGGGTGGAATTCCTATCTGATTATGAGTACACGATACACTATCACCCCGGAAAGGTGAACGTGGTGGCGGACGCGCTGAGCCAAAAGGCTACTACCTTAGTAACAAGACCTCAGTAAATGGCCATGGAGTTGGTGTGGATGTTAGAGAAGATGCGGATATCCATAGAGTCTGAGGAGCACCCAGAGCTATACCAGGACTACCTGTCGTCATTGGTTTCCATCGACGACATTCAGGATTGTATCAGAGCTGAGCAGAGATGGGATGACAAGCTGGAGCCAGTATTTAGGACCTTGGAGGCAGGTATGGATGGGGAATATACAGAGAGAGACGAGTTATTGTGCTTATGAGGCAGACTGTATATACTGGCTGGGGGCAGAATTCGGGAGGACATCATGACTGAGGCCCAGTACAGCAGGTATTCGGTGCACCCAGGTATCACTAAGATGACGGCCGACCTGAAGAGGACAATGTACTGGCCGAGCATGAAGAGGGATATCACCTACTTCGTGACCCACTGCGAGGCTTGTTAGATGGTGAAGGCGGAGTGTAGGAACCTGGCCGGATTATTGCAGCCACTTCCAGTGCAGGAGTGGAAGTTCGATGACATCGACATAAACTTCATACATGGTCTTCCTCATTCACATGGGGGAAATGACTCGATATGGGTGATCTTCGACCGATTGACGAAGGTGGCCAGGTTTCTACCGATCAAGAAGGATGCTCCGGTGAGTGAATTGGTATGGAAGTTTGTGGAGAAGTTCATTCGATATCATGGAGTGTCGATGACGATAGTGTCCGATCATGATGGATGATTCACCTCTATGGAATGGAGGGCGGTTCAGGTTTATTTGGGGTCACGACTAACTTTTAGTACTGCCTTCCACCCTCAGACGGATGGAAAGATAAAGTGCACCAACCAAACCCTAGAGGATTTACTACGTCTTTGCATACTGGATTGTGGGGAACCGTGGGAGAGGCAGTTGCCGCTGATCGAGTTCTCGTACAACATCTGCCACCAGTCCAGCATCGGCATGGACCCTTATGAGGCTTTATACGGGCGGATATGTAGGACTCCTTTGTCTTGGATCCAAGATGAGTATCTGAATGCACTGGGCTCGGAGTTTGTAGAGGATACGGATGCTCAGACGCGATTGATACAAGACAGGATGTTGGAAGCCCATAGCAGGAAGGGTAAGTATTACGATGCTCGGCATCGTTAGATATAGTTTCAGGTAGGATACCGGGTATTCTTGAAGATCTGACTGATGCATGGAGTCTCACGGGTGTGTGGTCGGAAGAAGCTCAGTCCGAGATACATGGGGCCCTACCGGATCCAGGAACATATCGGCCCCTTGGCTTATACACTGGAGCTGCCGCCATAGCTAGCGGGTTTGCACGACGTCTTTCAAGTCTCCTCCCTAAGGAGAGCTCTACTTCGGCCGGAGCCGCAGATTACGACTACATATGGGCCTATAGCTTCTGATCGATTGGTGCACCTGGAGCCGATCACGATAGACGATACTGGGATATTGGTCTTGCGACGCAAGAAGGTCCTGTTGGTCAAGGTCTTGTGGAGGAATCATTAGCAAGTGGAGTACACGTGGGATCCACAGGACTTGATGCAACTATAGTACTCGGATCTTTTCAGTCAGGTATACCATACAACTTCTCGGGATGTTACATTTTATTATTTCATACTTGAAACCCCGTAGGCCTAACTTGAATTTCAAGGAGTAAATTCTTTGTTTATATATTTAGATTTGTAACATCCCTCAGACAATTAGACCCTAGGAGTGGTTTTGTTAAGACTAGGTCATGATAAAACCCTAGGAAGCCAAAGAGGACCAAGTGAACCTATGAATGTAGGTGAGATCACTATGGTCTACAAATAGTAGATTTCTAAACACTAGTTTAGGATGATCATGGGGCTTCACCATGACTCCAAGACCCCACCACAACCTCACCAAAGTATTGGAAGGTCTATTAGAGCCATAAGGGTCCATTGGAGTCAAGCCAGGGTGGCCAAGTTGACCTACGATCATCCTAGTCCTAAATCGGGCAAGGTGCCCTAACTAAGGGCAATGTGCCCTAAATAAGGGCAATGTGCCCCTAATGTTCCCAACCAACCCTACCTAGGTCTTCCTAGACCTAAGGTGAAGTCAATGGGTCACCAAAGACCCATTGGGGTCAACCTTAGAGGCTGAGTTGACCCAAGTCAACCCTAGCCCTAAAGTGGTCAAAGTGTCCTAATAAAGGGGCAAGTGACCACCAAGGTGCCAAGTCAACCCTACACAACCCTTCCTATACCTTATGGGAAGCCAAGGTGTCACCAAGGACCCCTTGGGTTCAACCCAAATGGTCATGTTAAACAAAGTCAACTCATGGGTCAAAGTGGTCAACTTAGGTTAACCTAGCCCAATTCAAGTGGGCTAAGCCCAAGTGGTGTGGCCCATTAGTCCAAGGAAGTGGAGAGACACATTTTCAGACCACCAAATTCAGAGAGTGATTACTAGGAGAGAGAGGAAGGAGTTACCCACCTTGGAGGAGAGACAAAATGGGGGCTTAATGGCCATCATGGCCATGGAGGTTTCATAACCCCTCACTTTGATGGGGCCTTTACTCCTTGGAGGCAGGGGAAGAGTTTCCAGGAAGTGGCAGGCCAGTGGGGTGGCTCAGCCCCCTCAATTTGGCTGAAGTCGAAATAAGGGTTAAATGGCCATTAATGTTGATTTCAAAAATTGGGGATTTACAGGCCTCCATTCCCCAATTCCTCCTTTAAGAACCTTCACCAGGACAAGAGCAAGCATTTCACCCATTCCAATCTTGTTTTACTTGATGTTGCTGTGGAGGTTGCAGAAAAGCCCAAACCTGCGGCCTAAAATGGCAAGGAGGCACAACACCCGCTCTCAGGCCGTATTTAAGGTCCTCCCTTCCTCCTTCTTGTACGGGTAGATCCTAGGACTCATTTAGATTGGGAAACGGGCTCAATTGAGCCCGATCAAAGTCATTGTTTCCCTGGTTTTTCAGAGAAAAAACAAGTTTGTTGGATCGCAGAAATCCTCCCCTCCGGCGGCTATGCCGCCGCCTGGCGATAGCCACCACCTCGATGAAGGTGGTGGTGGCGGTGGCCGGCAAGGGAGGTGGTCAGGTGGCCGGGAAATGGCGATGGAATAAGCTCAAGGAATATGTAATCCTGGTTGTTAGTGTGCTGGATAAGACGACCAGATGCCGTCTATATTGCGGCAAGATTCGTGTTGTTTTATTTTTAATCTTAGGATAAATAAATCATTTATATGATTTTTGTCAAAGAAAATGTAGTGAATGTTTTAAATAATTAAAAATAATTAGAGGCTTGTACAGAGAAAGTGGTCAATATAGAGTTTATAGGTCTGAATGTCTTGTTCATTTTAAAATTTATTTGAACCATTTTAGATGTCTGGTTTGACCAGGGCACTCATTTTGGTGGTGTCTATACAAAGGGCTAGTTAGAGGTTTTAATGTGTGCCCCCACTACACCACATGTCCAAATGAACTGAAATTTATACAAGAAGTCAATATTATCTATATCTAGGTTATGTCCAAAAAATGGAATTTTTGGAGATAATTGTTCTATTGTTTTTGAAATTATTTAATAATCCTAGGGTAAAATAATTAGGGGACCTAATGATCTCCAAACCCTCCCAAATTTTGGTGAGTGGTCTTTGGGGTTATCATAAGGCTCTGTATAAAATTTCTTCTCATTTGGAGGTGATTTGTGTTGAATTTTTGTAAACCCTAGCCTTGACCTAAGGGGGGTATTTAGGTCAAAGTGTTCTTTGTGTCTTTAAGTGGTCAAATCAACTCAACATAGGCTGAAACTTGGGCCACTGGTTTGATAAGATGCTAGACACCCTCACATGGAATTTTGGGTGGATTGGGGGTAGATTTGCCCTAGGAACCAAGTTCAAACCTTAAGGTTTGACTTTGGGGATTTGTTAAGGGCATGGGGTGATATGCCCTTTGATGGACTTGCTGTTCAGTCCAAGTGATCCTAGGGTGGTGAAAAGCCCTATGGAGAGATATGGTGGGATTTGGACACATGCACACCACTTAAACCACTAGGTAAGTCTTTGGGTCCATACACCTTAGGAATTGTCTAGTGGCTCATATGACTTTGGAATTGCATGACATTTTGGTAGAGGTCATTTTCATAACCATATTATCCACTGAATTATACTACATATTGTTTGGATGAGTTTACAGGTGGGTTTCGTTGAAAAGTGCTCTTTCATGAGTTGTCCTGAAGAATTTTATTATGTGACTTCTTAACCTTGGGTTTGGATGATACTTTGTCAAGCTATTTTTTAGGACTATAACAAGCCTAGAGATTTTTAATATGAATTTTAGATCATTATATGAGGTACTTCATTCATAACCCAACAAGTTACACCTTCTACTTAGAAATTTCTTTTGAACAAATCACTCAATGGAAACTTATAAAATTTAGTAAGTAGACCTTTAATGACATTTGAAATCTTTGTGAATTTTTGTGGAATTTTTGGAAGTTTATCTGTAGGGGTTGTTTCACAATGTGCTATTTTCTAAGTAAAATTAATTGAATTTATTTTGGCACTCTTTAAGCTTGATAAAATATGATTTTTTGTCAGAGGTCCTTTATGGTCATCCTTGAGATTCAGTAATTTTGCTACAACTTTCTGATGATTAATTTTAGTACATTCTTTTTTAACCAAAATTAATGGCTTATTATTGGATTAATTTATTAGAGGCCAAATCATTTTTGGAAAATCATGGAATTTAGTATTTACTATTGTTCCTCTATTATCTAGTGTTCATAATTTTGGGTGTCCAGTACTTGAGAAAATAGTATATTTCATGTTAAAATTACTCATGGCCTAACTTTGGAAAATATTAATTAAATATCAAATTAATTAGGAAAATTATAAGTTTCTGGATTTAGGCTAATGATGTCATGATAGACCTCTATTAAATATCTTAGGGTATTTGGATGAAAATTTGGAGTACCTCCTATCATGTAAAGCATATAGTATAGGTTGGTCTGCATATAGTAAAACTGCAGAAAGTGTGATAGCATTTGAGTTGGGCATATGGCTTGGGGTTAATAGTTTGCTGGTTTGGGTAAAATGAGATTGAGTTCATCATTGGAAGTTGGGATGATTAAAATGCTGGGTTGACTAGGATTAGGCGGTGCTCGGGATTGACGAAAGATCGTCTTTCCTGTGGATAGAGAGAGAGGGTCAAAACACACTAGGGTTAGATACAGTGCAATATTAAAAGGGAACGAGAAACGTTTATTAACCAATAATAATAAGTGCCTTGCGAAAGGGAGCATTGAGATTCACCCCATCGTAGTTCCTAGTGCCCTCGAGAGCCCTTCACGAGGAATGCCCTGGGCAGTCCAAGGTTAACGTAAGCCGTAAGAATAATCAATGTTTAAGAGAAACTAGTATAACTAGGGGTTCACTTTCACACACCCCGGTGTCTCGGGAAGTTAGGTTGGGTATCCCGAGCTGTAGGCTCGATGGTTTTGGTGATGGGCCGGTTAACCTGCCGAGCTGATGGCTCGGTAGATAATTGTGACGGACAGGATATTCCGAGGAGCTTTGGCTCGGTTGTTGTTTGTGACGGACGGGTTATTCAGGGGAGCTTTGGCTCGGTGGTTGATACATCAAGGTTTCATGTGCATAAATTATAAGGTGGTGGGTCTTCGGTGTTGGAGGGTCGATGCACCGACGCCAATACGTTGACTCGGCAAGTGTGGTTTAACACTTCGCCAAATTAAGTCTGGTGGACCAGCTGGCAAAGAGTACGTAGGAGCTCCGCTTAGTGCACCAGTGTCGAGGCGTATGATAGGTATTACTTACAGTGCAATTACAGGTTTAGAGCTGGGCGAGGCCCAACCCACCGCTTCTGTTTGCCACTACGGAGGTATCCTGGGAGGTTAGGATCCATAAAGGGGGAACTAAAGGTTTGTGTACACAGAGTCGGGTGGATGTGTTGCACTTGCATGATTTACATCAAAGCATACTTGAATGATATAGCATAACAATTGCATATACCCTTGACACCTATTGTATAAATTTGTATGAGACTCTTTATACAATAGGCCCTGCAAAATGACCCCTTAGTTTATAAGCTTTTGTGAACATGCTTATAAACCAAGGTTATTATTCTTTAGATATATATATTACTTGCTTGAAAACCGACACCCTACCGTATAAATTTGTATGGGACTCTTTATACGATAGGAGCTTTGCAGAAGACCCCTTAGCTTATGTGTTTGTATGGGCATTCATATAAGTTATGGTTACATATTTCATAATTTATCTGCAAACTTTTGTTACTGTTTCCTGTTTATATAGAACTGCTAGACTAGTTCCGCCACCACTCGCTACCTTTGTTATTCTCTACCTTCATTACCTTTCCTTTCCTTCTCCCCGCTCGATGCCTTGGAGCCATGGGGGAGGGGTGGGGGATGATAGGACTTAGTCTTTTAGACTAATGATTTTCGGACCAAATCATTTTAGGGGAACGTAGAGCCCATTTTGGAGGTGCAGCCCCGGAGGTTGGTACACTTGGAGACGGGACCGTCTAGTAATAGAGTTCAGACTACTGGGAGAGTGAGTCCTGTTCGCTAGTATTTGTTATAGATTTGCTTCCACGATGAGTGAATAATAGTGAGGACTTTGATGTATCGGTCATAAGCCATATTTCTAGTACTTTTATTATTATTGATATGGACTCTCCCTTCGTGAAGAATTATTACTATATATGTGATCATTGTGGACATGTGTTAGAGTTCTCATTTCATGTACACTCATACTTTTTCTACTATTCTGTGAAAGATTTGGCCGGCAGGATCGGCATTTTGTTGTGATGACCTTCCCGGGCATGATGGTGTCACCACAAAGTGGTGGTTCTAGGCCTAAGACCCCGTGGTTTAAAAAGGAAAAAAAATGGGATCTTACAAGTGCAATCTAATTTTTATCAAGATCCATAAGCTTCTTTGGAACTTACTTTGTAGAGCCAATGGTGGAGGTGGTCTTTGGAACATAAGGTCCTTCTTCGACTATCATAAAAATTCTTGGATCAACAGATTCCATGAAGAACATTATTCTCTCTTTCCACATAGAAAAATTTTCTTTGTGCATAAAGGAAGCTTAGCTAAATCCTTGGCTCTATCCATGCTTGTATCCTCTATAGACAACTAAGAGAAGATTTGTTCATGGTGTAAACCTTTTAACGAATAACCTCGCTCTGATACTAATTGATGTTTTAAGTTGTATACCTAAATAACCTAGAGGGGGTGAATAGGTGAGGTCTGCGTCTTTTTGCGGAATAAAAAATATAAGAACGAAGCGTAGAAAATTAACAATCAAACCACAGATAACACAAGATTTATAGAGGTTCCCCAACCTTGGGTACGTCCACTCTCCACCTCACCGATCTAGCAACACGCTAGACTCGGCTACTTCAATATTAACTCGGATTGAAAACCAATCCTACAACTCGGAGCAACGCCCCTACAACTCGATCATCAAAACAGGATCTACACTCGGAAGAAAAACTTCCTACAAAACTCGGAGAAAAAATCTCCTATAAGAATTAAAATAGATTTACATTAACAATAAAACAAACTTCACTTCAGATCTGAGAACTTCAGATTTCTTCCTTCTTGAAATTTGATACTCTGTCAGAAATATATCGAGGAAGACTTGCCGAAATCTCTGGAACGGAAATGCTTAAGATCAACATGATCAAAAGAGTGATCTGTAGAAGTTGAACGCCTTGATCTGTTGATCGATTCTTGTTTTGAATCATTAGAATCAGAGAAGAAACAGTGGCGAGAACGACGATGAGGAGCGGCGGCTTTCCCAATTTAGTAAGTAAGAACGATTTAGAATACTTATTTCCGTGTGGTATTAGGGTTAGTCAAAATTGAAAAGACATTTTATAGGACAAGCCTAACAGTCATAATCATAAATACTACACACGTGGACCAAAAAAAAATCTAGGTTAATTTTGAAATCACTTTCATCTGGACTTAGAGAAAATTTCGGAAAATTACCTGCATTTCTCGAGTGAATAGAGTACTCCCACATACCTAGGGTCCAAATTATGGTTCTTACCAATCCTCTTAACGCCAGACATTAGGGATACCTTAAGAAATTCCATGTCTCAAACGGTAAATTCCAATTCAGCCCTTCGTCGATTAGGATTCTTTTCATAACGCTCTCGGGCTATACGAAGCTTCTCTCAAATATGCTTAACAAAAATATCCATTCCTTCCAATGCTTCTGGTCCTACCAACGATCTCTCACCAACCTCAGCCCAAAAACAGGGGAGTTCTACAACGCCTCCCATACAAAGACTCAAATGGGGCCATCTGCAAACTCTCTTGATAACTATTGTTGTAAGCAAATTCCATTAAACTTAAACGCTCATCCCACGCCCCTCCGTAGTCCAAAATATAACATCTGATCATATCTTCCACGATCTGATTTACTCTCTCCGTCTTACCATTATTCTGCGGATGAAAAGCGGTGGAATACCTCAAATCGGTACCCAACCCTTCCTATAAACTTTTTCAAAAGCGAAACGTAAATGTGGAGTCTCGATCTGACATAATGCTCACCGGCACTCCATGTAGTCTGTTGACCTCATCCAAATATAACTCTGCTATTTTCTTCATGGAGTAGTCGATCTTGAACAACACGAACTGAGCACACTTCGTCAGTTTGTCCACTATAACCCAAACTGAATCGTGTCCTCGGGGAGATCTCAAAAATCCAGTAATAAAATACATCGAAATACTCTCCCAGTTCCAACTTGGAATTTCTAAAGGAGTTAACTTTTCACCATGCCTTCCATGATCAGCTTTAACTCATTTATATGTGAAACATTAAGATACAAATTTGGCTATATCGTTCTTCATTCCATACCACAAGACAATCTGCGTCAGATCTTGATATATCTTAGTAGAACCGGGGTGGTTGGCAATACTGGAACTGTGTGTCTTTCTATACAACTTAACTCGAATATCCTCAATAGCGGGGATGTAGTATCAACCGCGGTACTTCAAGGTACCCGCAACATCAATTGTAAAGTCTGGTAACTCCCTTTTCTTAGTTCTATTATAATGGTGCAGCAAATAAGGATCATCTTTTTTTATAGCCTTATAAGCATAATCTATGAAGGCTCTTCTACTTCCAAACTGCTCGATGAGTTGCTACTTCCGACTGAGATACCAATTAATAAGAACTCTTCTACAAAGGATTCCACTAACATTCCAAATATTTTTGTGGTCTTTGAACTCAGGGCGTCAGCTACCGCATTAGTTTTGCCTTGATGGTATTGGATCTCAACATCATAATCCGTGACATATTCTAACCATCTCTGCTGGTGCAAATTAAACTCCTTCTGAGTGAAAATGAACTTCAAACTTACATGGTCTGTATCGATTTTGCACAAGGTGCCATACAATAGATGCCTCCATAGCTTCAAAGAATAAATCACAGTGTCAAACTCTAAATTATGCTTGGGGTAATTTCTATCGTGAGTCTTTAACTGCATCAATCCATACACAATCACTTTGCCTTCTTGCATACACACGAAACCAAGCCTAACATGTGAAGCATCACCAAAAATGGCATACTCTACTCCTTCGGTAGGCAAAGACAGAATTGGAGTAGTACATAATCTCTTTTTCAACTCCGGAAAAGCTTCTTCACACTTATCGCTCCAAATGAACGGCACATTCTTTTGCGTAAGCTTAGTCAATGGTGCAGACAATGAAAAGAAACCTTCCACTAATCTCCTATAATATCCTGCCAACCCTAGGAAACTTCTTATCTCTTTGGGTGTGGTAGGTCTATTCCAATCCATTACGACAGAAATCTTCTCTGGGTCAACAAAAATTCCGTCCTAAATAACAACATGACCCAAAAATGAAACCTGAGGTACCAAAAAATCACACTTACTTAACTTGGCATACAACTTTTGCTCCCTCAATGCAGACAAAACCAAACGCAAGTGTTGGGCATGCTCCTCAGCACTGCGGGAATAAACTAGAACGTCATCTATAAAAATGACCACAAAACGGTCTAGAAAATCTTTGAACACTCTATTCATCATGTCCAAGAAGGAAGACGGTGCAATAGTCAAACCAAAAGACATCACCAATAACTCAAAATGTGCATGCTGAGAATGGAAAGCTGTCTGTTGAATATCCGTCTTACGAATACTCAACTGATCGTAGCTTGAACGAAGGTCAACCTTCGAAAACACAATGCTACCATGCAACTGATCAAATAAATCATCTATTCTCGGCAAAGGATACCTGTTATGAATAGTTACCTTATTCAATTCTCTATAATCAATGAACAGCCTCATTGGTCCATCCTTTTACTTCACGAATAGCACAGGAGCACCCCACTGTGAAGAAAATGGTCTAATGAATCCATTCTATAGCAACTCATCCAGCTAGGTATGCAACTCCTCAAGCTCATGCGAGGCCATACAGTATGGTACCTTAGCAATAAGACGGGTACCCGGCTCCAAATCTATGACAAACTCCACGTCCCTCTAAGGTGGAAGACCGTGAAGATTATCAAGAAAAACATTAGGAAACTTGTGCACTATAGGAATCTCCTCTACACGCGCTAAACTACCACCGATCTCCAACACCGAAACCAAACAGGCAAAATATCTGGAATCTAAAAGCTTCCAAGCACATACTGCAGAAATGATCGGAGAGACCTGGCACGGAAAACCATAAACACTCCTGGGTTGGTCGTTGTTCATCTTGAAGTCCAAACGCTTGACCTTGCATTGGATGACCGTATCATACCTAGACAACCAGTCCATACCCAAGATCACATCGAAATCTTCCAAGTCTATCACCTTTAGATCAACAACCGCTAAAAAGTCACCTAAAAAATAGGACAACTCTGAATTCCTTGGTCCAATACCACTGAATTGCTAGAGGGAAACTTAACACGAAATGCGTCTCCAACAAGATCGAGGGTCAAACGGTGAAGCTCTACAAAGGTCCTAGCCACGAACGAATGGGTAGCACTAGAGTTAAACAGATCATGTGCCCAACGGTTCTTTACCTTAAACTTTCCTATAAAAAATCTTATACGCAACTAAGGGAACAAACATCGAAACTACAAATATGAACTAAAAACTAGAACTAGGTTAAGATCTAACCTGAAATTACTTTAGTGGACGCCTGATCTTATTCCAAAGACACAACGTTTAGCTTGCCCTTCCTCTTGTCCATGTTCTACGGTGACGGCAATGCCTGAAGTGGAACTGGTTGCAATAGAGGCTGAGTCTGCAGGCACTTCAACTTGAAATGACAATTTTATCTGTACTGAAAGCATCCCCTTTCCCTTCCCCAATAGTGGGTAGCATCGTGCCCCTTCTATTTGTAGGAAGAACAACCCAAATCTCTCTTAGGATCGCCCTCAATCGCATGCACTTGCTCTTCTTCTGAGCTCCTATCCCTTTATAACATCTCTCGTACGGATGGCCTGACCGGCCACAGAAACTTCACACTTCTTTGCTTCTTTTCCTAGAAACAGAACCAAAATCTCAAGGGCTCTTACTTGTATCAGCCTTCCTCTTATCTTTCCTCATCTTCTATCCTCGATTATTAGCAATATCATTAGCCTCAACCTTAAGAACAGCTTCTACTTCCTCAACATAGCTCTCAGATCTATAAGAATAAGCTAGTTGCTGGATGTCGAACCTAAGACCGCCCAGAAAGAGCATAACTCTATTAGCTTCAAAGGATACCAAGTATGGGGCAAACCTGCTTAACATACTGAACTCCACTTCATACTCACTGCCTGTGAGTTGCCTTTTCTTCAGATGTAGAAAATTATTCATCAAAGGGTCTCGCTCGACCGACGGTAGAAACTTCTTCAACAATAACTCCTTGAAGGATTCCCAGGAACATCCATCCTTAAGATTCTCCTTCTCTTTCAACCACCAGCTCTATGCAAAACCCTTTAGCTGGTAAGCAGTGACCATCACTCTCTTGTCAATAGAAACTCTTGAGTATGAGAACATCTCCTCGATTGCATTGATCCAATCATCCAAGCCCATGAAATCTGCTCTACCATCGTAGGTAGGAGGTCCTAATTGCTGGAAATGCAAGATAAAATTCATCTCTGGTGGCAACAAAACTAGAGGCACCAAGGGAGAGTGGGGAAAATGAACAGCTTGACCCATAACCAGGTCCTACACTCTAGGCAGTTGACTAGAAATAGTAGTCAACAAGGCTTGGATCTGGGATTGCATCTCGACCATTTTCCTCGATAGAGCCTCATTGCTCTGCCGCAATCCTTCTATCATGGCCTCACTCTGAGCAACAGACAACTCTCCCTCAGACTGTAGAGTCAACCTCATCACACGCTTTGGCGGCATTCTAATCAAACAACAACAACTAATCAAAACCTAGTTTAACCGCTAGAACAAAACAACTTAGTTCAAACAAATACATGCTTAAATACTAGCATATACTGCTAACTTGCTTTGGGATTTTCATTTATGATGTCATGCCTAAACATAGGATGGATATCATCATCCTACTCACTCATGTGTATAGACCATGAATGCATGAATTCATAACTTTTTTTTGACTCAAAACCAAGTGTGTACGTATGTAATCATGTAAATCTTTAGCTTGACGCGTGTGCTAATGCAATGTTATGTCATGTATGTTATACTATGCATTCTAATAAAAGGCCTTAGTACATGTTATGAGCGGCATACACATGAAATATTATGCATCCCATACAACATAATATCCCGTGGAATGAAAATAAAAATCTAATGTGCATTCATGTGATGATTGTTATGCATCCCATACTACATAATAGTCACATGTTGCCTCCTATGAGGATCCATATACAAACACATATTATGCATCCCATACAGAATAATATGCCACGTATAGTTCTTGTCATGCTTAGGAGTGTAGTGTTCTTGCTTCAGCCAAGACTTACTGATGACACATTGGTGTATGTATGTAATGGAACTAGACAACTAACCCTAACAAGAGATAGTCATTCGACCAATTTTAAAACAACTTATCCCTCTGATACGAACTGTCACAACCCGCATTTTCTCCGAATTTAAAAGAAATATCAGTGAAAGAGAAAACATGTGCAGTGATGCCACGCCATGCAGGAGATAATTGCAGACGCTCAGGCAAGACTCCATCTCTATCTTTTATATGAAATTCATAAGTTATTATGAAAAAAATGCGATTCAAGTATAATTGATTATTCGTATCCCTCGGCTTAGTGGATCAACTAGTCCACCAAAAAAAATATAATTATATGTTGCGAAAAATATTTTGCTTATACGATTAACATCCTACATGAGTATATACATCCTCAAAGGACAATTCATTGTATGCAAGACTCTATTTATCATAAGTATGGAAATAGATTTTACGTTAGTTAAAATATGGTGACTTTAGCTTTGAAATATGACATGGAAGAGGAAATAATAATATTTCTTTTATACTTTAAAATATCTATCATGCAACCTAGCATAAAACCTTCCCAAAGAGCAAGTATAACCAACAAAATAAGGTAAATTTAGCAGCTAACAAAGTACATAAACTTCACCAGAAAACAATCAGTGGGCGTCAACAACCTGATACGAACCCATTGGAAGAATGTATGTCAGAATTAAATAGAAAAATAACAACTACCTCATAACATTAAGGAAATCCACTTTAACCATTGCAGCCCACGTGCTATCATCAAACCTAGCCGCTCAACCGGCTTCTACTCCGAACCATAGGCATTCACAAAATAGTATACCTCAGTAAAAAAATACAAGTGGCAATAGAATTAAACAATAGATGAGATAAGATAATCAAAGGGTTACCAACCCATGAGAAGATAACAGTAAGGCAACCTCAATACTTAACCACAAGGAAAAAGGGGAAAAAGAATTCACATGGGTAGAATATCCCAAAATGCACCAAGTGCGGCAAAGATAAAAGCTTAAATAACATATGCATAAGTACGTGCATAAATAAAATGGATTGGTCAATTCACCATTTGGAGAGCAAAACACCGGCCAAGCCCGGCATAAGCGGTGGAAGGGACCTACCCAACACACCAATAGTAAAACTTTACAAAAACACCTGCAAAGTCCGGCACTTACAATGGAAGAGACCAACCCAACACACAAATAGTAAAACTTTATTAGGGCCCATGGAAAGGTGGTCTTATACCTTGACACAGACAAAACTGGGGAAAAACTAGCACCTGTGGTGGAAGGGACCAACCCAACACACAAACAATCACAAACCCGCACAGGGTAAAGTTGTACAAAATAGGCCACGAAAAGCCCAAGCATCAATAGAACTGATGAAAACTCAACCGGCACTGGCTTACTTCAATGAAATAAGGAAGAAAAACACCAAAATCACCCTACAGCCCCTACCGACGAATTGGACTCAATTTTGTGAGAATTAACCATGTCTACAAAGATTCGTCGCGTATACTCGATGACTTGAGTAGAAACAAGACGATTCTTACTTAGCAAAACTTGGCTACCAGCAATATATGATGAATTAGTGAAATTTCCCAAGTCCACGGAAAAATATTTGAGTCAAATCGACGCTGCGTTGAGTGCATTCAACGCACTCAACGCAAACTAGCTAAACTCAACGATTCTGCCTTCAGTCAAAGCCGCATTGAGTACACTCAACGCCGCGTTGAGTACAAGCTTTGACTTAGTCTCATAGACAACTCAATGCCAAGGCTTCACTCAACGCCAGACTAGCATTACTCAAAAAATTCGTCGAGTTAACTGGTGGTCGCTAAGCTTCGAAGAAAATAAAAGCAGCCAAACTAGCAATCCAAAGAGGCAAGTATACATATCGAATTGTAGCTAAGGGACACAAGTGTCGTATTTAAATCCGGGAACTATTGAGTACACTTACTCACACAAAGACTATTATTTATCGACGGAAAATCTAGGGTTTGGAGAAACTAATTGCAATTAAGGAAAGGAAATAAAGCTAAAGAGAATTACTTGCACTAAAAAGAAAGAGAGCATAAAAGAAACGATTACGATAAAGGGTTGGAACGATGAGATGGAAATGCACTCAATCAAGAATCACCTCGGCTAAATTCGATTAAAAACACGATAAATAAACCTAAACTTAATAGTGTAAGACCCCTTTTTTACTTTTCGAACACCGGGGTCTTAGCCCAGAATTGCCTCTTTGCGGTGGCTCCGACTCACGGGAAGGCCGCCACTACAAAACGCCAATTTTGCCTACCCTTTTCGATCACAAGGAGAGAGAAGTAAGTATACATAAAATGTAAACAGGTCCACAGAAATACACATATAAAATGAAATCACATCCAGTCCATCAGTAATATCAAATAGAAGTACTCCAAAGATCAGTTCAGAAGAAATATAAAGAAACGGGCTCGAGCCCGGTACATTAGAGTCCTCACTACAAATCACTCATCACGAAAGCTATAAAAATACTAATCACTCACGGAGCTGGTCGCAGGTTCACCAGTGCTAGACTAACCCACCTCCATGTGCACCGTACTCCGCTGGTGTTGGTCCATGGATTGCTGGTCCCTGTCTCCAATCCGGAGCTCCTGTAATGTTGTGGTTCGAAAACCATTAGTCATAAAGACTAATCCCTATCATCCCCTACCCCTCCCCCCACGACTCCTAAGCACCGAGCGGAGAGGAGGAAAGGGAAGCTATAAAGGTAGAGAATAATCAAGCAGATGACAATGGAGCTAGTCTAACAACTATCATGGTGTATAAAAACCTATCTAGAATAAAGTACATCTAGCAATTCTACGGTAGCGAGCAGTAAGGTAGACATGTGGTAAATAGTATAACAAAAGAAGACAAGTAGGACAAGTAAGTAGGTAAGCAAGCAAGTAAGTAAGTAAGTAAATAAGTAACCTTAACTTATATGAATGTCCATACAAACTTATAAGTTAAGGGGTCTTCTGCAAGGCTCCCATCGTATAAAAAGTCCCATACCGATTTATACGTTGGGGTGTCAGTTGTATGCAAATATGAGTATAGTGATATGCTATGCCATGACTCATGCAAGTGCAACTCACGCACACGACTCTATGCACACAGACCTTTAGTTCCCCCAGTTTGGGAAGCTAGCTTCACTCCCAGGAACCTTCGTAGTTGCAAACGGAGACAGTGGGTCGGGCCGCCCACTCCTAGATGGGTATCCACACTACCGGGCCTAGCCCTTCCATACGCCCCTAGAAGAACACAACCTAGAGTATCCGCGTACTAGGGTTAGATATATCCACTAGGCTTTCTTTGGCTAAGTGTCCCATATCGCCGAGTCAACGTACCGATGTCGGTGTGAATGACAATAAAATACTGAATACCCACAACCTTATTTTGTACTCAAAACCCTCGAGCCCCCGGCTCCCCAGACAGTCTCATCCGTGCATCTGCCTTCAGATGTACCGTCTGAATGGCAACCAAGCCAACTTATTCTACCTCCCTATCTACCAGGGTGTGTGAAAGTGAAACCCTAGTTATACTAGTTTCTCTTTTAGCTTATCATTCGTACGATTTATGCTAGCCCAGGACTGCCCCCGATATTCCCCGTGAAGGGCTCTCAAAGGGCACTAGGAACTATGATGGTAGCTGAAGCCCACCGTTCCCTTTTGCAAGGCACTTATTTTTATTGGTTGATACCAATTACCCGATCCCTTTTTAAATTACTTTAGATCTAGCCCTAGAATATTAAGACTCTTCCTCTCCTACTAGGGAGGACGATCTTTTGTCGATCCCGGACGCCACTTAACACTAGTCAATCTCACACCCTACTCATCCTGACTTCCCAATAATGAACTTAGTTTAACTTACCCTATCCAAACCAGCAAACTACCAAAATTCCATCTCCCCAAGTTCATCACCCACTCTAGTTCAGCTTCTGCAGTTTTACTAAACGCAGACCATCCTAAGCTATATGAGGTATTCAAGAGGTGGTACTCCAAATTGTCTTCCGAATCTCCTATAATATTTACTGGAGGTCTATCATGACATAATTAGTCTAAATCTTGAAATTAATAATTTTGCTAATTTATCTGGCATTTAATTAATTTCCTTTAAAGTTTCTAAGGGATACCAACTGCACATGAAGTGCACTTTTCAGGTATGTATAAAGCTTCATAAAATCAAAATAAATCCTAAACAACAATTTAACAGTAAAGCCAAGATATAACAATTTTTCCAGTAATTTAAGGACCCTAATTTTATTTTGATAATAAATCCTATCTCCCTTCATTAATGAAGTAAGTTCAGTAAATAATCATGCAAAAATTCTTAATTAATCTTCTAGAGTAGATACTGTCCTAAAAACATCAGTGACCAAGTTTCATAATTCTTCAATGGGGATTGAGCTCTATAATAAATAATTACAAAAATCTCAAAAGGCTATATCTGTGAAGCAAGTATTATAAATACTCTTCTGAAAATAATGAATAAAATTATACAACTAGATATTTATCTGAAAACATCATTGTCCAGATTTCATAATTTTACAGTAGAAATTTTGCTCTAAATGATTTATTGACCATAATTGCCCTTTTTGGAATTTGTGAAGGAAGTACTAGATATAATCAACTAAAATTTGTAAAAAAATTTAGGGACGTTTATTTAGACCTAAAGCATCTGCTTCCCAAGTTCCATCAAATTTAAATGAACAGAGTAATCAAAATAATTGAAAGACCAGTTTGAGCAAATTGATACCTAACAAATAAAGTACTTGAAATAAGATCCATAAAATCCTAATAAAATTACTAAGGGTTCTTCCTAGTCTAAAACTTACTCCATCCAATTTTCAAAACTTTTAACTAAGGTTTAGTGGTTGTGCTTTCATAATTGAGCCTCTACCCTAAAACTAGGGTTAGGGTTTTGAGGTGTCTACCTACCTCCAAATCCTCTAAGATTTCTACCAGAAATTTAGGATTCATTACCTTCAACTCTACTGGGTTACAAGGTCATACAAGGGCATTTGCTCTTATGCTCTTCACAACACTCAAAAACCCTTCCCTAGGGTTTGAGTTTGAACCCTAGGGTAAATCAACCCTAAACCACACCATTTTCCTTAAGAGGGTGACATTAGCCATGCCAAATCAGTGTCCAAAATTTCAGCCTCTGTTGAGGTGTTTTGACCACTCAAAACCCCAAGGGGGTGTTTTATCCTTAATAATCCTATAAGGATCAACCTAGGGTTGGATAAAAACCTATTCAAAAATCTCCAAATGAGATGAAATTTTTACCAGAGCCTTAACATGCCCTTTAAGACTACCCACCTAAATTTGGGGGGGATTTTGATGTTTTTAAGACACCTAAATAATTTATACATGGTTTATTAAATTTTTTCCAACAACTATAGAAAAATATTCTCCAAAAATTCCCATTTTTTGACAGGCCGTAGATATAGCTAAGGTAGACCCCCTGACCAAATTTCATCTTAATTGGACAAGGGATGAAAGGTGGGCATCCATTTGAACCTCAGGGTAGCCATAGGTATAGGTTCCACCAAAATGGGTGTTGTGGTCAAACCACTTACCTAATCGAGTTGAAATAAATTTTAGAATAATCTAGACTCGAAGGGCTGCAACTTTTGTGACTGGCTATTTTTCCTAAAACGGCCTCTATGTGCCTCATTAAATAGCATCAAAAAGAGCTTGATAAATCACTATATATTATATATAAATATAATAATTTAGTATTAAAGTTATTGTTCATCTTCTCAAAAAGGCCCGAACGAGCAACCTAAAAACACTTAAAACCTATAGCTTTGTAGGTGAATTTCCCGTCCACCTAGCCATCTCCCTGGCCGGCCACCACCACCACCACCTCCGGTTAGGTGAGGGCTACCGTTAGGGGGCGGCACGGCCGCCGGAGAGGCGGTTTCCGGCGAACCCGACCACCATAAATTTCGGAAAAACCAAGGAAACGCTCACCTGATCCATCTCTTTTGAGCCCGATGCCTCTCCTAATAGTTCCTAAGATCTATCCATAGAAGAAGAGGTAGAGGAGGACCTTGTTCGCGGTCTTGAGGTGTGCAGACCGTCGGGATGCCATTGGTGCGGTGGTGGCGTCGCCGGAATTCTCAATAGCATAGTGGGAGGCTCGAAAACTTCAGGTAAAGGCTGGGAAAACCTCCTCTTGGGCCTCTAAGGGTGTTTAAAAGCTTGGTCAAGGAGGGCGAATGGCCAAAACTTCAATGGCCATTATTGGTCCATTAAAGCTTGGGTCGGTCATGGTGGAGGGGAGCTGAAACAGCTCAATCAAGCCAAGCTAACGGCTGGAAACTCCTCCTCTTCCCTAGAGGAGTTGGATCAAGCTGTAAAAGGGGGAGAGGGAAAAGACACGGCATTAAATGCAATTGATGGCCATGAAGGCAAGCTCTCGGCCATGGCCGTAACCGTCCTCTTTAAAAAACCGTCGTTCTAGGTGTCAAGCTTGACTGGTCAACTTAATTTAAGTAAGACTTATTAGGTCTTAATAGGTGAAAACGGCCCACTCCCTAGACCGGCCCGGTTCAGCTGAACCAGCACCCAGCCAAAACAAATCTGCAAGAAAAGACTAAGTAAAATGGCATTGAGTGAGCTCTGCTCACTCAATGCCATCCTTGCTACGGCATTGAGTGAGCTTTGCTCACTCAACTCCATCCCAGATACGGCATTCAGTGAGCTCTACTCACTCAACACCATCCAGAATGGCCTCCCAGACTATGGCGTTGAGTGAGCTAAGCTCACTCAATGCCATCCGGATTTTGGCGTTGAGTGAGCTCTGCTCACTCTATGCCATCCAGAATATGCCCTTTTTAAACGATGGCGTTGAGTGAGCTTTGCTCACTCAACGCCATCAAGATTATGGCGTTGAGTGAGCTCTGCTCACTCAACGCCATCCAGACAACACCAAATGGCGTTGAGTGCGGTCAGTGCACTCAATGCCGTTCAACTTATGGCGTTGAGTTCACTAAACGCACTCAACGACATCCCGCCTGACAGATTACGGCATGGAGTAAGCTAAGCTCACTCAACGCTATCCAGTCTATGGCGTTGAGTGAGCTCAGCTCACTCAATGCCAACCAGACGACACCAGATGGCGTTGAGTGCAGTCAGTGCACTCAACGCCATTCAGCTTATGGCGTTGAGTGAGCTAAGCTCACTCAATGCCATCAAGACTACAGCGTTGAGTGAGCTCAGCTCACTCAACCCCATTCCAATATCATGGGCGTGACAGATCGGTCACGGGCATGCCAGGCCCTTGTTGAAATTTCTGAGCTTGCCGATCGTCTTTTTAGGTCGACGATCGTCGATGGGGTCACGCCCTAGGTCACGGGCGTGACGGGTCGGTCACGGGTGTGACCACCCCTTGACTTGAAATCTTGGTCGATAAACTTCAATTCCTGGGTTTCCTAGGGTTCTATTATGACAAAACCACTTCCAGGGGTCTAGTTGGAAATGGGATGTTACAAATCCCAATAAACAAAACAAAGATTTCGTCCCCGATATTGGAACCCTAGGTTTTGATTTGAGTTCAGTCCTCTCTTTCTGATGCTTGACCCAAGATTT
The DNA here is from genome assembly GCA_039513925.1 of Platanthera zijinensis. Classification (NCBI taxonomy): domain Eukaryota; kingdom Viridiplantae; phylum Streptophyta; class Magnoliopsida; order Asparagales; family Orchidaceae; genus Platanthera; species Platanthera zijinensis. Next base: position 85,753,601 of record CM077090.1, on the reverse strand, counting down.
ATCTATGGTCAAAGGTTAGTTGATAGGTTAGATTCTCTAGTTGTGTAGAATTGCTTTTCCAGATGAATATTTGGTTAAGTAGTTTTTCGTTCGACTATAGTCGAACGTCGCTCGACAATCGTCTATCGGCTGATCGACGATCATCTATCAGTTGGTCGACGTTCTGTCTGCGTTGATAGCTCGACTATCTGTTGATAGGTCGACTATCTGCTTGCTTTGGTAGTTCGACTATCTGTCCTGATAGTTCAACTATCTGATAGCTCGACTATCTGTTGATAGGTCGACTATCTGTCCGCCTTGATAGCTCGACTATCTGTTGATAGGTCGACTATCTGTGTTGCTTTGATAGTTTGACTATCTGTTGATAGGTCGACTATCTGGGTTGCTTTGATAGTTCGACTATCTGCTTGGATAGCTCAACTATCTGATAGTTCGACTATCTGTTGATAGATCGACTATCTGTGCTTTCTTTGATAGGTCGACTATCTATTGATAGGTCGACTATCTGTTTTCTGTGATAGGTCGACTATCTGCTTGATAGGTCGACTATCTGTTTTTGTTTGGTAGTTTGACTATCTGTCCGGATAGATCGACTATCTGATAGCTCGACTATCTGTTCTGATAGGTCGACGATCTGCCGAGGTAGTTCGACTATCTTCTTTGATAGTTCGACTATCTGGATCGTTCGACTATCTGTCCGATAGGTCGACGATCTCCGTGCGTCGGTCGACGATCTCCGAAGGTCGTTCGACGTTTTGATGTATGTTTTATATAGTTTTGTCGTCTTCTGTGATGTGACTAATTTCATATTTATTTTGGCATATTTTATAAAAGATTATCTGAATAATTTGTGACATTATTTCCATGCAATATCAGTTCTATTCTATTCATGAGCTAATCTTTTCTAACAAAGTTGTTTGTCTTATAGCTGAGATATGCAATCTGCTTTATCTGCCAGGCTGTCCTTTATAGCCGTTAGACTCAAAAAGTCTTCCTTGGCCGTAAAGAGTCGTTTCTGATGTGACTTTCTCTTATATTATTTCATCAGAAGTATTTGCAGCTTCTTAGAAAGCTTTATCCTTTTATAGGATATCTGCCTGCAGTATTTTTGTTTTGCTTTATGCTTTTTGCAGCCCAGCTTGCAGAGTTCAGAAAAAGACAAGATTCAAACTCAATTAGAGTCGTTGCTGCTGCTGATATATAAAGACTTCTTTGAAGAAGAAATCAACTAGTCCACATAGCAACAATTCATTCAGCAAGCTTACAGCAAGAACAAGTTTAACTGCTCTCAGCAATCTTCACTCAACTGAGAAGTGTTAGCTCTTCTGCTCTTCTTCAACCTGAGTTCTCCTGGTTCCAAGAAGTTCTGACTCAGAGATCTTTTAAAGAAGAAGAAGAAGAAGAAGATAGCTGCTAGAAGATTTTCATTTCTTATTTTATATCTTCATGTAGTTCTTCCTTCAGTATTTACTGAAGTGTTTCTGCACTGAAGCAAGACTTCACCTGGACGTTCTTTGAGCCAGGGGGAGCCTTGATTCTTTTAGAGCTGTCTAGCTCAGTGCAAGTTATTGTGCTTCTCTAATCTATTGTAAAATAGAGAAGACACCTTAACCTCCTTTCCCCCTCCTGTACAAGGTTATTACTCCCTTCAAAAGTATCCCTTGGTGGCAGGGCACCTGATCAAAAACCTGTGTTGGTTTTTAGACACCTGATCAAAAGTCTAAAGGGTTTCTTGATCTACCTGAAGTAGATCTTGTTGGTGGCAGGGCACCTGATCAAAAACCTAAGTGGATTCCTACCTTGTTGGTAGAAGAGTGGACGTACCCAAGTTGTTTGGGGAACCACTATAAATTCCTTGTGTCGTCTGTATTGCTTTATTTAATTACTTGCATTGTGGTTGTGATTAGATCTTAACTAGGTTTGCTAGTTGCTGTTTAGGTTTCCCAGCCTCAACTATAATTACAGTTGGCTGCCTTTTTGTGCACAAAACTTGTGTTAGGCTTTAAGGTTTAAATCTCAAATATCTATAACCATCATTCCGCATTTAACTCCAAGGGAGTTGAGTAGAAAGTCAACTTTGCTAGTGTAATTTTTGATTACTCTATTCACCCCCCCTCTAGAGTAGTATCTATCCCTTCTCTTTCAATTGGTATCAGAGGGAGGTTGACTGACTGAATAGGCTAACACCTAAGTCACAAGATCCTGATAGATACCAAAGTTTATAGATATTCACTTTCACTATCATGGCCCAGTCCAAGGATTATTCTAGCACCAGACCTCCAGCATGCAACTTGGCTAAGTTTGGCATCTGGAAGGCAAGGATCAAACTATATATGAATTCTATTAATGAAAGTATTTTTGCTTCTATTTTGTTAGGACCACCAAGAGCACCTGCTGCTGCCACTGCCTCATCATCAACTGATATGAGTGCAGTGCCTCCTCCAGACTATAATGATGAGTACAAAAAGGCAAAGATAGCAGATGCCAAGGCAATGAACATTCTGGCTCAGACAATGTCTGATGAAGTATTCCAGAAGGTTGCTGACTGCTCCTCAGCAAAAGCTTTGTGGGATACACTGAACCAGATTGTAGTTGGTTCAGCTAATGAAAGGAAGGACAGGAGGTCCAACCTTATCTCACAATATGAGAATTTCAAGAAAACTGATGCTGAATCAGTTGAAGCCATGTACACAAGGCTCAGCTCAATCATCAATGAGCTGAGGACCCTTGACAAGGACATCTCATTGACAGAGGTCAATGATAAGATTCTTATGTGCTTCCCTAGCATATGGGATCTGAGGATCTGGCCTATCAAGGAGGCCAGAAGCACAAATGAAATCTCAACAGAAGCCCTTCTCGGCAAGCTCAAGTCTTTTGAGCAAGTGCTGAAGTCCAGGGAAGCTGAAGCTGAAGCAAAAACCCCAACTCCTACAAGAAAAGAGCAAAACCTTGCTCTTAAAGCTGCTGACATTTCTGAAGGCAGCCAGTCCAATGAGGAACTGATGGCATTATTTGCCTAAATGTTTCTCAAGATGGGAAGGAAGGAATTCAGAAAGAAGTCTTCAAAGTATGAAGAAAAGCCAAGGTATGATCTCACCCCTTCTAAAGAAATTATCTACTATGGTTGCAGGAAGCCTGGACATATCCTTCCAGATTGTCCAGAGGAAAAGAATAAAGAAAAGAGGAAAGATAAGGATCAGCACAGGAAGCACTCTAAGCCATCCTCCTACAAGAATAAAAAGAAGGAGAGAGGCTTTGTCGCTGAAACCTGGAGTGATTCTGATGAGGAATCTTCTTCCTCAAGCTCCAGTGAGGATGAAGATGAAAAGAAGGGAAAGGAAGTTTGCCTAATGGCAATTGATGCCTGCAGCAATCATTCAGCTGCAGAGATTTCAGATTCAGATGAAGAAATGCCAACAGAAGATGAGGTACTATCTTCTTATGATTTCACTTCTGCAGAATATAAATTAGAATTTAAATCTTTATGTTTAGATTTAATTAGTTCTGAAAAAGAGATTAAAGAACTTAGACATAGGGTAGCTGAATCAGAAATCATATCTATTGAAAACATTAAGTTAAAGGAAGATCTCACTAATTCTAGTGAAGAAATTAAATTTCTTAAGAATGAGTTAGCTAAATCCAAAAGATTAGAAGAGTCTCTAAATGGTAGAAGCCTTAAGTTGCTTGAAATAACCAGCATGTCTAACACTAGGTCAGGCAATAACAAATTAGGCTTAGGAGCATCTTCTAGTGAACCCCCAATCATTCTTAAAAATCATCTTTCAACTCCAGTGAATTTTATTTCATCTAGTGGAATAAAAAACACTGAGCAAGTCAATCAAGTAAACAGAGCTTTAAATAAAGCTAAAAGAGAGAAAAGAAAACAGAAATTTAAGGAATTACAAAGGGCGTCGAACGCAGCTCGACGATCGTAGGCCCAATGGTCGAACGAAGATCGACGTTCTGGGTACCAATCGTCGAACGCCGATCGACACTTTCAACAAGAATTTCAAAATTCAAACCAGAACGTTAGAAACCCGAATATGAATAGAAATCCTAGGTTCATTGACCCATCATCAGCATGGAGAATCCCACCTAGGAGATCTTACCCATTAGGTTTTCACCCTCAGCCTGCTTATTCTTTTATTTCCAGTTTTTCTTATGTGAAAAACAAGGGACCCAAGGTTACCTGGGTCCACAATGTTTAAATTGATTTATTTGCAGGTGAAGACCTATCCTATCACTCAAAATAAGTGGTATTTGGATAGTGGTTGCTCCAAGCATATGATAGGAAATAAAGAACATCTATCAAAGTTCAAGGCAAAGCTTGGCCCAAAGGTAATCTTTGGAGATTCAAGCTGTGGTCAAACTGAAGGCTATGGCAGGATGATAATTGGAGCTGTTACATTCAAGAGAGTTGCTTATGTGACTGGACTGAAGCACAATCTAATTTCAGTAAGTCAATTATGTGATGCTGGATACCAGGTATCATTCTCTAACTCTCTTTGTAATATTACTTTAAATAATAGTGTTGTATTTGTAGGCATTAGACAAGGTAACATTTATTTAGTAGATTTTAATTCAACTGATTCTGAAATCTGCTTGTTTAATGAAGTAACTAATAATAACACCTTGTGGCATAAATGGCTTTGCCATGTTAACCTCAAGAACATATCTAGGTTATCTAAACACAATCTTGTTAGAGGTTTACCTTCTTGCCCCTACAAGAAGGAGAGCCTATGCAAGGCTTGTCAGCTAGGCAAGCAAACCAAGAACTCTTTTAAATCAGTAAATAAAAGTGATTCTCCTAGAATCCTGTATTTATTACATTTGGACCTATTTGGCCCAATAAATGTACAGAGTTTAGGAGGGAAGTATTATACCCTAGTCATTGTAGATGACTTCTCTAGATTCACTTGGGTGTTCTTTTTGAGAACTAAGGCTGATAACTTCAAAGCCCTTACAGACTTTCTACTATGTGTGCAGACTGAGTACTCTACTCATGTGGCCTTGATCAGAAGTGATCATGGTACTGAGTTTGACTCCCTTCTCATGCAAGAATTCTGTGAGAGAGAAGGTATCAAACATAGCTTCTCAGCTCCTAGAACTCCCCAACAAAATGGGGTAGTTGAAAGGAAGAACAGAACACTAATTGAAGATGCTGGCACATTGTTGGCAGATGCTAAAATGCCTCTTTCCTATTGGGCAGAAGCAGTTAGTACAGCCAACTATGTCCTGAATAGAAGTCTGATACACAAGCTTAAGTGTAAAACTCCTTATGAGTTACTTAAAGGAAAGAAACCTAAAATAAATTATTTTAGAGTTTTTGGCTGTGTAGTTTATATTCATAATAACAATAAAGAATATCTTAGAAAGTTTGAAGCAAAGGATTTAATGGGAATTTTTCTGGGATATTCCCAAGTAAGCAAAGCTTATAGGGTATTTAATAAATCATCTTCTAAAATTGAAGAGTCTGTTCATGTGTCCTTTGATGAATCCCAAATGTTTTACAAGGAGAAGGAAAATTCTCCTTCCTCAAGTTCATTACAGGTACAAGATTCTACCAAAGATGTCACTCAAGAAATCCTTCATCTTTCAACTCTTCATATCACTGAATCAGACAGTGATGAAGACATTGCTGAAGCTGTTGTTGTTCCACCAACAGTAGATCAAATTCCTCCTGAGGAATTAATCCCAACTGTTGCTGAAGATCACATCCCACCTGCTGATGTTGTCACACTTAGAGATCACCCCACATCTCAAGTGATAGGAGACATATCAGCTGGTGTTCAAACAAGACATTAGTTAAGACAGGATGTGATGCATGCTTGTTTTCTCTCACAGATTGAGCCCCTCACCATTAAAGATGCAGAGCTAGATCCCCACTGGATCATTGCTATGCAAGAGGAACTCAATCAGTTTGAGAGATGTAAAGTTTGGACTTTGGTTCCAAGACCTAAAGGCTAACTGATCATAGGCACCAAGTGGGTGTATAGAAACAAGTTGGATGCAAATGGCATCATTGTAAGGAATAAAGCTAGGCTTGTAGCTCAGGGCTACAGACAGGAGGAAGGTATGGATGTCAAAAGTGCTTTTCTTAATGGTGAGCTAAAGGAAGAGGTGTTTATTGAACAGCCACCCGGTTTTGTTTCTTCAACTCAGCCCTCACATGTATTCAAGTTGCAGAAAGCTCTTTATGGACTAAAGCAAGCTCCCAGAGCCTGGTATGAGACTCTAGCTAGTTTCCTGTTAGAGCACAACTTTACTAGGGGAGTAGTTGATAGAACCCTCTTCGTCAAGCACCACAAGGACACAATCCTGTTAGTTCAAGTGTATGTGGATGACATTATATTTGGCTCCACTGATCCCAAACTTTGCAAAAGGTTTTCTGACCTAATGCATTCTAAGTTTGAGATGAGTAGTATGGGTGAGCTGTCTTACTTTCTTGGTCTCCAAGTAAAGCAAGATGCTGATAGCATCTTCATCTCCCAATCCAAATATGCCAAGGAATTGGTAAAGAAGTTTGGGATGGCAGATGCTTCAGCAATGCATACACCTATGACTACTAATATAGTTATTTATTCTGATGATCAGGGAAAGCCTGTAGATCAAAAGAATTATAGGGCCATTGTTGGATCCCTATTGTATTTAACTGCAAGTAGGCCAGACATAATGTTTGCTACATGCCTTTGTGCTAGATTCCAGGTCAACCCCAAGGAATCTCATCTGATTCTTCTCAAGAGAATCTTGAGATACCTGAAGGGATGTCCAAATCTAGGACTTTGGTACCCAGCAGAGTCAGAATTTGAATTAATTGGATATTCTGATTCTGATTATGCTGGTTGTAGAGTTGACAGGAAAAGTACCTCAGGAACTTGTCAGTTCCTGGGAGAGAGATTGGTCTCTTGGTTCTGTAAGAAGCAGGCCTCTATCTCAACATCAACTACAGAAGCTGAATATATAGCAGCTGCCAGTTGTTGTTCACAGATCCTGTGGATACAAAATCAGCTTTTGGATTATGGGTACTCACACAAGAACACTAAAATCATGTATGACAGTACAAGTGCTATCTCCATTGCACAAAATCCAGTGCACCACTCTAGAACGAAGCACATTGAGATTAGACACCATTTCCTGAGAGATTGTGTGGAAAAGAACAAGATCAGCCTTGAGTTCATATCCACAGACCTTCAGAGAGGTGATATATTCACCAAGCCCTTAGATGAACAGAAGCATCTGTTCTTTTTAGTTCAACTAGGCATGATTAATGGACGAGACTAAGTGTGACGTCTGCCTTGTTGAAACTTGTTCGAAGACAGTCGAACGACGTTCGACGATAGTCGAGCGGATCAAGCCTATCGTCAACCTATAGTTGAAGATAGCTTATCTGCTTGAAGATCGTCGTCCGGCATTCGAAGATAGTCGAACAGGTCGAGCTTATCGTCGATCTATGGTTGACGACAGCTTGCTGTTTGTGAAGACAGAAATAGTCGAACGATTGATCGACTACTCTGCTTCAGGACCGATCGTCGAACGACCGTTCGACCATCGTCTCCTGTATCTTTTAAGTAGATCGACGATCGCTGTTTTAATATAAAGCCGATGGTCGACCTAGGTTAAAAAAAAGTTGCTCTTATCGTCGACGGAGAGCGTCTTTTCGCATTCCGTCTTCCCGCTTGCTCTTTATCTCGCATTTTTCTGCCGCTCCGTCCTCGCCGTCTCTCCCTCATCTCTCTCTCTCGTCTTCTACAGCATTTTCGATGGCGATTGCTCCAGCGCTTCTTGCAGTGGTAAAGTTTGATGCCGGATTCAGCGTTGATTTCGACGCCTTCAGCAGTTGCGAACCAGGGATTGTAGAAATCCTAAATATGTGCAGAGAACAAGGATTAGAGAGACTCATGTCTTACAGAGTAAAGATAAACACTCAGGAAATCAAAGAGTGGGCGTTCACTTCATCGTCGACTGATGATTCGATGACCGGAACAATTAGCGGAGAAGAGGTAATTTTAACTCCCGCAATTCTGACTGAAATTTTTGGATTAATTAATGGTGAAGAAGATTATGAGCAAGATGCTCCTGAATTCAGAAGAATGTTAACTGAGCTGGGACATGCCGAAGGCATCCCATCCAAGCTGCTCAAGGTAAATTTCCCGTTTAAGATCAAGTTTCTTGCGGAAATTGTTGGAAAAATGCTACTGGGAAAGCACTCAGCCCACGATAATATCACCAGACAGCAGTTTGCACTAATGTGTGCAATAGTGAACAAGAAGCAGATCAACTAGGCAGGCATTATGTTTGATTTAATCAGGAAAAAGAATGGAAAGAAAGAGGTTACCCTAGGAAGGCTTGTTGGTATTTTTCTGAAGGAAAAATACCCCCATTTGCTTGTGTCTGCCGCCACCTCCATCAACGCGAGTAAGAAGATGGATCCTTCACTATTCTCAAAGTGGAAAAGGACTTTCCTGAAGCCCGCTCCCGCAGGGGTTGCTCCAGTTATATCTGAGAGCACCAGGACTGTCGCAGTCACTCCCCCCCTTCTAGCAGCTGGCCCAGCAAATCCATCTCCTCCATCTTCTTCATCAGCTTTGCCATCTACTGCAGTTGAAGTTCCTTCAACTTCAACTGAAGTACGACATTCTGCCTCTCCTCCTGCATCTTCTCTCCCGACTGATCTTGCTGGGATTTCTCAACCCAGCTTTGATTTGTTGGCGTCTGAAATATCTTCTCCAGTTCATTCTCCAATTCCAACTCCTCCTCACTCTCCAATTCCCTCTTGAGATCATCTTGATCACCCTGCATCCACCCATGTATCTCCACATCATTCTCCTGCTCCATCTCCAGCTCATTCTCCAGCTCATATTGCACATACCACCCCTGCTGTTCTTCCACCCTCAGAAATTCCTCCATCATCTTCATCATCTTCTTTTGATATAACTCCAGCATTTATTGCTAGCATTGTGGAGTTAATTACCCCTTCAATAAAAGCTATGATTGATGAGGAAATTGTTCCTCTTGCTTCCTCTATCTCTTCTTTGACTGCTGCTATTCTGGCACTCTCAAAGTCTACTGAGCCCTCTTCTTCTAGGGGCCTAGTTTCAGTTTCTACTGAAATCAGGCAGGGGGAGATGCTTGATGAAGATATCTCAGAGCAGCCTTTGGCCTCCCCTCCAGCAGTTCATCTTGCAGTAACAGAGAAAGTAGCAGAAGATTCAGCTCCTCCTCCTCCATCTGAAAAGGAAATATCTGATGCAATCATGTTGACAGAGTTTGTAGTAAAAGTTTACTTAGAAGAATCCTCAACTCCCTTGGTTGCCCAGTACCTAGAAGGAATTATCACCTCCTTTCTAGATGATTTATGGGAGTTAGGAAACCCTAAAGAATATCCTGAAGGTATGTCTCTTTCTCAATTTGTAGATTACTCAATTGATATGCTAGTATGGGAATATCTGGAAGGGATGATTAGATGTCATTTAGCAAGATTTTATTCCTAATCCTACAGATATAATGGAAGAAGTAGTTGTTGTCCAAGAGCCAGAACCAGAACCAGAACCTGAACCTGCTCTAGAGATTTTAGATGCTATAGAGCCTGAACCTGTGTCTGCCCCTGAAGATCAAGTGGTTGTAGAGCCAGTAAGTGAACCTGCTTCTGAAGTTCAACCTGAACCAGAAGTAGTTATTCTAGCTTCTGAGGCTTCTGAGCAAGCAGTGCAAATTGAACTAGTCCCCACGACAGTTCCTGAGCTTCAAGAAATGGATTCTGAAAGTCAAATTGAAAAATCTACTGTATGGGATGATTCCCCAGGATTGGACTTAGATACTCTCCTGGCACAGGATGCCATGGAAGAAGAAATGAAAAACTACTTTAAAGGAAAAAGAAAGAGCTTTGAAAGAGGCTATAGATCCCTATGATATGCCTATCTCTTCAAATTCTGAAGAAGAAATTGATTCTGATGAATCTGCTTATTCTAAGAGAAAAAGGATTGCTAAAAAGAAAAGAAAGGTTGTAGCTCCTCCTCCTGCAAATCCAGACAATGATACACCATATTATATACTGAAAGGGATTGATCCCAAGTCAAAAGAATTCCAGCATTGGATGTGGTTTTCTAAAAATTAGCAAAAGCAAAAGAAAAAGGCTAAGAGGTATGACCCTCTTGCTCCTAGATGGAATCCTATAGGTCCTCCTCCTCCACCTCCCGATGCAGGAGCCTCAGGAAATTTATCTTCTAAGCATGCTGCTCAATCTGATCGATCAAATCCATCTCAACCTGCTCAAAGGAGAAGTTCTCAAGGTTTCCAAGGTAAATGCTAAACTGGCTATCAAAGAACTGATACAGTTAAAGAACAAGTTAAGGAGGTAGTTTATCAAAGACCAACCTTTTCCCCTCCTCCTTCTCCAAAGAAAAAAGTTTCATCTCCAAAGCCAGTGCATACTGAGAAAGTTGTTCCAAAAGGTAAGCAATTTATTTTATCTGAAAATTCTAGCAAGAACTTTGCTAAGTCTGATCTCTCTTGTTATTTAGTTAATCAAGATAAAGGACCAGTTGATTCTTCTTCTGAGATTGTCTATGAAAGCCCTGAGCTTGATCCTAACTTTAGGATGGCTCGTTTTCTTGAACTAGTTGGAGCAGCGCAAATAAGGAAAGCAAAAGCTGAAGGAAAGGACACTGCCGGATTAACCACTATGTCTAAATTCAGAAAGAAGGAGCTCAAAAAGTTCCAGGTCCGACCTGAGATGTTTGATCCTTCAAAATATATGGAAAAGCATCCAGAGGCTGTGGTCCCAAGAACAACTGAATTGAAAATTATTGGAGAACAAGATTTGAAGCTATCGAAGAAAGAAGCTCTAGATCCTACAAGGAAAATTACTTTTGTTTCTAGCTCTTCTAATCCTGAATCCAACTCTAAAGCACCTTAATTGTTCATTGATTGATAGTTAATTTTTATCTGATTGATTGATGATATATGCTTAGTCATTTCCCTTTATGCATTTTATTTACTTTCTGTAATTAGTGTTGTTTGTTTTAATTGTTGAGGGACTTAACTCAAATAGGGGGAGATTGTTGGAACCCTAGGTTTTGATTTGAGTTCAGTCCTCTCTTTCTGTCTCTTGACCCAAGATTTATCTATGGTCAAAGGTTAGTTGATAGGTTAGATTCTCTAGTTGTGTAGAATTGCTTTTCCAGATGAATATTTGGTTAAGTAGTTTTTCGTTCGACTATAGTCGAATGTCGCTCGACTATCGTCTATCGGCTGATCGACAATTATCTATCAGTTGGTCGACGTTCTGTCTGCGTTGATAGCTCGACTATTTGTTGATAGGTCGACTATCTGCTTGCTTTGGTAGTTCGACTATCTGTCCTGATAGTTCAACTATCTGATAGCTCGACTATCTGTTGATAGGTCGACTATCTGTCCGCCTTGATAGCTCGACTATCTGTTGATAGGTTGACTATCTGTGTTGCTTTGATAGTTCGACTATCTGTTGATATGTCGACTATCTGCATTGCTTTGATAGTTCGACTATCTGCTTAGATAGCTCAACTATCTGATAGTTCAAATATCTGTTGATAGATCGACTATCGGTGCTTTCTTTGATAGGTCGACTATCTGTTGATAGGTCGACTATCTATTTTTTGTGATAGGTCGACTATCTGCTTGATAGGTCGACTATCTGTTTTTGTTTGGTAGTTCGACAATCTGTCCTGATAGATCGACTATCTGATAGCTCGACTATCTGTTCTGATAGGTCGACTATCTGCCGAGGTAGTTCGACTATCTTCTTTGATAGTTCGACTATCTGGATCGTTCGACTATCTGTCCGATAGGTCGACGATCTCCGTGCGTCGGTCGACTATCTCCGAAGGTCGTTCGACGTTTTGATGTATGTTTTATATAGTTTTGTCATCTTCTGTGATGTGACTAATTTCATATTTATTTTGGCATATTTTATAAAAGATTATCTGAATAATTTGTGACATTATTTCCATGCAATATCAGTTCTATTCTATATGCATGAGCTAATCTTTTCTAACAAAGTTGTTTGTCTTATAGCTGAGATATGCAATCTGCTTTATCTGCCAGGCTGTCCTTTATAGCCGTTAGACTCAAAAAGTCTTCCTTGGCAGTAAAGAGTCATTTCTGATGTGACTTTCTCTTATATTATTTCATCAGAAGTATTTGCAGCTTCTTAGAAAGCTTTATCCTTTTATAGGATATCTGCCTGCAGTATTTTTGTTTTGCTTTATTCTTTTTGCAACCCAGCTTGCAGAGTTCAGAAAAAGACAAGATTCAAACTCAATTAGAGTCGTTGCTGCTGCTGATATATAAAGACTTCTTTGAAGAAGAAATTAACTAGTCCACATAGCAACAATTCATTCAGCAAGCTTACAGCAAGAACAAGTTTAACTGCTCTCAGCAATCTTCACTCAACTGAGAAGTGTTAGCTCTTCTGCTCTTCTTCAACCTGAGTTCTCCTGGTTCCAGGAAGTTCTGACTCAGAGATCTTTTGAAGAAGAAGAAGAAGAAGATAGCTGCTAGAAGATTTTCATTTCTTATTTTATATCTTCTTGTAGTTCTTCCTTCAGTATTTACTGAAGTATTTCTACACTGAAGCAAGACTTCACCTGGACGTTCTTTGAGCCAGGGGGAGCCTTGATTCTTTTAGAGCTGTCTAGCTCAGTGCAAGTTATTGTGCTTCTCTAATCTATTGTAAAATAGAGAAGACATCTTAACCTCCTTTCCCCCTCCTGTACAGGGTTATTACTCCCTTCAAAAGTATCCCTTGGTGGCAGGGCACCTGATCAAAAATCTGTGTTGGTTTTTAGACACCTGATCAAAAGTCTAAAGGGTTTCTTGATCTACCTGAAGCAGATCTTGTTGGTGGCAGGGCACCTGATCAAAAACCTGAGTGGATTCCTACCTTATTGGTAGAAGAGTGGACGTACCCAAGTTGTTTGGGGAACCACTATAAATTCCTTGTGTCGTCTGGATTGCTTTATTTAATTACTTGCATTGTGGCTGTGATTAGATCTTAACTAGGTTTGCTAGTTGCTGTTTAGGTTTCCCAGCCTCAACTGTAATTACAGTTGGCTGCCTTTTTGTGCACAACACTTGTGTTAGTCTTTAAGGTTTAAATCTCAAATATGTATAACCTTCATTCCGCATTTAACTCCAAGGGAGTTGAGTAGAAAGTCAACTTTGCTAGTGCAATTTTTGATTACTCTATTCACCCCCCCCCCTCTAGAGTAGTATCTATCCCTTCTCTTTCACCCGAAATCAAGGTTAAGCCTACGGGGCTCCTATCAGGAGAACGAAGCTTGTAACATCCCATGAGAGTTTAAAGATTTTCATCTCTACGTCACGTTTGATATGTGAGGTTTGAAGGTGATAGTCAAATCTAAGACTAATTCGTCCAATTGACAAAGCATATACCCCCAATAAACAAAAGATTAGCCCCTATTCTTGAAATTTCAGTCCTATTGGTTTAAAACAGGAAAGCAAATTGATTGTCCAGAGGGGTTGTGAGGTATACCTGACTGAAAAAGTTCTGGATACTTCTGTCGCATCAAGTCCTGTGGCTCCCATGTATGCTCCTCCTGCCCATGATTGTTCCACAGAACCTTGACTAACGGAACCTTCTTCCATCGCAAGACCCCCACTGCCGTGTCATCGATCCTGATAGGATCCAGGTTGACTGACCGATCTAAGTCCACCGGGCCGTCTGCTGTGGAAATCAGCTGTTCAGGGCGTAGCAGAGCCCTCCGTAGTGAGGAGACGTGGAAGACGTCATGCAATCCCGCTAACTCCGACGGTAGCTCCAGTCTATAGGCTAAGGGGCCGATCCACTCCAGGATCCTATAAAGCCCCATATATCTCAGACTGAGCTTCTTCCGCCCGCGGACCCTTGAGACTCCATGCATCGGCCATATCTTCAAGAAAACTCGGTCTCCCACCTGGAACTCCACCCGACGATGCCTCACATTGTAGTATTTGGCCTGCCTGCTCTGGGCTTCCAATATCCTGTCCCGGATCAATCTAATCCGGGCATCTATATCCTCCACAAACTCCAAGCCTAGTGCCTACGGATCCTCATCCTAAACCCATGATAGTGGGGTCCTACACCTCCTTCCATACAACGCCTCGTATGGAGCCATGTCTATACTAGACTGATTGGCGTTGTTGTACGAAAACTCGACCAGTGGCAGCAATCTCTTCCAAGGCTCACCGCAGTCCAAAATACACAGGAGCAAAAGATCTTCAAGTATATGGTTGGTGCGCTCCGTATGCCCGTCGGTCTGAGGGTGAAAAGCTGTACTGAATGTCAACTGAGAACCCAGATGGGCCTGGACTGACCTCCACTCCCTGGATGTAAACCTCCCATCCCGATCCGAAATGATAGTCTTGGGCACCCCATGATAACGCAAAACTGCTCAATGAACCTCCGTACTAATACACTAATCGGAGCATCCTTCGCCACTGGAATTAATCAGGCCACCTTTGTTATCCTGTCCACTATCTCCTAGATTGAGTCATTCCCCGCACTGGATCGAGGTAGCCCATGTATGAAGTCTATGGCTATATCCTCAAATTTCCACTTCGGCACCGGAAGTGGCTGCAGCAAGCCTGCCGGGTTCCTGCACTCTGCCTTTACAAGTTGGCAGGCCTGGCAATGCGTCACAAAGTACGTAATGTCTTTCTTCATACTCGGCCAGTACATCATCCTCTTCAAATCTTATACCATCTTGGTGATCCCCGGGTGTACCGAATATCGGCTGTAGTGAGCTTCCGTCATAATGTCCTCCCGGATCTGGCCTCCTACCATTATGTAGACTCTTCCTCGGAAACACAGGAGACCATCCCTCAAAGTGTAATCTCCTGTCGTGCCTTCCTCCAAGGCTCGGAATATCGGCTCGGCTCTCTCATCCAGCATCTGCCCATCTATGATGCGGTCTCGAATATCATCAGTAGTAACCATCGACCCAAGGTACTCAATATATAACTCCTGGTCATCCTCAGACACTAGTGATATCTGCATCTCCTCGAATGCTTTAACCAACTCCAAGTCCATCAACTGCGGGCCTACTCCTGACGTACTCGCTCTCTGGCTCAGAGCATCTGCGACCACGTTCACCTTCCCCGGATGATAGTGCATGGTATACTGGTAGTCAGACAGAAACTCCACTCAGCATCTCTGCCTGATGTTTAACTCCTTCTGGGTGTCGACGTACTTCAGATTCTTGTGGTCATGGAAGATATCGCAGTGAATTCCGTAAAGGTAATTTCGCCAGATCTTAAGAGCAAAAACAACTGCCCCCATCTCCAAATCGTGCACAGGGTAGTTCTGTTAATGCTACTTCAACTGACGGGAGACATAGGATATTACGTGTCCATTCTACATTAGAACGGTACCCATCCCCTGATAGGAAGAATCTGTGTACACCAGGAATCCTTCCTTCCCTGACGGAAGAGAAAGGATGGGAGCCGAGGTAAGACGATCCTTCAGCTCCTAAAAAGCAGATTCGCATCGTGGTGTC
The DNA here is from genome assembly GCA_039513925.1 of Platanthera zijinensis. Taxonomy (NCBI): domain Eukaryota; kingdom Viridiplantae; phylum Streptophyta; class Magnoliopsida; order Asparagales; family Orchidaceae; genus Platanthera; species Platanthera zijinensis. The sequence goes on along the minus strand of CM077090.1, from coordinate 85,738,068 downwards.
CAAATAAAAGGGGACTCCTTCTTCGTCAGAGACGTAAGAGGGAGGGCAATCTGAGAGAACCCCTTTACGAACTTCCGATAATAACCGACAATTCCTAAGAAACTTCGAACATCCGAGGCCGATTTTAGTGGTGGCCAATCCCGTACTGCCTGGACCTTCGTCGGATCTACTGCCAGACCGTCTCCACTGATGACATGGCCCAAAAAGGCCACCTCCTTTAGCCAAAACTGGCACTTGTCGTATAAGGCATACATCTTATGCTCCCGCAGCTTCTCCAAAGTCAAGGGCAGATGCCTCGCGTGCTCCTCCTCCGTCCTTGAATAGATAAGGATGTCGTCGATGAATACGATAACAAAGACATCAAGATACTGTTCGAACACCCGGTTCATCAAGGTCATAAATACAGAGGGTGCATTCGTGAGCCCAAAAGGCATCACGGTAAACTCATACAAACCATATCTGCTGCTGAAGGCCGTCTTCGGGATGTCCTCCTCCCGAATGCAAAGCTGGTAGTACCCCGACCTCTGATCAAGCTTTGAGAACCAATGGGCTCCCTCCAGCTGGTCAAATAACTCATCTATCCTTGGCAACGGAAAATTATTCCGAACCGTCAACCTGTTTAGGGCCCGATAATCTATACACAATCCAAGAGTTCCGTCCTTCTTCTTGACAAATAACACCGGAGCTCCCCATGGTGAAGAGCTAGGCCGAACGAACCCGGCCACCACTAATTCCCTAAGCTGGCTTAAAAATTCCGCGAACTCCTTTGTGTCCATTCGATAGGGAGCTCTGGATACCGGCTTAGCCCCCGGTACGAGCTGAATCTGAAAGTCCTTCTCTCGGTGCGGGGGTAGCCCGGGTAGCTTCTCCGGGAACACGTCGGCGAATTCCTGCACTACTGGAATATCTGAAATGGAGTCCTTGGCCACGACCACCTCAAAAAGGACCTGATAAACCTCTTCCCCCTACAGATGGGCCTTGACGGCTTGCACAGATGATAGTGAGATGCAGGGTGCTAGTATAATACCTTCGATAAAAAAAAAGGAGTCCTCATGCCTCACGGTGATCCTCTTTTCCATGCAGTATATCTGGGCATGGTTCCAGCACAGCCAAGTCATGCCCAGGATCAGATCGTAATCTGGCATCTTCAGAATCGTCGCTGGTGCCTCAAACGCCTTCCCGTCGATCTGCACTTCCATATTGCAATGAGCAGAGGTCATTAGCTCTAATCCATCGGGTAGGCAGTTTGAACACCCTATTACTAATTTGGGCAAGGATCACTATGTTTTTAGGATAATTAGTTTGACCTAGATGTATAGTTGAAAAGGTCAAATTAGAATGAGTCCAGGGCTAAGAACTTAGGTTTGAAGCTGCCCCCAGGACCATTCAAAGATCAGACTTAGAGCTGAGACAAAGACAATTTTTGTCGAACTCAGTTCGATGAAACGTCGAACTCCGTTCGACGCTCTCTTAACTCAACCCTGCTAAGTCGTCGAACTCCGATCGATGATCTTCGAGCTCAGATCGACGATCTTCCTTCAGCTAGTTTCCCAGTCGCTGAGCTCAACTCAACGATCTTCGAGCTCAGATCGATGATCTTCCTTCAGCTAGTTTCCTAGTCGCTGAGCTCAACTCAACGATCTTCGATCTCAGATCGACGATCTTTCTTCAGTTACTTTCCTAGTCTCTGAGCTCAGTTCGACGATCGTAGAGCTCAGTTCGACATTTTCTGTCTGCTGTGTTAATCCAATCTCTGAGCTCAGTTCGACGATCGTAGAGCTCAGATCGACAATTTCTGTGAGAGATCGATGCCTTCAGAATTCAAATTCAAGGACAGTTATGGATTATAATACGAATTAATTCCTGCATTGATTGCAAAGGATTTTCTAACCGTTTCAATCAATCTAATGCAAGTTTCAAGGAAAGACTAAATGGAATATTGCTTAGGACTTTCCCTAGATACAGTTGTCTATTATTGAAGTCATTTATGACTGATTAAACGGCCGTCTAAGAGAATATCTGATATACTCCTTCAGTTTTCATTCGGATAGCACAGATACACAAGATATAGTGATCAACACAGACAATACAAAGAGATACAGAAGAATTATATTACATTACAGAAGATTGAACAACACAATTTCTCTGATCAAAATTTCAACTTCTGTGATTTACAAATCTACTGAATCTTCAAGTGTTCAAAGGCTTCAACATCAAGGACTCCAGACACCAAAATATTTCAGCATCTACTGGAATCATCTTCTGCTGGAGATCTGAAGCTTCTGAAGGCCTATCACCCTCGCAAAGCTCTCACTCCTGAACCATTCTACATCTTAGGGGGAGCTTTGACAACATCAATAATCCACTAGTCTTCTCTCAGTGATTTTAGACAGAGAAGACGTCATCATCTATTTCTTTTTCTTTTCCTGCTGTAAAAGGGTTATCAAAACTCCCTTCAAAAGTTCTGAATCTGGTTCTGAGAGCCTTGTCAAAACTCAGTGGTGGCAAGACACCTTATCAAAAAATCTAGATCTGGTTTTTGAGCACCTTATAAAAAGCACATTGGTGCCCAGGGCACCTGATCAACTGATCCTGCAGTGGATTCCTACCAAGGGTGGTAGAAGAGTGGATGTACCAATGTTTTTGGGGAACCACTATATATCCTTGTGTCTTCTGGTTGTTGTTTATTTGTTATTGCTGTGTGCTGTGTGATTCTTATTTCTTGTTTTAACTTTATTTTTCTACAAGCACCTTACACATATAATTAAATTTAATCTTCCACTGCCTTACATTTTTAATTGTAAACATTACTTTAAAATACTCTATTCACCCCTCCTCTAGAGTCAAGGTAGATCTTTATCTCACTTTCAATTGGTATCAGAGGGAGGTTTGGTTCTTACAGGCTAACACTTGAATCAAAAGATCTCTGAAAAGATCAATCTTATATAGAGGGGTATTATTTTCTGTATTGTATTTATTTTCCAAAAACCATGGCACAAAACAAAGGCTATGCTAGCACCAGACCTTCAGTGTGTAATCTTTCAAAGTTTGCACTTTGGAAGGCAAGGATTAGATTATACATGAATTCTATTGATGAGGACATTTTCAATTTTGTTTTGACAGTGTGTCCAAGACCTCCAGAGACCACAAGCACAAGTGTTGTTCCACCTCCCTCAGGAACAGATGCTGAAATAAAGAAGTGGAAAACTGCAGATGCAAAGGCCATGAATATTCTTGCTTAGACTATGTCTGATGAGATATTCCAAAAGGTTACTGAATGCTGCTCAGCTAAAGACATATGGGATAAGCTTTCAGAAATTGTATCAGGATCTGCTGATGAAAGAAAGGACAGGAGATCCCATCTCATATCCCAATATGAGAACTTCAAGAAAGGGGAAGCTGAATCAGTTGCAGACTTGTACACTAGGCTCAGTCTGATAGTCAGTGAGTTAAAGTCATTGGATAAGGAAATCACACTCACTGAACTCAATGACAAGATTCTAATGTGCTTTCCCAACACTTGGGATTCAAGGATTTGGCCAATTAAAGATGCCAGAAGCCTAAGTGAAATTACCACAGAGGCTCTTCTGGGCAAGCTCAAATCTTATGAGCTGCTCATCAAGAATAGGGGAGAAGAACAAAAGGCTACTTGTCCATTCATCAGAAAGGATAAGACCATAGCCTTCAAAGCTACAGAAGATATGCCTGAAGACAAAGTTACAGGAAATGATGAGCTCCTAAGTCTACTGGCCAAAAGATTCTATAAGATGGCCAGGAAGGACTTCAGAAAGAAGTCATTCAAAGGGCATGAGAAGCCTAGATATGACAAGTCCAACAGCAAAAAAATCATCTGCTTTGGATGCAAGAAACCAGGCCACATTATGTCTGACTGTCCACAAAATAAAAATAAGGGCAAGAAGGACAAAAATGACAGAAGAAGAGATAAGGACTCCAGAAAGAACAACAGCAACAGATCCTCATCCAACAAAAATAAACATACAAGGAAGGGATTTGTAGCAGAAAGCTGGAGTGACACTGAAGAAGAATCAGAAGCCTCATCCAACTCAAGTGATGATGAGGATGATGCTGAGGAAAAAGAATTCTGCATGATGGCAATCAATGCCTCCCAGCAAAACTCTGATGCAGAACAAGAGTCTGATTCTGAAGTTGAAACTGGATCTGAAGAGGATGAGGTAATAAACTCTTTTGATTTTACTTCTGAGGACTTTAAAATTGAATTTAAGACACTGTGTTTAGATTTGATAAGGTCTGAGAAAGAGATAATCTCTCTCAGAAATCAATTATCTGACTACAGTGTCCTAAAATCAAATAACCTCAAACTCTCTGAGGAGTTAGAGTGCTATAGGGAGGAGATAGCTGCACTGAAAAGTGAACTATCCAAGGCCAAGCAGTTTGAAGAATCCCTTAATGGGAGAAGCATCAAACTGATGGACATTACAAGCACAGTGAACTCAAGATTTAATAGTACACTGGGCTTGGGTGCTTCATCCAGCTAACCTATAGTACTAACAACCCCAATTAAATTTATTTTTGATAAAGGAAAGGGTGTTGTAGAGGTAGCTAGGAAGAGTCCAGATTTACCTAAGGAAAATCAAGTTCAACAGAAAACATCGAACAGAGCTCGACGATCGTTGAAACGAGCTCGGCGATCCAAGGCTGGATCGTCGAACTCAGATCGACGACTTCTGAACTCTGAACTCTGGTATAGTCTATCTTCGAACGGAGCTCAACGATCTGACCCAAGATCATCGAACTCAGGTTGACGATCGTCGAATGGAGCTTAGAGCTTTGAACCTTCTTTCAGAGGTAAATCTCAAGTCAATCTTAGAAGTCCCTCATCCCAAAGCGTCAACCCTTATACTGAATGGATAGTACCTCCTAGGAGATACCATCCTGAAGGATATAAGAGGCAGCCAGGGATGTCTTTCTTTTTCTGAATTTAAAGGCTATCAACCTAGACCCAAGGTAAACTGGGTCAAAAACATATAAGCTGTTTATGTGTAGGTGAAGACCTATCCAGAGATGGCCCAAAAATGGTATCTGGATAGTGGGTGCTCAAAGCACATGACAGGGAACAAGGAGAACCTATCATCCTTCATAACCAAACTTGGACCCAAAGTAATTTTTGGTGATTCAAATTTTGGTCAAACCAAAGGATATGGTGCTGTTCAGATAGGTTCAGTCACTTTCAAGAAGGTTGCATATGTGGAAGGACTGAAGCACAACCTGATCATCATCAGTCAATTATGTGATGAAGGATATAAGGTGATTTTCAACAAATCCATGTGCAAGATCAAGTCAGAGGATAACACAACTGTGTTAATAGGTAAAAGGAAAGGTAACCTCTATCTTGTAGATTTTCTTTCAACCCATACAGATATTTGCTTATTTAATTCAGTATGCAAACCAAATGATCTATGGCATAAGGGACTAGGACACCTAAACCTCAGAACCATTGCTAGGTTGTCCAAGGACAACCTTGTTAGAGGACTACCTTCTGGCCCCTACAAGAAGGAAGGACTCTGCAGGGCCTGTCAATTAGGCAAGCAAACTAAAAATAGTTTTAAGTCACTTAATAAGAGTAATTCACCTAGGATCTTGTATCTGTTACACATGGATCTTTTTGGACCCATTACAGTACAAAGCTTAGGAGGGAAATCTTATACTTTGGTGATTGTAGATGACTTCTCCAGATTCACTTGGGTATTCTTTCTGAGGAAGAAGTCTGATAACTTTAAGTGTCTAACAGAGTTTCTCAAATGTATACAGATTGAGTTCAATACTCACATTGCCCTGATTAAAAGTGATCATGGGACAGAGTTTGATTCTCTTCTTATGCAAGAGTTCTGTCAGAGTGAAGGGATCAGGCATACTTTCTCAGCTCCTAGAACTCCTCAATAAAATGGGGTAGCCGAAAGGAAAAATAGAACCCTAATTGAATCTGTTACTACATTATTGACAGATGCTCACCTACCTCTATCTTTTTTGGCTGAGGCAGTGAACACCTCAAACTATGTGTAGAATAGAAGTCTAATACATAAACTAAAGGGCAAGACTCCCTATGAATTGCTCAAAGGGAAGAAACCTAAAGTAGACTATTTCAGAATCTTTGGTTGCATTTGTTATATACATAATAATGACCAGAAATATTTAGCAAAATTCCAAGCTAAAGCTGATGAAGGGGTGTTTCTGGGATACTCCATGATCAGCAAGGCTTATAGGGTATATAATAAATCTACTCTTAAAATAGAAGAATCTGTTCATGTTTCTTTTGATGATCATGTTTTATAAGGAGAAGTCTGCTTCTACCATAGAACCATTGCAGGTACACTCTCTTTTAGAAAGTATGGACAGATTATAGGTTAAAGAAAAGGATACAGCTTTTCCACCTACCCAGCAAAAGGATGAGAGCAGTGATGATGAAGAGGATGTGCAACATCTAAAAGAGCCAGGTTTTGTTCCACAAGAGGAAACAACAACAATGGTTGGTGAACAATCAACACCCCCTATTGATTTAGTAACAACAAGAGATCATCCAATCTCCCAAGTGATTGGAGACATCTCAGCTGGTGTGCAAACCAGAAATCAGGTCAACCAGAACCTGATGCACACTTGCTTTCTATCTCAAGTTAAGCCTCAATCCATTCAAGATGCAGAACAAGATCCACACTGGATCATTGCTATGCAAGAGGAACTACATCAATTTGAGAGGAATAAAGTTTGGGAACTAGTGGCAAGGCCTAAGGATCACTCCATTGTTGGAACAAAATGGGTGTTCAGGAACAAGTTGGATGATCAGGGAGTCATTGTAAGGAACAAGGCAAGGCTAGTTACTCAAGGCTACTCTCAAGAAGAAGTAATAGACTATGACTAGACCTTTGCACCATTTGCAAGGTTAGAAACCATCAGAATATTCCTAGCTTATGCTGCTCACAAGGGATTCAAGATCTACCAAATGGATGTGAAGAGTGCTTTTCTCAATGGAGACATCAAAGAGGAAGTCTATGTTAGACAACCTCCAGGTACTCAATGGCTGTGAACATTACGGCTCTCGCGAAGATGAAGTTTGATACCGGGTTTGATATTGATATGGATTCATTCGCCGGCAGTGATCAAATTTTTAAAGATATTCTGGAACTCTTCAAGGAACAACAACTAGAGAATATAATGTCAACAAGAATTAAGATTGCGGCTGACGAAAAAAAGGAATGAGTTTTTACTGCAAATAATGAGGATGAGAATACTATAGTCGGCATGATCAACGGGACTCAGGTACCATTGTCCCCTATTCTTCTGACTGAGGTATTCAACTTAAGTTCTGGAGATGTTTCCCCTGATATGTCTGGTGAAGAATTTGATTCCATGTTAGATAGAATGGGTCACTCTGCTGTAAACCCTAATAAGCTGTTGAAAAAGAATCTATCTGTTGAATATAGATTTTTGACTTATGTTGTGGGCAAAGTACTGCTGGCCAAGCACTCAGCACATGATACCATCTCAAGGTATCAGTTCTGTTTAATGGGAGCAATAGTAGACAAGAAACATCTGAATTGGGGAACTAACTTCTTTGATTTGATCAAGAAGAAAATTAACAAAAGTTTTGTCAATTTTGGGAGGATTCTAGGGGTTTTCCTGCATTCCAGGTGCCCTGAATTACTGGTTTCCAATGGGATGCACATCAATGCATCTAATAGATTAACATGTGCCCTATTTGGGAAATGGGACAGGCAGATTATAAAACCTGCCAGGACTATCATAGCTTCAGGCACAAGGACTCCTGCAATCACTTCCTCTCCGGCTCAAGAAGAACTTGCTGCCTCCTCTCCTCCTTTTCCTTCACTTGTTTCTACCTCCATCTCCACATCATCAACAACAATCACCTCAACCATAACTATCTCTTCCCCCATTACCATCTCATCACCTCTTTCTCCTCCAGCCACTTCAGAAACATTCAACCCACTCCACTATTATCCACCTCTCACCATTTCATCATTCAACATCATGGAAGACTCCTTCATGGATGATTCCCCTTCCTCTCCTCTTGAGCTTGCTTCTACCTCCTCCTACCAACAACTACTTCAAGATAAACTCTCCCAACCATCCTTCACTCCATCCATCTCCACTTCTATACTATCCATATCCTCCATCCCTATCTCTTAACCATCCATTCTACCATCCACCACAGCATCAACTGCAGTCCATACACCATCAGTTCCAGCCACCTCTTCCTCCACCTATACTCAAGTATCCCTTGAGCAAGTGGATCTTTCAGCTCTAGCAGATAGGCTTTATGGGATACTGGCCCCCAAGATAGTAGCCCTGCTGGAGACCTCCTTGGCTCCACTCCTCAAATCTATATAGGAGCTATCTGACAGGCTGTCTGCTATCTCCTCTCCTCAGGAAATTCCTTCAATTGAATTCCTTGATCAAGTCCTGACTGAATCAAGGTAGTGGGAGATGCCTCATGAAGCTGAAGAAGTGCCTGCTACTGCTCTAGTACATGTGTTTACAGTGGACCTCAGGTCACTGTTGTGTGCTTTTGATATTCTTCACAGAAGATATTTACCAACTCAGGGAGTTGAAGACCTCACTAAGGCCATTGTGCCTATTTCAGAATGTGATCCTAGCCTGATTATATCATATGTCAATTCTCTTAAGGCTGAGGATATTACTGCTTCAGTTTGTACTGCTGCTGCTGCTGCTATTATATCTGTTGAATCTACTGACATTGAAATGTTGTCTGCTGATGCTGATACTGCTGCTGCTGAAGAATTGGCTCGTTTTTTGGAAGAAAAGTCTCTGAGACTCTTACTGTTTCATCTGCTCCTACTGAAGTTCCTACTGCTATCCCAACACTTCCTGCTCCTGTTGCTCCTGAGAAATCAAAAATCCAAGAGGAATACATCAAGAGAATAGATGATCTGTATGACAGACCACAGAGTTCTGATAGTAACAAGTTCAGTACTGAATCTGATGACTCTGCTGGCACCATTGCAAAAAAGAGGAAAGCTAAAAGAAAAGCTATGATGAGAGGTCCTCCTGCCAAGGCAGAAGATACAAATGACATACCATATTATATTCTGCATGACTGTCAGATTACAGAGCCCTGAATGCAATATTCCAAAAATCAGTTAAAGGCTATGAGGAAGAAAAGGAAATAGGATAAGTATGAGAAAGGATCCTCTCAGTATCAACCTCCTCCTCCTACAGACTCAGGATCAGGTGGAGGCTCAGCCTTTCAATTCTGCTTCAAAGCAAAGCTCCTCCCAATCTTCCCAGAGATATCATCCTAGAGGACAATATCAGAAAAGTTATCAGTCTAGAAGAGGTCAACACAGAGGAAGTCAGAGAGAATACAGAACTTATTCCAGACAGCAAAGGGAAGGACAAAGACATATGGACTCAACTCAAGGTCCTTTCCCTTACAAACTCAGAGATATTGTTGTTACAAGGACATCTACTGCTTCAGAAACCATAAATAGATATGAACCTTCAATTCCTTTTGAGGATCCAAAAAACAATCCTCTATCTTGGACTGCCAGGATGAAAGAACTTGCTGCTCTAGATCAATTGAAAAAGGCCAGAGAACAAGGTAAAGATACTTCCAACACCTCTACTTTTTTAGAGCAAAGAAAGGCAGAGCTGGAGAAATTTTCTTCAAGGAAGTTCTTTGACCCAGAGGATTACATGAAACTGCATCCTAAAGCTGTTGTTCCCAGGCCAAGATCTCAAACCTCCTTAGGTGTAGATGATGACAGAAGGTCAAAGAAAGAGGCTCTCAATCCCAACAGAGAGATTGTATTTAAGAAAGGTAGTGAAAGGAAATGAATTCTGTAAGCAGACACTACATTCATCTTTAAACATTTGCTAATATTCTATCTAAATATTGTTATGTCATATGTTCTGCTCTGTTGTTTTAAATTTTACTTTTATGTATATGCTTTTGTATTTCTTACTGAGTCCTATAAATAGTAATCCTAACCCAAATAGGGGGAGATTGTTGGAACACCCTATTACTAATTTGGGCAAGGATCACTATGTTTTTAGGAAAATTGGTTTGACCTAGATGTATAGTTGAAAAGGTCAAATTAGAATGAGTCTAGGGCTTAGAACTTAGGTTTGAAGCTGCCCCCAGGACCATTCAAAGATCAGACTTAGAGCTGAGACAAAGACAATTTTCGTCGAACTCAGTTTGACGAAACGTCGAACTCCGTTCGACGCTCTCTGAGCTCAACCCTGCTAAGTCGTCGAACTCCGGTCGATGATCTTCGAGCTCAGATCGACGATCTTCCTTCAGCTAGTTTCCTAGTCGCTGAGCTCAACTCAACGATCTTCGAGCTCAGATCGACGATCTTCCTTCAACTAGTTTCCTAGTCGCTGAGCTCAACTCAATGATCTTCGAGCTTAGATCGACGATCTGTCTTCAGTTACTTTCCTATTCGCTGAGCTCAATTCGACGATCATAAAGCTCAGTTTGACGTTTTCTGTCTGCTGTGTTAATCCAATCTCTGAGCTCAGTTCGACGATCGTAGAGCTCAGATCGACGATTTCTGTGAGAGATCGACGCCTTCAGAATTCAAATTCAAGGACAGTTATGGATTATAATCAGAATTAATTCCTGCATTGATTGCAAAGGATTTTCTAGCCATTTCAATCAATCTGATGCAAGTTTCAAGGAAAGACTAAATGGAATATTGCTTAGGACTTTCCCCGGATACAGTTGTCTATTATGGAAGTCATTTATGATTGATTAAACGGTCGTCTAAGAGGAATATCTGATAAAATCCTTCAATTTTCATTCGGATAGCACAGATACACAAGATACAGTGATCAACACAGACAATACAAAAAGATACATAAGAATTAGATTACATTACAGAAGATTGAACAACACAATTTCTCTTATTAAGATTTTAACTTCTGTAATTTACAAATCTACTGAATCTTCAAGTGTTCAAAGGCTTCAACATCAAAGACTCCAGACACTAAAATATTTCAGCATCTGCTGGAATCATCTTCTGCTGGAGATCTGAAGCTTCTGAAGGCCTATCACTCTAGCAAAGCTCTCACTCCTGAACCATTCTACATCTTAGGGGGAGCTTTGACTACATCAACAATCCACTAGTCTTCTCTCAGTGATTTGAGACAGAGAAGACATCATCATCTCTTTTTTTTTCTTTTCCTGCTGTAAAAGGGTTATCAAAACTCCCTTCAAAAGTTCTGAATCTGGTTCTGAGAGCCTTGTCAAAACTCAGTGGTGGCAAGACACCTTTTAAAAAAATCTAGATCTGGTTTTTGAGCACCTTATCAAAAGCTCATTGGTGCCTAGGACACCTGATCAACTCATCCTGCAGTGGATTCCTACCAAGGGTGGTAGAAGAGTGGATGTACCCAAGTTTTTGTGGAACCACTATAGATCCTTGTGTCTTCTGGTTGCTGTGTGTTTGTTATTACTATGTGCTGTGTGATTCTTATTTCTTATTTTAACTTTATTTTTCTACAAGCACCTTACACATATAATGAAATTAAATCTTCCACTGCCTTACTTTTTTAATTGTAAACATTACTTTAAAATACTCTATTCACCCCCTCTAGAGTCAAGGTAGATCTTTCTCTCACTTTTATAGGCGCACCCTCATCATCTTTCCGGTGAACGGCTCCATGCCTGCCAATCCTTTCACGAAATCCTCCGACACGAACGAGTGCGAAGCACCAGTGTCGAAGAGAGTGTGAGCGGGCTTGCCGCTAACGAAGACTATGCCTGGGGAATTAAGTGTCTTAGTATTCTTGTTGCAGTTGTCTTCTCTTAATTTCTAACTAGGTTATGTCTAGAAAACTAGTTCATATGAAGGAAAACTTAAAAGTACTGTCATACCTGCGATAACCTTCTCCGGGTTTCGGGGCTGTGTTAGGTCTAGAGCATACACCTGCTCCCTCTCTATCCTGCAGCCTCGGTCCTGAAATCCTCGTCCTCGATCATGTCCTCGGCCGCCAATCTATCGGGGAGGTGGGGCACCCGTATATGCTGGAGGGGGTGCTCGCCTCATAGGGCAGTTCCTCTTTATATTCCCCGGTTGATTGCACTAAAAGCATACCGGTGCCTGCTCTGCTGTCCTTGGCATCTCTAGCATCTGTAAAGGCTTGGGAGCCAACACCCCCTGACTCCTCTACTCCTGCCCAAACTCCTGACGAGGTTGCTCCCCGTTCCTTCTCTCCCCAATAACCTTGGCTCGAAGACGGTCTCTATGACCTCCAATCACTGTATCATCAACCGGTCTCTTCCGGCTCTTAACTATAAGCTGATCCGCTTCTCTCATCTTAGCCATCTCCAGAATCCTAGACAAACTCCCCTCTGAGACGAAGAGGAGGGCCTGTCTCATGTCGTCTTGTAGCCCCTTGTAAAACCTCCAGGCATAGCCAGCATCGTCCAACTGATAAGCATCCGCATAGCAGGCCAGGTGAGTGAACTTCTGATAATACTCCACCACAGTCCTGTTCCCCTACCTCAGCCGCAGTAACCTATCCTCCAACTCGTCCCTCGCCGATTGAGGTACGAAATGTCCCAAGAGCGCTGCTTTGAACTCCTCCCAAGTAATATCTGCGTAATCCATACCCGCAAAGGTGGTGTCCAGCTATAACTTCCACCACCTCTTTCTATGTGACTCCAGGAAGGAGACTGCCAAAGCAACGTCCTCCTCAGTGGGGCATCAAATCTCCACAAGCGTCTCGTAAATGGTATCCAACCATTCCTCCGTACATACTGCAGACTCCATCCCCAGGTAGGATGGAGGGGAAAGTCCTCGGAAGACAGACATCCAATTGGCCCTGATGTTTGGTTGTGGAGTCGGGGCTTGCTGAGCTCTAAAGGCCTCCAGAATGGCCGTCATTGTTTTCCCCATCTCTATATGCTGGAACGGAGTTGGAGCCGGCAGAGGAGGGACAACATTCGGAGCCTGAGGGGTCCCCTGCTGTGATGTTGGGTTCGTCGCAGGCTACAAGGAAGAATTCCATTTGTTAGAGAGCGAATGAATGGAATTTAAGAAGGGGTAGGATGGACTTTCACTTGTGATTTCCCTTATGGGCACACCACTGCTTCCACTGCTAGTTTGTCCGCAAACTAAGCTCGCGCGGGGGTGTCCCAAGGTTTTGTGGACTACTTCTCTTCTGATCGAGGTCTGCTTTGATACCACTTGTAAGACCCCCTTTTTTTCCTTTTCGAACACCGGGGTCTTACCCCAGAATTGTCGCTTTGTGGTGGCTCCGATTCACGGGAAAGCCGCCACTACAAAACGTCAATTCTGCCGGCCCTTTTTGATCACAAGGAGAGAGAAGTAAGTATACATAAAATGTAAACGGGTCCACAGAAACACACATATAAAATGAAATCACATCCAGTCCATCAGTAATATCAAATAGAAGTACTACAAAGATCAGTTCAGAAGAAATATAAAGAAACGGGATCGAGCCCGGTACATCAGAGTCCTCACTACAAATCACTAATCACGGAAGATATAAAAATACTAATCACTCACGGAGCTGGTTGCAGGTGCACCGGTGCTAGACTGACCCACCTCCATGCGCACCGTACTCCGCTGGTGCTGGTCCCTTGACTGCTGGTCCCTGTCTCCCATCCGGAGCTCCTGTAATGTTGTGATTCGAAAACCATTAGTCATAAAGACTAAGCCCTATCATCCCCTACCCCTCCCCCCACGGCTCCTAATAACCGAGCGGAGAGGAGGAAAGGGAAGCTATAAAGGTGGAGAATAATCAAGCAGATGACAATGGAGCTAGTCTAATAACTATCATGGTGTATAAACAACTATTTAGAATAAAGTACATCTAGTAATTCTACGGTAGTGAGCAGTAAGGTAGACATGTTCTAAATAGTATAACAAAAGAAGACAAGTAGGACAAGTAAGTAGGTAAGCAAGTAAGTAAGTAAGTAAGTAAATAAGTAACCTTAACTTATATGAATGCTCATACAAACTTATAAGTTAAGGGGTCTTCTGCAAGGCTCCAATCGTATAAAAAGTCCCATACCGATTTATACGTTGGAGTGTAAGTTGTATGCAAATATGAGTGTAGTGATATGCTATGCCATGACTCATGCAAGTGCAACTCACGCACACAACTCTATGAGCACAGACCTTTAGTTTCCCCTGTTCGGGCCGCTAGCTTCACTCCCAGTAACCTCCGTAGTGGCAAACAGAGACCGTTGGTCGGGCCCCCCACTCCTAGGCGGGTATCCACACTACTGGGCCTAGCCTTTCCGTACGCCCCTAGAAGAACACAACCTAGAGTATCGGCATACTAGTGCTGGCTATATCCACCAGGCTTTCTTTGGCTAAGTGTCCCACACCGCCGAGTCGACTTACCTATGTCAGTGTGAACGACAATCAAATACCGAAGACCCACCACCTTATTCTGTACTCAAAACCCTCGAGCCCCCGGCTCCCCGGATAGTCCCGTCTGTGCATCTACCTTCAGAGCTACCGTCTGAATGGAAACCAAACAAACTTATTCTACCTCCTTATCTACCGAGGTGTGTGAAAGTGAAACCCTTGTTATAATAGTTGCTCTTTTAGCTTATCATTACTACGGTTTACGTTAGCTCAGGACTGCCCACGGTATTCCACGTGAAGGTCTCTCAAAGGGCACTAGGAACTATGATGGTAGTTGAAGCCCACCGTTCTCTTTCATAAGGCACTTATTGTTATTGGTTGATACCCATTACCCGATCCCTTTTTAAATTACTTTAGATCTAGCCCTAGAGTATTAAGACTCTTCCTTTCCTACCGGGGAGGATGATCTTTCGTCAATCCCGGACGCCACTTAACACAAGTCAATCTCACACCCTACTCATCCTGACTTCCCAATAATGAACTTAGTTTAACTTACCCTATCCAATCCAGCAAACTACCAAAATTCCATCTCCCCAAGTTCATCACCCACTCTAGTTAAGCTTCTGTAGTTTTACTAAACGCAGACCATCCTAAGCTATATGAGGTATGCAAGGAGTGGTACTCTAAATTGTCTTCCAAATCTCCTATAATATTTAATGGAGGTCTATCATGACATAATAGTCTAAATCCAGAAAATAATAATTTTCCTAATTTATCTGGCATTTAATTAATTTCCTTTAAAGTTTCTATGGGCTATCAACTGCACATGAAGTGCACTTTTCAGGTATGTATAAATCTTTATAAAATCATGATAAATCCTAAACCATAATTTAACAGTAAAGCCAAGATATAACAATTTTTCCAGTAATTTAAGGACACTAATTTAATTTTGATAAAAAATCCTATCTCTTTTCATTAATGAAGTAAGTGCAGTAAATAATCATCCAAAAATTCTTAATTAATCTTCTAGAGCAGATACTGTCCTAAAAACATCAGTGGCCAAGTTTCATAATTCTTTAATGGGGATTGATCTCTAGAATAAAGAATTACCAAAATCTCAAAAGGTTATATCTGTGAAGCAAGTATTGTAAATACTCTTCTGAAAATCATGAATAAAATTATACAACTAGATATTAATCTGTTAACATCATTAGCCAGGTTTCATAATTTTACAGTAAGTAATTTGCTCTAAATTATTTACTGACCATAATTGCCCTTTTTGGAACTTGTGAAGGAAGTACTAGATATAATCAACTAAAATTTATAACAAAATTCAGGGATGTTTATTTAGACCTAAAGCATCTGCTTCCCAAGTTCCATCAGATTCAAATGAATAGAGTAATCAAAATAATTGAAAGACCAGTTTGAGCAAATTGATACCTAAAAAATAAAGTACTTGAAATATAATCCATAAAATCCTAATAAAATTACTAAGGGTTTTTCCTAGTCTAAAACTTACTCCATCCAATTTTCAAAACTTTTAACTAAGGTTTATTGGCTGTGCTTTCATAATTGAGCCTCTACCCTAAAACTAGGGTTAGGTTTTTGAGGTGTCTACCTACCTCCATTCCTCTAAGATTTCTACAAGAGAACTTAGATTCATTACCTTAAACTCTACTGGGTTACAAGGTCACACAAGGGCATTTGCTCATATGCTCTTCACAACACTCAAAAACCCTTCCCTAGGGTTTGAGTTTGAACCCTAGGGTAAATTAACCCTAAATCACACCATTTTCCTTAAGAAGGTGACATTAGCCATGCCAAGTTAGTGTCCAAAATTTCAGCCTCTATTGAGGTGTTTTGACCACTCAAAACCCCAAGGGGGTGTTTGATCCTAAATAATCCTATAAGGATCAAAAAAGGGTTGGACAAAAACCTATTCAAACGTATCCAAATGAGATGAAATTTTTACCAGAGCCTTAAAATGCCCTCAGAGACTACCCACCCAAATTTGGGGGGATTCATAGGTGTTTAAGACAACTAAATAATTTATACATGGTTTATTAAAAAAAAATCCAAAAACTCTATAAAAATATTCTCCAAAAATTCCCATTTTTAGACAGGCTATAGATATAGCTAAGGTAGACCCCCTGACAAATTTTTAGCTTAATTGGACAAGGGATGAAAGGTGGGCATCCATTTGAACCTCAGGATAGCCATAGGTATAGGTCCCACAAAATGGGTGTTGTGGTCAAACCACTTACCCAATCGAGTTGAAATAAATTTTAGAATAATCTAGACTCGAAGGGCTAAAACTTTTGTGACTGGCCATTTCCCTAAAATAGTCTTTAAGTGCCTCATTAAATAGCATCAAAAAGAGCTTGATAAATCACTATATATTATATATAAATATAATAATTTAGTATTAAAGTTACTGTTCATCTTCTCAAAAAGGCCCGAACCAGCAACCTAAAAAAACTTAAAACCTGTAGCTTTGCAGGTTGATTTCCCGTCCACCTAACCATCTCCCTGGCCGGCCACCACCACCACCACCTCCGTTGAGGTGAGGGCTACCATTAGGGGGCGGCACGACCGCCGGAGAGGCGGTTTCCGGCGAATGCGACCACCATAAATTTTGGAAAAACCATGGAAACGCTCAACCGATCAAGCTCTTTTGAGCCTGATGTCTCTCCTAATAGTTCCTAAGATCTATCCATAGAAGAAGAGGTAGAGGAGGACCTTGTTCGCGGGCTGGAGGAGTGCAGACTGTCGGGATGCCATTGGTGCGGTGGTGGCGTCGCCGGAATTCTCAATAGCACAGTGGGAGGCTCGAAAATTTCAGGTAAAGGCTGGGAAAACCTCCTCTTGGGCCTCTGAGGGTGTTTAAAAGCTTGGTCAAGGAGGGGGAACGACCAAAACTTCAATGGCCATTATTGGTCCATTAAAGCTTCGGTCGGCCATAATGGAGGGGGGCTGAAACGGCTCAATCCAGCCAAGCTAATGGCTTGAAACTCCTCCTCTTCCCTAGAGGAGTTGTATCCCGCCGTAAAAGGGGGAGAGGGAAAAGCCACGGAATCAAATGCCATTGATGGCCATAAAGGCAAGCTCTCGGCCATTGCCGTAACCATCCTCTTTGCAAAACCGTCGGTCCACGTGTCAAGCTTGACCGGTCAACTTAATTTAAGTAAGACTTATTAGGTCTTAATAGGAGAAAATGGCCCACTCCCTAGACCGACCCGGTTCAGCTGAACCAGCACCCAGCCAAAACAAATCTGCCAGAAATGACTAAGTAAAATGGCATTGAGTGAGCTCTACTCACTCAACGCCATCCTTGCTACGGCGTTGAGTGAGCTCTGCTCACTCAACGCCATCCCAGATACGGCGTTGAGTGATCTCTACTCACTCAACGCCATCCAAAATTGCCTCCCATACTATGGCGTTGAGCTCACTTAATGCCATCCGGATTATGGCATTGAGTGAGCTCTGCTCACTCAATGCCATCCAGAATATGCCCTTTTTAAACGATGGCATTGAGTGAGCTTAGATATCTCAACATCGTCCAGATTATGGCGTTGAGTGAGCTCTGCTCACTCAATGCCATCCAGACAACACCAAATGGTGTTTAGTGCGGTCAGTGCACTCAACGCCATTCAACTTATGGCATTGAGTGCACTCAACGCACTCAATGCGATCCCGCCTGACAGATTACGGTGTTGAGTGAGCTAAGCTCACTCAACGCCATCCAGTCTACGGCGTTGAGTGAGCTCAGCTCACTCAACGCCAACCAAGCGACACCAGATGGTGTTGAGTGCAGTCAGTGCACCCAACGCCATTCAGCTTATGGCGTTGAGTGAGCTAAGCTCACTCAACGCCATCCAGACTATGGCGTTGAGTGAACTCAGCTCACTCAACGCCATTCCAAAGTAATGGGCGTGACAGATCGGTCACGGGCGTGCCAGGCCCATGTTGAAATTTCTTAGCTCGTCGATCGTCTTTCTGAGGTCGACGATCGTCGAAGGGGTCACTCCCTAGGTGACGGGCATGATGGGTCGGTCACGGGCGTGACCACCCCTTGACTCGAAATCTTGGTCGATAAACTTCAATTCCTGGGTTTCCTAGGGTTCTGTTATGACAAAACCACTTCCAAGTGTCTAGTTGGAAATGGGATGTTATAAATAGGGTAAATTTCCTTGACCGTGAAGGTTCCTAAAGCTTGAACACGCTTCTCTCGAAGTCGTACCCAACTGAGTTTAAGAAGGTCCGGACGACTCTCATCTAATTTGGAGGCCTAAAGCTCGGTCTACGTGGTTAACCCCACTATTAGATTTTACTCTAATCCGGGAGATTTGGACATCTGCCTCTCTCGAGGGATGCGTACAACTCCTTTTACTCTTGAGTGCTCACTTCAAAATATCGGCCTCTCGGCTAGCCAAGAATGAAATCAAAGGTGGAGAATATATATCGATGATATATCTCCAACCCCAAAATAAATCAAGAGTAATTCAAGGCCAAATCCTAAAAAGAAAAGGTAAATTCAAAACATCATAACTTAATCACTCGAACCTCAGAGCATCAAGATCGAGTACAAGGAGGATTAGTTAATCATAATGGAGTGGATGAGGGGGATGAGTAGTAAAGCATTAAGAACACAAGGTAATAAAGGAGAGAAAACAACAATTTTTTTAATGATAAAGAAAGCTTATAACTTGAAATGAAGGAGCTACACTGCATGGAAATGAAAAGACTAAGCTAACATTACATTAAACTACTAAATGAAGTACAAAAGCTATTACAAAAGCTTAAACTAAAATAGGGTTGAGAAAAAAACTAAAAGGAGAAATAGAGAGAGAGGGAGGAAAACAATAAAAGCTTCACTAAGCAAAGGGGCAGCACCTCCCTACACAATCCAAAAAACTATATGAAATGTAAGGAGAAGGGCTCAATTTATAGAAAAACTTAAGGTGGGTGACACGGCCAGCGATACGGCCGTGTTGCTGGCCGTGTCCTGTATAGGTTGACCTCGGGCAGTGGTTCTGGCGGGATTGATCATGGTGTCATTGAAAAAGTGGGCTCGCCCATGCTGACACGACCAACGACACGACCGTGTTGGTAGCCGTATCGACAGCAGTTGATGGACTTTGACGCAGAATGCTTTTATGGCGGGCAGCAGGCTTCTATGTGATGGCGATATGCCCAGCGACACGGCCGTGTAGGTGGCCGTGTCTTGATCATGAAAATCTTCGGCTTCTGGTAACACGGCGGCGACACGACCGGGCGACACGACCGTGTTTTGTGATCGAGTCCTTCTCTGGAGAGTCTTCGGCTTTTAGTCAACACGGTGGCGACATGGCTGGGTTGACACGACCAGCAACATATTTGGAGACACGACCGTGTCAACTGGCCATGTCCTTCTCTGGATGATTTCTAGATTTTCCTTTGGTGACACGCCATGTTGACACGACAAGGTTGACACGCCCTATGACACGGCCGTGTTGGTGGCCGTGTCAGGTCATTTTTGGCCAAATTTCAGGAAATCTGCAAAAATAGAAATAAATATTAGTGGCATAAACAAATATAAAAAAGGTCAATATATAGGATTATAATACATGATTTGCACATTATATACTAGAAAATACGATAATAGTTTAGGCTACAAAATGTATTATCAAATTTCCCCAAGCTTTAGCTTTTCTTGTCCCCAAGCAAAAATATAAAAACTAGATAATCATAAAAAAGGACTAATCAAAAAGAATCTAATTATGCCTACACAAGTACTATGCAAAATTCTAAGTAGGGAAAAGGTGAAACGTAAATATAAAACAATTATTTATGTATGGTTTAACTTTTATAAACTTTACTTAACGAAAATAAATCATCAAAAATTTTGACGAAATTCTTTAAATAGATTTAAGCAAAGCAACAAAAATGAAAAAAAACGCATTGAGTTGTTACTAGATCCAAACAACGCATTATAATTATAATAATTAAATAACAAAAATCTTAGTTTAAATCCAAAACTAATACTGATTTACTTTTCTTCTTTTCTTAGTTATTAAATAAAATTCAAAAGCATGAATCAAAAGGACTTTATTAGAACAGAAACATTTGGTTTAGGATTATGATTAGGAGTGGAATTCAAAGATAAACAGGAAGGCTTAAAATCACACTAAACCTAAACAAAGAGTTTCAAAAATATATAAAAAATATTTATATTTTCTTTCTTCTTTTTTTCTTTTCCATTTTTTTCTTTTTTTACTTTTTCAAAACAAAGGCCATAAACAAATTTTTCATTTCATTTTGAATGGGCCAAACAAAAACAAACATTTCTTTTTAGCATACTTTTTTTTGAAAAACTTTTCACAAAAATATCACAAAATAACCTATCATAATCAAGAAAATGTTTTATGAAACTCAAAAAGGCTAGTGTGATTAGATAGGTTGGAAATTTTGGCTTTGGTGAAAATGATATGAAAAGAGGAGCTATCAAATGAAATTGAAAAAAGGCTCAAAAGCGGCTAACTAGTGGTGAATATTTTTAGGTTGGCAGGAAAGCTCAAACGAAAAACAAAAATGGCTTAAATCATTTTCATGCTTTTAAATTTATTTAAAACATAGATTTGAAAATTTTCAAAAAATAAGTCCTAGATAATAAAGGAAGATTGTTGAAATTATCTTGAAAATAGAAATAATAGGTGACTTGGATCGTTCACATCTACTATGCTATTCAAAAGTTGACCTTACAAAAATTATCTAAAAAAAAAAAGGAAAATAGTGGATGATGAATTTTTGAGAAAGTAAAGAAAATAAAGAAGGAAAACCATAATGTAAATGCGAGTTTTAGAAAAAAACATTTTGCGTTAACATGCTACCGCGAATTAGAAACACAGCATGACCAACATTTTACTTGTGAAACTTAATTAAAAAGGGTGATTAGAAATATTAAAATTAATTAAGTTGTTTATATGAGATTTTGAGAAAAACAAAACAAAAACAAGGGTACTATTGAAATACCAAAATGTCTAAACTATTAAAGTAATGACAAAAAGCATATATATTTTTTAATTTTGAAATATTTTCTATTTTTTTGGATTTTTAAGATATTCATTTTTTTGGATTTTTGAAAAATATTCACAAAAAGCAAAATATTAACACAAAGAAAAAAGAAGGAGGAAGTCCTCCCCCGAGCTTAAAATAGACATTGTCCTCAATGGCAAAAGAAGGGGATTGAGAGAGAGAGAAAATGAAATTACAAAATTTAAAAACAGGTACTTCCCTGGATTTATTTGCTGCGAAAGCTGAGTGATGTCGCTACCCTGTGCTTGCACTTTGGATCTTCATGAATTTTCTTCTTTGGACTTCGTGATGGATTCAGCAACGTTGGAGAAGGCGATCGCAAAAGCTTCAGCTTGTCGGAGCCATCCGGGGCAAAAATTGTAATATAAAGAAAACATAAAAAGATAACTTGGGTTGCCTCCCATGAGCACCGTTTGTTTAAAGCGTCGTTTGAGCTCGACGCATCAAAAAAAATATTGTCCAAAAATATTATCCCAAAAATATTATTCAAGGTTCTGACAATGTTTTAAATGATTCAAATGTCAAATTATGGAGGATAGAGTTAACACAGTTAGGACTGACATCACCACAGAAATACAGTTTAAGATACTGACCATTAACTTTGAAATTACCCTTATCAGGGTGTGAAATAAAAACAGTTCCATATGGAAAAACTTCTAAAATAGTAAAGGGCCCAGACCAACGTGATTTTAACTTGCCCAGAAATAAATGTAATTGAGAATTATAAAGAACTTGGTTGCCCGACTTAAAGGTTTTCGGATGCCTTAAGTGTTGATCGTGCAAACGCTTCGTCCTCTCTTTATAAAGTTTGTTATTTTCGTATGCGTAAGAGATCCACTCGTCGAGTTCGTTGAGTTTAAATTTTCTAAGGTCACCGACAGAGTGGGGATCGAAGTTTAAAAATCTTAAGGCCTAAAAAGTGCGGTGTTCTTGTTCTACGGGTAAATGACACGATTTTCCATAGACCAACCGATACGACGTACATCCGAGGGCATTTTTATATGTTGTTCGGTAGGCCCATAGAGCATCGTCTAATTTGGCTGACCAGTATTTCGTAGAAGTTGAAATAGTCTTTTCTAATATTCTTTTTATTTCTTTATTAACTACTTCGACTTGTCCATTAGTTTGGGGGTGGTTGGCAGTTGAATGCTTATGCGTAATGCCGTATTTAATAAGAATTTTAGAAAATTGTGCGTTACAGACATGGGAACCCCTGTCACTAACGATGGCTCGCGGCGTACCGAATCGAGAAAATAATTTTTTCCAAAAAGGTAACTACAACTCGAGAGTCTTTCGTAGGAAGAGCTTGGGCTTCGGCCTATCGAGAAACATAATCAACGACAACTAAAATATACTTGTTTCTGAAGCTAGAAGGAATGGGCCAACAAAATAGATTCCCCAGAGGTCGAAAATTTCGCACTCAAGGAAATAATTTTGCGGCATTTCATTTTTATTTGAAATGTTGCTCGACTATTGGCACCTATCAAACCTACTCACAAAGGCTTGCGCATATTTAAACAGGTTAGGCCAATAAAAACCCGTGCAAAGCACCTTATGAGCGATGCGAGCAGCTTGATAGTGCCCACCAGCCGGACCTTCATGTAAGTGTTTTAAAATATCAACTCCTTCTTCATAAGAAACACATCTCCTTATCACTTGATCCGCACAGACTCTGAAAATATGCGGGTCCTCCCAAAAGTAGTTCTTCAACTCAGAAAAGAATTTCTTCTTTTGCTGAGAGGTGAACTCTTTTAGGAGCACACGAGCCACTAAATAATTGGCCATGTGTGCAAACCAAGGAGAAGGAGAAGTGCTAATTGAAAGCAGCTTCACATCAGGAAAATAATCATTAAAAGATTTTTCATCTAGATTCTCAATATAAGTGAAAGTCAATCTAGTGTCAACTACCTTCACCTATGGGGGGGATAGGTGATTTGCATTCTTTTTGCGGAATTAAAAATAAACCTTCACAAGAAAACAAAACAAGCACAACACAGAAACACACAGGCAGTAATAGTGGTTCCCCGATTTGGGTACGTCAACTCTCCCCCTTCGACCTATCTCCCAACAAGGGACGACTCGGTCACTTCACCAACGGGATTGAAATACAATCCTCTAACTATGGAATAAACCCTTCCACCCGAAGGAGTCACTAATCCTCCACCACGGGTTGCACCAAACCCTTACAATGAGGAAACATAATTCCTTTACAACAAAAGTAAAATAGAATGTACTAGAAATACAAACTACGTATAGAGAGCTTGGTGTCCCTCTTTGTTCTATGAAGCGTTCTTGAAGAAGACGAAGAGTCCACGACAGGAGCACTCTCTTAGAGAGGAGCTTCCCGAGATCGGCAGCGGCAAAGGATTGCGGCGGCGATGCTTTGTAGATCCAAACTTCTTGACGAAGCTAGCGAGGTCTACCAATGATCTTACTTGGATCGATCGTCTCAATCGATTCAGAGGGGAAAGAAATTCCCGTTCAACAAACCAAGAGACAAAGGATCTCAAGAAAGAAACGTGAGACGCTAAGCTTAGCTTTGTTTCTATCATCGGGAGGTCAAGAGGAATCTGAGACCAGCGGCGGCGACACCTTAGCGAGCAGCGATGGCGAGCAAGCGACGACGGTGACGGGAGGAAGTCCGCGATCAGCTAGGTCACGCGCGACTCGATTTCGTAGATATGAATATACTGTTCTTCTTGTCTTTAGGGTTTCAAAATACATGAGTATTTATACCCAAAGACATCCCAAGATAGCCATTGGGGGACCCACCAGGTCAACCCTACGCACAGGCCGGAAAAGCGCGTGACGACCAGGATCGGTCCAGCGAGTAGACAAAAAAATACCTAAGGCAAATTCGGCGGGAATCGCTGTTGATTCCCGTCGAAGTCGGCGGGAATCACTTACGATTCCCGTCGAATTTTCCTTGGTAGAATTCCAGTTGGAATTATGGTCATCCGGAGGGAATCGACGGGAATGCGCGGTTATTCTCGACGAATCGGCGATAATCACTTGGTGATTCCCGCCGATTCTGGCTTAACAGAACTCTTGAAGGCGTTGAGTCAGCCGGATGCAGTCGGCGGGAATCGGCGAGTGATTCTCGACGATTCGGCGAGAATCACTAGTGATTCCCATCGAATCGGCGAGAATCACTTGGTGATTCCCATCGAATTTTCCTTGGAAGATTTCTTCTTCCATCCTCTTCACTTGGTCTTTGACCCATCTTTACTCCTCTTCTGCTCTTGATCTATCTCAGCCCTATACTTGAAAATAAGTACACTCAAATAGAGAGAGTACACATGAGCCAACACACTAATCTGCTCAACAAGGGATTACGTTGCGCAGACCCGTATATATTGACCCACTGCACCCTGACATTGGTGTATACTTAGAATGGAATAGCTGCAAGCACATCTTGAATAAAATTATCAAAAACATTATCTATTCAGCTTAGCTTGTTCAGGGACTTCTTCAAATAAGGTACATTGTGGATACAATACCCAACAATAAGGGTTATCTAGGCGTGAGAGGTGATCGGCGGCCAAATTCTCAGCTCCTCGCTTATCACGGATCTCTAAGTCAAACTCTTGGAGGAGTAAGACCCGGCGAATAAGGCGTGGCTTGGTATCCATTTTGGCAAGAAGATATTTGATGGCCGAGTGGTCCGTAAAAAGGATAATTTTTGAAAGAGTAATATAAGGGAGGAATTTATCAAAAACGAATACTTCAGCTAGGAGCTCCTTCTCGGTGGTGGTGTTATTTTCCTGTGCAGATGTGAGTGTCTTACTTGTGTAATAGATGGGATGGAAGTTTTTAGATATATGTTAACCTAATACGGCTCCCACCGCGAAACTACTCGCATCGCACATTATCTCAAATCAAAGGTCCCACACCGGAGCTATCATAATCGGTGTGTTAATTAAATTTTCTTTTATTAATTCGAAGACAGAAAGATAAGAGTCATCAAAAATGATAGGGCATCTGTTTCTAAGAGAGGGGTAAGGGGTTTGGTGATCTTGGAGAAATCCTTTATGAAACGATGGTAAAAGCCAGCCTGCCCTAGGAAACTTCTTATAGATTTTATGTTCGTAGGCAGAGGCAGCTTCTCAATAACTTCTATCTTAGCAACGTATAATTCAATACCTCTCGCATAAATTTTATGACCCAAAACTAACCCTTCCCTCACCATAAAATGGCATTTTTCCCAATTTAGGGCAAGATTAGTCTCTTCGCATCGTTCTAATACTTTTTTGAGGTTTTCCAAACAACTTTCAAAGGCGTCACCGAACATGGAGAAATCATCCTTGAATACCTCCATAATGCTTTCTACGTACATGTCAAAGATAGCGAGCATACATCGCTGAAATGTAGCTGGCGCATTCCATAATCCAAGCGGCATCCTTCGGTAAGCGAAGGTGCCGAAGGGACAAGTAAACGTAGTTTTCTCTTGGTCCTCGGGAGAGATGGGGATTTGAAAATACCCCGAGAGACCATCGAGAAACCAATAAAAGCTATGGTCGGATAATCGTTCTAAAATCTGATCGATGAATGGCAAGGGAAACTGATCCTTATGGGTGGCGTCATTTAACTTACGATAATCTATACACATTCTCCACCCCATCACCGTCCGTGTCGGGATCAAATCATTATTTTCATTTACAACTACAGTTATCCCTCCCTTCTTTGGCACTACCTGAACAGGGCTAACCCACTTATTATCTGATATAGGATAGATAATTCCTGTGTCTAAGAGTTTCATAACCTCGCCCTTAAATACATCTTTCATGTTCGGCTTTATACGGCACTGAGGTTGTATTGAATTACGTGAATTATCTTCCATTAAGATTTTGTGAGTGCAGAAAGATGGGCTTATGCCCTTTATATCAGAAATTTGCCAGGCAATAGCTGGCGATGCTTACGTAGAACTAAAAGAAGTTTATCATTTTGCGCATCCGTGAGGTAGGCCGAAACTATTACTAGCAGTTTGGAATTTTTTTCTAAGAAGGCATACTTGAGATGTTCAGGAAGTTCTTTAAGTTTTGGGTAGGGGGTTCTTCATAAGAGGTTTTATAAATTCATTCTTTTTAAAATACTATATCTTTGCAGTTATTTTTAGACAGAAAATTAAAAGGGGTGGAGCTGGTGGCCAAGGCGGCTTCTTGCAGCGATTCAGTTAGACAAGTAGAGGAGGAACAAAAATCAGAAAATTCTTTTTCAAATTAAGATAGAAGATAAGAGAATTCTTCACTTTCTTCACTTAGGTATAGCGATTCAGTTGGAAGAGAAGAGGAGGAACAAAAAGCAGAAAATTCCTTTTCAAATTTTGAGAGGAAATAGGAGGATTCATCACTTAAGGCATCTATGAAAAAATAGGAGTCATCATTTGCTAGTGTGTTTTTCATCTAAGGTGTGATAGAGAAAGTCACTTCGTCGTCGCCTACTAGATGGAAGAGCTTACCATTGCTTGCGTCAATGATGGCTCGGGATGTGGCAAGGAAGGGTCGGACAAGGATTAGGGGAACCTTGACGTCTTCTTCGATGTCCAAAATGACAAAGTCCACCGCGAAGATGAACTTGTCGACTTTTACTAAGACATCCTCAACTATTCCTAACGGGTACTTGACAGATCTATCGGCGAGCTGGATACTCATGCGTGTGGGGTTGAGGATACCAATTCCTAACTTCTTAAACAACGAGAGGGGCATCAGGTTTATACTCACACCTAAGTCGGCCAATGCGTTCTTGACAAAAAGATCACCAAAGACACACAGAATAGAAAAATTACCCGGGTAACTGATTTTCTTTGGTAAGCCATTTTTCAAAAATGCAGAGCACTCGGCATTTAACGTGACGTGCAACAGGTTCTCTTACTTCTTCTTATTAGTCAGGAGGTCCATAAGATGCTTAGCAAACTTCGGCATTTGGGAGATTGTGTAACGCCCCCGATTTTTTTGTGATTATTTAAATCTTGCTTGGCGTCACGTTGACGCATTTTCTTGGCTTGTGTCATCTGTGGAGTTTGGTCTTAACTCCTTAGAACTGAGTGGCCAATTTTGTAGCCTATTGATAAGATCTCCCTAGACAGCCGAGTCGTTTTGGGTGACCCGGTGTGGCCTCTCAGGGGATGCTTGTGTTTTGACTTTTGGTGGGTATAACTCGAGTTCTGTTCGTCAAAAGTTAATTTTGACTTCTCCGTTGTATTCGTAGCGTGGATGTTTAGCTACGGTGCGAATTTTGTCTAATTCCGAGGATGTTCGGTGTTCGCGTCGTTTTGTATTTTATGAAAAAAAATAAAGCTATTTAATAAATATTATATTAAATATTATTTTTTTCTGAAAGGGTGCGGATGCTTGGCGATTTTGCCAGGTCATTTTTAGCCATAATTAATTGATTAGCTAATTAAGATTAAGAGGATGTTATATATAGGATAGTTTAGACTTAAGAGGCAACCGCTCCTATTCATCTTTCCGAAAGACCGAACCAGTCTGCGGCTGATCGCGAAAAGAAGCGGAGAAACCGCCGAACGTGCTCCCCTTTAGACGCCAATTCCGGGAGTGTTTGTGGACGGAATTCGATTACGAAAGCGGATTTGGATTGCTCTCGCCTAGACCTTCATTCCTACAGTAAGAAATTCAGTTTTCGTGGTATTACTAGGGGTCTCGAAATCCTTGGGTTGTCCGTTTTCGCCATTAAAGCTCCAGATTTCTGCTTTAGGTGTCGTTGCTGCTTGTGCTGAGTGAGAGTAAGGGAGGCCGACCAAGCTTTGCCTGAGATCGAGGCAAGTGGTGATCTTGCCCTTGCCATGTAGTTTTTCTTGTTCATTTGGTTCCTTATTGTTAATGGTTTTCCAAATTTCTCTTGCTAAAATGTCCAATCTCCTTTTGATTATGACCATGTTTTGCTTAAGCCTGTAGATAGTTTCCTATGCATATTTTATTTATTTCCGAAATCAGCCTTGCTATTAATTTTTTCCCATCCTGCTGTTAAGTTGGCTAGTTCCCGGGTTGGGAGTAGGGAAATGATTGTTGGTTCAAGCATTGGAGATTTAAGGATTTGGCATTGAGTGTGGTGCACACACTCAATGCCGGGTCTGTTTGGACTTGGCGTTGAGTGTGGTGAACACACTCAACGTCGGGTCTGCTGGGACATGGCGTTGAGTGTGGTGCACACACTCATCGCCATTGCCCCTTGGTCTGTTCTTTTACGGCTAAGTAGTGTGGCGTGAGTGAGAATATCCTTCTAAGTTAAAATCGACGGGAATCACTTAGTGATTCTCGCCGACTTCGACGAGAATCGTTAGTAATTACCGCCGATTCAGTGAGAACCAATCTGTATTCCCGCCGATTTAGCGAGAATCAATCTGCATTCCCGCCAATTTGGCGAGAATCAATTTGCATTCCCGCCGACCTCTTCTGGATGGCGTTGAGTGAATGGGCCTCACTCAACGCCATGGCAGTTTAAGCGCTGAGTGAGGCGAGCTCACTCAACGCCGCAGCCTTTTCCTGCGGGTAAGTACTTTGGCGTTGATTGAGTTGATCTCACTCAATGCCAAAGCTGTTCTATCATTGAGATTGGTGGGCGCACTCAGCGCCGCAGTTTATTTTTGCGGCTAAGTACTTTGGCATTGAGTGAGTCGACCTCACTCAATGCCAAAGCTATTTTGGCGTTGAGAGAGGTGGACTCACTCAACGCCACAGTTGGGTTTTGCGGTTAAGTGCTAAGGTGTTGAGGGAGTGGACCTCACTCACCGTCATAGCTGTTTTGGCATTGAGTGAGGTTAGCTCACTCAAAGCCACAGCCCTGTATTGCTGAAGGCATTGAGGGAGTGGACCTCACTCAACGCCATTGTTGTTTTGGTGTTGAGTGAGGCTAGCTAACTCAACGCCACCGTATGTTTAGGCGTTGCGTGAGTGGGGCTCACTCAACGCCATGTCGTGTTGAGCCATCTCAACACTTTTCCCTTACCTTGATTTTCTCCCCCGAGTGAATTCTTTGATTTTGAGGTTCCTTGTCGGCTATTTTCATTTTTTTTCCAAAAAGGCCTAATCATTGGGTCGTGGTTAGTAGTGGTGGTTTGAAGCTCTTAATGGGGGAGGTGTTGTGTAATTTAGCAAAGGCCACCCTTGTTCTTTTATCTTGCTCCAGGTACGGGCTGGGCAAGGGGGTGGAAGGTCCCTAGTGCTTTCACATGTAGACCCCTGAGCTTTGTTTCTTGGAAATGGTGGTTGGGGGACTGAGTTTGCCTCCAACTCGCATCCGCTTTTTTTTTGCTACTACCATGTCTCATAGTTTAGGGTGTTAGACATTTCTTCCTTTGTAAATTTGCAACGTTCTGGCTCATGGTAGCCTGGTAAACTATGCAGGATTTATTTTTGGGCAGGGTTGTTGCTGTTTCCTCGCACTTAGTGCTTTTCTTTTGTCTTGCTTTGGATAGTGGTGCTTGTTTCGGTTTGCTTACTCTTCTTGCTTACCTTATAACCTAACATTTCCGTACAGCTTTTACTTGTTTAGTTTGCTGTGGTATTCTTTTCTTCTTTTAATGCCTCAGGTTCTGGTTTGTAGCCGATTAGGCGGCTAGTGGTGCTGTGAAGTTGCTGGTGGTCTCTGGTGCTTTAGAGACCATTTCCTTGTTTTTGTGAGGTAGTTTTGGTGTTGTTTTCTTACAGACATACATACTTGTTAGTGGGTTTGTATCAGTTTGTTGGTGCCCACTGGTAGTTTTACCTTGATACTAGATGTGTTACTTTTTGCGCTACCTTTCTGGAGTTAGTCTACTTGCCCCTGGGATGATTTATGCTAGGTTGCTAGTTACTTTTAAACCTAAAAACACTATTATAAGTATATCTCATGATCAGCATGTTTTATAAAACTCAACACTAATTTACAAACAACATAAAAAGATCAATTTCCTATATATATAGTATAAATCAAAATTAGGGTCCTGTATAGTATAAGTTGTCCTCTGGGGACACTTCTGCACTCTTTTAAGATGTCGAACCTGAATAAAGTATTTTCCGCAGCGTATAAGTATAGTTTTTTTAAATTTTTGAATAGGTGATACACCGAGCCAAGGGATACGGTGATGTAGGGATGTCTCTTCGAGATACGTCACGTAGTCGCGAAGACGCTTATGACTACGCTCAACGCTCTCTATTCCGCACGCCAACGCAAACGCAGCAAATTCAATAATTAAATATACCGCTCGTGCTAACATACGGATCGCCGTTCCGCAAATAGATCGAGTGTTGGCTATAGGCCAAACTCTTTCCGGCTAAATGGGATAATATTGATCCCGAGCGAGCTTTAGGTGTTGTACCAAAATAGATCCACCAAGAACTAAACGATCCGAAAAATGGTGGTATCTATCCCAACAAAAAGAAAACGAGGAGTGCCAAATCCTTTTCGAATCCTTCGGAAAACCAAACGAAAATTGCTAATCGGTTATTTGTTAACCTCGAAGAATAATAATTCGGAAAATAACGCAAAATACGTCCACCACAAGAACTATCTAGGAAAAGAAATCTCTTGTGTAGTAATATCGTTACCCCTCTCGGATTCGTAGATCCGTGATGCGCGGATCCACCAAGAATGATCGTTTCTCCGTTGAAGACCACGGAAGAGCGCTATGGATGACGATCTTGTTGTCTCGTTCACGTCACGCCGAAGAGGACTCCTTGGACTTCCTCCTTCCTTGCAAGACTTTAGAGGAGAGGGTGGCGGTTTTTGAGGGGGAGAGGCAAGGGTGATGGTGGCCAATCCCTTGAGAGGAAGTGCCTTGGAGGCCAAGCGGTTTTGGAAGAGGAGGATAGGGGAGAAGGGGAGGCCGAACCTTGCCTAGGTGGCCGCCGGTTTTGGGAAGGGAAGGAGAGAGGGGGGCGGCGGCTAGGGAGAGAGCAAAGAGAGATTAGGGTTAGGCAATTGTAATTTCAATTCAATTCAATAATAATCTACTCCAAATGAAAAGTCTTGGCCTTTATATAGGCTTACATCTCAAATAACAAAACAAGTGGCTAAAGACACACCACATAAAGGAAATGCAGGAAATAAAATAATGTTTTAAATAGCCTCTCATGAATTGGCTATTAGCACACAAACATATAAATAATCAAATACGAGTCTTGTTGCGAGGGCGAAGCTTGTAGCCATGACCGCTACGGCGTCGCACGTCCTTGGCCGGTACATCTTCAACATCCTCAATCCCAAGTGCTCCATCCGGATGGCGAAGCGGTACATCTTCAACATCCTCCATCCCAAGTGCTCCATCCTGATGGCCTTCGCCATCAAACGGCCTTTAAAAATATAACTTATTTTCTAATCATAAAACTTATGAATTTTCATAAAGTATAGTTGTTAGTGGTTTGCCTGAGCGTCGACAGTTATCCCTTGCTTGACGTGGCATAATGATGCGTGTTTTCTCCTACTCTCATAATTCGTTTTCCTCGGAGAAAATGCGGGGTTTGACAGTTGGTATCAGAGGGAGGTTGCTTGACAAGTTTGTCGGGAAACCTTCCCTTTTTATTGCATTAGTGGTTCAGCATCATGTCATTCACACACTGATATGTAATCAGCGCGTCTTGGCAAAAGCACGAACACTACACTCATAATCATAACACGAAGTATACGGGGCATATTATGTAGTATGGGATGCATAATATGTGTTCGTATATGGATCCACCATAGGGGCAACATGTGAGGGTTATGTAGTATAGGATGCATAACCTCACCACATGGGTGCGACTAGCTCGTTTTCTTTTCATTGCATGAAAATGTTATGTAGTATGGGATGCATAACATTTTCATGTGTACGCCTCTCATAACATGCATTAGGGCCTTTTTAGAATGCATAGCACAAACATGCATAGCATAACATTGCATAAGCACAACGTGCCAAGCTAAAGACTGGCAGGATGACATATGTACACACATAAGTTTTCGAGTCAAAAATAATATAAAGTCATGCATTCCCGATCTAGGCACAAGAGTTAGTATGGTGGTGCTTAACCATCCTAGGTTAAGGCATAACATCAATTCTTTTAAAAATAAACTCCCAGAGCATGTTTAGCAGCTTAAAGTTCATATTTATGTATGTATTTTCTGTACTTGTAGTTAGTTGCAGCTGTCGTACTAGGATCTGACTAAGGTTTCTATGAGTTTAGGATGGCGAGACGCACTTCGACTAGATCGACCCCCGTATCTGAGGGTGAGTCATCGGGAGCATAGAATGATGTGGTGATCAAGAGCCTGCAATAGAGTAGCGATTCGTTGAGTAGGTAGATGGTGGAGGTGTGAGCCCAGATCCAGTCTTTGGTGGCAATTGTGGCAGGGCAGACTCAGGGAGTGAAAGGCCCTGCAAGGGGGTTAGCTGTTCCTCCTCCTCTTGCACCCTTGAGACCTCCGGTGGTGGTGCTAGCAGAGATGGAATTGATCTCATAGTTTCAGAGACTTAGCCCTCCTACTTATGATGTGAAGGCAGATTTCATGGTCATAGACGATTGGCTGATCTCCTTGGAGGAGATGTTCTCGTATTCCGATATTGCAGATGATCAGAGAGTGATGATAGACGCCTATCAGCTTATGGGTTTGGCTAAGAGTTGGTGTCTTAGAGAAAAGGAGATCTTGGTAGATGGATGCTCTTGGGAAGTATTCAAGGAAATGCTGCTGATGAAGTTCTTGCCCTCTGTCGAGCGTGACCGACATATGAACGAATTCCTCCACCTGAAGCAAAGGCAACTCACGGTCGGTGAGTATGAGATAGAGTTCAGCAAGTTGAGCTAGTTTGCTCCTAGGTTGGTGAGTATTGAGGCTGATCGAGTCAAGCAGTTTCTTGGTGGCTTGAGGAGCGAGGTGAACCAGTTGACCAGTACCTATGGATCAGAGACTTATGCGGGGGTAGTGGAGGCTGCTCTAAAGGTGGAGGCTATCGAGACCGCAAAGAGCAGAGGCTAGCAAATAAGGAAGGACAAGAGGAAGTCTGTCGAGGATAAGAAACCCCAGGTACCCTGTGCTGCTTCGGGAAAGAAGAGCAAGGTGGTGTGTAGCTTTTGTGGCCGGTCAGGCCACCCTGTCGAGAGGTGTTTCAAGAAGGCTGCAGCTCAGAAGAAGGAGCAAGTTCATGCTATTCAGGGTTCTCCTAGGAGGGATGTTTCCTGTTCTGTTTGGAAGCGACCCGGGAATGATGCTACCCAGTGCTGGTCCAAGGATAAAGTCTGCTATTAGTGCAGGCAGAAGGGTAACATCAAGTCTAGTTGTACTCAGGTCCACCCTGCTCTTCATGCAGTTCCACTTCAGGCACTACCTCTGCCTCAGCGTGTGGACAAGGGTAAAGGAAAACTGAACGTGATCTCTTCCGAGGAGGCTTAAGCTTCGACTAAGGTCATCTCAGGTTAGTTGTTTATTTTTCCAGCCTGAAGGTTTTATTTGTTAGAAAGGTTACAGTGTTGTTTTTGTAGTTTCCTTAGTTGTATATACTCCTATAGGGAAATTTAAGGTGAAGAACCGCTGGGCGCTTGTTCCGTTCGACTCCGGCGCTACCCACTCATTTGTGGCTAGATCCTTTATGGAGCGACATCGGTTGACTCTAGATCGAGTTCGGGATACCTTCCGTGTCAAGTTCCCCTCTAGTGAATCTGTGTTATCAGATTTGGGCATTCTAGATTGCCCTGTTTTGTTGGGAGACTTTCTTGCGAGGGCAGACTTGAAGATGATTGATCTAGAGGACTTCGATGTTATTCTGGGCATGGACTGACTGTCTAAGTATGATGCGGTCATTTAGTGCAAAGGGAAGCGCTTGGACTTCATCAAGGACAATGGTCAGCCGGGAAGCATGTATGTTGATCCGTGCCAAGATTCTCCTGTCTTTTCTACTGTATGTGCTCAAGAGTTATTTATTTCTGATTGTTTTGCTTGTTTAGTCTCAATGGTTGGGACCGTTGTTAGTGTACCGCGCTTAGAAGAGATTCCCGTTGTTTGTAGTTTCGCTGATGTGTTTCCTGATGACCTTCCTGGTCTTCCTCCCGATCGGGATGTCGAATTTGTGATTGATTTGGAAACGGGTACGCGTCCTATTGCTAAGGATCCGTACCGGATGGCCACATGTGAGCTAGAGGAGTTGCGAGTCCAGTTAGATGAGTTATTGGCAAAAGGGTTTATCATGCAGAGTTTGTCGCCTTGGGGTGCTCCTGTTTTGTTTGTTAAGAAGAAGGATGGGTCGATGCGGCTTTTCATCGACTATAGGGAGTTGAACAAAGTCACTATTAAGAACAGGTACCCTCTGTCGAGGATAGATGACTTATTTGACCAGTTGCGCAGTAGCACGGTGTTCTCCAAGATCGATCTTCGTTCTGGCTATAATCAGCTCAGGATCCATGAGGCAGATATACCACGGACTGTGTTTAGATCGAGGCATGGACATTTTGAGTTCTTTGTGATGTCGTTTGGTTTGACCAATGCACCATCAGCTTTCATAGATATGATGAATTGGGTGTTCAAGGATTTCCTAGACAAGTTCATTGTGGTTTTCATCGATGACGTGTTGGTCTATTCCCGCAATACTGAGGAGCATGAGATGTATCTGCGCTTGGTTCTAGCGGAGTTGAGGAATCACAAGTTATTCGCCAAGCTGAGCAAGTGCGAATTTTGGTTGCCTCAGGTCTCATTTCTGGGCCACGTGGTGAACAAGGATGGGATCTCGTTCTACCCAGAAAAGATCACAGCAGTGATGGATTGGAGTAGGTCGGGCACGCCCAAGGAGATCAGGAGCTTTCTAGGGTTGGCCGGCTACTACAGGAGGTTTTTGGAGGGTTTCTCTACCCTAGATGCACCTTTGACCAGGTTAACTCAAGAGAATGCGGCCTTTGTTTGGAGCGAGAAGTGCGAAGAAGCCTTCCTGGAGTTAAAGAACAGATTTTGCACTGCTCCCGTCCTGACCCTACCAGCTGAGGGTGTGGAGTATGATGTGTACATGGATGCTTCGCATGTTGGTCTAGGTTGCGTGTTGATGCAAGTTTGAAAAGTGATTGCGTATGGGTTAAGGGAATTAAAGACTCATGAGAGAAATTACCCTACGCATGACATTGAGATTGCAGCGGTGATTTATGCGTTGAAGCTGTGGAGGCATCTACTTTATGGGGCTCAGTGCAAGATATTCACTGATCACAAGAGTCTGAAGTATGTGTTCACGCAGAAGGAGTTGAATCTGCGCCAGCGTCGGTGGCTAGAGTATGTGGCCGATTATGATGTAGAGATCCAGTATCATCCAGGCAAGGCCAATGTAGTGGCCGACGCCCTGAGCCGGAAGACGGGGAAGATCTTTAATCTCTCCGCCGATCGTTTAGTGGAAGAGTTCCTCCTTATGGATATCTCA
Source organism: Platanthera zijinensis (assembly GCA_039513925.1). Lineage (NCBI taxonomy): Eukaryota > Viridiplantae > Streptophyta > Magnoliopsida > Asparagales > Orchidaceae > Platanthera > Platanthera zijinensis. Next base: position 85,702,269 of record CM077090.1, on the reverse strand, counting down.
GTGGGATGCTGTGACATGCCGAGTAGTTTGGCAGTGAAAGAGACGTCTTGGATTTCTCTTACTAGATTGCACCAGAAGGATGATCCAGACCTTCTGCACTCATACCTCAGGACTGAGAGAGGGGAGTTGCCAGATTTCTTTATCGATGATGCGGGTACTTTGAAGTACCGCGGCAGATTTTGCATCCTTGCTGTCGGAGACATCAGGGGTATGATATGCAGAGAGGCTCATGGATCCAGTGTTGCCTACCATCAAGGATCTACAAAGATGTACCGTGATTTGAAGCAAATTGCCTGGTGGTATGGGATGAAGAGTGATATAGCCCAATTTTTTACTGAGTGCCACACTTGCAAGCATTTGAAGGCCGATCACGGTAGGCCTGGTGGCAAGTTGACTCCACTAGAGATCCCAACTTGGAAGTGGAAAGTATTTCTATGGACTTCATCACGGGCTTACCAAAATCTCCAAGGGGATTTGATTCTTTTTGGGTCATAGTGGATAGACTGACAAAGTGTGCTCACTTCGTGCTTTATAAGATTGACTATCCGATAAAGAAGATAGCAGTGTTGTACTTGAATAAGGTCATCAGATTGCACGGTGTGCCTGTTAGCATCATTTCTGATCGAGACTCCCGGTTTACTTCTCGTTTTTGGCAGAGTCTTCAAGAGGGTTTGGGTACAAATCTGAGGTATTCTACGGCTTACCACCCACAGACCAATGGGCAGTTGGAGCGGGTGAACCAGATAGTTGAGGATATGATCAAATGCTACATTCTAGACCACGGTGGAGTGTGGGATGAGCGATTTGCGACTTATGGAGTTTGCATACAACAACAGTTATCAAGAAAGTTTGCAAATGGCTCCGTTTGAAGCTTTGTATGGGAGGCGCTGCAGAACTCCCCTGTTTTGGGTTGAGGCAGGTGAGAGACCCTTGTTGGGTCCGGATGCGCTCGAGGAGATGGAAGTCACGGTGAAGCTTATTCGAGAAAAGCTTCGTATAGCTTAGGAGAGATATGAAAAGAACGCCAATCGGCGTAGGTCAGACTTAGAGTTTTCTGTAGGGGACCTTGTGCTTCTTAAGGTTTCCCCGATGGTTGGTGTTAAGAGGTTCGGTAAGAACTGGAAATTGGACCCGAGGTATGTGGGCCCGTTTAAGATTGTAGAGCGGATTGGCGTGTCAGCTTATAGGTTGGATTTGCCAGCAAACTTCCCAGGTGTTCATAATGTATTTCATGTAAGCCAATTGCGGAAGTGTGTGCATAGTAGTGGGCAAGTCTTGGATATTGTGCCCCAGTTTGAGCCTAATCTCTCTTTTGTTGAAGTTCCTGTCCAAATTTTGGATACTCGAGATCGGGTGCTGTGAAGGAAGTCAATCCCGATGGTCAAAGCTCTATGTAAGAATTAGGGTTTGGAAAGCGCGACTTGGGAGTTAGAGTCGGCTATGAGGGAGGCTCACCCTAAACTGTTTCCCTGATTAGATTGGTTTGTTTTCTTCTTGTAATGTTTGGCTTGTTACCTTTCCTTCTATAGTTGAGGCGTTGTGCGTAAAGTTTCTGGACGAAACTTTCTTTTAGGGGGAGTGACTGTAACGCCCCTGATTTTTCTAGGATTATTTAATTCTTGATTGGTGTCACGTCGATGTGTTTTCTTGGCTTGTATCATCTATGGAGTGTGGTCTTAACTCCTTAGAAATGAGTGGCCCATTTTGTATCCTATTGATAAGATCTCCCTTGCAAGACGAGTCGTTTTGGGTGACCCGGTGTGGCCTCTCAGGGGATACTTTTGTTTTGGCTTTTGGTGGGTATAATTCAAGTTCTGTTCATCGAAAGTTAATTTCGAATTCGCCATTGTATTCGTAGCGTGGATATTTAGCTATGGTGCGAATTTGTCGAATTCCGAGGATGTTCGGTGTTCGCGTCGTTTTGTATTTTATGAAAAAAAATAAAGCTATTTAATAAATATTATATTAAATATTATTTTTTTCTGAAAGGGTGCGGATGCTTGGCGGTTTTGCCTTGTCTTTTTTAGCCTTAATTAATTGATTAGCTAATTAAGAATAAGTGGATGTTATATATAGGATAGTTTAGACTTAAGAGGTAACCGCTCTGATTCATCTTTCCGAAAAAACGAACAAGTCTGCGGCTGATCGCGAAAAGAAGCGGAGAAACCGCCGAACCTACTCCCCTTCGGATGCCGATTCCGGGAGCGTTTGTGGATGGAATTCGATTCCGAAAGCGGATTTGGATTGCTCTCGCCGAGACCTTCATTCCTACGATAATAAATTAAGTTTTTGTGGTATTTATAGGGGTCTCTAAATCCTTGGGTTGTCCGTTACTGCCATTAAAGCTCTAGATTTCTGCTTTATGCGTTCGTTGCTGCTGGTGCCGAGTGATAGTAAGGGAGGCCAACCAAGTTTCGCTGGAGATCAAGGCAAGTGGTGCTCCATCCCTTGCCATGTAGTTTTTCTTGTTCATTTGGTTCCTTACTGTTAATGGTTTTCCAAATTTCTCTTGCTAAAAGGTCCAATCTCCTTTTGATTATGACCAAGTTTTGCTTAAGCCTGTAGATAATTTCCTGTGCAGATTTTATTTATTTTCGAAATCAGCCTTGCTATTAATTTTTTTCCTTCATGTTGTTAAGTTGGCTAGTTCTCGGGTTGGGAGTAGAGAAATGATTGTTGGTTCAAGCATTGGAGATTTCAGGATTTGGCGTTGAGTGTGGTGCACACACTCAACGCCAGGTCTGTTTGGACTTGGCGTTGAGTGTGGTGCACATAATCAATGTCGGGTCTGCTGGGACTTGGCATGGAGTGTGGTGCACACACTAATCATCATTGCACCTTGGTCTATTCTTTTGCGGCTAAGTAGTGTGGCGTGAGTGAGAATATCCTTCTAAGTCAAAATCGACGGGAATCACTTAGTGATTCTCGCCGACTTCAACGAGAATCGTTAGTGATTCCCACCGATTCGGCAAGAATCAATCTGCATTCTCGCCGATTCGGCGAGAATCAATTTGCATTCCCGCCGATTCGGCAAGAATCAATCTGCATTCCCGCCGACCTCTTTCCGGATGGCGTTGAGTGAGTGGGCCTCACTCAACGCCATGGCAGTTTAGGCGCTGAGTGAGGCGGGCTCACTCAATGCCGCAGCCTTTTCCTGCGGGTAAGTACTTTGGAGTTGAGTGAGTTGATCTCACTCAATGCCAAAGCTGTTCTATCGTTGAGAATGGTAGGTGCACTCAGCGCCGCAGTTTGTTTTTGTGACTAAGTACTTTGGCGTTGAGTGAGTCGACCTCACTCAACACCAAAGCTATTCTGGCGTTGAGAGAGGTGGACTAACTCAACGCCATAGTTGGGTTTTGTGGTTAAGTTCTAAGGCGTTGAGGGAAGTGACCTCACTCACCGTCATAGATGTTTTGGCATTGAGTGAGGTTAGCTCACTCAAATCCATAGCCTGTGTTGCTGAAGGCGTTGAGGGAGTGGACCTCACTCAAAACCATTGCTATTTTGGCGTTGAGTGAGGCTAGCTCACTCAATGCCACCGTCTATTTAGGCATTGAGTGAGTGGGGCTCACTCAACGCTATGCCGTATTGAGCCATCTCAACACTTTTCCCTTACCATGATTTTCTCCCCCGAGTGAATTCTTTGATTTTGAGGTTCCTTGTCGGCTATTTTCTTTTTTTTTCCAAAAAGGCTGAATCATGGGTCGTGGTTAGTAGTGGTGGTTTGAAGCTCTTAATGGGGGAGGTGTTTTGTAATTTAGCTAAGGCAACCCTTTTTCTTTTATCTTGCTCCAGGTACGGGTTGGGAAAGGGTGTGGGAGGTCCCTAGTGCTTTCACATGTAGACCCCTGAGCTTTGTTTCTTGGAAATGGTGGTTGGGGGACTGAGTTTGCCTCCAACCCGGATCCGCATTGTTTTTGCTACTACCATCTCTCACAGTTTAGGGTGTTAGACGTTTCTTCCTTTGTAAATTTGCAACGTTTGGGCTCATGGTAGCCTGGTAAACTCTGCAGGATTTATTTTTGGGCAGGGTTGTTGCTATTTCCTCGCACTTAGTGCTTTTCTTTTGTCTTGCTTTGGACAATGGTGCTTGTTTCGGTTTGCTTACTCTTCTTGTTTACCTTATAACCTAACATTTCCGTACAGCTTTTACTTATTTAGCTTGCTGAGGTATTCTTTTCTTCTTTGAATGTCTCAGGTTCTTGTTAGTAGTCGATTAAGCGCTAGTGGTGTTGTGTAGTTGCTGGTGGTCTCTGGTGCTTTAGAGATCAAATTCTTGTTTTTGTGAGGTAGTTTTGGTGTTGTTTTCTTACAGACATACATACTTCTCAGTGGGTTCGTGTCAGTTTGTTGGCGCCCACTAGTAGTTTTACCTTGATACTAGATGTGTTACTTTTTGCTGCTACCTTTCTGGAGTTAGTCTACTTGCTCTTTGGATGATTTATGCTAGGTTGCTAGTTACTTTTAAACCTAAAAACACTATTATAAGTATATCTCATGATCAGTATGTTTTATAAACTCAACACTAATTTCCAAACAATGTAAAAAGATTATTTTCCTATATATATAATATAAATCAAAAGTAGGGTCCTGCATAGTATAAGTTGTCCTCTGGGGACACTTATGCACTCTTTTAGGATGTAGAACCAGAATAAAGTATTTTCCGCAACATATAAGTATAGTTTTTTTTAAGTTGTGGACAAGGTGATCCACCGAGGCGAGGGATACGGCCTTTAAAAATATATCTGATTTTCTAATCATAAAACTTATGAATTTTCATAAAGTATAGTTGTTAGTGGTTAGCCTGAGCATCGGCAGTTATCCCCTGCCTTACGTGGCATCATGACGCGTGTTTTCTCCTACTCTGATAATTCGTTTTCCTCAGAGAAAATGCGAGTTATGACAGATTGCTTCGTGGAAAGGCAGATTTATGTGGATTTGCTTAAACATCTCTAAGAAGCGGGTATACTGATCATCTAGACGTTGTTTGTTAAGTTCGGAAGGGTATGGAAGGGTTGGATTATTTTTAAAGATGGGTGGTGGAGTGAGGTCTTTTTCTAAAACGGGGGTGATAACTTTTTCAGTAGAGGGTGGAATTTTTAAAATAGGAGCTAAGCTTTGATTTTTAAAAATAGGGGCAGAGGTTGCCTCAGGCTCTTCACTAACCCTACCGGAAACATGCTTCCCACTCTGAAGAGTTATAGCTTTCGCTTGCTCGCTCGGGTTGGGCTCGGTATTGGAAGGAAGAGACCCTGCGGGTCGCTCAGAAAATTATTTTTGCGAGCTATCCTACTTGATTTTCAATACTTTTAACGCTTCCAGTTAAGGTTCTTATAGTAGCGTCATTTCTGGTTATATATTTAGAAAGTAACTCCTCCAAGCTTAGAGGTTTTGGATAGTTTTGAAGAGGTGGTTTCTTATGGAAGGATTATAACTATTCGGAAAATTAAAATTGGGCGCAGGAAAATTCGCAGTAGAAAAATTATGAAAAGCATTCCTAGGCATATTGTTAAAAAAATCTAATTGTTTAGGGGTAGGAGTTGCAGATTTCCATACCTGAGGGGCGGAGGCAGCAGTCATCTCCATAATTTTTTTGCTTACTATTTCAACTTGCAGAGCGAGCTTGGAGACGTTGTCCACTTCAAAGATACCTGCAGGTTTGTTTGGGCGGAACTAGGCACATTCCATTGATAAGTGTTCATGGCCATGTCCTCGAAAATATCAAGAGCTGCTTCTGGGGTCTTATGGTTTAAAGTACCGCCAGAAGCTACGTCTATCATTTGCTTCGTACTTTGATTTAGCCTGTTACAGAACGTATGCACTTGTAACCATACAGGAAGCGTGTGATGTGGGCATCGTCTTAATAATTCTTTAAATCTTTCCCAGGTTTCGTATAAGGTTTCAGAGTCTATTTGTCCAAAAGCAGAAATATTGTTCCTAAGTTTTGTAGTTTTAGCTGGCGGAAAATACTTCGCCAAAATTTTTTAAGTTAATTCATTCCAGGTTGTGATGTTGTTTTTAGGTAGAGTGTTCAGGCACTGCTTAGCCTTAGTTCTAAGAGAAAAAGGAAAGAGTCTTAGCCTAATTGCATCATTTTTGACACCATTGATATTGAAGGTGTCACAAATCTAAAGAAAGCTTGCAATATGCGTGTTCGGATCTTCATCTTGAAGTTCGTCAAATTGCACATACTGTTGCACCATTTGAATAATGCTAGGCTTTAATTCAAAATTATTATTTGCTATAGCAGGGAGAACTATGCTTGATTCTGTACCCTCGAGATTCGGTCGTGCATAATAGGACATAGTCCTTTGCACGGCTTCCTACACGTGGGGTTCTTCCATTCTTAAAGTAGAAAATGACTCAGAGTCCTCAACCGGTACTTGGATAGTAGGACCTTGAAATCGCGATCTTCTCCGAAGAGTATGCTCAATTTCGTGGTCCAAGTCAAAAAAAAACTGACGGACTCCCGTGGGTCATACACTAGAAGAAGAGAAGAGAAGAAAGAGAAATAAATAAACTAGAAAAAAGCTAGATTTTTTTTTGACATATATTTTTTATATTTTAACTCCCGAACTTCCCAAGGGCTACCCAATAAAGGGCTCGCAAGGTACTAGACAAGATAGTGGCACTTAAAGCACTTTGCCCTTTCGAGAGAATTAGGTGGCATAGAAAAATTGTGAAGTGGGTTTCTATTAAGAGCGATAATACATTAAAAAAAATTGGATTTTAAAATTTTTTAGGAGGATTAGAAAGAGAAATGATAAAAGTAATAGTTTCGTGTTTTTGATATATCAACGAAAGGTGCTCCCTGACAACGGCGCCAAAAACTTTGTGGTCGCTAAGCTTCAAAGAAAATAAAAGCAGCTGAACTAACAATCCAATGAGGCAAGTATACCTATCGAACTGTAGCTAGGGGACAAAAGTGTCGTATTTAAATCCGGGAACTGTTGAGTACACTTACTCACACGAAGACTATTATTTTATCGACAGAAAATCTAGGGTTTAGAGAAACTAATTGAAATTAAGGAAAGAAAATAAAGCTAAAGAGAACTACTTGCACTAAAAAGAAAGAGAGCATAAAAGAAACGATTATTATAAAGGGTTGGAACGAAGAGATGGAAATGCACTCGATCAAGAATCACCTCGGCTAAAGTCGATTAAAAACACGATAAATAAACCAAAACTTAATAGGGTAAAGGTCCTTGACCGTAGAGGTTCCTAAAGCTTGAACACGAGTTCTATCGAAGTCGTGCCCAACTGCGTTTACGAAGGTCTAACCGACTCTCGTCTAAATCGGAGGCCTAAAGCTCGCTTTACGCGGTGAACCACACTATTGGATTTTTCTTCAATCTGGGAGATTTGGACGTCTGCCTCTCTTGAGAGGTGCGTACAACTCCATTTACCCTTGAGTGCTCACTTCAAACTATCGGCCTCTCGGCTAGCCAAGAATGAAAGCAAAGGTGGAGAATATATATCGATGATATATCTCCAACACAAAATAAATTAAGAGTAATTCAAGGCCAAATCCTAAAAAGAAAAGGTAAATTCAAAGGATCATAACTTAATCACTCGAACCACGGATCATCAAGATCGAGTAAAAGGAGGATTAGTTAATCATAATGGAGTGGAGGAGGGTGATGAGTAGTAAAGCATTAAGAACACAATGTAATATAGGAGAGAAAACAACACTTTTCTATTAATGATAAAGAATGCTTACAACTTGAAATGAAGGAGCTACACTTTCATGGAAATGAAAAGACTAAGCTAACATTAGATTAAACTACTAAATGAACTACAAAAGCTATTACAAAAGCTTAAACTAAACTAGGGTTAAGAAAAAAACTAAAAGGAGAAAGAGAGAGAGAGGGAGAAAAATAAGAAAAGCTTCACTAAGCAAAGTGGCAACACCTCCCTACACAATTAAAAAAAATATGGAATGTATGGAAAAGGGATCAATTTATAGAAAAAGTTAAGGGGGGTGACACGTCCAGTGACACGGCCGTATTGCTGGACGTGTCCTGTATAGTTTGACATCGGGCAGTGGTTCTGGCGGGAGTGATCATGGAGTCATTGAAAAAGTGGGCTCGCCCATGCAAACATGGCCAGCGACACGGCCGTGTTGGTAACCATGTCGATAGTAGTTGATGGACTTTGATGCGGAATGCATTTATGGCGGGAAGCAGGCTTCGATGTGATGGTGAAATGCCCAGCGACACAGCCGTGTGGGTGGCTGTGTCCTGCTCTGGAAAGTCTTCGGCTTCTGGCAACACGGCGGCGACATGGCTGTGTTTTGTGGTCGTGTCCTTCTCTAGAAAGTCTTCAGCTTTCAGTCAACACGGCGGCGACACAGCCGGGTTGATACGTCCAGCAACACGTTTGGAGACACGGCCGTGGCAACTAGCCGTGTCCTTCTCTGGATGATTTCTGGATTTTTCCTTTGGTGACATGCCATATGGACACGGCAAGGTTTGCGCCCTATGACACGGCCGTGTTGGTGGCCATGTCTTGTCATTTTTTGCCAAATTTCAGGAAACCTGCAAAAACAGAAATAAACATTTGTGACATAAATAAATATAAAAGGAGGTACATATATAGGCTTATAAGACATGATTTGCACATTATAAACTAGAAAATACGATAGTAGTTTAGGCTTCAAAACGTATTATCATCAACTCAACGAATTTGACTTAACTCAATGCCAAGTATTACCCAACGAATTTCAATGGATACTCGACGACTTTAACTTTGGCTAAGACTGATTTTCGACGATTTTGACTTGGGTTATAAACCACCATATTCGACTAATTCCTCTCGGATAATTTCCACCTATACTCACCGAATTTACCTTAGGCTAATCCGACCTATAACCGACGAAATTACCTAAGATTATTATACCTATACCAGACGGATTCTAGCCTAAAATTTTTGCTACTCTAAGGGTTCTTTCAAGACTAAACCTGGCCTACACTATTTCTACTTTCTAAGGAGAGAAAATGAAGAGAATGAAAATCAAGAAATGGTTATAAGAGGAAGATCGCCACTTGACTCAAAACTCTGAAGATCTGCTTCTCTGAGCGTTCCTCGACAAGATTCGACCGCAAGAAGTTCTAAGCCACAAATCCTGAAACTTTTTGTGGAGAAAAGTGGTCAAAACCGCAAACCCTTAAACATAGAAATTCAAGTAAAATGAAATATTTACCACACAAGCATAGATCTAGGAGAGATCTTTCTGAATCTCTAGCCCCCTGACGAAATAGACAACCATATCTCACTCAACTACTGGTCGAGAGCAAGCTGTGACATCATCATTTCTCCTCTTTCACGAAACAAACGACGGCTCGGGTAGGGAACACGATGAATAGGGTTTTGACACGACAATTTTCTATCTATTTATATTAATCGATATCCTTATATTTTAATCAATTAATTACTCAATAAACGTCCAAACGACCCGAAACTCAATCCAACTCGAAATTTTACGAAAATCGCTTCGTAGCTAAATATCGACGCTACGAATTAAACGGTGAAGTCGAAACTGACATCCGACAAACCAACTCGGGTAAAACACCTCCCGGAGCTAAAAGTCCACCATCCCCATAAAAGCTCCACCGAGTCACCAAAATATACCCTGCTCGCGAGGGAAGGTGCAAAACCAACCCAAACTAACCACACTAGAAATCTCATTGAGTAAACCCTTGCTCCAACAAACATCACTTGTTATCTAAGCGCAAATATAACGCACTAACGTAAAAAAAAAGTCACTACGGCAATTAAAATGAACATCAAAAAATCAGGGGCGTAACACTTAGGGGTTGTAGGGATTGTATTTTGTCTTATGCACATTATAAAAAACAATCATTCCTTCTGATTAATGAAAAATCATATTTTTTGATGTGCTTGCATTATTATTGTCTTCTAAAAGGCTTAATATGTTTTTATGTGTTTGTGTATATTATTGTCTAAGGTTTTGACTTCTTCAAATAGGGGGAGATTGTTGGGTCCATTGATCAAAATGTCTAAAATTTTAAGAAGGCCTACAGTACAATGGTATACACATATTTATATCTGATGCATTCCATAAGTTCTTAGTATGCATGTGGTTACTTGTTACACTGATTAGACAAGTTGTCTAAGTAACAATGATAGGTGGACACAAGGAAATGTGCTGACAAGACATAAATTTGTATAAGTCCATTGGCATTAAGTGAAGGCAGTTCACTCAACACCAGATGGCTTAAAGTACTGAGTAAAGCTCAATTAGTCAAAGCCTCAGCATTGTCAAGGCAGAATTTTGGTTAATTCCCGAAGCGTTGAGTGTAGGAGGTTCACTCAATGCCCAAAGCCTTAAGCATTGAGTAAAGCTCAAACATACAAAGCGATATAGAGAAGCTGCCAAGAATTCTGGTTAAGTCTAAAAGCATTGAGTGAAGGAAGTTCACTCAACGACCAGATCCAGAAGAGCTAAGTAAAGCTCAAGCAGTAAAAGCATCTGAGAATCAGTGCAGGATTCTTGCTAAGCCCAAAAGAGTTGAGTGAAGGCAGTTCACTCAATGCCTCAAGAAGAAAGAGTCGGCAGAATAATGTGATGTCAAAGCCACGAAAGAAGTAGAAAGAAAATCTGTTTAAGTCTAGAAGCATTGAGTGAAGATAGTTCACTCAATGCCACCTCAGCAAAAATTCAACCAAGTATAGAAGCGTTGACTGAAGGCTGTTCACTCAACGCCTCATCAAGTGGTCGGGCTAAGGTAGAAAGCGTTGAGTGAAGACAACTCACTCAACGCCTCCATTCAAAGGAAATCAGCAAAGTCCAAATGCTTTAAGTGAGGAAGGCTCACTCAATGCCTAATCAATTAGAATGCAAAAGGCTATATTCATTGAGTAATGACTGATCACTCAATTACTAGTGCTGCAGAAAATTGGCTAAATGTTTTGCCATTGAGTGGCAAGCCTTCACTTAATGCTTATGCTGAATTGTATGAATTAGACTAAGGCTCCATTTGGGGGGCTTATTTTCACCGGTCAAGCGGTTACGAATGCATGAATCTGGCCTTAATTGAGGTCTGATTCATGCATTCGTAACTGCCTGATCGGTGAAAATAAGTCCCCCAAACGGAGCCTAAGTCCACAGGTGCTGACGTCAGTAGAAATTCAAATATTGCTGGAAGAGTACAGTACACGACAAAAGGCGGCGCTTGCCTATTGTACTGCATTTAATGCAAAAGCAAGGTTGCAACTACCAACTACCGGTGGTCTCGATGCACAAAGAGACGTTGTACGGCGGGATAGAAAAGGAATCTTATCAGGGAAATTAAATTTAACTTTTGGAAAGAACTGAACTTCATCTTCTTCCTTTCGACAAAGTTTTAGATCTTGAAGAAGTTGTTTAAGTCACTGATCTAAAAGTTCAAATAATTAGCTGTTGATCTTCATCAGCAAGGTCATAGTAAAGATTTTGAGGTAAAAGTTGCAGCATAGGTAAACCCTAGCTGCAGTGATTTCACAACTCAAGCTGAACCTTCGTTAAGAACCATTCTTGAAGCTGTGAAGGAAAATGACATAGTAAATCTATGTTCAAAAGGAGGAAGACACAGAGACCCTTGCTCTGGTGTCAAACATCATCAACCCTCTGATCAAATTATTGAAAGGATAAGAAGACTTTCTTGAAGACCTGTGTCTTCCTTCTTCTTGTTGGAGTTGTCGCACTCCTCTGACTTAGGAGAAATCAGGATGAGAGAAATGATTGATTAATGAATTCCTTGAAATCTGTGTAGATGACCCCTCTATATATAGCCTTTACGGGTTACTGGCTTTTTATTAATGACATCATCATATGACATCATACTTTAATTTTTCCTTCAACCAGATTCTGATGAGATGTCAAGTCACTATAGCTGACATGACACTTCTGACTTGACTTGACACTCAGCTGTGTTGACTCTATACAACTTCAAGATCAAAAGTGTCAAGAAGTTCCAAGTGTCTCGACATAATTATACTTAGTGTTCTTAGAAGGTGTCGAGACATCTTAGCAGTCTCGACACATCTATACTTGATAGAATTTTCAATCTAAACTTTAAGGTGTCGAGATAGTTGACTTGTCTCGACACACCTGTCCACTATGTCGAGACATTTAAATTGTCTCGACACACCTGTCGACTATATCAAGACAGTTAAATTGTCTCGATACTACAGTCTGCCGGGTGTCGACATCTTTAAATCTTCACTGTGTCGAGATAGTTGAATTGTCTCGACACTATAGTCTATCGGGTGTCGACATCTTTAAGTCTACACTTCAGTTCTACATTATGTCGAGATAGTTGTATTGTCTTGACACTACTGTCTTAAGGTGTCGATATACTGACTTGTCTCGACACTGCTGACTTGATCGTCAATGGCCGGGTGTCCATATCTGACTTGTCTACTTAATAAAAAATACAAGGCATTAAAGCAAGGGACAAATGATACAATTGTTGACAGCTTCAAAAAATTCTTAAAGATCGTCAATGTCCTCAGAAACTATAGTTGTGCGTTTGATAATGGGGAGCTAAATGACAAATTCCTAAGATCCAAGACAAAAGACTAGGACACTAAAGTTGTGGCCATTAGAGAATTCGGAAAGCTGCCAAAGATTGATCCCCAGAATCTATTCAAAAAGCTCCTCTCATATGAACTGCAAATGAATACTCGAAAGAAAGAGGAGAAAAGCAGCAAGACTTCAAGCAAAGAGAAGTCAGTAGTTTTGATGGACGAAGGGACAAGAAAATCTAAAGCTGTATCACCAGTAAGGATACGAGCTTCTGATGCCCAAGAAGATTTTGAGCCAAGCACGTCAGGTTCTGAGTTGTCTGATAAAGAATTCTCGCTAATCTCCAAGAAATTCAAAAAACTATTCAGCAAGAGGAGGCAAATGAAAAATCTGTCCTCCTTTTGGGACTTCAGAAGATCACATCGTTATGGTGATCAATCCAAGAATGTAGAGTCATCGACTGCACTTGCTATAATATTTTTAGCTTTCTTGTCCAAAGAAACAAGTGCAATCTCATCCTTATCTAAATCAATCAATTTCTTAGGAACCTTCTTGGTTGGATCTATATTGAAGGTAGTCATGGGGATGTAAGGACCTTCTTCAACAATCATGAAGATCCGGGGGTCCACAGCTTCCATGAAAAATTTAATTCTCTCTTTCCACATGTGAAAGTTATTCTTTATGCACAGGGGAAGCTTGGCAAAATCTTTGGCCTTGTCTATTGCTTGAATATCCAAGAGATAACTTTTGAGAGGAAATTGATCAAGTTGTTAACCTTTTAACGACCAGCCTCCCTCTAATACCAATTGAAAGTGTGAAGTTGTCAACCTAAATCACCTAAAGGGGGTGAATAGGTGAATCGTGCGTCTATATGCGGAATAAAAATTTAAACGATCATGCACAAGAATTCATGCAATCACAGAAGACAAGAAGATTTATAGTGGTTCCATAATCTTGGGTACGTCCACTTTACCTCTCCGATCTAGCAAATCACTAGACTCGGCTACTTCACTATCTCGGATTAAAAACAATCCTATGCCTTGGAACCAAGTTCCTACAAACTCGATCCAAATATATCTACACTCAGAAGAAAAAAACTTCCTACAACTCGGAGAGCAACGCTCTTACACTGGGAAAAAATCTCCTACAAAAATAATAAAGAGATTTGGAAATACAAACACAGTAATTTCTCAGATCTAGAAAAATAAGTCTATAGGTCTTCTTCTTGAAGTTGCGGCTCTTTCAGAAATGGTTGAAGAAGACGTGTAGATATGACCTGAGAAAGCTTTGACCTACTCAACCAAGGAGAGGATGAGGATCCCTTGAACAGCAAGTCCTTCTTGATCGAAAACAGAAAACTCGATCTACTCGTGAGCGGCGGCGGCGGCTGAGTTTGTTCCTTTTCTTTTTGAGAGAGACGGCCAATCCAGAAGATTTAGAAAGTACAGACTATCGCTTCTTGTAATTATTAGGGTTTGGTCTTAATGAAAAGACCTTATATAAGATTACCCCTAACGGTTAGAAAAGACCTTAATGACAACACGTGGACCAATCACGTCAAGTCATTTGAAAAACCGGCCGATCTAGACTTAAACAACATTCTGAAAAATTTGACCAGCAGTTCTCGAGAAGTAACATTAGTTCTCGAGAACTAGTTTGATTTCTCGAGAACTATACTGTCTAGAACTAAAGTTAGTTTTCGAGACTACAGGGCTAATACTTATTGAAACCAATCTAGACTTCTCGAGAACCATAAGCTGACTTCTCGAGAACTATGAAGATAAGCTTTTCAAGAACTATAAGGACTTCTCAAGAAATACTCTGGATTTCTTGAGAACTAAAAGAACTTCTTGAGAACTACATTGGACTTCTCGAGAGTTTGGACTTGGAAAAATTTTTGAAGCTGTCTGGACTTCTCGAGAACTAAAAGCTGAGACTTCTCGAGAACTTTGAAGCTAAGCTTCTCGAGAACTATAAGGAATTCACGAGATCTACTATTCTGCTTCTCGAGAACTATAGAATGCTTCTCGAGAACATCTAACTCTACTTCTCGAGAACTAAGAGGCACTTCTCGAGAAGTGGATTTATATAATTTTCTTAACTTTGAGAAAATTTCTCCTTTTCCTGTCTTCATCTCATGCTCCAAGTGGTTGAACATAAAGTGTATCCCAATTGAGAGGCTACACATGAGTCAACACCTTGGATCATACAGTGAGGGATTACACTGTATAGTCCTATGTTCCTGACCCACTGTTGACTGATATTGGTCTACACTTAGCACTGAGAATCTGCAAACACACAACTAGAACAAGGATATCAAATACAACTTAATTCATCTTAGTTCAATGGTGACTTCAAGCAAATTTGGGTTATTGTGGATGCAATACCCAACACTTATTAAGAAGAGTTCTGGATGGAGGTTGATGAGGAGGTGGATAGCATGTACACTTGCTTCACCAAAATTGTCAATGCCTCTAGATCTCTCGGGAAGACATACTTAAATGGAGACTTAGAGAGGAAGATCCTGCAATCTTTTCCTCCACAATTCAACCTAAAGGTTAAAGCGAGTACTAAATCACACGATATCAGCACCCTTGAGATTGAGAGCCTCATTGGAAACCTGAAGACCCATGATCTTGAACAAAAGATATAAGCTGAAGAGTATCCCAGGGAAATAAAAAAGAAGTGGATGGCACTGAAGTACGCAAAAGATAGGAAGGTACCTTAAGAGTCTAAGGATGAACATGAAGAAAGCCTCTATGTTCGAGAATTCAGAAGATTCATGAAGAATCCCAAGAGGCAAGGAAAGTTCAAGAAGTTTCTGAAGAGAAGTGCTGAAGAGAAGAAGAGGTGGAACAAACAATCAAAGGTAACCAAGAGTGATGATGAGAACTCTCTGCCAGAGTGCTACCACTACCATAAGCCTGGGCAAATCAAGAGGGAGTGTCCAAGGCTCCAGAAGGAGGAAAAGGCGAAATAGATTCGGGACAAGTGAAAGAAGAAAGTGATGAAGGCATTAACATGGGACGAAGATGGATCTGACGAGTGAAGCACTTCTGGCTCAAGTAGTGAAGATGAGGCAAATCTGTGACATATGGGGAAGAATCAGGATGAGTTTGATAATGAACCCAGTGTCCAAAGCAATACTAAGGTAACCCCACCTTCTTATAATGAACTCTTGGAAATTTATGAACATCTTTGTGGTAAGCTAAATAACGTAATTTTTGAGAAAAAGCCCTTTAAAACTGAAACAAGAAATAAAAAAAGGACTTAGAAATTTTAAAGAATGACTTAATTAAATATGACAAATACAAGATCGAGTGCCAAGAGTGCCCTCACTCGGTGGCAATGATCAAAGATTTAAAAGAAAATCTCTGCAAGACATCGTTGAAAATGAACAATCTAATCAATGAAAAAAATATATTGGAGATAAAGCTTCAAATATCTCTTGCAAAAATATAAGAAGGTAAAAAGCAATTCGCAAATCGGTGCCTAATGCTAGTCACGGAAAATAAAACCCTAAAGGCGAGGATCCATGATCTAAACTATAGTGTCCAAAAATTTTGATTAGGGAAAAAATCTCTGAATATGCTTCTGGGAGCACAGTGTCATTGATCTTCAAAGTTTGGACTGGGGTACGTAAGTCTAATGCTATCGCCGAGAAGTAACCCTACCGTCGGCTGTAACAAATTTCCAGCAAAGTCTAATACTTTAAATTAAAAATTACAAAATGGAATCAATAATTCTGAAAGGTTGTCCCCATCCTCCACCACAAGCTCTAGAAACACAAAAAAGGCGGCATCCACTACTTATACTCTATGTACAAACTGTCAAATGTATGGTCACACATTTGATCCATGTCTGTGGAAAGGTGCCAAGAAAATTATGTAAATCTGGCAACTGAAGTATTCTACCTATCGTATGGGTGGAACAACTTGAGTAACCAGATCTTTACCCTCATCTTCCTTTTAGGTATATTGGCAGGCTAAGGATAGGGATAATGTGTGGTACATGGACTCTGAGTGTTCCAAGCACATGACGGGAGATAAAGACTAGTTCCTTAGCCTGGAGAGGAATAAAGGGGGCATGGTGACATTCAGGGATAATAGCAAAGAATGTATTCTTGGAATCAACACTACAGGTAACAAAGAATTTTAAATCTCAAATGTATTGTTTGTAGATGGCCTTAAGCATAATTTAATTTCAATTAGTCTACTCTCAGACAAAGTCTTCAACATATTATTTGAATCCTCTACGAAGACCTACAATATCCTAGATGCTAAAACGAATGGTGTTTTTCTTACTACATATAGGACTCATAATGTTTACACTATTAGTTTTAAAGATATATCTACTTCTTATTTGAAATGTTTAGTTACCAAATATGAGGAATTAGATCTTTCGCATAGGAGATTAGGTAATTCTGGAAGTAAATTAATAGTCAAACTATCACAACAAATACTAGTTCATGGACTTCCAAAATAAATCGGTACTTTGACCTCTTTATGCGCTCAATGTCAAAAAGAAAAATTTATCAAAACCTCATTCAAAATCAAATATGATATTTCCACATCTAGACCACTAGAACTCATACACATAGATCTATTTGGTACTCTTAGTACATGTTGTCTAGGTGTAAAATGATACATGTTTGTTGTTGTAGATGACTACTCCCATTTTTATTGGATAATCTTTCTTGCTAATAAATCTGACACATTCGTTGAATTCACAAATCTATGCACTACACTACAAAATGAAAAGGAACGAAAGATAAATTGCATATGGCCAGATCACGGGGGAGAGTTTGAGAATGAAAACTTCACGAACTTCTGTAACAATATAGGAATTAAGCACGAATTCTCTACTCCACACACTCCACCACAAAATAGGGTAGTAGAAAGAAAGAACTGTACACTCCAAGAACTAGCACACATAATGTTTTCCGAGTTCGACTTGCCTTGATATTTTTGGCAGAAGCGGTCAACACAATAAGTTATGTGATGAACTGGATCATGCTTTGCCCTATTCTTAAGCAAACTTTATATGAGCTATACTTCGATAAGAAGCCATCAGTATCATATTTTAGAGTCTTTGGTTGCCCGTATTTTATCCTAAACACTGATCTCTAAGGAAAATTTGAGGAAAAATTAAACCATGGCTTTCTCTTAGGAAACACTAGTATGAGTCATGTATATAGGGTCTATAATAAAATAACCTTGGTTATTGAAGAATCGACTCACGTGTGCTTTAATGAAAATACACCAACTGAAGAATCTAGGCTAAATAAAGAGGAAGTTAATGATGATGTGTCGTTTGGAGACAAGGGTGGGGAAAGAGAAGAGGTGTTCGATGTTCCAACTCATGTGGAAGGTTATTACCCTCCAATAACACTAAATTTTTTAAAATAACATCCACAAGAACTAGCGATAGGAGAGCTCTCACATGGGCATAGAACATGGTCAGCCCTGAATGAATCCTTCTCGAACCTATGTTTTATATCTGAAATGGAACCCAAGAATATTTCAGAAGCTTTAAATGATGAATCATGGTTCTTGGCTATGAATGAAGAATTAAATCAGTTCGAGAGAAGTAAAGTCTGGGTATTAGTATAGCATCTAGATAGCCATCCAGTTATCAGTTTGAAATGGGTATATAAAAATAATCTTGATGGTGAATCTAGGATAACTAGGGATAAGGCATGTTTGGTTGAACATGGATATGCACAAACAGAAGGTGTGGACAGTGAAGAGTCATTTGCACTGGTTGCTTGTCTTAAATCCATTTGTATCTTTTTGGCATTTGCAAGTTAAAAACAAATTAAGTTATATCAAATGGATGTTAAGAGTGATTTTTTAAATGGATATATCAAGGAAGAGGTGTATGTTGAGCAACCACCAAGATTCAAGAATGCTGACTACCCAAATAAAGTATACAAATTAGTGAAGACCTTGTATGGACTGAAACAAGCACCCTGTGCTTGGTATGACAAGGTTACGAATGTTTTCCTAGAGCATGATTTTAGGATGGGTTGTGCGGGCACTACAAGAAAATCTCGATCTAATTTTGTTACAAATTTATGTTGATGATATCATCTTTTGTGCCACAAATGAAAATCTATGCAATGAAATTATCATCTTAATGCAATCTGAATTTGAAATGAGCCTCGTTGGAGAGTTTACATATTTCTCAGAATTTCATATTTCTTAACGAAAGGATGGAATTTTTATAAGTCAATCGAAATACATAAAAGATACGCTTGTGCGATTTGTCTTTGAAAATCTGAAACAACTAAAAACTCTAATCAGAAAATCTCTAAAATTAGGTAGGGATGAAAGTGGTTTTCGATGGACCAAACTTCATTTATGGGAAGGATCATATAACTTTTTTTATCTAAGTGCTTCTAGACCCGATATTACATTCGCGGTGTGCTTTTGTGCTAGATATCAAGAAAACCTAAAGAATCACATCTTAAAGCTGTGAAGGACATATTTAGGTATATCATAGGCACCCAAAATCTTGGTCTTTGGTATCCACACACCATTGATTTCACGCTCCACGGATATTCCGACTAGGACTATGTTGGATGTTCACTCAATCGTTGGAGCACAAATGGTACTTGTCACTTCTTAGGCCCGCACTAGTTTCATAGTCTAGTACGAAACAGAACTCAGGTGTCCTCTCCACTGCTGAAGCCGAGTATATAGCCCTAGGGACTTGTTGCACACATGTACTATGGATGTCACATACATTAGAGTATTTCGGCCTAACATTGAAGAATGTTTACCTTAGGTGCAACAACAAGAGTGTCATAGACTTGACAAATATTCTAGTGCATCACTCTTGCTCCAAACATATTGAAGTTCATCACCATTTTATCCTGGACCATATTAAGAAAGAGAACGTAAAAATTAGCTTCATTGGGATTGACGATCAACTTGCTGATATCTTTACCAAACCCCTTCCCGTTGCTTGTTTTTTGTTACTTCGACTCGAACTGGGTGTTTTGGATATCAATACTTAATCAGACTGTATTTTTTGGGTTTGTATTATGTGTTTATGCTTTTGTTTTTTTTGTTGTTACTTTCGTTTATCGTATGATAAAAAATAAAAAAATTGAAAAATCACAAAACTCCAAAAACACGTTTTTTCCCTTCACTTTGCTTTGTTTGACTTGTTTAATTCTTTTATTAAAACAAAAATATATATTAAACCCCAAAATACAAAAAATATTATGGATCATTCTTTCTTAGGACATGCGGTACTTGAACCTAAAGCATAATAATTACATGAAACGTTTGATTTAGGATTGTTAATCCATGTTCACATTGTCAGATTATATCATGATATGTCTAATCTATAGGTACTTCACTACTAAGTGCGACTAGACAGTATAGTGTATATTAACATGCCTTTAGGTATGCGTGAGGATTTAGGTAATTGAATGACCTTACACTATTTACACATCCCTAGAAAAGGCACTCGTGTAGAAATTCATGCTTACATGTTATAACTCATGATATTGTGTCTAATATGTTAGAAATAACTTGAACAATCAATGTCATGGTGTTCCTATTTTTATACATAAAGATAGGACTTTGAGCCAATATTCTATTGAAAATGTCATTTGTATATAAGTTAAAGTGTACTTATCTATGTGGGTAGATTTTGAATGATTCGGGGACCTTGAACTCAAAAAAGATATAAAATTGATAGTTAAAAAAATTGAATGAATGAAACCAATGGGTACATCATATACTATAAAATCATATGCCAAGTATATACCCTCCAAGCACTACTCACTCCTCCTGATAAGTCTTCATTAGCAATGTGAGGATGAGCACCTTGGTCAAAAGAATCTTTTTGATCTTGTGCAATGACTATAATTTGAGTTAGTGCTCCTTGTTTGAATCTTGATATGAAGTAGATAGCAATGTGAGATGAATTTTCACTCTATTTCTCTTGTGCAAGCATATTGAATTATTGAGATAAAACATGTAATAAAGATTCTTTCTACTTGATGTTTATTTTTTTGATGTTATACATACAAATGTCATTATTCTATCCAACGCTTTCATGCATAATAATTGGACTCACACTGTATTATACGTCTATAGCACATAGGTATTAGTACATAATTTCTATTCCTCATTCTTACAATGTTACACTATATTAACTCTATAAATCTCGTAGCATTGTACTCCAAATCGTGTGTATTTAGTCTCACTTGTGATGTCCAATTTTTTTTTACTCTGAAATGCTCGTCAAAATAATTGATTATTTTCTTGTGTTGGATAGGTCTATATTCATGGTGTTCTGCTCCAATTTTTGCCCTCTTTCTTATTATTTTTTTGTGCATGTGCACTCGTTCTCCCATCACTTTAGTATCACATGAACATATCAAGAGAGATGAGTGTTCATGAGATATGTTTGTTTTCACTGGCCCCTTTCAATAATATCAAAAGTGGGAGAAACGAGTGTTCTTGAGAATATCCTAGGCAATCGAGTGTGTTCATGAGTATATCCTAGGATTGTCTTATGTTAGTTGAGTGCCGAGTGTCATGAGGGGAGCAAATATATAGGTGGAGCACACATATTTGGGGAGCACATATATAGGAAGAGCCATATTGATTAGTATTGATTATTTTTGGTATTGATTATTTCTACCTGCTAAATTTCACGTTTATGATTAGATTACATTATACCTTGGTATTACTATTTTATATCTCATGAACAGAATTTGATATTATCAAAAGGGGGAGTTTGTTGGAGCATATGGTTTGCTTCTCTTTAGTTTGACAATATCAAATCCTGTATTATATTTGATCATAGTGGTGTTGGGTATAATGTGCACGTTTATAGGTACAAAAGAACAAGAAAATCATGTTCTGGCACCTACCGTCGAGCACTAGTGCTATTGCCCACACTAGCCGCTATGTAATTCTGAACAAGCAAATTATGGACTACCGTGTGGCGCTATCCATACCGCGCAGTGCTAGCTCTTCAATGAGCATCTAGTCATCATTCTACTAACAGGCGATAGCTCTGTACTGCCCCGCGATAGCCTGAAAAAGTCAAAAAAATTTATAATTATATTTTTCCAAATCCACGGGAGATCTATCACATCAATGCGCATCGACCAACCACTAGGATCTACCTCTACCGCCAGAGGAAGCTTAATTTTCCAAGACATATAAAAGCAGGTGTTTCTTTTCCCGAAGAACAACTAGAGAGGTATATTCTGATTCTAGGTTCGTGTACTGTCTCAAAGAAACGTTCTACCACCTCCATCAAAGGAAGAGAAAGTCTCCTTCCTCCCATTCATGCACGAAGATCTTCGACGAGCAAAAGACTGCAATGACCAAGAGGAGTTGATCGGGTGAAATAGAATGTAGATCTTTAGCACCGGCCAAGCACAATCAATGGAGGAATCGCCTTGAGGGAGAATCACTTTAAACCTTCTTTACTCTCTTATTGTATTCTTTTCTTTTCTAATTATTTGAGGGTGAGGAAAATCGACCCGTGAAGGTCGTCGGAATCCAGGAATTGTCCTATGAGAAATCATCCCGGGAAGGGACGTCTAGATCAGGGGATCTAGTGGGGTTCTAAGACACTTCCGGAAGGAATATGAAGAGCCAGCTCAAAGTCCTTTCCTGGGGGAATGGAGAGAGCCAACCGGTATGGGGATAGAGTCAGTATAGAAATAAAAAGTGAACTTTGTATTTCATCGCCTCCGATCTTCGGCATCATGAAAATCTAGTTGTTCTGAATTGTAAACCTCTTTCATTTTCCTTGAGTAAAATTATTGTTCTGTTATTCTCCTGGTAATTTTGTGGTTGTATGCTATTAGATCCATGGAGGTCATGTGTATCTTTCTAAGGCGAAGTTTTATGCAGAAAATGGCTTTTGTGACCTACCGTCATGCGTTACAAGTGAGCACCTTGTGGTAGCATCAAGAATAAGTTTTCTTGGGTAAAACTCATTAAAATTTTGGATTAATTTCACAAAACTTATTCGCCGCTCCCACCCCCCTGCTAAGGTTGGTTACCCGATCCAACACAAATTCTAAGTGTACTTTTGTTATACTTCATGATACTTATAATAAAAATTATGTTGGTATATTATTAGGTCTTCCAACCTATTATAAACCATAATCACACTTTGGATCTAGAATCTCTTATGACCAATGATCACCATATACCTGAGAATAAATGCACTTATATGTAAAATTCTACACACCAATTTTTGATTCCACTTCCAAGATCACACAATGCATATAGCTTATGCCATATTAATCCTTCCAATATAAAATATAGTTGCCCATATAAC
This sequence comes from Platanthera zijinensis, assembly GCA_039513925.1. Classification (NCBI taxonomy): domain Eukaryota; kingdom Viridiplantae; phylum Streptophyta; class Magnoliopsida; order Asparagales; family Orchidaceae; genus Platanthera; species Platanthera zijinensis. The sequence continues at coordinate 85,679,414 of CM077090.1, read as the reverse complement.
ATTATATGTCTAAGTTTACACACACTTCTGGAATTTAGCTATAAGCAAGTGTTTTATTTATGATGAAAATTCAATTTTGTGTGCATGTAGAATCTATCCTAAACCAGTTCATATGGTTTATCATCGACAAGTAAGCATGAGTTAATAATCGCTAAATTCATTCTGCTCAAGGGATAAACACTACTATGTATAAACCTTAAACCAACTTCCAAAATTATGATATGATGAAAAGATCATCATTTTCCAATTTTATGAATTAATACATCTCCACTTAAGCAAAAGGACATAGTTCATATATAATTCGCAGGGTGTGTCTTTCAAGTGTATAACAAGCAAGCATTTTTAATATTGATGTTCATAAAATGACACCCATTCACTTTCAACGTAGAGTTTGGTTTATGAGATATAAGGGTAGAGTCATTTCCATTTATAAGATTTGTCACGAGTCAATTTCATCATAAGGAGGATTTTATTAGTTCTCATGTAATTTAATCGTATATACATTTGATAATAAAAATCTATTTCCCATAATCTTGAATCTTCCTAACAGTGATTATATTATTGTCAAACATACACATTTTATTTCTTGATGCTATTAGAATAAAAATTAGAGGAACATACATAATATATCGTCTGCCAAATCATCAAATTTCTCGGGATTATTATACTTCCAATGTCATGTCATAGCAAATTAATCTTAATTGTTCCAACACATAAATTTCCCTACATGTCCTTTATTTCACCTATTATCAAGTTCGGCAATCACTCCACCTTATTTGTCATTATGTTTCCCTATTTCAATTCTTAAATTTCCAATATATTGACTAAATAAAGTATTTATTTGATCATCGTTGTCTAACAATTTGTTCGGATAATATTATAGATCATCGTATCAATATCGAGGAGATGAATCTATGATATCATAACTCGCATGTGATTATTTTTAAATGGTTCATCCCTTAAGATCATGAGGACCTGTTGCCATGTTCAACTCCTATCCAATCCATATCTGACTTAAACTTGTACTGATTCACAATTCATGTCCGTTCTATCTGGCAATCTACATGAGTATATTAATTAAATCCTTAACCAACAATATAGTCATTAATCATATGTAAACTCTGTCTACAAGAAATATTGCCTCGAATTTAGGTATTTTAAAGATAGTTTTCTCAATTTCCTTGTGGATTTATAAAATACTTATACTGTGTTTGCATTTAAGGAAGCACGATCAGTCCTTAGGTTGTATATTTAGTAGTTATCTACTTCATTAAACTCAAAATTTGAGAAAATTTTCCTGAAACCTTATACAAACTTTCTTGATTCCTAGAGTTTTAGGCACATATATCTGGACAACCCTCCATGTATATCCTAAAGAATTATTTTACCACTCTCTTGGTTTACTCATTTTCATAGCCTGAGAGTTATATAAAGGTTAAATCATCCTTCTTGAAAAGTTCTATTCTCTTATTTTGCTAGCATAATTTATAGAGGTCAAGTCTTGGCATTAACAATCCGCACTGCTTAAGATGAAGTAATTCTTCACGGATCCCAGACTTTTAGAGAGGATTGATCATCATACCACTCATGCATGCACAAGGTCTCGTAATCAGAGTATCATCTGATTATAATAATTTCAATATCACTACGTTTGTGCCATAATGTTTTCTAAAAAGATCTAGGGGAAACCCATGTCGGTACTTAATTAGCTCAATAAACAAAAGGATAATCCTCCATACATTTTGGGCTAAATTTCTTCAATATCATTATAGTGCACTAATCCTATATATGCACATAATCCTTATGGCATGAAATCTTAGATTTGGAGTCTCACTTTGAGATTATTGATATAACACACTCTTTAGGCCCTCAGGGTTACCATTTACAACAAACTTCTCAAGTTCAATAAGTAACCAAACCAAAATGGGCCTTCTTTGAATTCAAATTCTTATTTGACCTCTGGTATTTATCACAGTGATTGCTTCAATCAAAACAAGTCATTGGTACGAGGATTAAGTTTATGATATTTCCATTATTCCACTAATAGATTGCAGGCACCAATTCTCCTTGAGATGGTTCTATCAGTTTCGGTAAGGTAATTGTATCACTTGATAAGTTAAGTATAAACTTCGGAGTGTAAGTCTCGAATATATACACTCACACTAAATTCTTCCCATTAGTCACACTCAATAAGTTAAGTATAAACTTCGTAGTGTAAGTCTCGAACACCTACACTCACACTAAATTCTTCCCATTAGTCACTTGAGTATCTTCGTACCTTAACCAATCTATACTCGAGGTCGATTTTAGACTAGGATATGTCATGAAATCATCTTAGTAAGTCAAACCAAGGTGGTGTCCTAGTTTGGTTGGCCAAACGTATTGATTAATTAACTATTTGGTGTGATTATTTGTGTGATTTCACACATGGGCACACCATTGCTTCCGCTACTTTAATTTGTTCACAAACTAATGCTCGAGCGAGGTGGCCCATTATTTTTGTGGACTTCTTTATCTTATAATCATTTGTTCAAGTGATACCAATTTGTATGATCCCCCCTCCCAATAATTGAGCATGGTTGAGGGAGATCTTATGTCCAAAACCACAGCCTTATGGTGAAACCAACTCACGGGTTAGTCACCACCATAAGCCACTAATCCTGTCAACAGTAAGATCATATCACAGGCCAACAATAAAAGAAGTAAACCAGGCCACAATCACAAATATATATATATATATAATACATAGTCCACAATGCGATAAATAGAGACAATAATATCCAAAAGGGGCTTATGCCCTCTACAAGAAGACGCTCACAATTAGAACTGCGGAAGTACTATAATCATCACCACTCACATCGACGTGCAGTAATGTAGTTGTTGTAGTAGTATTAATAGTAAAAGGCTGCAATGATTATCACATCCCATCCTCCTTGGCTACAGGGGCTCCTGCATGCCCAGCTATTGCTGCTCCTGCTCCTCGAATTCCTAAAATGATACGATCCCTGACCATTAGTCAAATGACTAAGGTGCCTTAGCATCCACTCACCCCAATGACTCCTAGGAACCAGGTGGGATGACGAAAGGAAATGTATATGTGGTAGTAATAAAAAATAGCAGGTGATAGTGGCCCTAACTAGCAAGTATATAAGAAAAGTAATAGTAAAACGGGCTGGTAATGAATAAGTAAAGTGCAACACAGAAATAAAGAAAAAGTAAGTACAACTATGTTAAAGGTGGAAGTTGATTGGGCTCTCCACTCCTAGGCTGGTATGCATACTACCTAGCCAAGACCTCATATATGCCTCTATACACACATTAACATTTTGTACACGTCCTAAGGGTACTCTAGAGTCTCTGCATACTATTATTGGAATCTACCTGTCTTTTATGGTCGGGTTTGCATTTTTAGGGATTGTCCTCAAGACCACAATGTATACAACCTACCTATTTTTTAACAATTATCACGTCCTATCCTCCTTGGCTGCAGGGGCTCTTGCATTCCCAATTATTGCTGCACCTATTCCTCAATTTCCTAGAATGATATGATCATTGATCATTAGTCAAACGACAAAGGTGCTTTAGCATCCACACACCCCAAAGACTCCTAGGCACCGGGTGGGAAGATGAAAGGAAAGGTATACGTGGTAGTAATAAAAACAAGTAGGTGATAGTGGCCTAAACTAGCAAGTATATAAGAAAAGTAAAAGTAAAAGGGGCTGGTAATGAATAAGTAAAGTGCAGCACAGAAACTAAGGAAAAGTAAGTACAACTATGTTCACGGTGGCAGTGGATCAGGCTCTCCTCTCCTAGGCTAGTATGCAAACTACCTAGCCTAGACCTCATATATGCCTCTATATACACCTTAGCTTTCTGTACATGTCCTATGGGTACTCTAGAGTCTCTGCATACTATTGTTGGAATCTACCTGTCTTTTATGGTCGGGTGTGCATTTTTAGGGATTGTCCTCCACACCACAATGTATATAACCTTCTGGCCCTTCAAACTCTCACACCTTATTTTAGTCAACGTACTGTTATCGGTGTTACAAATTTTGAACGGTACCAAAGAACCGCCACTATATATGTACATGCAATGTATCACCTCACCCATTCGATCCTCCATCTCGCAGGACTAACAAGTCCTATCACATCTTTATCACCATATGCATTGAGCCTCCTGCTCGCAAGACTAATAATTCCATGAACCACTCCATCCCACAATACAGGACGAGGTTTACTATATCTTTTCTCACCTAGTTAGACTAGTATTTTCTATTATTTAATAAAACATAGAAGTTTGGGATGAATCGTAGACTTCCCGAGGTCTACCCGATAAAGGTCTTGCAGCGGTGTTTTGGAATAAGATGGGCTGAATCCCAAATCACGATGAGTGGTTCAAGTATTAAACTTATTAATCAACATGCCCCAAGATTAATTCCAAGATGCACCATGGTCTTATTAATATTCAAATTTAATATGGTAATTTTCTAAGGTGAAATAGTCACATTCATTTCATTTAATGAAAGGTGTGATATGCATTTAAATTAAGGTACAAACAATAGGACAAATGTTCTCCAAAATTCTACAAATTTTAGGGGCTAATAAAAATGATGTCCAACTGTTATGTTCCAATTTTCAGACAATTTCCATATGATCTTGATGGTCTAAAAACTACATCAATAATTTTGCTAAATGCAGGTCATTACTCAAATGAACTAATTCTGATTTTATTATGTAACTATCAAATAACTTTGCGAAATAATATAAAATTAACACAAGAGGTTTTTCATGACATAAATAAAGGATGATCAGAAATTTATAAATTTTCTAAAAAAATTGCCATAATTAAAAATTCTCTAAATATATGACACACATCACTTTACACATAAAGCACAAATTATAGATGTGAAATAGTTCCAATTAATTTACCAGAGCTACGTATTGATAAAATACTATGTTAGACATAGTTTCATAATTTTTCATAAATAAATAATCCATAATTGCCACGTGTGAATAATTATTTTAAAGTATCACTTTTCAATGGAAGTACCTAAATTAATCATCATAAATTTCTTTCAAAATTTCTAGAGGCTCATGTTGCTATAAAAAGATGATGTACAAAGTATCATGATTTTTCATAACTAATTAACCCATAGTATCACTTGTATTCATCAAGCTAGTTGGGCTAAAATACCAAAATACACATTTTTTCTATTAGCACACCAAGGTTCATACACTACATTGACATGCAAGTGGAATTCACCAACATGTAGAGGTCTAAATGGTCTCAATTTTTTACAAGAGTCTCATTATGACATAATAGACTCACCACTAAAGATTTGGGTCAATTTGGGTTCGTTTAGCCATGTATATTACTCAAGCATGCTTATATAAAATTTTTAAAAAAACTATAGAAAAATATCATCCAAAAATTCTAATTTTTGGGTGATATTCATCTAGGTATCACACCTTCATGGCCAAAATCTTAGGTCCATACAAACAACCTAGTAAAAGTTATTTACTAAAACTATTATAGGGAACCTTTAGGACACCCTTTAGTCAAATGTGGATTCTTGGAGATGTAGGGAACCCCAGAAAATCAACCACCCCAATATGGAAAGCTAAGAAGAAGAGCTACAATAATTATGTTAGACATTTCCCCTGAATCAGTCCCTAAAGGGTATAAATTTCTGTTTGAAGTTCATTAAATAAATATGACAAAATAAAATAAACTATAGGATATAAACATTTTGATTCTACATGAATCTTGAAGCAAGATTAGCGACCCTCGCTCATCTTCTTCCTCTAGCCAAGGTGTAGATTAACCCGACCTAGAGCTCCTTCTAGGGCCATTTCCCGGTGATCAAGCCACCTCCCTGGCCAACCACGACCTCCGTCGAGGTGGTGGCTATCGCTTGGCGATGTCTTGGCTGCCGGAGGGGGTGTTTTCTGGTGAACCCAAGCAAGGAGAAAAGCTCAGAATTTCTCCCTCATCTCACATAAATTCAAGGTCAATTGATCTCGAAATCTTCCCTGATCGATTTAGATAGCTAGAACAAAGGGAGTGAGGAAGAAACACACTTAAATATGGGCTCTTCCATGCCAATATCTGGTCTCTCCACTAAAATATCTGATCCAAGACACTTGATCGACTCCATGGAGCTCTCTAAAGCTAATGGAATTCTCAGAATGGAGTGAGGCTGGATTAATCCAAAGCCATCATTATGGGGTTGTCAGCTTCTCCCTTGTATGCTCCTCTTGAGCTCCAGGTGTCAACCCATCCTAAAAATTAGCTAGAAAGGCTCTGGTGAGCTCAATGGGAGTCTTAGGAAGAGAGGAAGAGGGGCCAATTGGCTGTCATTCCTCAATTCCTCTTGTCCTTATTCAATTTTTCTGGACATGATCGCATTGCCCCTATGCATGTTATTGGATTCCCTTTCCCCATGGACAAGGGTTGTAATTTGGTTAGTTGGCTGCAGAATGAGCCTTGATTTATAGCTTTAGCCTTGGTTTGACCATAGTTGACTCGAGGGGGTTGACTTGGTCAATTGATGGGTTGACTGGTTCCATATGATGGTCTTGAGTCTGTTGAAATTACCTAATGTAGATTAGGCAATGGTGGGGCCCTAAATGGGCTAATTGACTCATATGGTGTGATTCTAACCAAAATTGCCCTAAGTTTGACTTTGGTCAATTGGGTGAATTGGTTGTCCAATGATGGGGCTTTTGAATAAATTTTGGTCCCTAATAATGTTATAAGGTTGAGGTTTAGGTCAATTTGATTAATTTAAGACCAATTGATCCTTAGTTCAATTGATTTGTGCTATGTTGATCAAGAGTTAACTTTGGCCAATTCCTTGAAATTGGGTAGAACCAATGTGTTACTATTTACCTAATGACCTCCTTTAGGGGTTATGATGGCATGGGTAAGGTCAATTTTGAGTATTAAGGATCTATTAGCCAAATGGTGTTGCTTTGGGTGATGTTGAATAATGGTTGACTTTGGTTAATTTGACATATTTAGTTGACCAATTCATGTGGTTTGTTTTCTACTCAGTCTCCCCTAGGGTTAGGGACATAATGGTGAGGTCATTGTGCTCTTGTGAGTTCAATTTGGGGAAATTTGACCTAATTTACTTGTGCTACCTTATGAGCACCATGTGTGTTCAACTTAACTCATTGAGTCCTAAGGTCACCACCTTGCCCTAACCCACATAACCCACCATATGTCATGCCCTAACACAAACTAGGGTTCTTGTAGGAATGGGGTTGTTACAACTAGCATGTATATGCCTCCTCCGAGACAAGGGGTGACAGTCAGTCCAATCAGATCATCGTAGATGCACTCTAGTGGTGTGTTGTACCTGGACAAGGACTTGTCAAATGGGAGGTGATGCGCCTTCCCATACTGATACCCTTCATAGACATGACCATCACTAGAGATGAAAGACTAGTTTGGACTTTTACCAGGCCTCTTGTTGCCATAACCTTTAGCTTGTCCATCCCAACATGTCACAGCCTCTTGTGCTAGATAACTACACTATCATTAGCCCTCATCTTCTCAACATATGAACTTATCGACAGAACGAAAATGTCTTTTACCCGTCTTCTGACATGAGTTACGCCAGCCTTCACAGCTGACACATTCTTGAGAAACTTCACTTCTATCAGGCTGAACAAAATGTGATCGCCAGCATCAACAGTGTTGGTCACCAAGAACAGATTCTTCTCCATCTCCCGTACGTGATAAACACTCCTCAATATGAGTGTTCTCTTATTACTTCTTAAAGAAATCGCTCTCTCCTTCTCAACGGCATGCATAGTATCATTAGTAATAATGATAACATCATTACAATATACGCCTGCAGAGAAGAAAACTTCGACTTATCTTCGGTGAGGTGATGACCATACCTCAAGTCCATAATCCAGTCCTTCTGGTAGTTGATGGAGACCAAGGAATGAACAAAAGTTGTCGTCATATCTAACACAGAGCGGTTCTTCTATCCGCCTTCTTCCTTCCTATATTCAGCTCTTTCTTCATCAACAACATGACCTGGCTGAAGATTGACTCTGTATTCTTTTCTGAAGTGACCAGGCTTATTGCATCTATAATATATGGGTCCTCCCTTCTTCCTTTTATCCTACTTAGAAGCCTTGCTCCTCTCTTGATGTGATTAAGTTAAAGGACCATCTTCTACATATGACTTATTTTTCAAGTCTCATCTTTTTTCCTGAATAAAGAACCTCACTATCTCCCCCTGAGATAGAACACTCAGCCTTCTTCTATGTCAAGCTCTCCTTTGAAGCCAATAGATTCTCCAACTCTAGCAAAGATAGTTGATTGGTCCAGCCCTGCACAGAGGTAATAAAGGACACATACTCTTTTCGCAAGCAGTGGATGATGTGTCTTTTCAACTTTGCCTCTGAGATGGGCTCATTTGAGTCCAATACTGAAATATCAGCACAAAGGTTCTTCATCTTTAAGAAGAAAGATGATATCGACAAGTCCTCCTGATTTTCTCATGTCATCTCATTCTAAAGAAATTATAGACGAGCTAAATTTTTTTTATTGAACAAGCCATCCAAGGTTTTCCAAATCTTAGTAGCCGACCTACATCCAATGATGTGGTCGAACAACTCCATTGAGATCACCCGCTTGAGTTTGAAGTCTTCCTGTGTATTTATTCTCCTCCAAGCCCTCATTACCTAATCATTTCCTCCAACAGCAATCACCTCTTATCACTTGTCTTCGTAGATGACCTCCCTGAGATCCTCACCCAGAAGATAACTCTTCATACAAGACTTCCACTTATTATAGTTAGTTTACGTCAGGAGCTTAATTCCAAGGAATCTAGTGTAACCACTGTTAGTTATTGTACCCACAATAGCCTTGATTTGAATAAGTCCCCCTTGAACTAAGATAAATTGAGATTGTATTTAATGCTACATTTTATTTATGTACTTGTAGGACTTTAATTGCTAAGTACAAACCAATGTTAGATTATAATGGGTCATAAAACATAAGACTTTACAATATAATTCCTCATTGTGTAGGACATAGTGTTGACTCATGTGTAATCTCTCTATTAGGGTGTACTTCATCTCCAAATGCAATAAAAGAATTAAGGAAGGGTTGATTGCTGAGTTCAGGAAAGTCATAAATTTCCCAAATTAAAATTTGTTGAGTACTCAAGTGAGAACTTGTGTCATTCATCGAGACCTCATGTGAGCACTCATGTAATTCATCGAGTTTACACGGGAAGTTTTTGATTGTCTAAGAAATCGTTCTATTTTGGCTAATTAAAATTCATTGAGTGATATGTTGATATCTAGTGAATACTTGACCAATTCATCGAGTACTCTCGATAGGTCACATGAACACTGAATAGAAGTTTTATTCTGATTCAATTTTCAGCTAAGTATTTTTCATCGAATGGACTCGAGTAATCCGTCGAGTGATTGAGTAATTCGTCGAGTATTCTAGAGATGTCTTGTGAAGACTCGACGATTGGACTTAACATATTTTCATTTATGAATTTTGTAACGGCTTTCCTTTAGGGCATCATCTATGTACAGTACATGTGGATCTGTACCCTGAAGTTTCGTTCTAGCCGTTAAAAGAGTAATCATTATATATAGTTAAGGGTTAATTTCAAAGAACCCTAATCGTGATTGAACAAGAAAATTTGCAAGTTCTATTCGTCGACTAATTGATTCACAGATGAAAGTTCTCATCGTCGACTTCTCGAAATCACAATTCCTCTTGAAAAAAGTTTTAACTAAATATCTACTATTAAATTCTCAAAGAATTTCTCCAAGAACTAGTCGATTCTCAGATTAGATCAAGTTTTCAAGTCTTCACTCAAGTCTTCTCCTTCTACGATTATTTTAAGATTTATATTTCAGTAAGGAGGAAGATTGAGTCCCCAAGATCTGAAAAAGATTAATATTGGAATCTATATTGTTTGTAAAAACCTTTTTACAACTCTTGTAGAAAGTTTAACTTTCGAGTTTTTTAGATCCTATTTTAGAGGATCGATTGTAGGAGAGTTTGTTCTCCGAGTTTTTGTAGGAGACATTGTCTTCGAGCTTATAGGAGTTGAAAAATGTGAGGTGTAAGATTTGTTATAATCTTAGATTGGTGAAGTAGCCGAGTCTAGCCCGAAGTGCTAGATAAGCGAGCGGGATAATGGACATACCCATTCTGGGGAACTACTATAAATCCTTGTGTTGTGTTGTGTGTATTCTCTTATTATGTGCGCTTATTTTTAAAGTATTTTTATTCCGCTAAAAGCCATATGAATCACATACTCACCCCCCCCCCACCTCCTCTAGGTGATTTATGTAAAAAAAATATACTTTCAATTGGTATCAGAGGGAGGTTGTTCGTCAAAGGTTAACACCTTGAACAAGATCACTTTCTAGTTGTCAGACAATAGAATGTCTAGAATGGATAGAAGCAAGGATATGTCCTCGATGAAGCTACAAGTGTCCTCCAAGGAAAACTTTCCCATGTGGAAGGAATGAGTAAGGTTCTTCATGGAAGCTGTTGATCCAAGAATATTTAAAATCATTGAAGAAGGCCCCTATGTGCCTATGAATATATCAACTATAAATGTTAATATGATGGTTCCAAAAAAGATGCTGGACTTAACTAAAGATGAGAATTATCTCCTCTCTCTAGACAAAAAGGCAAATAATTTTATTGCTAGTGTAACGGACGACTCTATGTTACAAAACATAATCCACTGCAAGCCTACAAAAGAGATATGGACATCTCTGATTGTTCTCATGGAAGGAATGTAGGAGGTTAGGGATGACAGGAAATCCCTCCTTAATCAGGAGTATAAAGCTTTCAAGCAAGACAAAAGAGACTCTATAGCTGAGTACTATGGGAAATTCTACAGGATTGTCAACGTCCTAAGGAATTATGGTCATGTTTTTACAAACGGTGAACGTAACGATAAATTTTTTAGATCCCTGACAAAAGAATGGGATAACAAGGTTTGTGTTATAAGGGAGTTTGGTAAACTTGCCGACATAAATCCACATAATCTCTTGGGGAAGCAGCTTTCCTATGAGCTTCAAATCAACATAAGAAAAGCAAAAGAAGAAGGAAGCAGGTCTTCTACGAGAGAGATGTCGGTGTCCCTGAAGGCCGAAGGGTCGAGGAAAGTAAGAGTTGTGTCTCCTGCAAGAACTCAAGCGTCATTTGTTCATGAAGATTCAGAGCCAAGCACCTCAAGCTCAGAAAAGACAGATGGAAAATTCTCTCGTCTCTCTAAGCAATTTAAGAGGATGCTTAGTAAGAGAAGGTAGATAAGAAATCAGCTCTCCTCGTCTGATTATAGAATATCACGTCATGATGGGGATCTTCTCAAGAAGAGCTTCAATGGAAATTATAGGTATAAATCTAAACCGAACAAACATATTTCTTCTAACATGGTGTGTTATTACTGTAATTAGCCAGGGCACATGATCGATGACTGCCCACAAAAGAAGAAGGATGGATCAATAAAAGAAGAGAAGAAATCATTTATGGAAATAAGAGAGATGAGAATGGCTTCAATGCAAAGAAGCCAAAGACTCTCAGCAACAGCGACTCAGATGAGTCATGTTCCCATGAATAAGCCTATTTTGGGCTTAGGACACATACTGATGAGGAATATTATAAGTCCAATTACAATAAGAAGGTAAACTCACATACTCCTCTCTCTAAGTCTGAAACGGCCTTCGATGGTTAAGAATACTATTCTTCTGAGGAGGATTCAGATCTATTTTTTCAATATAAGGCTTTGCTAGCAGGATTTGATAAATGCACGGGTCATAAAATCCCAAGTCAAAGAATTGACTCTTATAAGGCACTGAACTCTGAATTGAAGGAGGAAATCGATTGGTTGACTCCTCTCGAATTTGAAGTTCAATACTTGAAAGAGGAACTTAAAAATTCTACTTAACTGGTAAGTCTGAAAAAGAAAGCCATGAATGATCTTGAAGAAAAGTAGTTGGCTGAAAGGAAGCGGATAGAAAGCTCTTGAAGCCAAAGAATGTCCTTCCTATCATCGATGGATTTTTTGCTTCTAAGAATGGTAGTGGTGTTGAACACAAATTCTTTAAGGGTAATGTGAAGGCTCCTCAAAGTCAAACGACTTTCAAGAAAGTAATCTTTCTAATAAATAAGTATGACTTTGAAACATCCTACGGTCACTTTGTTAGACCAACGTATGTCAAACGACTTTCAAGAAAGTAATCTTTCTAACAAATAAGTATGGCTTTGAAACATCCTACGGTCACTTTGTTAGACCAACGTATGTTGACTATACCAAGAAAATCCAAGGATAGAGCCTCCCTAGAAATTTTGGAACAAGCGCTCTAAAGGAAACTCATGAAGAGATCATCATAAAGGATTATGGTCCATTCGTTCTTGGATCGAATGCTAAGAAAACACTAAAGTAAAAACATATTGGTGTAAAGCCACATGACAAGTAGAAGCCATGTGTTTTTTGCTCTCATAAGGCTTCTACTTCAAAGTCAGTCGCTCTTAGTTGACCTCCCGTTCAAAAGGTGAAGCAAAAGAATAAGAGAAGGTACAATAGGTTTGAATATTGGTGTTGTGCCAAAGTTGGTCATTTTGCAATAAATTGTTGGTTCAATTTTATGAATTATAAAACTCAACGAGTTCATAATTCTAGAATAACCCCTAGCAATGTAAACGTTTCTAGTGGTGTTTGACTAACAAGGAACCAAGGACCCAAATTTGTTTGGGTTCCTAAGGACGTTTAGTTTGTAAATGCAGGTATGTCTAAAGGCTAACAAAACTCCTATTTGGTATTTAGATAGTGGATGTTCCAGACACATGACTAGAACAAAAAGCCTACTTCAGAATTATACACTAGTCAAGGACGGTCCAAAAGTTATTTTTGGCGGATCTGATTTGGGAATCACAAAAGGATACGGTATGATTACCAACGGTATAGTCTCTTTTACACAAAGGTATACTTTGGTATGAGACGAGGATAGTTTTTAATAAAAAAAACTCTAGTTGTTGAAGAATATATCAATGTTTTATTTGATGAGACGAGTATGCATCATAACATCTCTTCTAGTGTTTTTATTAAAGATGCAGGTTCTAAACTTAAAGAGATAAGCTTGGAAGAAGCAGCAAATATAAATGTTCCAAGTTTAATCAAGATTTGCTCTCCAGATTTGATTGAAGAGGAAGAAGAACATCAAGATGAAGGGCGTGTAGCAGAAGTAGCAGAACCTCTTGGCAGCATAGAGAATGCAAGGAATCTGGGTATCAGACATTCAAGAGATCGCCCCATTGATTATATCATTGGAGATCCAAGTGAAGGAGTTCGACTAAGACGAGGTACAACTAACGAGGAATTACACTTGAGGTTTCTTTCTCAAATTGAGCAAGAGAAGTTCGAAGAATCAACCAAGGATGCTTCATGGACTGTTGTGATGCAAGAAGAGCTCAATTAATTTGAAAGGTACAAAGATTGGGAGCTAGTACCTAGGTCAAAAGGTCAGAATGTTATAGGGTTGAAATGAATCTTCATAAACAAGCTGGACAAAAATGGAGTTCTTGTTATGAACAAAGCCAAACATCTAGCCCAAGGATACTGATAAGAAGAAGGGATTGACTTTGATCAGACATTTGCTCCAATGGCCAGACTCAAAGCGTTCAAATTGTTCATAGCGTTTGTTTCTAACAAAGGTTTCAAGGTTTATGAAATGGACATGAAGTCATCATTCCTTAATTGTAATTTAAAGGAAGAAGTATACGTGGATGTTGAAGTAGGAGACCGAGCAGTCTGGCGGTCTATGCTTGGCAGGTTGAAGACCGCGTGGTCTGGCAGTCTCTCTCCAGCGGTTTGATATCCAGACTGTTGTTGTTTGTTGTCTGAGCGGTCTAGCAGTCTCCTACCGCGGCTTGTTCTATTCCTTCTGGTGTTATCGAGCGGTTAGCCCCTTTGTCTAAATGAGCAGTCTGTTCGGTCTATTTATGTCTAGCCGCTCAGCTCTGTAAATTTTTTATTCCCACTTTTTTTATTTATACTCTCTCCTCTCTTCTCCATTCTATAAAATGGAGGTCATACCTTTATAAATCCTATCTTTTTGGATAATAAAACTTTCAATTATTCAAGTTCTGACTTGTTTTTAGTCGCTTGTTCACTACTTTTACATGGTATCAGAGGAAACGCTCGATTTCTCCTGATTCCTTTGGCTCTTCTATCTGAGCGGCTTCATTTTCTATTCGCCTAGATACCTGTCTGTCTGTGCGGCTTCTTTGCCTTGTCACTGCCCTTTTTGCGCAACTTCCTTCCCTCTTTTCTGCGACCTGTTTTCGCAGCCTCTTTGCTTCCCTTTCGTTGGCTTCTCTTCTCGTCCGCTCGCACCCTGTGTGTTCGCGCGACTTCTTCTCTGTTTGTCCAAACTCTTTTCTATTCACGCGATCTCCTCTTCTTCTCACGAACCTCCCAGTTCGCGCGACCTATACCCCTATCCTTTGGTCTGCTTCCTAGTCGTGGCCCTTCTTGTCGCTTGTGTGTTGACACCGTGATCATTACAGCTTCTTCTTTTTAGCCCGCTAGGGTTTCCGTCTTTTCCTATGCGGTTTCTTCTTTGTGTCACAGACTCCTTGTTCGCGCGGCTTCCCCCTTGTTTGCGCGGCTTCCGCCTTTTCTATCCGCGCGACCCCTCTTCTTCTCATGCGGCTTTCTGTGTTTCTCTATGGCCAATTCTGATATCTCCACCCCCGTCATCTCTACCTCCACCACTCTTGTGGCTCCTCCTCCTCCTCCTACTCCTTCCGGAAACCTTGCCACGGTTTCTAAACTAGTTGGTTCCAACTATCCAGATTGGAGAGTTTCTTTCACCTTTATTCTTCGTTCTCAGCGCAAACGTCATCACCTCACCGATGATAGCCCTCCTCTCGGGTCTCCTCAATTTGATGACTGTGATGTGAGTGATGCACTTGTCCGCACTTGGCTGGAAAATAGCATTTCTTATGAATGTCTTCCTATAATACGCCAGGAGGAGATGGTCATGGTTGTCTAGCTTCACCTCATCGAAGGGGGCCCAGACGTCCCTCATTTATACTCTTTATACGACCTCTTTGCCCGCCCTTCCATGTCTCCTGTTGCGCCTTATCAACAGGTTCATGCTCTTGGCGTAGAGATCCTCCAGAAGATCCCCTTCTCCGAGGATTTGGCCGAGCAGCACAAGCACTTCCAGGAACTCCTGGTTGTTTGTTATCTACTGCAACTTCTCGATTCATATGATATGATCCGCCAACAAATCTTGGGCGAGGCGGAATCTCCAACTTTGGATTCCACCGCGACTTGCATCACCGCTATTACTTTGTTGCTCCAGCGTCCTCTATTATCCTCCCCTCCTCCATAGGACTCCTATGCGCACTAAGGTCAGCGGGGTGGCACTAGTAGCCGCAGCCAGTCAAGCGGGCGTGGTTCATCCAGGTTCCTCTTCTCTCACTGTGGTCATACTGGCCATTCTGTTGACCGCTGCTGGAAGAAACATCCATATCTTCGCCCCTCTGGTGATGCATCTTCCTCAACCTCCGCCTCCTCTCGGCCATCTGCCTCTATAGCCATGACTTCAGGTAGTGCCCATGTCGTTACCCAAGGTAAATGGATGATTGACTCTAGTGCTACAAATCACATGACCGGCAACCCTCAATACTTCTCTCTCTTAGAAATGCATGATCTGTTGCCCCCAGTTCTTGTTGCGGATGGTTCCCCTCCCCTAGTTCATAGGATGGGCATGGTTCAAGTCACCCCATCGCTTCGCTTAGAGGACACCCTTTATGTCCCAAAGTTCCCATGCAATTTTTTATCCATTACTACTTTATGCAAGCAACTTAAGTGCTCCGTCTTATTCACTCCAACTTCTTATTCTTTTCAGGACCTGAGAACCCAACGGACGATTGCTACATAAACTGAGAGCGGCGGCCTCTACTTCCTCGACAACATTTCCGCTCTGTCCGCCTTCTCCTCCTCTTCTATAGATCTACTTCAATGGCATCTTTGCCTTGGACATACTCCTCCCCGGATTCTTCGCTAGGTTCTGCCCCACTACCTCAGATCAGTCCTCCACTCAATTTTGATGTGTGTCAGCTTGGCAAACATCACCATTCCTCCTTCCCGCCAAAGCAAGGTCGTGGCTCTTCTCGCCCGTTTGATCTCATTCATTCTGATGTTTGGGGCCCTGTTCTTACCCTTACTGTTGGTCGGGGTAGTTCTTACTTTGTAACGTTTATTGATGATTTTTTTAGATGTACTTAGGTGTATCTATTAAAAGATCACTATTAACTATTTTCTGTATGGCAATCCTTTTATTATATGATTAAAACTCAGTTTGATGTTTCTATTAAAGTCTTTCGCTCTGATAATGTTAAGGAATATCTTATTCATGAGTTTTCTTCTTTTTGTATGCAACATGGTCTTGTTCATCAGACCAGCTGTGTTTACACCTCCCAGCAAAATGGGGTGGCGGAGCGTAAAGACCATCATATCCTCGATGTCGCTTGCACTTTTATGATGCAGATGCAGGTACCTTGCTCCTACTGGGGCTATAATACTCTCCTCACCTGCTATCTCATCATTCACATTCCCTCTACGGTTCTCCACGGCAAGACCCCCTTCTCCATTCTTTACCCGGGCAAGGAACTCTTTCCTCTCCCTCTCCGTATCTTTGGGTGCACGGCTTTTGTGCACGCTCCTTCTACTACCCACGACAAGCTTTCCCCCCGTCCCACCGAGTGTGTCTTTTTGGGTTACTCTACAACTCAGAAAGGCTATTATTGCTTTAACCTTATTTTGTGCAAGAAGTTTGTCTCCGCGGACGTGACCTTCTTCGATAATGCGTCCTACTTATCTCCTACATCCCCTCTACTCCATGAAGACTCTGATTCTCCATCTTCTCTCTCCATTCCTTCAATACCTATCGACGTCTCTCCTCCTACATCATCTCCTTCTCCATCTCCTCCTCTCCCCATTCTCTCCCCTGCCCCTTCTCCCTCTTCTTCGCAACTGTCTCTCTCTAGTCCCGGCCCATCCTTCTCTGCCATAGACACTCCGGTCACTAAGTAATGCGTCGACTTGGATCTTCCCATTGCTCTTTGCAAAGGGGTGCGGGCGTGTACCAAACACACTCTTGTGGTTGTTGTTTCCGATAATCGCCTTACTCCTTCTCGCAGGTCTTTTGCTTTCGCTATCTCGGATATTGCCACTCCCCACACCTACTAGGAGGCTCTTGTAATTCCACACTGGAAATCTTCCATGGATAAGGAGATTGCCACTCTTACTGAAAGGGGTACCTGGACCCTTGTTCCTCCACCAGTTGGTACTGATGTGGTTAGCTGTCGTTGGGTGTTTGTTGTGAAGTTTCTCCCAGATGTCACTGTAGATCGCTACAAAACCCGGCTGGTGGCCAAAGGCTTTACCTCGACATATGGGGTTGATTACTTCGATACCTTCTCCCTGGTCGCTCGCTTTAGCATCATCCGGGTTCTTCTCTTTGTAGCCGTCAACAGGGATTGGGTTATTTCCCAGCTTGATGTCTAGAATGCTTTCCTCTATGGGGATCTTCATGAGGACGTCAACAAGGAGCAACCTCTTGGGTATGTTGCTCATTGGGAGACACGTGTATGTCGGTTGAAGAAGGCCATTTATGGCCTAAAATAGAGCCCTCGGGCGTGGTTCGATAAGTTCAGTGGCATTGTGGCTACCATCGGCTTTGCAAGAAGTTCCGTTGATCACTCCTTGTTTATTCGCAAAACCGCCTCAGGATTGGGGTTTTGGAGGTGTATGTGGATGATATTCTTCTTATTAGTGATGACCAGGCTGGGGTGTACTTGACAAAGAAACACCTCTGTCAACACCGGGTCACGAAGGATATAAGCTCCCCGAAATACTTTTTGGGGATAGAAATCTCTCGTAAGCCCGACTCGTTGGTTCTTTCCCAACGAAAGTATGCTCTTGATCATCTACAAGAGGTAGGATTGACTAGTGCTAAACCGGCCCGGTGTCCCATGGCTACTGCAGAAGACAGAAACATGGACAGATGACTCGCCTCTTCTGTCTGATGTTATGAGGTACAGACGTCTGGTGGGCAAACTCATTTATCTCACGGTGACCAGACCCGACATTTCCTATATTGTAGGCAAGGTTAAACAGTTCATGCAAGCTCCTAGGGAATGCCATCTTCAGTCTGCCTTTAGGATATTAGAGTATGTTAAAGTCGCACCCGAAAAAGGGCTACTTTTTCAGAAGAATAGTCATCTAAGGGTTGAAGCCTACTCAGATTTAAGCTATGCAGATGATAAAGGCGACCACAAATCTACATCTGGTTTTTGCACATTTGTTGGAGGAAATCTTGTGAGCTGGAAGAGCAAGAAAAATTCTGTTGTCTCTAGATCCAGTGCAGAAGACGAATATCAGAGTATGGAGTCAACCATCTATGAGTTAAAATGGTTGCGTGTTCTCATGCTTGACTTAGGAGAGGTCTATGACTATCCTCTTCCTATGTTTTTTGACAACAAGGCCGCCATATACATATCAAGAAATTTGGTCTTCCATGAGAGAACGAAACATATAGAAGTCAACTGCCATTTCATTTGGGAAGAGATCTTGAAGAAACAGATTTGTACTTCGTTCGTCACCTCTGACAAAGAGTTAGCGGATTTCTTCACCAAGCCGATTTCTACTTCCTTCTTCCACATTTGTGACAAGCTGGGCATGATTGATATCTAAGCTCCAACTTGATGGAGTGTGTTGAAGTAGGAGACCGAGCGGTCTGGCAGTCTATGCTTGGCGGGTTGAAGACCGCGAGGTCTGGCGGTCTCTCTCCAGCGGTTTGATATCCATACTGTTGTTGTTTTTTATCCGAGCAGTCTAGCGGTCTCCTATCACGGCTTGTTCTCTTCCTTCTGGTGTTAACGAGCGATTAGCCCCTTTGTCTAACCGCGCGGTCTGTTTATGTCTAGCTGCTCAGCTCTATAAATTTTTAAGTCTCACATTGTTTATTTGTACTCTCTCCTCCATTCTATAAAAGGGAGGTCATACCTTTGTAAAGCTTATCTTTTTGGATAATAAAACTTTCAATTATTAAAGTTCTAGCTTGTTTTTAGTCGCCTATTCGCTACTTTTACAGTGGAACCACCCCTAGGTTTTGTCGATCCATCCTTTCCTAATTATGTTTATTACTTGCTTAAAGTCTTATATCGTTTGAGACAAGCTTTTAGGGCTTGGTATGAGATGTTATCTAGCTTTCTTCTTGAAAATAAGTTCTCAAGAGGAAAGATAGATAAGACATTATTTCTTAGGGAAGTAAAAGGCAGGATTCGACTAGTACAAATATATGTTGATGCCATTATATTTGGATATACAGATGGCAACCTTTGCAAAAAGTTCTTTAACTTGATACAAGGGAAGTTTGAAATGAGCAGTATGGGTGAGCTGAAATATTTCTTAGGACTTCAGGTGAAGATATTTGAAGATGGAATTTTCATCTCTCAGACGAAGTTCACCAAGGAGTTACTTAAGAAATTTGGAATGGAGAACGCAACCTCTATGAGGACTCCAATCGGTTCAACTATGTCTCTGGACAAGGATGAGAAAGGGAAACTTTTTGATGAAACAAAGTACATAAGCATAATTGGGTCCTTGCTCAACCTCACTACGAGTAGACCAGATATAATATTTTTAACATGTGTATATGTTTTTTCAAAATGGAACTGGGTATGCTCAACAAGGAATCATGAAAAGTTTAAGAAATCCGCCTAAGTTAAGAAATTCAGCTTCTCGAGAACTCAAGGAAGTATTCATGCAATCAGTCAAAAGAACTCGTAAAATTTCGACGTATTCGTCGAGACATCTCGTGACATTTCTATAAATCAAAACTTCTTCACGTTTCATTTTGACAAATCTGAAAGGTTCTCCCATATCATTTTAACGAATCTACTGACTTCTCCCGTGTCATTTCGACAAATTTCTATCACTCATAAAATTATTTTCAACTTCATTTATTGGATCCGAAGAGTCAAAAATTCCAGGTACGCGCCTTTATTTCTTCTAAACGTTAATACTATATAAATCATCTTAAGGGCTTCACATATTTAACACAATTCCTTGAGACTACCCGGAAGCACCCGCCGATCATCTCCCAATAGCAAACTGAAGTTTCTCTAGAAGACTCACCTTTATCCCGTCAATGGCACCCAAAGGCTCTGGAAATCTATATGTCGGTGGCGAATTAGTTCAAACGGGATTTTCTACTACCTCAAATGAATTTTGGATTGTAATCCTCATGCTAGTAACGTTCGATCTGTTATTCGTTCTCGAGCATACATGTATAGTCCTCAATAGAGAAGTACTAGAATTTTTCAGGAATGCAAAGAGAAGGAATGAAGGTTCTATGATTAAGAGCATGGTCAGAAATAAGGTGATTCGACTAAAGACAATTTCACTTAATCAATTCTTGCGGCTGTCACTTGTTGAGGAAGTAGATTTGCTTGAAGAAAGAGATTTACACATAGCTCTCTCCTTATGTGGTTTATCTAGAAGGACAACTTCAATCGGGAGAAAAGTAATGAATGACGAAGGAAATATCTTATTTGGTATTATTAGAAAAGTTCTACTATGCCAAGTTGGGTCACATGACTATCTGTCCAATGACATGTTCAAGCTCCTAGCAGTTGTTATTTGTAGGAAAAGGCTAGATTGGGGAGTGGTTCTATTTGATAAGATCAAGGAAAGTCTCAATGCACCAAACTTTGGAAGGATTATTACATTATTTTTGAATCAACTTGATATGAATGTGTTTGATTTGCCCTCTACAATGCCCATATATCATCAGAAGAAGATAGATTCTTACATCTTTAGTAGATGGGAGACAAAGATTCCCAAGCTAGTTGGGATAAGACAAGTTGTAGAAGAGGAAGGTTTTGTTGATGAATAGAAAATCGAGTCTCCAAATCACAATGAAGCACCTGAGACCTCTAGTGCAGTTGCTAAGGGGGAGAACCTCACTTTATAGAATGTTAAAAGTCTGCCACACCTCTCTACTCAATTTCCAATTAGTGTAGATGTTGTAGAGACAGTGATTCAAGAAAATGTTCAGGCAGATGATGTTCTAGATGATGTTTTTGATGATCCTGATGTTGATGTTGTGGTTGTTGCTGATGTAAGTGTCCATATTGAGAAGAAACCTACTACAGTGGCTGAGGGGGAGCTATTGCTACTCTTACCCTAAGAGGACCTAGGAGAAGAGAGAGTTCCTGCTGTGGTGGAGAAGGTGGATTTGCTCTCTAAGGTAGTTCTAGATAATGAGACTGTTCCTTCTGAAGAATTTCAAGAATAAGAAGAACGAGTTTCAAGTGAGGGGGAGGATGTGGCTATGCATCCTGGCCAAGACCCACTGATTTCAAGGGGAGATAAGTCTAGTAGTTTCAAGACAACTGTTAAAAAATTTATTTACATGAATGAGGTTGCAAGTGCCATTCCTTCTGAAAGTTCATTATTAAAGTCCATAGAAGCCATGCTAGCCAAGAAAAAAGATCACTTTGAATATTCTCTGAAGCAAGTTTATGACAAGGTGGTTGTAGTAGAATAAGTTCCAGAACTCCTTAATGGAATGGTTGAATCAAGGTGGCAAGGCCATAAATCATTCCATTAAGAGTATTGGTCATTTGTACACTGAGACAACTCAACTATCTAAATCTCATGATGTAATGATACATCCCCATGATGTGAGTGTGCATCATATTGATAGATAGATGGGAATCTACAAAGCTGAGATAATCTAAACCCTCATTTCAAAAGTCAGAAAGGGGGAGGGAAGATTACAGCGAAGGATAAGCTTGCTTACTCAGGAGGTGTGCAACTAAATGCACAGTGCCAATACTTATACATATCAGAATATAAAGTGGCTACATGAAGAATTGATACAAAAAGCTCCAGATCAAGCCCCACATGCTGATACTGAACAACCTACTATAGGAGAAGAGTTTCATGCTGAAGGTGTAGAGTATTCTGAAGGTGGATTGTATGTCCCTCCTGAGGAATACACTCAGTTATGGTCTGATGATGCTGAGGTAGAGATCCTTGAAGAATCTTCTCAATCTCCTCAGAATAGAAGAAGATATGGGGATGGTCCCTCTGCTAGGAGATCTGAACCAAACAGAGAGATCAGAGAATTTGTTGAAACGTAGAGTCCCATTTCCAAAGGGATCATTCTGGATACCTTTAATTTAGTGGATTTGGGTAATGAAGATAGAAATCTATATTACAGTAGAGAAGAGTGGGCTAGGCATGAGATATCAAATGTGAAGAGGAGAATACACTTCATAAAACATGGAAGATAAAATCCCGATGCTCTTCCTCCTCCACCGAGATATTATCCCAAGCCTTATGGATACTTTGATAGGCAGAATGAAAAAGAGCAAGGGGCAACAATAATGGATTCTATTTCTAACTCTGTGAAATGCAATGAAAACAATGAATGCCCATAAGACATTTATATATATATATATATCAATGTTTTGATGATTTATTTCTACTTTAATTTCACTGTATCATTTTCAATATTTCATATTTATTATAGTCCATTGTGCAATTCACCTTAGTATATAGGTTTCTGACTTCTTTAAATAGGAGGAGATTGTTGGGTATTGTTTCCACAATAGGCTTGATTTGAAGAATTCCCCCTTGCACTAAGATGAATTGAGATTGTGTTTGATGCCGCATTTTAATTATGTACTTGTAGGACTTTAATTGCTAAGTACAAACCAATGGCATATTACAATGAGTCATAAAACACTGGACTATGCAATGTAAATTCTCATTTGGTAGGACATAGTGTCGACTTATGTGTAATCTCTTTATTGAGGTGTATTTCATCTCCAAGTGCAATAGTAGAATCAAGGAAGGGCTACTTGCTGAGTTCAGGAAAGTCAAAAAAAATTGAAGTAAAATTCGTCGAGTACTCACGTGAAGACTATTGTAATTCATCGAGACCTCACGTGAGCACTCGTATAATTCGTCGACTTTACTAGGGAAGTTTCTGAAAGTCTTAAAAATTGTACTATTTTGGCTAAGTAAAATTCGTTGAGTGATCTGTGATGTCTCGTGAATACTCGATTGTTGGGTACATTGGAAAATGTGTACCTGATTTGAAGAAGCCCAACCTAGCTCAATGATATACATCATGTTGTATTTGATGTTGTTTTGAGTTGACATGTGCAGGTAAAGAATTGTTAAAGTTTACAGGAAAAAGTTCTAAGTCCAAGTGTCGACACAGAAGAAGTAAGTCGACACAACACTGGGAAATTGTGTCGACTCAGAAGAAGTAAGTCGACACAACACTGGGAAATTGTGTCGACTCAGAAGAAGTAAGTCGACACAACACTGGGAAATTGTGTCGACTCAGAAGAAGTAAGTCGACACAACACTGGGAAATTGTGTCGACTCAGAAGAAGTAAGTCGACACAACACTGGGAAATTGTGTCGACACAGAAGAAAAACGTCGACCTCAACATTGGGAGAATGTGTCGACACTGAAGAGTATAGTCGATCTCAAGATTGTCGACATCATCTGAATATGTCGACACAGAAGAAAATAGTCGACACCTGAAGGCTAAGTCAACACTTACTAAAGTTATGATTCTACAACAACTGTGTCGACACACAGGACTTGTGTCGACACACTGCAGAGTCAAAGACCAAGTTAGTTTCAGAAGAAGATGTGTCGACACAAAGGCAATTTAGTCGACATCACTGAAGGCAGTGTCGACACCAAAGTCAATTGTGTCGACACAAATAGACAGATGGTCTCGACACTTTCTGACAGACTGTTTCAACACTAAGGCACAGGACTTGTTTGAAGACTTGACAGCTGTGGGTTATCACCAGTTAACTGAAGTTGTCAGACTTGTCAGAAAACGGTTAGAAACCGGATCAGCCGGTTACCATGAAGAATGTCTATAAATAGACAGATTCAGAAGGAGAAAATAACACACTGAATGAACAACATATAGAACTGACCCTTTGAAATACATTGGATCAGAAAGTGGAGAAGGATCACATTCTACTCATTTCAAGAAAGTGCTAGGCACTTAAGAAGATCTTCTCCGGGAGATCTAAGAAGACTATCTAAGGATAGATCTAAGAAGAGTTCTAATCAGAATTCAGAAGAATCATTCAAAGTTCTGGATAGAGAGAGATCAAGTCAGAATTTGAAGAAGAAGAAGGAATCCACCAGTGGATTCTCAAGAAGCTGTTTGGAATCAACTCAGCTAAGTACATTTTCAAGAAGCTTTGAAGAAGGCTAAGAAACAGTTGATTGCATCAGCTGATTAAGAATTGTCATTGCCTTTTCTCTCTCAACTTGGCAAGACAATTTAAACAATCTTTTCTATATTTCTGTAGGATCTGTTTATACAGATCTGAGTTGTAAGCCTATGTTATAAAGGCTGAGTGTAGGAGTGTTGAACTCTGAGTGGTAGGGCTGATTGCCTGAGTGTAGGAGAAGGATATTCTCTGAGTTGTAGGCCTTGGGGCAAGGCTGAGGTAGGGCAGTTGTGCCTGAGTTGTAGGAACCTGTTGGGTTCTGAGTTGTAAGATCTATTGATCTGAGATAAGTGGAAGTTTGGCCGAATCTAGCATACAGCTAGATAGGTGAAGGGGGAAAGTGGATGTACCCAGACCTTGGGGAACCACTATAAATCATAGTGCAATCTGTGATGTTTTGTTTTCTGTGATTGCTGTGTTTTCATATTAGTTAATAAATTGAATTCTGTCTAGAAGTTTTAGAAAGAAAAGCAGAACCTATTCACCCCCCCCCCTCTAGGTGTTTAGGCTGCCTTGAAAGTTAAACTATCAAGTGGTATCAGAGGGAGGTTCCTCAAAAAGGACTTAACAGTCTGAGGTAGATCTGATAGGCAGATTCAAGAATCAGGAAGATGGGTTCTGGAGAGAATCATAAGGAGCTAGGGTCAATGAAATTACCCATATGCAAGAAGGAAATCTTTGGGATCTGGAAAGAAAGAGTCAGATTGTTTATGGAAGCATCTGACCCAAGGATTTACATCACAGTACAGGAAGGCCCCTTCATACCAATGAAGATATCTGTTCTTGATGCAAATATCCAAACACCAAAGACTTATTCTGAAATGACCAAGGATGAAATCATCTTGGCAACCATGGACAAAAGGGCACAGAACATCATTGTCAGTGCCATAGATGATTCAACATTTCAGAATCTGATTCACTGCAAGACCTCCAAGGAGATGTGGGACACATTGATTGTCTACATGGAGGGATCAGAAGAAGTAAGGCTGGACAGAAAATCTATGCTAAATCAGGAGTATGAAAGTTTTAGACAAGGAAAATCTGATAGCATAACTGAGTGCTATAAGAAATTCTATAGAATTGTGAATGAGCTAATTTCCTATGGAAGAGTCTTCAGTACCTATGAACTGAATGACAAATTCTTAAGATCCTTATCAAAGGATTGGGATACAAAGATCTGTGCCATAAGAGAAGTGGCAAAATTGGCAGAGATATCTCCTCCAACTCTGTTTGGAAAGTTGCTATCCTATGAAATGCAACTTATGGTAAGGAAGGAGGAGGAAAGAAACTCAAGAGGAGAGCATAGAGAAAAGACTGTGGCATTTAATGCTGAAGCCACCAGAAAGAATAGGAGGAAATCACCATCTCCTCCTAAGGAAGTTGAAGAAGGTAGTTCTGAAAATTCAGATAAGGGTTCAGTCAGCAGTGATTCAGATGCAGACTTTGCTGCATTCACTAGGCAATTTCAAAGGTTCTTGAAAAAGAAGCAATGGAAGTCTAGGCCTTCCTCATCACAGCAAGTAGATGACTATTATCAGAAAAGAAGGTCATCTAGGAAAGAGAAAAGCAGGTCAAAGCCCAGCAAAGCCACTACTTCAAAGATTGTCTGTTATTGTTGCAATAGGCCTGGACATGTAGTGGCTGATTGTCCTGACAAAAGGAAGGAATCTTCAGATAAGAAGAAGACTTATCAGAAAGGCAAGAAGGAGAAATCCTTTGTAGCAAAGAAAGATAAAAGTCTGTCAGACCAGTCAACTTCAGAATCAGGATCTGAAGCTGAAGCATATATTGGATTATATGCTGCATCTGAGGAAGAGGAGTTTATGCAGTTGCTAGACTCCATCAATGAACATCAATGCATGGGTTTGATGACTAGATCAGAAGAGGACCTATGCCAGAATCAGTCTGGTCCTAATGAGGTAAACTGTCCTTCCAGTACATATGTTTGTAGTACAAGTGAAGAATCAGCTACATCTGCATCAAGTGATGAAGATGCATCTGAATCTGAAGGAGATGTCTATCAATTGATAGACAAGTATGGGGACTTGTTGCAGGCCCTTAAGAAAAGCAAGAACCTGGTTAAATCACAGGCTCAGGAAATTGCTGATCTAAGGGTTGCAACAACTGAGTTAGAAAAAGTCCTTGATCAAAAGTTAGCTGAAATTGCCAAGCTGAAGAATATAACTATTATTCAGATGGGCACAATTAATTATACTAATGATCAAGTAAAGAGTCTGGAGGACAGACTTAGAATTGAAAGGGATTTAGTGGCTAGTTACTCTAAGCCAAAATCTGTCTTACCCTTGATAGATGAATTTGTCACTCAGAAGGGTAAGGCTGGATTAGGATTTAAGGGTAACTCCAGGGCTGGCAGATTCAAGAGGAAAGGCAAAGCCCCTATTCAGCCACTAAACCTTTCAGTCCCCATAAGGTTTGGTAAGGAGAAAGTGTCTTCTAACATATATGATCATGAAGACATTCAGGATCATATCAAGACAAATGTTCTGAAGAACAAGGGTGTTAAGGCAAGCAGGCCTACCTATGGTCATAAGCCCTATGGCTTTAAGAAACCAGTAGGAGAAGTTGCAACAGCACCAGCAATGAACAGAAATGCTTCTGACAAGGATGTATCTAGATCTAGATACAATAAGTTTGAATGTTGGTGCTGTGGCAAGAGGGGTCATTTTGCATTGGACTGCTGGTATAACACAAGTGTTATAAAGAATAAGAGTCTACCTGTTAGAAGAGGTTATGATAACTTTATTAAGGCTAACCTGAACCAAGGACCCAAGACTTACTTGGGTTCTAAGGGTAAGTAATTCTGTATTGCAGGTGAATCCAAGTTACCATGCCCCTTTATGGTACTTGGATAGTGGTTGTTCCAGGCACATGACTGGAACAAAGGGGCTGCTGAAGGAGTATTCATCTGTCAAAGATGGACATAAAGTGATCTTTGGTGGATCTGAAAAAGGAGTCATCAAAGGATTTGGTAACATCTCTTCAAACCTAATTACTATCACCCAAGTGGCCTATGTAAAAGGTTTGAAACATAATCTAATAAGCATAAGCCAGCTGAGTGATCTAGGATATGACATTTCATTTGGTAAGGATGGATGTCATATCAAAAGGTCAAGTGATCAAGAGATCATATTGACTGGGTATAGGAAGAGAAATGTGTATTGCCTTAATTTTGAATGTGAGAATAAGGCATCCCCCATTTGTCTTGTAGCTGATGACAATGCTTCTCATTGTGTTAAGTGGCACAAGAGATTGGCTCATCTAAACTACAAGACAATTGGCCAACTCTTTAGTAAAGAACTAGTGAGGAATGGGCCTCAAGTTAAGTGTATAAAGGAAGGGGTATGCTCAGCTTGTCAAAAGGGCAAGCAGACAAAAACCTCATTTCAAAGCCTTGAAAACAAGGATTCTGTGAGGTGCTTATACCTCTTGCATATGGATCTTTTTGGTCCATATGCCAGTTCACAGTCTAGGTAGGAAGGTCTACACACTAGTGGTTGTAGATGACTATTCTAGATTTACATGGGTGTTCTTTCTGAGACAAAAATCTGAAACCCCAAGTGTATTATTTAAGTTTGTAAAGCAAATTCAGAATGAACTGAACAGTACAGTGGTCAAAATCAGAAGTGACCATGGTACTGAGTTTCAATCTGAAAGCATGACAAACTTGTGTATAGACTTTGGGATTTTCCAAGAGTTCTCCTCACCTAGAACACCTCAGCAAAATGGAATTGCTGAAAGAAAGAATAGATCATTAATTGAAGCTGGTAGAACTCTATTGAGTGACACCTCTCTCCCAGAATATTTTTGGGCTGAGGCAGTTAACACTGCTTGTCATGTCATCAATAGGGCTTCTATCACCAAAAGCCACAGGAAGACTCCCTATGAGATTGTGAAAGGCAGAAAACCAAATCTATCCTATTTTAGGATCTTTGGCTGCAAGTGCTTTATACTTAACAATGGTAAGTCTTATTTGACTAAGTTTGCTGCCAAATCCCAGGATGGGATATTTGTTGGGTACAGCACAAATAGTAAGGCCTATAGAGTCTTCAACTTAACTACTCAAGTTGTTGAAGAATCTGTGCATATTGTATTTGATGAAACAAGATTAATCAATTGTGAATTGTCTTGTAGATCAAATGACTCAACAGGTATAAGCAAGAAGATGGACAAGCTCTCCATTGCTGAAGCTTCAAAGGAAGAGGGAGCATTGGAAAATGAAGGCTGCTGTCCAGGGGGAGTACAAGAGATAATGGAAGCTGATGAAAACCAAGAGGAACAGCAGAATGAAGAAGCTGGAGATGCTCAACCTGAAGGGAATCTACCTCCAGCTATAAGATATCTAAGAGATCATCCTACTGATCAGATAATTGGTGATCCAAGACAAGGAGTGCAAACTAGAAGCAGAAATCAAAGCACAGTTTTGCATTCTAGTTTCTTGTCTCAAATGGAACCTAAGAAGTTTGAAGAAGCTATCCAAGACCAGCACTGGATTGATGCTATGCAAGAGGAGCTGAATCAGTTCAGAAGGTGCAAGGTCTGGGAGCTTGTTCCTAAACCAAGAGGCCACAACATAATTGGGACTAAGTGGATCTATAGGAACAAGCTAGATGAAAGTGGAATAATAATAAAGAATAAAGCAAGATTGGTTGCAAAAGGATACAGGCAGGAAGAAGGGATTGACTTTGATCAAACCTTTGCTCCAGTAGCAAGGCTGGAGGCAATCAGAATGTTCCTTGCCTATGCAGCCTACCAAGACTTCAAAGTATACCAGATGGATGTAAAGTCAGCATTTCTGAATGGTGATCTTAAAGAAGAAGTATATGTAGAGCAGCCATCAGGTTTTGTAGATCCTCTTAAACCTGATTCTGTGTACAAGCTTAGGAAAGCTTTGTATGGGTTAAAACAAGCTCCAAGGGCTTGGTATGAAACCCTGTCTACCTTCCTCATTGAGAATAAATTCTCAAGAGGAAAGATAGACAAAACTCTATTCCTTAGGGAATCCAAAGGAAAGATCATCTTAGTCCAGATCTATGTTGATGACATAATCTTTGGATCTACTGAAAACAACCTTTGTAAAAAGTTTGCCAAACTTATGCAAGGGAAGTTTGAGATGAGCAGTATGGGAGAACTTAAGTTCTTCTTGGGACTCCAAGTAAGACAGACTGATGATGGATTGTCCATATCCCAGTCTAAGTTCACCAAGGAATTAATTAAAAAATATGGTATGGAGTCATCCTCCTCCATGAGAACTCCTATGGGTACAAGTATGCCAATATGCAAAGATGAGGCAGGTAAACCTGTTGATGAATCATTGTATAGAGGAATAGTTGGGTCACTACTATATCTCACTGCTAGTAGACCTGACATTATGTATGCAACATGTGTCTGTGCTAGGTACCAAGCCTGCCCTAAAGAATCTCATTATACTGCAGTAAAAAGGATTCTGAGATATCTAAAGGGCACTCCTACTCTAGGTCTTTGGTACCCTAGGAATAGAGATTTTCAACTAACAGGCTATTCAGATGCAGATTTTGCAGGATGTAGAGAGGATAGAAAGAGTACTACAGGTACTTGTCAATTCCTGGGAGGAAGACTAATATCTTGGAGTAGTAAAAAACAGACTAGTGTGGCAATTTCCACAGCTGAGTCAGAGTATATTGCTGCAGGAAGCTGCTGTGCACAGCTATTATGGATGCAGCATCAGCTTAAAGATTATGGTATTCAGGTAAGTAGAACACCCCTTTTATGTGATTCTAAGAGTGCTATTTCTATTGCTAATAATCCAGTTTCTCATAGTAGAACTAAGCATATAGAAATCAAATATCATTTTCTTAGAGAACATGTAGAAAAAGGTGACATCTCATTGGAATTTGTAAAAACAGATTATCAAATAGCAGATGTATTTACTAAGCCTTTAGATGAAACCAAATTCAATAAATTCAAAATTGAATTAGGTATGTTAACCATTGATTAATGTATTAAACAAAATCATTAACAATGCTATTGAAATGGTTAATAAGTAAGTAAAAGTAGTAACAACAATAATCAAGTGTTAAAAAGGACACATTGAAGTTACAGAAATTGGCTAAGTAAGAATGTGTCGACACATTCAGTAATAATGTGTCGACTCAGAGAAATTATGTCGACAAGTCAGAAATAGTGTGTCGACACAGAGAATATGTGTCGACACTTAAGAGGTTTATTGTCGACTTAACCAGGAATGTAATGTCGACTCAACCAGAATTATGGTGTCGACACTTACAAAATATGTGTCGACACTTGTCCTTAGTGTCGACACAGAATTTCTGTCTTTCTACTATGTATCCAAGGTGTCGACATAACCACATATTGGTGTCGATACATAGTAGGCTGAAGAAATGTCGAGTTAATAGAAGCTTGTGTCGACACATTCCGTCTGTGTCGACACATTTAGACTGTTTTTGGCGCCTTTTGAACTTCTTTCAACAGAAGCTATAAATAGGTCAAAAGCTCTTATTGTCGACACGCTTTCAAGGTTTTCGAGATTCAAACCCTGTGTCGACAATCTTTCTTTCTCTCCTCTCTCAAGCCTTCTCGACGACTCGATGGCGCCAAGGATTGAAGACAATGTTAATGAAGGGTATGAATTGGTGCGCCAGGCGTTTGCAGAGGCGCCGCCTGATGTTCAAGGAGTTATCACCCTTCTCTCTGCATCAGGATTAGAATTTCTTGTCTCAGAACCATCCAAGATCTGGAAGAAGGAGGTGCACGAGTTCTTTATCTCAGCATCAGTCCATTCTACTGAACTCAAGATCAAGTCCATTGTTCACGGGACTAAGATTAAGATTACCCAAAGAGGTTTGAGAAAGTTTTTGCAATTACATGTGGTTGAAAATGAAGAAGAGGTTCCTAGTTCTAAGACAAGGGAAGCCCTTCTATGGTGTGGTTTGGATTCAAACATGAAGATTGGAGCTGCATTCAATAGGAAAGGTATGAATCAGCAAGGAAAGTTCTTGTCTGAAATAGTTGGGAAAGTAATTCTCTGCAAGACAGGTGGACATGATAGGATTTCTGCCTATATGTTCAACCTTATGACCAGGATTGCCTTTACAATTCCTACTGATTGGTCAGTAATCCTATTTGACAAGATTAAAGAAGGGATCAAGAAGCCTAACATGGCTAGGATCATAAGTCTATATCTCAATGGAGCAATTCCTGAAGTGATGCAGCAACTGCCAGGATCTAAAATCAATCATATGAGAAGGATGGACATGAGACTATTCTCCAGGTGGGAAAGGGTGCTGTCTAAGGATGTGCCTGAAGAGAGCAGGCCAGACACCCCTGTAAGATCCCCTTCTCCAGCTCACGAGACTGAGCAACAACAAGAGGACCCACTTAGGATACAGAGTGAAGAACAACCTGCCTCCACTATAGTTCATCAAGTAGATACATCTGCACAGATGCAGGGGGAGCCAGTTCAATCTCCTGCTCAAAATGTATCTACCCCTGCTCAGGTACAAGTGGTACAGGTGTAGGGGGAGCAAATGTATTTTACTATAAAAGACTTTCTAAAAGTTTTTTTTTTTTTCTGCACAGGTTCAGGGGGAGCATGTGTCTTCTCCTACTCCAGATATGCAGCTGCCTGAGAATGTGCACAAGGATGCACCTAATGACTTATCTTCAGATGCTCCAGTTCAAAAAGAATACACTCTGGATGAGTTATTTCCTAATGATGACATAGCTACTGATAGAATAGAAGAGGACCAAGATGTTGAGCAGCCTCTTGACATAGAGCTAGAACAAGAAGTGGAGAAAGTTCAAGAGATTGAAAAAGTTCAAGAAATAGAGGAGGAGCAAAGAATTGAGGGGGAGCCAGTACATGTTGAAACTGAGCAACATGGCACTGAAGCAGATAGAGTTCACATTGAGAGTACTTCTGAATCTGAAACTGAAGAAGCCAGGTTGGCTAAGAAAAGAAAACTGGTTGTATTTAAAAGAAGAAGCAAGACTTATAAACAGGCTTTACAGACATCACCTCCACCACCACCTCCTGAAGTTGATTATAACAAGTTCTTGGTGGATTTACAGGTGAAATTGGATGACCACAGGGTGGCCATTGAGAAATATGTTGATGAAAGCAACAAAAATCTGCAGTTTGACTTAGCCCAAGATATCAAATCTATCCAATTTCAAGTCAACTTAAATAAAACTGAAATGACAGATTGCTTCCACAAGGGTGGCAATGCTGTAGTTTATCTGGCTAAACAACAGCAGGCTATCTCTACAAAGGTGGATGATATTGCTTTGAAGCAAGGTTATGTTCTGGAAAATCAAATAAGAATGAATGACAATTTAACTGAATCTCATAATGAGATCATTCAAGAGGTGAAGAAGATTGTTCCAGGGATGCCTGCAAATAGAGCCAAAGAAATGGAAGAATTTGATAAGAATTTTCAGGCTGCTATTGCATCTGTTAAGACTGCCATCACATAACCTCTCAACAGGAAATATCAGAAAAGCTTCAAAAGTTAAGACCATTTTTCAAAGAGGGAGTGAATTATTTGGATGGCCAAATTCGATTCCAGAAAGAAGATCTTAGAGATCATGTATCAAGAGAAGCCATAAAGGGGGAGAGGATGCTGATTCATGCAGGCTCTGAGCATGCCAAATGGGTGACCAATAGTATAAGAGCCACATTGGGATATCCACCATTGTGTGATGATAACATGGTGGCTGAGTCTGGTCTACAAACAGGACTACTTGAAGGTGACCAACCTGAGGTTGCCCAAGTCATATACCCCCCTCCAGATTTTGATATATTGGATCAGCAAGTGCAATATATGTATAGTCCTTCAAAGGAGGTTGTAAATGTTATCTTTGGAAAGGTTGATAAGCCTGAGGTAAATTTGCAAGAACAGCAAGATGCTCTACTGTCAAAGAAAAGATTTAGAGAGCAGGCTGAGCTGAAGCCAGATTTTGAGCAGTGGAGTCCTACTTCCAGAAATATAATACTCACTGCATGGAAAGCTGTCAAAGATCAAGTTCATGAAAGGGGCAAGTGGTACAATGAGCAGGAATGGCAGAAGTATGAGGCAAGACAAGAAGCCATTGTACAATTCAGAAGGAAAGCTAAGCTGGGAAGACTTCCACCTGATGCTATGGAGCCAAGCAAATACTTCCCAAAGCCTTTTCACTATTTTGAAAGGCAAAGGCTCAAGGAAGAAGCTAAGAAGAAAGCTGATCTTAAAGGAAAAAAGATGGCTGAAGAATCAGAAGCTCCTGTGACAGCTAAAATTAAATCTGGCCAAGGGATTGTTATTAGAGAGCCTGATCAATCCTGATAATGTTTTAGTTCTTTCATAATGTTTTGTAATGATGTAATGTGATCAGTCAAAGAAAAACCATGTAATCAAACATTACCCAGTAATAAACAAAATATTGTTAAAATCTGTGATAGATTGTTTTATCCATGATGTTCTTATTATTTTGTTTATAATTAAGCATCCCTGTGTATTGTCATATATCATCATTTTATACTATTTATAAATGGTGTATATCATTGGCTATAAGGGTTATGACTTCTCCAAATAGGGGGAGATTGTTGGGTACATTGGAAAATGTGTACCTGATTTGAAGAAGCCCAACCTAGCTCAATGATATACATCATGTTGTATTTGATGTTGTTTTGAGTTGACATGTGCAGGTAAAGAATTGTTAAAGTTTACAGGAAAAAGTTCTAAGTCCAAGTGTCGACACAGAAGAAGTAAGTCGACACAACACTGGGAAATTGTGTCGACTCAGAAGAAGTAAGTCGACACAACACTGGGAAATTGTGTCGACTCAGAAGAAGTAAGTCGACACAACACTGGGAAATTGTGTCGACTCAGAAGAAGTAAGTCGACACAACACTGGGAAATTGTGTCGACTCAGAAGAAGTAAGTCGACACAACACTGGGAAATTGTGTCGACACAGAAGAAAAACGTCGACCTCAACATTGGGAGAATGTGTCGACACTGAAGAGTATAGTCGATCTCAAGATTGTCGACATCATCTGAATATGTCGACACAGAAGAAAATAGTCGACACCTGAAGGCTAAGTCAACACTTACTAAAGTTATGATTCTACAACAACTGTGTCGACACACAGGACTTGTGTCGACACACTGCAGAGTCAAAGACCAAGTTAGTTTCAGAAGAAGATGTGTCGACACAAAGGCAATTTAGTCGACATCACTGAAGGCAGTGTCGACACCAAAGTCAATTGTGTCGACACAAATAGACAGATGGTCTCGACACTTTCTGACAGACTGTTTCAACACTAAGGCACAGGACTTGTTTGAAGACTTGACAGCTGTGGGTTATCACCAGTTAACTGAAGTTGTCAGACTTGTCAGAAAACGGTTAGAAACCGGATCAGCCGGTTACCATGAAGAATGTCTATAAATAGACAGATTCAGAAGGAGAAAATAACACACTGAATGAACAACATATAGAACTGACCCTTTGAAATACATTGGATCAGAAAGTGGAGAAGGATCACATTCTACTCATTTCAAGAAAGTGCTAGGCACTTAAGAAAATCTTCTCCGGGAGATCTAAGAAGACTATCTAAGGATAGATCTAAGAAGAGTTCTAATCAGAATTCAGAAGAATCATTCAAAGTTCTGGATAGAGAGAGATCAAGTCAGAATTTGAAGAAGAAGAAGGAATCCACCAGTGGATTCTCAAGAAGCTGTTTGGAATCAACTCAGCTAAGTACATTTTCAAGAAGCTTTGAAGAAGGCTAAGAAACAGTTGATTGCATCAGCTGATTAAGAATTGTCATTGCCTTTTCTCTCTCAACTTGGCAAGACAATTTAAACAATCTTTTCTATATTTCTGTAGGATCTGTTTATACAGATCTGAGTTGTAAGCCTATGTTATAAAGGCTGAGTGTAGGAGTGTTGAACTCTGAGTGGTAGGGCTGATTGCCTGAGTGTAGGAGAAGGATATTCTCTGAGTTGTAGGCCTTGGGGCAAGGCTGAGGTAGGGCAGTTGTGCCTGAGTTGTAGGAACCTGTTGGGTTCTGAGTTGTAAGATCTATTGATCTGAGATAAGTGGAAGTTTGGCCGAATCTAGCATACAGCTAGATAGGTGAAGGGGGAAAGTGGATGTACCCAGACCTTGGGGAACCACTATAAATCATAGTGCAATCTGTGATGTTTTGTTTTCTGTGATTGCTGTGTTTTCATATTAGTTAATAAATTGAATTCTGTCTAGAAGTTTTAGAAAGAAAAGCAGAACCTATTCACCCCCCCCCCCTCTAGGTGTTTAGGCTGCCTTGAAAGTTAAACTATCATCGATGAATTCGTCGAGTACTCTCGAAAGGTCACATGAATACTGAATAGAAGTTTCATTCTGATTCAATTTTCAGCTAAGTCTTTTTCGTGGAATGGACTCGAGTAATTCATCGAGTGACTGAGTAATTTGTCGAGTATTCTGGAGATATCACATGAAGATTCGACGAATAAACTTAATAGATTTTCATTTTTGAATTCTGTAACGGCTTTCCATAAGGGCATCAGCTCTGTATAGTACACGTGGAGCTCCGCCCTGAACTTTTGTTATAGTCGTTAGAAGAGAAATCATTATATATAGTTAAGGGTTAATTTCAAAGAACCCTAATCGTGGTCGAACAAGAAAATTCGCAAGTTCTATTCCGTCGGCCAATTCATTCGCACACGAAAGTTCTCGTCGCCGACTTCTCAAAATCACGATTCTTCTTGAATAAAGTTTTGATTAGATCTCTACTCTTAAATTCTCAAAGAATTTCTCAAAGATCTAGTCGATTCTCAGATCAGATCAAGTTTTCAAGTCTTCACTTAGGTATTCTCCTTCTACATTTATTTCAAGATTTACATTTTAGCAAGGAGAAAGATTGAGTCTCTAAGAACTGAAGAAATTGTTATTGCAATTTATTTTGTTTTGTAAAAACCTTTATACAACTCTTGCAGGAAGTTTCGCATCCGAGTTTTATAGATCCTAGTTTAGAGGATCGAGTGTAGGAGAGTTTGTTCTCCGAGTGTTTATAGGAGACGTTATCTCCGAGCTTATAGGAGTTGAAGACTCCGAGGTGTAAGATTTGTTATAATCTAAGATTTGTGAATTAGCTGAGTCTAGCTCGAAGTGCTAGATAGGCGAGGCGGGACAGTGGACGTACCCATTCCAGTGAACCATTATAAATTCTTGTGTTATGTTGTGTGTATTCTCTGATTTTGTGCGCTTATTTTTAAAGTATTTTTATTCTGCTAAAAGTCACAGGATTCACATATTCACCCTCCTCTATGTGATCTAGGTAGACAATAAGATACTTTCAACCACCTTCCATTGTTAGATTCCTGGTTCCCTTGAACATCCAAAGGTACTTTGCAAACTTCTATGAATGATCACTACTAAAACCTTTGTCCTTCTAATACCATGTAAAATGTTATGAAATGAGGAGTTCACAGGAACACTCAACTAACCAAGAAAAATAAACTAGTAACAATCAAGAGAACAAGATCTGAAATTGTATTATCAATCTTCTTTATAAAGCGAGACATATATTGTAAGACATGATTTCGCAATGCACTCGATAGAGATTACCAAAAATAGACAAGTAAAAAATTGGTGATCAGAATACTATAACCACATAGCCGCCTATCTGCCCTACTAACAGTAAAGCTGTATGAACTACTTTATTTACAGCTGAAAAAAGAACCCTGCCCGCACTTCTTGGTCGCTTGACCGAAAGGTCCACTAACCGCAAAAGCCGTCACAAATAGACTAAACTAGAACTAAGCTATCTGTCTGCAACTCTTGGTCGCCTAACCACCAAAGTAGCTTAACTGTAGAGTAGAGCGAAAAACTTATTCAAACTGCTAATCAGCCCGCTAGAGGTGAACTGAACAATCCAAACTGAGAAAAATATCAAGGAAGAAGACCGCATAGTCACCGAACCCGTGAGTTGCTGCCGCTAACCGTCGCTTACTGCTACTAGCTATTTATACTGCCTTCATTGACTTCACAGTCAGAACAAGCTTCCTTGCTGCCAAGTGCTAGCCGCACAATCTTCAAACATAATAATAAACCGATCACTTCTCCTTGCCGTGTGGTTAGAAAAAACTTAATCGCCGAATGTACCCCTAGTTATAGTTCTTACCATTCCTGTTATTTATGACGAGGCCAGCACCCTTATTTATAGGCGGGCAGACGGATACCGTCAACATCTAGGGAGATAGGATAACCGTCAGTGACGTAGCAACTAGTAGTACCATTACGGCCAACATGCAGACTGCTAACACCTAATCGTGCGAGGTTAGCACCACCAGTCCGCACAATTATTAAGACAACAACCTCAATCTGCGTGGACTTGAGTAGCCAAGCAGACAACCAACTGACCTGAATCCTAACCGCACCAGAGGCGATCTGCCAAACTCTGCGGTCTCTTAATTCAGACTGCGTAGTCTGCGGTTAGCTTGAATCTAACCGCGCGGTTAACACCCCAGGAAGCTTAGACAGACCGCAAGAATAAGGATGGCTAAGGAACAAGCCAGTTAGCCAAAACCTAGCCACGCTACTCGCGCAGTCTTTGCTGTTTGTGTTGTTTGCACCATTCTGACCGCCCACTTCCAACTTCAATATTTTCAACACGGGCGGCCAAATTGGCTGCCCGTCCTGGGCGCTAGAGAGAGAGTGGTTGGCCAAGCCCCAGACAGTTACGCCCCAGACGGTTACTCTCCGGGAGGTTACACCGCTAGCCGCACCCCAAGCATGGGGGTGCGTAAATCGCTATTGGGGGATCCCATCAAGTAGCTTTACATATAATTTATATTTGTATTTTAGATTTATATGTTTAATTAATTTTTAAAGTTTTGATTGCTATTTAAATGATTTGACAAGCATAAATTTTATTTTTCTAAAATCTATTACTTTGCGGCATTTTTGTATAAAGCTTGTTGTAGAGTTTTTTTAGGGTGCTGTTACTAGCAAACCCAATTTGATTTCTAGCAAATCATTACTATTAGCAAACCCTCATTTTTCAAAACGGCTATTTGAAAACCATTTTGTTACTAGCAAACCAACATAAATTTTTGTAAAAAAATTAAAATTTGTTTAAAACATTCATTCTTTCAAAATAACTCACTACATATAATGACATTACAAATGATTTCAAATGTATTCATTCAACAACTTATGTTAGCATTAGTAATGAGTCAAAATGTCGCAATATTTTGTTTAGTATGTCCAAAACTTTTTTTTAACAAAATATCATCGTCTACACCAAAATCTTTAAATAAAATATCGTCCGGTTTAGAAATATATTTGATTTCTAATTCCTATAAGGGTGTGCTATATTTACGAGTTAAGTGTATATAAGAATATACGTGCCTTTTGAAACTGCGTCTTATACGTACATTTTTATGAAAAGTATTCAACATGAAAGTTGTAGATCTCGACGAGATCTATAACTTTCTTATTGAATACTTTTTGGTTTGAAGCAATTCAGACCCCCGATTTGGCCCTTGAAAATAGTCACGCCGAACATTTGTACGGACGCCCGGGATCGGTGTGATTTTTTCGGAGATCAAATCGAGGGCTTAAATGGCTGCAAATTAAAAAGTGTTCAACATGAAAGTTGTAGATCTTGACAAGATCTACAATGTTAATGTTGAACACTTTTTAATTTGAAGTATTTTAGACTCTCGATTTGAGCCCCGAAAAAAGTCACGTCGAAAATCTGTATGGACTACTCGTTCCGTGCGTGCCTTTTTCGGGCCCAAATTGGAGGTCTAAACGACTTCATATCACAAAATGGTAACCATGAAAGTTGTAGATCTCATCGAGATCTACAACTTTCATGTTGATCACTTTTTCCAATAAGAAACATTTGGGGTTCAAAAATCAAAAATGTAAAAATTGTAAAATGCAAGATTGGTTTGCTAGTAGTAATTTTTGGGAAGAGAAAACATGTAAATAATGGCTGAATTTGTTTTTTTGTGATTTGCTAGTAACGAAAGTGAGTTTGCTAATAAGAACACCCTTTTTTTTAATACTGTGAAATTGTAGAAGAAGCATGATGATATGATGAACAACTTTCGCGCCATTTTGAAAAAAATGGCGTGAGAGAGCAGCTACATATCATAACTCTTTTAAAAAAACGGTTGCAATGATCTATTATTATTATTATACTTTATTCATTGAACCTATAATATTCTATGCAATTGGAAAAACTTATACCAAACAGACTCCTGAGGGATTCGACCAGGTCTCCACTTTCGGTAATGGGGCAAGGACACCAGAACATGTCAATGGTATTAAGGCTGTGTTTGACAATTCGGCGGGGCGCCGTTCCAGC
This sequence comes from Platanthera zijinensis, assembly GCA_039513925.1. Taxonomy (NCBI): domain Eukaryota; kingdom Viridiplantae; phylum Streptophyta; class Magnoliopsida; order Asparagales; family Orchidaceae; genus Platanthera; species Platanthera zijinensis. Next base: position 85,639,661 of record CM077090.1, on the reverse strand, counting down.
AGGAACGAGCTGGGAATGTTGTTTGTGATGTTTGCAAGCTACCTTTGAGAACGGCCAGCGTGAAAGTGTCAGCCCGATATTTTGTCATTGATGGGACGAGCACCAGCCGACTGTTTAGAACGGCCACTATCTCTCTCCTCTCTGGCCTCCCGTCAGGCTGGGTTTTCAAACACAGTCTAACTAACATACACCATTGCATTGGTGGATCCCAAACTCTTTTCGCTATTCCGTACTATGATGTAAAGATGGTACTTAGCCCACTCTATCCTATCCGACTGCTTGCCACCCCTCTTTACTCCAATAAAAGCTAATCTGACTGGTTTTTTTCTCGGGTTATTAAGGTTGTAAGTCTTGATGTTAACAAATTGCATCAGAGTGGGCGTTTGAGATTTCTTGAAGAGGTCCAATTTACATGCCTACCCCAACCCCGACCACGAAGACGAAGAGGGCAGTGACAAAAAACAGAAGAAGGGAGAAAGACATGACCATATCTCAGGCCTGCCTGCTTAAATAGTTTAAAATGTAAACATTTTTATAGGCATATCTCTTTAGACTAAAAATACGGTCCGCTAAGCGGACTATTCTTTAGATCCCCACCAATCAGAAAGAGGAAAAACTTGTAATTCTGTGGGGACTGCATTGCACAGTAAAAGTGTGCTCCATGCCCCCACCTGCTCACGTCTTTTAATTGGCCGAACGGACCTCCCTTTAGATCGGCTTGACGACCAAAAAAATTTCCCTTGTTTTGAGATCTCCACAATTATTTTTTAATTATTTAAATATTCTTATTTTTTGCAACTGTTTTGACGACCGGCTATCCATTTGGAGTTTTGGACAACCGGCTATCCATTTGGAGTTTTGGACAACCGGCTATCCATTTGAATGGTGTACACATATGGCTTGTATGAGGAATCGGTCGGGTGCAATTTTGGCCGGTTTAAAATTGTATTAGAGACGGAAGAGCTGTTTGGATAGTTTTATTGTGAAAGAGAAGTTTTTAAAAGACTCAAAATGGTCATTTTGAGGCTGGTCGATTGAGCACCACCTTGAGCTGAACATATTATTTGAAACTCAAAAGTCGCTCGAAAATCTCTCAAATATTGAGACTAATCAGAATCGGCTAAAATAAATTCGCCTCAATTTGAGTTGATTCAATTTGACTCGAAAATGATTTCAAGTCAGTCCTGAATCGCTCGAAATATGATTTGAATTATCTCGAATTAATTAAAAATATTATATATTTTTTAAAATATTTTTTTTCTAAAATAAAAACATAAAATTTTAACATAAATAAAGAGAATGGACACTTTAAGTATTTCACTTGCTAAATTTATAGGTTGACCAATTTTTTTTGTGTCAATTAGGAATAAAGAAAAAAATTGCTCAATTTCGAGCTGGCTCTATTCGATTTCTAGTCGGGTCAGAATCGTGTCATTTCGAATCGAGCCGATTCGATTTGAAATAAAAATATTTCGAGTCGATTTTGAGTCGAAAATTTCGATTTCGAAACGAGTCAAAATCACTCAAACTCAACTCGATATCAGCCCTAACACCAGCTGCTCCAGTCTGCACTCGATTATCCTTTTTTGGTGGAATAAATAAAGTATCGTTATCTTCTTATCGCAATCTTTTTGTTAGATTATTTTAAGTGCATATTTCTTTATTAATTCATGCGTTGAGGTATATTACATTACTATAAAAATATTGAAATTTTCATTGGATGTGAGATTGCATATTTTGTGGTTTTTATTATATATTTCTTAAGATTAGGGGAGTGCATAAAAATCGGGCTCGGGTGCCGCCCCGGGCCCGGCCCGGTAAAAGTCCGGCTAGGCCCGGGCCCGGGCTAAGCCCGCCCCGGCCCAGGCCGGGCTATGAGGTCTAACAAGGTCTCATATATGAGCATTTGCCCGGCCCGATGCCCGGCCCGGGCCAGGCCGGGCAAAGCCCGGTTTCTAGGCCCGGGCTAAGCCCGGGGCCGGGCCGGGCAAATCCCGGGTCCGGCTCCTACGCGCCTTTTAAAATAGTGTAATTTAAGGGCATTTTTAGGAGAAGTGTTCAACATGAAAGTTTTAGATCTCGACAATATATACAACTTTCATGTTGAACACTTTTTGATTTGAAGCCGTTTAGGCCCCCGAAAAAAATGACGCGTAACATTTGAAATATTCCGCGTGATTTTTTTCGGGTGCCTAAACGACTTCAAATCAAAAAGTGTTCAACATGAAAGTTGTAGATATCGTCGAGATATACAACTTTCATGTAGTACACTTCTCCTGAAAATACACCTAGGAGATGCAGTTATAAAACGCGCGTATTTCTTTTTAAAAAAATTATTTTTTTTATAAAAACAGGGCCCGGGCCGCCCCAGCCATGGGGTCCTTAGCAGGCCCCCTCCCGGAGCAAGAACCCCGGCCCGTCCCGACTTCAATCAAGGCCCGGGCCTGGGAGGCCCGGTTTAGGCCCGGGCCCGGGGGGCTTTTTGAACACGACTACTTAAGATATAGTAGATAATTATTAGATATACTATTAAATTTATTTTTTGAAGTTTAAAGGTACGTTATCAAATTTATTTTTTGAAGTTTTAATGGATGTGATATTAATTAACTTCTTTATTCTTGTTCTGGGTCACTCGAAGCGCTTGTAAATTGGTTGAAGTGAAATGTCTTAATTCGAGAGTGGGTCGAGCACGCAAACAGTCATATAAATTCGAACCGCTACGAAGAAGAATTTTTTAACGTAAAAAACTTGGAAATGGTGAAAATCACGTAGCCGGTTTGATGCCGATCAAATTTCCCTAATCCTTTGGAGTGTTATAAAAGTTATTCCTCGAAGGTGATAGGCTGTTACAATTCAGGACCGACACATATACCTCCAACATCGGCTTGTTGGAGGTTGTAGCCTCCCTTTGATGAGGGAAACTTAAGCTAAGCGGTCAATGCGGAGACTTCCCAGAAGGTCACCTATCCCGCCACTTCTCTCGCTCAAGCATGCTTAGCTGTAGAGTTTCTCCACTCCTCATTACCAATTAAGTTGTTCTTTTTTTGTAACGATCTAGGACCAGCACACATGGATGAAGCTCCACTGAGATCGTTTGGGTTGCATCCCAGACGATCAGTGGAGCTTTGCCCATGTGTGTCAATCCTGAATCGTTATAAAAAGTGCACTTTTTGTAACAACATCCACAGCACACAGCTCAAAATGATGGTTGTTGGTACTCCCATCACACAACTCGAAAGATCTTGACTCAATTGGTCTACAAACTGTACACCACCAATCCCTCTGCATGCCCACTAGCGTGTTGTTGGATGCCGCAAGCTCCCTTTGATAAGGGAAATTTTATAGTTAAGAGGATAGCGTAGGGACTTCACAGTTGTTCGCTAATCCCGCTACTATTCTCACCCAAGCACGTTTAACTACAGAGTTTCTATACTCCTCATCACCAATTGAGGTGTAGACCGTAAACCACAATCCCACTCCATGCCCATTGGCGGGTTATTGGAGGCCGAAATCTCCCTTTGATGAGAGAAATTATATAGTTAAGTGGGCAGCATATAGAGTTCTTATGATATCACTTATCTCGTTACAAATCTCGCCCAAGCACGCTAAATAATAAAGTTTCTCCACTCATCACCAATTAGGTTGCATTTCAATTGGTGATGAGGAATAAAGAAACTATGCAGCTCAATTGGTGATAAAATGTGGAAAAACTCTATAGATAAGCATGTTTAGGCGTGAGAGTAGCGTTATCGAAGCAAATGTTGGTTGTCGTTATTGGTGAGTTTATGGTTGTGTTTATCATCAATTTTTTCTCCTTTAAATTTATTCTCCATTAAATTTTTCCTCGGCTGTCTACATTGAAAATAATCATTGTTGGACAATTTGTTGAACAATCCAATCAATAAAATTTTTCGATGTTATCCTATGCTTTGGAAGCTTGCTTCACTCCAACTCCATTATAACAATACTCGCTTGTTGTGAGCATATTTGTGTCGGGCCAGACCAGTCAGTGCTCCTTGCGAACACTAAAATCAACATTACAAGAATACACATTACAATTCGTAAGACTCTTCCTCACTTTGAACATTTTGAAATTTCTGCTATTTTAGTATACATCGTGTTTTATTTCAAAAAAGTACAAACATTAATCTTTTTGCTATCATTTCAATTATCCAAAAGAAATGATTTTTCAAAATGGACATCTCATATGACAAAATGGAAGATTAACAAACAAGGAAGATTATGTGCCAACCTAATTCTGATGCCACTCTTAGAATTAAATCTAGTTTTCAATGGTGGAATTCGAGCAAGGATTAACAAGAGGAAGAAGAGGAAAAAATGACGAGCAACACAATATCGTCGATATCGTCCAGTGAATAAAGGAAAGCTTAGATTGCTTCATTCATCAATCTCTATACCTAGAAATACTAGTACAGAGCATTCTCGATACAACATAATAGAAGATTCCAGATACTTTCTAAATACTTAAAACATTTTAATATTTGAAACATTTTTAAATTTAAATTTCTTGCGTCAATTTCTTTTCTTATAAAGACTTCCCAGCACCAAACGCTAACAACGAGGAGAATCTCCCCCCACAAATGAGAATTCGCACCAGCACCACGGGGAAGGACGCACAAAGCAAGCGTTGCGGACGATGAATAGAAGGGCAAGAGACGGTCTACCCTAACGAGAGCTATATTATTTGAAATAGTTATATTGTATTTCTTAGATTTATATTATTTTCTTTTGCAATACATTTTTCAACATTTCTTAATATTCCTTTAAATAAAAAATTGAAAGCTATTCAAAAAAACACATTTTAAAGATTTGTCAAAATAGCTTTATATATTATTTATATTTTTATTTTAGATTTAGATGTTCAATTTGTTTTTATAGTTTTAATCGCTATTTCAATTATTTGATGAGCATAAATTAAAATGCGTTTTAAAAAAAAATGAATTACTTTGCTATGTGTATTGATAAATACTGTGGTAGTTTTTTTTAATATGGTTACAAACTTAGGCTCTGTTTGGGGGGACTTATTTTCACCGGTCAAGCTGTTACGATCGTATGAACCCGACTTTAATTAAGGTCCGGTTCATGCCGTCGTAACCGCTTGACCGGTTAAAATAAGTCCCCCCAAACGGAGCCTTACATTGTAGAAGAAACATGGTGACATAGTGAAGGGCTGCAACACCGTGATAGCTAGATATCATGAATCTTTAGAAAATAAGTGTTGCAATGATCTATCATGATGATGATAATTACCATAGTGCATTTAAAAACGTCATAGCATTATTGATATGCTTAGAAATTGTATTTAAAGAAATAAGAAAATGTCACCAAGATAAAATTTAGGCTCTGTTTGGGACGATTGTGGTCGTTGTTGAAACCGAAGACCTGCTTCTGGATAATTTGGACCCTATGAAGGGGTAACCGCACATCTACTTCTCCAAATGAGCTCACTCAACCGGAAACATATGATTGGAGAATGACCCACGACTGCAACACAGAGGTTCCACTACACACCTGAAAGATCTTACACCGCTTCTCCTCCTTAGCCTGTGTTGAGCTAAGGGTATCTCAGAATGTGTTACACGACCAGGAAAATGAGAAAGCTTGCCCTCTGAGATACCCCTATGACTCAATTTTTAGAATTCCAAACTCAGCCTGCAAACAAAGTAATTTCGTTGTTTTATTAGGCTATACGCAACCCAAATCGATCTACCAACAACACAACCCCGCAGTTCTAAATGGCTACTGACAGGCCAACGGGGGCAAAATAGTAAAAGGCAGTACCGGGCGGGTGGTCCCCGAAAAGACCACCTGCATTTGGCGCGGAGTGCTCGAATGGGCTGGCACTCGCCTCCCTCTACCGTGGTCCAGGGCGAGTGCGGATCTTACAATCCCACTCGCCCATCACCTATCAAGGTCTAGGGGCGAGTGCGAGCCCAAATACTCCACTCGCCCCGCATTCTGCTTCCCCCTGCTCGGGTGAGTCGGTCAAACTCCATGGCACTCGATCCTCTGACTCGCCCGAGGCCTAAACCGCGCATTACATGGCTGGGCCTTCTCCTGCCGACCCCACTCGCTGGACATGGGGTTATACACAATTATCGCTCTTTGCGAGGTTGCCCCAAACTCGGAAAGAATCATCCAACTCCAGAAGATTGGCGAGTGTTGCAGGAGCATGGAATCTTATGGTGGGATCCACCAACTGTTATATATATGCCTGCCAACCTATGAGAACGTTACTATCCCCCCTACCTTTCTAATTTTAGCTACACCATTCCTCTTTCCAAGGAGTTCTAAGAGAGGCTCAACCGTTCCAGGGAGATCAATTCCGCCACCACTGTCGAGCTCCGCCCCTTGCTTTCCCATCAGTCACCAAGTGAATCATTGAGGCACAAGCTCGCAAAGATGGCTAGATTCGACCCAAAAGTCGGCGAGAATGTCCCCGGCACCCTGCCTCCACACCGGATCGTGGGCTCGCCTCCTTTTCCACGGAGCTGGTATCTGGAGATTATTCCCATGCTTATTTATTACAATTAGACATCTAAGGGATGACCCTTCCTGGTCTCATTGTAGGCCGGTTAGTCTAAGGGGAAATAGATCGATGACGCTCCCGCTGAACACGTTATTTCCCAGCGAACCGATGTGAGTACCCCCTTGAAGCGAATCGATTCCTCTTCGAAGGATTCACACACTCTAACCTCTATCGACGATCATGCGAGAAGCCTGGTTAGCCCATTTTACCCCTATGTCTGTTCTCACAATCCTTCTTAACCGTATTGTTTTTTGTTAATTTTTCAGCTCCTACCTTCGGGACCACCGGCTTGGGCTCGCTGTCGCAGAAATCGCTGATTCGCGAACCATCGTGCGATCCTACTCCTTTGCCATCACTCGTTGGGGGTGTTAAGGACATCCATATCCCTACCTTCGATCTGATCCCCGTCCTAGGCTTGTTGGGAACATTTGAAAATGTGTACCTGATTCGGAGAAGCCTCACTTAGCTCAATGATATACATCAAGGTGTATTTGATGTTATTTTGAGTTTCTATGTGCAGGTTAAGTATTGGCTAAAATGTAGAAAAAATTTCTAAGTCCATGTGTCGACACTTAAGCAAGCCTGTGTCGACACTCTGAAAAGCTGTGTCGACACCTGAAGCAACTGTGTCGACATACAGAATTTTGTAGTCGACATCAACTATGTCGACACTGGGAGGCAGTGTCGACACATAGAATATGTTAGTCGACATCAACTGTGTCGACACCGGGAGGCAGTGTCGACACACAGAAGTAGAGTTGACATCAATTGTATTGGCACCTAGAGGCAGTGTCGACACACAAATTCTGAGACTATATCAACTGTGTTGACATACATGACTTATGTCGACACACAGCAGAATGTCAACATAGTTGATTGCTGTGGAGTTAAGAAGTGGTTTTGTCGACACAAATAATCAGTGTCGACACATTATCTAGATGCTGTGTCAAGAAGCTGTGTCGACATCAAGGCAGCTATATCGACATCACCAAAGTCTGTGTCAACACTTAAGTCACATGTGTAGACACATATTGGCAGACTGTCTCGATACTTTATGACAGTCAATCTCGATGCTTTGCTGACAGAGACAAAGGCTCAACAACTATTTGAAGACTTGACAGTTGTGAGTTACAACAGGTTTACTGAAGCTGTCAGACTTATCAGAAGTTAGTTAGAAACCGGATCAGCCGGTTACCATGGATGAAGTCTATATATAGATGGATTCAGAAGAAGATGATGATGATTTAACACACAACTAACACAACTATTATGAGATTGATCTCTGATCAAGAAAGTGCAAGTCACAGAATAAGATCTTCGTGAGAAGATCTAAGAAGACATTCGGTAGTGTTCATCCACTCAATTTTTTTCTAAGGGGAATTCATTCCAGAATTCAGAAGAAACTTTAGAATGTTTGGGGATAGAGAGCTCCAGCTGTTTTGAGGTCAAGAAGGAGACAATCACAAGTCTCTTAAAAAGTAGATCCTAAACTAATCTACTAAGAAGATCCAGATCCATATCTGGAATCCAAGAAGGAAGCTGGCAGTCAGTAAACTTCAAGGGAGATCAACTCAACTAAGTTCAGATTCAAGAAGCTTTGAAGAAAGCTAAGCACATGTTAATTTCTGTCATTAGGTTCATCAAGAAGCTGATCAAGAATCCTCTTATCCTTTCTCTCTCAATAAGGGTAAGAGACCATCAAATTACATATTAATTTCTTTAGGATCTTTTCAAAGATCTGAGTTGTAAGCCTGTGTTATAAAGGCTGAGTGTAGGAGATTTTGATTTCTGAGTGGTAGGACTGTTTGAGCCTGAGTTGTAGGCCTTGGGGAAAGGCTGAGGTAGGGCTGTAAGCCTGAGTTGTAGGCCTTGGGGCAAGGCTGAGGTAGGGCTGTTAGCCTGAGTTATAGGAACCTTATAGGGTTCTGAGTTGTAGGAACCTTTCAAGGTTCTGAGCTGTAAGATCTGTGGATCTGAGAAGAAAAGGAAGAAGTTAGGCCGAATCTAGCACACTGCTAGATAGGTGAAGGGGGAAAGTTGATGTACCCAGACCTTGAGGAATAACTATAAATCTATATGCAATCTATGATGCTTATGTTATTATAGTTTCTGTGATTGTATATGTTGTGGTAGTTGTAGAGATTTGAGCTTTATATTAAAGATCTGTAGCTAAATTCTTCCTTAAGTTAAAACAAGGAAAAGAACCTATTCACCCCCCCTCTAGGTATTTAGGTTGTCTTGAAGTTAAAACTATCAAGTGGTATCAGAGGGAGGTTGCTCAAAGAAGGACTTAATAGTCTGAGTTAGATACCAAAGGCAGAATCAAGAATCAAGAAAATGGGTTCTGGAGAAAATCACAAGGAACTAGGTTCTATGAAATTACCCATTTGCAGGAAGGAGATATTTGGAATATGGAAAGACAGGGTCAAGTTCTTTATGGAGGCTTCTGATCCAAGGATTTATATTACAGTACAAGAAGGTCCTTATATTCTAATGAAGGTGTCTGTTCTAGATGCAAACCAGAAAACTCCCAAGGATTTTTCTGAGATGACTAAGGATGAGATTATACTGGCAACTATGGATAAAAGAACTCAGAATATCATAGTAAGTGCCATAGATGATTCAACCTTTCAGAATTTAATTCACTGCAAGACCTCCAAGGAAATGTGGGACACTTTGATAGTCTACATGGAGGGTTCTAAAGAAGTTAGACAAGATAGAAAGTCTATGCTAAATCAGGAATATGAAAGCTTCAGACAAGGGAAGTCAGATAGCATATCTGAGTGCTATAAGAAGTTCTACAGAATTGTAAATGAGCTGATGTTTTATGGAAGGGTCTTCAGTACATATGAACTGAATGATAAATTCCTAAGATTCTTGACAAAGGATTGGGATACCAAGATTTGTGCCATTAGGAAAGTGGCCAAACTTGCAGATATTTCTCCTCCAACTTTATTTGTAAAGTTGCTGTCTTATGAAATGCAACTAATGACTAGAAAAGAGGAAGAAAGAAATGCTAAAGGAGAGCATAAAGAGAAGTCTGTGACCTTCAAGGTTGAAGCCACTAGAAAGAATAGGAGGATGTCTCCATCACCTCCTAGGGAAGTTGCTAAAATTGTTTCAGATAATTCAGACAATTAAAGTTCAGACAGCAGTAAATCAGATAAAGACTTTGCTGCCTTCACAAGGCAGTTTCAGAGATTTCTGAAGAAGAAGGAGTGGAAGTCAAGGCCCTTCACATCACAGCCAGCTGATGAATATTATCAAAAGAGAAAGTCATCTAGGAAGGACAGGAGCAGGTCAAAGCCTAGCAAATCTACAGCATTAAAGATAGTTTGCTATTACTGTAATAAGCCTGGACATGTTGTGGCTAAGTATCCTGACAAAAAAAGGAGTCTGTTGATAAAAGAAAGAATCAACAAAAGAGCAAGAAGGAGAAATCTTTTGTTGCTAAGACGGAGAAAAGCTTGACAGACCAATCAACTTCAGAGTCTGAATCTGAAGCTGAGGCATACATTGGTCTTTATGCAGTTGATGAAGAAGAAGAGTTTATGTAACTACTGGACTCTATCTATGCACAGGAAGACCATCAGTGTATTGGACTGATGGCTGTATTAGAAGAAGACAAATGCCAGGATCAGCCTGGTCCTAGCAAGGTATAATGTTTGTCTAGTAATTCAGTTTGTAGTACTGGCACAGAGTCAGCTACATCTGCATTAAGTGATGTGGATGGATCTGAATCTGAAGGAGATATTCATTAGCTGATAGATGAATATGGGGACTTATTGTAGGCTCTAAAGAAAAGCAAGAACCTGGCCAAAACTCAGGCTAAGGATATTGCAGATCTTAAGATGGCTGCATCTGACTTAGAGAAAGAGTTAGATAAAAATTTGAATGAGATTGACAAACTGAAAACTATAACTGTTATTTAGATGGGCACAATCATATACAAAAATGATCTAATTAAAAGTCTGGAAGTCAGACTTCAGAAAGAGAAAGATTTGGTGGCTAGTTACTCCAAGCCAAAATCAGTTTTACCCTTAATAGATGAGTTTGTGGCTCCAAAGGGTAAGGCTGGAATAGGCTTTAAAGGTAACACCAGGGCTTCCCAATTCAAGAGAAAGGGCAAGGCCTCAGTTCAGCCATTGAATTTTAAAGTCCATATAGTTTTTAGAAAGGTACAAGTGCCTTCTAACAAGTATGACCTTGAGAATACTCTTGGTCATAATAAGACTGAAGTTCTGAATGACAAGGGTGCTTATGTCAATAAGGCAGCCCATGTTCATAAATCCCATGGTAATAAGAAACCAGTAGGTGTAGCTGCAGCAGTACAAACACAAAACAAAAGATTTGCTGTCAACCAGACTATCAAGAATGTATCTAAAAATAGATACAATAAGTATGAATGCTGGTGCTGTGGCAAGACAGGTCATTATGCCATAGATTGCTGGCACAACACTAGTGTCAGGAAGAACAATAGTCTACCTGTTAGAAGAGCTACAGGTAGATTTGTTAAGAATGAAGCTAACTTGAACCAAGGACCCAAGACTTACCTGGGTTCTAAGGGAAAGTAATTCTTTATTGTAGGTGAGTCCAAGTCGCCATGCCCCTATATGGTACTTGGACAGTGGATGTTTCAGGCACATGACTGGAACAAAGGGATTGCTGAAGGAGTATTTACCTATCTCAAATGGACCTAAAGTAATCTTTGGTGGCTCTGAAAGAGGAATCATCAAAGGTTTTGGTAACATTTCTAGTAACCAGATTATTATCACTCAAGTGGCTTATGTGAAGAGTTTGAAACACAACCTTATAAGCATAAGCCAACTGAGTGATTTAGGATATGATATTTCATTTGTTAAGAATGGATGTCATATCAAAAGTTTAAGTGATCAAAAGATCATTTTGACAGGATATAGAAAGAGGAATGTGTACTTTCTCAATTTTGAGTGTGAGAACAAAGGTTCTCCTATTTGTCTTGTAGCTGATGAGAGAGCTTCTCATTGTGTCAAATGGCACAAGAGGCTGGCCCATCTTAACTACAAAATAATTGGCCATCTCTTAACAAAGAGTTAGTGAGGAATGATCCTCAAGTTAAGTGTATAAAGAAAGGGATATGTTCAGCTTGTCAAAAGGGCAAGCAGACAAAATCCTCCTTTCATAGCCTAGAAAACAAGGATTCAGTGAGGTGTCTATACCTCTTACATATGGATCTTTTTGGTCCTATGCCAGTTCATAGTCTAGGTAGAAAGGTCTACACTTTTGTGGTAGTAGATGACTATTCTAAATATTCCTAGGTGTTCTTTCTGAGATATAAATCAGAAACCCCAAGTATTTTACATAGTTCTGTCAAAAAAATTCAGAATGAACTGTACAGTACAGTGGTAAAAATCAGAAGTGACCATGGCACTGAATTTCAATCTGAAAGTATGATAAGATTGTGTGAAGAGTTTGGGATTTTTCAAGAATTCTCCTCACCTAGAACACTACAGCAAAATGGTATTGCTGAAAGGAAGAATAGAACATTGATTGAGGCTGGTAGAACTCTATTGAGTGACACTTCTCTCCCAGAAAATTTCTGGGCTGAGGCAGTAAATACTGCATGTCATGTGATCAACATGAATTCTATCACCAAGTGCCACAAAAAGACTCCCTATGAGATTATGAAAGGTAGAAAACCAAATTTATCCTATTTTAGGATCTTTGGTTGCAAGTGATATATCCTTAACAATGGCAAGTCTTATTTAACTAAGTTTGCTGCCAAATCCCAAGTTGGGATATTTGTTGGGTACAGCAATAATAGTAAGGCTTATAGAGTCTACAACTTGATTACTCAAGTTGTAGAAGAATCTGTACATGTTGTATTTGATGAAACTAGATTAATCAACAGTGAGGTTCCTTATAGTTCATGCAGTCCAACAGGTATAAATGAGAGAATGGACAAGCTTTCCATTGTAGAAGATTCAACTGCAGATCAAGAAATGGAAAATGGTGGCAACTGCCCAGTGGGAGTACAAGACTCTCTAGATACTGAAGTACATCAAGAGGTACATCATATTGAATAGATTGTAGGTGTTCAACCAGAAGACAGTCTACCTCTAGCAGTTAGACACTTAAAGGATCATCCAGCAAATCAGATAATTGGTGATCTAAGACATGGAGTGCAAACCAGAAGCAGGAACTTGAACACAGTGTTATGCTCAAGCTTCCTATCTCAACTGGAGCCAAAGAAATTTAAAGAAGCTATCCTAGACCCACATTGAAGTAATGGCATGCAAGAGGAGCTGAATCAGTTCAAAAGATGCAAGGTCTGGGAGTTAGTTCCTAAACCAAGAGACCACAACATCATTAGAACAAAGTGGATCTTTAGGAACAAAATGGATGAGAATGGAATCATTGTGAAGAACAAAGCAAGACTTGTTGCAAAATGATACAAGCAGGAAGAGGGTATTGACTTTAATCAAACCTTTGCCGCAGTAGCAAGACTGGAAGACATCAGAATGTTCCTTGCCTATGCAGCATATCAAGTATTCAAAGTATTCCAAATGGATGTAAAATCAGCATTCCTGAATGGAAATCTAAAAGAAGAAGCCTATGTAACATCCCATTTCCGGCTAGACCCCTAGGAGTCGGTTGGTCGTGACAGAACCCTAGGAAGCCCAAAAATTGAAATAAATCGACCGAGATTTCGGGTCACGATTTGGTCACGCCCGTGACCGACCCGTCACGCCCGTGACCTTGGGCGTGACTCCTTCGACGATCGTCGATCTCAGGGAGACGATCGTCAGGCGCAAAATTTTCAACCCGGCCCTGTCACGCCCGTGACCAAGGTGTCACGCCCGTGACCTAGGGCGTGACCACCCTTTGACGACCGTTGATCTCAGTTCGACGGTCGTGGACCTCAGAATTTGCCATTCTGGCTTGTCACGCCCGTGACCAAGGTGTCACGCCCGTGACCTAGGGCGTGACCACCCTTCGACGACCGTCGATCTCAGTTCGACGATCGTCGACCTCAGAATTTTCCATTCGGGCATGTCACGCCCGTAACCAAGGTGTCACGCCCGTGACCTAGGGCGTGACCACCCTTCGACGACCGTCGATCTCAGTTCGACGATCATCGACCTCAGAATTTTCCATTCGGGCATGTCACGCCCATGACCAAGGTGTCACGCCCGTGACCAAGGGCGTGACCACCCTTCGACGACCGTCGATCTCAGTTCGACGATCGTCGACCCTAGAATTGGCCACCCGGGCCTGTCACGCCCGTGACCTATGTGTCACGCCCGTGACATTGACCGAAACGATGGTTCAGGCCCGAAATTATTCTAACACGCGTGGAAATAAATGCTGGTGTGGGAAGTTACACCAGGAGTAATTATGGGCCGTTTCCTACTGTAATTCTTAATAAAATAAGGAGATGTGGTCCAATAGGAAACCGCCAACTGGACATACCTTTTTATCTTCCACCGTTTCTTATCCCTTCACCGTAACCGAAATGTTATTAAGAGGAGCCTTCATGACCATTAAGGCTTTACCCTTTCACCTCCCCACTTGCTGACTTATAAAAGCCCACTTGGAGCAAGAGGAGAAGTTTACACGCTCAATCAAACAAATTCAGACGTTTGCTCTTGCTGTAGGAGAAGTTCAGCAACGCCACCACCGCGCCATGGCACCCCGTCGTTCATCTCGCCTCCAAACCGCGAACAAGGTCCTCCTCTGCTTCTTCATTCATAGGTAGATCTTAGGATTCTTAGAAAGGAAGGTCGTGCTCAACGGAGTCGGACCTATCTCTCGTTTTCATGGAAAACCATGAAAAATGTATTTTCGAGTCCGTCGGAAACCGCCACCTCCGGCGGCCAAACCACCGCCGACCGCTAGCCATCGCCTCAACGGAGGTGGTGGTGGTGGTGACTGGCCAGGGAAGTGACCGGGCGACCGGTGACGGATCGCGAAAGAGCTACAGGAAATAAGAGTTTTTGTGTTCTGGTTTTCGGGTTCTGTAGAAGATGAACAGTAAAAGCTGTTTATCATATATAAATTATGTAAATAATTTATAAGGAAAATATACTTAGATGAGCACATTTTGATGCTGCAAAACGAGGCACTTAGAGGCCGTTTTAGGAAAAATGACCAGTCACGAAAGTTGTAGCCCTTTGAGTCTAGTTTAATTTAAAATTGATTTCAACTCGTTTGGGTAAGCGGTTTGACCACAGAACCCGTTTTAGTGGGGGTTGTACCTAGAGTTGGGCAGAAATTAAAATGGATGCCCACTCTTCATCCCTTGTCCGAATGACCTGACATTTTGGCAGGGGGTTAACCTTAGCAAAACCTAAAGGCAGACCAAAAATGGGAATTTTTGGAGATACTTTGCCTAAAGTTTTTGTTTTAATTTAATTAAGTTAGAGAAATTTATTTAAGTGGTCAAATGACCTCCAAACCCTCCCAAATTTTGGTGAGTGGTCCCTGGCTATAAAACCTAGATCTGTACAAAATTCCAACTAGTTTGGAGGAGTTTTGGGTAGGAAATCTTCTACCCTTAACTAGGCATTAGTGAGACATCTTTTAGTAAAAAGTGCACTAAGAGTTTTGGAAAGGTCAAATCACCTCAACAGAGGCTGATATCTTGACCACTGACTTGTAAGGGTTATTATAACCCACTTAGAGAAAATGGTGTGGTTTAGGTTGGTTTACCCTAGGATCCAAACTCAAACCCTAGATGGAGGGTTTTGAGGATTGTGAAGGATATGAGGGCAATTGCTCTTGTATTACTTTGAAACTTTGTGGAATTGACAAAGGCCTGATAAGAATTGTCCGGATGAAATCTTGGAGAATTTGGAGACAAGTAGATACCTTAAAACCCTAACCTTAGTTTTAGGGTAAAATATCAAATAGGTAAAACCAGTCACTAAACCTTACTTAAAAGCTGTGAAATTCGGGTAGAGTGAGTTTTGGATCAGGTAGAACTTATAGCAATATTTCTGGAATTTTATGTTGATTATTTCTAGCACTTCATTTGTAAAGCTTGCTATGGCCTTAAATGATGTTTTAATTGTTTAGAAATTTCTGTTCATTGAAACCTCATGAAATCTTCGAGGTAAATGTTTTAAGTCAGAATAGTTGCCCCTAAATTTTTGTATGATTTTTAGTTGAGTAATTCTAGTACTTCATTCACAGATGTTAGAAAGAGGTTTTATGGTTTAAAAATTAATTATGGATGATATACTTGTTGGAAAATTATGAAACCTGGCCAATGTTATTTTGAATGTCTTATCTGCTTAGTATAATTAATTTACAATTTTTGGATGGATATTTTCTGTACTTGATTCATAACTAACAAAAGATAGAGATTATTTCTAAAATAGTTTCAGTGCCCTTTTGATGATAGAAAAATTGTGATATCTTGGATTTACTATATTGGGATAACATAATATTTATATAAAATTTGCTGGACAACTTGCATGAGAACTTAGGGTAGTTCATGTTCAAACTGGTAGCCCTTGGGATTTTTGGGAAAATTAATTAAATGTCAGGTAAATTAGGAAAATTACCACATTCTGAATTTAGGTCATTTATATCCTGATAAGTCTCCAGTAAATAATGAAGGGCATTTGGATAAGTTTGGGATCGTTGCATAACCAGTTCGTCATATAGTCTAGGTCGGTCTGCATATAACAAATTTGTGAATTGAAATAAGACATGATCCGAGAAAGTCATTGGAGTTAATCATTTTGTCTGGGTGGACAATTGTGGATGATATCATGATAAGATGGTATGAAGAGTAGTGAGAAGTGGTGATAGTTAGAGTTAAGGGGTGCTCGGGTTCGACGAAAGATCGTCTTCCCCGAAGAGTGGAAGGTTTAAAATCACCCTAGGATAGTCTATCGTAATATGAGAAGGGAATCGGGTTAAGGGAGATCAACCAATAACATTAAGTGCCTTGCGAAAGGGAACTTCGGGCCGTAATGCCGCCGTCTTGGTTCCTAGTGCCCCTTGAGAGCCCTTCACGGGGAATACCGGGGGCAGTCCTGGGCTAACGTAAACTATAATAACAAACCGACAAGAGTAACTTAGTAACTAGGGCTGCACCCTTCACAAACACTGTTGGCACAGGAAGATTGATGAGAGCTTCGACTCGGATGGTTAAGAGACGGACGGGATGGTCCGGGGAGCTTCGGCTCGGATGGTTAAAAGTAGGACGGGATGGTCCGGGGAGCTTCGGCTCGGTTGGTTTGGAGACGGGCGTTTTGGTCCGGGGAGCTTCGGCTCGGCTTTTGTGTGTTCACGAATAAAATTGCATGTGCATAAAAGGGAATGAAAATTAAGGTGGTGGGTCTTCGGTATTGGAGGGTCGATACACCGACGCCAGTACGCTGACTCGGCAAGTGTGGTTAGCACTTTGCCAACAGAAGTCCGGTGCGCCAGCCGACAAGAGTACGCAGGCGTCCGCTTAGTCCACCAAGCGTTGAGGCGTACGATAGGTCTGACCGGTAGTGCTTTATTGGTTTAGAGGTGGGCGAGGCCCAACCCACCGCTTCCGTCTGCCACTACGGAGGTATCCTGGGAGGTAACTGCTCCGAAAGGGGGAACTAAAGGTCTGTGTGCACAGAGTCGGGTGTGTGAGTTGCACTTGCATGTTTCATCATACCCACTTGCATGTCATAGCATAATCGATTCATTTAACCCTGACACCTAAAGTATAAGTGGTATGTGATGCTTATACGTTAGGACCTACAAAACGACCCCTTGGTCTATAAGCTTGTGTGGGCAGGTTTATAAATCAAAGGTTAACTTCAATATATATACATGCTGTTGTTTGATAACCGATACCCCAACGTATAAGTGGTATGGGACACTCTATACGATGGGAGCCTTGCAGAAGATCCCTTAGCTTATGCGCTTTCGCACATAAGTTAAGGTTATGTTTCTTACTTTCTGTTTCTGTCATATTATTATAGAATTGCTAGCTTAGTTCCGCTGCCATTTGTTTCTTGATTAAATCTCCACTTTCATGTCCTTCCCTTTCTTCCTCTCCGCTCGGTTCCTAAGAGCCATGGGGGAAGGGGTAGGGGATGATAGGGCTTAGTCTTTATGACTAACGGATTTGGAACCATATCATATTAGGGGATAGCGGAGCCCAGCATGGAGGAGCAGCTCAGGAGGCCGGTACGCTTGGAGATGGGGCAGTCTAGCACTGGAGTCCAGACTGCAGGGACCGTGAGTCCTTACCTTCAGTAGAGTTTTAGTTTTGCTTCCGCATAGAGTGATTTTGTAGTGAGGACTTGATGTACCGGGCATGAGCCCTTATATTTCTAGTATCATTGTACTCTGATGTTTTCTGTGGACACTCCCTTCGTGGGGTTTATATACATGTGATTTATTATTGTGGACTGCATTGCTCTTACTTCAATTATTGTGCTACCTTTCTGTGATCGAATTGGCCGGCAGAATCGGCGCCTTGTGGTGATGACCCTTCAGGACGTGAAGGTGTCACGTTCAAAACGGCGACTCTGGTCCTAAGACCCCGGGTTTTAAAAAGAAAAAAAGGGGGTCTTACAAGTGGTATTAGAGCGAAACATCGATCAGAAGAAAGTAGCAATCCACAAACCCTTGGTCACCCCCGCGTGAGTTTAGTTTGGGGACAAACTAAGCAGCGGAAGTAGTGGTGTGCCCAAATGGGGATCACATATAAATTATCCACTTTTATTTAAGATTGAACGTTTTCTCATTATGGGTTTTTGTTACGCAGCCTCCAGCACAGCCTACGCCACAAGGCGGAGTACAGCAGGCTCAGGGTGTTACACCACCTCCACCGGTCCCCACTCCTTTCCTTCAGTCAGACATGGGACAGACTCTGACTGCCATCCTGGAGGCCTTCAGGGCCCAGCAGGTTCCGGCCCTGCAACCAAATCCGGGGGCCAATTGGCTAAGCATCTTCCGAGGACTGTCTCCCCCGTCCTACTTGGGGACAGAGTCGGTGGTTCGGACGGAAGAGTGGCTGGATATCATGTACGAGATGCTGACCGGGATAAGGTGTCCCTGGGAGGAGAGGGTGGCTCTGGTTGTCTCTTACCTGGAGTCCCATGCAAAGAGGTGGTGGAAGACGCTGTTGGACACGACATTTGCCGATAGGGAGGTTGCGGAGGTTACCTAGGAGGAGTTCAGGGCCGCACTACTGGAGCATTTCGTTCCGCAGTCGGCCAGGGATGATTTGGAGGAGCGGTTCTTACAGCTGAAGCAGGGCACCCGGACCGTGGTGGAGTACCATCGAGAGTTCGACCATCTGGCTCGATACGCAGATTCCTACCAGCTGGACGAAGCAGGGTATATCAGGAGGTTCTATAAGGGCCTGCGAGAGGACTTGAGGGAGGCTTTGTTGTTTGTATCTGACGGGCCCATCTCCCGGATTTTGGAGATGGCAAAAAGGATTGAGGCAGATTGGCACGCCACCCGGGGCCGGAAGCGGCCAGCAGAGGATCAGGGACGGAGAGGTAGAAATGACCAGTGGCGAGGTACTGTACCAGAGGGGAGGAGGACAGAGGACCAGCCTCGTCAGGATGTGAGGCAGGAGCCGAGGGAACATGTGATATTGGCCCCTCAACCTCTTCAGATGCAGGAGATGCCGAGACCCGGGGGAATGGCGTATCCCCCACCAGAGTGCTTCCATTGTCATCAGATTGGGTACATTCGGAGGAACTGCCCCATGAGGGGGGCACCACCTCCAGCACCATAGGGCGGCTCACCAACTGAGCATTATGGAGGCCGAGGACGCGGCCGCGGTCGTGGATACCAGGGGGGAGATCGTAGACAGGAAAGGGAGCATGTATATGCCTTGGACCTTGCGCAGCCTCGGAATCCGGAGCAGGTCATAGTAGGTACGCTGCAATGCCTCTTTATTTTCATAGAATTTCCCTTTCAATGGTTAAAACTTTGAATTGCACTAGATAGATTAGCAAGGAAAGTAAAACTCACTATAGAACCCTAAGATATCTAATCACCCCAGGTATAGTCTTCATCAGCGGCAAGCCGGCCCGCACGCTGTTCGATACTGGAGCTACTCACTCCTTTGTGTCGGAGACGTTCGTAGAAGGACTGGAAGGCGTGGAACGATTCACAGGCTCGAGGATAAGGGTGCGACTACCAGATGGATCTGAGCTCCTTACCACGGATCACTGCAATATGGAGGCAGAAATTGGTGGAAAGGCATTCGAGGCTCTAGTGACAATTTTGAAGCTGATGGACTACGACCTGATCCTGGGCATGGTATAGCTGCACTGGAACCATGCCCAGATTGACTGCCAGGCGAAGAGGATCACCGTGAGACACGGGGACTCTTTCATTATCATTGAAGGTATAAGACCTGTCTCTCGTATACTCTTATCTTCGGTACAGGCCATTAAGGCCCATCTGCAGGGAGAGGAGGTCTATCAGATTCTACTTGAGATGGCAGAAGTTAAGGAGTCGGTGACAGACATCCCGGTGGTGCGAGATTTCGCTGACATCTTTCCAGAGAAACTACCAAGACTACCTCCACACCGAGAGCAGGATTTTCAAATACAGCTTGTGCCGGGGGCCAAGCCGGCATCTAGGGCCCCTTATCGGATGGCCCCGAAGGAGTTGGCAGAGTTTCGGACTCAGTTGCAGGAATTGGTTGAGGCAGGATTTGTTAGACCGAGTTCCTCGCCATGGGGAGCCCCGGTCCTATTCGTGAAGAAGAAGGATGGGACACGTCGCCTGTGTATCGATTATCGAGCACTAAACAGGCTGACCGTCCGGAATACCTACCCACTCCCACGGATAGACGAATTGTTCGACCAGCTGGAGGGAGCCCATTATTTCTCGAAGCTGGACTTGAGGTCAGGATACTACCAGCTACGGATCTAGGAGGAGGATATCCCGAAGACGGCCTTCAGTGGCAGATATGGCCTGTATGAGTTCACCGTGATGCCCTTCGGGCTCACGAATGCTCCGTCGGCGTTCATGAGTCTCATGAACCGGGTTTTCGAGGCCTACTTGGATGTGTTCGTCATAGTATTCATAGACGACATCCTGATCTACTCAAGGACGGAGGAGCACACTCGGCATCTGGCACTGACTTTAGAAAGGTTGCGGGAGCATCGTCTTTATGCGAAATTCAGCAAGTGTCAGTTTTGGTTGAAGGAGGTGGCTTTCCTAGGCCACATTATCAGCGGAGCCGGGTTGGTGGTGGATCCGACAAAGGTTCAGGCAGTCCGTGATTGGCCGCAGTTAAAGACAGCCACCGATGTACGAAGTTTCTTGGGACTTGCCGGGTATTATCGGAAGTTCGTGGAGGGGTTCTCTCAAATTGCCCTCCCACTCACGTCTTTGACGAAAAAGGAGGCACCTTTCGTTTGGACCCCGCAGTGCCAGACGGCTTTCCAGGAGCTGAAGGACCGACTCATCTCAGCCCCTATTCTGGCCCTTCCATCTGGAAAGGAAGGATTCCAGGTATATACCGACGCATCATACCAGGGGATGGGAGCAGTGCTGATGCAGAACGAACACGTCATAGCATATGCCTCCTGCCAGCTGAAGACCCATGAGAAGAACTACCCAGTGCACGACCTTGAGATGGGAGCGGTCGTTTTTGCTCTGAAGGTCTGGCGCCATTACCTTTATGGAGTCCACTGCGACATCTACTCCGACCACAAGAACCTGAAATATGTGGACACACAGAAGGAGCTGAATATCAGGCAGAGGCGCTGGGTGGAGTTCTTAGCAGATTATCAGTATGAGATGCACTACCATCCAGGGAAGGCAAACGTGGTGGCCGACGCGTTGAGCCGGAGAGCTACCGCTTCCGAAGCTGGGCCCCAGGTTATGTCCATGGAGCTAGTACGGTCATTCAGAGATATGCAGATATCCTTAGTGTCCGAGGATGATCCAGAGCTGTATAGGGAGTATCTGACATCGATGGTGGCCATAGACGATATTCGGGATCGCATTCGGGACGGACAGAGGACAGA
The DNA here is from genome assembly GCA_039513925.1 of Platanthera zijinensis. Classification (NCBI taxonomy): domain Eukaryota; kingdom Viridiplantae; phylum Streptophyta; class Magnoliopsida; order Asparagales; family Orchidaceae; genus Platanthera; species Platanthera zijinensis. The sequence goes on along the minus strand of CM077090.1, from coordinate 85,618,127 downwards.
TGCGTGGGCAGAGCCGATGTTTCGAGCCTTGGAGGAGGGTTCGACAGGAGATTATTCGCTGAGAGATGGACTGCTACATTTCAGAGGCAGAGTATATATACCTGCAGGAGGCCAGATCCGAGAGGATATTATGACGGAAGCACATTGCAGCCGGTACTCTGTGCACCCGGGGATCACAAAGATGATCGCTGATCTGAAGAAGACGATGTTTTGGTCGGGCATGAAGAAGGACATTACGTCCTTCGTGACCCATTGCGAGGCGTGTCAGTTGGTGAAGGCGGAGTGCAGGAACCCCGCAGGATTGTTGCAGCCACTCCCGGTGCCGGAGTGGAAGTTTGACGATATAGCTATGGATTTTATACATGGTCTTCCCCAGTCTCGGACGGTGAACGACTCGATCTGGGTGATTGTTGATCGGTTGACGAAGGTGGCCCGCTTTATACCAATCAGGAAAGATGACTCTATGGGAGTGCTGGTACGGAAGTTCGTGGAGCAGTATGTCCGATATCATGGCGTGCCCCGGACGATAGTGTCGGACCGCGATGGACGGTTTACATCCAGGGAGTGGCGGTCAGTGCAGGCATATTTGGGCACCCGATTGACTTTTAGCACGACCATCCACCCTCAGATGGACGGGCAGATAGAGAGCACCAACCGGACCTTGGAGGATTTACTACGACTGTGTATACTGGACCGAGGGGAGCTGTGGGAGAAGATGTTACCGTTGGTCGAGTTCTCCTATAACAATAGCTACCAGTCCAGCATCAGGATGGCGCCTTATGAAGCCTTGTATGGAAGAAAATATAGGACCCCGCTTTCTTGGGTTCAAGACGAGGATCCGAAGGTGTTGGGATCGGATTTTATTGAAGACACCGAGGCTCAGGTGAGACTGATTAGGGATAGGATGTTGGAGGCGTAGAGCAGACAAGCTAAGTACTATGACGCCCGACATCGTCAGGTGGAGTTTCAGGTAGGGGACCGAGTGTTCTTGAAGATCCGGCCCATACACGGAGTCTCACGAGTGCACGATCGGAGGAAGAAGCTCAGCCCTAGGTATATGGGCCCTTACCGGATCCTGGAGCGGATCGGACCCCTAGCCTACAGGCTAGAGTTGCCACCGGAGCTGGCAACTCTACACGACGTTTTCCACATTTCTTCGCTGAGAAGGGCTCTACTACGCCTAGAGCAGCAGATTTTGACCACCGAAGGGCCGGTAGCTTCAGACCGATCTGTTCACTTGGAGCCGGTCCGGATCGACGACAAAGGAGTACGGATCTTGTGCCGCAAGAAGATCCCCTTAGTCAAGGTTCTGTGGAGAAACCACGGTCAGGAGGAGCACACCTGGGAACCGCAGGACCTAATGAGGCAAAAATACTCGGAGTTGTTTAGTCAGGTATACCTCACCACCTCTTGGTATACTATAAATTACCTTCTTGTACAAAATCGGTAAGATTAGATAAGGAAAATTGAGAACCTAGGCATGCGCAGGAAAGTAGGGGCTAATCTTTTGTTTATTGGGGAGATTATCTTCGTTTATCAAACAAGTAGTCGCTTGAACCCAATAGAAAAAAAAATCGTATGGGATGTTACAAGTTTAATTTATTCCGATAGAAATCCCCGTAGGCTCAACCTCAATTTCGGGGACGAAATTTTTGTTTTGTTTATTGGGATTTATAACATCCCATTTCCAGCTAGACCCCTAGGAGTCGGTTGGTCGTGACAGAACCCTAGGAAGCCCAAAAATTGAAATAAATCGACCGAGATTTCGGGTCACGGTTTGGTCACGCCCGTGACCGACCCGTCACGCCCGTGACCTAGGGCGTGACTCCTTCGACGATCGTCGATCTCAGGGAGACGATCGTCGGGCACAGAATTTTCAACCCGGCCCTGTCATGCCCGTGACCAAGGTGTCACGCCCGTGACCTAGGGCGTGACCACCCTTCGACGACCGTCGATCTCAGTTCGACGGTCGTGGACCTCAGAATTTGCCATTCGGGCATGTCACGCCCGTGACCAAGGTGTCACGCCCGTGACCTAGGGCGTGACCACCCTTTGACGACCGTCGATCTCAGTTCGACGATCGTCGACCTCAGAATTTTCCATTCGGGCATGTCACGCCCGTGACCAAGGTGTCACGCCCGTGACCTAGGGCGCGACCACCCTTCGACGACCGTCGATCTCAGTTCGATGATCGTCGACCTCAGAATTTTCCATTCGGGCATGTCACGCCCGTGACCAAGGTGTCACGCCCGTGACCTAGGGCATGACCACCCTTCGACGACCGTCGATCTCAGTTCGACGATCGTCGACCCCAGAATTGGCCACCCGGGCATGTCACGCCCGTGACCTATGTGTCACGCCCGTGACATTGACCGAAACGACGGTTCAGGCCCGAAATTATTCTAACACGTGTAGAAATAAATACTAGTGTGGGAAGTTACACCAGGAGTAATTATGGGCCATTTCCTACTGTAATTTCTTAATAAAATAAGGAGATGTGGTCCAATAGGAAACTGCCAACTGGACATACCTTTTTATCTTCCACCGTTTCTTATCCCTTCACCGTAACCGAAATGTTATTAAGAGGAGCCTTCATGACCATTAAGGCTTTACTCTTTCACCTCGTCATTTTCTGACTTATAAAAGCCCACTTGGAGCAAGAGGAGAAGTTTACACGCTCAATCAAACAAATTCAGACGTTTGCTCTTGCTGTAGGAGAAGTTCAGCAATGCCACCACCGCGCCATGGCACCCCGTCGTTCATCTCGCCTCCAAACTGCGAACAAGGTCCTCCTCTGCTTTTTATTTCATGGGTAGATCTTAGGATTCTTAGAAAGGAAGGTCGTGCTCAACGGAGCCGGACCTATCTCTCGTTTTCATGCAAAACCATGAAAAATGTATTTTCGAGTCCGCCGGAAACTGCCACCTCCGGCGGCCAAACCACCGCCGACCGCTAGCCATCGCCTCAACGGAGGTGGTGGTGGTGGTGGCTGGCCAGGGAAGTGACCGGGCGACCGGTGACGGATCGCGAAAGAGCTACAGGAAATAAGAGTTTCTGTGTTCTGATTTTCGGGTTCTGTAGAAGATGAACAGTAAAAGCTGTTTATCATATATAAATTATGTAAATAATTTATAAGGAAAATATATTTAGATGAGCACATTTTGATGCTACAAAACGAGTAACTTAGAGGCCGTTTTAGGAAAAATGACCAGTCACAAAAGTTGTAGCCCTTTGAGTCTAGTTTAATTTAAAATTGATTTCAACTCGTTTGGGTAAGCGGTTTGACCGCAGAATCCGTTTTAGTGGGGGTTGTACCTAGAGTTGGGCAGAAATTAAAATGGATGCCCACTCTTCGTCCCTTGTTCGAATGACCTGAAATTTGGGCAGGGGGTTAACCTTAGCAAAATCTAAGGGCAGACCAAAAATGGGAATTTTTGGAGATACTTTGCCTAAAGTTTTTGTTTTAATTTAATTAAGTTAGAGAAATTTATTTAAGTGGTCAAATGACCTCCAAACCCTCCCAAATTTTGGTGAGTGGACCCTGGCTATAAAACCTAGATCTGTACAAAATTCCAACTAGTTTGGAGGAGTTTTGGGTAGGAAATCTTCTACCCTTAACTAGGCATTAGTGAGACATCTTTTAGTAAAAAGTGCACTAAGAGTTTTGGAAAGGTCAAATCACCTCAACAGAGGCTGATATCTTGACCACTGACTTGTAAGGGTTATTATAACCCACTTGGAGAAAATGGTGTGGTTTAGGTTTGGTTTACCCTAGGATCCAAACTCAAACCCTAGATGGAGCGTTTTGAGGATTGTGAAGGATATGAGGGCAATTGCTCTTGTATTACTTTGAAACTTTGTGGAATTGACAAAGGCCTGATAAGAATTGTCCGAATGGAATCTTGGAGAATTTGGAGACAAGTAGATACCTTAAAACCCTAACCTTAGTTTTAGGGTAAAATATCAAATTGGTAAATCCAGTCACTAAACCTTACTTAAAAGCTGTGAAATTCGGGTAGAGTGAGTTTTGGATCAGGTAGAACTTATAGCAATATTTCTGGAATTTTATGTTGATTATTGCTAGCACTTCATTTGTAAAGCTTGCTATGGCCTTAAATGATGTTTTAATTGTTTAGAAATTTCTGTTCATTGAAACCTCATGAAATCTTTATATGATTTTTAGTTGAGTAATTCTAGTACTTTATTCACAGATGTTAGAAAGGGGTTTTATGGTTTAAAAATTAATTATGGATGATATACTTGTTGGAAAATTATGAAACCTGTCCAATATTATTTTGAATGTCTTATCTGCTTAGTATAATTAATTTACAATTTTTGGATGGATATTTTCTGTACTTAATTCATAACTAACAAAAGATAGAGATTATTTCTAAAATAGTTTCAGTGCCCTTTTGATGATAGAAAAATTGTGATATCTTGGATTTACCATATTGGGATAACATAATATTTATATAAAATTTGCTGGACATCTTGCATGAGAACTTAGGGTAGTTCATGTTCAAACTGGTAGCCCTTGGGATTTTTGGGAAAATTAATTAAATGTCAGATAAATTAGGAAAATTACCACATTCTGAATTTAGGCCATTTATATCCTGATAAGTCTCCAGTAAATAATTAAGGGCATTTGGATAAGTTTGGGATCGTTGCATAACCAGTTCGTCATATAGTCTAGGTCGGTCTGCATATAGCAAATTTGTGAATTGAAATAAGACATGATCCGAGAAAGTCATTAGAGTTAATCATTTTGTCTGGGTGGACAATTGTGGATGATATCACGATAGGATGGTATGAAGAGTAGTGAGAAGTGGTGATAGTTAGAGTTAAGGGGTGCTCGGGTTCGACGAAAGTTCGTCTTCCCCGAAGAGTGGAAGGTTTAAAATCACCCTAGGATAGTCTATCGTAATATGAGAAGGGAATCGGGTTAAGGGAGATCAACCAATAACATTAAGTGCCTTGCGAAAGGGAACTTCGGGCCGTAATGCCGCCGTCTTGGTTCCTAGTGCCCCTTGAGAGCCCTTCACGGGGAATACCGGGGGCAGTCCTGGGCTAACGTAAACTGTAATAACAAACCGACAAGAGTAACTTAGTAACTAGGGCTGCACCCTTCACAAACACTGTTGGCACAGGAAGATTGATGAGAGCTTTGGCTCGAATGGTTAAGAGACGGACGGGATGGTCCGGGGAGCTTCGGCTCAGATGGTTAAAAGTCGGACGGGATGGTCCGGGGAGCTTCGGCTCGGTTGGTTTGGAGACGGACGTTTTGGTCCGGGGAGCTTCGGCTCGGCTTTTGTGTGTTCACGAATAAAATTGCGTGTGCATAAAAGGGAATGAAAATTAAGGTGGTGGGTCTTCGGTATTGGAGGGTCGATGCACCGACGCCAATACGCTGACTCGGCAAGTGTGGTTAGCACTTTGCCAACAAAAGTCCGGTGCGCCAGCCGGCAAGAGTACGCAGGCATCCGCTTAGTGCACCAAGCGTTGAGGCGTACGATAGGTCTGACCGGTAGTGCTTTACTGGTTTAGAGGTGGGCGAGGCCCAACCCACCGCTTCCGTCTGCCACTACGGAGGTATCCTGGGAGGTAACGGCTCTGAAAGGGGGAACTAAAGGTCTGTGTGCACAGAGTCGGGTGTGTGAGTTGCACTTGCATGTTTCATCATACCCACTTGCATGTCATAGCATAATCGATTCATTTAACCCTGACACCTAAAGTATAAGTGGTATGGGACGCTTGTACGTTAGGACCTGCAAAATGACCCCTTGGTCTATAAGCTTGTGTGGGCAGGTTTATAAATCAAAGGTTAACTTCAATATATATACATGCTATTGTTTGATAACCGACACCCCAACGTATAAGTGATATGCGACACTCTATATGATGGGAGCCTTGCAGAAGATCCCTTGGCTTATGCGCTTTCGCACATAAGTTAAGGTTACCTTTCTTACTTTCTGTTTCTGTCATATTATTATAGAATTGCTAGCTTAGTTCCGCTGCCATTTGTTTCTTGATTAAATCTCCACTTTCATGTCCTTCCCTTTCTTCCTCTCCGCTCGGTTCCTAGGAGCCATGGGGGAAGGGGTAGGGGATGATAGGGCTTAGTCTTTATGACTAACGGTTTTCGAACCATATCATATTAGGGGATCGCGGAGCCCAGCATGGAGGATCAGCTCAGGAGGCTGGTACGCTTGGAGATGGGGCAGTCTAGCACTGGAGTCCAGACTGCAGGGACCGTGAGTCCTTACCTTCAGTAGAGTTTTAGTTTTGCCTCTGCATAGAGTGATTTTGTAGTGAGGACTTGATGTACCGGGCATGAGCCCTTATATTTCTAGTATCATTGTACTCTGATGTTTTCTGTGGACACTCCCTTCGTGGGGTTTATATACATATGATTTATTATTGTGGACTGCATTGCTCTTACTTCAATTATTATGCTACCTTTCTGTGATCGAATTGGCCTGCAGAATCGGCGCCTTGTGGTGATGACCCTTCAGGACGTGAAGGTGTCACCGCAAAGCGGCGACTCTGGGCCTAAGACCCCAGGTTTTAAAAAGAAAAAAAAAGGGGTCTTACAGTCTATGTAGAGCAGCCTTCAGGTGTCACAACCCGCATTTTCTCTGAATTAAGAATTATCAGAGTAAGAGAAAACACGCGTCATGATGCCACGTCAAGCAGGGGATAACTGCTGACGCTCAAGCAAATCCAACTACAATCTTTATGCAAGAAAAATCATGTGCTTAATGAATAGAAAATCAGTTATGTTTAGAGTCCGTATCCCTCGACTCAGTGGATCATCTAGTCCACAAAAGAAAACTATATTTAAACGCTGCGGAAAAATACTTTAATTAGGTTTTACACCCTAAAGAGCGCATAAGGGTCCCAAGAGAACCACTCATGCTATGCAAGACACTACACTTAGTTTATATAATACATATAAGAAAACGGGTTTCGTACGTGGTTTGGAAAATAGTGATCAAGTTTACAAAACATGCTGATCATGAGCTTCATTTATAATCATAATTATAGTTTAAAAATAACTAGCAACCTAGCATAAAACCTTCTCAAAGCAAGTAGACTATCTCCAGAAAAAATAAATGGTAGCAGCAATAGTATATATCTAGTACAAGGTAAAAACTACTAGTGGGCGCCAACAACCTGACACGAACCCACCAGCACACATATATGTCTGTAAAAAAGTACTGAAAACAACCTCACAAACAAGGTAAACGAAACTCCAAAGTCCGGGAGTCCACCAACAACAACACCTCCAACTAGCCACCAGACTGGCTACAGCTCAGAACCTGGGGTATTCCAAAAGAAAATAGAATACCTCAGCAAGCAAAAATCAAGGTAAAACTGCATGAAAGAGTCAACCAAAAGGACAAAATAACAGAAAACATGCAGTATAAAGAGTCACAACTGTCCAAAACAGGACAACAAGAAATGCACAACGTGCAAAGAAACAGCAACGACCCAGCCCAGGAACAACATCCTGCAGGGCCTACTAGGCTACCAAGAGCCAGAACGCTGTAAACTACCAAAGAAGAAATTTCTAACACCCTAAACTGCGGGAAGTGATAGTAGCAAAAACAACAACGAGGAATCGGATCGAAGGCAAACGCAGTCCCCCAATCCACCATGTCCAAGTCAAAAGCTCGAGGGTCAACACGTGAAAACACAAGGGACCTTCCACCCGACATGCCCAGCCCGTACCTGGAGCAAGAAATCCATGGGTGGCCTTGGCTATATCACACAACTCCACCCCCATAAAGAGCTACAACCACCACTACTATCCACGACCCACGATTCGGCCTTTAGGAAAGTAAAGAAAACGGCCGACAAGGAAAACCCAGAAATACAACTGGAAAATCCACTCGGAAACGAAATACAAGGTAAAGGAAGAGTGTTGAAATAAACCAACACGACTAGGCGTTGAGTGAAACCCACTCAGTGCCGACCTAAACCTTGGCGTTGAGTGAGCTAGCCTCACTCGCCGCCAAAATAAAGTTACTACCCACAAACCCACTGAAGAATACGGAGCTCGACGACAGTCGAACGGCCAAGGCAGAAGATCCAGAACTCGAGTAGTTGCCTGCCACTTGAGTATCTAAACTCCCACACTCGAAACAACCTAAATTCACCTAGCAAACGAAAACATACAAAGCGCACGATCAGTGACGCACGATCAGTGGTCGTGCGCACTCATCGGCTGATGATCGTGCGAAACGAACCTGGAAACCTGACAGAAAACCTAGCAACTGCGCACGGTCAGTGTCGCACGATCAGTGGTCGTGCGCACTGTTGCCAGCGCTCGTGCGATTGCCCGAGACAGAACTTTGGAAACTGAAATATATACGCGCACGAACAGAGGCACACGACCAGTGGTCGTGCGCCCTAAAGGTTGATGACCGTGCGCGGTCAACCTGCACCGTTTGGAATTTCCCGAACGACACCGGAACGCGCACACGACCCACGCCACTGCAGTAGCAGTAGACAACTATCACGTCGCACGCTACTACCATTCAAACTATGTCTAACCATTCGAATAATACCTTAACGAAGGAAATTGGCAACCACACCCCCCCTAACTCTCCCTCTCGGCTACGCCCGAACCAGAGCAACAATCAGAGCAAGGGGAACAACGACTTCACGCCGACAATTTGGATTCCAAACACCACAACATAGGGGGGGTTTCAGTAGGAAGAACTAAGCCCTATAGTTAGCAAGAAAACGAGAACAACAAGGCCTCTAACCTGGGCTAACCGGGATTTCAATTTCAGCAAATAAAATCAAAAAAAAAACACTTGGCAAGGGCAAGAATACCACTTGCCTCAAATCTCAGCGAAGCTTTGGACTGCTTTCCTCCTCTTCGCACGGATCAAGACGGCCGCAACACCTAGAACAAAGATTCGGCCATTAATGGCGGAAAACTTCCAAAACTGAAAATTCCAATCCTTCCAAAACTCCACGAAAATCGAATTTCTTACCGCAGGAATGAAGGTCTCGACGAGAGCAATCCGAATCCACTCTCGGAATCGAATTCCGTCCACAAACGCTCCGGGAATCGGCGTCCGAAGGCAAGGTAGGCGGTTACTCCGTTTCTCTCGTACAAGGGGCCGGCGGTTTCTTACGGGGAAGAAGATGAACGATGGCTTTCATTCTAATATATATATATATATATATATAATTATATAATTATATTATTAATTACAAAATTACAATAAGCACCAAACCGACGCGAAAACCGAACTACCTCGGAATTCGACGAAATTCGCACCGTAGCTAAATACTCACGCTACGAACACAACGGCGAAGTCGAAATTAACTTTCGACGAACAGAACTCGAGTTATACCCAAACAAGCCAAACACAAACATCCCCCCGAGAGGCCCCACCGGGTCACCACAACGACTCGGTTTGCTAGGGAGATCTTGCCAACAGGCTACCAAACAGGGCACTCAGTTCTAAGGAGCTAAACCATACTCCACACACGGCACAAGCCACGGAAACGCGTCATCGTAATGCCAAACGAGAATAAAATAATCGCTGAAAAGACGGGGCGTTACAGTCACTCCCCCTAAAAGAAAGTTTCGTCCCGAAACTTTACGCACAACCCTCCTACAAAAGAAGGAAAAAGTAACAAACAGAAGTTACAAAGGGAAACATACCGATCAAATCAGCGAAACAGGTGAGGGTACGCCCTCCTCATGGCCGACTCTAGCTCCCAAGTCGCGCTCTCCAAATCCTGATTTTTCCATAGAATTTTCACCATCGGTATGGACTTCTTTCGCAGCACACGCTACTGAGTATCCAAAATTCGAACTGGCACCTCAACGAAAGAGAGGTTGGGCTCTAACTGGGGCACAACATCCAAGAGTTGCCCACTGCTGCGCACACACTTCCGCAATTGGCTAACATGAAAAACATTATGAACACCAGGGAAGTTCGCTGGCAAATCCAATCTATATGCAGACACACCAATCCGCTCCAAGACCTCAAACGGGCCCACATACCTTGGGTCCAATTTCCGATTTTTACCAAATCTCTTCACACCAACCATTGGAGAAACCTTGAGGTATACATGATCCCCTACTAAAAACTCCAAAGTAGACCTACGCCGATTGGCGTTCTTTTCATACCTCTCCTGGGCTAAACGAAGCTTCTCCCGAATAAGCTTCACGGCGACTTCCATCTCTTCTAGAGCATCAGGACCCAACAAAGGCTTCTCGCCAGCCTCAGCCCAAAACAACGGAGTCCTACAGCGCCTCCCATACAAAGCTTCGAACGGAGCCATCTGCAAGCTTTCTTGATAACTATTGTTGTAAGCAAATTCCATGAGTCGCAGACGCTCATCCCACGCTCCACCGTGGTCTAAAATATAGCACCGGATCATATCCTCAACAATCTGATTGACCCGCTCCATCTGCCCATTGGTCTGAGGGTGGTACGCAGTAGAATACCTCAGATCCGTACCCAAACCCTCCTGCAGACTCTGCCAAAAACTAGAAGTAAACCGGGAGTCTCGATCAGAAATGATGCTAACCGGCACACCGTGGAGTCGGATGACTTCATTCAAGTACAACTCCGCTATCTTCTTCATCGGGTAATCAATCTTATAAGGCACGAAGTGAGCACACTTCGTCAATCTATCCACTATAACCCAAACAGAATCAAATCCTCTCGGGGATTTTGGCAAACCCGTAATGAAGTCCATAGATATACTCTCCCACTTCCAAGTCGGGATCTCTAGCGGAGTCAATTTACCACCAGGCCTTCCATGATCGGCCTTCACATGCTTGCAAGTGTGACACTCAGCAACATATCGGGCTATATCTCCTTTCATACCATACCACCAAGCAATTTGCTTTAAGTCACGGTACATCTTCGTAGATCCTGGATGGTAGGCAATGCTGGAACCATGAGCCTCACTGCAAATCATACTCCTAATGTCCCCAACAGCGGGAACGCAAAACCTGCCGCGGTACTTCAGAGTACCCGCATCATCAATAGAAAAATCTGGCAACTCTCCCTTCTCTGTCCTGGTAAAAAGGTGCAACAGATCCTGATCGTCCTTCTGATGCAGCCTAGTCAAAGAAATCCAGGACGGCTCTTCCACTGATAAGCTACTCTGCAAACTACAACATCCCACTGAAATATCCATAAGGAGGAACTCCTCAACTAATCGATCGGCGGAGAGGTTAAAGATCTTTCCCGTCTTTCGGCTCAGGGCGTCGGCCACCACATTAGCCTTGCCCGGATGATACTGGATTTCCACATCATAATCCGCCACATACTCAAGCCACCTCCGCTGACGCAGATTCAACTCCTTCTGCGTGAACACGTACTTCAGGCTCTTATGGTCCGTAAAAATCTTGCACTGGGCCCCATAAAGTAAGTGCCTCCAAAACTTCAACGCATAGATAACCGCTGCAAACTCAAGGTCATGCGTAGGATAATTCTTCTCATGAGTCTTCAGCTACCTTGACCCATAAGCAATTACCTTTCCATCCTGCATTAATACACATCCCAGACCTATATGCGAAGCATCTGCATACACATCATAATCCATGCCCTCAGTAGGAAGGGTCAGAACGGGAGCAGTACACAATCTCCTCTTTAACTCCTGAAAAGCTTCTTCGCACTTCTCGCTCCAAACAAAAGCCACATTTTTCTGAGTCAGCTTGGTCAACGGTGCGGCTAGAGAAGAGAAACCCTCCACGAATCTCCTGTAATAGCCAGCCAACCCTAAGAAACTTCTGATCTCCTTAGGAGTATTCGGCCTACTCCAATCCGTCACTGCTGCAATCTTTTCTGGGTCAACCGAGATCCCATCCTTGTTCACCACGTGGCCTAGAAAAGAAACCTGAGGCAACCAAAATTCGCACTTGCTCAACTTGGCGAATAACTTGTGGTTCCTCAACTCTGATAGGACCAAACGCAAATGCTGCTCGTGCTCCTCAGCACTGCGAGAATAAACCAACACGTCATCAATGAAGACCACAACGAACTTGTCTAGGAAATCCTTGAACACCCTGTTCATCATATCCATGAAGGCTGATGGTGCATTGGTCAGACCAAACGACATCACCAAAAACTCAAAGTGCCCATGCCTCGACCTAAACGCAGTCCGTGGAATATCTTCCTCACGGATCCTGAGCTGATGATAGCCCGAACGAAGATCGATCTTGGAGAACACCGTGCTACCACGCAACTGGTCAAATAAATCATCGATCCTCGGCAGAGGGTACCTGTTCTTGATAGTGACCTTGTTCAACTCTCTATAGTCAATGCAAAGCCGCATCGACCCATCTTTCTTCTTTACGAACAAAACAGGAGCACCCCAAGGCGACGAACTCTGCCTGATAAAACCTTTAGCCAACAACTCATCTAACTGAATTCGCAACTCCTCTAACGCACGAGGGGCCATCCGGTACGGCGCCTTAGCAATAGGACGCGTACCCGGCTCCAAATCAATAACAAACTCCACATCCCGCTCAGGAGGGATACCAGGAAGATCATCAGGAAAAACATCGGCGAAACCACGAACAATAGGAATCTCCTCCAAGCGTGGCACGCTAACAACGGTTCCAACCGCCGAGACTAAACAAACACAACAATCAGAAAGAAACAATCTCTGAACACATACCGCAGAGAGAACAGGAGAATCCTGACACGGATCAGCATACACGCTGCCGGGCTGACCGTCGTCCCTGATGAAGTCCAAGCGCTTTCCCTTGCACTGAATGACCGCATCATACCGAGAGAGCCAGTCCATGCCCAAAATGACATCGAAGTCCTCTAGATCAATCATCTTCAGATCCGCCTTCGCAAGAAAATCCCCCAACAAAACCGGGCAATCCAAATACCCAAATCTGACAACACAGATTCACCAGAGGGAAACTTGACACGGAAGGAATCCCGAACACGATCTAGAGACAACCGATGACGCTCTACAAAGGCTCTAGCCACGAACGAGTGGGTAGCGCCGGAGTCAAACAAAACACGCGCCCAGCGGTTCTTCACCTTAAATTTCCCTATAGGAACGCACAAAACTAAGGAACTAGCACAACAGTACCGCAAATAATCTAGCAACTAAACTACCAGGCTAGAAAGAAAATAACAAACTACTAACCTGAGATCACCTGGGTCGAAGTCTGAGCCTCCTCGGAAGAAATCACGTTCAGCTTCCCTTTTCCCTTGTCCACACGCTGAGGTGGAGGTAATGCCTGTAACGGAACTGCAGGAAGAGCTGACTTGACCTGAGGACACCTCGACTTAACGTGACCCTTCTGCCCACACTGATAGCAGACTCTATCCCTGGACCAACACTGGGCTGCATCATGCCCGGATCGCTTGCAAACTGAACAGGAGACATCTCTCCCAGGAGCACCCTGAATAGCATGAACCTGCTCCTTCTTCTGAGCTGCCGCCTTCTTGAAACACCTCTCAACAGGATGGCCTGATCGGCCACAAAAACTGCACACCACCCCGCTCCTCTTTCCCGGAACAGCATCGGGTACCAGGGGTTTCTTCTCCTCTACCAACTTCCTCTTATCCTTCCTCAACTGCTGGCCTCTGCTCTTCGCCGTCTCAATGGCCTCAACCTTAAGAGCAGCCTCTACAACTCCAGCATAAGTCACTGACCCATAAGCACTGGCCAACTGCTGCACCTCACTCCTCAAACCACCGAGGAATTGCTTAACTCGATCAGCCTCAACGCTGACCAATCCAGGGGAAAAACGGCTCAACTTACTAAACTCTATCTCATACTCACCCACCGTGAGCTGCCTTTGCTTCAGATAGAGGAAATCATTCATGAGGCGGTCACGCTCGACCGAGGGTAAGAACTTCCTCAATAGCATCTCCCTGAACACTTCCCAAGAGCATCCGGCTACCAGGCTCTCCTTCTCTCTCAGCCACCAACTCTTAGCCAAACCTTTAAGCTGATAGGCGGCTATCATCACCCTCTGATCATCTGAAATCCCTGAGTACGAGAACATCTCCTCCATGGAGATCAGCCAGTCGTCTATCACCATGAAATCTGCCTTCCCATCATAAGTGGGAGGGCTCAGCCTCTGAAACTGCGAGATGAAGGCCATCTCTGCTGGCACCACCAATGGAGGCCTCAAGGGTGCAGGAGGAGGAGGAACAGCTAACCCCCCTGCAGGAACTTGCGCACCCTGAGCCTGCCCTGCCACAACTGCCACCAAAGACTGAATCTGGGCTTGCACCTCCTCCAACTGCCTCCCCATAGCTTCGCTACTCTGATGCAGACCCTCGATCACCGCATCGTTCTGAGCTCCAGAAGATTCACCCTCAGACAGGGGAGTCGATCGAGTCGCAGGACGCCTAGCCATCCAAAAAATCAATACAACGCAAATCAGATCCAAATCCCACGACTAGAACCGACTACCAGTACAGACAATACATATGTAGATATAGACTTAAAGCTGCTAAACTTGCTCTGAGAGTTTATCTTCTTCACAATAATTAGATGATATGCCCTAACCTAGGATGGTTAACCACCACCTCACTAACTCTTGTGCCTAGATCGGATGCATGAACTTATGTTAGTTTGAAAACTTATGCGTGTACATATGTCATCCTGCAAATCTTTAGCTCGGCGCGTTGTGCTTATGCAATGTTATGATATGCATGATTGTGCTATGCATTCTAAAAAAAAGCCCTAATGCATGATATGAGCGGCGTACACATGAAAATGTTATGCATCCCATACTACATAACATTTCCATGCAACGAAAAAGAAACGTGCTAGTCGCAGTCATGTGGTGAGGTTATGCATCCCATACTACATAACCCTCACATGTAGCCCCTATGGTGGATCCATATACGAACACATATTATGCATCCCATACTACATAATATGCCCCGTATACTTCATGTTATGCTATGAGTGTAGTGTTCGTGCTTTTGCCAAGACGTGCTGATGACATATCGGTGTGTGAATGACAAGATGCTGAACTACTAAAAGCATCCAAGGAAGGTTGCCCAACTAACTTGTCAAGCAACCTGGCTCTGATACCAACTGTCACAACCCGCATTTTCTCCGAATTAAGAATTATCAGAGTAAGAGAAAACACGCGTCATGATGCCACGTCAAGCAGGGGATAACTGCTGACGCTCAGGCAAATCCAACTACAATCTTTATGCAAGAAAAATCATGTGCTTAATGAATAGAAAATCAGTTATATTTAGAGTCCGTATCCCTCGGCTCAGTGGATCATCTAGTCCACAAAAGAAAACTATATTTAAACGCTGCGGAAAAATACTTTAATTAGGTTTTACACCCTAAAGAGCGCATAAGGGTCCCAAGAGAACCACTCATGCTATGCAAGACACTACACTTAGTTTATATAATACATATAAGAAAACGGGTTTCGTACGTGGTTTGGAAAATAGTGATCAAGTTTACAAAACATGCTGATCATGAGCTTCATTTATAATCATAATTATAGTTTAAAAATAACTAGCAACCTAGCATAAAACCTTCTCAAAGCAAGTAGACTATCTCCAGAAAAAATAAATGGTAGCAGCAATAGTATATATCTAGTACAAGGTAAAAACTACTAGTGGGCGCCAACAACCTGACACGAACCCACCAGCACACATATATGTCTGTAAGAAAGTACTGAAAACAACCTCACAAACAAGGTAAACGAAACTCCAAAGTCCGGGAGTCCACCAACAACAACACCTCCAACTAGCCACCAGACTGGCTACAGCTCAGAACCTGGGGTATTCCAAAAGAAAACAGAATACCTCAGCAAGCAAAAATCAAGGTAAAACTGCATGAAAGAGTCAACCAAAAGGACAAAATAACAGAAAACATGCAGTAGAAAGAGTCACAACTGTCCAAAACAGGACAACAAGAAATGCACAACGTGCAAAGAAACAGCAACGACCCAGCCCAGGAACAACATCCTGCAGGGCCTACTAGGCTACCAAGAGCCAGAACGCTGCAAACTACCAAAGAAGAAATTTCTAACACCCTAAACTGCGGGAAGTGATAGTAGCAAAAACAACAACGAGGAACCGGATCGAAGGCAAACGCAGTCCCCCAATCCACCATGTCCAAGTCAAAAGCTCGAGGGTCAACACGTGAAAACACAAGGGACCTTCCACCCGACATGCCCAGCCCGTACCTGGAGCAAGAAATCCATGGGTGGCCTTGGCTATATCACACAACTCCACCCCCATAAAGAGCTACAACCACCACTACTATCCACGACCCACGATTCGGCCTTTAGGAAAGTAAAGAAAACGGCCGACAAGGAAAACCCAGAAATACAACTGGAAAATCCACTCGGAAACGAAATACAAGGTAAAGGAAGAGTGTTGAAATAAACCAACACGACTAGGCGTTGAGTGAAACCCACTCAGTGCCTACCTAAACCGTGGCGTTGAGTGAGCTAGCCTCACTCGCCGCCAAAATAAAGTTACTACCCACAAACCCACTGAAGAATACGGAGCTCGACGACAGTCGAACGACCAAGGCAGAAGATCCAGAACTCGAGTAGTTGCCTGCCACTTGAGTATCTAAACTCCCACACTCGAAACCACCTAAATTCACCTAGCAAACGAAAACATACAAAGCGCACGATCAGTGACGCACGATCAGTGGTCGTGCGCACTCATCGGCTGATGATCGTGCGAAACGAACCTGGAAACCTGACAGAAAACCTAGCAACTGCGCACGGTCAGTGTCGCACGATCAGTGGTCGTGCGCACTGTTGCCAGCGCTCGTGCGATTGCCCGAGACAGAACTTTGGAAACTGAAATATATACGCGCACGAACAGAGGCACACGACCAGTGGTCGTGCGCCCTAAAGGTTGATGACCGTGCGCGGTCAACCTGCACCGTTTGGAATTTCCCGAACGACACCGGAACGCGCACAAGACCCACGCCACTGCAGTAGCAGTAGACGACTATCACGTCGCACGCTACTACCATTCAAACTATGTCTAACCATTCGAATAATACCTTAACGAAGGAAATTGGCAACCACACCCCCCCTAACTCTCCCTCTCGGCTACGCCCGAACCAGAGCAACAATCAGAGCAAGGGGAACAACGACTTCACGCCGACAATTTGGATTCCAAACACCACAACATAGGGGGGGTTTCAGTAGGAAGAACTAAGCCCTATAGTTAGCAAGAAAACGAGAACAACAAGGCCTCTAACCTGGGCTAACCGGGATTTCAATTTCAGCAAATAAAATAAAAAAAAAAACACTTGGCAAGGGCAAGAATACCACTTGCCTCAAATCTCAGCGAAGCTTTGGACTGCTTTCCTCCTCTTCGCACGGATCAAGACGGCCGCAACACCTAGAACAAAGATTCGGCCATTAATGGCGGAAAACTTCCAAAACTGAAAATTCCAATCCTTCCAAAACTCCCCGAAAATCGAATTTCTTACCGCAGAAATGAAGGTCTCGACGAGAGCAATCCGAATCCACTCTCGGAATCGAATTCCGTCCACAAACGCTCCGGGAATCGGCGTCCGAAGGCAAGGTAGGCGGTTACTCCGTTTCTCTCGTATAAGGGGCCGGCGGTTTCTTACGGGGAAGAAGATGAACGATGGCTTTCATTCTAATAAATATATATATATATATAATTATATAATTATATTATTAATTACAAAATTACAATAAGCACCAAACCGACGCGAAAACCGAACTACCTCGGAATTCGACGAAATTCGCACCGTAGCTAAATACCCACGCTACGAACACAACGGCGAAGTCGAAATTAACTTTCGACAAACAGAACTCGAGTTATACCCAAACAAGCCAAACACAAACATCCCCCCGAGAGGCCCCACCGGGTCACCACAACGACTCGGTTTGCTAGGGAGATCTTGCCAACAGGCTACCAAACAGGGCACTCAGTTCTAAGGAGCTAAACCATACTCCACACACGGCACAAGCCACGGAAACGCGTCATCGTAACGCCAAACGAGAATAAAATAATCGCTGAAAAGACGGGGCGTTACATCAGGTTTTGTAGATTCTCTCAAACCTGATTATGTTTATAGATTTAGGAAAGCTTTGTATGAGTTAAAGCAAGCCCCAAGGGCTTGGTATGAAACCCTATCTACTTTTCTTATTGAGAACAAATTCTCAAGAGGGAAAATAGACACAACTCTATTCCTAAGGGAATCCAAAGGTAAGATAATCTTAGTCCAGATTTATGTAGATGACATAATTTTTGGGTCTACAAAAAAAAACCTTTACAATAAGTTTGCTAAACTTATGCAAGGGAAGTTTGAAATGAGCAGTATGGGGGTACTTAAGTTCTTCTTGAGACTCCAAGTAAGACAGGCTGATGATGGCTTGTCCATATCCCAGTCTAAGTTTACCAAGGAGTTAATTAAGAAGTATGGTATGGAATCATCCTCCACCATGAGAACTCCTATGGGAACAAGTACGTCTTTATGCAAAGATGATGTAGGTAAACCTGTAGATGAGTCTTTGTATATAGATATAATTGGCTCTGTACTATATCTCACTGCTAGTAGACCAGACATTATGTATGCAACATGTGTCTGTGCTAGGTACCAATCATGCCCAAAAGAATCTCATTACACTACTGTAAAGAGAATTTTGAGATATCTTAAGGGCACACCTAATCTAGGCCTTTGGTATCCTAGGAATGGAGATTTTCTACAATAGGATATTCAGATGCAGACTTTGCAGGTTGCAAAGAAGATAGAAAAAGTACTACAGGTACATGTCAATTTCTAGGAGGAAGATTGATATCTTAGAGCAGTAAGAAGAAGACTAGTGTGGCAATATCCACAGCTTAGTCTGAATATGTGGTAGCAGGAAGTTGTTGTGCACAGCTCTTATGGATTCAGCATCAGTTAGAAGACTATGGTATTCAGGTAAGTAGAACACCTTTGTTTTGTGATTCTACTAATGCTATTTTTATTGCTAATAATCCTGTTTCACATAGTAGGACTAAGAATATAGAAATAAGGTACCATTTTCTTAGAGAACATGTAGAGAAAGAGGATATCTCACTAGAATTTGTTAAGACAAATTATCAAATTGCAGATGTATTTTCTAAGCCTCTAGATGAAACTAAATTCAATAGATTTAAAATTGAATAAGGTATGTTGATCATATGTTAGATTACCAGAATTGGCTAAGTAAAAGTGCGTGGACACATTCAGTAATAATGTGTCGACACAGAGGATTTGTGTCGACAATTCAGGGAAATTGTGTCGACACAGTATCATAGTGTCGACACCTAAGGGACAAAGTGTCGACACATCCAGAATAGTGGTGTCGACACAACCAGTGTAATGGTGTCAAAACTTCTAGAAATTATGTCGACACTTGCAATAAGAGTCGACACAAAATTTCTGATGGTCTACTAAGTATGTCCAGTGTCGACATATCATCAATTGGTGTCAACACATAGTTGTCAGCGCCGTGGTCGAGATAATAGAAGTTTGTGTCGACACTTTTCAACAGTGTCGACACTTTTAGACAAATTTTGCCCGCCTTTTGACCTTCTTTTAAAAGGATATAAATAGGTCGAGAACATATTCTGTCGACACGCTCTCCAAATTTACGAGACTAAACCCTTGTGTCGACAAACTCTCTTTTCTCAATTCAAGATTTCTCTCCATTCCAATGGCGCCAAAGGTTGAAGACAACATCAACGAAGGCTACGAGCTATGCATAATGCTTTTGATGATGCGCCGACAAATATTAAAAGGGTCCTTACCCTTGTTACTGATAATGGATTGGAGTTTCTCGTTTCTGAACCTACAAAGATCTGGAAGAAAGAAGTATTTGAATTCTATGTTGCTGCAATAGTGGACTCCACTTGCCTCAAGCTCAAATCAAAAGTTCATGGAAATAAAGTCAAACTTACTCTGAAGAGTTTAAGAAAGATTATTCACCTACCAAGAATCCAGGATGAAGAAGAGGTCCCTGCCTCAAAGACAAGGGAGGCCCTTCAGTGGTGTGGATTGGATCCAGCCATGAAGATTGGAGCAGCAATCAACAGAAAATGGATGAATCAACAAGGCAAATTTCTCTCTGAAGTAGTAGGGAAGGTTATTTTGTGTAAACATGGAGGCCATGATAGGATATCAACCTTTATGTTCAGTCTGATGACAAGAATTATCTACAAGATTAACATAGACTGGTCTGCAGTTCTGTTTGAAAAGATATAAAAAGGAATCAAAAAGCCTAATTTGGCTATATTAATGAGCTTATACCTGGTGATGAGTCCTATTTATGTTATGATTTTCGGACTCATCTGGGCTTGTTTTCGTATGCTTGCACTTCACTTTTAGTTCGTTATCGCTCATATTTCATATTATCCCTATTTCTTTAGGAAGTGCACTTTTGGCCCGTGGTTGTGTTTATTTTGTGTTCTTCTATTATTGTACTCCGTTCTGTGCTTATTTGGAATGTCTGCGCATATCAGTGCTGGGTTTAGGGGTCGTGTGCGTGTCCCGGGATTTTTTGGAAACAGGTTTACTGCGCACGATCATCGGCTTTGTTGCGCACGACCACTGGTCGTGCGCCGCTGATCGTGCGTACCTATTCCCCACTTTCCAAAGTTCTGTCGGGGCAATCGCACGACCACTGACTTCAGTGCGCACGACCACTGGTCATGCGCTACTGATCGTGCGCGTTGATTCCTCTTTTTCCTGGAGTTCTGCCTGGCCTTCGCGCACTATCACTGACCATAGGGCGCACGATCACTGGTCGTGCGCCAGTGATCGTGCGCACTGTTTATTATGCTTTCTATAACTACGCAGGTTCCGCCCTAATTTCGGGAGATCGCCCCTTTCCGCGATTTTCCGCCGTTTTCTGCTCCGAAGAGGGATTTCGCCGCCCTCCATCATCCTCCACCATAGGGAGTTGCTCCGGGCAAGCCTTCAACGCCAAATCAAAGCCGAAGCATCCCCTCGGCCTCCTCCTTCATACCCAAGCTTCAAGCGGAGTTTTGACCGAGCTTTCTCCATCAAGCTAGGAGGAGCTGGAGCCGCAATCTACCGGGTCATTTCAACGAAGAAGACGGGTCCATTGGGAGTGAGTGACAGCCTCCTCTACCCCGGACACAGTTGAGGACCGAGCTTGGACTCGGATTGACAACCCGGGATTCCAACCGTGAACCCTCAATAAGGCTTCGGATTCGGTCGATTCGCACACCTCTTCCTCTTGTTGTTGTTAGCTTAGTTATTTTCCATGTATTGATGAAGAATGCTTATTTGTAGTTAACATTTACTCTTATTCATGTCTATGTGAGTTAGTGTTTTTATTATATTTACTTGAGGTGCGCCATATTCCATCCTCCACCATCCACCCTTGCCGCACTAGCAATTGCTAGTGGCGTGTGTTGCGAAGAGGTGCTCACGACCCTCATTCCGCCATTCTAACCACCTCATCCGCTAGCCTACTCGTCCATCCGCCAAGCGATTCGGTGAATAGCGGCCCGTGTAGTTTCCATCCCGCCTGGCGAAGCATCGCATAGCGGCGTTGCATGGGAGTAGCTTGTAGATTTTACTTCCTGTTTCCGCAACAATCAAAACCCCCCCCTTTTTGAGCCGACCCGAGGACTTCAATCTCAAGTCCTCCTCGACATTAACTCATCCCTTACTGTGTTCCTCAAGAGACCGACACTCGGGGATTTATTCCCAAACTTTATTACTTGTGCGACCGGTGCGCTTGCCGTATTTTCCACGCATCACCTGGCTGGAGCAATTCCAGAGGTAATGAATCAGCTTCCAGGAACTAAGATAAATCATATGAGAAGGATGGATATCAGGATAATATCCAGATGGGATAGGGTCCTCCTAAAGGACATACCTGATATGGAGACTGTAGCTAAATCACCAGTCCATGACAGTACTGATCTTGATCATGTGCAGGAAGATACATTGAATTCACAAGTGCAGGGGGAGCAAGTTGGGGAACAGGTTCAGGACCTAGATAAAACTGCCCAAGTTCAGGAAGAGACAGTTACTGCACAGTTGCAGGGGGAGCAACATTCTGCACAAGGACAAGAGACTTGGCAAGTGAAATGAATCCACAATGTGTTGTTGACACTCCTCATATCAATAGTCCAGCACTAGATGTGATCCTCGAGGATACATCTATGGTTGTTAATGCTCCAGAAAAAGCAGTTCACACTCAACAAGAGTTCACTATGGAAGAGTTGTTTCCAGACATAGAGGGAGCAGCAGTTGAGGGGGAGCATGCCAATATTGAGGAGGTGCAGCATGGGACTGAAAAGAAGCTGCCTCCTAGTCCTAAAGAAAGAGTGAATATTGATAGTTCTTCTGATTCAGAGGATGAGGAAATAGCAAGTGTTAAGAAAAGAAAACTAATGGTTTTTAAGAGGAAAAGCCAGACCTATAAGAAGGCTTTGCAAGCAACTACATCCCAACCAGCCCCAGAGATTGATTACAACAAATACTTGGTTGATTTACAAGTGAAATTTGATGAGCAGAGATTGGCTCTTGAAAAATATGTGGATGAAATCCATAAGGCTCTTCAATTTGATTTAGCCCAGAAAATAAAGTCCATCAGATTTGAGGTAAACCAGAATAAGAAAGAGATGACAGATTGCTTCCACAAGGGGGGCAATGTTGTGGTATTTCTTGCAAAGCAACAAGCAGAAATAAAGAAGCAGGTGGATAATATTGCTGTCAAACAAGGCTATGTCCTTGAAAATCCAATAAGAATGAATGACAATCTGACTGAATCTCACAATGAGATAGTCACTGAGTTTAAAAATGATGTTAATGGAATGACTACTGCAAGGGCTAAAGAAATGGAAGACTATGATAAGAAGCTACAGGCTGCCCGAGATTCAGTTAAAACTGCCATCACTTCATCTGAGAAGTTAATCCATGACAAGCTTCAAAAGTTAAAGCCTTTCTTTAAAGATGGTGTCAATTACTTGGATGGGCAAATTAGATTTCAAAAAGAGGACTTAAGAGATCATATGACCAGAGAAGTCATAAAGGGGGAGAGGGTGTTAGTATATGCTGGCTCTGATCATGCCAAATGGGTAACCAACAGCATTAGAGCCACTTTGGGATATCCACCCTTATGTGATGATGATAATGTGGCTGAGTTAGGTGTGCAACCAGCTCAACTTGAAGGTTATCAACCTGAGGTTGTCCAAGTTATTTACCCCCTACAGATATTGAAATGATACATCAATAAGTTCTGTCCATGTACAGCCCTCCTCCACCAGTTAATAATTTTATTATTGAAAAAGTAGATATGCCAGAAGCTGCTCTGAAAGCTCAGCAAGATGCTCAATTATCAAAGAAAAGATTTAGAGAGCAGGCATAGTTAAAACCTGTTTTTGAGAAATGGAGCCCCACATCTAGAAATATAATATTAACTGCCTGGAAAGCTATCAAAGACCATGTTCATGAAAGAGGTAAGTGGTATAATGAGCAGGAGTGGCAGAAGTATGAGGCTAGGCAAGAAGCCATACTTTAATTTAGAAGGAAGGCCAAGATTGGGAAGCTACCTCCTGGTGCTCAGGAGCATAACAAGTATTTCCCTAAGCCTTTTCATTACTTTGAAAGACAAAGGATTAAGGCTGAAGTTCAAAAGAAGGCGGATTTGAAAGGCAAGAAGCTCATTGAAGATACAGAACCTTCTATTCAGGCTCAGATTAAATCTGGAAAAGGAATAGTCATCAAGGAGCCAGCCCAGCCTTAATTTTGTTTTTACTAGATTGTTTTAAAAACAATATAATTCTTAGTTTTCAAAGTAGTCTATGTAATTTGTATTTAGAAACTTTTTGATATAATAAACAAAACCAAATTCCATGATCATTTAGTTTGCATCCTTATTCTGTGATGTGACTTTATTATTTGTTTTATTTATAATTTACCCTGTTAAATAATGCTTATACATCATCATGTTTATTTATCATAAGTGGTGTATATCATTGACAAAAGGGTTTTGACTTCTCCAAATAGGGGGAGATTGTTGGGTACATTGGAAAATGTGTACCTGATTTGGAGAAGCCTTACTTAGCTCAATGATATACATCAAGGTGTATTTGATGTTATTTTGAGTTTATATGTGCAGGTTAAATATTGGCTAAAATGCAGAAAAAGTTTCTAATTTCATGTGTCGACACTTAAGCAAGCCTGTGTTGACACTTGGAAAAGTTGTGTGGACACCTGAAGCAACTGTGTTGACATATAGAATTTTGTAGTCGACATCAACTGTGTCGACACCGGGAGGCAGTGTCGACACACAAAATATGTTAGTCGACATCAACTGTGTCGACACCGGGAGGCAGTGTTGACACACAGAAGCAGAGTCGACATCAACTGTGTTGACACCTAGAGGAAGTGTCGACACACAAATTCTGAGACTATATCAACTGTGTCGGCACACAGGACTTGTATCGACACACAGCAGAATTTCAACATAGTTGATTTCTATGGAGTGAAGAAGTGGTTGTGTCGACACAAATAATCAGTGTCAACACATTCTCTAAATGCAGTGTCAAGAAGCTGTGTCGACATCAAGGCAGCTATGTCAACATCACCAATGTCTGTGTCGACACTTAAGTCACATGTGTCGACACATATTGGCAGACTGTCTCGACCCTTTATGACAGTCAATCTCGACGCTTTGCTGATAGAGACAAAGGCTCAACAACTATTTGAAGATTTGACAACAGTGAGTTACAACAGGTTTACTGATGTTGTCAGACTTGTTAGAAGTTAGTTATAAACCGGATCAGCCGGTTACCATGGATGAAGTCTATATATAAATGGATTCAAAAGAAGAAGATGATGAATTGACACACAACTAACACAACTATTGTGAGATTGATCTCTTATCAAGAAAGTGCAAGTCACAGAAGAAGAACTTCGTGAGAAGATCTAAGAAGACATTCTGTAGTGTTCATCCACTCAGATTTTTTCTAAGGGGAATTCATTCAAGAATTTAGAAGAAACTTCAGAAGGTTTAGGGAGAGAGAGCTCCAGCTATTTTGAGGTCAAGAATGAGACAATCACAAGTCTCTTAAGAAGTAGATCCTGAACTAATCTACTAAGAAGATCCAGATCCATATCTTGAATCCAAGAAGGAAGCTGGCAGTCAGTCAACTTCAAGGGAGATCAACTCAACTAAGTTCAGATTCAAGAAGATTTGAAGAAAGCTAAGCACAGGTTGATTTCTGTCATCAGGTTCATCAAGAAGCTGATCAAGAATACTCTTATCATTTCTCTCTCAACAAGGATAAGAGACCATCAAATTACATATTAATTTCTGTAGGATCTTTTCAAAGATCTGAGTTGTAAGCCTGTGTTATAAAGGCTGAGTGTAGGAGTTTTTTTATCTCTGAGTGGTAGGGCTGTTTGAGCCTGAGTTGAAGGCCTTGGGGAAAGGCTGAGGTAGGACTGTAAGCCTGAGTTGTAGGCCTTGGGGCAAGGCTGAGGTAGGGCTGTTAGCCTGAGTTGTACGAACCTTATAGGGTTCTGAGTTGTAGGAACTTTTCAGGGTTCTGAGCTGTAAGATCTGTGGATCTGAGAAGAAAAGGAAGAAGTTAGGACAAATCTAGCACACTGCTAGATAGGTTAAGGGGGAAAGTAGATGTACCCATACCTTGGGGAACCACTGTCACAACCCGCATTTTCTCCGAATTAAAGAATTATCAGAGTATGAGAAAACGCGCGTCATGATGCCACGTCAAGCAGGGGATAACTGCTGACGCTCAGGCAAAACCATCTACTACACTTTATGAAAAAAATTTATGAGTTTAATGATTAGAAAATCAGTTATACTTTAGAGGCTGTATCCCTCGGCTCGGTGGATCACCTAGTCCACAATTAAAAACTATACTTAAGCGTTGCGAAAAAATATTTTATTCAGGTTTGACATCCTAAGAAGTGCAGAAGAGCCCTAAGAGGACCACTTATGTCATGCAAGACTCTACATTTAATTTATATTATATATAAGGAAACGATTGTTATACATTGTTTGGAAAATAGTGATTTACCTTTATAAAACATGTTGATCATGCGATATACTTATAATAATAATTGTAGTTTTAAAATAACTAGCAACCTAGCATAAATCCTCCCCAGAGCAAGTAGACTATCTCAAGAAAATGGTAGTAGCAAAAGTAATATATCTAGTACAAAGGTAAAAACTAACAGTGGGTGCCAACAACCTGACACGAACCCACAGGCAAATACGTATGTTTGTAAGAAAAGTACAGAAAAACTACCTCATTAACAAAGCAACAGGATCTCCAAAGTCCAAGAGACCACTAGCAACACCACCGCAACCTAGACACCAAACTGGCTACTGCTCAGAACCTGAGGCATTCAAAAGAAGAAAGAATACCTCAGCAAGCAAAATAAGGAAAAATGTATGGAAGTGTCAACTAGGGAATAAATAAAAGAGGAAAACACACAGCAGAAAAAGTCACAACTGCCCAAGGCAAGACAACAAGGAATGCACTACGTGCGAGGAAACAACACCAACCCTACCCATAAACTACATCCTGCAGGGTCTACTAGGCTACTAAGAGCCCAAAGTGCTGCAATCTACCAAGGGAGATACTTCTAACACCCTAAGCTGTGGGAGATGGTAGTAGCAAAAACAAACAACATGGATCCGGGTTGGAGGCAAACTCAGTCCCCCAACCACCATTTCCAAGCCAACAAGCGCAAGGGTCAACATGTGAAAGCACAAGGGACCTTCCACCCCCTTGCCCAGCCCGTACCTAGAGCAAGGTAGAAGAATAAGGGTGGCCTTGGATAAATTACGCAACACCTCCCCCATGAAGAGCTTCAAACCACCACTACTAACCACGACCCACGATTCTGCCTTTAGGAAAGAAAAACATGGCCGACAAGGAAACTCAAAATAAAATCAAGGAATTTACTCTGGAACGAAAGTTGAGGAAAGAGAAATAGTGTTCAAGTTACTCAACACGGCTTGGCGTTGAGTGGAACCCACTCAGCTCCTAACCAGACCTTGGCGTTGAGTGAGTTAGCCTCACTCAGCACTAGAACAGCCATGGTGTTGAGTGAGAATAACTCACCCAACGCCCTCCACAAGAACAGCTCTGGCATTGAGTGAGCTATCCTCACTCAACGCCAAAACAGCCATGGCATTGAGTGATGTCCACTCCCTCAACGCCTTCAAAAAAAGAGGCAGTGGCGTTGAGTGAGCTAACCTCACTCAATGCCAAAACAGCTATGGCATTGAGTGAGGTCCACTCCCTCAACGCCTTTAGCAAAACCACAAAACCCAACGGTGGCGTTAAGTGAGTCCACCTCCCTCGACTCCAAAGCAGCTTTGGCGTTGAGTGAGGTCAACTCACCCTACACCAAAGTTCACTCCCGCAGGAAAACCCAAAACCATAGACAATAAGAGGAGGTCGGCGGGAAAGCCGACTGATTCTCGCTGAATCGGCGGGAATGCAGGATGATTCTCGCCGAATCGGCAAGAATCCAGGATGATTCTCGTCGATCGGCGGGAATCCAGAATGATTCTCGACGAATCGGAGGGAATCAAGGATGATTCTCGCCGATCGGTGGGAATCACTAACGATACACGTCGAAATCGGCGGGAATCACTTGGTGATTCCCGTCGATTTTGACTTAGACGAAAATTCTCACTCAATCACCCCACCACTCAGCCGCAAGGAACAGACCAAACTATGGCATTGATTGTGTCCTCCACACTCAACGCCCAGTCTGGGCGGCTTTTGGCTTTGAGTGTGTGCACAACACTCAACACCAAAACCCGAGAGTCTACCAAGACTGGTTCTAACCAGAGACCTACCACAACTTCCTCCCTCACTCTCTCTTTCGGCCCCACCCATAAAAGCACCAAACTAGAACTACAAATCTGGAGTCTAAATGGTGAACACAACTAGCAGGTTGAGCAAACAGCACAAGGAGGGGGCTCATAGGAGAATCTAAGCCCTAAAATTTAGCAAGTTAAAAGAGAATATGCTTGGTTTCTACCCTAGGGCTAACCGGGAAACATTCCAAAATTCAAAAGAACAACAATGGAAAGGGAAAGAATACCACTTGCCTCGATTTCCAGCGAAGCTTGGTCGGCTTTCCCTCCTCTTCACTCTGCACTAGAAGGAGCAGCACCTAACAAGCAAACCCGCACTTTAATGGCGGAAACCACAAGATACCAAAAATCCAAGTCTCCTAAAGCTCAACGAAAAACAAACCTCTTACCGTCGAAATGAAGATCTGAGAGAGAGCAAGACAACGCCTCTTTCAGAATCGAAATCCGTCCACGAACACTCCTGGAATCGCCGTCCGAAGGAGAAACAGGTCCGGCGGTTTCCCCTGTTTTCCGCGAACAGGAGCAGCGGTTTCGGTCTTGGGGAGAAGAAGAGAGGAGAAGTGGGCCCGCCACTTCTTAATAAGGCTTTTATACAAGCTTTAAAGCATCGGTTCAACAAAACCGAACCCAACCGCCTGCTCCTTAAATAAAAAAATAAAAAAAAAGAGAATTTCTTCTAGTCTTTACTAATGGCACACCCAAAGCGACGCGAAAACCAAACTATCTCGGAATTCGACGAAATTAGCACCGTAGCTAAATATCCACGCTACGAACACAACAGCGAAGTTGAAACTAACTTTCGATGAACAGAACTCGAGTTATACCCTCCCGAAGCCAAAACACAAGCATCCCCCGAGAGGCCACACCGGGTCACCCAAAACGACTCGGCTTGCTTGGGAGATCTTGCCAACAGGATACAAAATAGGGCACCCAGTTCTAAGGATTTAAGACCATACTCCACAGATGGTGCAAGCCAAGAAAATGCGTCGACGTAATGCAAAACGAGAATTTAAATAATCGCAGGAAAAAAAATCGGGGGCGTTACAATCACTATGAATCTGTGTGCAATCTTTGATGCTTGTGTTTTTATAGTTTCTGTGATTGTATGTGTTGTGGTAGCTGTAGAGATTTGAGCTTTATATTAAAGATCTGTAGCTAAATTTTGCCTTAAGTTAAAACAAGGAAAAGAACCTATTCACCCCCCTCTAGGTGTTTAGGTTGTCTTGAAGTTAAAACTATCAAGGCTCCTTTCGTCCGGGACACGATAAGGTTCTCTCCTCTCCTCTCGCTCGACCCAACCAAGGATAAACGAGCTATTCCCTACAACCACAAGTCCATTGGACGTCCACCTCGCATTGTTAGTTGAAGAATTCGCCACTTTTGAACCCTGAGTCACACCTTATTTGGATTGTTATTATCACAGGCCTTCCCGGGCAATCTAAAGCCAAAGAATCCTCCAACCCAGGACTCTCCTCGACACCTCCCTCTCCCAACTCACTGGAAGGCTTCTTGGATGTCTCGATTGACCCTGCTGAGATGAGGAAGCGAAATGTTTGGGTCCTTAAAAAGTATGGGTTCATGCTGCGCGAGGTCTAGGCAGAGAGGGCAATCGGTGAGCAATGGCTGCGTGCGATCGAGCAGGACTATGTGATGCTAGCAGACGAGGTGAGGCTAGGATCGGGCTATGAGATGACTTCTCCTGGACCAATCACTGACCGCATACAATAGAATATAGGTCTTGTAAACCAAGAGCTCGAGAGGATCCACGAGTTCAACAATCCTCGCCGACCACCGGAGACGGGGGTGTGAGGCCGGGGTAGATGGAAATGGCTCCATAGCTGAGCCTACCGACACTCGCCCCCTGGGACCTTCAGATCTCCCCGTATATTGCAATAACCCATATTTCCCCATGGTGTATTTTTTCTTGAGGACACTCGCATATTTCTGATTAATAATTATAATCATTAAAAGTCTTTAGATTTAAGAGTAGTTAAACACTTACAGGGGGGCGTCATGAATAGGTTTTTAAGTCTTTTTAACTTATACTGTTTTTAGATGTGTTGTGATTTAGGTAAACTTGGCTTTCATGACAATCACAAACAACACAAGAATTTTATAGTGGTTCCCCAGATTATTAGTAAATCAACTTTCCCTCCCACCTTTCTAATAGTTTGTTAGATAAGGAAACTTCCCCAACTTAGCTCAAAAGAGCTTACAACTAAGATTTAATAGGATCTCTAAGACTTATTCAAGTCCTATCTCAGGCACAAAGCCCTACCACTTAGAGATATGTTCTCCTACCACTCAAACACAAAGGCCCTACCTCAGACTTTAAATCAAAGTTATACTACTCAGATCCAAACCTGCATCCTACCTCAGGTTCACCACTTGAATCCTACAACTCAGATCCAGACCTGGATCCTACCTCAGATTCACCACCTGAATCCTATAACTCAGATCTACTTAAAGATCCTACACTCAGCCTTTATAGGTATAGGCTTACACTCAGATCAAAATGACTATACAGAAGAATAGGGTGTTGTTGATGTTGTTTGGCACCAGAGCTTGAGTCTCTGTATCTTCCTTCTTTTGAACAGAGATTTTCCTTTCCTTTCTCCTTTACAGCTTCAAGAATGGTTCTTCAGGAAAGTTCAGCTTTGGCTGTGAAATCACTGCAACTAGCGTTTTCCTTTGCTGCAACTTGTTGTTGAAGAACAACAGCTAACTGTTTGCACTTTTAGATCAGTGACTTGAACAACTTCTCTAGGCTTTGCAACATTGTCGAGAGGAAGAAGATGAAATTCAATTCTTTTCTAAAAGTTAATTTTTAATTTCCTGATCTGATTGCTTTTCTATCCTACCGTCCAATGGCTATATGAGCATTGGGCCCACTTGGATTTTGTAGCTGCAGGTCCACTTCTACATTAAATGTTGTACAACAGGCAAGCGGTGCCATTTGTCGTGTACTGTAGACTTCCGGCAACATTTGAATTTTTGCTGACGTCAGCACCTGTGGACTTAGTCAAATTCAGATAATACACCATAGGCGTTGTGCAGGCTTGTCACTCTACGCCAAAATACTTAGCCAAATTTTTTATAGCATTAGGCATTGAGTGAGTTGACAATACTCAATGAATATAGACTTTTGTGGTCTAACTAATTAGGCGCTGAGTGAACATACATCTCTCAACGTATTTGGACATAGTAGATTTTATCTGTATGGAAGCGTTGAGTTATGCTTCTGCACTCAATGCATATAGACTTTTGTGGTCTAACTGATTAGGCATTGAGTGAACCTTCATCACTCAATGCATTTGGACTTAACCGATTTTCTCTATTTGGAGGCATTGAGTGATGATTCTGCACTCAACACATTTTGCCTTAGCCAGCCATCTTGCTGAGGAGTTGAGTGATCAAACTTCACTTAATGCTTCTATACTTAGTTTAATTTTTGTTGAGTTGGCGTTGAGGGAAAAGCCTTCACTCAACATTTCTAGACTTAGATATTTTTTTTCTACTTCTTCTGAGGCTTTGACATCATTCTATTCATTCAACGCTTTCTTCTTAATGCATTGAGTGAACCGTCGTCACTCAATTCTTCTGGACTTAGCCAGATTTTTTGTAAGATTCTTCTGCGACTTTGATTGCTTGAGCTTTACTCAACGCTTCTATCTCTGGACGATGAGTGAACTGCCTTCACTCGACATATGTGGACTTTGGAAGATTTTTGCCTTGCTAATGCTGAGCCTTTTACTATCTAGTCTTTACTCAATGCTTTTGTCTATCTGGCGTTTAGTGAAATGCCTTCACTCAACGCCTGTGGACTTTGACAAATTTTTTGTCTTGTCAGCATCCTTCCTTGTGTCCACCTGCCATTGTTACTTAGACCACATGTCTAATTATTGTAATAAGTGACCACCTGTATACAAAGAACTTAAAGCATGCATTAGATACAAACATGTGTATACCATTATTCTATATGTCTTCTTCAAATCTGGGACATTGGGAACAATTAATCCAATAATCTCCACATATTTGAAGAAGTCAAAACCTAGGACAATGATATACACCAACACATAAACAACATGTAAAACATTTTAGCAGACAGAAATAATGTAAACACATCCAAACAGCTAATTTTCAAAAAATAAAAGGAATGATTGTTTTTCTAATGTGCATAATACAAAATTGACACAATTCCTTCAACCCTTAAGAAATACAAGAAACATTTTTAGGTTTCTGGTTCTCTTATCACTATACCCCTACTAGGGTTTTTAGCTGCTTTCTCTTTACTGTCTTCTGACTTCTTTCCCTTCTGCCTTTGGAAGTAGTTGTATGGCTTTGGGAAGTATTTGACAGGCTCTACAACATCTGGTGGAAAAGTGCCTAGCCACTTGTCCTTTTTGAATTTTCTTCTATCCTTCTCATTCTTTTCAAGCTTAGCCCATTCAAGGGAGATGTAGTGCTTTCCTCTTTCTATCTTCTTATTCTTAACTAAATCCCAGGCAGATAGAATGATTGTCCTGGATGGAGGACTCCATTGTTCAAAATCAAGTCTTGCTTCCATCTCTTCCCTGAATCTCTTCTTGCTCATCCTTGCAGCATCCTCTTCCTCAACAACAGACTTTCCTTTAGCCCTTAACACTTGCTCAACAGTGGGGCTGAATGTAGGGATTGTAGGAATGTTAGCATCTATAGAAGATTCAACCCCCCCCCCCCCCCCGTGCACCTTCTTGAAAGTACTGAGCATCATCCTAATAGACAAGACCTTCTTCTGCACCACAATCATAGTATTGGCGATCATACAAACCATATTGTTGAGTCATCTGCCCTTAATTCAGTGCATCTTGTACTTGGTTAGGAATCATAGGAATGTTCTCATATGACATTTGATTCATGCCAAAAGACCATCTGATTACATTAGATACCCAAAATACATTCTTTGTTTTGGTCCTGATCACTTCTTTCTCCCCCCTTTTGACTTCTTCACAAACCTTCTGAGTTAAGGAGGTACTGGCCTTAGTCAACTGACTATGATGATGATCAATGCCAAGGGTGACATGATTCTTGACTTTAATTAGATGATCATCTAGAACCCGAGTACAGACATCCATTCTTCTTTCAAGAATTGTCTTAGGCTTTTCCAACAGTGTCTTCTCTGCATTATGGACTCCAGTAAATTTCTAGAGAGAATGTTCTGATTTTCCATAAGTGCATTGTGAAGAGTGTCGAACTCCACCAACTTGTCCTAAGTAATGTCAACTTCATGAGCTAATCTCAACAATTTCTTTACAAATTAGGCCTTTAGCAGATTGACCACAAATCTGATAGATTTGATCACTGTTGATAGCTCATTCCTGAGGATCTTGACTGAGTCATAAACAAAATTCTCTAGCTGTCTCATTTGTTCATCCAGTAACCCTTTCAGCTGAGCCAAGAATGTTCCTAACATGTGATTAGTGGATGTACCTTCATTACTGACAGGTATAGTTTGTTAAACTGGACTGAGATCTTCCCTTACAACTGAGTCAGCCACATAAAATTTTTAAGAGTGTTGAGTTTCCGTATTATTAGCAGCAGCAGTTACTTTGTCTGATTCTGATGAATCTATCTCATGAATGGTTCTTTGAGCATGGAGTTCATGTTGAATCTCCCCCTCAATCTCTGTCATGTCCACGAGGACATTAAGGTATAAGTTGTGATTATATCTGGATGTTGTTCCTGTACAAGAGGAAGTTGAACATCTTCTTGCAACATCTGCATTTGCTCCCCCTCAGTAATAGCTTCTTCCATTACTTGCTCTAGTAGTTACTCCGCCTCACTTTGAGGTTTATATCCACCTTATGGCA
Source organism: Platanthera zijinensis (assembly GCA_039513925.1). Taxonomy (NCBI): domain Eukaryota; kingdom Viridiplantae; phylum Streptophyta; class Magnoliopsida; order Asparagales; family Orchidaceae; genus Platanthera; species Platanthera zijinensis. The sequence goes on along the minus strand of CM077090.1, from coordinate 85,584,410 downwards.
CTTGGTCTAAGGGAGCTGTGTGTAACGCCTCCATCTGTCACATGGAATATAACAGAGGGTCCGATCGGGGCCCCACGTCATATTTCACAAACAAATGGCAGAATTGCGTATGAATATCAAAATTACGTTCTACTCGCATCTTAACTCAGAGCATTCTAGTGGAAGATTTTAACTTGCAAGAACTCATCGCATTGAATGTCCACTAAATATATAAATACCACATTTATATAAATCACCAGGAATGTATACAACCAAAAATGCTCATGGCCTTAAGGTCTTACATGTTTCTATTTACAAGTGTGAATTCATACATCGGCATGTAGGCCGACCACACATGAAAGTATAATTATTCGCACGGCCTTCAAGGGCCTACAAGCAGCAAGGGCTTCAGCCTGCACAGTCCAAGTCAGCTCGTCAGCACCTGCATATGGACATCCACCCCAAGGGTGATAAACAAAGCAACGGTCAACATTCAGCTGACCAATTATAATAACCCTACCCCTTACCCGGGGTAGTGGTTCCTTCCCTCCATGCATTGCAATCACAACATTTATATTTATATATCACAACAAGTGCTCTCACGCACAACATCATCACAAACGCCGGCCTTCGTGCTAGACGCTCCGTACACTCAGGGCACGCTTACGGTATACCGAATCATCCTTAGTATTACCACCGATTAGAGTTCTTAACTTGGTGTCCATGGGGATTAGTCTATTATAATACGCATGTTGGAGACATCCTCGCCCATCCCACTCAGAGGTGTTCACCTCACATCAACCATTGAGCATTTCAGATCGACCCACCATTATGGTTTAACAACCAGGAATTGGCCTGCAGCCCCCCATTTGCATTGCCACCAATCGATCTCTCATAACACAGGTACAAGTCAACCCTTTCCCATTGCTCAACTCATCAATAGCGCAGATCTTGATGCGGGTCGCCTTTTCCTTTCCTATTCAGCACACATCTCCTGCAGAGCCGCTTTCCAGTTCAACACACAGCTCACGTAGAGCATACAATTCACGAAGCACACACAACACAAGGAGCTCACACAGAGCTTCCTAGGTATGGAAGAATTCACAATTCACAGGCAACCTCACAAGCTCCGTAAACTACTCGTTTCATACATGGAGTCTTCTCCAATTCGCAATATAAACATCACCAATCAAGACTAACCATCCGGATGGGCTTCACACAGCATGCCTATTCCGTACTACACATTTTCGGATCTAGATGCAGACTCAATCGGGGATATCAACTATCAACCCACTAGAATCACTTATACTTTCCACCTCTTGGTGGAGGATTCCATGCACATGCATAAAGGAGGACTCCACTTGTCCAAGAAGGAGATCGTTACCCTTGATGATCGCATTGGAGCTATGGAAAACTAGCCGGATGGAAATCACCGCAACGACCTTGCCTCCACAAATCTGAGCTCGGCTCTCGATTCGGAATGTCGAAGCTCCTCCGACAGCCGGATTCCTTCTCCTCCTTACTTTCTCTCCCCTCTCTCTATCTCTTTAGAAAGAGAATGGCCAAAGATAAATGAGAGTTTATCCTTCAACTCTCGGCCTTATAACAGCGGGAAGTGCCCTGGACCATTGGATCCAAATTGAAGAAAATGAACGATCCCAAATCGCCCAGAAAAGCACTTTCTTGGGCTGACACGGCTTGTCACACGCCTGTGTCACATGCTGTGTACCTTAAGCAGCAAAGGAACCGACTCTGCCAGACCAAGACACGGCCATAGGACACACCCATGTCCCAGGCTGTATGCCATACACGGCTTCTAACATGCCTGTGTCCAGCCCGTGTTTATCTTTCTACACAGACCTGGCCACAACCCGAGAAAGACATGACCATTGACACGCCCGTGTCACAGGTGGTGTGCCCAACCGACTTTCCTCTCGAAGATCGTCAACTGTATTTCATTGAGATCATTTCGTTGAACTCACAGGACATGGCCCTGGACACGCCCGTTTCATAGGTCGTGTGCCACACTCGAGACCCACTCGAGTCTCACTCGAGAACCACTCAAGTACACAGAGCAGGAAACGGTCTTGGACACGCGTGTGTCTGTGGCCGTGTTGCCAAGTCTACAATCCAATGAGATTTCTGGTGTGTTATAACTCTCCCCCACTTACAAAAATTTTATCCCAAAATTTAGCTCATTTGTAGACACCAACACAACGACGCCTTTGTTGCACTTTTATAAAATGATCCGGGTTATGAGCTTAGAGGCCGTATCTTGTCTCGCCCCATGGCATCGCATAAATACAAGTCTTTAACAAATATAAATACAACAGGTACTTTATTACATCACGAAAATAGTAAAGTACACTCTTTATTTTATTTCCGCTCATCCGCATCCTTCATACTCCGCTTTATGGCCTCCTGTAATTCCAGATTATACACATGAGGCTGCTATTCTTAATGATTTGAGCTTTGCAGCTCCTGTAATTCGAGAGTGTACATTCAAGGTTGCCCTCGGGACGCAGATGACTTTGTACTGCCATGCACATTTCCTTATAAGACGCACCTGTCTTTTTCTCACCCTTTGAAGGGCCACTCCAACAATCAAGGGCTATATGTCCCTGCTTCCAAAAATTAAAACATGTACGTGTCTCAACACGTCCTTGCCCATACGTTGCTCTTGAAGTAACATTCGACTGAGTTTGTTCAGCAGCCCTGAACCTCTTCTTGTCTCATTTCCTAAATTCTGATTATTCTGACTGCGGAACTTTTAACTCTGGCTTTTCCATTGCCAAGTTCTTCTTGTCCTGCCCCCATTTCAAATCCTTTTCCAGCTCACGGGCTATATGTACTAATGATTGGAATCCTTGGTTCACCGAACTAGGGAGCGCCAACTGCAGCTCATCAAGAAGTCCCTCATAGAACCTATTCGTCTTCCGCTCCTCCTCAGCGAAAGTAGACCCCGCATAGCGCCCAAGCCTGGTAAACTCATGCAGGTAAGTATCAGCATTACTCTCACCCTGCACCAGACGTTAGAACTCATTTTCCATTGTAATTTGCTGCGACACTAGCAAATACTTTGCCCAAAATAATCGTGAGAATTCCTCGATCGATATCGCCCCTAGGCCTCTGCCTGCCATGTGGTGACATTCCACTTCATCCCACCAAAGCCTCACCTCTCCTTCTAGTAGGAAAGTGGCTAGAGTAACTTTCTGCCCCACCTCAGTTCTGATTGCTGTTAGGATCCTCTTCACTCTTGCGAGTCTGTTCTCGGCCTGCGTTGGGGAACCCGCCCCTACAAACGTAGGTGGATTAAAATCCATAAACCATTTCAGTTGTTCATCTACTACATGCTCATTAATCAAAGCCTCAACCCGCTCTTGCCTCGCACCAAGCCGTACTGGCACCACTACAAGCCTTTCCTGCCCAATAGGCTGTGCATTTAGTGCCGCGAGCACCGCCTCAGTAACTAAATGTATGGTCTCTGTCGAGGGAGGAGGTGTAGGCACCTCAGCTGGTGCCGCACTCTCGTCAGAACGCTGGGGATCAGACTATACAGCTCCACTCCTCGTCACCTATAAGTGTACAAAACACCATTAACGTCCATGCCAAAATGGAAAACATGCCTAGTATACACGCTCATGCTCCTCAAACACATGTATTACATTCCTAGTGGACATTATTGAGTTCAATTATGTTATCCCTACCAAAACCCTATCCTATGGAACCAATTTGTAACGCCTCCATCCGTCACATGGAATATAACAGAGGGTCCGGTCGGGGCCCCACGCCATATTTCACAGACAAACGGCGGAATTACATATGAATATTAAAATTACATTCTACTAACATCTTAACTCAGAGTATTATAGCGGAAGATTTTAACTTGCAACAACTCATCACATTGAATGTCCACTAAATATATAAATACCACATTTATATATATCACCAGGAATGTATACAACCACAAACGCTCATGGCCTTAAGGCCTTACATGTTTCTCTTTACAAGTGTGATTTCATACATCGGCACGCAGGCCAGCCACACATAAAAGTATAATTCTTCGTATGGCCTTCAAGGTCCTACAAGCAGCAAGGGCTTCATCCCGCTCAATCCAAGTCAGCCCGTCAGCACCTGCATATGGACATCCACCCCAAGGGTGATAAACAAAGCAAATGTCAGCATTCAGCTGAACAATTATAACGACCCTATCCCTTACCCAGGGCAGTGGTTCTTTCCCTGCATACATTGAAATCACAACATATATATTTATATATCACAACAAGTGATCTCACACACAATATCATCACAAACGTCGGCCTTCGTACCAGATGCTCCATGTACTCAGGGCATGCTTACGGTGTACCGAATCATCCTTAGTACCACCACAGATTAGAGGTTCTAAACTTTTTGACTATGGGCATTAGTCTACTACAACACGCGTGCTTGAGACATCCTCGCCCATCCCACTCAGAGGTGTTCACCTCACAACAATCATTAAGCATTTCAGATCGACCCACCACTGTGGTGTAACAACCCGGGATTGGCCCGCAGCCCCCCATTTGCATTGCCACCAATCGATCTCTCACAATGCAGGTATAGGTCAGCCCTTTCCCATTGCTGACCTCGTCAATAGCGCAGATCTTGATGCGGGTCGGCTTTCCCTTTCCTGTTCAGCACACAGCTCACACAGAGCCGCTTTCCAGTTCAACACAAAGTTCACGCTGAGCATACAATTCACGTAGCACACTCAATACAAGGAGCTTACATAGAGCTTCCTAGGTATGAAAGAATTCACAACTCACGGGCAACTCACAAGCTCCGTAAACTACTCGTTTCATACACGGAGTCTTCTCTGGTTCGCAACATAAACATCACCAATCCAGACTAACCATCCGGATGGGCTTCTTACAACATGCCGATTCCGTACTACACCTTTCTGAATCTAGATGCAGACTCAATCGGGGATATAAACTATCAACCCGCTGGAATCACTTACACTTTCCACCTCTTGGTGGAGGATTCCATGCACATGCAAAAAGGAGGACTTCACTTGTCCAAGAAGGAGATCGTTACCCTTGACGATCGCTTTGGAGCCATAGAAAACTAGCCAAATGGAAATCACCGCAATGGCCTTGCCTCCACAAATCTGAACTCGGCTATCGATTAAGAACGTTGAAGCTCCTCCGGCAGTCAGATTCCATCTTCTCCTTCCTTGCTCTCCCCTCTCTCTATCTTTTTAGAAAGAGAATGGCCAAAGATAAATGAGAGTTTATCCTTCAACTCTCAGCCTTATAACAGCGGGAAGTGCCCTGGACCATTGGATCCAAATTGAAGAGAATGAACGATCACAAATCACCCAGAAAAGCACTTTCTTGGGCTGACACGGCTTGTGACATGCCTGTGTCATAGGCCGTGTACCTTAAGCGTCAAAGGAACCAACTCTACCAGACCAGGACACGGCCATAGGACATGCCTGTGTCCCAAGTCGTGTGCCAGACGCCGCTTTGGACATGCCCGTGTCTAGCCTGTGTTTATCTATCTACACAGACCTGGCCAGAACCCCAGAAGGACACGACCATTGACACGCCCGTATCACAGGCCGTGTGCCCAATTGACTTGCCTCTCGAAGATCGTCGACTGCATTTCATCGAGATCATTACGTCGAACTCACAGGACATGGCCCTTGACACACCCGTGTCACAGGTCGTGTGCCACACTCGACACCCACTCGAGACTCACTCGAGACCCACTCGAGACCCACTTAAGACCCACTCGATACCCACTTGAGTACATAGAGTAGGACATGGCCATGGACACCCCCGTGTACCTTGCCGTGTTGCCCAGTCTACAGTCCAATGAGATTTTATATAGTGTCTTCTTCATTTGGAGCTGGAGTTATGACAGTCTCCTCTACTATCTCCTCAGAGATCTTGTTTACAATCTCTTTAATAATTTGTTCAGCAACTTCCACTGGTGGTATATTCATTTCCTCTTCAGTAGCATGATCTTTAGGCTTGGTTCTGATGACTGGAACCATAGCTACAAGCTCAAAAGAGAATGACACATGAGTACTTGTGTCTCTCCTTGTCTCTTCTGTGGACTGAGAAAGTTGAGGGTCATGGGGGCTCTTCTTTAGCTTGTTATGATGAGCTGCTATCTGTGCCTTCCTATGGAACATCAACTGCTTTCTTCTTCTTAGCAATAATCTGAGCATGAGGCTGCAGAACCCTATCCCATCTATCCAACATTTTTAAATCCATTCTTCTCATGTGAAGGATTTTGGTTCCTAACCTTGGGTTAAGGACCCCTGGAACACTCTTCAGCAAAAATAGAGATTGAATTCTACCTAGGTTTGGATCTGGGAGACATTCAACAATCTTATCAAAAATTACTCTTCCCCAATCACTTTTCTTGGAGAGGATAACCCTGGCCATCAACTCAAAAATTTTCTTTGAGATTTATCATGGGATCCTGTTTTTCATAGCTTCCCCTTCCCAATGACATCAGCAAGGAATTTTCCTTTGAGATTTAGTTCTCTTCTCAGGATAGAACCAGTGGTGTGCTTTGATAGTTCACACAACTTAAGAGCATATTTGGCATCTCCATGGTCTAGTTCATCTTCTTTATCAGAACATTTGAACTTAGGTAGCTGCAGTGCTTTGCTAAGTCTTCTAGAGGTTGCTTAACCTTTTTACCATTGATAACAGACTTAATCTTAAAGGATTATGAGTCAACTTTGGAAGTGGAGTATAGCTCCAATACTTTTCTTTTCTACAACAAACAGGGCTCAGACATGACAAACTCTAGGTTAGCAACCTAGAGCAGGTGAAGAACAAGATGAACTTCCTCTGGCGCATCCTTGAATCCATTGCTGACTAGTTCTGAACTCTCAAACAAGAAATCTAATCTCTTAGGTTCCATCTATTCTAGAAATTGCAATAGATTTTCCAATCTCTTCGTCGATTCGTTGCACGGGCGGAGAAGGGAAAGGAATAGTGTATTTTGTTTTACGCACACATCCTTATATTTATAGTTTTTTCTATTTTAGAAGGTGGAGAGGTGCGTAAATATTTATCATCACGAAGTAATCAACGGCTGGGATTGATCCCATCACTTAGCCTCAAAATTAGCTTGCTAGGAGCATGCGTTTAGTGAACTCGACGCACTCAATGCTCTCGATGCATATTGTCCTTTCAATGCACTTGACTCCTGAGCACTTAGGCTCAGCTATCTCGAGCCCTAACCCTTATTCCAATTTTCTTTAATGTATCCTGAAGGGATTTAAAACTACCAGCACCAAGCATAAGCTATATGTGGAGCAACTAAAGCTGGGCTAAATTCAACATACCCAATTAAAATTTAAAGGTGCTGATTTTGGCTTCATCTAGTGGCTTAGTGAAGATGTCAGTCACTTGCTTGTCTGTGGGGAGAAATTCATGACTAACATCTTCACTTTCCACATGCTCTCTAATAAAATGATACCTAATCCCTATATGCTTAGTCCTGCTGTGAGAGATAGGATTCCTAGAAATAGAGATTGCACTAGTTGAATCACAGTATAATGGAGTGTAACTTATCTTTAGATTGTAATCCTGAAGCTGGTGCTGGATCTACAGTAACTGTGCACAACAACCTCCTGCTGATATTTACTCTGACTCAGATGTTGATATTGCAGCACTAATTTGCTTCTTGCTTCTCTAAGAAACAAGCCTTCTACCTAAGAACTGATAGGAACCCGAAATGCTTTTCCTATCCTCTCTGCAACCTGTAAAATCTGTATCTAAATACCCTGTTAGTTCAAAATCTCTATTCTTAGGGTACCATAGGCCAAGAACTTGCATGCCCTTAAGATATCTCAGTATTCTTTGAAGTGAAGAATAGTTAGACTCCTTAGGGATAGCCTGGTATCTTGCACAAACACATGTAATATACATGATGTCTGGCCTACTAGCAGTAAGTTAAAGGAGGGAGCCAACAATGCCTCTATACATGGATTCATCAATAGGTTTACCTGCTTCACCCTTGTTGTTGGGTATTGTATCCGCAATGTACCTGATTTGAAGAAGCCCCTGAACAAGCTAAGTTGAATAGATAATGTATTTGATGATTTTCTTCAAGATGTGCTTGCAGTTATTCCACGCTAAGTACACACCAATATCAGGGTGCAGTGGGTCAATATATACTGGTCTGCGCAACATAATCCCTCGTTGAGCAGATCAGTGTGTTGGCTTACGTGTACTCTCTCTATTGGAGTGTACTTATATTCAAGTACAAGGCTGAGACAAATCAAGAGCAGACAAGGAGCAAGATGGGTCAAAGACCAGTTCACGGGAAGATAGACGAAAAATCATCCAAGGAAAATTCGACGAGAATCACTAAGTGATTCTCACCGATTCGACGGGAATCACTAGTGATTCTCGACGAATCATCGAGAATCACTAACCTACTCTCGTCGAATGCATTCGGCTGTCTCAACGCCGCCTAGAATTTAGCTAAGGCAGAATCGACGAGAATCACTAAGTGATTCTCGCCGAATCGTCGAGAATGACTTTGCATTCTCGTCGATTCGTCGAGAATGGATTGTGATTCTCGCCGATTCTCTCTGGATGGCCTGCTGTTCAGCTAGAATTCTTCTAAGGAGAATTCGACGGGAATCATAAGTGATTCTCGCCGATTTGTCGAGAATCACCAATGATTCCCGCGGAATTTGCCTTAGGCGAATTCCGTTGGCTCGCTGGACCGGACCAAATGTTCAGGCTCTGTTTGAACCGAAATTAGGGTTTCGTCTTGTGGGGCCCACAACGGTCATAAAGGTTGATCTATAGTATAAATACTCGTGTATTTTGAACCTTACAGGTAATCAACACATACGAAAAAGAACGAGTCGCCGACTTGACCTAGTAGATTGCGGATTTCCTTCCGCCGCCGTCGCCGATCGATAGCTCGTCGCCGCCGCTGATCGGATTCTTCTTGATCTCTCAGCGACAGAAAATTTTCCAAGCAACGCGTCTCACGTTTCTTCTTAAGATCCTTTATCTCTTGGTTTGTTGAATGGGAATACTTTCCCCTTCCGAATATATTGAGATGATCAATCCAAGAAAGATCGTTGGTAGACCTTGCTAGCTTTGTTACGAACTTTGGATCTCAAAAGCATCGCCGCCGCAATCCTTGTCGCCGCCGATCTCGAAAAGATCTTCTCCAAGAGAGTGCTTAGGTCGTGGATTCTTCGTCTTCTTCAAGAATGCTTCATCGAACGAAGAGGGACACCAAGCGCTCCAAACGTAGTTTGTATTTTTTATACATTCCATTTTTGCTTTTGTTGTAAAGGAACTTTGTTTCCTCATTGTAAGGGTTGGGTGCAACCCGGGGTGGAGGGGTTCTGACTCCTTCATGTGGAAGGGTTCCTTCCATAGTGTGAGGATTGGATTTCAATCCAGTTGGTGAAGTGACCGAGTCGTCCCTTGTTAGGAGATAGGTCGAAGGGGGAAAATGGACGTACCATAATCGGGGAACCACTATAACTGCCTTTGTGTTTCTGTGCTGTGTTTGTTTTTTTTTTATTGTGCAGGAAAATTTTTAATTCGCAAAAAGACTGCAAATCACCTATCCCCCCCATAGATGAAGGTAGTGGACACTAGTGTGACTTTCAAGTGGTATCAGAGGGAGGTTGCTCATCAAAAAGGTTAACACCTTGAGAAAGTTCCTGCCACTAGTGTCAAGAAGAAGGCAGATATCTCTATGGACAGACTCAAGTACTCAGGCAAGATCCCAGTGTACACCAGGCTAAACTTCCCTATCTGGAAGGAAAGGATTAGATTCTACATGGAAGCAGTCGATCCCCGACTCTTCATGATCGTGGAGGAGGGACCTTATATTCCCACTAAGGCCTCCACCATTGATCCTACCAAAATGGTGCCAAAGAAGTTTTCTGAAATGGACAAGTATGAGATGGTATTGGTCGGACTTGACAAGAAGGCACAGAACATTCTGGTAAGCTCAGTCGATGACTCCATGATGCAGAACTTCTGCAACTGCAGGATAGCCAAGGAAATCTGGCACTGCCTGATTATTCTAATGGAGGGCACTGATGAAGTTAGGGATGATCGGAGATCCCTCCTGAACCATAAATATGAGGCCTTCAGGCAAGGGCCTAAGGAAGAGATTGGAGTTACCTTCCAGAATTTCCTCAAGATAGTCAATGCCCTAAAGGGATATGGAAGAGTGTTCACTGATGGTGAACTTAATGATAAATTCCTTAGGTACCTAACGAAGGAATGGGACACGAAGATCTGCGCCATATGAGAGTTTGTTAGATTAGCAGAAACTGATCCTCAAATACTATTTGGGAAGCTTATGTCCTATGAGCTTCAGCTGAATACGAGGAAAGCAGAAGAAGAAGCCGAGAAAGCCGCAGCAAAAGAAAAGACTGTGGCCCTGAAAGCCATTCACTCCAGGAAAGGCAAGGGTGCTGCCTCGTCCCGTTCGTGGAAAAAGGATGAGGAGGAAGACTCCGAGCCATGCTCCTCCGACTCAGAGCTGTCTGAAGAAGACTTCTCCCTCATCACTCAGGAGTTCAAGAAGTTCCTCAAGTTGAGGAATCAAAGAAAGAGAGACGGCTCCTCCTCCAGACATAAGAAGAAGAATTATTCTTCTGACAGGTATGAATCCAAACAGAACAAACATTGCTCTAACGACATCATTTTTTTTTGGTGCAATAAGCCAGGACATGTTGTGGCTGACTGCCACCAAGGCAAGAGAGATTAGGGGAAGGGACAGGAGCACAAGTCCTCTAAGGATAAGTAGAAATAGAGGAGCTACATCGCCATAAAGCCAAAGACACTGAGTGAGTCTGATTCCTACGACTCCAGTGATGATGAAGAAGCCTACTTCGGGCTAGTGGGTCGCTCTTACTCAGAAGGAGACTGCCCCCCATTTACTGGGAAGGTAAAAGCTCGTACCCCCCTCTCTGACTCTGACTATGAGTCTCCTGATGATGATCTCGAGGACAACCCTTCTGCCCGAGAAGCCGAGCTCCTCGAAAAGTATGAGCTTATGCTCAACACCTTCGAGGAATTCCGCAAGAGACCGAGGGCTCAGAAAAAGGAAGTCAAATTCCTTAAGGTCGAGGGTGTCTCCCTAAGGGAAGAGATCACTAGCTTGATTTCTCTCCGACAGAAGCACCATGACCTGGTCTCTAAGCACTCTGAGTCTCTAAGTCTCCATGAGCTTAAACAGGAAGAAATCAATAAGTTGGAAGAAAAACTTGCGGCAGAAAGGAAGATTGTCAAAAGCTTCTCTATGCCAAAGACTGTTCTTCCACTGGTTGATACCTTCTCTGCTCAGGCTAAGGGGGCTGGCTTGGTGCATGTGGGTGTGTCTGGTAAATCATCCAGGAGAAACAAAAAGCAGAGGAAAAATAAGGCTGCTAAGAAGGCCTCTGCTGTAGAAAAGGGAAAGGCCCCACTCAACCCTGTTGAATTTAGGAAGCCTGACTTTCCCTGCAATGAACAGGACTTTGAGTCGACCTATGGCAACTTCTTCCGGCCCTCGGTTGAAAAGCCCAAGAGCCGGTATGATGGTTGGGCCTTCCCCCGCAACTACGATGAGAGTGTCTTTAAGGCACCTTATGAGAAAATCTAAGTGGAGGATTATGGCCACTTCTCTTGCGGCCATAATAGGAAGCAGACACCAAAAGCCAAGCCTATTATACTGAGGGAACAGGAGGTGAAGAAACCATGTGACTGCTATCATCATGATGGATCCACCTCCAGATCAAAGGCCCCGGCTGGACCCACCATTCCAAGGGTGAAGCAGGAGCCTAGGAAAAGGTACAACAGATTTGACTGTTGGTGCTGTGGCAAAGTTGGTCACTTTGCCGTGGATTGCTGGTTTAATCCGAGATATAACGAGACTCCTCATGTTAGCAATGCGAGACCGACCACTCGTAGGGTTAACCATCAGAGGGGGAGTGTGCTAACAAGGAATCTATGACCCAAGTTCGATTGGGTTGCTAAGGGAAATTAATTCTGTTTTGCAGGAATGTCCAAAGGCCACCAAAACTCCAATCTGGTACTTGGATAGTTGATGTTCCCGGCATATGACTGGGACTAGAAGCCTGCTGCGTGACTACTCTCCAGTCGAAAATGGACCCAAAGTCATTTTTGGGGGATCAGATCGATGTGTCACTAGAGGTTATGGTATGATTTCCAACGGAATAATCTCTATCACCGACGTGGCTTATGTTGAAGGTTTAAATCATAACCTGATCAGTGTAAGTCAATTATGTGATAAAGGATATGACGTTAAGTTCTGCATGGATAAATGCTTGATAATATCGTGTGCCTCTTCAGAGACGATATTAACTGGCATTAGGAGCAAAAATATCTTGTCTTTAGATTTGCATATATTAATTTCAAGAGATTTGCATATATTAATTTCAAGACGATTAGTATGTTATTTTCAAAAAATTTAGTAAGGGATGCTCTCATTTTTAAGTGCATCAAAGATAGCCCCTATCCTGCGTGCCAGAAGGTAAAACAGACTCGGGCTACCTTTAACGGCATTGCAGATAAAGACTCTTCTAGATGTCTTTATCTTATGCATATGGACTTGTTTGGTCCAGTGCAAGTTCATAGCTTGGGAGGCAAGTCCTATACGCTAGTGATTGTTGATGATCAATCTCGGTTTACATGGGTGTTCTTCTTAAAACGAAAGTCAGATACGTTTGACATCTTCACGAGTTTTGTCAAGCAAATTCAGAATGAACTTAACTTCTCAGTGGTCAAAATCAGAAGTGACCATGGAACAGAATTCGAGTCTGGGGCTATGACAAAATTTTGTGAAGAACATGGTATCTTTCATGAGTTTTCCTCCTCGCATACTCCTCAACAAAATGGATTTGCGGAGAGGAGAAATAGAACGCTCATTGAAGCTTGCACGACAATGCTGAATGACGCTTCTCTCCCAGAATACTTCTGGGCAGAGGCTGTCAATACGGCTTATCATGTACAAAAACGGGCCTTGATCAACAAGAGTCATCGTAAGACGCCTTATGAGCTACTGAAAGGCAGGAAACCAACCATGTCCTATTTAAGGATCTTTGGCTGCAGATGCTATGTACTAAATAACGGGAAGTACCCACATACTAAGTTTGGTGAAAAAATTTTCGAAGGCATATTTATGGGCTATAGTAGCCATAGCCAGGCATATAGGGTCTTCAATAAGAAAACCCTAGTGGTAGAGGAATCCATCCATGTTGTATTTGATGAAGGAAGCTTGCTTAATAGCAATTCTTCCAGTGGCTTTCTTGAAGATGCAGGTGCAAGACTTGAACACCTAAGTCTCGATGAGACTGCTAAGGGTGCAACTCTTAAGTACGTCAAGGTTTCCACCTCGACGTCAGCTGGAGAAGTTGACGAGCAGGATGGAGAAAATCTTCCGGAAGAAGGAGAAGCCCGAGAAGACGTCAAGGCTCCAAATGCCAGACTCCTAGAGCTCTGACACGTGAGGGATTAACCTAGAGATCATATCATCGGAGATCCTCGTGACGGTGTCAGAACTCGAAGAGGTACAATTAACGAGATTTTTCACCTTAGTTTCCTGTCACAGGTTGAGCCAAAGAAGTTTGACGAGGCAAACAAAGATGCGACATGGATATTGGCCATGCAAGATGAACTGCATCAATTGAAAGATGCAACGTCTGGACGCTTATTCCCAGACCAAAGAACCAGAATGTGATCGGCACTAAGTGGATCTTCAAAAACAAACTGGATGAACACGGTGTCATCATAAAGAACAAGGCTAGGCTGGTGGCTCAAGGTTACCGACAGGAGGAGGGGATTGACTTCGACCAAACCTTTGCACCAGTGGCCAGGCTCGAGGCAATCAGATTGTTCCTGGTGTATGCTTCGCTCAAAGGATTCACTGTCTATCAGATGGACATGAAATCTGCTTTCCTCAATGGAAATCTGAAGGAGGATGTATATGTCGCACAACCCCCAGGTTTTGTTAATCCTACATTTCCCAATCATGTTTATTTTCATAATAAAGCCCTATATGGCTTAAAACAAGCTCCTCGAGCTTGGTATGAGACTCTGTCTAGTTTTCTTCTTGAGAACAAGTTCTCTAGAGGAAAAATAGATAAGACATTGTTTCTTAGGGAAGTCAAAGGCAAGATTTTGTTGGTGCAAATCTATGTCGATGACATAATATTCGGGTCAACGGATAACAACCTTTGCAAGAATTTTTCCAAACTTATGCAAGGGAAGTTTGAAATGAGTAGTATGAGAGAGCTGAAGTATTTCTTGGGACTTTAAATGAAACAGTCTGAGGATAGGATTTTCATCTCTCAGACGAAGTTCACAAATGAAATCCTCAAGTAATTCGGAATGGAGAGTGTAACCTCTATGAGGACTCCAATGGGATGCACTGTGTCTCTGGACAAGGATGAGAAAGGGAAACCTTTTGATGAAACCAAGTACAGAAGCATAATTTGATCCCTGCTCTATCTTACTGCTAGTAGACCGAATATTATGTTTTCCACATGCGTTTGTGCCAGATATCAGGTGAACACTAAGGAATCTCATTATGTCGCTGCAAAGCGGATTCTTAGATACCTTAAAGGTACACCAAATCTTGGCTTGTGGTACCCAAGAAACAATGATGTCGAGCTGATAGGCTTTTCAGATGCTGACTTTGTAGGAAGCAGGGATGATAGGAAAAGCACTTCCGGGATGTGTCAATTCCTCGGAAGAAGGCTTATTTCTTGGAACAGTAAGAAGCAGAATTGTATCGCAACCTCCACGGCTGAATCTGAGTACATCTAAGCAGGCAGCTGTTGTGCACAACTTCTATGGATCAGAAATCAGCTCAAAGATTATGACCTACAGTTCAGAGAAGTTTCGATGTATTGTGACTCCTCGAGCGCAATAACAATTGCGAACAATCCTGTGTCGCACAGCAGAATGAAGCATATTGAAGTGCGCTATCACTTCATTCGGGAGCATGTGGAAAACAAAGAAATATCTCTTTGTTATGTCCCCACGGATAAGCAGGTTGCAAATATCTTCACAAAGCCCCTAGACGAGGCCAAGTTCAGTCTCTTCAAAATTGATTTCGGCATGCTGAACTATGAAGAATGAAGACTGTGCGGCTCAAGGCTCTTGGATCAAGGGGGAGCATCAGTAAGGAACTCAAGCTCGAGCATAGATGCAAGATCTGAGGGGGAGCATGTGGCTCCAAGTAAAGTCCCAGATTTGCAAAAGCCGAAAAGGGGGAGATTACCCTCTCGGCTAAGTCTAAGGTGGCTCCAAGTATGCTCTCAGGAAAGTGGTAATGAATTTCTCTCTCAACTGAATTAGTAGTTTATGATTTTCATATTCTCAATTCACCTTAGCTTGTAGGTTTTAGGCTTCTTCAAATAGGGGGAGATTGTTGGGTATTGTATCAACAATGTACTTGCTTTGAAGAAGCCCCTGAACAAGCTAAGTTGAATAGATAATGTATTTGATGATTTTCTTCAAGATGTGCTTGCAGTTATTCCACGCTAAGTACACACCAATGTCAGGGTGCAGTGGGTCAATATATACGGGTTTGCGCAACGTAATCCCTCGTTGAGCAGATCAGTGTGTTGGCTTACGTGTACTCTCTCTATGTGAGTGTACTTATATTCAAGTACAGGGCTGAGACAGATCAAGAGCAGACAAGGAGCAAGGATGGGTCAAAGACAAGCTCACGAGAAGATAGACAAAAAATCGTCCAGGGAAAATTTGACGAGAATCACTAAGTGATTCTCGCCGATTCGACGGGAATCACTAGTGATTCTCGACGAATCGTCGAGAATAACTAACCTACTCTCACCGAATGCATCCGGATGTCTCAATGCCGTCTAGAATTCAGCTAAGGCAGAATCGACAAGAATCACTAAGTGATTCTCGCCGAATCGTCGAGAATGACTTTGCATTCTCGCCGATTTGTCGAGAATGGATTGTGATTCTCGCTGATTCTCTCTGGATGGCTTGTTGTTCAGCTAGATTTCTTCTAAGGAGAATTCGACGGGAATCATAAGTGATTCTCGCCGATTCGTCGAGAATCACCAATGATTCCCGCTGAATTTGCCTTAGGCGAATTCCGTAGGCTCGCTAGACCGGACCAAATGTTCAGGCGCTGTTTGAACCGAAATTAGGGTTTCGTCTTGTGGGGCCCACAACGGTCATAAAGGTTGATCTACAGTATAAATACTCGTGTATTTTGAACCTTACGGGTAATCAACACATACGAAAAAGAACGAGCCTCCGACTTGACCAAGCAGATCGCGGATTTCCTTCCGCCGCCGTCGCCGCTCGATAGCTCGTCTCCGCCGCTGATCGGATTCTTCTTGATCTCTCGGCGACAAAACTTAGCCAAGCAATGCTTCTCGCGTTTCTTCTTGAGATCCTTTGTCTCTTGGTTTGTTGAACGAGAATACTTTCTCCTTCCGAATCGATTGAGACGATCGATCCAAGAAAGATCGTTGGTAGACCTTCCTAGCTTTGTTAAGAAGTTTGGATCTCGAAAGCATCGCCACCGCAATCCTTGCTGCCGCCGATCTCGGGAAGATCTTCTCCAAGAGAGTGATTAGGTCGTGGACTCTTAGTCTGTTGGTACCCTAGTTTTGATTTGAGTTCAGTCTTCTCTTTCTGTCTCTTGACCCAAGATTTATCTATGGTCAAAGGTTAGTTGTTTAGTTTGTTGCTCTAGTTTTTAGAGGCGTCACTTTTCCAGATGTAAATTTGGTTAAGTTGTTTTTCGTTCGACTATGGTCAAACGCCGCTCGACTATCGTCTATCGACTGTTCGACGATCGTCTATCAGTTGGTCGACGTTCTGTCTGCGTTGATAGTTTGACTATCTGTTTGATAGGTCGACTATCTGTCTTTTTTGATAGTTCGACTATCTGTTTGATAGGTCGACTATCTGTTCTCTTTGATAGTTCGACTATCTTCTTGGATAGTTCAACTATCTGATAGCTCGACTATCTGTTGATAGGTCGACTATCTGCTTTCTGTGATAGTTTGACTATCTGTTTGATAGGTCGACTATCTGTTTTCTTTGATAGTTCAACTATCTGCTTGGATAGTTCAACTATCTGATAGTTCGACTATCTGTTGATAGGTCGACTATCTGTTTTGGTTGATAGCTCGACTATCTGTTTGATAGATTGACTATCTGTTTTCTTTGATAGTTCGACTATCTGTTTGATAGGTCGACTATCTGTTTTCTTTGATAGTTCGACTATCTGTTTGATAGGTCGACTATCTGTTTTCTTTGATAGTTCGACTATCTGTTGATAGGTTGACTATCTACTCTTCTTGATAGTTCAACTATCTACTTGGATAGTTCAACTATCTGATAGTTCGACTATCTGTTTGATAGGTCGACTATCTGTTTTCTTTGATAGTTCGACTATCTGTTTGATAGGTCGACTATCTGTCTTGTTTGATAGTTCGACTATCTGTCCTGATAGATCGACTATCTGATAGCTCGACTATCTGTCGTGATAGTTCGACTATCTGCTGTGGTAGTTCGACTATCTTCTTTGATAGTTCGACTATCTGTATCGTTCGACTATCTATCTGATAGGTCGACGATCTCTGTGCTTCGGTCGACGATCTTCGAGGGTCGTTCGACGTTTTGCTGTATGTCTTGATTAATTTTGTCATCTTCTATGATGTGATTTATTTCATATTTATTTTGGCATATTTTATAAAAGATTATTTGAATAAAGTTGTGATATTATTTCCATGCAATATCTGCTCCATTCCTTATGCATGAGCCAATCTTTTTCTGACAAAGTTGTTTGTCTTATTAGTTGAGATATGTTTTCTGCTTTATCTGCCAGGCTGTCCTTTATAGCTGTTAGACTCAAAAAGTCTTCCTTGGTCGTAAAGAGTCTCTTTTGATGTGACTTTCTCTAGTATTATCTTATTAGAGTTATTTGCAGCTTCTTAGAAAGCTTTATCCTCTTATAGGATATCTGTCTGCAGGATTTGTTTTTGCTTTATGCTATTTGCAGCCCAGCTTGCAGATTTCAGTAAAAGACAAGATTCAAACTCAAATTAAAGCCGTTGCAAAGGCTCATATAAAAAGGGCTTTTTTTGAAAGAAGAACTTACTTAGAACACAGTACCCAGATCATATACTCTCAGCAGCATAGAGAAAGAGAAAAAGCAAGAAAGTTCTACTACTCTCAGCTCGTTCACATCCAACTGAGAAGAAGTTTTTAGCTCTTCATTGTTCTTCATCCTGAGTTCATCCTGCTTACAGGAAGATTTTCACTCAGAGCTTTTTGAAGAAGAAGAAGAAGAAGATAGCTGCCTGAAGAAGAATTTTCATTTCATATTTATTATCTTCTTGTAGCTTTTTCCTTCAGATTTTCTGAAGTGTTTTCTGCACTGAAGCAAGAATTCACCTGGACATTCTTTTAGCCAGGGGGAGCCTTGACTCTTTAGAGCTTTCTAGCTCAGTGCAAGTTCTTGAGCTTCTCTAATTCTATTTAAAATAGAGAAGACATTTTAACCTCCTTTCCCCCTCCTGTAAAGGGTTATTACTCCCTTCAAAAGTATACCTTGGTGGCAGGGCACCTGATCAAAAACCTGTGTTGGTTTTTAGACACCTGATCAAAAGTCTAAAGGGTTTCTAGATCTACCTGAAGTAGATCTTGTTGGTGGCAGGGCACCTGATCAAAAACCTGAGTGGATTCCTATCTTATTGGTAGAAGAGTGGACGTACCCAAGTTGTTTGGGGAACCACTATAAATTCCCTTGTGTCATCTGGTTGTTTGATTTATTACTTGTGCTGATTGGCTGTGATTAGTTTTAACTAGGTTTGCTAGTTGCTGTTTAGGATTCCAAGCCTTAACTGTAATTACAGTTGGCTGCCTCTTGTGCACAACACTTGTGTTAGGCTTTAGGGTTACTACTCAAATATCTATAACCTTCATTCCGCAATTAACTCCAAGGGAGTTGAGTAGACAGTCAACTTTGCTAGTGTAATTTTTGATTACTCTATTCACCCCCCTCTAGTGTAGTATCTTTCCCTTTTCTTTCAATTGGTATTAGAGGGAGGTTGTCTGACTGTATAGGCTAACACCTAAGTCATAAGATCCTGATAGATAGTAAGGATTATAGATATTCACTTTCACTATCATGGCCCAGTCCAAGGATTACTCTAGCACCAGACCTCCAGCATACAACTTAGCTAAGTTTAGCATCTGGAAGGCAAGGATTAAGTTATATATGAACTCTATTGATGAGAGTATTTTTGCTTCTATTTTGACAGGACCACCAAGAGCACCTGCTGCAGCTACTGCTTCATCATCAACTGATATGAGTGTAGTGCCTCCTCCAGATTACAATGATGAATACAAAAAGGCAAAGATAGCAGATGCTAAGGCAATGAACATTCTGGCTCAGACAATGTCTGATGAAGTATTCTAGAAGGTTGCTGACTGCTCCTCAGCAAAAGCAATGTGGGATACACTGAACCAGATTGTAGCTGGTTCAGCTGATGAAAGGAAGAATAGAAGGTCCAACCTTATCTCCTAGCATGAAAACTTCAAGAAAACTGATGTTGAATCAGTTGAAGCAATGTACACAAGGCTCAGCTTAATCATCAATGAGCTGAGGACTCTTGACAAGGATATATCATTGATAGAGGTCAATGATAAGATTCTTATGTGCTTCCCTAGCACATGGGATCTAAGGATCTGGCCTATCAAGGTGGCCAGAAGCACAATAGAAATCTCAATAGAAGCCCTTCTCGGCAAGCTCAAGTCCTTTGAGCAAGTGCTGAAGTCCAGGGAAGCTGAGGCTGAAGCAAAGACTCCAACTCCCACAAGAAAAGAGCAAACCCTTGCTCTCAAAGCTCCTGATGCTTCTGAAGGAAGCCAGTCCAATGAGGAACTGTTGACATTATTTGCCAAAAGGTTTCTCAAGATGGGAAGGAAAGAATTCAGAAAGAAATCTTCAAAATATGAAAAAAAACCAAGGTATGATCGTACTCCTACTAAAGAAATAATTTGCTATGGTTGTAGGAAGCCTGGACATATTCTTCCAGACTGTCCAGAGGAAAAGAATAAAGAGAAAAGGAAAGACAAGGATCAGCACAGGAAGCATTCCAAGCCATCCTCCTACAAGAACAAAAAGAAGGAGAGAGGTTTTGTTGCTGAAACCCGGAGCGATTCTGATGAGGAATCTTCCTCCTCAAGCTCCAGTGAGGATGAGGAAGAAAAGAAGGAAAAGGAAGTTTGTCTGATGGCAATTGATGCCTGCAGCAATCACTCAGCTGCAGAGAGTTCAGATTCTAATGAAGAAATCCCAACAGAAGATGAGGTATTGTCTTCTTACGATTTTACATCTACTGAATTTAAATCAGATTTTAAATCTTTATGTTTAGATTTAATTAGTTCTGAAAAGGAAATAAAAGAACTTAGAAATAAACTAGCTGAATCTGAATTAAATTTTATTGAAAACATTAGGTTAACAGCAGAACTCACTAATTCTAGTGAAAAAATAAAATTCCTTAAGAATGAATTAGCTAAGTCCAAAAGGTTAGAAGAATCTCTGAATGGTAGAAGCCTTAAGTTGCTTGAAATAACCAGCATGTCTAACACTAGGTCAGGCAATAATAAATTAGGCTTAGGAGCATCTTCTAGTGAACCCCCAATCATACTTAAAAACTATCTTTCAACTCCAGTGAATTTTATTTCAGCTAGTGGAATAAAAAACACTGAGCAAGTTAATCAGGTTAATAAAGCTTTAAATAAAGCTAAGAGAGAGAAAAGAAAACAAAAGTGTAAGGAAATACAAAGAGTGTCGAACGCTGCTCGACGATCGCAGGCTCAGTGGTCGAATGGAGATCGACGATCTGAGCACCCATCATCGAACGATGATCGACGTTTTCAACATGAATTTCAAAACTTCAACCAGAACTTTAGAAACCCGAATGTAAATAGAAACCCTAGGTTCATTGACCCATCATCTGCATGGAGAATCCCACCTGGGAGATCTTACCCGTTAGGTTATCACCCTCAACCTACTTTTTCATTTATTTCTAGTTTTTCTTATGTGAAAAACAAGGGACCCAAGGTTACCTGGGTCCACAATGTTTAATTGATTTATTTGCAGGTGAAGACCTATCCTATCACTCAAAATAAGTGGTATTTGGATAGTGGCTGCTCCAAGCACATGACAGGAAATAAGGAACATCTGTCAAGGTTCAAGGCCAAGCTTGGCCCAAAGGAAATCTTTGGAGATTCAAGCTGTGGTCAAACTGAAGGCTATGGCAGGATGACAATTGGAGCTGTAACATTCAAGAGAGTTGCTTATGTAACTAGACTGAAGCATAATCTCATTTCAGTAAGTCAGTTATGTGATGCTGGATACCAGGTATCATTTTCTAACTCTCTTTGTAATATTACTTTAAATAATAATGTTGTGTTAGTAGGTATTAGACAAGGTAATATTTATTTAGTAGATTTTAACTCAACTCACTCTGAAATCTGCTTATTTAATGAAGTAACAAATAACAATACCTTATGGCATAAAAGACTTAGCCATGTTAACCTCAAGAATATATCTAGGTTATCTAAACATAACCTTGTTAGAGGTTTACCTTCTTGCCCCTACAAGAAGAAGAGCCTATGCAAGGCTTGTCAATTAGGCAAGCAAACAAAGAATTCATTAAAATCAGTAAATAAAAGTGATTCTCCTAGAATCCTGTATTTATTACATTTGGACCTATTTGGCCCAATAAATGTACAGAGTTTAGGAGGGAAGTATTACACCCTAGTCATTGTAGATGACTTCTCTAGGTTCAGTTGGGTGTTCTTTTTGAGAACTAAGGCTGATAACTTCAAAGCCCTTACAGATTTTCTATTATGTGTGCAGACTGAGTACTCTACTCATGTGGCCTTGATCAGAAGTGATCATGGTACTGAGTTTGACTCTCTTCTCATGCAAGAATTCTGTGAGAGAGAAGGTATCAAACATAGCTTCTCAGCTCCTAGAACTCCCCAACAAAATGGGGTAGTGGAAAGGAAAAATAGAACCCTGATTGAAGCTGCAGGAACATTATTGGCAGATGCTAATATGCCTCTTTCCTATTGGGCAGAAGCTGTTAGTACAGCCAACTATGTCTTGAATAGAAGTCTGATACACAAGCTTAAGTGTAAAACTCTTTATGAGTTGCTTAAAGGAAAGAACCCTAAAATAAATTATTTTAGAGTATTTGGTTGTGTAGTTTATATTCATAATAATAATAAAGAATACCTTAGAAAATTTGAAGCAAAAGCTTCAATGAGAATTTTTCTTGGATATTCCCAAGTAAGCAAAGCTTATAGGGTTTTTAATAAATCTTCTTCTAAAATTGAAGAGTTTGTTCATGTGTCCTTTGATGAATCTCAAATGTTTTACAAGGAGAAGGAAACTTCTCCTTCCTCAAGTTCATTGCAGGTACCAGAATCTTGCAAAGATGTCACTCAAGAGATTCTCCATCTATCAACTCTTCATATCACTGAATCAGACAGTGATGAAGACCTTGCAGAAGCTGTTGTTGTTCCACCAAGAGTAGATCAAATTCCTCCTAAGGAATTAATCCCAATTATTGCTGAAGATCACATCCCACCTGCTGATGTTGTCACACTTAGAGATCATCCTACATCTCAAGTGATTGGAGACATATCAGCTGGTGTTCAAACAAGACATCAGTTAAGACAGGATGTGATGCATGCTTGTTTCCTTTCACAGATTGAGCCCCTCACCATTAAAGATGCTGAGCTAGATCCCCACTAGATCATTGCTATGCAAGAGGAACTCAATCAGTTTGAAAGATGTAAAGTATGGACTTTGGTTCCCAGACCTAAAGGCCAACTGATCATAGGCACCAAGTGGGTGTATAGAAACAAGTTGGATGCAAATGGAATCATTGTAAGGAACAAAGCTAGGCTTGTAGCTCAGGGCTACAGACAGGAGGAAGATATAGATTATGACCAAACCTTTGCTCCTATTGCAAGGCTAGAGTCAATAAGGATCTTTCTAGCCTATGCAGCCTATATGAAGTTTAAAGTTTTTCAGATGGATGTCAAAAGTGCCTTTCTAAATGGTGAGCTAAAGGAAGAGATATTTGTTGAACAACCACCTGGGTTTGTTTCTTCAACTCAGCCCTCACATGTTTTCAAGTTGCAAAAAGCTCTTTATAGACTCAAACAAGCACCCAGAGCCTGGTATGAGACTCTAGCTAGTTTCCTGTTAGAGCACAACTTTGTTAGGGGAGTAGTTGATAGAACCCTTTTCGTCAAGCACCATAAGGACACATTCCTGTTAGTTCAAGTGTATGTGGATGACATTATTTTTGGTTCCACTGATCCCAAACTGTGCAAAAAGTTCTCTGACTTGATGCATTTCAAGTTTGAGATGAGTAGTATGGGTGAGCTGTCTTACTTTCTTGGTCTCCAAGTAAAGCAAGATGCTGATGGTATCTTCATCTCCCAATCCAAATATGCCAAGGAATTGGTAAAGAAGTTTGTGATGGCTGATGCTTCAGCAATGCATACACCTATGGCTACTAATGTAGTTATAGATTCTGATGATCAGGGAAAGCCTGTTGATCAAAAGAATTATAGGACCATTGTTGGTTCCCTATTGTATTTAGCTGCAAGTAGGCCAGATATAATGTTTGCTACATGCCTTTGTGCTAGATTCCAGGTCAACCCCAAGGACTGATTCTTCTCAAGAGAATCTTGAGATACCTCGTCTTCTCCAGCCCCTTCGATGGCGATAGCTCCAGCTCTCCTGACAGTGGTGAAGTTTGATGCTGGCTTCAGTGTGGATTTCGATTCCTTCAGCTATTGTGAAACTGCAATTGTGGAAATTCTCAACCTATGCAAAGATCATGGTTTGGAAAAGCTCATGTCCTCCAGGATAAAGATAAACATTCAAGAGATCAAAGAATGGGCATTTACTTCGTCCTCCAATGACGAATCAATGACCAGAACAATTGGCGGAGAAGAGGTAACTTTGACTCCCGCCATTTTAACTGAAATTTTTGGATTGTTAAATGGGGAAGAAGATTACGAGCAAGATACCCCAGAGTTTGGGAGAATGCTGACAGAGTTGGGACATGCCGAAGGCATTCCCTCTAAGCTGCTTAAGGTGAATTTTCCGTTTAAGATTAAGTTCCTTATTGAACTCGTCGGAAAAGTGCTACTAGGAAAGCACTCTGCCCATGACAATATTACAAGGCAACAGTTTGCCCTAATGTGTGCAATTGTGAACAAAAAGAAGATTAACTGGGAAGGAGTATTGTTTGATTTGATCAGGAAAAAGAACAGCAAGAAGGAAGTCACCCTAGGTATGGTGCTTGGGATTTTTCTGAAGGAAAAATATCCCCATTTGTTAGTTTCAGCTGCTACTTCCATCAATGCCAGCAAGAAGATGGACCCAACCTTGTTCGCCAAGTGGAAAAGGACTTTTCTGAAGCCCGCTCCTGCAGGGGTTGCTCCAGCTGCATTTGAGAGCACCAGGACTGCTTCAATCACTCCTCTCCTATAAGAAGCTGGCTCAGCAAATCTGTCCCTTCCATCTTCTTCATCTGCATTACTGTCTACTTCAGTTGAAGTTCCATCAACGTCAATTGAAGTACGACCTTCTGCTTCTCATCTTCCTGATTCATCTACAATTCTCCATGCATCACTGATGCGCGTAAAATACGACAAGTGTACCGGTCGCACAAGTAATAAAGTTGGGAATGAATCCCCCGATGTCGGTCTCTTGAGGAATGCAATTGGCGTCGAACGATTTAGAATCTAAAACTATCGTTATGAGAGTTAATTGAAATAAACAGAAAAAGAAAGGGGCTTTGGTTGGTGGTCTTACGACCGATTACACTAATGTAAACTATGCGGGTCGCAATCACCGCTTCTCAAGGCGAGATGGATGTAGCGGCCGCGATGCCGTACTTCGATTGGCGAGTGGACGGAAGTCTAGCGAGTGAGGTGATTAGTGCGGAGCGAGCTTGAGTGAAACGAATGTGTGGAGTGGAGCGAGATGGAGCGAGGCGCATCAAAGAATAAATCTCTAAAGCAAGATGAAACACAACCAATCAAAATAATACTAGAAGTTGATGTCATTACAAGCACAAACATTCCATACAACAAGAAAAAGAGAGAAAATGCAAAACCATGAGATTGAAGATCCACCGCGGTGTTGGCGCCGGAGGTGCGGGTTGTCAATCTGCTTCTAAGCGCAGTCCGAGGAGGGCTTCCGGTACCACCGAGCTGTCACCTCGAGGGCCTGTAACTCCGTTCTCTAGGTATGCTTCGTCTTCTTCCTTGGTGGAAAGCTCGGAGAAGAATGCTTCAATGGCCGGGAGGATCACCGGAGGATGCGGAATGCTTCGGAATCACCGGAGAAGGTCCTCCGTTGGTAGGAATGAAGGTGGAGGTGAATGGGACTGCTGGAGGGCGAAACGGCGGACTGGCGAAGGTTCCGTAACGATGCTCTCGCCCTAATTCGCGAACAACGCATTTATAGCTTGTAGAATAAATAGGGCGCACGACCACTGGCGCACGACCAGTGGTCGTGCGCGACCAAGGTCAGCGCCCGTGCGTGAGCAACCTGTAGACCTGCATCATAAAATTAGTGGTTGCGCACGATCAGCTGCGCACGATCAGTGATCGTGCGAGGCAATGCTGATGATCGTGCGGAAATAGCAGACAGACTTTTGCAAAATGGGTATGACTGCGCACGATCGGCGGCGCACGAGCAGTGGTCGTGCGCGGTATGGCAAGTGATCGTGCGGAAGGTTCAAGACAGAGTTTTCACAAATGAGACCAGGCTGCGCACGATCAGTGATCGTGCGCCAGGAGGTCGATGGTCGTGCGTGGGTAAAAACGCACGACCACTGACTCCTTTGCCAAAAATAGTGAAACACCTATCCCGAATGCCCTCACGATCCCCAAACCTGCAGGAAAACTGCACGGGACATCGATCGTGGCAGCCACAACAAACATTGATAAACATAGCAAGAAAGTAAATGCACACAAGCACAGAAAATGGGCTAAAAAGGTGCACAGGGCGTGGAAAACCGTAGCGAACCAAAAGGAGTGCAAATGATGCTAAACGTTGTGCAAAGACAAGAAAATAAGCTCAGATGAGTCCGCAAATAGGTATAAAATATGGACTCATCACACCCCCAGACTTAACTGTTTGCGTTCCCCGAGCAAACAAAACCTAAGCTAACGGGGAAAATGAACTAGCTAAGAAAGAAATTGCAGAACGGAGTACCATGCGAAGTCGCATGCTCGCGTGCATAAAATAAAGTAGAGGAATTCTTAAGTATACAAAATATTTATATTTTTCACAATGCATAACAAAAATTTATTATTACTCCAAAGTAGAATCACGGTGAATCATCCGGTCTTACGCAGGGAGAAAGTAGACAGGCCACTAAGGTGAGCATTGCCGAAGGCCGGGCTCAAGATTACCCCCAAAGGAATCCACCAATGTCGGAAACCATAAGCTTGCCCGTTCGCACTCTCTCCACGGCACTAGTCAACTCAAGCGCAAGTCCGTAGGACTTCGGGTAATAATGGGGCTTGGTTACGGTGAGATAAACAATGATAAAAAGAAAGGCTATGCACCTAACCCAAATGAGCTAGCCTAAAAGAATCCATCGGCAAACACAATATAACCAGGTGCACCACACCCCCAGACTTGATTTGTACAACATGGGTGTGTGCACCGCCTACTCAAATCCAAATCTTCTCAATAAATATTTTCAATCAAACTTTTTCTTTTTTCTTTTTCTTTTCTCTTTTTCTTTTTAAATATTTTCTTTTTCTTTTTACAAAATCAGCACATTTTTCTTTTGGGCACAACCACATATCACAAATACGAATCACCACATCACAACCCAACATAAAATGTAAACTACTAAAGCTCGAATTGGGTGTGCGACTAGGATAGGCTATAAGGATTTGGTGAAATACTAGTGGAGCTGAATCAAAAGAAGGGTAGACACAACGGGGCTAGCAAGGGCGAAGTTAGGAATGGGTACAAAGCTCAACCGGGCCAAAAGGTGGCCTACATCACTCTCAGGCTAGACTAACCGTGTACCAATTCTTCAAGAATAGCTTGGGGCAAGTTCTTAGCAACCGAGAAAGATAATCCTTCTCCCGACTCAAGCAATACGAGTCTAGTGGCGGCTACACACATTCCTACGCTACCGTTTGATTCACACCGGATTCACCAAATTTTGAGTAGAATAAAAGAATTTACGCAGATAGAAAAATATAAACTATAAGCATACAGAAAAATTAAATCTACTCAAATTTCTACACAAAACGAGAGCAGTTGACGAGAAACACAGCAAGGCCAACATTTTACTCCGTCGCACAATCCTCAACTAGCACAGAAATTTCCAAATCGAACAAAGATACAGGTTCAACTCGTGACACGCAAACCGCTAAGCTCGCGCTCAAGTGGGTGCAGTGGTGTGCAACAGGAGTCTAACACAATGAAGCAAAAAAGGAAAACTACTGGCATGCGAAATTAAATGTGCTCGTGGAGTGCACAAGCGGCTCTTCCCCCAGACATGAATGAAAATATAAGCAAGAAAAATAGACATTCGACCAAGGAATGAAATCTGAAGCGAGAGAGAGTACCAATGCTCCAAAGAGGGGAGCATGCCAGAAGATTGCGTGATGATTCGCGGGAGTTGCTGCTTCGCACAAAAGATAAGCTGAACCTGCGAATTAGGCCGAAAACAGAAAATACAAAAAAGATAGAAAACACATAAATAAAATAAAACATAAACAAGGGGACCAAAAGGTCCAAGCTTGGGTTGTCTCCCGAATAGACCTTTTGTTTACCGTCCTTAAGGTGGACCAAATACCTGTATTAGCAGTTGTATATAATGTTTATGCAGCAAAATAAAAGCTACGAAATAGAAAGCGAAATAAGGTCCCAAAGTAATAGGAAAATAAGCAGGAAAAGCGAGGCAGAGCGGCAATCAGCTATATGCCGATTTGTAGTAAGTCTTTTCGGTGGAGAGCGAAGGAGAAGCAGAACATTTCATAGGATCTTGAGGAGGGGATTTCCCCTTGCTCAGATGGTGCGCAAGCGCTTGGAAGGAAGAATAACGCTTATCACGCAAGCGTGTTGGACTCCTTCAGCTTCTTAACCGATGGAGACCTCCAAGGAGTGGATTCCACAGTTTTCCCAGATTTTATGATCGATGGCGTCATTTCCGGCACCATGATGGCGATCGGATCAGCCCAAGCGACAGAACGCTTATTACAGTCATGAATATTATTACAAGAATAATGTCTAGGGATTTCTCCGCATGGAACTAGAAATGTCATGTCAACAACAGCATCGGTGGGAAATGGCACGTTCATCGTGTCGTTGGTGCACTCGAACATCTTCGTGGTCGATAAGTCATTCTTATCAATCGGTCGTCTCGGTCAATCTCCCTTGGTT
Organism: Platanthera zijinensis; assembly: GCA_039513925.1. Lineage (NCBI taxonomy): Eukaryota > Viridiplantae > Streptophyta > Magnoliopsida > Asparagales > Orchidaceae > Platanthera > Platanthera zijinensis. Next base: position 85,555,913 of record CM077090.1, on the reverse strand, counting down.
TTTCTCATCCGTAAGGGTTGCCTTCAAAGCTTGGATTCCAAAATCTTCCTTGAGATCTGCACTACGTAGTGAAACGTCGTTTCGAACAAGAGAGGGGTGTACGGAAGTATCATCGAGGGTGAAATCATCAGCCGGCCAGGTGACGCGTCCTTTGGAAAAATCTAGGGATGCGCCACTGGCCGTCAGAATGGGACACCAAGTATCGGAATGGAGTCATTTCTTTGGTCCCATGACCTGAAAATCAGTGGTAAAATGTTTGTCGTTAACCTTGATCTCAACTTCCTCACACCACCATCAGTATCAACACATTACCATTAGCTAAAATAAGTGATTTCCGGTCTTCGGGTTTTATTTACAGTTGCATCTTCGCAAATCCTGCAGAGTGAGATGTTGCTGGATGCCCCGGAATCACATAAAGCAGTAGTTTCAACATTGTTGATCATACAGCTAATCACGAGTTCGTTGTTATTCCCCAGCCTTTCCTCCCCAAGGCTTTTCCCTTGTTCATGGGGATTTTTTTCGGTGTTGCTTGGGAGAGTACCAAGAGTGCACTCGAAGACCATTTGAGCCAATTGGCCCAATGTGCCTCGAGCTTACGCATTGAAGCTGCTTGGTTTGTCATGTTTGTCTGGGAAACTTCAACAAATTTTTCAAACATTCAGCAATGAATTGGTTTTTCGGCGGGGGCCCCTTGAGGATAATTCGGGTGGGGTGGCCGCGGCTGGCTTCCGGAGGCAGAGGCATCATATTGATGCTGCCCCGGTTGCCATCATTGGCCGGTGCGTTTTGATTCCACGAGAAGTTCGGGTGATTTCTCGCACCCGGATTATAAGCATTTCCATAAGGCGCGCCCCTGTTTTGATTCGCGATAAAATTAACGGTTTCATTGGAGAAGGCGGGGTCATACATTACCTCCGCTCCAGGGCACTCAAAGCTATGATGATCGGTACCTCCGCATCCTTGACATGAAATGGCCAACACCAGAGCAGCAGCAGCGGGCTTTGATGCTTCCACAACAAAGATTCCACTTGTCCCACGGGGGTATTCCTTCCTGCGGTCCAAAAGGCGCTGTGCGTGGCGGTGTCCTGCAGAACTCTCAAAGCATCCTCAGGAGCAAGGTTCATAATTGTTCCACCAGAGGCGACATCAATCATGGCGCGGTGTTGAGGTTCGATGGAGAAGTAGAAGCATTCCACGAGATTCCACGTTTGGAATCCGTGGTTGGGGCACTTCCGCAGCAACTCATTGAAGCGCTCCCAAACTTCCGCAAAACTCACTTGGTCGTTTTGCCTGAAATTAGCGATGGCGCGTCTCAAACTCACAATACGGTCAACCAGATGGAATTTGGCTAGAAACTTTGTGGTAAGAGCCTCCCAGGTTATGGCAGTTCCAGGAGGAAGGGCATGAAGCCATGACTTGGCCTTGTCACGTAGAGAGAAGGGGAAGAGACGGAGCTTGACCGTATCGTCAGGAATCCCAGCATAATGGAAAGTGGCACAGATTTCTGAAAAGTCTGCCAAGTGTAGATGGGCATCCTCCGTGGCCATTCCGGAGAACTGTGCGTTGTTCCGGATGATGTTAAGAATTGCTGATTTGATCTCGAACTGTTGGTTTGCGATCGCCGGTCCGAACCCAGGGTAAATGCTCCCTACAGTGGGGGTAGTGTAGTCTCTCATGGTTCGGACATGCGGCGGATGAACCTCATTCTCATCCCCGTTCCGGTTATCATGGAGGTTCCCTCCAACACGAACTCCATTGTCGTTGTTCAACTGATCTCCCATTGTGATTGGATTGAATGCAGCGACACGCCTTTGCGCACAAAGAGTTCGCTCGATTTCAGGATCGTAAGTAACGGGATCTCTTGCAGCACGTCCCTGCATCCACTAAAGCAACAAAACAAAGAAACAAAAATCAAAAAACACTAACTCTTATACCAATACTTCCATAAATCATGATCGTTCAACAGTTGCATTCCCCGGCAACGGCGCCAAAAACTTGATGCGCGTAAAATACGGCAAGCGTACCGGTCGCACAAGTAATAAAGTTGGGAATGAATCCCCAGATGTCGGTCTCTTGAGGAATGCAATTGGCGTCAAACGATTTAGACTCTAAAACTATCGTTATGAGAGTTAATTGAAATAAACAGAAAAAGAAAGGGGCTTTGGTTGGTGGTCTTACGACCGATTACACTAATGTAAACTATGTGGGTCGCAATCACCGCTTCTCAAGGCGAGATGGATGTAGCGGCCGCGATGCCGTACTTCGATTGGCGAGTGAACGGAAGTCTAGCGTGTGAGGTGATTAGTGCGGAGCGAGCTTGAGTGAAATGAACGTGTGGAGTGGAGCGAGATGGAGCGAGGCGCATCAAAGAATAAATCTCTAAAGCAAGATGAAACACAACCAATCAAAATAATACTAGAAGTTGATGTTCATTACAAGCACAAACATTCCATACAACAAGAAAAGAGAGAAAATGCAAAACCATGAGATTGAAGATCCACCGCGGTTGTTGGCCGGAGGTGCGGGTTGTCAATCCGCTTCCAAGCGCAGTCCGAGGAGGGCTTCCGGTACCACCGAGCTGTCACCTCGAGGGCCTGTAACTCCGTTCTCTAGGTATGCTTCGTCTTCTTCCTTGGTGGAAAGCTCGGAGAAGAATGCTTCAATGGCCGGGAGGATCACCGGAGATGCGGAATGCTTCGGAATCACCGGAGAAGGTCCTCCCGTTGGTAGGAATGAAGGTGGAGGTGAATGGGACTGCTGGAGGGCGAAACGGCGGACTGGAGAAGGTTCCGTAACGATGCTCTCGCCCTAATTCGCGGAACAGCGTATTTATAGCTTGCAGAATAAATAGGGCGCACGACCAGGCGCACGACCAGTGGTCGTGCGCGACCAAGGTCAGCGCCCGTGCGTGAGCAACCTGTAGACCTGCATCAGAAAACCAGTGGTTGCGCACGATCAGCTGCGAACGATCAGTGATCGTGCGAGGCAATGCTGATGATCGTGCGGAAATAGCCAGACAGACTTTTGCAAAATGGGTATGACTGCGCACGATCGGCGGCGCACGAGCAGTGGTCGTGCGCGGTATGGCAAGTGATCGTGCGGAAGGTTCAAGACAGAGTTTTCACAAATGAGACCAGGCTGCGCACGATCAGTGATCGTGCGCTAGGAGGTCGATGGTCGTGCGTGGGTAAAAACGCACGACCACTGACTCCTTTGCCAAAAATAGTGAAACGCCTATCCCGAATGCCCTCACGATCCCCAAACCTGCAGGAAAACTACACGGAACATCGATCGTGGCAGCCACAGCAAACAGTGATAAACATAGCAAGAAAGTAAATGCACACAAGCACAGAAAATGGGCTAAAAAGGTGCACAGGGCGTGGAAAACCGTAGTAAACCAAAAGGAGTGCAAATGACGCTAAACGGTGTGCAAAGAAAGGAAAATAAGCCCAGATGAGTCTGCAAATAGGTATAAAATATGGACTCATCAATCACCTCCTGCATCTCCTCTCCCTTCTCATCTTGCTGGGATCTCACATCCCAGTTTTGATTTGTTGGTTTTGAGATATCCACTCCTCCTCAGTCTCCAATTCCTTCTTCTGATCACATTGATCATCTTGCATCCACCCATTATCTCTAGTCACTCTCCATCTCCAGTTCACTCTCTAGTTCATCAAGAATACACCATCCTGCTGATCATCCATCCACTGAGATTCCCCCATCATCATTTGAAATGACTCCAGCATTCATTTATAGCATCTTGGAGTTAATTACTCCTTCAATCAAAATATGATTGAAGAGGCAATTGCTCCCCTTGCATCCTCCATCTCTTCTTTGACTGCTGCCATCCAAGCTCTATCAAAATATGCTGAGCCCTCTTCATCTAGGGGCCTGGTTTCAGTATCTACTGAAATCAGGTGGGGGAGATGCTTTATGAAGATGCCTTTGAGCTGCCCTTGGCCTCCCCTCCAGCAGATCCTCCTGCAGTTGTAGAGAAAGAGATAGAAAAATAGCTCCTCCTCCATTGTCTGAAACAGAAATTTTTGATGATGTAATGAAGTCTGAATCATTGTCAAAGTTTGTCTAAAAGAATGCTCCACTCCCCTGGTTGCCCTATACCTAGAAGGAGTTATTACTTCCTTCCTAGATGAATTATGGGAGTTAGGACACTTAAAGGACAATTCTGAAGGTATCCCTTTTACTCACTTTTTAGACTTGATAACTGATATGCTAGTATGGGAATACCTGGAAGGAATGATTCGATGTCATTTATCAAATTTTTGTTCATAATACTACAGATAAAATGGAAGAAGTATTAGATGTTCAAGAGCTTGATCACCAACCAGCTCCAGAAGTTCAATCTGAACCAGAACCAGTTGTTAAGTTCTGAGGCTGCTCGGCAGCTCAGCTAGCAGTGCAAGTAGAACTGGTCCCCATGACAGTTTCTGATCAATAAGAAAAGGCTTCAGATGTTCAAATTGAAAAGTCTACTGTCTGGGATGACTCTCCTGGATTGGATTTAGATGCTCTCCTGGCACAGGATGCCATGGAAGAAGAATTAGAAAAAGCTGACCTAAAAGAGAAGGAAAGAGCTGTGCAAGAGGCAATTGATCCGTATGATCTTCCCATTTCTTCAAATTCTGAGGATGAGATTGATTCTGATGAATCTGATGAGTCTAAGAGAAAGAGATCTGCTAAAAAGAAAAGGAAAGCTGTGGCTCCTCCTCCTCTAAATCCGGATAATGATACTCCATACTATATCCTGAAAGGCATTGATCTTAAATCTAAAGAATTCCAACACTGGAGGGCATTTTCTAAAAATTAGCAGAAGCAAAGAAAGAAGTCAAAGAGGTATGACAGTCCTGCCCCAAGATGGACTCCTAGAGGTCCTCCTCCTCCACCTCCTAGTGCAGGAGCCTCTGTAAACCTATCTGTAAATCCTTCTGCTCAGTCTGACAGGTTCAACCCATCTCAGTCATCACAAAGGAAAAGTTCTCAAGGATATTAAGGTAAAACTCAATCTGGTTATCAAAGACCTGATGCTGATGTTAAGGAACAAGTAAAGGAGGTGGTTTATCAAAGACCAACTTTTTCTCCCCCTCCTTCCAAAGAACTCAAGAGCTCAACCTCTCCAAAGCTAGATCATGCTGTGAAGGCTATTTCAAAAGGTAAGCGAATTAATTTCTCTGAAAAATCTAGCAAGAAATTTGCTGAGTTTGCTCCTCCTTCTTATCTAGTTATTCAGGATAAAGAGCCAGCTGAAAGTCTGCTAGACATGTCTATTAAGTTTAAAGCTGTGAAACCTGTTGATACAACCTCTGAAAATGTGTATGAAAGCCCAGAGCTTGATCCTGACTTCAGGATGGCTCGTTTTCTTGAACTGGTTGGTTCAGCCCAAATTAAGAAAGCTAAAGCTGAAGGTAAAGACACTGCAGGATTAACCACTATGTCAAAATTCAGAATGAAGGAGCTCGATAAATTCCAGGTTAGACCTGAGGTATTTGATCCTTCAAAATACATGGAAAAGCATCCTGAGGCAGTTGTCCCAAGGGCGTCTGAATCGAAAATCATTGGAGAACAAGACTTGAAGTTGTCAAGGAAAGAAGCTCTAGATCCTTCTAGAAAAATTAATTTTGTTCCTAGTTCTTCTGAACCTAAACCTAATTCTGAAGCATCTTAAAATTTCATTATTGACAGTTATTGCTTATCTGATGGATTGATGTTATCTGCTTAGTTATTTCCCTTCATGTAGTTATTTATTTTCAGTAATTAGTTTTGTAGTTTTGTTGTTGAGATACTTAACTCAAATAGGGGGGAGATTGTTGGTACCCTAGTTTTTGATTTGTAGTTCAGTTTCTCTTTCTGTA